>OX387715.1:87030337-88280337 GCA_947577245.1 Andrena bucephala | reverse complement strand
GCTACCTTCAGGAAATTCTTTAAAAAGTGTTCTCATGGAACAGATATTTTAGAACCTATATAATAAAAGTTCCATGGAAACAAGTTACATTAGAAGATTTATTAAAAAAGTTTTCAAAAGATAAAGAAAAGTACTCAACTATTAGGTACTAGTTTTATTTAACAATATACTATCAACAATACAATAGATATAATTTAAGTCCTACAAACTTAGAAAATGTTTTGCTTCTAAAATTAAATTAAATGCGATAATGTATTATATCCCATGCAGCACACTCCGTTGCAGAAAGGTTGCAGAAAGGTTGCAGTTACGTTGCGGCGCAATGTTGCACAGGGGCGGACATGGGAAGATTCCTGCAACATTTCAGCAATGTTGCGGTGCGATATTACTCCTGCAACGTTTCGGCAATGGTCACGCAACGTTTCGGAGATTTTACAGCAACTTTCTCGCAACTTTTCGGAGATTTTACAGCCACGTTCACGCAACTTTTCGGAGATTTTACAACAAAGGTCTCGCAGTAACCAGGGCTCAAAAACTGTTATAATATCGATTTAGTATATAGATTTAGTATAATATCGTAGTATACCCAATATACTGTGTATATTAGGTTACGCTTTGTGTAACATAATATAATTTATGATGATTTAGTGCAATGAGTAGCAGACGATGTAAGCTCAATTGATTGTATGCTTTATGTAAATTATGGAACTAGTCCCGTTTATAACTGAAAGTATAAGATCTCAAAAATACGCGTTGACGTATTCCGTGCGATATAAGGTGGGCCTAATGTAAAATCTCCGAAACGTTGCGGGAAAGTTGCTGTAAAATCTCCGAAACGTTGCGGGACAATTGCTATAAAATGTCAGAAACGTTGCGAGAAAGTTGCTGTAAAATTTCCGAAACGTTGCGAGAAAGTTGCTGTAAAATCTCCGAAACGTTGCGGGAGAATTGCCTATAACATCTCGGGAACACTGCAGAAATATTTCATGCAATGTTGCACAGGGGCGGACATAGGAAGATTTCTGCAACATCTCAGAAATATTACCTGCAATGTTACAATGTTGCACCGCAACGTAACTGCAACATAGTATGTTATATATTCTTGACAAGTTCTCTTTTCTGTTCAATACTTGTTATGAAACCATTAATTATATTATGTTTTTCATACCTTTTATTAAATAAACATTTGAAGAATATGATATTATATTGTTAAATAAAACTCGTACCTAATAGTTTAGTACTTTTCTTTATCTTATGAAAACTTTTTTAATAAACGTTCTAATATAACTTGTTTTCATGGAACTTTTATTATAACGATTCTAAAACATCTACGTAGGCAAGTATTACATATAAATAACACATTCAGAATATCAATTTAACTGTAAGATTTATTTAATATTCTTGTAGTACTATCCATTGAATAGTATTTAGTATTTGTTACAACGATTGAGAACTTTTTTAATATCGGTGAACAAAATATCTGTTCCTGTTATAGAGAAATTTGTATTCTTCTATTTTATAAGTTCCATTCCAACTAGAACATTTATTTTCAAGAACATTTATTTTATCGGTTCTTCTGAGAACTTGTAATGTGAGAACATTTTTAAAAAAGTTCCTTGGTCATTGTTTTAATTGGAACCTATTGAAAAGTTCCAGAACATTTTCGATCCCTGCTATCAATGCAATCAGATGTCTCCGCGGACCTCCACGAGATTTCCACACCTCCAAATACATCCCCTTTCTAATATCCACCTTCATTAACAAAAACACCACTCCTCGAAACGACGAAACAGAAGAAAAAAAAAAATAGAAACTCATCCCCGTAGAAGTGTGGCTGTTTAGACGTTTGAAGGTTCAGAAAATAATGGACCCTTTTCTTAAAAAGTACACCAGACGCGTTGAACAATAGGCCTCGCGAAGGTCCTCGAACATTGGCTGAAAGGCGCTCATTAGTCGGGGCGCAGAAAGGACGAGGGCGAGCGACGGGGGTGGACGAATAGTCGTGTGTAGCTCGGTATCCTCTGCACTCGTCGCCATACGAATCTAATTGGCACTAATTTTCCCCGGACCTGTTCCAGCGCGGGAGAAACGCAAACAAGGAATACGGGGATACGCTCAATCGCTCGCACAATATTGACCCTGCGCCGTTACGGAGCGAATGGAACATAATACCTCCGCCCCCGCCTGGCAAACGAGCTGCCAAAGCGTTCCATTCATTCCGCTGGGGAGGCCACCGGCGAGTATTGACAGCCAGTCATTAGAAGCACCGGCGAAACGCGGAGGCTCGTACAGGATCCTTCAAAGTGACGCGAACTGGGCCGAGACGAGCGAACAGTTGCTGGCGCGGAAGACGGTGATTTTCATCGAACGGGGTGGCAACGGTAGGGATGATAAATAATGGTAGTAGTGAGATTGGGATTCGGTGGCAATTGCAGTGGGAGATGGGAATATCGAGGGCAAAAGTCTACGGAGGATTGTGCACCAAGAATTCCAACTGCTTTTATTTTGAAGAATTCAAAGGTACCTACACGCTTCACGTTATTTATGAGAGACCTTAAACGTTTGAGATGAATTGAAATCGTCTGAAATGCACCGAGCTTAATAGCGGTAGCTTATCTTAATACATTCACATAATACTATTTGCAGAGAAAATTTATAAGTAGGGACATGGCTTCAATGCTCGAGGCTCTATGGTCTGGAATCCTCAGTTTTGGAGGGTTCTGTAGCAGTACACCCACGCCCAGTGGCCCATTGCGGAGTTCTGGTGGCTCGATCGGCCCATAACCCTCGTAACGCGATATGCCGCGCGGCTACCTGAGCCTCGATTCGTACGTTCTGTCTGTCTGCACGACCAGGGCCTCTGAAACGTCAGCCTGGCTTTTCGACTCTTGACTTTGACTGACGTCCGTATTGGCAGGATCGAAAGGTTCGACGGGACAGTCGCGGGATTGGATGTTTCTGGGGGGTTTATCGCTGCCCGGCGGTCCATCTGCTTCCCTTCTCGAGCGGGGTGGGTGGGTGGAGATCAGATTGTTGATTATAATGCGGGAATTACGGGATATTTCTTTGACAATGGCGCATGGAACCTTTGCTATTTTCCAGGGGATGGTGTTGGGAGAGAATTAAATACCTTAGGAATTTTATTAAGCGAAATGGGGGTACTGCTTCAAGTCTGCTCTTTCGTTTGATGAAAAATTCTCGTCCCTTTTTAAGGATGTATCGGACGTACAATGTTAGACAAAAGTAAGGTAATTTGCCCAGTTGCCGATCAGTTAGTAGGAGGTCGAAATATTTTTAATGAAAAAATTTATATAAATGAACGAAAATTAACTTTTTTTCTTTTACCAGTTAATTTTGACATTAATGTAGATAATAGCTAGGTAAGAAAAATAGAATCTATATATGTTTAAATGTGAAAATTATAATTGAGAATAAAAATGTTGATGTCGGAACTAGTTGTCGATCAGTAATTATTGCTCTAGTAGTCGATCAAGAATCAAAGAGGTTATAAAGAAAACTTAAAGTACAAAAACGGGTAAAAAATCCTTCCGAAAGATTTATAAATAATTTATCTCGTTAAATTATCTTATAAGTTTTAATAAATCAGTATTTATTAATTACTTAAGTACAACAAAAATATAATTTTTTTATAAAATAATTGTATAAACATACAAAACATGTTCAACACATAAAGCTTTATTTAAATTTACTAATAAATAGTAATGATAAGCTATGCTTAATTTCCATATTTTTGTTCATTCTTTTTTAAAGGTTGTTTAATATTATTTTGAACACCATTTATGACTTTTTCTTCTGCAATAAAATTTTGTTTCATTTGTCCCAAGTGTTCTTTCAGCTGTAAATCTTCCTGAATTTTTTGTTTTAAGTTTTTTATTTTTTCACTTGATGTTTTTTTTTCCTGAGGCGTTCCTTTTTTTTTATTGAACTAGCAACAATTTTTCTTTGGCTTTATTTTCTTTTAGCCTCAATTCTAATTCCTTAAATTGTACTGTTATTTTGTTTTTTCGGATCATTCTTTCTTTTTTTCATGGTTGGAATTATTATCACTCTTTAAAACTTAAGATAATAATTCATATACAATTTTACGTTTCAAAACGTCATTTTTATTATAAAAATATTGTTAAAAATGCTATAAAATCATAATATTTGTGAAAATGATCGAGAACTGGGGCAATTACCTTATATGAAAACTGAAATACTTGAATATCTACGTCTTACGCATAGTAAATCTAGATGTAAGGCACTCGAACGATAGTTGGAGTCTTACTTTTACTCTTAGGAAGGTATTTTTCACTTTGCAAATGCTTTCTGAAGCATTATTTGCTAAACTTTTGCCAGTGAAAATGCCCTGAATTCACAATTTTCTCAAGTTATAATTTATTTCTTTAAAACGGTGCAGTGAAAACAATTGAAACTCTGCAGATATTTTCATCTACCCATATACTACATGTAAAAAAAAAAATTGGAAACATTGGTACCATTTCTTCAACATTTTTTCTGTTGTTTCATCTATCAAGATCGTCTCTTTCCATAAGAGTACGTGTAAAATCAGCGAAGATTAAAATCGTCATAACTCAGCAACCGTTTAGTGAATTCGTTTAAAATTTTTGGAGCACATCAGGAAGATTAGATTTTGAAAATTTTGAAAAATAAAGAAATGGTGAGAGATCAAAGGCAAAGTTACATTTTTCTAAAAGGAAAGGCCACCTTTTTTCTTTATAAATAATAAACGGGGAATCGGAATAAAAAAAGCCCTCGTTGGACGATGTAAAATCTTATTACGATGCTGCATGCAAAATCGGAAGTGAATTGGTTGAACGTACCGCGAGTTTTTAGACCCACCGTTTAGCCGTCTAAAATCGAGAGGCTTGCGGATATGTATGCATAACTTCCGGAAAACAATAGTTTCTTAACTGAAACTTTTTTTTTCAGTAGTTCATAATGCTACGTAAAGACAGTTAAAAAACGGGAAATCTTCACCAAGCCGTTGACTTGTAAAAAAATCCACAAAATGCACACATTTCCCGAGGGTTCAAACGGGTATACCCCCGTTAAGTTCAGTGTCCCGTGCACCTAACGCCTCGAGTCCTAAGCGATAATGATCGGACGTCATGATATTACTGTTTTAATACTGCAAGTCGTCGTTGGCCGCGCGACGGAGCAACGGGTGGTCACAGTAGGGGAGACCGGGGCTAGTTGGCTAATTTTTTACATATCTACTTTTTATAAATCAACCATTGCCATTTTGTTGACTTACGGTATACCAAAAGTTCACAAATTTACTTGGGTATACAGGTTTAATTTTTAAATTCGATTTAATTGAGCCTAAGTTATAGTTTTTATTATATTTACAAGAGTGAGTCCAGTAAGTCAACAAACCCCGGTTGCGGGGCTAATTGACATATATGATGGGGCTAGTTGACTTGACATTTATAATGACGTTTGTAAGAAAACATAGCGGTATTAACAGAAATTAAACATTTATTTGCTCAAAATTAGGTCAAATTAGGCCTACAAATCATCATCTGAGTCACAGTTAATGCACACATAATAGTCTATATTAGAGCTGCTGCATTTTTCGTGAGCCCATCTGCTGCAACGTGTGCACTGCACCCAGTTCTCACCACGAATGCTATCAGTATAAAGTTCATTGCACAAGCATTTGGCATCATCTTCTGACTCTGAAAACGATAAATTTTTCTTGAATGACGTGGATGGTGCAGGACATTCTTCTCGGAAAAGAAATTTTCGACCGTTTTTGGCTTTATTCTTTTTCCTATCTTTCTTCTCAATCATTTTAGTTTTACGTGGACGTTTTTATTTTGAATGTTTTCTTTTTCTTGCTGTAATGCTTCTTTTATAGGTGTGTCCGTTAAAATAGCTGTGTGTCGTTTTTTTCTCGCCTTTCTAGTGTTCTGTCGCGGAGCTGCTTTTGGAAATGGCCTTACCTGCTCAGGACTCAATATGTTTGCATTTTCCATGTTTTCAGGAGGATGCTCATTAAGTTGATTTACATTTTTATCAACTGAAGGTGACTTTTCATACGTTAATAAGAGCAAAACTGGATAAAAAAGGGAAAAAAATAATTTCCGGGGTTATTTCACTAATAGTCAAATAACCCCACATATGCTTAGTCAAGTAACCCCATCCGACATTGCTAACATATTAGGTGTCGTACGTGCAAACTTCCAAACACCGGATAAAATACAATACCGTAAATCATAGTCAATGCATCACACTTACACAATATATTCATGACAAAAATATCAGGCTGTACTTAGTGGACAAAAATACATAAATAGTCAAAACTGAAATATTTACTTACCGTCGATGTTTTTAGATTTTTTATTCCCACCGATACAACACGCGAGTTTTTACCACGGCGACACATGGAATGGCGAGCTAGTCATTCATATGTTTTAAAATGGCTAATCAAAGCACCATCTATTCTATAATATAATAGTTATGGGGAATTAGTCAACTAACCTCATTAGTCGACTAGCCCCGGTCTCCCCTACACTGGCCGTGAACTGATACTAAGCATGACGGTGCACCAGGAGACACCTCGTAGTCAATGAGCCATCGTGGACGAGTCAACTGTCATCGTTTCAAACTAATAAACACTCTTCCAATACGGCATCGAGCTCCTACTATCCAGCTTATTATAGGCTTGTTACAATTATCGAGTCATCGAACAATTCTCGAGCCCAATCAGAGGGCTGACTTTCACACACGGTTACACGCTGACAGGCCAGCCTGAAAGCGGCTCTCCGTCGGCTCCATCCGGGACGCGCCGGCAGGATATGAATATTTCGTAGCAGTGGGACACGTGGCCCCCGGGTGAAGCGTGGGGCCATTCAGTGCACCAGGGGGTGGACAGGGAACGACCATGGGCTCCTCTGTGAACGCGGGCCGACCTTTGAGCACTGTCGCCGTGGCCTTAGCTCGAACGCTAAGCCCTCGGTAATTGCCAGCATCGCGGGGGATCCAGCGATCCGCACGCGACTCCACGAAACGGGCGCGACTGCGTTTAATTACACGTCACGTACGCTGAACCAGCGACGTCTCTATTATCCTCCATCCCTCTCTTCGTCCCTCTGTGCTTTCTTTCTTTACTACGCATTAATTTCGTTGCAGTGCGATTTTATGGAGAGGGCGGAGAGACTGGTGAACTTTGGGCTTTTCAAGTGGAATCCCCTTTAAACGTTCCCGTGGAATTCATCGTGGAGGCTTCTTACTGCTCCTTCGCCGGGACTCTCCCACCAAAAAGTGGCATGTTTATATTCAAACTGCTTTCTTTTCCCGGCAGAAAATTACGCAATTGGCCAAGTTAACGGTGCACGTCCGGCCGCGGTAAAACTCCAGATGAACGTCTGAGAGTCGTCTCGATTGTCTTTGCGGTCTCCGCGCGCCTTGGAATATCGCAAAGAGCGACCACAGAATCCCGACCGCACGATCGTGACGTCCCGCCATTTTTATTCCCTCCAGACGGGAAACATTGCGCAGACCACGTCCGCGCGTCGCAGCATAATGCTTCTCTTCAATTCTCTTCCTGCCTTGCAATCGCGCGAAATCCAATTGCCATTTCTTCGTGTATTAAAAAAATCATCCAGTAGACTTGGAGAATTGGAGGGGTGGGGGTGGGGTGGGTACTGCGTCGGAGTTTTCGCAGGAATATTCTGGAGTGGATGAGTGGAAAGCAAACGGAAGAAAGAGTTGTGCGCAGTGTAGAGGCGACAATGGTTCTCATCAATAAAAGAGCAACGGAGGAGGCTTTTTCCCTTTTTCCCGTTTTATAATCTGCCAGCGAGAGGACGTCGAAAGGGGTGCCGTTATTGTGCGACATAATTTACTGTCTGCAAACAGACGGGGCGTCGATGTAAAACATGCGCAAACAGAGGCCTGGATTATACTGTGCTCCCTCTCTCTCCTCTCCTTTCAACGCTCCTATCCCTCCGTCTCTGTTCGCCCGTTTTCTCGGTGTCGTTTTCGATTCAATGCCCGTGGAATAGGGATTTATTTCGAGCCGTGTAAAATGACTCGAGCTGAATTGAGTCGTATACCTCCACCGCCGAAATATACGTTGCTCCCCGAGAGAAGCGTCGACAGAGGTGTTCCTTTTTTTTTTTTTTTTTCTCCACTGCTGAATGACTGGCCCCGACCAGTCCCATACTCTCCAGTTGCAGGTCTTGAATTTCTCTGGAATTTTGTGTCACGTCTCCTCGGTGAGTTGGAGGATTCCAAAGTAGAGTTTGATTTATATAAAACTGTATAAAATATCTAGTTACTCAAGGTAGCTCGAATGCTTCATAAGAATTAATCCCAAAGTACAGAAGAAAATATTATTTCATGTAAATCATTACTGTAAAATTGAGACCGAATTCTGCAAAGGAATCTCGAGTCCCAAAGCATTGGAACTTGGAGCTTTGCTTGCAGCAAAGAAAATATCCGTAGGCTGAAGAAATCAAAGCAATCGAAGACGGTGAACGTGGAGGGTGGGTTTGCGGAAGATTAATCGGCACCAGGGAAAAAGCGGATCCGCCGGGTAGCCGGGGAAATAATTTCGCGAGAAGAGACGAGGGTAGCTGCGATCGATACCGGTTTAACCGTGTCTCCTCTTCGTCTCCTCCCTGGTCACCATGGTGACGTAGCAATGGCCGACGTGGACGTCGCGGCGCCTGCGTCCGCGTTCATTATAATTGAATTTTCCCTGGATAAAGCGTGCCCGGCGAATTCGGGCTCGACCCACCGACAAAAACAGGGACGCCTACTCATCCTCCTCTGTCTGCAAGCGCACCTAACGAGGCTGCCTTGGGATCCTTTAATTTGCAGCCGGGCCTCTCACCCCCTGATCCACCCCCTCAGATCGAAATGTCAGTTTCAGGACTTCAACGACTGTTTTTTATTCCATTCTGTTTCATTTGATGAAAATCCTAGAATTTTGGCAAAATTGATTATTCTGAGCAAGAGGGATGAAGCAAAATTGATTATTTTGAGCAAGGCGGCGGTTTGAAAATTAAGTTTCGATTTTCGCACATTTTTTCAACTTTAAAGGTCTGCGAAAGTTTAAAAACAAATTATTTCATCATAATTCTGGTAGGAACGATAGCCACGGGCATACAGATACAGAATCTCTTTTCATTTTTTGTTTCTGATCACTAGAACGAGCCCAATCATGGGCACCGTGACCTCATGTTTTTCTTTTTCACCATTAATTTAAAGCAGTCAACTGCGTTTGATTTTAATTTTTTTCTATTGACAAAATTTGTAAAGATAGTTGAAACATCAATAAACATGCAGCAATAAGCTAAATAATAATAAAATTTATGGGTTCTTTGTAAAAAAATTCCGAAATAACGCGACGAAAACGCCTCGTCAGACCAGAATACCCCCTTAATTAGTCCAAAAGAACTGATTCCCTTGTAGAAAGGTGTATAAGCTGCCAAATATGTGGCAAATGTGGCTCATTTCTCCTGTGTTGATGCAGGAGATGAGGACGACGAAGCCATACATGTGTGCCTCCTCTGTCAACCCAATAAATAATTACTTTATATATATATATATATATACTTTATTTATATTGTTTTTTAATTGGTAATAAGAAACGACTTTTTCTGAATTTTTTTATTTTTTCTATTGAAACCTGTAAAACTTAGGTTGATTCACAGTTAAACAGAAAGACTTATTACCAAAGAATGGTTCAGACATAAAATTGATTAGTTGATTATGAAAATCTGTGTTTTATTCATCATCAAACCTTACCTACCCCGTCCTGCCCCACCTTCCCCTACTATTCCATCCATACCTCCAATAATCCGCGCCGTTCTAACGACGCTTGACGTCTCCAACCCCCCAAGAAACACGCAAGCAAAGAGGCGCGAGGCCGTTCACGAACATTAATAAAAATTTCACTGGTCGATGCCCACGGACCATGGATCCTCGCGAGCGTGCGCCAGCACGTGATGAAAGGAGCGTTTCATAGCAGGTAACTCTTTCGATCGCGGCACCCCTGATCTTTCTGGGCCGTCGGCTCAGCGGGGCACCGCGTTGCCCCCCCTTTTATTTTGATTTATTCGACGTTAACTCGCTTTGACGCCCGGTGGCCCGTGCCTCTGAATGCCGTTTGCCCAGGGACTCGAAACGAATCTAAAACAGTGATAAAGGAACGGATAAAGGTGCGCCTCGTTTGCCACGATCTCCCACGTGCTCCTTGGACATTTCCAAAAAAATCAATCGCGGACAGATGTTCGTGAAACGAACCAGTTCAGCTCGGTTCTCTGTGAAAGTGCGAGAGTGTCCGCTAACTAACTGGTAATTCGACGTAGCTTCTCCGATCTCAATTCAAGCTCGCACAGTTAAATTGTTCAGCTGGAGAAATAAAGTCTCGCGACGATAATCGTCGCCGCTAAATCGATGCCAGAGGCATGACGTTGCTCGACAAAAGAGCGAATCGCATTTTCCCCGATAAAGATGGAAATCCGCGGGACCCACCCCATGGGGTGCAGAAGGGGTAACACATGTCGATGCGACAGTTTAGATACGAGGAACGATGGGGTTGGATCTCCGCTGATTTTTACCCCAAAAGCGGGGTTTTGTGTCGCGCCGGGGTGATAAATCAAGGGGCGTAAAATCAATTACCACTTATCGCTACCCTGCGATTTGGGAAAACGCTGAACCTGTCCATTCTATCCGGGGACGTGGAATTTTCTCTCTCCATTATTCGTTAGAAAGAAAAAAAAGCGAGAAAATTAAGTTGTACGCGGCCGAACGTCTCCCAGCCTCGATCGATATTTGAGCGGCGAAGCCACCCCTAAATTGAATCTGTCACCGAAAACCAAGCCCGCCATGCTGGATCGCTCGATCTCCAAGGTTCTGTAAATGGAATTTCGATGGTTAAAATTCGTTTGGGGCCCCGCAACACTGCGCTCACCCCTTTCACACGTCGGGCGTCAATACGTCAGCGGGTTAGACGGCGTTTAAGCCGATTCCAACGGGTCCTCGCTTATTTACCCGTTTCGGGATAATGCGGAGGCGCGGATACGTGCGGCAAGTCGTCCGAAAATCGTGGATTACCCCGTACATGGGAAAGGCAAACATCCGCGGCCACGTGAGCGTGTAATAATGGACTGTGTCGCGGACAGCACAGGCGTGTAATTTATTTGACGTAAATATATTTATCCCGCTCTTTTCCTCGGTGACGGTTTAGCTTCTTTTAATGCCCTTGTATTCCTTCGGATTAAAAGTAGGGGAGAGCGGGGACAAACGTAACACTTTTTACATTTGGCTAAGCTGCCAATTACCTCTTACAGACATAAAAACGAAAATTATGCCTTAAGATAGTGTGTTTGTTGGTCTATCATTTCACCACAAATTCAGCCTTCCATGATGAGTAGTCAAGGAGTTGTGGCAATTTTCCGCAGTGACTGTCATTGTTACTTTTGTCCTGCAGAGGTATAGTAGAATTAAGTAGAAACAATTCTTCCAAAGCAAAATAGGATTTTTATTATCAGAAACGATAGAAACAAACATTTAAATAAACATATTTTAAGTAGGTAACGATAAAAAAGCATAACCAGCTTCAAACATTTCTTTGGTACTGTGTATTTGATTTAATATGGAATCTCGTGTAATGGCCCCAAAAGTAACTAATATTTATGATTTTTTTTTAAAAACTATTGTTAATATTGGATTCAACTTCTCCCCGTAATGACGTGTTACTTTTGTCCCCAGCCATGTTTATCAGCATAGAAGTTTTGTAACGTAAAAACTGTACAAGACTTATTGAAATCAAATACAGGAACTTATAAAGACATTATCTAAGAATGCTGGAACAAATAATTGGATCAATGTCTGTAGTTTAACTATGAAAATTAACAAAAAAACCAACAAATCAGATTGCCCACGGTATACGAATCGTCGTATTGCTCAGCGTCACTCCGTGGAATAAAAGAAACATTAAACACGCGTAACTATGTAAAGCAAACGTTTTGGAAACTTTTGTGGAAGGCGGGAGAAGGCGTGTTACTTTCATGACGCCGCACAGTGGCGAAAATGCCCGAAAACCTGGCCAAAAGTCATATTTCCAATTGTAGGGTAAATTGTTGAAATATTTTATTATAATATGACTCTACGATGGTAAACATGTCATTTTTTAACGTCAAATATTTAATTTTTGTACTGATTAAAATTATAATTCTTAAAAATATTAAAATTTTTGTGATTTATATATATGTATATGTCAAATAATTACAGATTCATTACAATAACATTTATATGTGTGTATTTGTAATATATTGCACGTTGTAGACATAACATTACAACATTAAAAATCGTGCCTAATTTTAATTTTAGATATTTTCTTCTAACAAGTGGAAATTTCCTATACTTTGGTGCGGAACATCACAATTAGTATTATCACAAAGCCGATAGAGATGAACCAACCGGATCGTAAGTACGTTGCCCGTTGAATAAGCATGTAAATCAAAGCGGAGAACTACATTTATGCGCACACAACGGATTGGAAAATAAAAAATTAACACTAGAATTGTATATTAAGGGGACCGTCCGATCAAAACGCTCGAAAAATAGGTGATCTTTAGAATTTTTTTTTCCAAAAAAAAAACAACTTGCAGTAAAAAAACTTTATGGCCTTTCTTTATTCGTTCTTCAAGGATATAAAAACTTTTTTTTTTTCATTTTTCTATAATGGTTCGAATTTTACTTGGCGCTCAGTGCACTGCTGCAACAAAAGTGACGGAAACGGTAGACAGTAGAACCCGAGGTAGAATTGTTTGAAATCAAAAAACCAAATATATTCTTATAGGTTGTATCCATCACTATCGCACCAGCCTTTAAGAAGGCAAATTAAGCAAAATGGCGATGTTTGGTACACGTTTGAACACAAACATGCGAAAAAGGGGGTAATTCTGCGCATTAAAATGTTAATAACGAAGAACTATGACCTCTAAAAGATACATTTACAAAGAAAATGCCACCAAGTTTTATGGAATCAGTTAATAATTTATTTTGTTATGCTGTCTACCGTTCGGAAAAATCATGATTCGAGAAAAAAGCGTTTAAAGTTTTACGTGAGTGCCAAGTGGCCGGGCTTTACCTACGCATTTGCCGCTACTCAAATGCCTATAACTTCGAGAATTTTACGAATTTCAACAAATCCATTTAAACACGTATTCTTAAAAGGTTAAACATTCGAAAAATGAAATAAAAGAAAAATCGATATTTAAACCGGACGGTCCCCTTAACTGACAGAGATCCCTTTTAAAACAATGAAACAAATAGTAGCACTCCCGGATATGTAAAGACTGAACTGAGCAGAAATTATACTCGTGTCAATGTGTCCATAAACGCTGATATTTGCCGAAATGGCAAAAAGTGACAAAATTCTGCAACGGCGCCTTATTATGCATACCTTGAGTTTCAATTTACAAAAAAAACACGGTGCGACATCTTGCGGCGTTATCAACTTTTTGCTTAACAATAGACAACAAATGTATATGTTGTCAGTACTCATTTATAACAGCTTTCAGAGAGTCTGCATTTAAAACAAAAATAGTGCATGTGATCCTACATTATAATATATACTACTTACTTTGATAGGTATACTGGATAATCTGAAAATAAATCTTAAAGTAGCGCGTTAAATTTCGATCGTCAACTTTGAACTGATGTATCATCAAAAGGGCTGCAGTTCAAAATTTTCAATTAACGGGAAATTGTGCACAGATAGGTTATAAACGAATTGCACTAATTAGATTTGGCAAATTAAAATGGTTGTATTTGGACTTTTGGCCAGGTTTTCGGGCATTTTCGCCACTGTGCGCCGTTACGTTTGTCCCCGCTCTCCCGTAGTGTTCACGGTGATAAGACGAAGTTTTGCTACAGTGTTTCCAAAGACGATCGTTTAAGATCGCAGAATTTTCAAGAAGCCTTGCGGAAACGTGCGCCCTTTGTGACCATTTTTCGTTGGTCGCCGAGCTCTTTCTGACAAGGAGCAGCGAGAAGACTCGTGTTTTACGGTGCAAGAAATCAGTAGAAATCGATCGCCCATTATTCCGAGACGCCACGCTTCGCTTCCCTCCTCTGTTCCTTTCTTTTACCAGGACGAATCTGTTGAAGCCCCGATCCTCCGGCAACAGAGAGAAAAAAAAAAGAAGAAAGTATCCGTTGCGCCTGACGGAAGATAAAATCGACGATTCCTCTCGACCACGTCTGGAAGAGATGTCTCCCTGGCCGGGTCCCTTTGAACGCCAGAGGATCGTTTCTATCGATCCTTGGATCGTCGACCTACTTCCGCTGGATTCGCTCTGTTCATCGTCTCTCGTTTCTTTAACGCAAACCTTATTTCCTCTGCCATTTTGGGAACTTGCGTACACATGCCTCGTCTAATCTTACCGCGCAAGACACTCCCTCTAATTTTAGAGAATTTGTAAGATTGCGAAAATTAGGAACAACGATTGTACGATTTTAAATGGCCCACATATCGGCAGGAAAGGGAACCGCCGCACAGTGCGTTGAATCAATGGGAAGTCGGGACAAAAATCATAACTTCCGAACTAATCAATTTTCGGCCTATATACCCCAATAATTTTTTAACCAGAATATATAGATGCATCGATTGGTGTAGAAAAAAATATACAGTTGCATTCAAAAAAATTGAGGTGATCTCGATTATTTATTGAATAGAAAGTTTTTTATCAATATTTACTTTTGCAATTTATTGTCAACTGAATACTGACTAACTTTTGTTCGAAACATTTTTGTATCAAATAAACAATTGGAAAAAACAGATCGGATGTTTAGAACTTCCATTTTTTTGTCTTTTGTGGCAGAACTAAACCACTTTTCAAATATAGCTCGATTTGTACTCGTTAAACATGTTTCTGAAAAAATTACTGTAACTAAACAAAGTGCAAACATGTGCAATTTTTTTTTGTATGATAATATAGGGGATTGTTCCAGAAATAGTTTCCAATATAAACCCCAAGACGTGTTTTACCTTTTTCGAGAAAAGTGAAGTTAAAGTTTGGAAACATATAATTCAGGAATTTATTGGATGTGTAACTTCAGGACAATAAAACTGAATTTAAAGTAAGTAAAAAAAATAGTTTCACAATCAAAATACAGAGTATGTAGTACCTTCAGTTAAATGATCCATTGAAAATTATTTTTATTTATGCATAATGTTAATAATGTAGGTGGCCTTGAGGTATAGGACAGAACTAAGTAAATACATATTAAAGGAAATGCGTTAAATAGATTCTCTCAATAAGGTAAATGTACCAGTGCCCGGCCATGTCCCAGTACCTGAACAGCAATGCGAATTTTATTTATTTTCAAGCTCAATTTTTAATGTAATTAAAAACAAAAAATAGTACCATAATGCATAAGTGTTTAGCAATATTAATTAAAATCATTATTATAGAAAATTAAAAATCTTTAGTTAGAAATAATTATTTTGTAACACACTTCGTACGCATAACAGATTTCGAGAAATTTCTTAAGCTTCTGTCAAGACACTTCTGTCATTTACTAAGAAAATATTGACCGCATTTCTTATTTATATATTATAATAATACATTATTATAATAGTAAATAGATTTAAATGTAGTTTAAGATGGTTAAACTTGCAAGCAAATTAATATTTTTTTAAACAAGTCTAAGTTTATTTACTGGTACAAGAATTTCGTGAATGTAAGTAATTCAGATATCTGGACATGCATTTTCAGGTTGTTCGCTTACTGGAACGATATAATTCAGGTATTGGGACATGGAGTTTTATGTTGTCCGCTTACTGGAACATCTGCATGTTTTCGTATTTTCATTAATAAATACATCTATTATAATACATAAACTTTTTTTTTCACTTTCCAAAAGTATGCATAATATTGTGTTATCTTCCACATTTCAGCAACATTTGTTTTATTTCATGATGGTTTTACAAATTAAATTAGGTGACAAACTTTGCCGCTATTCCTTAAGCCCCTTAAGCGTCCGGGTATTGGTACATTTACCTTACCAAGGTGTTTTCTGAGTGTAGGGGGCTTTTATTTTGTTTTCTTTCGGGTGTTCACATACAAATAAAGAGCCTGGATTACGGTCATGTTAGGAATCATCGAAAAAGAAATATTGATTTTCAGATTTTCGTCCATTGAGCAACGCACTGTGCGCCGCAGTCGTTGTCAGCAGCGACAGCACCTAACAAGCTCGATTTCACGACTTATAGAGTTTCTTGAATCGGCGTCGCGTTACTTAGGTGTAAACAGGGCCCTCCCACGCGATCCAGATCTCGTAATACCGCGGAGGATCCCCGGGGCCATGGTACACACGCGAAATGCTGGTGCGCATGTACCCTCGGGATTAGCTTCCTTTCCGGGCCGTTCACCTTTCATCCTCTGCGCACGGGGAGCAGGAAGGAGGCGAATGTATAGCACGGAGAAGGCATTCAGCCCGGGCTTAATCCTCTGATTCCGTACCCTGGCTCCAATTCAGGCCCATTCTGCTTTTGCCCTCTCCCCGTCCGCTGCCAGCCATTCAGCCCGAGGCTTGGATCTCTTTTAAGGAATCTGTAACGCTATCCTGTTTACCCACCGGACCCTCTTGATCCATGGCGCTCGATGTACTCCCGTATTTACGGCCGGCAATCGATCTGTAATATCGTCTTCCTTCGGGGGAGGCTTTGGTCCCGCGGAGGAGGCCAATCGCGCCACCGTCGCAGTGGCTGGATCTTTATTTATGGTTGCAAAAGGTGGGTACAACTTGGAGTGGAATAAAAAATAAAAAAAAGGGACGCGAAATGGAAACGCCCTGAAGTGGAAGCGATGTAAATACAATTTTCCACTAATTCCTAACGGCAAGCTACTGGAAATGATGGAGCGCTTCCCCCGATTGAAGCATTCATGCGCCGGAGAGGCGAGCTTGGCTCCCAAGAGCGTTTCTCACACGACCAGCAGCCAGTGTCGAAAAAGTCGTCCGGCCCCGTCTGAATTGAGAAGCGAGTCGCGTCGATCATCGACACCCCCGGTGAAGAAGCTCGGCAGAAATGGAAGGAGATCGCGAAGAATGACCGTGGCTAGTATGAATGGAGGAGGGAAGAGGGAGAGCGTGAAAGGAAAGGGAAGAAGATTCCGGGAAAGGCGCTAACGTGGCCTGGGCCTGCTTGTCCCCGTGAATGGCCGTCGATGCGTCAACGTTACGTTTCAACCTTGCACAAGCACCGGGAAGGAGAGGATGGAGGCGAGGAGCGAGAGAAAGAGGCGCGTAGACGGTTCGTTTGAAAAAGTGTCCAGCAGGTAGAGGAGTCCCTTTAATACCATTTCGTGCCATTTACACCTCGGGAACGTTCGGATCGAAGGGGGTTCCTCTCCCTTTTGGATCCTGGCTCTCTCGCTTATTGTCGGAGCTGCCTATACACGGTGGCCATTGACGAAACGACTTCCCGTCACGCCATTGCTCGCAGCTCGTCTCCTTTCAACCGTCTCCTCTCGAGTGACGTTGCTCTTCTCTCGCCTCTCCTTGCGAGGCGAGGCTGAACCGCTCCGCGGAGCAATTTCCCCGCCGGGGACGCTATTTGCCCGGCTCCTAGGAACAGGTACACCTCTCGTAGATGATCATTGTATTCCCCTCGACTTCTGGAAACTGAAAGTCGGCCTGAGTGGAAGAAACATCGTAGACTCGACTGTTAGGGTAAATCCGGGTGACGCGGTCGGGCCGGAGAGTTGGTCGAGTCGCTATATTTCAGACTCTATACATAAAAATTGCGTTAAAGTGCAGACCAATTACTTCTCCAGAAGCCCAACAGTTGTATGAATAGCAGTGGTCGGTATTTTTCACCGCGTCGCAAATGCATTTACGACATGTCGCAAATGTACGTATAATATGTCGTCTTTATGCTAATTTCATACGTGTCATTTGTCGCAAATGTAGTAAATTGAAATATTCATTATTTTAAGGTTTCAACAATTAAAGTGTTGGAAAAATATAGTTCTTTCTGACTCGCTTGTTGGTTGCATGCGAATACTATAGAATACTGTAGAATACTGTAGAATACCTCGAAAACTACATATAATCGCCACTTCCCTAACCCCAAAAAAGTATTCGAAAGCGTGGTGTTAATTATTGTAGTAGTTCAATTTTCTGTCACTAGTTGGCGTATCGAAATTCTTGGTTTCCCAATATGCATTTCTTTTACTAAGCTTGCAATATCCATTTTTCGTCAGTGTAACTTAATTTAATTTGATTTTTTTAATCAGAATTATAATTATTAATAAATTGGCACTTCTTCATAACCTATACGAAAAATGTTTTATAGGTTAGTTATTTTCATTCCAGATATACGACATTTATGACACATTTACGACATTTAAGACATTTACGACACGTGTCGTGTATAAAATAAAAAATTCGTGTCTTTACCCATCTCTGATGAATAGCGTCATTTCGCTTCCTTCTGTGTTTTTCTGGATTTATAGGCTATAAAATGTAAATTGAGGTTACATTTCACCTCTTTTGTCAAACAGCGGTGTACAGAATTGCATTTAAAATATACTTCTAAATTCATTTTCGTTTAATGTTTGGGATAATAAGATAGTAGAGGTATTGAGGGACAATGCAGCCAAAGTATTTGGCCATATTAACTCTTCCTCTCAAAGCTAACGAGAAGACCATCTCTCGCTGCAGAAAGGTGAGATGGTCGAGTTATGATTTTTTTATTACTTTTTTTATTTTATATTTTTTATTATTATTTTGATTATTATTTTTGTTTATTTAGTTTACTTATTCACTTTTGTATTCATTTGCCTTGCTAATCGCCAGTATGTACAGTAAAGGATCCAATTATTGACACATTAAGCGTTGACGCTGACATTCTCTTATAATTATGTAGGGGAAGGTGTTGTACCTTTGACCAGTTTGAAGTTTTTGAATTTTCTCCACCTCAGTCTTACTAAAAAGAAATCGACAAAGGGCTCGTATAAATTTTCAAGGCTTTTACTAGCACATACATTTTTAGCAAATTTTAATATATTTTTTACTATCATTTTACCGCAGTTTAAAGAAAAACGGAAAATTAGTCGATGGTACAAGAGCCCGTTGTTCCTTTGACCAGGGGGTATTGTACCTTTGACCTGCAGGTATATAATGATACATAATAAAAAGAAGTAGGTACTTACAGGGAACACCGCGAACCCGGACTCACCGATTGGAACGCAACTTCGTGGGTTTATAGAGTGACTCGAAACAAGAACAACGGTGTGTTTCATTTCGGCCCTATCGCCCTTTAAGGGGGTGAAAACTAACCTCAAAGTCAAATTGGCACTTCCACTTTTTCGCGTGTAACTCTCAAAGTACAACAGAAAGAAAAAAATGTTTCGAACAGAAGTTTCATGGTGCAATAAGCGCTACAAACTTGAGTTAACAAAATTTTGAAAAGAGTTTAAAAAAAAATAACCTGAACGAAAAAAAACTTTTTCCAAAATTTTGTTAAAACCCTCAAAGTTGCGTTCCAATCGGTGAGTCCGGATTCGGGGTGTTCCCTTGTTAGGCTTAAATGAATACAAATATTTATTCATAAAACTATAAATTACTTTATTAAGTTTGAATTTCTCTATCATAAAACTATAAATTTCTTCTCTTCAATAGCAAAGTTTCTCTGGTGTATTTGTTGATGTCATGCCACCAATTTGTTTCTTCCCTTTTTGGGCTAAAACTTTTGGAGGTAAATGTTAGTTACATCATTCAAAAACTGTATGCAATTGTTAAAAACTATTGAAACAGTTTCCCGGTTAAAAGCAGTTGCTCTCGCAAAGAAAAATTAAATTAAAAATTAAAACAAGAAATGTGAAAATTTATATTGTTCTACAGTTACAGGGGTATTGGATTCCTAAAATTTCCCCGATTATAAAACACCAAATTTTATATATGTAAATTTGACTATTTTTAGCGATGTGAGCATTTCATTATGCAAACAATTTTTTTCTCTTTATTTCGTTAGTTATAGCTCGAGTTATGCTAAATTCTTTGACTGGTCAAAGGTACAGTGGTTACTGGTGGTCAAAGGTACAACACATTGACTTGATTAAGGACATGGCAAACTATAATTTTTAGGTCAGAGCGACCGCGTTCAAACCTTGTATGCATTTTTGTCACAGTCTTTTCTACAGCTTAATATAACAAAACTTAAAAAATATTAACTTGTTAAAATTTTATGAGGTTGTGTGGAAGAGGAAGAATACTTACTTTTTCCTTATGAAATTAAATAATATTTTTCTGTGGTCACATGAACTGCGATGTCCTTACAACAAGCCATTAAATTACAAATCTGATGGCTAACAGATGCACTAAAATTTTTATTTTCACATACATTTTACAGATGACTCCGTAATACATGGTGGTCAAAGGTACAACTGGTCAAAGGAACCACACCTTCCCCCACTTATAGACTAAAAGTATATGTTGTTCTTGTTATTTATTATTGTTTAATGTGTTTACTTGATGAAAAAAATTTGGTGGATCTTGAAACTTCGATTTTTATGTATACATACATCAATTTCAAAAATATATTTGGGGATCTATTACTGACACACTTCAAATGTATTTGACTGAATTACTGACACCCCAATTACAGTCAGCTAACTTATTTACAACTACTGCTACGAAAGTAATACCAAAATGCTTGAAACGCTTGTACCAATCACTGTCACCCAATTAATAAGTAAAAAGACTTAATGAATCGTTGTATTTGGATCTTTATTACTTTCTATGATGCTTATATTATTCAAAACATTATATTTTGTTATGTTAATAGCTTAAATATTACAATTACACTATTTTCTTTAACGCCTTGTTTTCTCTTTCGCTAGTAAGGAAGTCATCGTTTCCATTCTCCTAATATTCGCTTAAAATTTTTTATCGTTTTATTCAAATTAACGAAGAAAAAATTAAGTACTGCTTTTTGTATCGTATAAATAACAGTTTGAATTGTATGCTCAATTTTTTTTATGCATCATTTTATAAGATTTCTTCGTTATTTTACGTAAAACAGCTTAGGGTGACAGTAATTGGGTAGGTGGCAGTAATTGGGTCCTTTACCCTACTTCACTTTTTCTTTGATGTGTTCTTTACTTGTTTAGCGCAAACAAATTAAATATCAATGAATCTGTAGTCATATTCACTCATAAATAATTTTGCTTTATCCTTTGTTAATTTTCCATGAATAATTATGTGAGTGGTCTCTTCCAACGACGAAAACCATCTCTCCCGGCCACCTCGGGGGAGGTGGTCAGATGTCATGACTTCAGTTTTCGACCGGATTTTCAGTAAATATTATCTTAAAACAGATATCGACCAGTTTTTCCGAATCAGCGTAAAATTTTCAACATACAGGTTTGTTCTGATAAAATAAGTAATATCTATATTTGTTTTAATAGCCATTTTATATTAGGTCGACCGCGTCTCCCGGATTTACCCTATAATATTTTACAACTCTATTACTTTTCTCTTATGCAGTTTGCAGTATTAATAACGTGGAATTTTAATTCCACCACCCCTAAGTTTGCGCGGATTGAAATCCCAAAGTCAAGTGAGAATAATAATCGGGTCTCAGCTTGGGTCCGTGGAAATACGTAATTTTTTCCAACTGACGTGAACGTCTCCGCGTGCCACGGATATGATCGATGGATATTCATGGCCCTTGATCCGTGTAATTCGCATGCGTAAGAGGATACGAAAGGGCCTCATTGTCCGGCTGTCGGCTCCTTTAACGACAGCTCTGACGGATCTGCCCTTTCTCGTTTGCGCATTTTTGGAAGCGTAAAATAAGGCCGGACCAACAGACCTGTTCTCTGCTACCCCTCCAGCCTGTCGATCGCGGGCCTGGTGGAAAGGCCCAGTGGCACGATTCCACGCCGATGCAAATGTCGGTTCCGCTTCTCTTGCGCGATTCAAAGAGGCGAGCGCGACTTTTGTCATGATTGGGACGGGCCTCGATTTTACGGAAACTGCCGAGGGGAGGAACCGTCGATTCGACGCGAGTAACTGGATCAACGTTTCCGCCGCCCGATTTCTTTCGTTTTCCATTCCCAGCTGCTCCGATTCTTTCTCGATCTCCCATCACGTTCGGAGAAGAACTGTTTTTATTTCTACCGCGATTAGTTCAGAGGAGAGTGCTCCTGCGATTGCTAAACTGCTAACCCACGCTTCTGGTTTTACAGGTAAAGTAGATGGGATAAGAATTACGCTCGGTTAGGGTGACTGTACCTAATATCGCCACTGTTCCTAATATCGCCACCCGCTATATCTCGCAAAGCAAGTCCTAAAATTTATCGGTTATGCACTGAATTAGTACCTAAACACATGTAGGAAGGCATACTGTAATTGCAGCATCATGTGGTCAGCAATTACAGAAAGAGAAGTATTTTAGTGAATCTTAATAGTGTAAAAATTTATTGAACTGCCACAATTTTACATCACATTCGGAGAAGGTAAGTCTAATAATTTCGTGAATGCAAGGATATCTACTAGAAATACATAATTAATGCTGTACTTCAGGAATTAAATCGATTCAAATATTTTCCGTAGTGAAAATAATGTTTTTCTTTTAGCAGTATGGGTGTTCTCAATACCGCCTACCGCAGAACAATGATTTCGATGTAATGTTTGTTATAGGTGGTGTTACGAAATGTGCCGAGCAACCGTAATAAACTTTATTTGCCCGATATGTACATCGGAACGTAAAAAATAAAATATTTTAAAAATCTATATTTTTAAATTTCTATATTTTTCTAATGAAAATGAAATCAAAGATGCATAGAAATACATTTATAGAGCAAGAAATAATAAAAGCACATGTGAAAATGACTTTAAAAACATATATATATACATATGAATTAATCAATATTTCTTAAGTTGGCGATATTAGGTACACTTTTTTCAGGACCCGATTTTTGCATGTCTCACGTTTGTTGAGTCCTAATTAAAAATTTGTAGGGATCAACGATTCTAACTTCTGCTACATGAAAGATGAACAATTTCTCTTTACTTTGATACGAGCTGCATGCAAAAATATCAATTATTATTCAATTGACAGCGATTTAACTTTTGCCTGGCGATATTAGGTACAGTCACCCTATGTGAAAAACAGCCCAGCTGGGGAGCACAGTTTCACTCGCGGGCGGTGTGGAGCTGGTAACACCCCGATTTCCATCGGCCAGTTCCTCCAGTCTAATGGAATATGATGTCAAGTCCAGCGCGCTGTTCGAGTAGTAAATCTCGATGAGTTATCGTCGTTTAAACGACTGTGAAATTAGCGGTTTAGCGAACCGCCCGCGGTTCTTGGGATCTGCTATGCGCCTCGTAACTGTCTTCTAGGTGCTAAATTTCGCGCGGCGGCCTGTCTCGAGGCTGAATTCCCGGGGCAAAGGGCGGTGGATCTTCGAGTCGAAGGTACTTTCTGCCCGTTTTATCCATTCCAAACTAGTAGCGCAACAAAAGGTCCACACACAATCAATTTCTCAAGCCTGCCTACCTCTGTGAAAGCAAAAATAACAATTATAAAGTTCCTCTGCTCAAAGCAAAACCTCCGCGCTCTGAATTTCAATATAAAATAAAGACAGCTCCATCAAATACTTTCAATTAAAAATAGTTCCATCACTTCTGCTCCGAAATAGGCGCCGTCCTTAAACAAAGTGCTCCCTCTTTGGGAACATTGTTTCAAGGCGAAGTCCGTTAATTCGCGAATGGTCCGAGGGATCCACGGGCGGTCGAAGGGTGCGGGGCCCAGGAGTGGAAGGGTTACGAGTGCCCGTTGCTCCCGTAGCTCCCGTTAACATCACTCGAATCGACGGATCTCAGCGTGACGTGAAAATAACCAAATGTCAACAGTGTCGCGCGTCAACGGGGTTCTTGATCGAATTACAGGGGTCCGGCGGGGGCAAATTCACAAGGTGCTTCCCGCGGCGCCCTGCCTTTCTGTCAATTAAGTAGCGCAGCTGCGCGGTGCACGCGCGCCTCGGCGAAATCGCCTGGCCCGGCCCCGCGAATACCGGAGCGCTTTCGAAACCGGAGGAGAAGAAAAAAAAAAAAAAGGGAGGAAGAATGGTGCGCCCGGCCTCTTGGCCCATTCACCCAGGGAAATTCGGGCGAAACTGACCGCCCATCCCGCTGGACGCACTGGCTATTTTCAGGTATCTCCCTAATTTCGTGAATCGGACAATGCTGGACAGCGGCGGTGCATGGGATTGACCCCTTCCCCGCGAGTGGACATTGAGGGAGCAAATTTGAACGCGACGGTCGTTTTGTTACACAGTTTTCAATGGTTTCTATGGTACCAATTGGGTATAATAATTGTCCAATTAAAGCGCATATTCTGATATTCTTCTAAAATCGCCACGACTCGAATTCCAAGAGGATTAATAAATCTGCAATATCGGAGACACCGCGCGGAACTCAGAACGATGATTCCTGACTAGCCGGTGCCTAAAGATGTCCGTGTAGATTCCCATAAAAACGCTTGGTGACGCCAGAAGACGACGGGAGTAGTCGCCAGGGACGTCGGCACTCGTCAAAGCCTCGTTTTACGCGCCAGCTTCTCCGTCTGAAGTCTGCCCGTGGAGTCCAAACAGTTTTTCGCCGTAATAAAACCGCGCTTACGTCTGATAATAAAAGCCACCGTACGCGCACGGCGCTGTTTGTTTCTCCTGCCAGTCTCTGATGTCTGCTGGCGCTCGAGGCCGATTAACGACGCCCCTTCCGTTTGTGGGAAACGACGACCGTTTTCCGCGACATCGCCACCTTCTAGCGAGAAATCCTTCCTCCGGGAGGGAGGGCCTACGCCGGGCTAAAATTACCCTCGTCTAAAAACGAGTTACGACTTTATTGCTGCCTCGCTCCGAGGCCCAGGGCGAAGTTCATAGACGCAGAGCGGGAGACAGCCTCTCCATAGTCCCTGGTTGATGAAATATTTCCGGTGAAATATGTCGTTGGACCTTGCTGGAGATCATTTTCTACGCAGGGCAGTTGATTGCAACTGTGGATGGTCGGCGTAGGGGAGACCGGGGCTGGTAGGCAAGTTTCTCGGTTTTTGATTTTTAATAAATTATGTGGGCGAAATTTCATTAAACCGGTCAGTATATTTGATAGGGCATACATTTGGCTAACTGATTAAATTATTAATGTTGACAAGAATGTGACAATGCGACAAGAATTAAGGTATTTTAATGTTTTTCTAACACCTTCCGTGATGGTCGACCAGCCCCATGATCGGGGTTGGTTGACTTACAGTATGCAGTAGGTTGAATATATGTAGGTAAAATCAGTTAAGAAAATGTTATTAGTAACTTATCTCAATGGTAATAAAATAACGGAATGGTCGCAAGAGTTGTTTCATCTATATAAATAAAAATGTAAATGTTCGTTTGTTCAAAATCTTAAATCACCGAAAGTTCTTCACCGATTGCTTTGAAATTTTGACGCAACGTTGCATTCGAATACGCGCGTGGTTTTATATACCTGTGACAGGTGAAAACGTATCGTCGGTGACAGTGCAAAATCGCGTATGAGCAGTTTGTAAATACCGCGGGTCTGCAAAATTAGCAAAATTGAGATTTCGCGCCCACGGTTGCCAAGCGCTGTTTCGCTTTTTTTTTTTAAAGTCATACCATTGATGTTAGTATTTATTACAAGGAGTGCTAAAACTGTCCCAAAAAAGTTCAGTCAAAGAAATCCCTTACAATGGCTAAAATATTAAGTTTTCTCTTCCTCCTGTAAAATCGGTAGAATGCAGATCCGCGGTATTTACAAACTGCTCATACGCGGTTTTGCACTATCACCGACGATATTGTGAAATTAAACATATTAGAAAAGTGCGCTTTCTCTTTTCTTTCTTTTCCATTTAACCAGACTGAGTCACAGCAACGCGTGGCCGGGTACAGCTATAGTTATAAAATATTAATTTCTTTCCTTCATATTTTAATAATAAGCTGAAAATTTTTTCAACTTAAACATTAATTATAATGTATTTATAACATAGTGAAATTTAAACAAAAAATAAAAATCGCTTTATGACTAACAAAATAACAATTTAAACCTTATTAACGTTATTAGTCACCAGCCCCGACCGATCACTTTGACTTCAATAATTCATATAACCTACAATTATTTATGTATAAGCAAAATTGCTATGTCAATATATCGTCTAATAAACAAACTTTAAAACAGTCCCTTAACATTTATTCTATTGTAACTATACAGAGCGTGAAAAAATAAAATCTTTAAGAAAAAATATTTACTTACGCAGTCAATTTTTCGCAGTAGAGCATATGTCGGTGCGAAGTTATTAACAATCATTCAACCCACCCCTTGAGACAACCAGCCCCGGTCTCCCCTAATTATCCACGGCCATTAAAAGGTTTATAGTTCGTTGAGTTTCACACATTTCGCCGTAAGATCGTTGCTGATGGATGTCGCTGAAAAGGCTCGAGCAATAATAGCCTGTACATGTATCGTGAAAGCTGTGACACCTCGGGGCTACACGGATTTCACAGTGAATCGCGAGCACTATGGGAAATCTGGCTGCCGTCGGGACACGAGAAAAAGCGTAAACGACTGCCGGATGACGACGAGCTTTTCATGAACCCGCCCCCCCGAAGCGTAGCGAATGGAAGACGATTAAACTCGCCGGCACGAGTCACGGCCAGTATCGAAGCAAAAGGGAAAGGAGATCTGGGACAGTGGCTATAGAAACTGACTCCAGAATCCCGTCAACCCTGGATCATTAGATCTAAGAGACAGGGAAGACGGCGAGGAGGGAAGAGTTGCGTTGGATCGACGGTGAGTGCGAAAGGGGACAAGGAGAGCGAGGCAGTGGGAGCTTTCCACGGGGGTGGGTTTTTAACGGGAGAGGGTGCATCACCTGGCAGGACCATCCATCACAAGGAAGAAGGGCCGAGCGGAGCGTATATACAGCGAGGGAGGGCAGAGCGAGAAAGGGACAGGACGTATTCGACAATTTGTCCGCGTCACGTTGAACGCCTCGCGGAGGCACGCGAAACGGGCGAAAGGGGTTGCGAGGACGGGGCGATCCTGCACCCGGTTACAACCTTGTTACATACACTATATATTATCTGCGCCTCTGCCATCGGCGTGACGGGGAAGCTCCGCGTGTCCATTAACTCCTCGTCGCAGGATATTAACGTTTTGTATATCGTGCAGCGGGGGTACGGCCGTCTACAGGGAGGAAGAAAGGGCTCGTAAAGCGCAGCCGGTGCTGGCCTGCCCGCCCACGTACACGTACCTTCCTTTCCCGCTCTACACACCCGCTTCCCGTGGATTCTGCTCACCCTTTCCCCCTCTGCGAAACAAATCATCGAACCGAGAGATTGCATTACCTACCAACTGATTTTTTATTAATTCCCGGTTTTTTTTGTTTTTTTTTCTTTGATTAGGTTGACTCATGCTTGGCTCGTCGTTGCCGCACTGTGCGCCTGGTATGTTGTAGGCTTAAGAGAGGAACGTCAAGGCTGATAAAGTTAGCTGGCAATCCGGAGGGCCGGCTTGTCAGCTCGACATAAGGGCAGGCGATAAGCCGCTTGGCGCAATTGGCGCGGGCAGCTTTATTTCCCTAATTGTCGTTTTAATCAACGCGATGCCGTGTTCGGCGCCGAGGCCCGCATTGTCTTTCCCTCGGCGACGCACTTTTGTGCCGCACCAGTGAATGCCGAGGCCACCCTCTCCTCGCCCCGTAATCAGCCGTTACGCGCCTTTCAATTACACCCACGTTAAACCGTTTAAATGGCACCGCGCAGGGGCGGCGGCTTCTTCGGATACTTTTTCCCCGCGGGGTCCGATTTCCGTCGGGGTTCTTTTTTCGCCTGTCACTGAAACTTCAGACAGGGTCTCTTCTTTTTCTAACTCGTGTCGCCTCGGCTCACGGGTAATTGGGGCGTTTGATGGAAAAAGGGCGCACAGGCTTGTGTGCCCTTTTTCCTTGAATCGTTTAAATCGACTCACAAGGGAAGATCCCGAACCCGGAAATTCGAAAAATTCTGAAACTTCGTGGATATGTAGGGAATTTCCTCCTGATTTCAACGCAACTTTTGTTTGCTGCCCAAATTCACTCTAAGGGGCTGTAATTGACCGCTGAATATCCGGTTATTTTCCGATTTTGTGTTTTAAATCGTGAACTGTAAAATAATTTTTGCACCAAATGATTGATCTAATTAAAAGAAGTATCTTTTGTCTTGAAACTTTTTTTCTATCTCTTACATTTCGCGAGTTATAACACAAAATCGGAAAATAGCCGAATTTTCAAGGGTTAATTTCACCCCCTTCGAGTGAATTTGGGTAGCAAACAAAAATTGCCTTGTAATCAGGATGAAATACCCTACATATTCACAAAGTTTCAGAATTTTTTGAATTTCCAGGTTCGGGATATTCCCTTGTAAGTTATACTATAATGAAAACATTGAAATCGATTTTCTTGAAATGGCATTTTGTCGTATGTGCCATTTTTTTTCCATCAAATGCCCCAATTGCTTTTAATTGAGTACCGCTGGGGAGGAAGAATGATTCCACACGTTCCAGTTAAGATTTACAATTTCTGCTCCTTCTTCTTCGGTCCGATGAGCAGAGAAGAGAAGCGAAGAATGAATATCGAGATTTGATTGGAAACAAAAACAGATAGCGCAGGGAAGAGGACATTCAGATTTGAAACTCTTGTTTGATGTGAAGCCGTGGATCAATATTAGGGGCGATTTTCCAGGATTACGGGGGAAAGGCATCAAAGGGCACCGTTCGATCCATCGATCATTTGTTTGACTTTCCACGCGTGCTCCGCGCCGGAAGTAGAGAACAGTCTCGTGTCTGTTTGCCGATCCTGTTTGCGCAAGCTGACCCTTCAGGACCTCTTCGCGGAGGTTCCCGAGCAGTTCTCGAGAGGTCCTCGAAGGATCGAGGGCGCAGATGTTTATTTTGACGCGACAAGCTACCTCGGGAGTCACCAGTCGAGTGCAGAAACACTCACCTCGCCTAATATTCTCGCTGCGGGCTCGAAAACATCGCAACGCAACTTCGTGATTAGCTAATTGACGATTTGAACCCTTAAATACAATGGAAAGTTTCTTCTATTTTAAATTCTATGGAAAAGGGAGCTCGAAGAATTGGAATTCTATTGAATTTAAAGCCGAAGCTCGTCGTTCCGCTGATTCCAGCGAATTCGTTGGCTCTCGGGTGGTCATCGGAGTCCGTGCATTAAAAAGAAACGGAACTAATGGAGGGCGGGGAAGAGGGGCGAGGAAAAAAGACGGTGGATCCGAAGGAGCTTCCTCGGGGAGGCTCGATTACACGGTTACTTTGTCTCCGTGAATGGAGAAGGACGCTGGTCACGATGATCCGTGCATCGTCGAGCAACAACGAGAACAAGGAGAACGGAGCATCGGCGCAAAACCGCACAAAAGAAACTTTACCAGTCCAAGTCCGGACGGTTATTCCTCTCTCCTCGTCTCCTGCCTTCGTTTCATTTTTCGCCCACTTTCGTTGGATTCTTCAGTTGCCTCTCGACGGCTCGTGAAATCAAGGATTTCAAACTTTCCTTTAAAATGTCGTTTGAGATTTTATAAACCTTTGTGGAGGATGCAGCGATTAGGGTGAACTCGGGTAAGTTCGTGGTACCTACAGGTTACTCCGTTATGCTTTTTCATTTATCTGTAACTCGAAATTCTCTGACTCAATTTATATGGAACAAAAATTAACAGACAGCGTTGATCTTCTAGTTTATGTTGTGGTAAAATAATTAATCAATTGAAGTTAGTGTGATAGAGTGAGAGAGCATTTTGTTCCAGCAGCGCATTATTCGTGAAATTTTTTGTGCTGGCTGTGGACGATCGCTTGATTATGTATTACAGGGTAAAGTACCCAATTACTGTGCCCTGTTGCAGGACTTCCGGAGTTTTCTCTAGTAAAAATAACTTTAGTAATGAAATTGACTTGTCTTAAGCATTTAAAGATAAATTTCAATGTTTCTTTTATCGATATAAATTTTTGCATGAAACAAATATCACATCTTCTTTGGATAATATTAAATAGAAAAAAAGAAGTTCTGGAATCAGTTACTGTGTGCCTATAATCTCCAAAAATCAGTTATTGTGCCTCAGTTACTGTGCTCCCTTTCTGAACACTGTGCTGCAATTACTGTGCTTCCTGCTTGAATACTGTGCTGCAATTACTGTGCTTTTTATTAGGTACACTCATTTTTAAGTTAAATTTTTCTGTAATAAAAATGAAATATAATAAGTCACTTAAAAGTACACATTAGAGATGGCCACTTTAATAAATTCTTCATATTTACCGTACTTTTCTTTCAAAATATAACCGGACGTGCGTTAGAGGTTACGAATATTTAACACGCGCGGCAGTGTAAACGACACAGCAACTAACGCAACGTGCGAAAACAACTCCAGTTATCGTATACAGTAAATGACGCTACTTCCAAATTCGTTTCAGTTACTGAATTTGTTGAAAATAAATACAGAAATTCAAATAAATAATCGCTGTTTTGTTTTTCCATAATCTAAATATGTTTTACTAATATAATTAACGTTGTGAATCTTACCTAGAACGATTTATTTTACTGAATATTGACCTTCATTCGTTCAGTATTTTCTTAAGCTTTTTCATAAGTTATACAGAAGATTTTGCGAATTCATTATCAAAAAAGTAAAATAATTTTTTTCGTCTTTTAAGAACTTCTGTGTGTCACATGTTTAATTTTAACAAATAAATAATTAACTGAATTTAAATAAAAAAATTTAATATCTTTTATTCGAGAAATATAAAGTTAATTATGCTTAATGATAAACTAGAGGCACAGTGATTGGGTACCCCACAGTAATTGGGTACTTTACCCTATGTGCTTTAGAAGATAAATAGAACGTTCAAACTGCAGGTAAGTGATGGTAAACTGACACTTTAACAAGTCTTATTCTTGAAATTATCATATAATAAGGCATCAGTGTTATTTTTGCTTGTGAAAAGTGACTAAATTCTTATTTTTCGTGCGCCCGAACCTGCGTTTCCGATTGTGCTGTTCGAGAAATTCTGATGGCAAATTCCAGATAGGGTAAACTGTACAATGATTGGCACACTAAGCCGAAATCCCAATTGGAATGTTTATATTTTTTTGTGTAGTTTTTGTATGGGCTTAATTTTCAATTATTATCAATGTTTATGGATTTCTTATTAAAATAAAACATCTTGAGTACCTATGAAGACTTTTATTTTAAAAATATTCAATGACAAACAAAAATAGGCATAAAAGTTATTTATATTATACGCGAAACAGTGGAAGTGCCTATTTGACTTTGAGATTAGTTTTCACCCCCTTAAAGAGCGATAGGGCTCGAAAAAAACACACCGTTGTTCTTGCTTCGAGTCACTCTATAAACCCACAAAGTTGTGTTCGATTCGGTGAGAGCGGGTTCGCGGTGTCCCCTTGTAAGTAAAATACAAGTGCTAAAAGTGTTCTTTTACTTCATTTAACAGTATCAATGTTTCAGAAGCTGGTAGAATCGTGACGATATAATTGCGAAAGGAGGCCGAGCAATAAACGTGTGTTGCTCTGAAGAAACAAGTTGGATTGTTTTTCTACTTGCACCGATTGCCACAGGTATGACTAATACTTTATATTATTACGAATCAGAACTAAGGAATAACTTTCAGTCAGCAAGTAGACGTGGCAGGATTCCTATATTTGCCATTCGCGTGGCATCAAATTGTTCAAATTGGGTGGAGCTTAGTATTATCCATGACGATTCGCATTATATCTCGATCGGACACGGTGCACCGCGCCATCCATCGTTAAGTTGTTAATTTCGCAACCGGTTGCGCTCGTGTCTTGCATTTTTGCGCAACGGAATCTCTGGCGGTCGTGATTTTTTTTTAAACTTCTTTGTCTTCCTCCGCAACGAGTCCTTCGGTTAATTTAATCATCTCTGCTCCCCTGCCTCGTTCTTGCGGCCCTTTCGCTGCAGAACCACCTTTTCCTCGAGCCTCGTTTCTCCTCCCCCCTTAAGTATTCCTCTCGTCCCATTCGATTTACTCGGGCGTTACGTAGTGTTCCCGATTTTTCGGTGCCTCGCCCCGCCGTCCCGATGAAAGGAAGAGGGTGCATTCGCAATGGAAGCCACCGATTTCGTTACGGTAATCTAAATGATTTTTTATTGGCTATTTAGAAACTGGAGCAAAGTAGATCCACCTGAAAATCGTTTCTACGCCACTGCAACTGAAGAAGCATCCTCCTCCACCTCCTCCTCCTTCTTTTCCTACTCGTACGACCTCAGCCAAACGTCCCCAGGAGGAGAGAGACGTCGAGCAGAGTTTTTTTTCCACCAGTATCGATTCAAGACGGCGTATAATTCGATATCGATACCGTAATCCTATATCTAAGAGGCACACGCAAGGTCTCGTCGCGTTGATCGCCGACCACGCGCATCGGTTGACGATACTCGGGGGCCCCGTCGACATAATACGCGGTCGCGCGGACACGATAACGGTTCGCCTTGCACGGATGCTGACCGGTTGCGACCGTTGGAGCGAATTCGCGGTGTCACGGGGCATTATTTCAACGTAGTTTGTTCTCCAACGCGGCTGGTAACCGTTGCAGCTTTGCCATTCAACGGCCAGAGAAAAGCTGCGGCCCCGCTCGTGGGATCACGTGGGATTATAGAGGAAGTGCAGCATATTCGGAATACTGTTGGTAATTTGGAATACCGTAGTATCTAAGAAACTGCTGGCGCTGTTTAATTTGTAACACCGTAGGTAATAGGGGCTAACGACCTGTTAACTAATGACACTTGTGGATGAACCGCCATTTTGACATTCCCGACTTAATCTGCAGAATAAGAAAGCGTCAATCTCCAAAAAATTTTCAGCGGGTATTCAATCGTTCCAATCGTGGTTGAAATATGTCATAACTTTAGAGTTAAGGGGTCTCCCTAGTGTGACGGTTTAAATAAATCGATTGTTTGCTTTTTGCATTTTCTGAAAGTTCAACGTCTATTATGAAGAGGAGGAAGGTGTTCTCTATGGGCCAGGCATTGGAGACTAATTGTAAGTATGATTTATTATTTAATAAATGACATTTGAATATTTAAACGCATTTTAATCGAAACGACATTTTTTGGCGCGGCGATCACGGTATCTCAAAAACTACTCAACCAAACGACTTAAAACTTAACATATATATTCGCCGCGTGTGCTGTTAGAACCTGAACTAGAATGAAGTCATTATATGTAAAATTCGAATTTCGCAGCTGAAAAAACTGACCACATTTTTGCCGCGAAATGAAAACTTTTCTTTAAAGTGCTGCCATTTTTGTATTTTGTGATTTTTTATTTTCGTTCTAGTTCAAACCCTAGCTAGGTTCATATAGATTAAGAAAATAACTGTGTTTTTTGTTTCAGATGACCCTGACAGCCGGAATCGTGATCGCCAGCAGCAGACGTTTATTTGCGAGCTCCTCATTGTAATTCTTCAAACATAAAATATAATTATCACTAATGCTTCAAAAAATTTGAGTACATTGCCCAAATGTAATTGAGTAAATACTCCAAAGTTTAAAACTGCAATATCAAGTACATTTCCTTCAAAAAATTCCCAAATGTTGCCCTATTTTCCAGGCGTCACACTAGGGAGACCCCTCAAACACTTAATCTACTCATTTGCATGTTACTTCTATGGTTCCGTGTCAGTTTTGCGATAATTTCGAGAATACAAAGTGTGGCATGAAAGTTTGGGTTTCAATGCGATGTTGCTAATTCGGAATACCAAAGGTGAAGGTAATTTGGAATATTCGAAAGCTTGGTGATGCTTATGTTTACCTAATATGTGATATTTATATAGGTGATATAATAGGTGATATTTATATTTACCTAAGATTGTTCCTATATTGTGCTTTTCGAGCCTGATTAGATCATAAAAGAAAATATTTTTATTAACTACATGTTTTTTTTAAAGTTTATAAAGTGAAGGTGAATTGAAATACCGGTATTCCAAATTGCCTGCACCTTCGCGAAATCGATGCTTCCTGTCATTTTTCATTTAGGCCAAAGTTTCAATTACTTTTTGCTTTTTATTATTACTGAGACTTTGAAATATATAAGTTTATTAGTTTCCCTATGATATTATGCAGTTTTATTTGTTCCCATTCTCTGCCGTAATTTTTTATTCGTCTTAAACAAACTGGTAGGGCGGAGGTGCTATAAAAGGGACAGGTCTTAAATGGGACAAATAGAATTGCCAAAATTCTAAACGCATTACACATGCAAGTTATTTTCCTGTTTATGACAACACTAGTGCCCACTCATTTGACGTAAACTTCACTGGGGTCTCACTTGCAACAGAGCAATAATCCGCGGTTAATGTTTTTCGGCAGTAAAAGTAAAATTTTCGTTGATTTTCTGTGTCGTTTTCTGAGATCAAGTTATATACACAGTGTTAAAAGTGGTATATCATTAAAATAGCCTGTATTCAACTGAAAGGAAAATACTTAACAGGTAAGCTTAATTGATTGTTTCGTTTGTGTTGAGGTTATTTTATGTTAAACTCACTTATAGGCTTAAAAGGGACAGCATAAAAGTCTTAAATGGGACGACCGTTTCATGGCTGTCCTTCTCATACACATGTACTGCTGGACACTATATTTTACTTTCCTGTAAAGTTATTAATGTATCATCTGATACATTGATGGCATTGTTTTAATTTATCAATTATTAGTTGATCGCGTATTGTTTCAAATTTAAGAATTAATACAGTGACAATTCAAAGCGACAAATTTTATCGTAAAAAATTAATAATAAAATCTTTAGTCTGCAGTATGAAAACGTGCCTTCCTATTTTAATACAATTGATCTCATTTTTGCTGAAGTAGAATTTAATTCTAAACTATTTTATTATTAAAGTGTTATATAGATTTTTGTATATGTACTTATATTTACCACTCGTGGGTATTCCTATGTTGAACTTAGTTTGTAAGACATCAATTTTATAAAAAATATTACTTTATAACTAAAAAACCTGCTAAAGCTATGATTAATGTCACACTCTATGAAGATAGTCGAAAATATCAATGATTTATAGCACAAAGAGTTAATTTTTTCATAGATTCTATTATTTTGTATCATTAGGATTTACAATTATAATTGTAATACTTACTAAGTTTATTTATATTAACGTATCCCCTTCATGACTTATAATGTCCCATTTAAAACCACCTAGTCGTAAAAGGGACATTTCGCATTTATTTGAAAATCGAAGATTTTCTTATTTTCTATTATAATTTATGAATTTGTAATATACTTTTATCGAAGGGAGATAAACACGCTTCCTATTGATGTACTTGCTTTTTAAATACCTATAATGACATTGCCAGAAATAGGCGCTGAACAAAAGTGTCCCTTTTATAGCACCTCTCCCCTGTTCCAAATATACACTTCCTCTAGAAAAGCGGGCAACGGCACTTTGAAGAAGTTATGAGAGAAGACTACTGTTCCTTGTTCTTCCTGTGATCTCTGTCATCTTGAATTTTGAGAATTTCCAGGTGACATTCTGAGAAGCTCAAAATTAAGTCTCCAGTTTTCAAGGTGTTTTGGTTTTCAGCTTCACTCCGCCTTGAAGTTGAAACTCTAATCTACCTTTCGAGTGGAAGAAACGACGCGCGCGAGATGTTACGCCGAGTCCCGTCCGCGTTGAATCACAGTTCCGCCGAAGGGCCATCTTCTCCCAGCTTGCGCGCATAAATTCGTTTCTGTGGAGCACAACACCGAAAGTCGGTCGACACCCCCGTACACGCGCTCGACGGACGGAGCACGTGCTGGTCCGTGCCTTACGCGCGTCTGCCAGCTGCAAATATCGTGCGGAGGTCCAACGAAGTCCACGCGTGCACGAGGTGCAGAGTTGTACGAGCGGAGAGCACGGGATCCATCTGGCGTGTGCGTGACCTCCTTGAATTATCTCCGGGCTCCCCGACGACTCGCGAGGAACGCCGTCGTGCAACCTCCACTTTGCCATTTCCTATTCCGTCGTTTTCAGATCGCCTCCTTGAATCCCGGCTGGCGTCAACTGGCGCTAGAAATTGCGGGCCCGCCTTCCACCAGCATCTGTAAAGTAGGTCTGCCACTTTGTTATTTAAATCTTCGCAGGGAAATGAAGGAACGGGATATAACCACTTTATGAGGATATAATTTCCTCGCCTTTGTCCCCGTGCAATTTTGTCAAAGCGCCCGAACGTGCACAGGCTGGTCCATAATTGAAGAGGAACGAGAAGGGAATGGGGTAAACTATACAATGATTGGCACCCTAAGCGGAAATCCCAATTGGAATGTTTATATTTTCTTGTGAAGTTTTTGTATGGTCTTAATTTTCAGTTATTGTCAATGATTGTGGATTTCTCATTAAAATAAAACATATTTAGTACCTATTAAGTCTTTTATTTGAAAAATATTCAATGAAAAACAAAAATAGGCATAAAAGTACAATCATTGGCACCCTAAACTTTGAAGTTATATAAAAAAACATATGTAGTTAAAAACGAAGTTTAAAATGTTTAACGAGACAATTTCATTCACTATTAAATACCTACAATACTTAGTAAATCTGTATTTCAATCCATTACTTAATTATAAAGCGACAAAGTGTATTCACCTATCCATTATCACAATTTTAAGAAAACGCCTAAAACTCCGCCCTTTGTCCCACTTTGTGGTGTTGCCAGATGTAAAATGTGTAGTTCAACTACTGTGCTTTGCAGTGTTGTAGTGAAGGAAAAATAAGAAATTGTAAAAAAGTACTTTCTAAGCTTGTACCTCTTAATATTTCGCTTTTTAATCAGGAGTGCCAATGATTAGTGCAGTGCCAACACCAGTGCAGCTTACCCTACCTGTTTGCCTCTTCGGTGGTAGAAAAGGGATGGAATTGCGACGATGCCCGTGCATAGTTTGGCGCGCAATTAGCAACCACCTCGGGCAGATGCAATTATTTTATTTTATTTCCCCTCGAAGGCAGATGGAAACTCCGAAGGGATAAGCGGAAGAGAACGTCGCAGGTCCGCTGCGTCGCGAGCCCTAAAAAAGCCCGCGTCCAACAGAAAGCAGCGCGACGGTTTCAGTTTCTTTTCGCGACGCGACAAAGGCTAGACAATAACCGCCGGGAACGAGAGATGCTATCGATTAACTATGCGAAAGTACCGCCTTTCCTCTCGCCCTTTGTCCCCTTTTCACTCGCGAGCATCCCAACCCCTCTTGTCGAGCCGTCCCCTTTCACTTCTGCATTTCGCGTACACCCTGTAGACTCGACGGGGCGAGAAGGAGGGGGACGATCACCCCTCGGGGGTAGTTTCCTCCCTTGCTGATGGCCAATCGTGGCTCGTGCACGCCCTGTGACGTCACCCTCGCCCCTCTGCACTGTAATTAGCCAATCCCATCGCCGGCTGGCCTCCATCCAACCCCCTAGCTCCCGATTATATTTACGAGCCAATGATTTCTCGCAGTATTCCAGCGATCCGGGTATACCTGTGTGCGGGCTTGCACGCGTGTCGTCTGTCTAAATTGCAAAATACAGGAACGCGGGACAATGGTCCTTCTGTGTGACTGTTTCCCCCCCCCCCCCCGGCTTGTAGCTTCAACTTTTCATCCCCCTTTCGCCACCCTTCTTGCCAACGTTTTGTCCGCTTCCTCTGCGACACGGTTTTCCTCGACTTCCCGCGATATCCTCGACGACGAGGAATTATTTACTACGGCAACCACTGCGGGAATTGGAAAGAGAGGGTGTCTCGTGATAACGGTGCTGCGAAGCACAGTTGATGGATAGTAGAAGCAGTAGCGCAGTGAGGATTTGATCTTGGGGGTCGAGTTGAACGAATATGAATATAAAATTCATAAGGTGATTATAAAAAATTATTTAAAGAATAAAATTCAGTTCTCCTTTCATTTCACAATGCTCTTGGATTACTTCAGTCGTGGATATATTAATCTCCTTTATCTATTTTCTTTGGAGTTTGCCAGGGCCCCTTGCCACCCTCGGGTAGTGTTCCTCATTTCTCGATATTTTTCGCATCTCGAGAAATGAGAAATCAGATTATATTTCTCGAGAATTCTCAAGAATTTAAAAAAATATTGTAAAAATTATATTTTTGGGGTAATGTTGACAATATTTATCTAAATTTTTATTCGTGTCTAACTTAGAGAAAACTTGTGTAAATGAAACAAATAGATATTAAATATAATTGATAAATTTATTTATTTAATACAAAATGTGAGCAAGGCGAAGCATTACTTTTTTGTTTTAAAATAGTTTTTTGAAAAGCACAATGCGTCTAATGTCGCGTCAGCCAATCTACTTCCTTTTTTTTGTGACAAAATCTGCGGCTGGAGAAAAATTTCTGTGATTTTAAGTGGATGTTGGTTTAATTGTAGGGGAAACCAACCAGTGAATGACCGAATTGTTGAATTTATGGACCTTTGAGATTAATACTTGAATATATTTATGTATAACAACAAAACAACTGTTAAAATTGCATTTAAATTTATTTTTCTTGAAATTCCTACAAAAATAATTACTTATTCTTACCGTAATTTAAAAAAAAAAATATTATAAAATACAAAACGTGTAGAAGCCCAGTAAATTACCGCATACTTTTAATAAGAATTGTACTTATTAATGTTTGCTTAATACGCGTAACTAAAAATATGGGATATTAAAAGTGCAACGACACTCCATTTATAAACATATAATATTTTTAAATTTATAATTGACATTTCTTTGCCTAATGGTCATTCGTTTACCCTATATAGAACATCGGTGATACGAAGAGAAAAGTTTATAAACAATCGCTCAATTCTTCGTATGAACCTATTGTAGATGTGTTTATACATTCACGATTAACTAGTAACACTCAATTTTGAACTAACTGAAGATTCATTTCTGAAAACAAACGGGATTTATAATAATTTTCCTACACTTAAGTTTCTCGAGAAATACTGTAATTTCTCGAGAAATGAGAAATAAGAAATTACATAATTTCTCGAGAAAATCTCGAGAAAGAATTCTCGAACAAGGAGCACTACCCTCGAGTGTTCCACTGAGTAGAAGAACATAATTCTAAACTCTAAGTCTTCAAGTCACTAAAAATTCCATTCACGGTGTTTAACAGCATACAAGCAAACTTTTTCCTTCCCCCCAAGGAGACTCCACCCCCACATCTATCTCCTGGGAACCATCCATTAGCCGGCAATTTCCACGATCGACACCACTCCCCCCCCCCCCTCCCCCCCCTGTTCGATCTATCATACACGGAATTACATCCTCGGTGGACACAAAGAGTTTCCAGAAAGAAAAAAAACGCAGGGAGCACGATAGAAGAATGAGCTTCCTCCCTCGAAGAAGATCTCCGGCAGATAGCGATTACAGCCAGGGAGTGCACGGCGGCGCAGAATCCCCGGTACGACGGGCAAGACGGTGCGGAGGAAGGGGCGATGAATATGTGGAGGATGGCTTTGAAGATCGCTGACAATGAAAGAGACGCGGATGCCGGCGTCGGTGTGCGCGCCGTCCTAATATCTGCGCGGGTGTGTGCTCGGGTATCGCTTTCTACAGTTAGGGATAATCCGCTTACGCCGGGCCTCCCGGCCCCTGTCGCCGTCTTCGCCGGCATTGTTGCTAGCGTTTTGTGAGAAAACAGCATTTTCGACGCTCGAGGTGGCGACAAGAAGAGGGCTTAACTTATCTCCGTCACAACAAGAACAGGACCGGCTTCCCTTTCACGTGGGAGGATCCCTGTCCTTGCCGTCGCCACTGTGCACCTGATGCAACGGCTACTGCACTTTCCACCGGCGCACCTGAGAGACCAGGAAAGCGCGGGTGAATCACCAACGCTTTCGTAGCTGGTGGTTGCAGTTTAAGGGGGTATAATCGTTTGGCAGTGTCAAAAATCGGATTTTTTTCTTTTTATATATTTTCATAGATTGGTGTTTTAGGAATATTATAAATCAAGTCAGATGTAAAAATTCGGAAGACTGAAAAAAAGTTATAGGCATTTGAGTGGAACCACCCAGGTAGCAGGGGGCGGCGAGGCGCGACGACTCGAGCGATCGCGGCGGAACTACATTTTGCATCACGGTGGCCCTAAAAACTCGCGCTACTTCCAATTTTGCATGCAGGATCGTAATAAGGTTCCACATCGTCCAACGGGGGCTTTTTTTATTCCGATTCCCCGTTTATTATTTATAAAGAAAAAAGGTGGCCTTTTCTTTTAGAAAAATGTAACTTTGCTTTTGATCTCTCACCATTTCTTTATTTTTCAAAATTTTCAAAATCGGCCCCGTTGGACGGTAGCTATTAACATATGTTATAAGAAGATTGTATTGTTTCTGATTTCAGACACGACATAAAGCTTATTTCAGGGCAACCGTTTAGCCGTCTAAAATCGAGAGACTTTCGGATATGTATGCATAACTTCCGAAAAACAATAGTTTTTTAACTGAAACTTTTTTTTTTAGTAGTTCATAATAATATGTAAAGATAGTAAAAAAACGGGAAATCTTCATGAAGCCGTTGACTTGTAAAAAAATCCACAAAATGTACACATTTTCCGAGGGTTCAAACGGGTACACACCCTTAAGAAGGGAGGCGCGACCAGTGCTGAAATGTGCGAGCAAATATTCCTCATTTTATAATTGTACCGTTGGATGCAGAAATGGCCTTGGGACGCTCGGGTCCCTTTTGCATAAAACGCATAATTAGATTTCTCATTCTTTTCTACATAAGCCCTTTAAATTTCATTGCCGTGTCTTTAAAATTGACAGAGCTATGATAAATTTTGTGAATCGATGTTGACCTAACTCGTATCCAAGATAAACATAAATCAACCTGGAGATGACACGATCTATGACTCTTTTTTCAAATACTATGCCAATATTAAATAAATAAAAAAATATACGATTAGAAAACAACATTGTTTTTCTATATCTCTCCTTTTATGCAAGAAGGAGAGGGTTGTAATGAAAATTAATTGGACTGACTTAACCGAATTTAAAAGGAGGAGGTTTTAGATTCGACACGAATGTATTTTTTTTTTATTTTTTATTTTTGTCCCCGCATAACTCCTCAGCATATGGACCGATTTTGATGATCTTATTTTTATTCGAAAGAGGGCGATGCCTCGGTGGTCGCATCCTACATTGCATCAATATTGGTCGATTATTTTGACAGTGCTGGTTAATAATACAGACTATTGTCACCTAATTATTATTATTGTATGCACGTGGGCGCATATCTCCTCGGCATGTTGTGTCAATATGTATAAAACTAAAAAGTTAAAAAATAAAAAAATTTTAAAAAAATAAAACCGACTTCAAAAAAATAAAAATACACCAAAAAGTGAAAAATAATTTTTTCCCTTATTTAATCTACGACTCTTATATTGTTTAAATCGGCGCCTCAGCATTTGCACTGTGTAAATCTGGCGCCGACTTTAAAAAATATGAAAGTCGTAAATTAAATAAGGGAAAAAATTATTTTTCACTTCTTAGTACATTTTTATTTGTTTGAAGTCGGTTTTATTTATTTTTAAATTTTTTTATCAAATATTATAGATAATTTTCCAACTTCACTATGTATAAAAAATATCTAACTTCATAATGTCTACAGATAGGAACTTTTCTCGAGGCAGGCTTTGGCCCTTCTTGCATCCAACAGTATACAATCGAGTCTACTGCACACAGACTCACCTGGCAACATCGAAATATAGAAGAAAAGTTTCCCCCGACGTTCCACGATTATCCATATAGCACATGGATTCCAGTTTCAGTCGCACCTTCTAAAGAAGTCTCGTCAAATACGAAAGCTTCAAAGTTGCATCTACCGCGGATGTCTACCCTAGCCACACTCAAGTCAAGAGTAGGAGAATATTGAAACTTAGGGTAAACTACGTCCGTTGCGACGGAGAGGTTCGTTGGGCGTGATTTTTCTGATCGATGAAGGGGTTGCCGGCGCGGCCACCCTTCACAGGGCTCGCATAATCCCATGAATACATAATCCAGATGCAAACAGCCGACACGCGTGGCGCGTTTTAGAACCGGCCGTGATATTTCACGGATTACGAATATTTGCGCTTCGTTTCACGGTATCTCGATCGCCGCCTCGATTTCTCCGCGCAGGAATCGCGATCAGCCCTCTCCTCCTTTTTTCTCCAGCCTCGTATCGCTATTGTCGACTGGCGAGAAGAAAAAAAAGGCGGCGGAAGTTGATGGATGAGTTAGCCGATTTAATCGACGAATCTCGCGGGGAGGGTAAAAAATTCGAGCCTCGAGTTATGAATAAGTACGCGAATCCTCCCGAAGGATACCGAAGCACGTGAATCCTCCCCGTCGACCATTTCTGCCTCTTTTCCAAGCGACTTAAGAACTCGATGGAACTTAATGTCCCCGCGTATATTTTCGGGAGAAGGGTGAAATTAATCAAGCCACTTGAATTCTGAATAAAGTTATTATTCGTCCATAATCGTCCATACACGGACGTTCAGTTCGTTCCATGGCTGATCCTTAATCGCTACAGTTTAACGCGTTGAACGGCGCATGGGAACGAGGAATCGGTAAGTGTTAAGGCAGTAGAAAGGGCAAGCTCGATAAGTTACAAGTCGATCGAGTCTTCGCTGAGGAATCCCATTAATTCGAACCCTATCCGCGTGTTCCCAATTTCCAGAACGTGAAAGTAGCCGTTCCGAGCATACGAGCCAGCAATTGATTGCCCACAATAATTGCAACTGAACCTGCACCTGTTCCTCTTTGACATTGTACACAGCAGGAGACACTTGAACGTTTTGTTTTTTTTTAAAGATACAATTTGACAGAAACGATATGTAAGTCTCATAGAAGATATCGATTAGTACAGAAGATTTCAACACGTCCACTTGGACAACTAGGCCGTTATTCTTGGCCCTAGTAATCTAGATACAGGGTACTAGTAGCTTAAACTCTGGATTACCAGTAAGCCCAGGTTACTAGCGTCAGCATGTCTAAATTACCAGCGAGCCTAGTTTACTAATTAGTCTACACTCCAGTCTACTAATCAAAGACTCTAGATCGCTATTAAGTATCAGCTAAATTACCGCCACTACCTCTACCGTTGCGCGCTAAAGAAAACATGGATAAAATTAGAAACACGATTAACAAATGCATTAAAGGAATCTGCATAACGAAAATTCTTAAACGATATCTTTTACGATTAGTATCGTCTCGTTCGTTTCCGCGGGGCTATGGGGCCGTCCTTAAATCACGTAAGGGTAATTTTGGCGAATTCTTACCCCCACCCTCCCCCAGTATAAGAATTCGTAAGATTTGATATTCCAACGTAATGTTCCTTACTTAATATTTTTTGCATTTAATTTTTTCGGTTATTAAAATTCTTTTAAAGGTTTATATAATTTATTTAACTCGGTTTCGGGAAATATAAACTAAAACTACTTTTCTGGAACATTAATAATAGAATTTGTATTTATTGAAAATTAGTTTAAAAAATATTACGTAAGACGCTACCTGACTCCCCCCGCCCTTGTAAGAAAACGAAAGAAATTCGGAACCAAGAAAGCCTTGCGTAATTTAAGGACGACCCCTATCTCGGAAAAGCAACGTGCGTATACATCGTTCATCCCCTGCGCGTTCACCGCGGCCCTTTAATCCTTTGCACCGATGCGATCGCAAATAGTACGAGGGAAGTGGTTACGATTAATATATAGAAAATATTCTTATTGTTATTTACATAACGTACAAAACTATAACTGTCTGTAGTTAGACGATTAATAGTAGGCTGATATATCCCCCTTACAAGGGAACACCGTTAACCCGGACTCACCGATTGGAACGCAACTTTGTGGGTTTTTAGAGTGACTCAAAACAAGAACAACGGTGTGTTTCATTTTGGCTCTATCGCTAGAGTTGCCATACGTCCCGTATTTCACTGTTCCCGTCATATATTTTACAGAGTAAAATAAACCATTACCTGCCCACTTTTTTCATGTTTTATTTATTTATCACTTAAACGTTCCGTATCAATGCTTGGCAATTATGGCAACCCTAAAAATAAACCACTACCTACCCACTTTTTTCATGTTTTATTTATTTAGCACTTAAACGTCCCGCATCAATGCTTGGCAATTATGGCAACCCTACCTATTGCTCTGTAAGGGGGTATAAACTAACCTCAAAATCAAATTGGCACTTCCACATTTTCGCGTATAACTCTCAAAGTACAACAGACAGAAAAAAATATTTCAAATAAAAGTTTAACGATGCGATAAGTGCCACAAACTTGGGTTAACAAACTTTTGAAAAGAGTTTAAAAAAAAAATACCTGAACCGAAAAAAACTTTTTTCAAAATTTTGTTAACGCAAGTTTGCAGCGCTTATTGCACCATTAAACTTTTGCTTGAAACATTTTTTTCTGTCTGTTGTACTTTGAGAGTTATACGCGAAAAAGTGAAAGTGCCAATTTGACTTTGAGGTTAGTTTTCACCTCCTTAAAGGGCGATAGGGCCCAAATGAAACACACCGTTGTTCTTGCTCTGAGTCACTCTATAAACCCACAAATTTGCGTTCCATTCGGTGAGTCCGGGTTCGCGGTGTTCCCTTGTTAGTCGAGCGTTCAGTGTTAGCGCCTCTCGATTCAAAGCGGTACCGTTTATTCAATTACATCGTAATTATTATCGCTCGTTATTAGTCGACAAGATCGTGCGCTATCTGGCGGGACCCTCTGAAATGTTTAACAAAGAACGGAAAGGAATGGGTGAAGGGGAGGATCGGCTACGAGTTTGATTATCTTACGTGTAACGTTCCACGATCTCGTTGCGATATAGAAATACCTGAAACGTAAGGGGAAAAAATGCGTCTTCTAAAACAATAAACTGGCACGATCGAATGAAGAGATTACGACGATAGGAATCTAAGAGCGCGGCGTGTTCACGCCACGCGAATGATCGGTATCACTTGGTAGCTATTTATCCTCAATTACTCCCTAATTAACTCGTAAGCTCTACGATATCGTCCGGTGTCTGTGTGTGAGTGTCTGCCTGTACGCGTTACAATTAATTGAGCGTTAGACAGCTCGTAGTATTTGTTCGATAGGAGTGCAAAGGCTTAAACAACGAAGGCGTATATGTAATATGTACATCGTGGTCGAACAATTGCAGGGAACTCGGTTGTTCCCCCGCGTTTCGAGTCGGTTTAAGAGGGTTGTTAACGCTTCAGCCGCAGCAGAACGCAATGCCCCTACTTTTCCTTCTGGAGGCGAGTGTTTAATTGAACCTCGGGCAAGTTTTACGCGCAGGAACTTAAAATTCAACACCTGTTTGTATAGAATAGAGTAGCAATCGTCGAAGATGCAAAATTTAATTAAGGGGTCATATCTATTTGGCAGGCGAAAATAAACTTGATTTTCGGGAATTTTTTGTGGAAAATCTAATGTATATTTTTTACAACTATTTGCTTGTTTTAAAAGTACATGTATTCAGCAACTCTCAGTAATTTTGTTATAGGAAAATATTACAAAATTAACGAATAACAGCCACTCTCCCGGAAGCTATTTTTTTAACGGTGAGCACGATTTCTCCGAGCCAGATTATTTGAAATCGAAAAGTGAAAAAGATTCTGTTAGTATATTAGTTTATCTAGTTCGCGGACGAAGGATTTTTAAAAAAAATGATTTCAGGCAAAATGGCGGCCGTTTAACGCGGAATTATGATTTTTCAATGTCTGGATTGTTCGTTTTTCGTGAATTAAAAATAGAGTTTTCATCAAAAACAAAAATCCTTCGTTCACGAACTAGATATAAACTCATATACTAACAGAATCTTCTTCACTTTTCGATTTCAAATGATCCGGCTCGGAGAAATCGTGCTCACCGTTAAAAAAATAGCTTCCGGGAGAGTGGCCGTTATTCGTCCATTTTTTAATATTTTTCTATAACAAAATTACTGAGAGTTGCTGAATATATGTACTTTTAAAATAAGCGAATAGTTGTAAAAAATATACATTAGATTTTCCACAAAAAATTCCAGAAAATCACGTTTTCTTTCGCCTGATAGAAAAGAGATTGAGAATGGAAGGGTAATGATTTGAGTAGCACAGGTCTGATCGGTTGCAGCTGAAGTGTTAGTAACGCATCCGAAAGTGGATGGCCAAAGGAATAATACGCACACTCACTCTCCCTCTCGCGGCTCACGCACTTTCTCTCCCTTACAAAAATACGTTGGACGGAACCGACCACGAGTCTCCTCGTGCTGTCTCTTTGTTTTCTCTCTTATTCATCGTTTAAACTAAATCAGCAGTAAATCGCGCGTCGAGTTTTGAGCGCTCCAGTTCGTCCCTTTGCCATCTCTGTTCCACCGGGAATCCTGCGCGATCGAAGAAGGACGAACAAAACGAACGTTCCTCGGATAAATTTGGGATCAATGGGAGATCCTTTGCCTTTCATTCATTCCCATTTAATCCACGCAGCAGAGCCAATGAATTTCAGAATATTCTTGAAGCCAGCGCTCCGGCTTTCATCTTTAAAAAGCATAGATGAAATTCCCGAGCATTCTGCGGTCGAATCGATTGCAATTTCGGAGTCAGATTGAAACAGGATTCTTGGAGCCGCAGGGAAATATCAATCTCTCAGATGTAAAGGCGATTTACTTGATCACATGGTATAAAAACAGATTGTTAATAAAATTCGTAGGGGGCCAGGGATATCGTACATTTTACAAATCGATACACGTGCCTCCTTCGAGCTCCTCTCCACGCCAAACCTATCGTTAGAACACTTTAAATACCAATCTCTAACGAGCTTCCGATTAATGCTCGAATCTCATGGATTAAAATACTGATTGAGACGGTCCGGTGATGGGAATACGATATGGAGCGATTGATAGCGACCGCTCCCGATTAAATGCACGTACAAGACTCGATCCTTATCCTACACGTTTGTCCTCTCGAGTAAAATCATCCGCGCACCGGTTCTTAATATTAATCGCCGCGTTGATCGATTGCTTCTCCGATCCCGAAACATTGCCGCTGGAACACGATGCCAAAAGGTTCTGCAGAGTATCAGTACAGCGTTTTTTTGTTAACAAAAAAAAGCAGGAAAATCTGTCGCGAAAACGAGATTTTAGTGCGAGCGCTTTCGCGCCGGCGGTTTCGTCGCACCCATTCGAGAGAAATGATCCGTCGTAGCAGAGTTACCATTTAAAAAATTGTTTCGTCAAATATTCGTTCCCTTTGGAGTCGAACGATAGCGAACAAATTTAGTGTCCGCTCGGTCGCTACCGCGGGACCGTTCGATGAAGACCCTTCGATGGCTCGATTTTACGGTACAATTGTTAAGATTTTCCGGAGTTTAGTGGGTCGTCAGTGGCCATGAAATCTCTCGTAATGCGGCGTTCGCTCGCCGCGAGCAGACGGGAAGATTGCACGGGAAACGGGGAAAGTTAAGCCGACGTTAGGCATGGACCAGCGGAAAGAAGACGAGAATGGAACGAGGGGACGGTGAAAGAAACGCCGTGTGCCGGTGGAACGATGGGATTGGTCTCGAACAAGGAAGACTCGAGGCGATCATTCGGATCAGTTTCCACGGCACACTCGACGAGATATCTCCGGGTCTCGCCCAGAAAATCACTCCTCCTCTCTTCCCGCGAACTCTTCGACTTTCCTCCGCGCCGTGAGAACTTGGTTGGGCCCGAATTTTTAAAAAACGATTGTAGATTTGGTAAGAAAATACAGCAGAGACGGCAGGCCCCTCTGTGGCTCGAAGAGCAAAGATTACGAAAGGATATTCTCGTCTCCCTTTCCGATCGTCCGCGTTGAACCAATTCGTTTCGTTTCGCTCGATTTCATGGGGTTTCAAGACACACCTATGATTAGATTACCTTTTCTCTCTTTTTTTTTTTCTCACTTTTATTAATGAACGGACGCAAAATGGCTCTTGCAAAAATACAATTTCTTATCTCCTCCTTTTTCTGTTACTCTAGAAAAAAGTGTTACTACCTACGCCTTAATTAAACTCGCGTGTCAACGTTGATCATCGTCGCTTAGTTCATCGTGTTCGGTGTCAGGGTTAAACATCCGGGGCTCGCGCTCGGGATCACGCGAGACTGGCAAGAAGGCCGTCGAAACGCCGGCCCCATTCTCTAACGGGCGCGACAAAAGAAAAAGCAAAAGTCCAGGAAAAATTTCGTCGATCCTCTCGCTCGGTGCTCCACTATCCGGGAACGCCAGGCGCATCGAACCTTTATAAGCCCACCGTACAACGATGCGTACATCGGAAATATATTTATATCTATAATATGTATATAATATAGCGCAATATATTATATATAGTGTATACACTTTACAATGATCGGGTGTAGCTGGTCGCGGGCGCGCTCGCGCCCCATACGAGAAACCTATAAAATTTCGATGCGTCGCCTCCGAGGCGTTCGATTCGACGAAACTTTTCCATCCCGTATCCCGTTCGCCCTGAGACACAGGGCGGCTCGATCCCCTCCTTTTCCAAGGGGGAGGGAACGCGCAGTCTCTCGACATTGTTCATCGAGCTCGCGAACAACACTCGCGTTACATTCACTCCGAGTTTATCTCTCTCTCTCTCTCTCTCTCTCTAATGATCGTTTACTAAAATCCCACCCGAGCTTCGTCACAGCATCATCGTCGTTTTCGCCGTGCGGCAGGTGTTCAACGGTTCCCGCTGCTGTTTTCCCTCCAAGTTCTCCGGCGATTGGAGACGAGGAATCGAAAAGTGCTGCAGGCAGAAGGGAGCTGCGAGCCACGGCGCGTCGATCCGTTGATCCAGCGGTTCCGCGGGTGGAGGAGCTCGAAAGAGGGTGGGTGTCCTCTGCGCGCCTCCGTGGTGGACGCTCTTCGACTTCGCCCCTGGTCCTTGTCGAGCCTCTGTCAGGTAACGACGAGCCTGGCGGTGGGGTTGACGAGGTGCCTCAGCCGTGGTCACTCGAGGCTTCTTATCAGGACCGCCAGCTCGCGGAACGACGCGCCCATCTTGCCTGGCGTCGCCTGCTTCTTCAGGAGGATGCCTCTGATCGTCGAGAGCTTCTCGTAGCAGGAGAGACACTTGTGGTACCTGTTAACGCCGCGCTTGGTATTAGCGTACGAATTACAGAGACCAGTGGTCGATATTAATGGGTTACACCTAGTCAGGCGGCCTCAAAGAGGCGAATGTTTGTGATTTTTCTTTGAAAAAGCGCATGGATACATTGTTACAAAACCTTTTGCACTTAATAGAGCAACATTTAAAGAACATTTGGTAATTTTTTCGTGGAAAAATATTTACGTTTATAATAAAGTAACAACCCACACCGAAGAAGCCTTTTTAAAAATTTGGTTTTGCGGTGAGCACTACCATGCGGAACCAGGTTATCTAAAACCAAAAAACAAAAAAGATTTCGTTAGTATATTAATGTATCCTCTGATTAGCGGAGGGAATTTTCGAAGTATTAATTTAACACCAAATGGTGGCTATTTAAAGTTGAAATCCGGATTTTTTCATGCAAAATTCACGCGAAAAAATCAGGATTTCAAACGTAAATAGCCACCATTTGGTTTCAAATTAATATTTCGGAGATTCCCTCCGTTAATCAGAGGATACGTTAATATACTAACGAAATCTTTTTTGTTTTTTGATTTTAGGTAATTTGGTTCCGAATAACAGTGCTCGCCGCAAAACCAAATTTTTAAAACGGCTTCTTGGATGTCGGTGTTACTTTGTTATAAACGTAAATATTTTTCTACCACAAAATGACCAAATGTCCTTTAAATGTTGCTCTTTTAAGTGCAAGAAGTTTTGTAAAAATATATGCTTCCACTTTTTCAACGAAAATTCACAAACATTCGCCCCTTTTCGGCCGCCTGACTAGGTATAACCCCTTAAGGGGGTAGGTTACCCTCGGTACCCGTCACATGCTCCCGACACATCGCACAGTGTTTCGCGTAATGCTCAAAAGTCAAGAATCTAAAGTATTCGATCCACAAATTCTTGTATCTTAAAATGTTAATAAAGGAACGTAGGTTTTAATGTTACCCATAATTTTTGCTGAATTTACCAATTAGTTGTAAAAAATGATGCTTGAAATTTATTCCAATTTTCGGCGCGTTTCTTTAAACACGTGCTATTTGCCGAATGTTTATCTGATTAATTTGATTTTTATAAGTTATGTTTAGCATTATATGACCTTCCCAGCTGCCGAAAAACTTTTTTGCAATATCAACAATTTGTCCCGATTTTTTATGTTAAATGTTTATCATCTTTGACTTGAGTTTTAATAAAAGTACCAAAAAGTACCTCCGTGATTTTTTTGTATATTAATTGAAGGAACATTAAACTTTATATTAACGTCAATTTCAACTGCCCGAACTTGCCCGAAACGGAAAAAATAGCCGAAATCGTTAAGACTTTCACCGCTCAGGCGCGTCTTACGCCCGGCGGACATAATGAAATACTTGATAGTAGACGATTTAAATTATTGCGAATCGTCAGATACAAATCAAGACACATGTTCCGTGTCCGATTCTGATTTAATATGGTAAACAAACTTTTTCATTTTATTATTATTTATATTCTTATTTAATTTTTTTATTAATGTTTTCACTTTTATGTAATTTTTATGTTTTACGTACTACGTAATGAAAATCATAAAGCAAATACAAGAAAAATTTTGAATGTGTACGAAGTTATAATATTTGTCTCCCAAATCCATTATGTAAAACGACCGCAACGGTTTTCAGGTATTTCTGCGAAACAGATGAAAAAAAATTTCCAACAAAAGTAAGTCAGTATTCAATTGACAACAAATTACAAATATAAAAATTAATAAAAAGAACTTTTTATTCAATACAAAATCAAAATCACCTAATTTTTTTTAATGGAACTGCATATTTTGTATACACCTATCGATGCATCTTTAAATTCTCTTTAAAAAAGTATTAGGGTACTTAGGTCGAAAACTGATTATTTCAGAAGCTATGAGTTTTGTCCCGAACGCCCATATACGCGAAACACTGTGCATCGTAGAGAATGATGGTTTTCTGCATCTCTCATTAAATTTTCATCCAAACCGTTGAAGCGGTTTTCGAGATTTTAAGTTCACCATTAAACGGTGCATCGCGGCAAACCCCTTTACGTTTTTAGTCACAACTTTTATGCACATAGAGATATTTAGACTTCTATTTCTTTTGTTAAAGCTCATAGAAAAATGATTAAAACTAGAAAAAAAAAACGTTCTCCCTACTGTTATTTATCACTTTACAATTTGCGTTTGAAGAAAGGCCTGTTTTGGGGCTACCGAGGGTAACCTACCCCCTTAATTTAACAGAACTCACCGCTCCTCCCGAGACACGTCCACCCCGATCGTGTGAAGAGGCGCCTCCACGTTCGACTTAATCACCGACGCGAAGTTCCGCAGGATCAGTCGCAACGCCGAGGAACCCACGGCTATGTACCTGAAACAATCACCCAGGACCAAAGCTTCTTTACTGCCCCCTCGCTCGCCGCAACCCCCCCGCCCAGAAACCCACGGCTGCCGGGAATAAGGGATGAGAAGGCGCGCGTGCTTGCCGCCGCCCACCGGTGGCGTGTCACGCCTGGTTTGCACCGAAACGTGTTATTAGCCCATAACGGCGCCAATAAATAACGAAAGGCACGAAAGGCTTGGCGGCGCGATTAGCCACGCTCGCTTTCGTTAGGCGATAAAGGGTTCGGCGCGGGCTCCCGTTCGAATCGGCGAGACGAATCGCGCGAGCCGCCTCATAAATGTTCCGCGTTACGTCCAACGCTCGCCCCACAAACGTCCCGTGCACAATTTGTACCAGAATCGTCGAATTTCAAACATTACCGCTGTCTCTGTCGCGCGTCCACTCTCGATTCTCTCGAGGCTGATACTCCGTAGCGAACATCTTTTTGTTATTTAATTTCTTCTCACTCTCTCTACTCTGTTTCCTTTCCTCTTTTGGCGGATGAATCTTGGAATTATGAAGGGTAGGGGGATCGATGAATCGGGAAACGATTGCAGAATGCGGAACGACCCCTCCTCGGCGTGGCACGCGGCGTCCGATCGAATATTCATCGGCTGGCTGCTCCTTTTTTTTTTCTCACGAGCCCACCACCTTCCACCGGGACGAGAGCCCGTGACGAACGAGCCGTGAAAACGGCGAGTAGTTGTATGCAAACTGCATTACGCCACCGAGATGTGTATATTTAGTCGGCAATTTGCTGGCTGGATTCACCCTTTCGACGGCTGTCGGACCGTGACACGAAAGCGCCGTAATCAGCGCGGACTCGTGGCGAGTCGCTGTGCAGAGATTCGCGGCGAATCGCAGTTACCGTTCGGCAAACCTGACTCGTCCTTGTCGGCAATCAATCCCGCCGATTCCGTGCTCCGGTACCTAATTAGGGGGTGGCTGCCGGTCCGCGGGAGTGTGACGATTTGGGAGCACGAGAATGTGATATAAAAATTGAAATCGTGTACCAAATACTGAATATGTTGTTGTAAATTGTCAGGAGAACGTGATCCCTTTATCGGTTTCGATTCTACGCGCGTGCAATTCGATAATGTTCCCTTTCATTTCGACTTAATCGGCCAGCGGAACAGATACAAAAAGGGGGCCCAGAAACGGCTAAACTCGGCTGTTGCGACCAGTGGTCGTGGACAGCAGCTGCTCAACGACAGGCAATTAGTCTGAATTCGCTTTTATGGTATCGTCTGGAGACAGGTTTCACGATCAACGACCGTGAAAGCTTGACCACGAAACGCAGAGGAAGCGAAGAGCTCGTATTTGTAACAGAAACCTCGATACTGGTAAAATACAACAACTGAGATGATAACACGTATGCGAAATCTTCTTTATAGTTCCGAGATTTGGTATTCAATGCCTCCACTACAATTTTCTATTTCCCTAAATCCTGATTAATACTAGCACAACGTGGAATCTTCGTCGATGACTACTGGAGTGTCACGAGTTCGACCTCTGGATACTCATTTTTTCTTACACGCTCTAATAATAGCAGTGACACAAGCAGAAGGAAAATCGCAGAGACGATCGCCGTAATAAGTAGACGCGTAATGAATGGAACGGCAATTTTCCACGCTGCTAGCCACGAATCACCAGGGGCCGCGCTATTATTAGATCGTGCAACGATTGGTTTATCGTTCGATTAATACACGGGGATTTAATTGAGTCGAGTACAGGTCGATAGATCCTATCGAGGGGATTTCACTGAAATTCAACTCGACACCTGCCAGGGTAAATTGATTATGCGTTAGGAGAGGCTGCGCCATGATTTATACGAAGTGAATAGGCGCGTAGAATTCATAATACGGCCGTGCGCGTAATTAGGCGAAGCACGGGGCAGGGAGGAACGAACAACCGATGCCCACGTGAAAGGAAATGCTCGTTTCTCGTCGCGACAGCGCAGCGGCAACAGCTTGTAACTGGGCGTCGAGTTAATTGCACTGTTCCATGCGCCAGTCGCACGAGCCGTTGTATTCTTCCCTCTGCTCCTTGGTAGTTCTGATCGGCAAACCGTTTTAGAACCCCTTAAAAAGGCGACTGCAAATGTTTCATCGAGAGATAAATTAAATTAATATTGAAAATAAAATGAATTTCTATATGAAATATAATCATTTTAATACGAAAGTACTATATGGCCATATCGATCTTCTTACACGATCGTTAATATTCATGATCGACTGTCAGTCATCAACAGAAACGTGAACAAAAAGAGGATCTGTCAGTAACTGTCGGTGAAGAGCCTGCCAACATATGCGTGGCCCTTGGAGCTTGGATCGTCGAACAATGAGCGTCGCGACAGCGACGAATCGAGGCTCGAATTTGCATCTGCCGCTGTCTCCCATTGTCTCGGCTAATTTCGCGAACCCTCGCCCCCTTCGCCTCGTGTTTCCCCGTTCGCACGAATTAGCCATTCCCATACAGCTTTGCGAGCGGCCTGAAGAGCACCGCTACCCCACTCGGGAACACCCTGTTTGCTCCCGCGCTCGCGTGTCCGCCGCCATTCGAGAACTCGACCTCCCCCAGCAAAAGGGGTGTCTCGATTTTCTTTAATTCACAGGGGGTGTAGTGTTTCGTGTGGAAAGCGAAGGTAACGTTAGACGACGATGCGCGCGCGAACGGACACGCTGAATCGTCGCTCGCATTGTTAATAAAAAAAGCTTCTTTACTTACATTTCGTATTTACTTTGTAGGAGATCGCCGATCGGGCCGAGCAGGGAGTTGCACAGGTCCAAGTTCCACATCGTTCTGAGGGGGCGGAATCGTTGGTGAGAATTTGAGAACGAAGGGTTAAGGTGTTTATTAAGGTTTCGCGAGATTATTGTACTTACGGTTTCAGGGTGAGTATCCCTAGCAGATCCACGATCACCGAGAGATCGTTCATCGCCACAGCTGACTCCACTGCGGCCTGAAAGTTTCGTGTCTTCCTTTAATCTTACTCTCACTAGTTTTGGTAGCTTGAATTTCTGTATTCTGCATAGGGCTGGGACTATTCGAATAATATAACATTCGAATATTTTACAAGTATTCGAATTCTACGAATAAACTTCGAATATTTGAGTATTCGAATGTTATTATTCGAATATTTACGTATTCGAATACTATTCGAATAGTATGTTGTGAATTGTAAATCATGTTATTAGCTTACAAGATTTCACCCTGACAAACTAACGAACACCCAACTGAAACTAAATAAAAGCTCGTAAAAAATAAACCTAAAGAACTTGATTTATAATTCACACCATACTATTTGAATAGTATTCGAATACTGAAATATTCGAATACTGAAATATTCGAGTAGTATTCGAATACTTAAATATTCGAATATTATTCGAATACTGAAATATTCGAGTACTATTCGAATACTTAAATATTCGAATGGCATTCGAATACTTAAATATTCGAATACTTGGATATTCGAATTATATTCGCCGAAAAATTGAGCAACTGCAGTATTCGAACATTCGAATACCGAAAAATTCGGCAAATAGTCCCAGCCCTAATTCTGCAGTTTGCGACTGTGTAAAATCTCTCCAAGTACCTTAAGATCCTTATTGTGCCAGAGGGAGTAGACGATTTGCAAGGAACGATTCCGATTCGTGAGTACTGCCATCATCGACTCGTGGCCGCGCATCATGCTGTTGAGCACCTCGGCCTCCGACATTTCGTTCAGAACTCCCACTTGAGGGTAGCCAAACGCGGTTGATCTTGTATAATGATTCTACGGAGGGAAAGGTCACCTTCTCGTTTCTATTCTCAGCTGTAAAGTCTCAGAACATCTCGCGGAGCAGCTCGCTGGACTTACCGGTAGGAAAGTTTCGACGTCTAGGCCGTACGGTTTATCAGCGCTCATGGGTACAAACTCTTCCTTCTCCGTGTTGTCGACGCTGGGCCTTATTTGAGCCGATCGTACGTCCACCTTGGGATTCGGGGGCACTTGAGCTTTGTTCGACTTCTTCGCCGCGAACGTTGTGGCTGTGGAAGCGTTGCGCGCGGACAGCGACGTTGAGGTAGCAAAGTTTCGGTTCAACGAGGTGGACCTAGATTGCGCAGAATTCGGCCTGTTTAACGCAGGATCGGAGGGGCTGTGCCTTATACTATTAATTCTGCAAGAATGTTGAAAACTCTGTTGGACCGTGTCCACCGTAACGCCAACCAACGTAACAAGTAACATCTAGAAATGAGTCTCTGTGTACTCACTGTACCGGGTAATCGCTTTCGTACCCCTGTTCTCCGTCCCTGCAGCTGCTCTGCCTCTTCAGGTATTGCTTTGGAGAATCGGGGCTAGGTGCTCTGTTCTTCAACTTCCCATCGTCCATCACTGGAAGAACGGCGGCCATGGGCGCCACGCGCGGCGTCAGCGTGGAGTTCGATCTCTGCGGGCCCAGGGGTTGCAGTTGCGTTCCTATGTCGCTGATAGGACCGCTCTTTTTCCCAGGAAGAGGAGTGATGCTCTGCCGGAGGGGTGGTATGGAGGCGAAGTTCTTGGACACCCTGCCAAGGCCGTTGTTCGTCTGCAGGCTCGCCTTGATCTGGCTGGTGGAGGTGATCGCGTTTCTCTGAACCGGCGGCGACGATTTGATCGGTTGAACACGCACCGGTACCGGCTTCGTTAACGATAACGTCGGCGCGGGCGGCGGTGGGGACGAGGGCGACGGTATGGGCGGAACTTCCTCTGGCTCCGCCGTACTTAGATTCGACATTGAGGTAGAAAGATTCTGGAGTATCTGCGGCTGCGTGGGATCTGTAAGCCAAACGAGCACCGGCCGATGTAGAAAATTGAGAGTGTTGCGGTGTCGCGTGCGAAATTTCGGAAGTCAACGTCCATGCATTGCTGCTCTGAAAGGAGGACGCGGAGGGGGTTCTCTTTTACATGGAAACTCACCTACTTCTTGAGGCTCCTGGAAAGCCTCAGGTTCTGGAGGTGGTGTGCGAGACACTGAAACATATCGTGCACAGCATGCTCGTTCACAAACCGTACGTCACAACATTCAATTTTTAAGATGCTTTTATGGTCTCAGGCTCGTGATTACAGGCGGACGGTCAGGAGTTTGGGTAAGTTACGGTACACAATCGAATCTTGCAACGAGGAATTGAGTTGAATGAAATTATTCTTACACTTACGTGCCCTGTTTGGTTGAAAGACATCGTGATACTCGGTTACGTTGGGGATGTCCGCGAACGTGACTTCATCCTCTGGATCGGTCCCAGACTTGTCCGCCTCTTCTATGGTTCGCACGTCTAGCCTGCAATTGAAACGTCGTGGTCACACGCGAACGCTTCACGCAACATCGCTTTGTCAAACTTACGTGTGCTTTTTTAATCCAGGTGGCCTTTCCCTGGAGAAGCTTTTCCTCAACGAATTTCCATGACTAAACGGGGAACCGGACGTCGAAACACCTCCTAACGGAGCGATTTTCTTCAAATCACACACGTACAGAACGACATTCGCCGTGTGGAAGCTTGCGCCAATCTGAGACATTTATAGCAGCGCGTTTCAGTGCACGATTTTATCACAGTTATATAAATTTTTATCAGTTAATATCGTCTTACCAGCTGGTTCTGAGCTACAGCTATATCCTGCACTTTTCCCCAGCCGGTTGGAACTGAATCTAACATTCGACCTGGCTCCCAACCATAGACCTTCAACACATCATGGCAGCCAGCAAAAAGACATTCCCCGCCTTGACTGAAATACAGGCACCTGAACAAAAAGTAGGATGCATTAATAAAATTAGCGAGACTCGTAACAATGCTAAGACACTCACCGGATCGCTGTGGAGTGGCTTTGCTCCGTAGACGATACAAGTTGAAATGACTCCAAGTCCCAGAAGTGAACTGTTCTGTCCGCGCTGCCACTGGCTAGTAGGAATTCATGGGGATGAAACTCTACCGTTGACGCCGGACCTCTGTGTTCAGAGAATTCTCTAAGCTGTCTACCGGCTCTCAAATCCCACAACTGCTCCAAAACCAAGATGATCATTAATCAGCGATATTAACTTAGCATTCCATCAAAGAAAAGCCCCGAGGCGACGTTACCTTCACCATTCCTTCCTCTCCGGCGCTAGCGATCCACTGGCCATCGGGACTAAATTTTAAACTATTCACCATCCTATTGTGCCCTTTGTACGTGAAGATACAGCCTTTCCTCCTGATGTCCCACAGCTTGATCGCTGTATCCAAGCTTCCAGATGCCAACAGCTCTCCGTAAGGATGGAAGTCCATGCAACGTATACCAGCCTTGTGCCCCGTTAATGTGCGAGCCAGTTTGGCGTGCTCCAGGTCCCAAATTTTCAACGCCCCCGTCTGCGAGCCAGCGCATACTAAGTCCTCCGTTTGCCCGAATCTTACACATTCTATCGGAGTGGTGTGGCCACTCAGGCTCTGCAAAGGACAGAACACTACGCGTACAAACATCGAAATAAATACAGCGTTCGATGTAAGAAAGCATTCAACGGCTCCAACCACAAATCGCCCCTTCAACATGAAAAATCCCTTCCGCCACTAATTATAGAAAAGAATCGGAATACCATAATACAATTCTGCTTCCCGACCGCCCATAGGTTCACTTTCTTGTCATCGCCGCCAGTGACCAGGACGCGTCCGGACTTGTGACCCAGCGCCAGGCAATTGACATTGGACGAATGGGCGACGAAATCCTCTGCACAGAAAGCGAGCATCGCTGTTTGAAGGTGTCCGAAACAGAACGCCAGCATCCAATGGCACAGAGGAGTGCAGCGTACGTCCCATTCGGGGGAAGGTTATGACCATAATAGGGAGATGCAATTAACAGCTCCGTAGGCGGATCGTGTCGATCGATTTGTAAACAGAAAATTGTTTACCCGCGACGGGCTAGAGAGCGCCAGAAAGGGATTCATCGGACGCGCGCAGCAGTCGACAGGGAGACGAATAAATAGCACGGGGCACGGCTGGGAACAGGTCACTTACGGAGTTTCCATGATCTCTTCGTGGACGAAGCCATATTCCGGGGCCGCAGGCTCGCGTTGTGCACGACTTATTTGGCAACGACAACAATTTCAGAAGTCAGCTCGCGGATGCAGAATTTTTTTTTGCTGGAATTAGTGGGCAACATTTTTACTTCAGTGTTATTAGCGTCGATGGGGCGACGACGGTTCAACGGGGCGGCAGCATCTCGCCGCGGTCTGGTCCTGAAGGCGATCCTCTCCCTGAATTTTCCGTCCGTTCTCAGAAACCGTTCCCTCCGCGACTTCGTCGTATCTCATTTCTTGAATCTGCCTGGCCGTGGGTAGCGCGACCGAACTAACGTGACGTTGAGAAAATATCGAATGTCTGTTTCTATCGAGATATCACGTTCCAATCGATCGCGCCAGATGTCACCAGCTCACCGGTCGATTGAATAAATTCAATTCTTCCGCGCGTGGTACTGTCAATAAAAAGTAAAAGAAAAGAAAACGATCAACGCCTCCGATATAAAGAAACATCGATAAAGCCGCCGTCGGTGGCCGTGTCGCGTCTCATTAATTATGCCGTTAAAGTACGCCGCCTTGTTGCATGACCTTATGGACTTTGCATCGTGCGTGACATAACGATGATTTGTGGATACTCGATGGTGAACGGTTGAAAGTGGGGTTATGTTCGTCGGGATCGTTGGAATTTTATACGCGGGGCAATTCCGGTAATTCGTTCAAAGTCAATTGAAAATGATCCCACTGTTGCGTCCACGTTTCCTCGGGATTCTGACGAAAAAGTCAGTTTACTCGCAGGCACTTAGGAGGCACCATGCAGAATACGTGCAAGGACAGTCGCCCGAACCTAGAGTTCGGGAGTACTTTTATTATATCGATCACCAAGGCATGGTATTGTTTATTCTTCTGGCAGAGGAAAAACAGGTGGAGTTGATTCTACTATGATTCTTCTGATTTTTCACGTTGTAGCTGTTCCTGGACGATGCTCGCATGAAAAACTTCACGTCGTGCTTCAAAGGTATGTATAAGCACCGAGGGAGTTCGTTGCGCTTCGATCTGTATTTTACGCGGGACGTATTATTTTAGAGAAAAAATTTCTGGCATTCTTTTTCAAGCGGTTGAAGAGAAATGATACCAAACGCTACTTGGAAGACTTTCCATATGTTTCTCTTTGCGGTCCGGAGAGGAATTATGTGAGATGCGACGATTTACCCATAGTTTTTACGAAAATTGTTGGGAAAGAAGACAGTGAAACAGGCGAAATGAAAGATTGGTTTGGTTACGCTCACGCGGAAGAATTGCTAATGGTAAGTATAGTTTTAACTAGGGTTTGTCGATTTTTAAAAACCGAGTTTAAAAACCAGTTTTTATTTATAAATTTGTAAAATTCTAAAACCGGTTTTTAAATTTAAAAAATCGGGTTTATATACTAGAATTAATATGCAGAAATTAATGAATTATTTAAATAAAAATGTTATTTTTAATTGAAATCACATCGGACACAAGCATACTGTAGTAGTTAACAGTTCATATTTTCAGAAAAAAATACTAAATGGAATAAAGATTTATAATTTGGTACCACCTTTTAAAAGATTTATATTTTATATGGATTTTAGTTATTTTAGTTTTTTCATTTTGTTTTGTATACAGTCCATTTTATTATGTTATATTTTTGTAATACCATAATATTAAGGAAACTGAAATTTTTTAAAATAAATACAAATATTTATTTACTATTTTAATTATTTTTTTTGTGAAAAATCGAAAACCGGTTTATCCGGTTTTTGGGAATAGTGGAATTCGAAAGCCGATTTATTCAAAAGTCTGTTTTTGTATAAACCCTAGTTTTAACCTTGTATAATTTTGCAGCTGCTTTGGTTCTCTATGATGAATTCATTGCAGGTGCCGTTTGAGCCGGAGAGATTGTATATGAATGTCGGATCGGGGAGGATCTATCACCCTGCGCCAGAAAAGGTGGGAGCAATCGGTCTGGTAAGATCAAAAATCGCGATTGAGCTTAGCTCGTTATTCAGGTTCGAGGAAGGTGAGGAAAATAGTCCGACTCATTTCGTATGGAAGGATAAAAGGTACTCTCTTGATTCCGAATGGTGTAAGGATAAAATAATGCAGGCTATCAGATAAAAATAAATAAACTTCATTTGTAATTAAAAAAGGAAACAAATGACAATGTATATATGAACAACTTTGATAAAATGTACATACGCTTTAGATAATAACAAAGATTTTGTATATTTCTTGTCTATGTAATAGATTACGTTAGTGAGATATCAAAAACCCTGGCTGTTGTATCGTCGGATGTTGTCAGTGCCCTTTCTCCGTTTCTGAAAAGTATTATTATTACGCGCTCTTCCGTTAAAATTCTAAATCATGAAATAGGGATTTGTAATTGCCGCAACTTACTCTGATATATATAGATCAAGAATATCCGCTGTGTGCCCGGTGAATGTCTGTGTGCATTGGCCAGTTTTTGCGTCGAAACACCTGAGTATACCGTCTAATCCAGCTGAGAACAGGAGCGATGTGTTTCCCTTCCATACCAGTTTAGACACACCGCTTTCCTGCTCTATTTTCTGCCGGAGTACCTAAATAGATTCGGTAGAAATCAATATTGCGAGGCGTTAAATAAGGACAGGTTCGTAGAGGGAAAGCTGTATTACCTTCTTTGAAATATCCCAGATAAAGATTTCCCCATTAACCGTGCCAGTCGCTGCAACTTGGAATCCAGGATCTTTGCAGAAAGCTGCTGTTTCTACCCAATTGCTATCAGCATTCCCTTCGCCGTTCTCAGGATCTTGGTCGGTGCTCATGGTATCGTTTTGTTCACGATTATTAAGGTTTTGTAGAATCGAAACGATCTAAGAAATTTACGTCGTATCACCTTCATTCTTGTGTTAAATATAGCGGGTCTGTTTGCATTACCTTGCCAGTGTTTGATGTGCTGATTATAGTCTTCCCGTCTACAGCTGCTGAGAGAATTAGATTGTTATCGGAATGGCAGTCGAGGGTGGTTATGGTAGAGGAATGACCCGGCGCAGAAGAAACCGATGACAAAACGGAACCCGTTTTCAAATCTATTATTCTAATCATCCCGTTTCCATATCCCACTGCGATACGTTTGCCTGAGAAATTATATTCGATTAAAGCACAAGTACGGTTTAATCGTCAAGATTAGGGCTGGGACTATTTGTCGAATTTTTCGGTATTCGAGTATTCGAATATTTCGGTTGCTCAATTATTTGGCGAATATAATTCAAATATCCAAGTATGCAAATACTATTCGAATATTTAAGTATTCAAATACTGTTGTATTCGAATAGTATGGTGTGAATTATAAATCAAGTTCTTTAGGTTCATTTTTTACAAGCTTATACTTAGTTTCAGTTGTGAGTTCGTTAATTTGTCAGGGTGAAATCTTGTAAGCTAATATCATGATTTATAATTCATACCATACTATTCGAATACTGAAATATTCGAGTAGTATTCGAATACTGAAATATTCGAGTAGTGTTTGAATACTGAAAATTCGAGTAGTATTCGAATACTGAAATATTCGAGTAGTATTCGAATACTTAAATATTCGAGTAGTGTTCGAATACTGAAAATTCGAGTAGTATTCGAATACTTAAATATTCGAATAGCATTCGAATACTTAAATATTCGAATAATAACATTCGAATACTTAAATATTCGAATAATAACATTCGAATAATAACATTCGAATAATAACATTCGAATACTTAAATATTCAAATAATAACATTCGAATACTCACATATTCGAAGTTTATTTGTAGCATTCGAATACTTGTAAAATATTCGAGTATTAAATTATTCGAATAGTCCCAGCCCTAATCACGATCAATGCGAAGAATGAATACCATCCGAGAATATTGTCCCAGTCTCTGCCCGACAACCATATCCCTGGAAAACTTTGCAATCTCCGTCAGGTATTTTCCACATGTATATTTCTCCGTCAACGGACCCTGCTAATAAAATATTAGCTGCCATGTGCCACTTCATCCACTGCAATAACAAAAGTAATTCCCCCTTTTACAGTTGCTCGGCGACCTAAATCTCGATCGTAGAAATTAAACTAACCGTTGCATCGCCCATGTTGTACTCCCAAATTCGGGCTTTATCAGTTACTCTCCAAACTTGTATCATACCACTCATGTCCCCGGTAGCCAGGTACGATTCGTCGTAATTGAACTCCGAAAAGATAATACTATCTTTGTGTCCTATGCAATCGAGAATAATGTCTCCGGAGGATGTATCCCAAATGTAAGCTTTGTCCTCTTCGCCTCCCGTGGCAGCCAGCTTGCCATTTTTGGTCAGAGAACCGCAGAAGACAGAACCTGAATGTTTCGAGGAAAAACCAGAGAAGACGGAACTTGAATTCTTTAAGTAAAGTCACAATCGTTTACTGTGTTAACGTTGCCTCAGCGACTGGAATTTCCTTCACCTCTTTTGTGACCGCTGAACACACAAATTGCGTTTCCCCCTTCCGGCACATCTTCGTCCATTCCATCTTCGTCTCCAGCATCTCCGCTGTCGAACGCATCTATCACTTCGTCGACGTCGCCTATGTATAACATATCCTCTTCTTCCACTTGGTTGTTCATTTCTGGAGAGGATGGCGGGGTGTCCTTTTGCGTCATCTGCCTTAAAACCTGAATAAAACCGTGCAACAGGTCAGATTTTAAAGTGTTACAAGTATACTTGGCCAGGCCACAAATGAAACGGAGAATATAGAAGTGACAACGGCTTATCGATCCTCTGGAGCGAAAAATCTGCGTGGCAATAGATGCTTACCTCTGTCCAATGAGTAAAATCAAAACTCGTATTCTATTGTTCGAGAAAATTAAAGTTTAAACACCCGTCAACAACGTTCCGATCCCGTGAACACCAGCTGATTTGGAAATCGCGTACTATCTCGATTATAGGGAATTTTTACCACCTGTTGTTTGGCACTACTGCGCAGTCTTATACCGGTCGCGACATCTGCGGAAAAAAGACCAAGCATTCAACCAATTTACCAACCAAAGTTAAGGTAATTTTCTCGAACCACCGTATTTAGATAATCAAAAGTCCAGGAAGCATTGGAACAAATTAAGTTCGGGATTAATACGCAGGCTTAACAAGCCAATGAATATCAAAGAACAATTCTGCACGTTTAAATTTATTTTCTAACAGAACAGCGTTATCTGTCGCATGAAATCGCGTTAATTATTAACTATAGTAATATCAATAGAAACATTAATAAGTTCTTATACGAAAGATCATTGGAGACACATTGTCTGATTTTCAATTACCGGTTCAATGTCCACCGATTTGTGGCATTTCAAAACCAGTTGTTACATAATTGTGATCTAATCAGAGATGTCTGTGAATTGAATAATAAGCAGACGTCTATGCACATGAAGTTCGGGGATCACGCGTCATCGCACCTCGTGTTTCATCAGCCGCTCATCCGTTTCTCTCCCACTTCGCCCGTCCATCACACTTCCCTCTCTCTCTCTCGCCCCATCGTGGTTTCCCTGCTTCCCTCTTCGTCAGCCTACTTCCATCTCTGTTCGCGAATGCTGGCGCACGCCTGACGACACCGGCAGTCTCGGTCAAGCTTCCGTACAGTGCGCGTATGTCGCCGGTTTCTTCAAAATTTCCCGATTCCCGTGGTGCATATAAATCTGCAGCTATTCCAATGAAACGACTACCACAGAAACTCCATCGATCGATTCAATCCACGAAGACCTCGGCCTCAGTGAGAAACATAGAATTCGAACATCGGATTATTCGCTCAACGACCACCCTCCGTAGAAAGCACAGCTCCAACAAAATTTCTATGAACATCTGGAAGGTCAACTGACTTGCACGGAAAGCTGGCGACTGTGATCGAGATTCATTAAGCGTTGAAAAATTCGTTACTCGAGGAATGGCACGGTCGGGGCAGTGGGTAAGGTGAATCCATTTTTCAAGGATTCGCGGATCCTTAAAATCGCAGGGAGTCATGTGGTGGTAGGGAAATTAGAATGTGGAGGGAGTGAGTTTGCTAATAGCCAAGCTTTAAAGCGGAATCGCATCTGGGGTGAAAGCATCAGTGAGGAGTGAGCCACGTGCCGCGCGTCTGTCAAATCAATGACCATGCCACGTTCAAACATCTCTAGATAACGGAAGAAAGGCTGCTAACTTTTCCTTGTTCCCTCGCCAATAATAGTTCTCGGCGCGGGAAAGTCGTTATTTACATACAGGGAACTTACATGCCACTAAAATCTCTCCAAATCGAATGCTGAAGGAAAGAATGCCTCTGTAGACGTTAGTAAATATTTTGGAAGCGCGCATTGGCGTGGCTACGGGGGCTTGAGTAAGCTGTATATCGTTTGCGCGAGATTGCTTTGAAATCGAAGGAAAATACTCGTAGAAGCAGAAGGAAAAATATTGACAAGAAATTCAATAGCACATTTGAATTACAAAGTTTAAAGAGGGGAGTGCTTTTTCCTCACTTTCTGAGTGAACCTGAAATGGGAGAAAGAAATGCAAGCAAGGATAAAGGCCTCTGGGTGTTTGGCTACGGTTCATTGTGCTGGCACCCTGGTTTTAAGTACAAAAGAAGCTTGGTAGGACACGTGAAGGGCTTCGCTAGGCGATTTTGGCAAGGCAACGTTACTCACCGCGGCACCGTTGACAAAGTAAGTTGTCAGCGATCACTATAATTATTGCTAAAGTCCGAACTTTCATTATTCATCGTTCCTTGTCTCTCTTTCCACATCGCGGGGAAATCCATCGAGGAAACATAAGGCTAGAGAAGTAAATATTTATTTACTGTCTACGTCGACACTCCTACTTTGTACTTCTATTTGCTTCTCGTTAAAAATGTCACACCGTAACGAAGTGTCGAGCGTTTAAGAATTCTTTCAAGTGACTTCTATGATATTAGATAATTATGTAAACTCTGTTTGTGGCAGAAACTTTGACGCCTAATGAATACGCGTCATTTCACACGTGCCGCTGAAACGTTGCCCCGCACTCTGCTGTTTCGAAACTTTTATTGCGTCTAGATGCGCTTTATATTATTTTCTATTAGAGCCCATTGTTTTCTCGGAAGTTCTATTTATATTCATAGTTTGCTTGCTCATGAACCCGTCGCGTGAATTCTTTTACAAAACTTTGGCAGACGTCCACGTCACGCTACAAGGATACATTTTTGCTTGACATTTCGTATTAACGGGCGAGTGTTGTGACGCAAATGTTATCGTTCTGCGTATTTCAAAGCTGCGCGTCCCTATTACTTCTCTCCCGAAGAAAAATAACGCTGTGTTTTAACACATTAATTCGAAGCCGAAGTAAAATTTCAAGGGGAACTTTTATTTCCCCATAAACATCGGAGATTGACGATCTTGTTTGGAAAATGTGTTTCTGGTTCAGGGACGGCTGGGCAGAATCGGACGTGCTGTATTCGGGATAATGATCCATGCAGAGCCCGATCTAGCTCTTCCGCCGCTCCGGGCAAAAATCATTTTCGCCGCGCTTTATATTTAATTGGTAGTATTTATTGCACCACCCGTACAATTATTTTATGTCTTTCGGATATGTGTATACACAGTACAGTCTTAAAGCTCTGTTCCCACGGGCAGTGACGAAACTAGGGAGGGGGGGGGGGGGCGGGGGCAGCGGATGTTTCTGCCCCGAGCGTCGATTTGCGGGGGGCGCCAAATGAGAAATATTTATCGAGAAAAGACATAGTTATGGTAAAGCTACATCAATGGCTTTATTCAAATTTATATATTACGTTATTCCATTGGGAATGAAGGAGATACACATTTTATGAAATAGTAATTAAAATTTCTCTATTTAAAATTTATGGATTTGTTATCAAACAGCAAACAAATTAGGGTACCTGCAATATGTTTGAAACCAGTTAATAAGCACGTTTATTATGCCTTTTATATGTAAAGTGTGGACTCAACCTCCTAAGGTGGGGAATACAAGGTGGTAAAATGTTGATGGGGGGGGGGGGGGGGGGCCAAATAGAATTCTTGTTCCGGGGCGCTTATAACCTAGTTTCGTCCCTGCCCACGAGTGACGTATACAAACTATATCCTTTATATTTAATTATAAATAATTATTGTAAAATACCATTTTTCACAGTGACTGAAATTTTTTATAGTTCTTTGTTGAATAACAAAAGCCTTCTGTTTTATAAAAAATGGAATATTCCTGCTCGCGCTCCCCTAGATCGGGCCCTGGATCCATAAACACAAATGAAGATTTACTACACTATTGGAGAAGGCTTAGAAACAATCCGTGCGTGTCTACAAGCCAATAAGTACTCGCGGATGCTCCTATTGAGAGTCATAAAAGCTGAATACAATTTCACCTAAGTAATTACTTTACCGTTCCAATTTCTCTAACCGTTACAACGCTGCCAGAAAAATTGAAATTGCTGCCCGGAGTTACGTGTACTGAATAATCTAATCTCATTTTCAACAAGTTCTCGAACGCCACACCAATATGATACTGTCGAAGCTAGAAGAAATCTGAGTTCATCGTATTTCCTCGAGCACACTGCGCCACACATAGAAGTTTCATTAAGCGAGCATGATTTCTCTTAGTTTCGTGTTACAGTTACTCCCCGATTAACGCGAAACCAGTTACAACCCGTAGAAACCGATATCTTTCAGACCCGATTTTGCCCTCTGTGTTCGTGTTACCGCATCTGCGTCATTACCGTTGTCTGGAAATCCCCCAGCCATTGTTTCCTTTCTTTCCCGTTAAAACCACCTATCGATCGTCTACGATGATCCTGCTTCCGTTTGTTGCAGCCAGGATGCGTGGCGACGCTGATCGAAGAGAAAGAGGTAATTATGAACGGTTAATCGGCAATTTCGAACGCTGGCGCGCCATCGGCCCCTGCAATTTCTCTGCCGTCGATGCTTCTCACCTTTCTTGCTACGTATAGAGCGCATTGCTATTTTATATACGCAGCCAGCCAGGAAAGATGAAAAGTATTTCGTAACGTAGAGCCGCTACAGTCACGGCACGTTAGAACAAAGTGGTTCCCTTTGTCAACAGGGCGTCGCTTACGGACGAGCATTTCAAGTGCATGACAGGACGGCGCTACCGTATTTGGAGAATCGCGAGTGCACTCTGGGGGGATACGTGACAACCGTCTCGACGTTTTATAGCCGAGGAGGGGATAAGAGTGTCCCCGCGATCGTTTACATCGCCACGAATCAGAACGAGCACTGGATGGGCGAGGCGCCACTGCACAGTATCGCCAGCCAAATCTTCGAGTGCTCGGGTCCTAGTGGTCACAACGCCGAGTATCTGTTACGGTTCGTAGATAAAGTAGATCCCTGACAGACGGAGGCAAAGGTGATGTATTGTAACACTTAGATTCTGCCCGCAGGCTAGCGGAATTCATGCATCGTTATCTCCCGGAAGCTAACGACGAACATCTGTTCGCGCTGGAGCTGCTGGTGCGCTCGCGGATCAAACAAGAGAATATATGCCTGAGGACGTTGATGGGCGATCGTGACTTCGTCATTGACCTAGACAACGACGGGGTGAACGTGGGTGACCACGACGACTTGAACGACGACAATGTTCCCAACAGTCGCAGGAAGAATACGTTCCAATTTATCATAAGAGTACCTGACAGGGCTTCCCGCCGCCTGAAAATCAAGTGACACCGGCAACGTCGATGCTGGTCGAATATTTAGAAATGTGATAGAACGATTGAGAATCGACGAGGCTGGGGATGCTTATAATTAGTAGGAGAGATTATAGGGAATACTTCAATTGACATTCGCGAATATTTATATGCAAGTGTTCCTGTGCCCTGAGAACGGCGAAGCAAATGATAGGCAGCGCGTTCTCCGGCGATTAAGCTAGCGTACAACTTCTATTTTATAAGAATTGCGAAGCGATATTTCCGGCAGCTTATTATTGACTGAATTAAATGTATCTATGGGCATGGTGCTTTTTTCTTGTAAAGTGCAGGACACCGTTCACGGTAACATGCGTTGGAGTAGGACCGTGCCTTAAAACGAACCTGCCGAAAGTAATAGCACAAAAGCTTGTTCCTACGATTCCCTAGGCTGTAAGTTAACTCACGATGTTAGAGAATTTTATACTCTGTCGCGAGAAACGTAATTTATGAGGAGTAAGTTATTTAAGTACACTGTTTTGTCTGCGACAACAATAAATCGATTGTAATTTTTATACTATGCGTCGCTTGCATATTTCGTGACGCAGAACTTCAACTTCTTATCTAGTTTCAGCACACCAGTCAAACTGTAGCGGAATACTATCGCGAAGCGAGCAGGTTCTTCACACATTGGACGTGTTTTAATGTCCATTTTAGTTTGCACCTGTCACCGCTACGCGTCGCTAGCATGTATGTCCACAAATGAAATTTTAGATCAGTAAACAAACAATTTTACAACTGAAAATGATTGTGTAGTTATTTATAGAGAGCTTAGATTGCAAAAATATTACCACAGACCAGGTATAGGATAGACCTATCACGCAATGTAATTTTGTGCCACATGCTCGGGGGGGCTCGCGAGCCCCCTTACCATTTTCGTGTCACACCCAACGTTATCGATTCAGTCTAAAATAAGATTACAATGCTACGAGTGGTAGGAATTGAAATTAAATCTTATCAGAAACATTTAAAATCTAAAATGGCCTGAACGTTACGATTAATTTCAAGAAAGAAACATGTTGCATAATTCAGTTTACTAATACATTTTGATAGAAGCATAATTTGCACTTATTTTCATAAATTTCGATCAGAAATATTATATAAATACAACCGCGTAACAAACATTTGTACAGTCTCTTAGTTAGGTTATATTTTCTGTCACTTCAAGGAGCGGATTTTCTGTCCTCGAAGTGACAGAAAATATAACCTATATGCTACATGACAATAAATGTTTATTAGCTATTTCGTTCTTTTACGCTACATTTGCAAACTTTTTATGATTTAACATCCTTTCAAAATATTATTGTTACGCCGTAACGCCGTAACGTTTTTATGAAATCGAGAAATGTAATTATGCGTGGTTAGAAAATCAAAATTTCCATTCGCACGAGAATAGGGATGGTGATACATGCCAATTGATACATGTAAAAGTATCGATACAGATAAATTTCGGAAACGAAGTATCGATATCGTCAGTATCGATACTTCTATGGGTTCCGTTTCGCGCATTGAGTGCATAGACTGCAGAGAAAACCGTTCCGTTTCAGTAAATGCATGCATTGGTGGCGTTGGTGGCGCATAGGATTCCCTAGAATTCTCCCACTTCTAACGCATCAAGCATGCAGTTACTGCGCGCATGCCTATTTATCTCTTTACATATTTATTTATCTCTTATGCGTGAAACGGAACAGTACTCGGGATAAGAATAAAATGGTGTGTATTTTGCAAATAAAAATAATATTGAATAAGTTTGCTTTAAGGTAGTAAGAACTATCGAGTGTATGTAGTGTTCAATTAGCAATTATATTGAGGACTGGTTAAGTAATTCGGAGCTTTCGTCTGTTATAGGTAAGCAATTCTTTCCTTTGGAAGCGTCGGTTCGTGTCAACTGGTGTAACGACAACGCACTGCACTAATGCGGCATTTAGAATACCTATATGGTATTTAAGTGGAAGTTAAACTTAAGTAATTAGACAATGGAATTATTATAAGCCCTTCTGTACTAATTGTAAGTATCACTGTACATTATTCAGAGTATTTTAATAAACCGCATGTAGAGAAAAACCGCATCTTTTAATTTAGAACTGCACCCTATAACTTCCATTTCCTAATTAAATCCAAAATTTGACAAGCACAAGTAAAGTCTGCCTCTACGTTAAATTGTTCTCCGCCTTAGATTCTCTCTTCGAAGAAGATACTTAGTGCCGCCTCTTTCCACGTCATGTTCTCCTGTTACGAAGCTCAATTTTAGAGCGTTCTGGAAATTTTGGGCAGATTCTAGCAAATGTATCAGGAGATCATGAAGCAAAAGGAGGTATTCTCTGAATTTCATCGTCGAAGGCCTTTCCAAAACTGCGCCTCTATGTCGAATAGTTCTCCACCTTAGATTCTCTCTCTGAAGAAAATACTTAGTGCCACCTCTTTCGACGTCATGTTCTCCTGTTACGAAGCTCAATTTTTGAGCGTTCAGAAAATTTTGGCCAGATTTTGGAGCGATGTATCAGGAGAACATGAAGCGAAAGGAGGTATCCCCTGAATTTCATCGTCGAAGGCCTTTCGAAAACTCTGCATCTCTACGTCGAATAGTTCTCCGCCTTGGATTCTCTCTCTGAAGACGCTAACTTTGTGCCACCTCTTTTCACGTCATGTTCTCCTGTTACGAAGCTCAAGTTTGGAGCGTTCAGAAAATTTTGGGCAGATTTTAGCAAATGTATCAGGAGAACATGAAGCGAAAGGAGGTACGCCCTGAATTTCATCGTCGAAGCCTTTCGAAGACGCTGTGCCTCTACGTCGAATAGTTCTCCGCCTTAGATTCTCTTTCCGAAGACGCTAACTTAGTGCCACCTCTTCCGACATCATGTTCTCCTGTTACAATCTCAATTTTGGAGCGTTTAGAAAATTTTGGCCAGATTTTAGCAAATGTATCAGGAGAACATGAAGCGAAAGGAGGTATGCTTTGAATTTCATCGTCGAAGGCCTTTCGAAGACGCTGCGCCTCTACGTCGAATAGTTCTCCGCCTTGGATTCTCTCTCCGAAGACGCTAACATAGTGCCACCTCTTTCGACATCATGTTCTCCTGTTACAATCTCAATTTTGGAGCGTTCAGAAAATTTTGGCCAGATTTTGGAGCGATGTATCAGGAGAACATGAAGCGAAAGGAGGTATCGCCTGAATTTCATCGTCGAAGGCCTTTCGAAAACTCTGCCCCTCTCCGATTTTCCTCGATTGTTACCGATTTCTCAGTCACCCTGTATAGTAGGGTATTTTTCACCCCTTAGGAAAGTACTCGGTACGTGAAAGCGCATCCAAATAGTATAATAAAAGTACCCTTTGATCGCCGATTTTCCTCGATCGTTACCGATTTCTCGGTCACCCTGTACAGTAGGGTATTTTTCACCCCTTAGGAAGGTACCCGGGACGCGAAACCGCGTCCAAAGAGTACAATGAATGTACCCTTTGATTGCCGATTTTCCTCGATCGTTGCCGATTTTTCAGTCACCCTGTATAGTAGGGTATTTTTCACCCCTTAGGAAGGTACCCGGGACGCGAAACCGCGTCCAAAGAGTACAATGAATGTACCCTTTGATTGCCGATTTTCCTCGATTGTTGCCGATTTCTGAGTCACCCTGTATAGTAGGGTATTTTTCACCCCTTAGAAAAGTACTCGGGACGTGAAACCGCGTCCAAAGAGTACAATGAAAGTACCCTTCGATCGCCGATTTTCCGCGATCGTTGCCGATTTCTCTATCACCCTGTATAGTAGGGTATTTTTCACCCCTTAGGAAGGTACCCGGGACGCGAAACCGCGTCCAAAGAGTACAATGAATGTACCCTTTGATTGCCGATTTTCCTCGATCGTTGCCGATTTTTCAGTCACCCTGTATAGTAGGGTATTTTTCACCCCTTAGGAAGGTACCCGGGACGCGAAACCGCGTCCAAAGAGTACAATGAATGTACCCTTTGATTGCCGATTTTCCTCGATCGTTGCCGATTTTTCAGTCACCCTGTATAGTAGGGTATTTTTCACCCCTTAGGAAGGTACCCGGGACGAGAAACCGCGTCCAAAGAGTACAATGAATGTACCCTTTGATTGCCGATTTTCCTCGATTGTTGCCGATTTCTGAGTCACCCTGTATAGTAGGGTATTTTTCACCCCTTAGAAAAGTACTCGGGACGTGAAACCGCGTTCAAAGAGTACAATGAAAGTACCCTTCGATCGCCGATTTTCCGCGATCGTTGCCGATTTCTCTATCACCCTGTATAGTAGGGAATTTTTCACCCCTTATGAAAGTACTCGGGACGTGAAACCGCGTCCAAAGAGTACAATGAAAGTACCCTTTGATTGCCGATTTTCCTCGATTGTTGCCGTTTTTTAATCACTCTGTATAGTAGGGAATTTTTCACCCCTTATGAAAGTACTCGGGACGTGAAACCGCGTCCAAAGAGTACAATGAAAGTACCCTTTGATTGCCGATTTTCCTCGATTGTTGCCGATTTCTGAGTCACCCTGTATAGTAGGGTATTTTTCACCCCTTAGAAAAGTACTCGGGACGTGAAACCGCGTCCAAAGAGTACAATGAAAGTACCCTTCGATCGCCGATTTTCCGCGATCGTTGCCGATTTCTCTATCACCCTGTATAGTAGGGTATTTTTCACCCCTTAGGAAAGTACTCGGGACGTGAAACCGCGTCCAAAGAGTACAATGAAAGTATCCTTTGATTGCCGATTTTAGTTCTCCGCCTTAGATTCTCTTTCCGAAGACGCTAACTTAGTGCCACCTCTTTCGACATCATGTTCTCCTGTTACAATCTCAATTTTGGAGCGTTCAGAAAATTTTGGGCAGATTTTAGCAAATGTATCAGGAGAACATGAAGCGAAAGGAGGTACGCCCTGAATTTCTTCGTCGAAGCCTTTCGAAGACGCTGCGCCTCTACGTCGAATAGTTCTCCGCCTTAGATTCTCTTTCCGAAGACGCTAACTTAGTGCCACCTCTTTCCACATCATGTTCTCCTGTTACAATCTCAATTTTGGAGCGTTCAGAAAATTTTGGGCAGATTTTAGCAAATGTATCAGGAGAACATGAAGCGAAAGGAGGTACGCCCTGAATTTCTTCGTCGAAGCCTTTCGAAGACGCTGCGCCTCTACGTCGAATAGTTCTCCGCCTTAGATTCTCTTTCCGAAGACGCTAACTTAGTGCCACCTCTTTCCACATCATGTTCTCCTGTTACAATCTCAATTTTGGAGCGTTCGGAAAATTTTGGCCAGATTTTAGCAAATGTATCAGGAGAACATGAAGCGAAAGGAGGTACGCCCTGAGTTTCATCGTCGAAGCCTTTCGAAGACGCTGCGCCTCTACGTCGAATAGTTCTCCGCCTTAGATTCTCTTTCCGAAGACGCTAACTTAGTGCCACCTCTTTCCACATCATGTTCTCCTGTTACAATCTCAATTTTGGAGCGTTCGGAAAATTTTGGCCAGATTTTAGCAAATGTATCAGGAGAACATGAAGCGAAAGGAGGTACGCCCTGAGTTTCATCGTCGAAGCCTTTCGAAGACGCTACGCCTCTACGTCGAATAGTTCTCCGCCTTAGATTCTCTTTCCGAAGACGCTAACTTAGTGCCACCTCTTTCCACATCATGTTCTCCTGTTACAATCTCAATTTTGGAGCGTTCGGAAAATTTTGGCCAGATTTTAGCAAATGTATCAGGAGAACATGAAGCGAAAGGAGGTACCCCCTGAATTTCATCGTCGAAGCCTTTCGAAGACGCTGTGCCTCTACGTCGAATAGTTCTCCGCCTTAGATTCTCTTTCCGAAGACGCTAACTTAGTGCCACCTCTTCCGACATCATGTTCTCCTGTTACAATCTCAATTTTGGAGCGTTTAGAAAATTTTGGCCAGATTTTAGCAAATGTATCAGGAGAACATGAAGCGAAAGGAGGTATCTTGTAATTTCACCATTGAAGGCGTTGCCTTGAAGTAGCGAACAAGAGCTGCGCCTTCTAAAGGCCTTTTACCATGGAAATCATAGGTTTGGAATTTGGATAGGAATTTGTAAAAGGTATTTGTAAATAATAATACAGTTCTTTCCCAATTTTTTTCCACTTTATTTGCATGAAAGGCCTTTTTTACAGTGTTACAATATTGTATAATTTCATTTTACTTTTTGTATAAAATCACTATCTTCTTCATGTTCATTGTTGAGGCTGACAGCTTTCCATCGTTTGTCTCATTTAAAGTTCCTGGCCTCGGAGGAATGTTCCCAAGATTTATCTGCAAGAAGAAGAAAAATATTTTCATTAACCTGGTTTGTCTATTATGTATAGAAAATACGACAAATATTACAATATAATTTCATGTAAAACGTATAAAGAATTTAATTATCTTCCCAATTTAACCTTTATTTCATGTAGAATACATTTAAACGCAGTCCAATCCATCTACGATGTAAGTACACGAGCATAGGTTTCGCTTACGTTACGCTTACTGGGCACAAATATCAGTTCCGTGTCAGTTCACGTAGAATTCAAGTACTCTCCATTAATTTCCTCAATTACATTACTCAAAGTACTTTCCATTACAGCCATTAAAAATAATCCGAATTATATCATGTTTGGTGCCATTTTCATCAGAAAAGCACTAGTAATCCATTAGTGATACTTATATGATAGAAATTGTCATACTCATTACTGAATGGCCTATTGCTGACTTTGTCCTTATGCTATTAGTCTAGCGTTTATGACCCCCGAGCCGCGCCTTCGGATAAAGGCCCTCGCCGAAATTATTCGAGCTTCGAATAACCGTTCGAATAAAGTTACAAATAAAAATGGAACGTAGTTTACTTGAAATTTGCCACCAATGTTCATAAAAATATCCGGACGTGGCCGAAACCGAACGTCGAGCCCGTCGACATCGACAAAAGAACGAGACGATCGGCGGCCGACGAAGGCAGTCTCCTGCAGAGTTGGGCAAAATGTAATCTAATTACAAATTGCAAATTACGATTAAACTGTAACTGTGTAATTGATTACACATTATCTTCTGTAATCATTCATTTAGATAGTTGACAAAACCAAATGGTCAAGCTTCCCAAATTAACAATTACAGAAAATAATGTGTAACCAACTACACAATTACAGTTTAATCGTAATTTGCAATTTGTAATTAGATTACATTTTGCCCAACTCTGCCGCCCAGGCTAGGGAAAATGCACAGGCTGGATGCGCGTGATTATTATATGGTTGACGCCTCAAAGTGACAGAAAATACAGGATTGTCTGCCTGAGGGCTCGCTGGTCGGGACCGGCGATGAACCCTCATAGAGACAAGAGCCCTAATTCCGAGTGTTCGTTTCTCGCTTCTTTCTGGTCGAAGGGGGGAGCGAGATGGAACGCTTTGCGTGCGCGACGGGTGCGAGCGCTCAGATGGAATCGTGACTGCTCGATGCATGCGCGCGACGGTCAGATAGCCAGGCACGGCACGAGTCTTTTTTGGGCCGTAGGCGAACTTGCCAAATTCCGCCATTTATTATAATACATTTAATTGAGCTTCTTCATGACCTTACTCTTAACTTTTACTCGTAGTTTAAAACCGTTGTAGTATAATTTGTAGTATTTCATTTAAAAATTTATTTTCAACAATGCCAACAATGAAAAGGCCATTTTGCGCCTCTTGTCAACCTTACGCCCTAGCAGTTGCCTAATTTTGCAAAGTAAAGTCACAAATAATCTCAAATAAATGTAATATACTAAAGGGCGCAATTTGACAATTACGCCTAGGGCGCAAAAAAGACTTATGCCGGGCCTGCGTCAAGATTTTGCGAAACGGTTGCCGTGCTCACCGTAAGCGCTTGCGACCATCGCGCACGCCCGTCGCGCACACAAAGGACGGAGTGTCAGGCGTCCGAAAGACGAAGCGAGACAAAATATCAACGCGTCGTCTGTCTCGTACTGTCCTCGCTCGCTTTCAGCGCCTGTCGCTCGCTCTCGTTCCATCTCGCTCTCGCCTTCGCCGGACAAAAGTGAGACAGAAGTGGTGGGGATAGCGACAAGCCCCCATCGTGTGCACCAAACCGAGCCCATAGGGAGACAATACTGTATAACCTATGTATATGCTATATGACAATAAATGTTTATTGGCTATTTCGTTCTTTAACGTTAAATTTGTGAACATTTTATCATCCTTCCAAAACATTATTATTACGCCGCAACAGTATCTTTAGGAAATCGGGTATAGCATATAGGTTATATTTTCTGTCATTTCGAGGACAGAAAATTCGCTCCTCGAAGTGACAGAAAATATAAGCCTAACTAAGAGACTGTACAAATGTTTATTACGCGTTGTATTTATATAATATTTCTGATCGAAATTTATAGAAATACGTGCAAATTATGCTTGTATCAAAATTTATTAATAAACGGAATTATCCAACATGTTTCTTGAAATTAGTCGTAACATTCAGGCCGTTATAGATTTTAAATGTTTTCGATAAGATTTCATTTTAATTCCTATCACGCGTATATACCTCGTCTGTGCAATCTGTTTCAAGACTTAACCGGTAACGTTGCATGCGACACTAAAATGGTAAGGGGGTCCTAGGACCCCCCAAACCGGTGACAGAAAAATACATTGGTTGATAGGTCTATTCTATACCTCGTCTGTGGGTATATATACCTCGTCTGTGATGATATTACTGACTCGATTAATTTTTCTACAGGTCCCTGTTTTGTACTTCAGAAAATAAAGTAGGAATCTGTGTACCATGTAAAGAACATAAAAGATAAGTCCGTGTTTGATTTTATCGACCGTGGTTAACAGGCACTAAATTCAATTCCCTACTTTACCACTTGTCAGTAGGTAAAGTAGTTACTCTAAGAAAATCCAAGAGTAAAGAACTAGAACTTCCTTTTCTCGCTAGAGGCAACCAATTCTGTAAACATACATAGTTCCCAGAACTTTACCCAAGGCAACTGAATGTCCTTATTTACAAACAACTTACCTGCAGACTGATACAAACATCCCCATGCAAATTCAATAGCGATCCCTATTTCACGTGTATTTAAATACACGTGTATACGTGTATTAAGCGTATCCGTACCTCAATCCGTGTATCTTTTAGTACACGGGTACCCGTGCACTATTTCACGTGTATTTATAAATACACATATTAACGTATCCGTATTTTGATTCGTCTGATTTTTAATATCAGTGGATATCCCCAGAACTCTGAGAGATTGTGAAATTAAAAGAATTATTGTATTTGAATACACTTACTAGAATAATAAGCGGGAAATATGATTTTACAAATTTTCAGATTGTAACTATTAACACAATAATAAAATTATCAAGATTTATTTAATCGATTACATATTTTGATACAAAAAATTAAGACATTACTGATAATAATGCATAAGCAAGTTTCTTTTTAGACGCAACGACAAAGTTAAAGTTGAAAACTATGTTCGACGTTGAAATTGTAACACTCGGCGAATAAAAAAATTAACTTTATTCGTCGAATAATCTAAAGTTAAATAACTTTTATTCGATCCTTTATTTAAGTAATTTTTTATTTAGTTAATGCCCAATTCTGATCAAAATACACGGATACGTTAATACACGTGCATTTACATACACTCACTATTTCACGTGTATTTACATGTAATCTAAATACACGTAAAATAGTACTCGGGTACCCGTGTAGTAAAAGATAAACGGATTGGGGTACGGATATATGTGATACACGTGTACACCTGTACACGTGTCTTTTTAATACACGTACCATACCATGGGTCTCTAAAATTCAATAAAACTCCCCTGTAGAACATTGCCAAATGGTAAAATCCTTCGATACCATTGCTCTCGGAAAATAATACCGTCGGCAGCTCGACGATGCTTCACAAAGACTCTGCCTAGGCGCGAAGTGATTAAGAAGAGCGCCGCGTGCGATTAATTACGCTCGCTCGCGAAAGCGCGCGGAAAAGAAAACAAGCTCGCGGCGGGGATTTTCATAATTTTTGGTGAAGATACGATGGAAAAAGAGGTGCACGGAATTCCTGGCTAAGCCGTGACGGAGATGTTCGTTATTATTTCAGCGAAACGAAGCGTGCACGGGTGCACGCTCGAGTTGGCTCCCGCGCGCGTGTTATTAACTTCTCGCGGGATTCCGGCGAATTTATCGCGGTGCAGAATTCGTCGCCCCTTGTTCCGCGGGCTCTTTGTCCCGAGTAGCGCGATACGTAGCGGCCGGGATTTTTGCGTCGTTCGATTCCCGGCCGACGAGCGGCACGGCGCAGGGAACACAGGGAGAGGAAGAGGACTCGGCGGGCTCCTTACGGAACGTACGTAAACGAACGTTCGTCACGCACCGCGGCGATAAAGCCAGCCAGGTATCTCGAGGATAACGTTACTCCTCGGTGCATGTGCACGTGCACACGTGTGCGGTGTATGTGTCGTCCTGTAATTCCATTAATGCCCCTCGCGGACAGGACGTTCAGAAAAAACAGCCTGCGAGTCGTTCTTTCGCGCGGACGCAGAGTCTGTAAAATTCCCCCGTTTTGTAAAGTCCCCAATTGTGGGTTGGAAGACAAGCGACAGTAGACGATAAGAGATATCAGCAGAAAAGGGGGCAGCATACAAATTTTTTTAATTTTAAAATCTCGACTTTTGTCAGAAACAATTTTAGTAAAATTATCCGAAATGGCTAAGAAATCGTACAGGTGGGCCTGAAAATGTTTGAAGTGCTCAGGGCCTCTGAAGGACTTAATTCTGCCCTGCACGCGACTGTTCCATTAGAAGGAAAGGGTGCGCGATAGATTTATCGATTTAGTTCCACTTCACATAATTGCAGTGTACGTATCGTGAAATTGATTTGCAAGTCGATCATTCCGTGCAGCGACGAGATTACCACTGGCCGGAGTTGCGTAACCGCGGATGGAATGATCGTCCGAGAAACGACCACGACGAAAATATATTTCCGCCCGCGGAGGTGGTTTCCACGGGCTTGCTTTCGTGCGGAAAAGTCGAATACGGTTATACTCCTGGTCACGGTTATTAAACGCGTATATCTTCTCCCTCTCCGCGCGACTCTGCCGTGCACGACAGATATTAGAGGCGAGCATCGATCTCGGCCATTGTGCGCCGCGCTTTTCCGCGCGAAATATTTCGAAAGTGCACGGACCCCAGTGTAATTCCATGAAAAGCTTCCGGGAACTTCGCGTAGGACGAGAACGCGGCGTAGGAACCGTCCCCTCAAAGTTGCGCCGCGCAAAAGTTATGTAAGATTCGAGTGATTTTTAACGTCGATGATATTCCCTCGGTCGTTCATGGCCGATGGATTTCCTGCGCGAGGAAATGCATTATGCTGCACGTTTTCCCGCGTTTTTCTGATACCTCGCCAGCGAGAAAAAGGCGGGAAAAAGTGGCGAGACCGTGGGCCGATTTAACGGGCGTAAAGCGCGACGTGTTTCACCGTCCCGCTGCCGATTTCCGTCACGTTATTGTGTCAAGTACTTCTGGGTAGAAAGAAACTACCTCGGCGCGATTCATTCGTCCAAACACAATTCTCGATGTGCAAACAACGATTTTTGTAATGGATAAGCGCGTAAGTAACATTTATTTAGGATTTAATATTTAATCTTAGGGCGAGCCGAGTTGAACGGATAAAAATACTTTCAATGGAAATTCAGTAAAATTCATTAGCCGGTTATAAAAAATTATCTAAATAATTTTTTATAACCGCTCAATGAATTTTACTGAATTTCCATTGAAAGTATTTTTATCCGTTCAACTCGGTTCGCCCTAAGATTAAATATTAAATCCTTTGTAACCACGACTGAAGTGATTTAACAGTTTTGTAAAAAAGAAAACTCGATTTTATTCTCCAAAGAATAAAATCGAGTTTTCTTTTTACACAGCTTTGAATCACTTCAGTCGTGGTTACATTAACCTTCTTTCTCCTTTTTCTTTGGAAGGTACCAGGGCTTCTTGGCCCTTCCCCTGAGTGCACTGGAAAGCAATCAAATTTCGAGAATTCTTCGGTTCCTAAAGCTACTCAATATTTCTCGCTATTGACTTTTCTTCTTTTCATAGACGTCCAGGGAACATCCCAAACCCGTTAATTAAGGCATTAAGCGCGCATACTTCTTGCTCAGAGTTCCCTTCGTTTTCATTAACTCCACGTGTCATATTAATTACACGAGAAAGGTATACGTCACGGAGGGAGAATTACCAGGATGAATCAATTGCCCGTCGCCGAGCAGCCGTGCGAAATAAAAGGAGGAGGAAGATGTCACTTGCAGGAAGAAAGCGCATGATCGATTAATGAAGACGGAAGGAAGGCACTCGGCCCAGCAAAAATCCCACGAACGGGTGAAAGCGGTTCCCTGGAACGGTCCGGGACACCGCTGACCACGGCTGCACGTCGATTATCCATAAGTAATTAAATTATGCTCACACGGACGTTGCGGAATCCGCGAAAGAGCGAAACTGGAAATCAATTATTCATCCGTATTGTCGGGCCCGGCTCTCGTTTTTTACCAGCCGTGAGAGCCGGCAGTCAGTCGGTAGCCGGGCGATAAGGCCAGGCCTCCTTTTAGTCACTCAAGCCCGTTTTGCCCCGGCCAGCGATCCTTTCTCCTGCTCTGACACGGCCTGGCCAGACACGCTCGTCCGCTGCAAGCCTCTTTAATTACGCGGAATCACATCTACGCGTACTCCAAGCACAGAACTAGAATACGGTCAAGGGTACAACACGCTTAGCCGATCCGTGATACGATGTGGCGCGATTTCTGAAGGGACTCCGACAGTTAATTAGAGGGAATCACGGGGGGGGGGGGGCACGTGAGAACGTCCCATTGTTCGGGCCGGGTAACGCGTGAGCTTCGTCTAATTTCGCTAATGATTCCCTCAACGAGGCTGCGGGGAGTGGTTCGGTGGAGATTGTGGGTCACTCCTCCATCCTTTGAACCCGAGTGAGGAGTATTATTCTATTCTTTTCATTGTGAGGAGTTCTGAAATCGTCGATTGCGAAGGCGATGGTCTCTTATGGTCTCTTTCTTAATTATGAAAGCAGAGTTTGAATTGTAGGAAAAAAGCGAACCTCGGGCGGTGGGACTCGAACCCAAGATCTGCGGGTTCTCTGCATTAGTGTTCCTTCTCGAGAATTCTTTCTCGAGAAATTACAGTATTTCTCGAGAAACTTAAGTGTAGGATAATTATTATGAATCCCGTTTGTTTTCAGCTATGAATTTTCAGTTAGTTCAAAATTGAGTGTTACTATAGTTAATCGTGAATATATAAACACATCTACAATCTGGAATAAATGTTAGCAATAGGTACATACGAAGAATTGCGCGATTGTTTAGAAACTTTTCTCTTCGTATCGCCGATGCTCTATACACAATTAAACCAACATCCACTCAAAATGACAGAAATTTTTCTACAGCCGCACATTTTGTCACAAAAAAAGGAAGTAGATTGGCTGACGCGACATTAGACGCATTGTGCTTTTTAAAAAACTATTTTAAAAAAAAAAATTAATGTTTCGCCTTTGTCACATTCTGTATTAAATAAATAAATTTATCAATTATATTTCATATCTGTTTTTTTCATTTACACAAGTTTTGTCTAAGTTAGACACGAATAAAAATTTAGATAAATATTGTCAACATTACCCCAAAAATATAATTTTTACAATATTTTTTTAAATTCTTGAGAATTCTCGAGAAATATAATCTGATTTCTCATTTCTCGAGATGCGAAAAATATCGAGAAATCAGGGACACTATTCTGCATTACTGGCCAGCCGCCTTACCAATTTTTTTCTTCTTTAAAGCGAGCGTTTATTGTGCCAATAACAAGGAAAAGCACACTATAGGGGAGAGTCATACAGTACCGGACAGCATACAGTACCGGCCAAAGCTAGATCTCGCTTTTAATGTTAGTTAACTGTACTATTGATGGAGAAATAAATAAATACAAGAGTCCGTAGCAACATATTCCGGCGACGTTCTTTTTCTTTCAGTATTATCAGAGTTCTAAGCATTTATCGTTTACGCTAGTGTTTCGGACGACAAAAGTTATTTTTGTTCACTGCGAATTGCAACTTTTTTAATCCAGCGAATTATTAATCTTTATGATAAAATTCAATAAAAACAATTTATCCTCTTTTATTAAGCACAATTTGTACTGCAAATTATTTTTTTGAAATTTGATTTTTACCAACAACAGCCCAAGTTATAGTACAAAAAACTTAAAGTGGCCGGTACTGGATGACAATTTTGCGTTAGCTGCGAATTACAACTTTTTTATTCCTGCGAATTATTAATCTTTACGATAAAATTTGTGAAAAACGATTCATCTCCTCTTATTAAGCACTATTTGCAGTACAAATTACTTCTTTGAAACTTGATTTTTACCAACAGTAGCCCAAGTTACAGTACAAAAACTGAAAACGGCCGGTACTGTACGACTCTCCCCTATATATACATTGTTTACTGGGAAATGATGCTATTTCACTGAAAGAGCATCAACAATTTTATATGCGCCTAAAAAATGAAAAAAAAAAATGGGATAATTTATTTATTTATGGGAGGTCGGTAACTGGACCATCATTCCCTTTCAATCTAGAGACGCGGTGGCGTCTCGACGCCAAGTACATGTTTCGACACCCCGTATATGTCGACTGTCGCTACCGCTATCATTTACTCGTCGCCCGGCTAATCCAACCGAACCTGAAACTTATTTCATTAATATCTCATCACGCCTGCAATATTATCTAAATTTAAAGGCATTTTTCTTATGTAAACCGCATATCAGCTTTCGAATAAGACCAATTTCAATAAAATCGGTCCACGCATGACAGAGATATCGTGATATCGTCTCATGGATCAGTCGGAAACGGTAAGATTTTTCTTCTGATTCTTCTGATTCTTCTGATTCTCCAGTCAAAATTTACGTCAACATAATACGTATATACGCGTTACACGCACGCCTTCAGACAAAAAGAAACTAACATATGTTTCGTTCGTCGACTCTCAGTACGTGTACACGCACAGTTTCAGCCAACAGAACCTAACACATGTTTCGTTCATCAAACGCTACCTTCATTATGCAATCTACTCAAAATTTTGACAGCTTACAGTCAGGTTATCACCTGAGTGTTAAATAAGGTAAGTTTTCAAAATTTGAGATGCCACGTGTTTTTACAAATATGTATCGTTGTACCATTGAATTGCAATCGAAATGCAGTCTCAAACACAAGGTAAGTTGCCGAAATTTGAATTGCGACATGTTTAAATATCATCAAACGGTTTTTTATTTGTCACTAAACTCAGGATTTTATTTATGTATATATAGATAATCGAAGGGTAAAATGATGCTGGGATTGAATTTATCCTGAATTCTGTCCTGTGATAATTTGTAAATATAAATCACAAAAAATAGAAAATAATCATATAATATTGAAAATTATGCAAATTATCTTTGCAAAAAGAAGTGAGATCCCGATAAAAACTTTAAAAAAGTAAAAAAATTACGCCAAGTACACGAAATAAAAAAAATACAAAAAATAGAAAATAATTACAAAGTAAAAAAAGATGTGAAATCAAAATGAGCTGCAAACACATAAAGGTGCTTTCCTGCAGCGTGCAACGGCGACGCTGTGTAACACAATAAAAGACAAGAAAATATGTCCGCGGCCTGGAAGTCAAATACTTGGCGTGGCCAGGCAAAGTATTCTCAGATCATCAATACCCATACCTTCCCCCTCCGCAGGCTTTCAGATAATTAGTCTATTTAAAACACAGCCAATATGAGTATATTTTCATTATATTGCGTTTGAAAATAATTGTAAGATCATTCATCGACACCGATGCCTTTCCTCTCACTAGCTTTCACATAATTTGTAAATTTGAAACTCTGACAATGTGAATACACTTTCATTATTTTGCGTTTTAAAATAATTTTAAGATCATTCATCGACACCTCGACCTTTCCTGGCCACGCCAAGTATTTGACTTCCAGGTCGCGGACATATTTTCTTGTCTTGTATTGTGTTACACGCCGTTGCACGCTGCAGGAAAGCACCTTTATGTGTTTGCAGCTCATTTTGATTTCACATCTTTTTTTACTTTGTAATTATTTTCTATTTTTTGTGTTTTTTTTTATTTCATGTACTGGGCGTAATTTTGTTTTTGACAGCGGTCGACTTCTGAAGCTAACTGCATTCACAATGAACGCTAAAAGTCGACCACGTGTTAACTATAATTTATCTTATTAAAATTTTGATAAAGTTTTTAAAAGAACATATTTTAATTACGCATTATTCCTGTCGTTATATTTAAAAATATATTTAAAAATAAATTTTAGTTTGTAATGCGCACATAACCTATTTTGAATTTCATATTAAAAAAAGGTGGTCGACTACTAGCTATCGGATCGGTCGACTCTTAGAGGTAAGCGGTCGATTATTAAAGCATTTGGACACAATTTTTAACGCTAATTATTTATTTTCCCCGAACTTGAATACTAACACAACATTTTTAGTGATACATTAAATACATTTGTATTACTTCACTATATTTTATATATTTTATAACATTGATTGTTTATTTTTTTTTTAAACTTTTCATTCGAGTTTAGCTTTAAGTGGTCGACTACTACATTGAAAAAAAATTAATCTTCCCGATTTTATACGATTATTACCTACAGCCCATTGGAATACATTACTGGCTACTAACTAAATTTCACAAAAAATATGGGTTAGTCCATTTTTGCTCTCAGTGCCTCATACACTTACACGGAACCTTCGGGATCCTGGATTGCTGGTAATTTAACGCAACTACTTCATCATTCCCGTGCACGTAATCATTCTATCGGTGTCCTCCTCCATCAAGGAATCGTCCACTCTTCTTTAAAGTTTCTCCAGCCTTGTCGCGTAATTTAGTAGCGGCAGGCCAGCAGATGCTGATCGAAGATCTTTGCCATTATGTAGTTTCTCTTTGTTCCTGTGTAAGGAAAAAAAAACTTTCACCCGCGGACGTTACCTGCTTCCTGCATGTCGCGTGTCTCCCGCGCGTCACTTTTTCAGAACGGTCATCATCAGCGCGCGTGACGCGCGTTAACAGTCTTGTCCGGGCTTAGGAAGCTTCTCCGAATGGCTCCGGGTGAAATTGAAAGTGCGCAGCGTTCTACTTGCTCCGCTATAATCGCTGGATCGAGGAAAAAGGCTGTGCAGCGGGTTAGTTGGCGGGAGCGGGGGGATTCTTCTGCGATCGGCGATCGATTTAATCGAGGGAAGAGGAGAAGGTGGTGCCGTGGAAAATGCAACGCGCCTTGAAACCGCGCAGGTGTGTATAGGAAATTGTATTATGTGGCTGAAGCTGTCTCATTAGAGTCATTAAGTTCGCGCGTCGTTGGCCGCTCAGCGGCGTTATTGCGCCGTGTTAATTAAACGTATTCAGGGGATTTATTAGTTTTACTGGGTCGCCGCTTATGAATGCAGCCTGAGTGGATGCCCCTGGCTTGTGTAACAGCCACGCTTGCGAGCGAGAAGAGGAGACGGGGGACACGTCCGCTTGCAGCTTTTGTTAGAAATTCGATACAGGCGTTGGTAATTTCGTTGGTGTAGTAAGTACAAGGTTACTTGTTTAATCCTTAAGTTAGTTTTCTATATTTTCTCGAATACCGTTCATTGACCCCCAAGTTCACTTAGGGGTACTAGGCAGTCGTTGCGGCCTAAAATCAGGCATTTCTGTTTCAATTAAATACAAAGAAACAAATTGAAACTGAGACGTGTTCTTTGGCATGGAGTGATAAACTTCAGTTTATTAACATCATGAGCTTTAAAAATATATATAAAAAAAAATTTTATGTTAAACGATTTTATTAAAAATGCACTAAAAACTAAAAAATAATTATTTTCTTGTACTACGATTTCGATGGTGGTTTTTCACTTTAAATAAAATCGTGGAGCAGGGTATCTCAGAACAAATTCATTTCAACGCTTGATGCTGTGTAAAATTGATTCATATTCTGTCACATTACAATCTGTATTCCGCAATTAAAATATTTTGTTTGATTCATTAATGCGAACGAAAACTTTCTAACAACAAATTCATTTCCACGCTTGATTCTGTATTAAATTTATTCATATTCTGTTATGACATACTCTACTCCACGATTTTATTTAATGTGAAAAAGCACCATCGAAGTTGTAGTACAAGAAAATAATTAATTTTTTAGTTTTTAGTGCATTTTTAATAAAATCGTTTAACATAAAATTTTTTTTTTTTTATATATTTTTTATTTTCTAGTTTTTAGTGTTTGTGGATCAGACTTCTTTACAAATATCTTTTATTGCTATATAGAGTTTAACATTTTGCTTAAACGCTACATTGCTGAAGTCACTAAAAAATCATTATTTTCTTGTACTACAATTTCGATGGTGATATACTACGAACGCCTACAAAGTTTTATTTTTTTTCAATAGTCGTACATACGTGACGGATCATTTCTCGATAGATTGTGTATTATCGGCAATCGCGATGCGAGTAGCGTCCCGAACGCAGCGGCTTTTTGTCGCTTTCGTAAAGAACGGGAGTGGCTGATTTCAAGTCGTTTGGATTTGTGGTTATGGGTTATATTTATTGACGACTGGGTAATATTTTCACCAGCTCGGGGTTGATTTTTTTTTTAAATATTGTATTGTCATCCAAACTACGCACGCCTGCAATGTTTCAAGACAATTGGATAGTTGGAAGTGGGTTAAATTTGACTTGCCAGATTTGAACCATACAAACAAACGAACATACAAACATACAAACAAACATACAGAGGATCGAAGCTGAATAAAATCGTTTAAAACCATGTTCGTTTTGTCAAAAATATGCATTATACATATATGACGTTTCAAATGGATCATTAAAGGGGTTATTTAAAAATGTGTCTTTTGTTTTGCAGTGATAACTCAAAAAAGGTTCCAATCCATTCAAATCAAATTCGAGCATGTTCACAAAATGTGTAGTTTCGGACCGGATCTAAATTGAAGTTAATGAAAACTCTTATTCTTTATGAAAAGAAACTAAAACTCCATTGACGCGGTTTTACCCTACCATAAAGCCCCAATTGATGATTAAATGATGAGGTCTATATATGCATAGGGCCCTGCAAATTTTGCGACCAGCTTTCGGTGGACCGTGGGGCCTTTTAAAGAAATTTTATAATAATAAATACCTATGCATAATGTTCCGCAAAATTTAAGACGAGCTCTCTGCGGATCGCGAGGCCTTTTAAAGAATTTTTATAACAATAAACATCTATGCATAAAGCTCTGCAAAATTTACAATGAGCTCTTTGTGGATCGCGGGGCCTTTTAAAGAAATTTTATAATAATAAATATCTACGCATATAACCCCGCAAAATTTAAGATGAGTTCTTCGTGGACCGCGGGGCCTTTTACAAAAATGTTATAATAATAATTATCTATGCATAGAGCTCCGGAAAATTTCGAAAAATAAACGCGCCGGAACCGGCTTGCGCCTATCCTTGACTTATCTATCCCAATCCACATATAGACTCCCAAGACTTGTCAGACCCACCTCTCAGCTCATCAATAGTCAAATACTTTCGTATCACTCGCAAGAGAACGAGCCCCGTTAACAGTTAACCTAAAATAGTAAATACAAGATTACGGGATCGGGGAATAGGGATAATTCATAGGGAACTACGGCGTCAGCGTGGTCATCACGGCGACACCGTGCACCTCGTCCATCATTTAGCCGCGCCATTACGCGGCGGTGCATCAATTAACAGCACTCGGTTGCATACACACCGTGGCTCCAGAGATGCGAAGTGGACGCGCGCAGATCACGATGGCGACGACGATGGCTGGGATAGAAAGAGAAAGAGGGAGAAAGGTCTGTGTGCCGGGGCAAACGAAGCCTGTGGGGCACCACGAGCGCGCTCGCGCGCATTCGTCGTCGTGTGTCGGCTATTGAAATATCCGCGGTTAAAGGCGGTTCGCATGATGCACCTACGCGAGCCGCGAGTTTCGTCCGCGACGCTCGCTCCGAGGAGTGAATAAATTGCACGATTTATCTTGTTTTAGCCCGCGATAGGCTGGAGGATAACGATTCCATTGTGCATTTAACGGCGGCGGACGGTAAAAGTTTATACACGGTGGTCCAGTGGAAACGAGGCTTGTTAGCCTTCGTAGTGGGAAGCTGAGGAATCCAGGGTGAACGTAGGTGAGAAGCCTTCGGGATATCTAACTCGACGGTTTCGTGAATAACCCGACAGTTTCGAAATCTCTATCTCTGATAAACGTAGATGCTTTTGATTCTGCACTTCTGGACCACCTGGTATATGAGCATTGGCATATATTAGCGTAACACGGGCACAGTTTGAGGTACCGCGGAGAATAAAATGATTATTCCATTTGTCCGTGTTGCTGAGTTACTGACATTTCAGCGTTGCACCAAGTATTTTCTAGTCTTTGAAGGCTAATGACACGATTCGTACGCTGTGGGAGAGTGTTTAATAGAATCAGCTATTTTATATCTACAAAACTGCGTAAAAGTAATTATTCAATTAAAGATTGGCGGTGGAGGTAATTTGGCAAGTATAGATTTTTCGTTAATCAGTTTTTTTAAAAGGTCTAAAATTGACACATTCCAAGAATCCTCCGAAAATTTAAACACGCAGCGAAAGGGTTAAATAGGACATTCTGTTGAATCAGGATTCCATCAGGATTCCACATCAGGTGTAGGGTAAAGGCAGGTAATATGGAACGGCACGTAATATGGAACTTCGTAAAATTTCGATAAAGAAATAACGAACTCTTCTGGCAATCGTGTATACTAAGTAGATCCCTAGACACAATAGACGATAATACTGACAATTGAGCATCAGGCGGGTAAGGTAAATGGCCCAGTACTTGAACAAGGCCGAATAATTAAAACTTGAGAAGAAATTTGATTAATAATAACAGTTTTACTAATTTGCAACGCTTAAACTGTTCGAAATATAATTGCAAAATGTATTAGCTTTATGTAGATACAATTATAAGCTTACATAACTGAGTGGTTGTATCATGCAAAAATATTATTTGTACAGTAAAGCTTCAACAGTTTGAATCTCGCTTCTTACCTAATAGGCTCAAGCAAGCGAGAGAATATTTTTATTAAGGTTGTAATTCATTATTATTTTATAATTTTTTAAATAGTACAGTTGTTTTGGATTTATTATATATTGAAGAATTGAAAATTAATTGGATCTCTTAATAATTTTTTGTTTTTAATATTGAAATATTTCATGCGTTTGTCCACTAGTACACGATAACATGACACGGACCAGTTATTAAATGTGTGTTTAATGGTTATTTAAACACTGGTACAGACGCCAGTATTCAGTGAAGTTTTAAAATTATTAACATTTATTGTACCAAAGTAAGTATTTTTTTGTATCCTACATATTTACGTTAATAATAACTAGACAAAAATATAATACTGTTTTAGAATTATTGGGATAATTAATCTTAAACTCGTCATAATATTAGCATAACCTAAAATTATATAATATACTTTTAATAATTTTTTTCATGCCGAAGATTTAACACAAATTTATTGTAAATAAAATGTTTTTATTACCCCAAAATATTACCATATTGATTTATTTTCATTAACTGATAGAAATAATTAAATTAAATATATATTCAATAATTTGGGACACTGATAAATAATGACTGGGACACGCTATGAATTTCATTTAATTACTGGGGCATATGAATAGTTTCATGTTTTAATTAATTTAAATCTTTTCCTTTAACAAATGTCGATTCTTGTTACGTTATCTGAAAGTAGAAATTTTACGCTTTCGAATAATTATATTTAGTTATAATTTTATACTATTTAAATATAAAAGAAATTGCAATTATCTCAACTGCTTCCTTAACTGTTTCACCACTGGGCCATTTACCTTATCCATCATTGAATGAGAAACGTTTATATTTTTCGCGGGGTGTAAAAGTTTCTGAAAAGTGTATCAAACAGTTAAATATTGTAGTGTATGTAATATAAGTATGTTGCAAAGTATTATTTTGATAAAATTTATCATTAAATATGTGTGTTCTTGATTATTCAACAATAGTTTACCAATAAAGTTACTTTCTTCTTAGTATAATTCTTAATTTCTTGTCGGAACAAGTGGGTACGTAATATGGAACATACCGAGTAACATAGATGAAGTTAATAATGACGATGACGACGATGATGCGGAATGCTTATTTTGCGATGGAAATTATAAAAATAATGGTAATGAAAAGTAGACCCAATGTATTCGCTGCTTTCAATGGGCACACGAAGAATGTGGGGCTTCCGGCGTATTATTCACGTGCCCAACGTGTAGGAGACGCAGAAAGCAGGAATGAATTCCAAAAATGATGTCTATTTATTTATTTGTATCTTCTACTTAATAAATCTTCATTTTCAGTAAAAAAAAGTAAAGATTTTTGAGTTTTCTTTACAAATTTCCTAGGTGTTCCATATTAGGACTAGGGCTGGGACTATTTGTCGAATTTTTCAGTATTCGAATATTCGAATACTTCAGTTGCTCAATTATTTGGCGAATATAATTCGAATATCCAAGTATTCGAATACTATTCGAATATTAAAGTATTCGAATACTGATGTATTCGAATAGTATGGTGTGAATAATAAATCAAGTTCTTTAGGTTCATTTGTCAGGGTGAAATCTTGTAAGCAAATTTTGACCCACTTCACACCATATTATTCGAATACAGCAGTATTCGAATAGTATTTGAAAATAGCAGTATTCGAATAGTATTCGAATAATAACATTCGAATACTCAAATATTCTAAGTTTATTCGTAACATTCGAATACTTGTAAACTATTCGAATATTAAATTATTCGAATAGTCCCAGCCTTAATTAGGACCCATTTTTTCAAACAGCCAATTTTCACTCTTTTCAGTTTTTTATTATAATTGCAAAACAATTGAATATTTTTACATTTGGCTATGCAAATATGATTATGCATTAGTGCCTTCATCCCCTCATGTCAATTTTATTAAAAAAAAACAATTCCCCTACTTTTGACAAGCTTTTGAAATCAGATGTTCCATATTACCTGCCTTTACCCTACCATCAACGTTGCTCTAAATCCCCTTACTTCAATCCACGGTGGAATTGCGAGTCTGGACGAAGAGAATCTAGGCGCGAAGCACGGGAAACATTTCCCCCGCTGGATCATAAATCCGTGTTGCGTTTCCGCTTCCGTCGAGGCGCGCGTGAGAGTGCAGGGATAAAGTACGATTAACGTGGCTTACTCCCCGCACTCGTATCGGCTACCATAGACCGATCGCAGGACCCGTTCGATTTTCCGCAGGTGAAAAATCACCGCACAGTCGCGAGTATCCTCAGCGAATCCTCGGAGAAGCCAGCCTCCCCGCGCGGCAGCGCTTAATAAAACGTGTCCCTTAAATTAATCTCGCTGATTATTCGAGCGCGCTTTACTACCGGCCGGCCGGCCGGTAACGAATGCGTCGCCTCCCCCGAGCTGCGCGATCCTAGCAGTCGAATTATTTTATCGCTCCCAGTGATATTCAGCGGAAGGACTCCGGAGTCAACGACCCGCGGTAATCCTCGGAATAATCGCCGTGATTTTTCCGTGTCCGTTTCTGCGATTCGTGTGTTGCACTCGGTGGCACCATTGATCGGCGAACACACCGGCTGAACCGGCTAACGGGCGCTGAAACTGCTGAAAGGTTAGTCATATCCATGCACCGGGTGACTCTGCAAACGGTGTTGCTATACAGTGTTGCGAAGGGGGGCCGGGAGAACGGTTCGTTTCATGAATATGGATAAGGGAACAGTTTTATTCAAGGATGTGTATTTTGAATGTGAGGTGCTTGGGGAGGGAATTCGGTGGTGGGGATCGTCCTTAAACTGCGTTACGTGAGAGAGTCAGGTAGCGTGTTAAGTAAAAATTTTTAAACCTCATTTTCGAAATTAGTAGCCTCAAAAACGATACTCCGTCGCACACGCGAAAGCGAGTCAAATGAACTATATAACCCTTTAAAAGAATTTTAATAACTGAAGAAATGCAATGTGAAAAATATTCCGTAAGGAAGGGGGGAGGGTGTTGGAATATACAATTTTACGAATTGTTATATCGGGGGAGAGAGGGGGTAAGAAATCGCCAAAATTACATTTAGCTTTAAAAAAAAACACGTTTGTTTCGCCAAGAATACAAAGAGGTTTTTTAAAAAAGTTTATTTTGTTGAATGCCCCCTTGTTGGACTAATTTGCAGGCAGTGGACCCGCACATAGCTACTTTGTCGCCACTTTTTAATTTTATTTGCGGAGGTAGTTACGCATTGGTTCGCAGATTCTTTGAAATTCTATCGTCGTATACAGTGGCGTGCAAAAGTATCCGGCCACCCTTTAAAATCGCATAACTTTTTTAAAATTAATCCAAACGACTTTAGTTATTTTGAGAAGCTAGAGGGATTAGTTTGCTAAATGATGTGATTCGTCGTTTTAAAAAAAAATGCACTTGTTCGGAATAGCAAAAAAAATAGTAAAGGTCGTTTTTTAAACTTTCTTTTGTGAGACCTTGAAAATTCAAAAAACCCGTTTGTAGATTTAAGTAAGTTATATACGTGTCTAAAATTTCATCAAAATCAGTTAACGTTGCTCCGAGCTATGAAGGCTTAAAGATCGCAGAATAAGGTCGAAAATCGCGAAATTCCCGAAATCAATGATTTTATCAAAAAAAAAAAAAAATTCAAGTCGTTTGGATTAATTTGAAAAAAGTTATGCAATTTTAAAGGGTGGCCGAATACTTTTGCACGCCACTGTATATCCCCCGCGTATCCTATTGAAATCTAAAGAAGGGAAAACGTTTCCCAGTGAATGCACACAGCGGATCGATCTGAGATGAAAAAGCGCCGCGTGTTTCACCTATCGAGAAACCGTGTCGATATAATTGGGCATGGAGATCGATAACGCTCGGCACCGCGGGAACATCGGCGGAAAGAAACGAGAGCGAGACCCGATTTCGAATGGTTCCGCGGTACGAGCAGCGTGGCAGAGGACCGATCGATAGATCGATCATCCGCGGGCGCGAGCGCTCGCCGGTTCGCGTATGTGCCCGTTAATAACGAGGAAGAACGTGCCTCACGAGGTTCACATAAATTTACGGGGTAGCAACCTACTTATCACCTGCTACGTTCGTGAAACGCTATCCCTTTAATATCGTTTTACACGCTACGTAATTATCAGAGTAGATCGCGAACGCCTCGATAAAGAAACAATAAATTCTACGGGGACGTGCAGGGCGACCGGGCTCGCCTCGCCTCGAGATCGCGGCGGGCAATATTTTCGCGAACACTCGGTACGCTTTAACGACAGTTTATTGACTATCCGATACGGTTTCCAATATTTACGGTTCCCAATAACCATTTCTACTCTCCTTTCATCGCGAACACAAATTCGGAATTTTTTTGCGGCGATCTGCTATTCATAGTAATTATTGGGAATCGTTCTCGTTGCCATTAGGCGAGGCTGCAGTGGAGATAACGTTCGCTAACTCGGATGGTACTCGGGACAAATGATGGAACATGGACCTTCGCAGCCTGGAGGAAGACTCGAGGTGTCAGCTGTGAAGGCTGCATGGGAAGATAGAAGTTACGGTTTTCGAGAGATGACCAAGGCTATAAGCGTGGATTGAAAATACTTCTTTAAGTGATGATGTTAATCGCAGCGAATGCTTTACTTGTAAAAATCGAACACTATGTACATTGTATTGGGATGTAAGGTACTACTTACAAGGAGAGGTTGCCAGGTGTCCGCCTCCGATTGCTTTGAATTTTGGATATGTTTTAGAGCACCGAAAAATAAGATATATGTGTTTTTTATAGCGGCCCGTTTTCATATTTAGGGGGTGAAACTAACCCTTAAAATTATAAGATTTTCTCAGGTGTTCGTCCCCGATTGCTTTGGTTTTTGGATATGTTTTAGAGGGCCGAAAGTAGGAAATGCATGTCTTTCTATTTTGGCTCATTTGCATGTTCAAGGGGTGAAACCACGCCTCATAGTTACCCCATAATAACGGTGACGGACGACAAGAACATCGTCCATACAGCAAGATATGACGCAAATTAAATTTATATCAAGTTTTACTCAACACAATTTTTGTACCCCATATGAACTTTGGGGGGATGGTTTCACCCCCCAAATATGAAAACGGGCCGCTATAAAAAACACGTGTTTCTTATTTTTCGGTCCTCTAAAACATATCCAAAAACCAAAGCAATCGGAGGCGGGCACCAACTATTCTTATGAATTTTGCGGGGTGGTTTTACCCCCTAAACATGCAAACGGGCCAAAATAAAAAGACACGTATTTCTTATTTTTTGATCCTCTAAAACATATCCAAAAACCAAAGCAATCGGAGATGAACCCCTGAAAATCTTATAATTTTGGGGGTTGGCTCCACCCCCTAAAAACGGGCCGCTATAAAAAAACACGTATATCTTATTTTTAGGTCCTCTAAAACATATCCAAAATTCAAAGCAATCGGAGGCGGATACCTGGGAACCTCTCCTTGTTAGAATATTTTTTATTATTTCAAGTCCCAATTTTTTTGTGAATTGCTTCTCCTTATTTTTTGTAGTAGGGGAGACCGGGGCAAAGTGAACCTCGGGGTAAAATGAGCTTTCTTAATTTATTCTTTAACAATAGAATATATTTACAAATTTTGGTGACGTAATAAATGTGTGTAATACCACAATGTTAATTATGCACATGCAGATATCGAAAAATGGAAATTCATTTAAAAAATTAAAAATGAAGTTTTAGAGACTTCCAATTGGTATCTATTCTTTTCAATTTAGCCTTTTGGATAAATGAGTCTTAAATGTGTTATTTTAACTCCAAATTTTTTCTGCGTGTTTATAACAAGCTTATAAACATACGTGTACACGCGTTTGAGGAAACATTAATCCTAACATTATTAAATAATTCATTTTCCACTGAGTACACATTCGGGGCAAAGTGACCGGGGTAAACTGAGCTGCAAAGAAAAGATGCGCGAGTGATGTGCGCAATAACCTAAGCTGTCAGCTAACCTAACCTATCTTCTAACTGAAAAGGACGCACAGCAATTGTAACCTCAGATTCGTATATAAAAGAACTTGAACAAAACAGGAATGCATTGTCAACGAAAAAGTTACCTGTAAAAAGAAAAATTATCAAAGAAGAACGACAAGAAGTGAAAAAGAAGTTTGTGAAAACAGGAAGAAATGAAGAAGATTGTTTGTGTCTAGTATGCCAAAGACTTTATAGTCAATTCATCTCGAACGAGCAATGTTCAATGCTGATTCAATGCCAGGAGTGCAATTTATGGGCTCATGAAGAGTGCGTTAAGCATCTTATTAAAACATCATAATTTTTATGTGAAACCTGTCTGCTAAAAATTGTTGAAGCCCATTTGAAAAAAAAATTCAAATATAGAAATATATATAATGTTTTTGATAAAAAACTTATTTAGATAGTATAAGTACATATTTTATTAATAATTATGTGTGTATTTGTTTCAGTAATAATATGTTAGACTGTTCATGTAAACAAAGAGTTAAAAACTCATTTTCAGAAGAAAATGTGTTTACACAAAGTACAAAGTTACAAAGTACAAATTATTAACGTTAACTTGTATTAATGAAATATATTTTTAAAAAATAGTTTAAATAGTTTAAAAGTTCTAATAAAGTTAATTTTATTATTATATCCTTCATTAAAACTCGTATTTTATTTCAGCTCACTTTACCCCATATATGGGGTAAAGTGGTCTTTTTGGCATTTTCTTTTCAAGTTGAATTTTAATATACTTTAAGTTTATTTTAAGTATTGCTATTCGTCATTTATCAATAATAATGTTCAAATTATATTATAAATCTGTTTCCACACATTTTTACTGAAAGGGAAAAATTTTATTCGACTTCAAACTTTTTTCGTCCCACTTTGCCCCAGTCTCCCCTAAGTAATTACAATTTGGAGTTTTATGTTTTTTACAATTTGTGTTACTTATGATAATACATCTTACGGTATAGCGTAACAAAGGTATTCGCGTGGCATTCTCTCACACTACTCCTACATCTCTCCCACACTAGTTATATACCATGAGCAATGGTTCAAATCAGTTATAGTCGCCGTGCGAAGCCACATAAAATTGCAAATCCAAATTTCTCCTTCTCTAGCCTGTATAACAAAGTCGTAACTTTTAGAAAAGCTTCTCTTGGAGCTGCAACAAAGTGGCAAGTTATAAAAAAAACTTTTCTTGCAGGTGCAGTACGAAATTCTGCTTTCTTGCAGGTGCAAGAATCGTGCTATGGAATTCGGAACGACCCATTTTTAAGTGCTGCACCTGCAAGAAAAGTAGATTCTCGTGCTGCACCTGCAAGAGAAGTTGCGCGGTCGAAATTTTGCTTTTTGTGGGAAAAATATGGCGCCGAAAATCTTGTGGGCCGTTTAGAATTTCCGATTTTGTCGAATAAATGCCAGTTTTGTGGGAGAATGGAAATTTTGTGGGGAAAAGATGGCGCCAAAAGCCTTGTGGGATATTTAGAATTTAGAATTTTGTGGGAAAACGTAGTTTCGCGGGGAAAACGGTGGCGCCAAAAGTCTTGTGGGATATTTAAAATATTGAATTTTGCGGGATAAATACGTAACAGTTTTGTAGGAAAATGACAATTTTGTGAAAAAAGAGGGCGCCAAAAATCTTGTGGATAAAATTTGTACTAGTGTAAGTAATCAGTAATATAAAATTGTGGATACTAATTGTGCGGTACATATGTGAACGATAGATATAGAATCGTGGAGAAATGTTGAATATCTGAGTTGTGAGAGTTGTAATCTAATTACAACTTACAAATTACGTTTAAAATGTAATTGTGCAGTTGATTACACATTATTTTCCGTAATCGTTAATGTAGGTGGTTGACCACAATTTTATCAACTAGATAAATTAACGATTACAGAAAATAATGTGTAATCAACTGCACAATTACAGTTTAATCGTAATTTGTAAGTTGTAATTAGATTACATTTTGCCCAACTCTGGAAAAGTGTAATATATTTGATATATACGGGACATATGAAACGTAGTATAGCATAATCTGCAGATTTCGATTGATCAGTAGAACTATAAAGTCATTCCACTTGCGTCACCCACCTGCCGCGCGCGGTGTGTCGTGTCCTGTACCGTTTTCGTTACCTGTTCCTCTGTCCTCGTGGTATTGGACGTACCGTGACCATGAACTTGTCGATTCGATCTGAACGATATTTAGCTCTCCCCACTACGTACTGGCCCCTCTGCCCAAACAGCCTCACCCTACATTTCCCACTGAACTGTTTCGCAAGCTTCACCGCGAGTACAACATTCCTTCATGAAATTTGAAACCCATCCCTCGCCACCCGCAAATTCTCACAAATGTCAACATTAAAGCTACTAAAAGGAAGGATGCACAGGACTTTAAAATATTCAATTACGCATTAATTACGTTTATCCTTACGCGTGGATCCCTGCAAAAATCCAGCATCGGTTCTAAACAGCCGTAAAATTCCGCGCATACCTATCCGGTAGCGTCAGAAACTTTTCTGCATTTCCGCGGGCACTATCGAGATAAAGTATACAACCCCACAGTGACTGAATCACTCCTAGGTAATTTCATACCTTCTTAAATGACCGAAGAATCATGGAAACCTCGCCATCTTACAAACTCCATTACTTCCCATGGAAAGTTTAAGGATTTGGTCCGCGGTCCAAAATAATAAACACAAGTACCTACTGCAGAAACAGATTAGGGTAAATCCGGGAGACACGGTCGACATGATATGAAATGGCTATTAAAACTAATATAGAAATTACTTATTTTATTTGAACAAACCTATATGTTCAGAATTTTATGCTGATTCAGAAAAACTGGTCGATATTTGCTTTAAGACAATATTTACTGTAAATCGGGTTGAAAACTGAAGTCATGACATCTGACCACCTCTCCCGAGGTGCTGGGCGAAATGGTTTTCGTCGTTGGCAGAGACCACTCAAATAATTATTCATGGAAAATTAACATAGGACAAAGTATAATTATTTATGACTGAATACAACTACAGATTCATTGATATTTAATTTGTTTACGCTAAATAAGAAAAGAACACATCAAAGAAAAAGTGAACTACCTACTGGCGATTAGCAACGCAAATGATTACAAAAGTGAATAAATATACTAAATAAACAAAAATAATAATAAAATTATAATAAAAAATAAAAAATTAACAAAAATAATAAAAAAAATCATAACTCGAACATCTCTCCTTTCTGCAGCGAGAGATGGTCTTCTCGACCGCGTCTCCCGTATTTACCCTATATTTAAACTTCATTTATCAAAGTACCACATATAAACGATACCATCCAAATGCCATTTTAATTAAACTAATTACACAAACTACACCCAAGAGATTATAATACCATAAAATGCCAAGTTCCTTCATACTTCCTCAACAACAAAAAATCCCACGTCCACGTAGAAGCGTCTCGCGGTAAATCGGCGACACGTAAACGGTCCCGTGGCGTTCGCGTTGCGAGCCGAGCTCCGTTGGAAGTCACGTTGGATCATAGAGCGCTAATGGTAACGTTCGGCCAGCTCCGGCGCACGATTTGCAAAGGAGCCGAGGGGGGCAGGAGAAATTTGCAATTAAAACAACCAAGGGGGGGGGGGACTCGTTTCCCTGCCCAGGAGGGAGAAGCGTCCGCCGTTGGATGCATTCCGATAGGAAGAAGCTCGACGTCGCGTGAAAGTTGTTCGCCTCTTCTTCTCGCGGCGAACGACTCCTCTTCCCTCTTCCTTTTCAGCGAGCCTTGGCCAGCGGGATGAAAGCACCGCTGGCTCCTTCGAGTCGCGATTTGCCAATAGTCAGCCGACTACCAGAGAGCCGGCTCGTCGAGGAGCTTCGAGTGACCTCGGGCTGACCCGTGACCACGTCATCCTTGTCCTAGCCCAGTCACGTGAGCTGTACCTTATCCCATGGCTGCCCGGACACGCGGAAATGCGCCAACTTCAGCTATGCCACCTATAGAATCATTTTTACAATCCTCGCGCTGGATCCCGACTTCGGCGTCAGCCATCTGGCGGGCTCCCGGGCTGGTCCAAGCTCCGGGGGACAGGATCGGGAGTTCTGGATGACGATCGGCGGTTGGACAGAAGCGGGATGCGCGGGTAGGTATAGCGGTCAGTAATCGCCGAGTCGATGGGACCTGCGGTGATTTATTAGAACCTTGACCTAGGACGCGGAGGATTCGACGGAGCCTTGGGCGACCTCTCCCGACGAGCTACTACAGTCCCAGCGCGTTGCTCCTGCTTCCGGCGTTTAAACTGAGACCGAGGATGGACCGAACGCGGTAGAAAAGCGAAAAAAAAAAAAAACACTTGTGAGCCAGCTCACGCATCGACGATTATTACATTAGAAGCGGCTGGCCGTCTCTGTTCCTGATCCCGACTGCTGTTCCCCCGTTTTGCATCACGATAGGCCTGATACCAAGAATCTCGAATACATTCGGCCCTCCAGAGGACCAAGTTTCATTTAAATCCAGTTAAAAGAAACTACACAGAACCATATGTAACGCTATATAGAAACTTAATTTCTCAATTATAGCGACGCCCGCAATAACGTGTTGCCCGACCTTCGATTAACCCTGCCTCGCATGTCCCCCTTATTTTCTTCGCGGCGGGGTCCGCGACGCGAAAACGAGCAACGGATTAGAATAGGTGGGAAGCGAGGCTGAGCGCGAGGGCACGGCGAAAATCGGATGCAAAACGGCAGCGAGCCAGTTTCGAGAACGGTGGAGCAAAAAGGGCTGGTAATTTCGCCTTAATCGGCGCATTCACGAAGATTAGGTATATGGTTGCGGGGATCGTGCGCCCGCGGCCCAATGATTAGCCTAATGGGAAATCCGGGTCTGCTCTCTCCGTGGGCTTAGGGTCACGAAGTCAGTCAGGTGAATTCTTCTGTCTCGAGCTGGCGAACCCACCGGGATTACTTTGTCCCAGAGGGCCGGGGGCCTTTACGTCAGCGTTCCGGGGACCGTTCGATGTGACGTTTATGTGCCATTGTGACGGTCAGGATACATTAACCCCAAGGTACTGGCATCAATCCCGCGGCAGCAGCTTGAATCTTGATCGTGGAAAGCTGATCCCCGCGGATCCTTACATTGTAAACAGGTTTCGCGTGGCTTCTTGCCTCGGCCAGCAGCTATTACCAGCGAATGTTTCGCCAGCTAGTTCCCCTTTGAACCACCAAACCCGCGGCCCATCGATTTCCCTTAATCATACCCTCGCCATGCTTACCCACTCTCCTGTCCCGCGGACCTTGCCGTCGCTCTGAAAAACGGGGACGCCGTTTTTCTCTGTAGATAATTTGTATCCGTCGCTCTTTGTAACCGCGCTTTCAGCTTCCTTTTTCCTCTTTGTCCTTCTGTCCCGCCGCGCTCACCGCCGGCATTAGACCCCCACCGCCATTCATCCTCTTTTTACTATTCCCCAGACTTATCTGCTTGTCTACATACATCAGTTCTTTTGTCGCGCCCGCCGCCGGATCCCCTTGTTCCACTTATTTCCTTTATTTCCCGCATTTTCATCTTCCTTTTGTCTCTCTTCCGCCAAGCCCGCTCCGTGACGAGAAACGCAAAGCTGGCAGGGTTGGCTCCGGGGACACACACGTCGAGCCGCGCTTTCCTTGGATAGTGCCAAACGTTTTCTTCCGGTCAGCTTCGTTGAAATAAATTAGCAGTGTCGATATAACTGTAGCTAGTTCTTATGTTTGCAATAATGTATCAGCAGGGTTATATCCCGTTAATAATAATAATAATAATAAAGGCTTCCCAAAATCAAGCGGCAGTTTACCATTACGGTTTGCTTGGACCAACGCGAAGCATTTTCGCTGCGGCTGGACTTACAATTAAGCTGCCATGTATAGTAAACTAAATAAATAAATAAATAAATAGTAAATTGCCGCGAATCCATCGCGGTGAAATAGGGGAGCCTTAAGATCGTCGCGCACTTTGGCCAAACACGATGAATCGAAGAAATTAATAATTAATTAATTGCCGCTGTGCTCCAGTCATTAATTATTTATAAACTCTTCTCTCTGTATCACCGCACTACGCTTCGCCGCGCTTCCCCAAAATGCGCGAGGGCTTTTAAATTTTCCCCATATACCCATGAGTTGCAAGTGGAAAGTTCGATGGCCGGTTACGAAAAAAATTTCCTCGAAGCACTTTTCATACGCTTCGTCGAGCGGCTACTGGAACGTCGAGGACAATTCGCTAATTAGCTAGGTTCTGTGGGCGACAGGCTCTAGGTTACGAATACTGTGGGAGAATAGGGAGAACGAGGATTTGCTCTAGGAATAGAATTGCAGAAAACAGTGCCACGTCGGTCTGCAGGCATTTTTGTAATCGATTCCATTACGACCGTTATTAACGCCGAAGGACGTGCCTCTACGCATCGACGGCCGCAGCAGCGAGGCGGCGGTGAATAGATTCGACGGCTGGCGCATTAAAGAGAACTGTCGATTGTCCCTGAATGATCAGCCGAGAAGATCGAATCTCGAGGAAATCCCATGAAGCGTAATCGCACGTAGTTACAGCACGAGCTGCTGCCAGGATTTTTACGTCGCACGGTGATTGTACGCCGCTCGACGATCGACTGGATGCGTTCTCTTTATGGTACGCGCGCGTTTGCTGCGGGACGACGATTGGCATTCGCGAGGTCGCGAATGCTCGTTGCAATAAAATATCACACATACCTCCGAATCCCGAATGCAATTATTCCCAATCGTAACTCTCCGCACCTTCAGCCAGTGATCGCTAATTAGTGTCATTCCAGGGAGAAGAAAACAGTGGACTGACGCGACCAACAGCAGAGGCCACAATCCATAGTAAAGTAAATACAGTAAAAATATTTAGAACGCGAGGATTACTTATCAAATGCGTTGAAATATGTGGGAATAATGTAGGGGCGACTGAGGCAAAGTGGGACGAAAAAAGTTTGAAGTCGAATAAAATTTTTCCCTTTTAATAAAAATGTGTGGAAACAGATTTATAATATAATTTGAACATTATTGTTGATAAATGGCGAATAGCAATACTTAAAATGAACTTAAAGTATATTAATATTCAACTTGAAAAGAAAATGCCAAGACCACTTTACCCCATATATGGGGTAACCAACACTTTACCCCATATATGGGGTAAAGTGAGTTGAAATAAAATACGAGTTTTAATGAAGGATATAATTATAAAATTAACTGTATTAAAACTGTTAAACTATTTAAACTATTTTTTTAAAAATATATTTCATTAATACAAGTTTAACGTTAATAATTTGTACTTTGTAACTTTGTGTAAACACATTTTCTTCTGAAAATGAGTTTTTAACTCTTTGTTTACATGAACAGTCTGACATATTATTACTAAAATAAATACACACATAATTATTAATAAAATATGTACTTATACTATCTAAATACATTTTTTATCAAAAACATTGTATATGTTTCTATATTTTTATTTTTATTTTTTTCAAATGGACTTCAACAATTTTTAGCAGACAGGTTTCACATAAAAATTATGATGTTTTAATAAGATGCTTAACGCACTCTTCATAAGCCCATAAATTGCACTCCTGGCATTGAATCCATTGCTCGTTCCAGATGAATTGACTATAAAGTCTTTGGGATACTAGACACAAACAATCTTCTTCATTTCTTCCTGTTTTTACAGACTTCTTTTTCACTTCTTGTCGTTCTTCTTTGATAATTTTTCTTTTTACAGGTAACTTTTTCTTTGTCAATGCATTCCTGTTTTGTTCAAGTTCTTTTATATACGAATCCGAGGTTACAATTGCTGTGCGTCCTTTTCGGTTAGAAGATAGGTTAGGTTAGCTGACAGGTTAGGTTATTGCGCACATCACTCGCGCATCTTTTCTTTGCAGCTCACAATGAGTAGAAATTGAATTATTTAATAATGTTAAGATTAATGTTTTCTCAAACGCGTGTACACGTATGTTTATAAGCTTGTTATAAACACGCAGGAAAAATTTGGAGTTAAAATAACACATTTAAGATTCATTTATCCAAAAAGCTAAATTGAAAAGAATACCAATTCGAAGTCTCTAAAACCTAATTTTTTAATTTTTCAAATGAATTTCCATTTTTCGATATCTGAATGTGCATAATTAACATTGTGGTATTGCACACATTTATTACGTCACCAAAATTTGTAAATATATTCTATTGTTAAAGAATAAATTAAGAACGCTCATATTACCCCGAGGTTCACTTTGCCCCGGTCTCCCCTATCGAGGGAATAGTAAACGCGAGAAAGCAGCTGCGGTCGGTTTGGAGGTGACCACGATTAGAGTAATAATTATCCTGATCGCGGCTGCGGTCGCGAATACGGTTGCGGTAACGATCGCCGTCGCGGTTTCGCCTGGCTATTACCGTTACCCCCACCCCCCCCCCGCCCCGGATTCTATCGTATCTCGCGGTATCGCGACAGACCGCTCGCTCCTATGCACTTCATTACCAACGAAAGACGGCGGGCGCCGCGGTCCCTTCCCCGAATTCCAGGGAACAAAAGGCTCGTCGGTTGCCAGGTTTATCCGGCCCCTCATCTTCGCCTGGAAGCGTAGGATACGTAGGACGCGCGATGCATGATGCATCCGTTGCAAAATTGTCGAACCGTTCCCCGGGACGTTCCTAGGGGGGGAGATCTGATTACATAAACAAAACGGAACCTCCGGCACGCGTTACGTAAATGTTCGCCTTCGCGGCTGTGGGACCCACGACGGCGGTGTACCGGTGACGAGCCAGATGACGACGACGACGACGATACGGCTGAGGAAGGTGAGGCTTTCCTCTATAACAGGATTAATTCGTAGGAGCCGATGAATGCCGGCGCTGCGTCGGTGTCTTTCTTCTCGTTTTACAAGGTGGGCGAGCCGCATGCAACACAACGGAGTCGTAATTCCGCCTCATCGGCGGCAATTTTCCATGCCTCCGGCTCGCCGCGCGTAGCAGACGCCCGGCCACGTTCGCGATACGTAGCCTGTACTTTTGCGGGTTCGACGTTATCGAAGGCGCAACGGCGAAGTCACTTCGCCGGCTGGCTAACGGAAATATCCCCGCCAGGGGACTTTGATCGATGGCTGGCGGCAGGTCCAGACAACTGGCGTTAATTGTCGAAACGTGATGGTCAATGGAACGGGGAAACTTGGATACCTAGGCGCCGTGTTTTATCGTGGAATTCCTTGGGGATGATTTGCTGGATATTCGGGGGTAAGTGGGAGGCATCGGAACTCAGTAGGGCTCGTGAGGGATAGCGGAGGGAGCGGGTCGGCTGTTGCTCGGTTCCGCGGGGAGGCCGGCCGCGGAAATCAAACGGAATTCCACTTGCATTGCGTTACGCTGCATTCTCCGTGATCGGAGGCTCCTTGTACTTTCTAATTACACGTTGGTTTCCCATTCGTCGTCGCGAATGTGCCTCGTAACGGACGAGCCGTCGCGATAACACGGGCCGATGGTTTTTTCGTAACAGAAGCCGCCCGATTACGTCGGAATGGCAATTTCTCCTCGCGGGATCCGCCGGCCACGGTCGGCCCGGGAGGATCACGGGCTTCTACCGAGAACCGTGAATCACTGAGTGCACCGTGGTAGTCGATGATGTATTAATACTATTAATGCGTCTTGATTGACTGGTGAGTCAAGTCGGCCGGCGTGTGGGATCCGCGCGACCTCGTGCTTTCGTTCGAATCGAAGGATTTTTCGGAATTCTGGATGATGCGATTTATCGGCGTGGCTTCGATCGAAGGCGGGTACTGGCAATTAGATGGAGATTCGAAATTAAAAGGCTGAATCGGCATTTGCCGGTAAGAAGATAGAAGCCGGAGATTTGTAAGTTGAAAGTTAGAAACTAAGTTTCCCTATCGCTCGACTACAGCCACTCGCTGCTAATAATAATAAAACGTCGGACAAAACGAGACAAGACGAATTATTTTTAATACCCATCGATCGGGCCGGGCAACCGAGCGGAATTAAAAACGTCGATGACTCCTGGCTTAGCCTGTGAAAATCATTCACCGGTAATCGCTCTGATATCATCCTCAAAGTAAGGACTATTAATACCAGCAAAGAGAGCCGCTGGAAATATTCAAGCCTTCGCATTCGAAGGGAGATAGGTTCGCGGTGCATCTAAGTACACATGGCCGCGCATGCATTCACACACACTCGCTGGCGTGCGGCGAGTGTTTGCACGGCGCGGAGATGAGAGAAGAGAGGAAAGGATGGAAGAAGATCCGTGCCACTCGGTCATTGGTGAACGTACCGTGCCGTACCGTGCCGTACCTTGTTGCATCGTATCCCTTTGCATCGCTGCATCGTTGCATCCAGACGAGGATCCTCTCCTCTCTTCATCTTCGCTCCCCTTTCCGTGGCAACACGTCGCCCGCTGAATAAATTGCATTCGTCATTGTCGTCGACGGCTGCGAACCTCCCATCGAAATAAGCATCTCTCTTAAAATTCCGCAAAGAATACTCAGCCTTAGATTACCGTCGCCTTAAACAGACAACCCTCGTACAACATTGTATCCACATTTTCAAACCTCTCGTACAACATTTCTCTTCAGGTCTTGGCCTCTTTTGCAGATATAATAAACGACTTCTCCAAGTAAACAGTCGTCAAGTTTCTTACCTTCATTTATAGCTAGGTGCATATAATAATTGAAAAGTGAAAAATCAAATTCTATACCAGTGTTGGAGAAACTTTTTATCTGCGCGTGTGAAGAATTAATACCTAAATAATATTTATCGAATTTCTGACGTGCCAGGCAGTTTTTAATAGGGGAAAGAATTAAAAGAAAATTAATCATTGCAGAATTTTTGTTGAGACAAGTTTAAAAATTACCATAGAATTTCATAAGAATGAACTCATAACTTGATATACCTATCTCCACAAGTATAAGAGATTAACGGGAACAAGTCGTGTTGACGAGAAACAAGACCCTGCCAGTGCTAGACGCCATTTTTATATTAATATATAGTTGTTAATGATATCACCGGTGAAACATTGACGTGCAGCAAAACTTTCGTACGCGCCACCCCTGTTCTACGTATACTACAGTAGCGCCAGTGGCACGTAGAACACTTTCCGATCGAAAGAAATCTCTTTTTAATTTCGCCACGTACAGTGGTTCCTACAAGGACTCTTCAATTATGTTTCTTCTATTCTTCAAATATCTATCTCTCTTTTTCTGCCTATCAGCCGTTCCCCGATAAGCAACGGTAGAGGAGAGCCATCGTTCGGTTCCACTTAATTCGAATCGTGTTCGAGTATAGCGTTAGAATAACAGTTGGAAAATGTGCAGGCACAGGCTGCATAGAGCCTCCGCCGTCGTGGCAAGACTGAACCCAAACTCGAGCCCGCATTAGAGCCTGTTCAGTACCGGTAAGGTCAAAGGATATCACCTGCATGCCCCGCGTACACGCATCCCCTTCGCGCAAAAATCCACGAGCATCCGCTATACTTGACCCCTTACAGTAATCCCCCGTGACAGTGTTGCGCGGCGCGCAAAAACTCCCAACGCTAAAGACAATCTAAATTATACACCGGGATGCATTGCACTTGGCGGCAGCGGGCACGGCAACGCGAACTCCGGGGCCATAAATTACGTTCACCAGCTCGTAAACAATTTCCATCGATCGAATCTATTAGATTAGATTATCGGAAGATCCCATGGGGATCGATAATAGAAAGCAATTCCACCTGAGCATCGCCTGGCCACGTAATTTCTATATCTCCCCCCCCACTCTCTTTATCCCCTTCATCCGCCGATACCCACGCACTCGAATCTACTAGGGCATCTACGAATTCATCGCGGAAATTTCTGGATTTAATGACGATTCGTCTACATATTATTTGTAGCAAGTAATTGTAGTCGGGCGATAGGGAAACTTTGAATTTTCATCTAAGGTAAATGTACCAGTGCCCGGTCATGTCCCAGTACCTGAACAGTAATGCGAATTTGATTTATTTTCAAGCTTAATTTTCAATGTAATTAAAAACAAAAAATAGTACCATAATGCATAAGTGTTTAGCAATATTAATTAAAATCATTATTATAGAAAATCAAAAATCGGTAGATAGAAATAATTATTTTGTAATACACTTCGTGCGCATAGCAGATTTCGAGAAATTTCTTAAGCTTCTGTCAAGACACTTCTGTCATTTACTACGACAATATTGACCGCATTTCTTATTTATGTATTTTAAATTTAGTTTAAGATGGTTAAACTTGCAAGCAAATTAATATTTTTTTAAACAAGTCTGAGTTTATTTACTGTATGTGTGTTCGGCTACTGGGACGATATAATTCAGGTATTGGGACATGCAGTTTTAGGTTGTCCGCTTACTGGGACATCTGCATGTTTTCGTATTTTCATTAATAAATACGTCTATTATAATTAGAGTTGCCATACGTCCCGTATATACGGGACTGTCCCGTATTTCACTGTTCCCGTATTTCACTGTTCCCGTGAAATATTTTACAGAGTAAAATAAACCATTACCTGCCCACTTTTTTCATGTTTTATTTATTTAACACTTAAACGTTCCGTATCAATGCTTGGCAATTATGGCAACCCTAAAAATAAACCACTAACCCAACCCACTTTTTTCATATTTTATTTATTTAGCACTTAAACGTCCCGTATCAATGCTTGGCAATTACGGCAACCCTAATTATAATACATAAACTTTTTTTTTTCAGTTTCCTATAGTAAGTATAACATTCTGTTATTTTCCACATTTCAGCAATATTTTTTTATTTCATGATGACTTTGCAAATTAAATTAGGTGACAAACTTTGCCGCTATTCCTTAAGCCCCTTAAGCGTCCGGGTATTGGTACATTTACCTTTACATTTCGGGATTGTCAGTCCCCACCTTCAATCAAACCGCACCATCCAGAATTTCTGAAAATCCTTCGCTCCGAATACAGAGCCCAGACACCCAGCTTCCGCTTTCGATCCTCCCACCACTAATTTCACAAACACCCCCGGTTTGGATTCCAAAATTCACAGTTGCGGAGCTTAAGTATCCTGTACGATCGAAGAAGATCCACGGTGTACCGAGTAAACGAGTTTTCAGGAGATGACGAGAGCCCCGGCGCTCGGGAGAATCGCGCGTAACGCCGCGGCGTTTGCTGCGCAGCAAAAATCGAATCGAAATTCTGGTTTCCAGGTACCGGTGGGGTCAAAGGATATCAACCGCGTGCGCGCACATCCTGTCGACGAAAAGAACGCGGCGCGGGGTCTCGGTGAGTTGACCCTTGCCGGTAGTATCCTATCTTCCCCTCCCCGCTCCCTCGCCCCATCGCCCCCCCCCCACCCCCTCGGCCCCGTCCTCCAGGTCTCTCTATCTCCCTTCGCCCATCGAATCGTGCCCGTACGTACGCTTAGAATCTAGGTAAAGCCGTCCGCGGCGCCGGTAGACCGTTAAGGTTCGATCACTTAAACGTACGACACGAAAGGGGAGGGCATGCGGCTCGCTGGAGAAGGTGTAGGAGGCGCGGGGCTCTCTTGCATGCCTGCGTGCGAAGGTGTGTAGAAACCGGGGAGCTCCAAATGTCAGAAAGAATCGAGCGGAATGGAGCGGGCGAGCGAGCGGAGGGAGAATAGGATCGTCCTGGACGCGAAGGAATCGTTAACGTTTGCCGGAACTGGCCAGCGGGCTTCAACACTTGTTCCATCAGCGATACTGATCGCTCAACCAACGTGACTGGAGTCTGATGACGATGGAAATCATTTTCTTCGCGGTTCTGAGATTGCGATCGATTTGTAGGAAAAGCGCCGTAAGCTGGGAGGAACATTGGCAACATTTTGGCAGAAAGGAAGATGAAATTTTCTATGCATTTTGAGAGTTGTAGTACCTACAATCGCGGCAGGTGCAATGTTGTGATAGGATATTTAAAGTAAAAATTTTCATTTTTGTATTATGTAGCGAAATGTCCCAAAAATATGCCATTGCTTCCCCAGTTTATGGTAATAGGTACTGTTTCGACAAGGTGCAACGATCGAGGTTCATTGACATTCAAGGGCTAAATTCCTTTTCTGATTTTAAGGGGTCATTCCGGTTAGACGGGTTGGAAAAATCGATTTTTTTTAAAAAAGTTTTTCGAAAGCACATATCCTCTAGAATGTACTGATAAATTTTCATGGAATAATTCCGATTGTTTTAGCTTCTACAGAGCCATTTTGTAGGGAGCGTAGAGGCTCCTCAGCCCCTGTAGATGAAAACTTTGAACGCGTTTTTCTCGAAACGTCATTTGTCCACATCGTGAAAATAAAATCTCAAAATCTATCGAACCGATTGCTTTATAAGTTTTACCGCTTATTCTGCACACCTGTGACTCTCGCAGGGACTACAGCCAAGTATTTTCATTGAGTCTAACCTACTTTTAAAATCGAAACTACCAAAAGAAAGAAGCCGAAGAAACATTTTTCTTGCATTTTGTCCGCCACTTTGCTAATTTTTAAGATAAATCTCTGATTATAGTCCGAGCGATAGCGACAGATATACTGATCAAAAATCTGTTTGGATTTTTGGGTTCAGATAAGTCTAACAGCTGAGATCGCCTTCACGAGCGAGGAATGAATTTTTAAATACGTTATCAAGACCGCTTTCAAAAGCTTTTTAAAAGCAATAATTTTATTACTTTTATATTTTTTATTTACTGTAGAAATGTAGATTAATAAATAGAAAAAAGTTTTATTCCATTACTATAATTATTTACGTCGCAATAAATTCCCGAAAATCGCTGAATTTATCACGGAATAATCGCTATTAATCACTGAATTTATAAATATAAAGCTCGACGATATATATTTCTACACTATTCCTAACTCACCTCTACATTCTTTCTTTTCCTTGTCTCGCCCATGCCTGTCCATTTACGTTACTGCTTTTCTATCTTAAGGGGGCGGAACTGTGACGGCCGTAAAAGTAAGCCAATTTTAAGAATTTTTTTTCAGGAATAATTTACAATTTTCATTGAAAATTTTTATTACCTACCTTTAGCACGCTGTCTTAAAAGACTATACAAAAAAATAAATAGAAAAACATCCATCAATTTTAATATATTAATTAATTTTCTAGACATCCCCCCACGCGAGCTGGTCGAATGTGTAACTATGGAACAGCAAGTCCGAAATAAAATTTAATTTTTTTTTATAATCTATATGAGTAGTTTCCGTTGTGCGTACCGATTTCTTAAACAAATTATTTTTGTAAAAATGGTGCGCTTTAGAAGAAAAGTTTCGAAAATCCGCGAATAAGATGGACAGTTTTTCGAGCGTATTTCTAAAAATGTTTTCAATCAAAGAATTCGTACGAACAGCGGAAACTACACTCATATAGTTTATAAAAAAAAATTCAATTTGATTTCGGACATGCTGTTCTATAGGTCTAGAAGATTAATTAATATATTAAAATTTATGGATGTTTTTCAATTTTTTTTTGTATAGTCTCTTAAGACAGCGTACTGAATATAGGTAATAAAAATTTTCTATGAAAACTGTAAATTATTCCTGAAGAAAAATTCTTAAAAATGGCTTACTTGTCCGGCCGTCACAGTGGTGTCCCCCCTTAATAAGCCATAAATTTTTCTCTCATAATTGTTTCCCATCTTATTTTCTTTCCCAGTTTTAATTTTAGTTATTTAGTTACGGTTGGGCTTCTAACAGTATTGTACGGCAGCCTCACCTTTTACTTCGCTATGCTTTATGAATTATATATTCGTTGTATATTTACCAAGTAATAAAGACGAATAATAATAATACATAAAAGTTCGAGGGGGTGTTGCGGTAAATAACAGTTCACATTTTATAGAATTAATGAGGGAAAATGGTTGGCAGTGGAAGGGCCCATCGCCGCTCGGCTCGCAAAATGCAAAAGGCTGCGTCGTTAGAGGCGAAGCGAGAGGCGCGCGAGCGCAAAAGGAAAGGTGCACCGTTGCACTTGTACCCCGAGCGACCGCGACGGCTCTCCTGCCGGTGCATTCTAATCGACCGACTATAATTAAGCCCGCGAAGCTCGTATTGGCGCCACGCGAGCATTCGCGGCGAGACGTGCCGCGGCTGGCTACTATTTATCCCGCGGATGCCTGCAAATTCGTAAAACCCGCAGCTTCACGGCCATTTCAGCGTTTTTCGCTTAATTCCCGGGACACCCTGCGCGAGGAGCTTGGCTAATGTCCGTCGCGATGCATCGATATTCTCTGGTAAAAGAGCTTCGAGGGGAAGAGGAGGGAGCGAAGCGATAAATGGGAGCATTAGGCGATCGCTTTCACGAGGTGGCTGGAATTATTCCGGTTATTAGGGTCGAATCGATGGCTGGCTCGCATCGTCGGCTTAGAAATAGGAAAGTGATCGACGATTTAGGCTGTGCAAGCCGCGTGGCATTTAAGCCTATATCGAGCAACTGCAACGGATTTCCTGTACATCCCCGGGGAGGAGTCTAAAGCCTTCCACCAACGCCATAAAATCGTCCAAATAGACAAGTAGACACCTACTTGCACGGCTCGCAAAATTATTATCCACGATTCGTTGCTTCCCATAATATCGACTTTTTCGTATCCACCATGGCGGGATATTCCCCGGGAGCAGAGTCCGGTGCAACGAGCATGCTAAAGGGAAAACAGATTCGAGTAATAATTCGCCGATGCGTGCGGCATTATTACGAACAGAGTGGAATAAACGGAGGAAAGAAGGATCGTGGACGGCGGGACCGCTCCCTAATTCCAGCGTACGCGAGAGAGAAATTCCGAGGGACGCGGATGTCCGTTGGCCATCGAAAAGATGTATAAATCGGTGGGTTTCTGAAAAGAACCGACAGGGGCGTATAGAGTCGGCCCAGTGCACCGGTTATCCACGATAATGGACCGGATCGATTCATGCCTGTGTACACGTGTACACGCACCGTATCGCGGCCCGTACGTATAAAAGCGGCCCCGACGCGGTGTGCATAGTCGATTCGTGGGAATCGATCGGATTACATCCGCCCAATTAATTTTTTTTCGCCGGAACCGCCTCGCCGCGCATCCCCCTCGCGCGGGCAGCCCGCGCGCCCCGCCGCGCCGAGAGAGCTGTCCTCTTTCGCTCCCCGCCGAATGCTCTCTCGTTTGACCCGGTGCATCGAGGTGCAACGTCGCGGCCCCGAGCGGGCCCCGGCAACCGGCAGGAAACGCTCGACGATATTTTTGGCGCGTTTAATCGAGATTTAAGGCTCGGGGGCTTTATTCAATTTACTTAAAAGCCACCGTGCGACGCAACATTAACTGCCCCCCCCCTTTCCTTCTTCCCGCTAACGATAAGTTACAATTAGCCTCGGATAACGGGACTTTATGATATCCTTATTCGATACAAAATTCCCGGGCCCCGCCGCGACGCTATAATTAAGGCTCGCTCGGCTCGGTTTAATGCCGCGCTTATGTACTTATTCGCCAGGGGAACTGCCGTCGACGTGGATGCAGGCTCGAAGGATGCGATTAAACGCTGGTGGGTTTGTTGCGGGGGTGGCGTGTGCGACTGAACGGCGCGGAGAAGTGTGTTACATTGTGGTCGGTATTAGGATCGAACGGGGCAGCCGGGAGGAAGGAGCGGATCGAGCGCAGAAAATGGGAGGGGGAGAAGGAAGAAGATCCTTAACGCCGTCTCACGTGGCTGGTAAACTCTGCACGCCGATACACCGAACCGGAGGGCAAGTGAAAGTCTCGCTGAAACCACGGCGTCGACGGACGCATGCGTGTGCGCGAGCTGGTGCGCGCGCGCGGGATCCTGGGATGTAACCTCCACGGGTCGCGACGTGCAAATCACGGGCACATTTGTGGTTAAAATGTCCCTTAACGATATCCCTCAATGTGCGAACGTTGGGTAAAAATATATAGTAGAGCCCCTTTCGGGTTCTTCCAAGCATTAATCAAAGAAAGTCTCTCGTCGATAATTATACTTTGCACTTAAGGGTCGTCACCAGAGATGAGCAAAAATTTATTTGAAATCAAAATTTATGTACGAAATTTTGATTTCAAATAATTTTTTGCCCATCTCTGGTCGTCACCACTGTGACGGTTGGAAAATTAAGCCATTTTTAAGAATTGTTTTCCGAGATAATTTACAGTTTTAATAGAAAATTTTTATTATCTATCTTTAGTACGCTGTATTAAGAGACTATACAAAAAAAAATAAATAGAAAAACATCCATAAATTTTAATACATTAATTAATCTTCTAGACTTCCCCACGCGACTTGGTCGAATCTGTATATATGGAACAGCATGTCCGAAATCAAATTTAATTTGTTTTTTATAAACTACACGAGTGTAGTTTCCGTTGTAGGGTAAACCAACCAGTAATTGACCGCATACCAGTGAATGACCATTAGGCAAAGAAATGTCAATTATAAATTTAAAAATTATTATATGTTTATAAATGGAGTGTTGTTGCACTTTTAATATCCCATATTTTTAGTTACGCGTATTAAGCAAACATTAATAAGTACAATTCTTATTAAAAGTATGCGCTCATTTACTGGGCTTCTACACGTTTTGCATTTTATAATTTTTTTTTTTCAAATTACGATAAGAATAAGTAATTATTTTTATAGAAATTTCAAGAAAAATAAATTTAAATGCAATTTCAACAGTTGTTTAATTAATCTCAAAGGTCCATAAATTCAACAATACGGTCATTCACTGGTTGGTTTACCCTACGTACGGATTCTTTGATTGAAAACAAATTTGTTGAAATACGCTCGAAAAACTGTCCATATTATTCGCGGATTTTCTAAACTTTTCTTCTAAAGCGCACGACTTTTAGAAAAATAATTTTTTTAAGAAATCGGTACGCACAACGGAAGCTACACTCATATAGATTATAAAAAGAAAATAAAATAAAATTTCAGACTTGCTGTTCCATAGTTACACATTCGACCAGCTCGCATGGGCGGGGGGATCTAGAAAATGAATTAATATATTAAAATTTATGGACGCTTTTCTATTTATTTTTATGTATAGTCTCTTAAGACAGTGTGCTAAAGGTAGGTAATAAAAATTTTCTATGCAAACTGTATATTATTCCTGAAAAAAAATTCTTAAAAATGGCTTACTTTTCCGGCCGTCACAATGATGTTCCCCCTTAAGGGGTTAGGACACAGTAAAGGGCCAAGAAAGCAGACGATTTTTAGACAACGATAATAAGAAAAGTAAACAATCGATCAATATAAGGTTTTGTGTTTTAGTTCACTATATTAAAGCATATAATATTTACAAAATAGCATTTTTACGCCGTGCAATGTCTCCATTTAAAATGTCCTTTTTTTCCGGATGGCCAACTGGTGGGCCGGATTCCGTCAAATCGGATGAACTGTAACAAAACCCCCAAAAATGTCATAAACTATAATATATTTCCTAAGCATTGACGACCCAACATTTAAATTGTTTTAATTATTGTACAAAAAATATATGAACAAAAAGGTCACACACTGTTGTGGAAATTTGATCATTAATTTTTCAAACATCGGCCATTTTGTCAATTTTCGCAAAAATTGAAATGTTGGATCGTCAATACCTAGGAAATATATTATAGTTTATGATATTTTTGGGGTTTTTGTTACAGTTCATCCGATTTCAATCCGGCCCACCAGTTGGCCATCCGGAAAAAGGGACATTTTGCAAATATTATATGCTTTTCTTATAGTTCATAATATACTGAACTAAAACAAAACCTTATATTAATCGATTGTTTACTTTTCTTATTCTCGTCGTCTAAAACTCGTCAGCTTTCTTGGCCCGTTACTGTGTCCTAACCCCATAACCTCCTAAATAGATCATCGCTCGACTGGATGTGTTCTATGAACTTAGGAATTGCTAATGGCGACTACACTCGTCTCGCCCGTTACAAAAGCTATACCTACAACGCAATGCCGTGTTTGCTTCTTTTCTACGAATGTAATTATTAACTTTCGCGTCGCGTTAACTCGTCTTCCCCAGTTAACTGGTTAAATTAACCGCGACGTTTCGCTGCAAGACTATCGAAGCAATTATCACGGAATGTATACGTGTTAGCATTTACCTATTTCGATGTGGTTCTCCGTCCCCAGCAAGCGACGTCTCTTCAGCCACTAGCAATTTCCCATTTCGTCGGGTCCGATTATCGTCGATGTAAACAGCCCAGGCGCCGAATTTCCTGGGGTGAAATCGCCGCGTCGCAACGGCGGGCGAATTTCGGGACCGTTGGAGCGTGACAGGCCTGCTTCCACTCCCCTATCTCTGATCGATTGCGACAGATTTCGTCTGCCCGATCCCCATTCAACACTTTCGCCCCGTTGCTTTCGTAGATTCGACGAGATATTCCGTCGCGTACGGTGGAAACCGCCAGCGAACCGTATGCGCGACACGTACTTACACACGGTCGTATCCCTTCGCGGCTCGATTGCTTCTATCGCGTTCCAAATCTGATCGATAATTGCTGCCAACAAATTCGCGGCGATGTTCTCCGTAACGTATCGCCGAGCCTGCAGTGATACGGCGATTTGAATTGAATCGAGCAGGTTAGAATCGCAGGAAGTAACCGAGTGTCGATACGCTCCCGTCGAAACTGATTTACTATCCCCCTTTACCGAGAAATCGCTGTTTGGAACGGCGCCATAAACCCTGTATCCTTCTGGCGGAACGTTCGATCGAGTGGCGCGACCTAACCTCTAAAATCTAAAAGGACGCGCGACGGAAGGCCGATAGCATCGACCGACGATCCAGAACGCGGAAACTTGACTGATTGCGGGAATGCTGATTGGCGTGACAAGGGTCTGCGCGCCTGCGCGACGCACTGGAATAGGCCTCTATTCTTATATGCATGTACGTTGAATGGCGTATGCACGATGCGTATTACAGTGTTGTGGCACGAAAGGAGAACGAGTGGACAAAAAATGCACGGGGGAAAAATGTTAATTAACTGGAAGGGAAAGGTGGGAAAGAATCGGATGTGGCTGGCTGACGGGGTTCGGTGCTGAGGTCCCAGGGGGGGCAAGAGATGCGAATATTGCGGATAGAAGCGAAGAATGCCACATGGCAGTCGTAATGGGTTTGCAGCGGAGAAGCTGCAGGTAATAACCTGCGCGTATATAACGACACGATGAGTCGTGGGTTGCTCGGCCGATCTTACCTTCGGTCCCGACGACTTTCACGAGCTTCCCGGGCTTCTGCTTATATATCGGTTATACGTGCGCGATATCTTCTGAAGCCGTGCGCCGCGGAATCGCGTTCTCGGCGACGCGGTGCGGAAACTGAGCGTGACGGCGATGCGGCTCACTCGCTGCGAGCGTTCGATCGCTCGAGATTCGATTTTTAAATGTAAATCGAAATTGAATTTTGAAATTAACCGTTCTTATCCATTGCCATCCCTTTTGGTAGAATCTAATAACGCTATTATAAATATTGATCAGGGTTTGATGAACATGGGCGTATTTCCATTGCCATCACCGACGCTGTAATAAATCAATAACCGAGCGTGATTAGTATTTAATGGTAATATCGAATAGTAGTGTTTGCACACGTTGCGACTCGCTTATTAATACGGTACTTTATGGTCCGAGAGAATCTCCCTATCGGTGTTTCAAGACCTGTAGACAGTTACTACCTATTGAATTTGTTAAACTTGAAAATACCTGGGAGATTTTTAGCCAGACCCGTTAATACTACCAACTACCACACCAGTCAATATAACTGGTTGTACAATTTTATTTTAAAATTCCTACTTCTTGTTACATTTTTTTTTCGGCAATGATGTAGGGTAGGGTGGGGCTAAATGTCTGGCGGGTAAAAAGTCCTGAATTCAAAATCTCTATTCCTATACAATGTATTGAGTTTCGCAGTATACTATAACAAGGAGAGGTTCCCAGGTGTCCACCTCCGATTGCTTTGAATTTTGGATATGTTTTAGAGGACCGAAAAATAAGATATGCGTGTTTTTTTATAACGGCCCGTTTTCATATTTAGGGAGTGAAACTAACCCCTAAAGTTATAAGATTTTCTGGTGTTCATCTCCGATTCCTTTGGTTTTTGGATATGTTTTAGAGGACCGAAAAATAAGAAATACGTGTCTTTTTATTTTGGCCCGCATGCATGTTTAGGGGGTAAAACCACCCCCCAAAGTTCATAAGAATAGTTGGTGCCCGCCTCCGATTGCTTTGAATTTTGGATATGTTTTAGGGGACCGAAAAATAAGAAATACCTGTTTTTTATAGCGGCTCGTTTTCATATTTAGGGGGTGAAGCCACCCCTCAAAGTTCATACGAGATACAACATTGTATTGAGTAAAACTTGATAATATAAATTTAATTTGCGTTGAGTAAAACTTGATAATATAAATTTTACTCAGCGCAATATTGTGTTGAGTAAAACTTGATAATATAAATTTAATTTGCGTCATAACTTGCTGTATGGATGATGTTCTTGTCGTCAGTCACCGTTATTAGGGGGTAACTAGTGAGGTGGTTTCACCCCTTGAACATGCAAATGGGCCAAAATAGAAAGACATGCATTTCCTATTTTTCGGCCCTCTAAAACATATCCAAAATTCAAAGCAATCGGAGGCGGGCACCAACTATTCTTATAAACTTCGAGGGGTGGTTTCACCCCTTAAACATGCAAGCAGGCCAAAATAAAAAGACACGTATTTCTTATTTTTCGATCCTCTAAAATATATCCAAAAACCAAATCAATCGGAGATGAACACCTGAAAATCTTATAACTTTGGGGGTTGGTTACTAAATATGAAAACGGGCAGCTATAAAAAAACACGTATATCTTATTTTTCGGTACTCTAAAACATATCCAAAATTCAAAACAATCGGAGGCGGACATCTGGGTTTATTGCTGAATGATAATATTTTCTAACGTATATATCGCAGAAACTATAGAGGTACTATTGGGGCAAAAAGTCCCTCAGACTGAAAATATATATTTTATTATTTGTTTTCATAATAAGATGGCCAAACTATAAAGAAATGATGCCAAAGTCTTTAAATAGTGTTTTTGTTTTAGTTGAGCGATTTTTTTTAGTTTTTAGTTCAAAGTGAGCCACTGACTTATATTTTTATTTTTTGGTAAAGAAGTCTTGTTAAGAAAGTTTGGTATACAATATTGAAGTTTCCTTTCAATATTGTATACCAAAAAGAATTGGTTTAATAAATATTTGTTGATTTGAATAGAGTTTTGTAATTATTTAGTTTAATATTACACGAAAAGACATTAGGGACTTTCAACCCTATGCAATGGACTTTTTGCTCCGTGCGTGAGGCAAGAAGTCCATTTTGCATTGAAAAACATTTTGTGGTATAACTCAACAGAAAATAACAGTATCAACAAACGAACTTCGTGAACGTAAATAATAGTTATAGTTTATACAAAATAACACCAGATATCTCTAGATTGTTAGTACTAAATTTTACATAGGTTTATACGGAAAACGGGACTTTTAGCCCCACCCTACCCTAATGACTTTTGCAGCGATAACTAAAGAAGTAATATAATGAATTTTTTTAATTTTTATTCAAAATAAAAATAATTTTGTGTCGTAGCTACTTATACCAATCATAATGATAATGACTGGTACTTGTCAAAGTGTAAAACGGTCCCACAATCTATTTACCGAACCCGAATTACCCAGTTTCCTGGTTTCGTACAACTTTTCACACGTTTCTAGAATGTTTACTGCCTATCTAGTATTACGTATGTACATTCTAAAGACCAGTCATTTTGGCCGGTTTTGGTAGAAATAGCTCGCCTTAACTGTCGGTAGTTCCAGTGTCAAAGAATGTCGGTGAATTCGGTGGGACGGTGTGAATAATCGTCGCGATGGATCTAGACGCTGATCCACTATCTGAAATTCAGATCATGCCTGGTTATCAGTTTCCCATAGTGCGTAACAAGGTTGCCACCGTCGTCGAGTGGGATTTTATTCCAAGCAGCAGGCCGTCGGTGATTCCCTGAATTCTAATGCAAACGCCCGTCGATCGCGGTTATATAAAATCGTCGTAAGCCCGTTATCAGTGCTATCTGACGCCGTTTCCGAGAAGATGCGACTTCCTTCGTCGGGGCCCGAACCACGGTTGCACTCTCACTGCAAACGGCCACGTTCGCGGCTACTTTGTCCGCGACGCATCCGTGCCCTGCCTTCCTAAGCGGGGCCCTCCGCGGAAATAGCGAGCCGGTTCGCGATCGTCCTTTAAGGATTCATCGTGCATTGCGTAACTCTTGGAACGCGGCTCAGTTCCCCCCTTTACGCTTACGCTGCTTCCTTGTGGCGGTCTCGCGGGCTGGTTTCTAATAGCGTTCCTTCGCGATCATTCTCGACAATAGACTGGAGAGGTTCTTGCAGGCCTCGCTGGGCCGCTGAACGGCGATGGCCCAACGCGAAAGAGAAGGGGGAGGGGCTAAATGCAACACAGAAGATTGGTTCTTTTAATGTATCATTATTAATCGCTCGCAGTCGTATCGCGTGACATCATTGATATTGACAATTCATCCTATGTACACGTTGACGATAATAATATTAATAATAAAATAATCGTAATGACAATAATAAAAAATAGCAATAATAATCGCAACAGTCGTAAGATCCTGATCATTGTACAGCTCCGCTAGAAATATACAGATCCGCAACGTGTGTATGCGCGTCTATGTTACGTGTACGTATATTCAATATTTATATATTTATATCTTCATCTATGTATATATTTATATAACATTATCCATCATCATTTTATACACACGACGAAATCACGGACACGTTAGGAATCTTTACACTGTATTTCTTTATATATAAATACGTTCCTCTTTTCTTCGCGCGTCGATATTATCTCACTATGAAGGAACGGGAACGTGGATGGGCCCGTTCCCGTTCGCCGCGAGGAAGGAGAAGTTACGAAACTACGGTACGAAGGGACGGGCCGAAAGTTTTTCTAGCAGATCCCGAATGCAAAGGGGGAACGGAAGAGGCTCGTTTATCAGGGGAAGGCGAAGATCTACGGGGGTTGGGGGAGGGGGGGTGGGGTGGGTGGGTGGGTGTTGGGGTTGGTGGTATTGTCTCGCGTGCTCGCGCGAACCGCGTCGAGAAATCAGAATCGAAACAAGTGTAAGTACAAAAAAATGACAACAGCTTTATTACACATTGTATTCCATATAATATAATCGTTTATACGTACGTGCTTCGCTTTAATTTACGGGTCGACGAAAGCCAGCCGCCCAGCGTCGTCGACCAGTGAACGATCGATTGCACGGCGATCAATCGATCCACGGGATTCAACGTCGCCGACGCTGCGTGCCAGCGTACACTTCGCTTTCTTTCATCTATTTTCCTCTTCTTCTTATTCTTCCTTCTTGCTTCTTTCACTCTCCATTTCCGTTCTCTTTTTTAAATACAATTTCAACAAGCGCCTCCGCCCTCCGCAAATTTTTGCACTTCCAGTTGAATTTTCCCTTTTCCTGCCGTCGAGCGAGAGAGCCGAAAAGAATAAGTGCGACCTGACTAAAGTGTTTGTAGTCGTTTCGTTTATTTTAATTAATCATTATTATTATTATTTATTAACAGGAACATCATCATCGAATCTTTGTTCGTTACATCGTCATTCGTACGTTTCTTACACATTAATCGCGATCATCACTATCAGCATTAATTATCACCCACCGGCGTTAATTGATCATCGGACAAGTAGCGCCGTAGTGTGTATCGGTGCCGATCGATCATTATCATCATCATAATCAGCAGCGTCGTTCATCATCATCATCAATCGTTTTATTCAGCAGCATCATCCATAATATAAATAAATAATTATCATCAACCGTGCGATAACAACACATAATCGTCATTTGTTCGCGGTTTCGAGGACGAAGTGGGCGAGAAAACTTCGCTAAATGCTCAGTTTATAAAAAATCTTTTTATTCCATTTCGAAGGGAAGAAGGTCCGGGCGATCTCCGAAATATAGGATCGATGGAAGGGTCGCGTGGATATCTCGAGCGGAGGCTCGGGCTGGGCGGGAAATCTGTCGCGAGTGAATTGAAATTGTAACGTTCGAGGGAGAGATTTTAATTGATCACACGATTTCTCGCAGACTTCGACCACGAAAGCATGGAATAACCCGTCGCGTCGACGACGACGCCGGTTTCTCATTTACATATATATAATATTTATATATATATACTTTTTTTTATATATATTCTTCTATCTATATATTTATATATTCATTTATTTATCCATTTATTTATCTGTTTATACATATCGCGAGTGATGGTTCACTGAATGATGCGCCGCATCGTCGGAGGCTCGTGCGTAGATTACGAAAGGGTTCCGGAGGCCGGCGAAAAGGAAAGTCCCTGGCAAACTTACTGGACCACGGAAACAGAAACTCACGGCGAAGTTCGTCGACACCTTCGGACGTCCAATTAAATAATTTACGATACTCGCGACAAAGTCTCCCAAGCTGGGACGAGAATAAAATCCTACGAAATCCTGAAAACTTTCCTTTCCTCCGCTTCCAGACGCTTTTTACAAAAATGAGTCGCTGCGAAGAGTTCGCCGGTTCGATCGTACGGGGAATAACGCGGTGGGGAGTATTCTGCGAATTTCGATTTCAGCCGCATTCCGTGATAAAAAAAAAGGGGGAGGGGCGCGACTCGAGGCTCCCGAGGACTTCTCACGACTTTCGGATCGCGTACTTGTTTCGTTTAAAGGAACGGAATTCGAACTTCGTTCAACTTCCCGTCCCTTTAAGGTCGCCATGGGTGTCTCGGTGTAAGATCTCTCGGAGGTAAAAAAGGTGGTTTGCCGCGGTTTAGGGGGCCCAGCTACCCCGGCACGAAGGGGTTGCCATGAGCATGGGGAATCCCATGGTGCCGGGGGTGTTGATGAAAACGCCCCTAGACGCTGAAGTCGCTTCGAGGCGAAGTCGTTCCCCGGGGACTGTCGTTCCGCGTCCCAGGGCTAAATGGCCGACAAGGAAAAGAAAAGAAACGGGAAGGCCGATGTATCTCGTGCGTGGAAAAAAAAAGTACAACGGAAAACAGCGTTAATCGAAGGGGGGCGAAAAGAAAGGGAGGGGGGGGGGGGGGGGGAAATCTCACGAAGGGGCGACGTCGTTTGAATCCTAATTCGTCCGTAAACTTTCTCGCTCGTAGCTATGTACGCAACGGTACGCGTACATACAAGCGCTCTCCTCTGGTCGTTACTCGTAACCCTCTCTCAGACTTGCCCGCGCGAAGAGAGACGAACTCACATGCACATGTACATTGTACGTAATATATATATATATATACACAAGGGGGGGGGGGGGGGGCAACACACACTCACACCCACGCACTCCTACACTCGACGCATGCACACGCGTTATCCTATCGTCCGCGAGCGAACGCATGCACACCTACACACGTACACGGGACAAGTAAGTGTCCTCGGGGACACGGGCGTCTCTCGTATCCACGGAGAGCGAGAGAGGGAGAAGATCAGTCACGCAATTCGAGAAAAAAAAATAGAAAAAAAAAGAGATACGAAGGAGAACTATCGGAACAATGATAATGGGATACGATAGAATAATATTAATAATAATTATAATAATAATAGCGAATAGTAATAATAGTAAATAACAATAATAATAAATTAGTTCTGTACAAAGTTTCGCATCCGAGCATGATAATATAATATAATATTAATACCTAAGAACGGGTCGGACGACGATATTCCGCCATCGTCCGCCACCACAGCATCTCGTGTGTGTGCATATATATATATATATATATAGTAAACATATATATATATATATATATATTCGTTGCTCCTTCCATCGAGCTCCTAGGCAAAAGTCTGTTCGTCCTCGTCCTCCAGGACACACGAAGGAATGCTCTCTCTCCCCTCGCCCCGCCCGCGAGGATGGTTCTCGCGCGCGTGTCAACTTCTTCCTCCTCGAGTTCTGACAAGAATCCCAGCGAACAACAGAACTGTTCTCACGCGCGAGGTGCCCCGTGCGCGACGGGAGCGAGTGGAGCGCAGGAATCGTCGCGAAGAGAAGAAATGCGCGCGCCGTTACGGCCGTCCGCGGTACCCGGAGAACCTCGGCGGAGGGTGGGTTTCGTTCTTCGTCTCTTTCTCTCTGGGCGATGCACGACCGACGAGAGAGTAAAACACACGCGGAGCAGGGGGGGGGCAACACAGTTCGGTGCGCGATTCAACGCGCGGCAGCCACCAAGAAGCTATCGATCACGAGGAAGGAACCGTGCAAAAAGAGTCCGTGCCGGTCGCGGCTGGCTCATCTCCAGGGTACACCAGCGAGCTACACTTCCGTCGCGAGCGTCGCCGCCAGCGACGAGTCGTGCCTATAATGATCGTCTATAACGTACACCCCACAGCCGGTCTCGCCTGCGCCGCCGCCGCTTCCCGGTGGGCCGGTGCCACCCTCCGTGATCGTCTGCGGCGGCCTCTTGAGCAACGCCGCCTCGGCCGCGCAACAGCTGTCCGTCGCCGCGTTCCCCGCGAACACCGACGACCTCTTGGCGTTCTCCAGGACGCCGACCCCCAGGCCGAGGCCCAGGCCCAGGCAGTCCTTCTCCTTCTGGAAGAGGTGCGACGCCCTGTGCGCGGCCGCCTCTGTGTTCAGCTGCTTGGTCGTCCGCGTTCGGCCGTCCTGCAGCACCGGTTCCGGCTTGTAACCCGAGCAAGAGCTGTCCAGCGTGACGTCCGTCTGAAACGACGAGTCGAGGTCGTCCTGTCTGGCGGAGGCGGCGTTGTTCACGCTCTTGTTCGCCGTCCAGGTGTTCTTGATCATGTGCGCGTCCCCTGTGCCCAGGGTGCACACGCTGCCGCCGCCGCCGCCGCTGATCATCCCGCTGCCACCACCCCCGAGCAGCCCAACGTTCCCGATGCCAACGCTTGCACCACCGGTCGGGCCAACCCCGGCGCCGCCACCGACGCCGCCCATCACTCCGCCGCTCCTCTTGCTCATGCTGCTGTGCACAGCGTTCCGTTCGTTCTGCAGCCTGGCCTCCTCGTCCGCCTTCGCCTGCTCCCGCTTCTGCCGCCTCTTCATGCACATCACGGCGACAGCAGCCACCAAAACGAACGCTGGCACCGCCGTGGAGAGGGTCGCTATCACCACCACGTGCTCGGTGGTCAAGCCCGCGTCCCTGGGTTCAGCGGAGGCCACGTGCTTGGATAGGTTCCCTGACCAGTAACTGGCGCCCGACGGCGGTACCGCTGTCCCAGCGGTGTTGGACGGAGAGCTGGCAGCGGCCGCCGCGGCTGGCAGGATGGCCGTTCCGCTGCCGACTTCTGCGGCGCAAGTGTCCCCGTGCCAGCCCTCGGGACACTCGCAGAGGAACCCGTTCACTCTGTTCAGGCAGGTGCCGCCGTTCTTGCACGGCCCGCTGCGGCACTCGTCCACGTCCACGCTGCAATCCTTGCCGGTGAAGCCGGGCTTGCACGCGCACCGATAGTCGTTCGTCCCGGAGATGCAGCGACCGCCGTTCGCGCACGGTTTAGCCAGGCAATAGTCGACCTTGTCCTGGCATAGCCTGCCGACGAAGCCCGGCACGCACTGGCAACGGAACTGATTCACTAGGTCCACGCAGGTGCCGCCGTTCAGGCAAGGGTCGCCCTGGCAGTCGTCGATGTTGGTCTCGCAGCGCTCGCCGGTGAATCCCGCCGGGCAGGAGCAACGGAAGCCGTTGACGATGTCCGTGCAGCTGGCCCCGTTCGCGCACGGATTCGGCGTGCACTCGTCTAGCTGGGACTCGCAGTCGTTGCCTGTGTAGCCGGGCGGGCAGTGGCACACGTAGCCGCGCAGAGAGTCGTCCTCGCAGCTGGCCCCGTGATGGCAAGGTGAATCTCGACAGGATCTGGTGCTGATCTCGCAGTGACGGCCCCTCCAGCCGGGCGGACAGGTGCAACGATAAGCGGCTCGCTGTGGCTGCTTCGAGCCGGACGAGGACGCGGCGTCCGCGGAGGCTTTCGGGGCGCCGTGCGAGCCGGTCGTCAGGAGATGGCTAGAATTGCCGTAGGACGGCTCCATGGTGCAGGAGCCGCCGTTCAGGCACGGCTTCGAGTGACAGTCCAAAAGCAGCGTCTCGCAGTCAGTGCCCGTGAAGCCTGACGCGCACGAGCAGGTGTACGAGCCCTGGCCGGTGTTGAAGCAGGTGCCGCCGTTACGGCACGGCTTGTGATTCGTGCAGAAGTTTAGGTCCTGGTTGCAGAACAGGCCGCCCCAGCCCTCGTCGCACAGGCACTCCCATGGCTTTTGGCAGCTACCGTGAAGGCAGCCCGGGTATCTCACGCACTGGTCGCAGTAGGCGCCCTTCCACCCGTTTTGGCATCTGGAACAGACCGATGTTGCTCGTTAGCGAATGCTGCGCCGAGGACTTCGCCGGGATACGGTGAAAGTGGAGGAAAGGGGTATCGATCTTTCCACGAGGAAGTCTCTACTAAGCGGCGGGAGGAGAGGATTTCTCTTTTTCTCCTGTTCGGCTCGCGATCGACGGACATCGCGGCAGGGAGGATGTCAAGACCCCGACGGTCCCTTAATGGAGCCCGGGTTACGATCGGAGATATTAGCATACGTACAAAAGGCACGCAACGGAGAAAGGATGACGCTGCTGGCCGTCGGTTTCTTCCATGGGCGAGTCTCGAATTCAGGCTTTGAATTGAAAAGCGCGTAGGCTGCTCGTGTAGCATAGGGTTAAGGAAAAGATCGGATCTCCTCTCGTCGAATTCCGCTCGTTCTTGCGATTCCCCTGGCAACCGCGATTAGAATCCCCCGCAGCCATCGACGGGCAATGTCAAGGACCTCGTTAAGTGCGTATGAAAAACGATGGGACGCGATAGAGGGCGCGCAATAAAGAGGGGAGGGGGGGGGAGGAGGAGGAGGTGGAGGAGGAGGAGGAAGAGTAGGAATCCCCGTTTTTCCAGGTAATCGAGCTTCATATACCGGGTGACCCCCGAGTAACCTCCTAGCGAACGAGTTCCCTCGACGGAGAAACTCCGAAGAGCGGTCCAGCAGTAGGCTCTAATCACTTGGGTCGTTAAGTACTAATCGATCCTCGCGCGAACGCAATCCAAGGAGAGCGAAAAAACGAGGAGATGGGGAAGAAGATCGAAGATGGATACGCGAGGCTCGTGATTAATCCTCCCAGCGAATCCGCCGCGGATGAGAAATCTCCGTACCGTCGAAAATCCAAACATCGCCGAGGACCCACCCCACCCTCCCCACGAAAAAGAATTTCCAAGAAGGTACTCGCGGGCTGGAGGAAGAAGAGGAGGCGAAGAAGGACCAGGCCCGCGCAAAAGGGAGGAAAAGAACCGTCGGAGACGGGGGGAGGGGGGAGGGGGGGGGACGCGCGGGAGGGGAGGCGGACAGAAAAAGAAAGGCTCACCGCGACAGAGGATACGCAAAGGTGGATAAAGGCCGCGCGGAGATGAAGAAGAAGGTAGAAAGGAGCTGGATCCAGCTACGCGGGGGGAGGAGGAGGGAAACGAGGAGGATATGGTGGTCGGCCATTACGTCGAAGGGGGTTACACTGACGCGCAGGAAGGACAAAGAGGGCCGAAGAAAAGATGGGGACGGGAGCGGGGATCAAAGGAAGACAGAGGGAAGGAAAGAAAGAGGTGTGTATATACATATGTACATATTACACAGGCACGCTGGCGAGCGTGCACATGCACGGGCCACACGCGCGCACATAGAAGAGAAGGTGAGAGGGAGGGAGGGAGGGAGGGAGGGAAGGTAGAGAAAGATAGAAGGAGCGACGGAGGGGGAGAGGCAGAAATAGAATGAGCAAGGGCCAATGAGACCAGTCAAGTCTGAAGGGAGAGAAAGGGAGAGGGAGCGGCGTAAGGAGAAGGAAAAGCAGGAGAGAAGAAGCAAGAGAAGGGAGGAAGAGCCTTAGCCAAGAGAGACAGGAGAGGAGGTAGAGTATTCGAAGGAGAGTGGGGAGACGAGTCGTCGAGTAGTGTTCCCACGGTTCGAGCCTCGGCACAGCCGTTCAGTATGCGGGTCAAGGAAAGGTTACGCTCCTCTGTGTGTGCGCGCGCCTTGCTCTGCCCACTAATACCCCATCCGCCTATCTCTCTCTCTCTCTCTCTCTCTCTCTCTCTTTATCCCTCTCTTTCTACATATATGTGTATATACATACACGCATACATATATCGTGTATACAGTAGGTATATATCACATGTATATAAATATATATATATTACTATATATTGCCAGTAGAAGAAAAGAGAGGACAACCCGTCGACGTCGCATGACTATACCATTAAATCCCATGTACACACCGAGAGCGTAATCGAGAGAGCCCGTCGTCGTCTCGCAAGTAAGAAAGATACGGAGAGAGAGAAAGAGGGTGCGCGCAACACACCTATGCAAGGGAGCAGGACGGAGTGAAACGAGCCGAACTGTGCCGCGCGCGGATATTCGTAGTCGTTTGTATACGCGCGCCTAGCCAATGAGATGGCCGAAGCATCCGTGTGATTCTTCGGGCTGTCTTCTCTCTAGCGCGCCTCTTCCTAGGACGCGAAACGGATTTCTGATGGCCGCGGGAGACACCCCCGGACCCCGCTTTCAACGGAACACCGTGCACGCGGGGGAGGGGGGGGGGGGTGGGAGGGGATCGGCTTGTATTCGTAATTAGACCGGTGCCAGATGCCGGAAAACAGGAAAATACTTTAGGGTACTTGAATAATACTCGAGGTGGTGAAGCAGTGGTTCGGTTGATTGGTATCGATTGGGAATACCCAAGTATTTAGGGGTATCAGTAGTTGGGAATATGGTATTTCAGGGTACCAATACTTGGGAATATTATATTTAGGGGTACCAGTACTCAGCAGTGCCAATACTTGAAAATATAAAGATTTCGTTGCAAGGATATGCAGGAATACAAGCATCTTGAACCACCCATACTCAGGGTACCAGTACTCGATACACCATGGGACTACACTTGTGCAAATACGGCGGAAGCGCGGACCCACTTACCCCCGGCCGTAGCCACGTTCGAAAGAGTGAAAGGTAGGGTTAGACCGGGTCGTAAAATGATGCACGAGTATGCATCTTCATCGGTATTCAGATACGGCCCGCGAGGCCGAACGTGGTCCCCGAAATTTCAATACCACGGGACACCATATAGCCGCGATTCTTTCACGTATCACGAACGGGGCCGACATCCCACGGGGGCCTCTCGCGGCAATTGCTCTTAGCGATCATATCGACTATTTCCACGCGTAGAGGTACGCAACCAGAATTTCATTACAAAGCCAACTCTCCGCCACGAACGTGCACGCTGCAAATTCTTCCCCTGACCTCCTCGAATCTCCTTGGATCCTGAATCCGCGGGACAGAGACAGAGTATCATACCCGATAACCCAATTACAGTTACGAACACTGTAATCGAGTGCAGCCCCATTATACCATGCCGCGGCGCCATCGAAGCAATTGCACGCGTATTCATCGCGACCGCATCGTTCATCAAACAACATCCAGCCTACGGAAACCTATTTCCCTGGAATGGATCGCGATTTACTACCACCACGTGTCGATCGCCGTGTACCAGGAGTCTCGGGGTACCGCTGCTGCGCTCACCGAGTCTGAACTTTCCTGCCTCTGCGCGACCAGCTAGCTCCGAAGACAGCCGCGCAGGAAACCGTTCGGCAGGAGCTGATACGAAAGAGAGCGAGGAAACTCGCCCCCAAGTGAGATCCGTACTCGACGTATAATTTATGTGGCAGGTTTAGCGGTTTGTTTGCGAAGTCTACGGGCGCGCATAAATTCCAGGTCGTCTGGGAACATTCCAAACGCGAGGCAGGCAGGGCGGCTGGACCAGTGCCCGTCTATTTTCGAAAATATTATTATTCCTTTGCCGCGGGGGTGTGATCTCTCGGAAGATCGAGCCTGGTCCCCGACCGAGGAGCGGGAGAAGCAGCGGATCGCGAGAACTGTTGGAGTGACGGCTGCCGCCGGCTAACGGGACAATTAACCCCGGCCGTAGAGTAATTAGATGATCGAGTTAACTCTAAACCCCGGGTTAACATAGGGCCGAGATTCGAGTCCCATGAAGACGAATCACCCGGTCTCGAAATAATTACCACGGAATTCCTCTGTCTCGACTTCTAACCGTATTTATCAATCTGATGGGAATCCAGCGGCGATCGGCGCTCCACGCGGATTCTAGCTGGCAGACACTGGAGCATCGCGGAATAATTCACCGAAGGCTTCTAAACAGCCGAGAGGCTTCTACAAAGGGTGAAAACCGAAGAGAATCGTGCCCCGAGTAAAAGGAACGCCCCGAGGCACGGAAAAAGTGCACGACAGGGCGCAAAGAATAGGATCCTCTAGCCTCGGCCTACGTATTTATAGTCGCGCAGGATTCCCAGCAAACGCAGAAATTCGCGAATCGAACTCTGACCCACGCTCCCCTTTTTTCCCTCTCGACGTCGCGTCGAATTAGAAGGTTCAACGACACGATCGCCGCGTTGTCAGGCGTGTGTGAAAATGGGGGTCGTGGGGGGAGAGTGAAAAAGGTGCAGGAGGAGGTTCGCGAGTTTGGAGCAACGGCAGGAACGATTGGCACCTCCAAGAGTGGCTCGTTACGACGGAAAGTAGCGGAGCGCCTGGAATTCCACTCGCGGTTCTTTTCCTGCTGGATCCGCGATGATCGTACGGGGGACGCGGGATCGCCATGAGTGAAATCGACAGGGACAGGAGAAGAAGCTGCTCCTGGCGATGATATTTCCATCGTCCGCGGGGTACCGTAATGGCGCCACGCTCGAACGCGAGATTCCACGTCGGACTCTGATCGCGGAAGCGGTGGGCTTCTAATCAACGTCATTAATCGGGAAATTAGAGAGACTGGGAATTCTTTGTATTACCTTGACTGGATAGCTGGCAGGTCTTTGGGAGAGTCGAAAGAGGAATTGAATAGGATCCGATGACTTTTGAGTATTCCTGTAGAATGGGCTTTCTCACGGAGCTACACTGCTGAACACAGTCTTGCTACGTGTACCGCTAGTACACTGCTATTACCACCGAGTGTCTTATACAGTAAACTGCTACTCACGAGGGAAGATCCCGAACCCGAAAATTCCAAAAATTCTGAAACTTTGTGAATATGTAGCGGATTTCCGCCTGATTGCAACGCAATTTTTGTTTGCTGCCCGAATTCACTAGAAGGGGTGAAATTAACCCCTGAAAATTCGGCTGTTTTCCGATTTTCTGTTAGGTATAACTCGCGAACTGTTAGAAATAGAAAAAAGTTACAAGGCAAAAGTTACTTCTTTTAATTAGATCTATCATTTGGTAGAAAAATTATTCAAAATAAAAAAATAATAGGATTTTCAGGGATCATTTACAACCCCTTAGAGTGAACTTGGGCAGCAAACAAAAATTGCGTTGTAATCAAGAGGAAATTCTCTACATATTCACAAAGTTACAGAACCTTGTTCCTTGTCAGTGGAGCTTCAGCTATCATCAATCCTGCAACTGTCCCCAAGCCAATGACGCACCCAGAGGGGGACTAAGGAACCTACCACCCCCCTCCCCCCCCCCCACACCAAACAAAGGGGCTTTGTAAAAATAAAAGAAAACTGGATTTTATTCTTTAAATAAGTTCTCATAATCACCTAATGAATTCTATTTTTATCCCTTCAACTTGGCTCTCTCCAACATTTAGTCCCCGAAGTGACGTTACGTTAAGAAAGTCTCGGCAAGAAACTGAAAAACTTTGAGAGGCGATTCTCCCGCGCGCCGTGTGCTCTCCGAATGCCCGATTTTCTCATGGGGACACCTGGTAGATTCTCGCGCAACACTATCCAGCGTGGCAGAAACGACGGTTGTCGGGGGATTCGCGCGCAACGATCGTCTTTCGACGGGGGAGAAAAAAAAAAAAATAGGAGCCCGTTTATCGGCGCGTTATTAACGCGGCCACGATACACCTTGGCCGGTGTATCGAGTGAGGAATGTGATATCAGCGGGGGAAGAGATGGTCGCGCACGTAGAGACGTTCCGAGTGGGATAGAGACGGGTTTCTGTGGTGGTGGGTGCATCGGATGCGTGTATACTCACAAGCACTCGTCGGGTCGATTGCAGTGTCCGTGCTGCTCGTCGCATCCGGGCAGGCAGCGGGCTGAAACGAGTAAGAAAAAATCGAAAAGGTTAAGGCAACTCTCCGCAAGAGGTCGATCGCGTCCCTCACGACTGCACGAGCGGTACCACTACACCATACACGATGCATCCCGAGATGCATTCCACCGTGGAGGTAGGTAGTCGGGGTACTGGAACTCCGATAATTCACCGAGGTATATACCGAGGTCCCTGCCTCCCCCCCCCCCAAGCGCCTAATGCCCCTTTCGGCCTGTCATTGTTAATCGAGTCATAAAATTGGCCGCGATTCAGCGGAAAATCGCTGCGTCCACCTATTACCTCTTCAAGGAAACTGCGACGCCCTAGTACTCCATCTTCGCGGATCGTTCTTAGCGGGAGTGGATTTCATTATTACTCCTCGCTCTGTGGGATAGGTACGCCACGTCGTAATTACGGTCTATCCGTCAACTGCACACGATTTGTACGGTCCAGTCGTAACGAGAGGGGTGTACGGAGTATACCTGTCCGATGGAATGTCGGCATTGTTGGCTCGCGTGTGTATATGTGTTGTTTAATGTAGTTCCTAACCAACTATGTTAGTTAAATTAGAGTTGGGTAATAAACGACAAATATAAAATAGTATGATACTATGGAAATAATAATAATTTTTAACATTGTGTGTATATATATTTTAAACAGTTCAATGTTAATATAAATAATTGTAATATGAAAATAGAATATTAAATTGGTTAGCGTAGTGAATTGGAGCAGCAGATCTGACAACGTCGCATTCATTCGGAGCGTCTTTTATAACCAAAATGTCAGAAAAAATGTTCATATGAATCTGAATCTTCGTTCGCTATTTAAATGTCTAAACATATCGATTGTGCGACGTTGCCATGTTCACTGCTCTACGTAGTTTCTAAAAAATTTGCACGTAAACCTATTTTTTATGGGCATTTGCGAAGAAACCATGTGGCCAGTTTCGCTGAAATAAATAAATTCTTTTCGTGACATTTCGATGTACTTTGGTGCCAATTTTGGTACACTTCTTGAATATAGTTTTCCTGTTCCAGCAGAAAAAGTGAAACTATAATCCTCTATTTTCGACTCTGACATATGCCACTGTGTTAAAATGCATCAACTTTAATTAACAATTTCTCGATAACTATGCGGTAAATCGATTTTAAACTTTGTAGTACAAGGGTTTCTTCTATTCCATATTAGTTTTGAACGAAATTTGAAAGAATTCTTGAATTCAGTAGATTATTCAGGAACTACGTTAAGAAACAAGAGGGGGCCAATTTGTGGAGGCGAATGTTCCCGGATCGTTCACACCTCGAAATTCCCGATGGGTGCCCGGGCTAATTAAAATTTATGTCATATGTGCCACGGACATCGTTCCCGTTTTCCGGGAATACTGGATGGGAACGGAGTCTGGCCGCACGATTCCTTGCATAGCTGCACGTAGTAGCCGGGCGATACGTCGTTGCCGGTCGGTCGTTCGCGGGCACGTCCCCCAAGGATGATAAAATTGTGTCACGTGTGACGATCCTTATCTTATCGACGCTGAACGCGCCTCTAACACCCTACTAATTGGCCAATTCCATCGTGTACACGCTTCTTCCTCCTTCCTTGCCACCGCGACGCCCGCTATCAGCCACTACCGGGTGATATCACTGCCGAAGCGTGCCCGATATGAGGAATCCGTCCGGCTTCGATGGAATGCGAGAGAGGGGATCGAACGAGGGTGGACGCAACGAGACGAGACGAGACGACGGACGCGGCTGGCAAGGGTAACGAAATTGTGTCACGTGTCGCGCGGTCTTGTCCAGTCCGCAAATATCCAAAGTCTTTCTCAGTTGGCTGGCAGCCACCGGTGGTTCAGTTACGTCGCGACGGCGTTACCATGCGACGTGCCCCCTGGCTCCTTCGTTCTCCTCGCGCGCACACGTGCCGCGGTTGGACGTTTCGGTAACCCGCGTGCACAGGATGGGATCGTTCTTTCGCAATCCGGCGGAGAAGAGCACCGAATTTCGTTAACCCGGGAGAAGCTCGAGGCCGAGGTAGGTATTTTCGAATGCTAGAACCGGAGGGGGGCCCAGGGTTTCCGTCCAATTTGCCCACTGGAATGTCCAATCGGCCAATGTTTCCTCGGGTAACGTAGTACTCGTTTCTGATACCGAAGAGAGGGATCTAGGAGCCTGCTAATCTAGATTCGATCGTCAAGCAGCCAAGTACGTTATCAGAAGTGAGATAAAATTCAGCGCCATCCTCGGGTACACTCCGAGAAACTCCATCGCCGTGAAATAGCTCTACGGTCCCGACAGGACCCGCGTCTAGGGCCCAGGGCCGATTCCAACGAGAAGAACAAGTGGACCAGCACAACAAAAGCAGAGCGCGGTGGAACGCGGTTGGACCTGTCTCTTCCTGAATGAAGGGGTTGAAGGTGGTTCAGCTATGCGGCCGGATAGAAGGTGAACCCTCAGCTTGGTGGGGGCCAAGGAGAGGGCAGGAGAGGGCTGGTGGGCCGCCGTGACCTTGGCACCGAGCGCAACGGCCCACGAACGGCGGCGTCTCTCGATGGAACTCGCGAGAAGCGCTAAGGAGCACGGGTATTTATAGAGCGAAGAGAGGTACGATCTCCTCCTTCGTCCGTTCCAGGGTCGGTTGATCCCGCGGGACGAGCTAGAAATGGCCGAATCGCTGGGATTCCTCGACTAAGCCCCACGGGAAACCGTGGCGGGGGGGAAGAGAAGCCGAAAAGCCGTCGCCGAGACTGACGTTCCTGAATTAAACTGGGATTACGGCAGCGTCTGATTGCGAGTTTAAGCTCGGGTGACGCCTGTGGTGTAATCTCGCCGGTATCGTTCGAGGATACCCGCCCGGCCGCTTCACCTTCGTCGCCAGCTGATCGAAGGGGAACAATCGGGCGATAAAGAAGCCGCAACCTGCGACCTGCGTAACACCGAAGGGTCCCTCGAGCTTTTCCAACGGTCGTCGCGCGCCTTTCACTCCACCTCGGTTCCCTTTAAACGTCCAGACGGGGCACACACGACGGTGGCCGTTCACCCGATGAGTTTCACGGCTCGTGGCCAACGTACCTATCGATTTTCCCTTCCCTCCTGACCTTTCGCGGAAGGGTGACAACAGGAGAGACAGAGAGAGAGAGAAAGAGAGAGACACCTGGGGAGGTCGAAGGAAGAATCGTCCGGAGGCCTATATAAAGTTTCCTTCTCCTAACCTACCTCTAGGTCTACCTGCCACCGCCACATTGTTGGTGTAATGCACGCGGCACGAAGAAGAGCCCGGAGGGCCACGGAGGCGAAGGGAGAGACAGAGTTTGGCAGGTACCCCGTGGCAATAAAGACGAACAAGGAGGTGGAGAAACGCGACTTTGGAGAGCGACGGAGGGCGAGGGGAGGGGGGGGGGGGGGGGGGGTTTGAAATGGAAGTGGACTGTGAACGTGGAGTCCGGTGCAGCTGTTGGTTAAAGCACCGACCTCTCGGTGCAGCTGTCACGGGGCCCATTCGGCCTCTTTCGGCTCGGCTCGCCGTGTTGCAGCTGCCTCCGCAACCCCTGTAATACGTCCTGGCACCCCCGAAAATGCCCTGGCCGCCGTGCCAGCCACCCTGCCCCTCCCCCCCACCCCCCGCCCCGCGCCCCTCTCTCTATACAGCTACCCCTGGCCGCGCCAGGCAGCCGTGGCCTCGTTAACCCCTTTTGCACAGGATCGTCCAGGCGGTGGTACAAAGTGTTATAGCAGCCCCGGGCACCGAGTTTTTGTCAGCGCGCCGCTCCGTTCTCTCTCGATGGCTCTCGAAAGGCTGATTAACCGTTCCTGGGTGACCAGCATTTAGGGGAAACGAATGGGAAAGAAACGGGAGAAGAAAGGGACTTTATCGTTGCGAGACGATTGGCCAGTTGAGATGAGTTTCTGTACAGAAGCGAACCCTTCCGGATAACAGTACTGGTATTATATAAATCGTGAGTGTAAGATACGCCGGAGTCATTGCCAGGGAATGCGCGCTATTGGAAACACCCTAACCCCGATCCAACGACAGCTAATCGACCAGAATATCGAGCAGTCGGTTGCCCCCGGGGGTCGGCACATTTTTCCGCTTCCCCGGGCAGGCATTTTTTTTCTGCGGGAAAGGGGCACACGCACACACGGCAAGCGGGTCAGCTGAGCAAACGCGGCGCTGAGCACACAGCGAGAAACGGAGACACGATTACGCGGCGTACTCGCCATTTCTAGAAACTCCGCGGACTGGTGTTGCCTTCATTTCTACCCGGGCGAGGTCCCGTTCTCTCACGGAGCCCGTGCAAGTTCACCTCCGAAATACACCGTCCCCGTTATCGATTCCCGATCTACTCGCGGCCGGTAATTAAGCCGAGCGCGCCTAATGCAGCAATCGACTCGCGGGCCGTATGAGAGCGCCGCGGCGCAGCCTCGGCTAGCGTTAAATCGCAACAATGCGGCTTTCTCATCGCGGCTGGAGGAGGAACAGGAAGGCGGCGAAAATCCTGGAAACGGTGGCGTGGGCGTGCTCGGCGGCGCACGTGAGAAAGGATCGGACAGCTGAAGGCAGCCGCGCGGATGTTCGACGAGGGCGGACGGATGAAGAGCGTCGCCGGGTAGGACGTTCGCGAAAACAGCGCACGAACCCGAGCGATTCCACGAAAGCCCGGGAATGTCACGAAATGAAGAGTAAGTAGTCTATTAGTAATCAATGCGCGGAGGAGAAACTTTGTCGAGCGGCGTCGGCGACGGCGGCCCGGAGTCGGAGTGCAACGACCGATCGGCAGCTCCGCGAGGAGAGAAGGAGAGGGCATGTGCTCGTTGTTGGCCGGCTATCGGCAACCACCGCGCCATCCACACGGGGACACGAAACTCTGCCGGGCACCGACTCCCGACATCGATGGTACGACGGCCCTGGGGAAGGTCGACGGCGTCGATGTACGCCCGTGGGTCTCGGTAGGGCCGAGCGTTGAAGAATTCTGGTGGAATGGTAGCGCGATGCCTCAAGTCCGGTCGATCATGTCCGAGAAGGGTCGACGCAAGGTGGTTTTATATCGAGCCCTGGCCGCGGACCTTATACCCCAAGATTCTTGAAATATCCTCGAATATTAGTCAACCTTCGGGTCCCCAGAATTCATGGTAAATCTCAGCAACACCGTTCCCCCGGAGATGCCGCCTCGAATGTTGGCCGAGGGCGCGGAATGCAAGTGACTCGGCGCGCCGGCAAAGGGAGCAAAAGAGGATCGAAATCTCGGATGCCATCGGTTGTGCAAAGCTTGCGAAACGGAACCGTTCGAGAGTCCAGCCTGCCTGGCATACATCACCAGCGGGTTCCCATCGGGGCGAGCAAGGAGAATGAGATTCTTGAAAACGCGCCTGCTGACAGAGTTTCTCCGGGTCGGCTGCAGAGCTTCTATCTTCGACCTGGGTGTAAAAGCCTCTCTGTCTTTGTGCTCGCGGGGGTGCACCAGGTGGCACAGTGACCTGTCCAGAGGACACCGACGACCGAGCCTCGTCTCGTCCCGTTCGACTCGTCGAGTCGGAGCGAGCCACACACGAAGGAGGGAGCTGGCCAGCTCGCGGTGCACAGAAAACCGAGGCGGAACGTGCACGCGGAAAGCGGCAGACAGACCTGCCGCGGACGTGCACGTATACACGCGGATTTAATACTTGGCCCCGGCGCGGCTCAGGTACGCCAGCGAGCGACAAAGAGGATGCTGGATGCAGACGGTGTCGGGTGGGACAAGGAAGGCCCCCGGTACAGAGGTGCAGCAGACGGGACCGGGCGAGAGCGACGGAGAGAGAGAAAGAGAGAGAGAGAGAGAGAGAGAGAGAGAGAGAGAGAGAGAGAGAGAGAGAGAGAGAGAGAGAGAGAGAGAGAGAGAGAGACGGAGAGACGGGGAGTAGGGAGCGAACGAGAGAGAGCGTGGCACTCTCTCGCACACGCGCGAGCCAAGCGTGGGAAGCTGCTGCACGCTCGGACCCGGCTCCGTTGCACCGACACTGCACCGGGCCTCTCCTTCGTGGACTCGTCGGAGTTTGCCGAGTTTCGTGCTACGAACGAGAACGGGGAACGCTCGGCCGGCTTAACGTCCCGGAGTGAATGTTATATAACGTCTTATACAGGATAGAATCCGGATCCACCGTGGGGCTATCGACGAGCTTCTCATCCTACGGCCAGTGCACTGAATTCTTCCAATCTATCTGTCCTCCGAGATTACATGTAATCTGTTTCACTACCTTCCACCGATGTATCACGCTGACGGCAGCAGAAATTTAGCAAGTAATCCTGAACCCTCTGTGTATATACACCGTGAACTCTGGATCCCGTTATACTGTGACCTCAACGACGATCAAAGATCCTACAGCTATCTTATTCTACCCCTAGGATCCATCGTCGGCGCTCCGTGTCTGCCCATCCCCCGATAGTTTCGGGCTATCGACTCCCAGCCAGTCTGCGTCCAAGCCACCGCGTTGATACCGGGTAAAAAAGAATCCTAAATTCGACAGCCTCTCCGGTTACTGGCTAACAGAGTATGAATTACGCTGGTCGGGGCGCGCAACAGAGTCAGGGCGATCGGGGGGAGACAGAGCGAGAGAGAGAGGGGGGGGGGGGGGGGGAGAGAACGATCGTCTCTGTAATTTCATACACGGAATTCCTGCAAAAGGAGGGATGTCACGCGCGGTGCAGTCGCGATGGGAAGCGTGGGAGTGCACGCATTACGCGCACCACCACGATAATAGCGAGGCGGAGAGAACTTACGGGTATTGCAGTAGTCGCCCTTCCATCCCGAGAGGCAGACGCGCTCCCCGGTCGGGCTGCAGCTGTAATGACCGAAATTGTCGTCCCTCGGCCTGCACAGGTTCTCGCAGCCCTTCCCGTAATAGTGCGCCACGCACGTCACCCTGTACTCGTACACCATCTTCGAGTGGGCGCTCCTGTACTCGTCCTCGGTCCAATTCGGCCCGACGTCCAGCCACTTTTGCGTAGTCAGCCTCGTTATCAGCACTTTCTCTGTAACAGAAGAACGGATCGAGCTCGATCAGTCGGTCGAATGGAGTAGTTTTCTTGGCGATGAAGCAGACAGGAGATTATTAAGATCCGAAACGATTTGGTACACAGCTCTTGATAACATCCCCCATTTGAAGGGCAAACGGTCTTCCAGCCGAATATTCGCGGTGTAACGGCGAGGCGGCCGAGTCGCGGGGGTAATTAAGCATGCCCATCAGTAGGGCAACGGAGGAGCGGGCGACGGTGCACCGCCGCTGCGCCCAATGATGCGATCGAAGTGCATCGGCCTCCGCGGTGAGAGAAGGAGAGAGGAGGACGGAGGAGGATAGAGGAGGAGAGAGAAAGAGAGAGGGCAGACCGGACGTTCGTCCGCTATCGCTACTCCGCCGGCGGCACGCATCCGGCACAAAGAGAGTAAGCGTATACATCGGGCGCGTTGCTGCCCTGGCCTCTCTCTGGGAAAGAGGCGTTCTTCTTTTCTTCCTCCCCCTCCGCCTCCCCCGCCCCCCCCCCCCCCTCCAACCCCTTCCACCTACCTGTTTTCGCGGCGGAGGAAGAAGAGCAGGCTTCCTACTAAACGTATTATCGTAATGGGCCGGCAGATTAGGAGGGCCCGGGAAGATCAGGTGCCCTACCGAAAAAGTAGCGCGTCTCACGAGCCAGCCAACGATCTGGGAGGGGCAGCAGCTTGCGCCTGTCGGGTTGTATGAATTTTCATTTCGAGCCCGGGGTAACCGGACGTTTAGCCACTGGGAGGCCCCGGGCGGGCTGGCTGGCGAGCTTGGAAGCAGTAGAGCAACTGTACGCGGGATTATCGGTGGATTGAAATCTTTGTTGATCGCGTCGGGACGAATTCCATTTGTATAGACGACGATCCTGATGTTCAGCGGAACACGAGACTCATTGGAACGATGCCCGGAGATGCCTGGTGGAGGAAGGACGAGGTTACTGTTGCGTGCTCCGACAGCCTCTGGCAGAGGCAAATGGGTCGAGGGTATCGGCTGTGCTGTATGGTTATGGTGGTCGGTAGCGTAAGGAAGAGTTAAGTGGTCAGCCCGCGGTTCCTCTTTTTCGTCCGTTTCTGCCCCGCCGCGGAGGATGATGTGCTCGTAATAAACGGTTCACCCGTGCTCCACCATCGCTGGCGGTCTATTTTTAAGCGGCCGATTTCGAGGCTGCGCCCCCCCCCCCCTCCTCGATTTTTTGTGGCCCCACGACAGGAAGGATACGAACTTCATCTGGATCACCACGTCCAGGGAGTCTGACGGTCTCTACGAGTTAATAGCGAGGCAGGGAAAGCGCCTATGCCCCTCTTATCCATCCTTGGCAACAGTTTGGGATGAAAGTTAACCCGGTCGATGGACAAATTTACGAAACGAATGCAGAGTTCACTATCTGACATAAGAATTCACGATTTTACAACTTTTTAATTTCACAGATCTAACGAGGTCCAAAGCCAAGGTCTCCTCTTTGAAGCCGCCAAAGGCTACTGGTATCGTTGACCAGAAAACGGTCCCTTTCGTTTCGTTACGCCACTGAACCTCGAGGAGTACGAAGGCAGGCAGGAGGCTGAGGCTGGCGAAGGAAGGAAAAGGAAGGAAAAGGAAGAAAAATGAGCAAAAGGACCAAGAACGCCACGCAGGATTCGCCCGATGGCGTGCCCAGGGATACTTAAACAGGATACCCGGCCGTTCTCTTCCCAGAAGGGAAGTAACGTTTCGCTGTCGGCGAAACGGGAGTCGAGGGAGCCCTATCTTCCCAGGTGATGCTGTTACGAGTTCTGAAAACGCCGATGTTCGCACGCCACTGCAGATGGATCGACTTCTCCGTTCGGTTTCGGGGCCAGTTGGCCGTTCCCGTTCGCACGCTCATCTACGAATTTTCGCCTCTAAATAGAGAAAAACATCGACCCTCCTCTTACACGTACGCCCTCCCAGTCTCTGTTTATAAACAATTAGAAAAAAAGAACCCCGATTGACTCTGACAAGCTCATTAGCAAGTATTCCTCTTCTGGTTATTACTCATGTATAAAACATGGCTAAACAGAGAATTATTCATATTTCCCTGTGAATTATTTATGCCCGCAACCGCGGTGTTAGTCAACAAAGTGGAAAGCACGCTGGGTAATTTCATGCCAGCAACGCGAGTAAATGTGATGAAAAAGAGGAAGTAAACAGAAATAAATCTGTGATTCCCTGAATCCTCGCGAGACTTGAAAAAAAAAAAAGAAGCGAATTGTAACTCACTAATCTTCCCTCTATTCGACCTACGCAAGTGAAACGGTGGAATAAGAAGAACAGGAAATTCGAAGAAGAAATCCAAGTTCCCAAGATTCCTTGCCAGAGGGTGGAGCGAGATTCGTGAGTCGAAGGACGTCGCAGGACGAAAATTTATCGCTTCCTTTTCCTCCGTCCCGTAAGCAGTCACAACTTCCCCTACGGTGTTGCCTTCGCTTCGACGTATCATATCGAGGGAATATCAGGGAGAGTTGTTTCTCGGCTCCGACCACTGGTCTCTCCCTTCTCTCTCCTTCTCTCTGGCTGCGCGTATACGCAGTGCACCTGTAAACGCCCGGTGAACTCGAGGCCAGGCCCCGATTCAAGGTATTCATTAACGACGCAGCGCCGCCGCGAGTAGCCCAGACATTTTCTATTGTTCATTCAGAAACGAGCGGCCAGCGAAGGATAGCCCGGAGCTGGCTGGTAGCCAGACGCATTACTTGGACGCGCTGTTCCTCGGGCTCCGATCGCGGGAAAAACTGCCACGTAACGATTAAATTATCCAACAACGCCGCTTCCTTCCCGTTCACGGGCGAGGAAATTAAACCGAAGATAGAGGGAACCGGGTGAAATTGAACGAACCCACTGATGGGTCTGGTCCACTTACTACGCCTGTCGAGTAACTTGCCTCCACCCCTGATCAATCGAGTTCCCGACAAAGAGTCGAAGCCTGCAGCGAGCACAGGCTGCCACGAATGAGATAAATTAAACAATGGCCCGCGCTGGACGCTGCCGGGAGTGCCTCCCTCCTCCTCTCCGTTTCCCCGAATCAGCCAGCTTATCTCGGGGAGGAGCAATTACTCGCCGCGGTCATTATCGTACGGGGAAGAGGCAGGTGCGCTCCGAGGAACGGGCAGCCGTGCAACACCAACGGTGCCAGTGTGTCCCCCCGGTGGCGAGACGAAGGGAAAAGCGGCGCGGAGCGCGGTTTGACGATCGGCCATGACGTAAGCCTTGTCACCGGCTCGGCCCGACCGGATTCCCGTTGGCGTGCGCGCGAGCAACACGCACCGCAAAAGCTGATGCACACGCCTGCACGCACGCCGCCCGTAAATCCTACGCGCGAGGACGCGTTTCGTTTAACGAACCGCGTGTCGCCGCGCTCGACCTCCGTGGGCAGGCATGAATGGGAAAGGGACACAGGACGGGGGTGGCGATCGCGTTACCAGAACGCGGTAAGAAAGGGTTGCGACTCGGAGGTGTGTTGAAATTATTGTCTTCTTGAATTTGGGGGACGTATGAAGTAAGTCTCTTCTGGGGGGCCGCTGGAGCACTGAAGATGCGAAGAGGATAAATTGCGACTTAGCCTATTCTTGCAAATCGATAGCGAAGTGATTTACAGACAGAGACACCTCGAGGAAACTGGTGAAAAGCTGTCTGTCCTTACAGAGGCGATTAATAAAAGAGAAAGATAGGGTACTGTGTCAAATTAATACGTCCAGCAGGTGCAGTCCCAGCTTTCGACACGACGAGTCGAAGAAGGTGGGCGTCGAGAGCATCGGGCCAGGAAGAGCGAAAAAGCGAGAGCGCAGCGAGGGGGAGCGGCGGAGGGAAAGAGAAGGAGGAGGACGGTGTGGGCCTGAGAAAGGAAGCAGCATCCACGAGCAGCGAACAGCAATAAAGGGCTCGTTTCAGCGGCGCTCTGACCGGCCGAGGGTAGGGGCAGGGGGGGGGGGGGGGGGGTGGCATTATATTGTGCCCCAATGGGCGATAGGCCATCCACGGGCGACGGGGGCGTACAATGTGAGCGGTGTTTCGGCGATAAAGGAGCAGAATATGTCCAAACAGCGTGTCCCGCCGAAGCTGGATATATTAATGGGAACTCTCTTATTCATCCGTGGATGCACGATCTGTGGGATATAACGGTAGGAATTCCGTTCACGGGGGGCAAGTTCCTTGAACAAAGGAAGCCGGATTCCCTTGTAATTAGTTGCATCGATGAGGCCTGGCACAACGTTTCGCGTTATCATGCCGGGCTTTGTGCGTACAGCAAACTCGGTGAAGACGGGGAACTTAATTAAGGAGCTACCGGTAGCGTAACAGGCCACTGCGCGGACGGGGGAACAGTACTCTCCTCCGGATAGTAAATTGAACGTCTGGGCATTCGATAATACCAATTTGTAACGCTGTTAATTAAAAGAAACTTTACCCAAAGGAAAACAAAAGAAGGGTGACGATGGGAGGAGGTAGAATTCTTGACTATTTCTGTGCGGTCGAGCAGGTAGAGCACATCCGTCCCAGGCGATCAGCCTGTACACGCGCCGCGCGGCTTCTCACTCTCGAGACCGAAGGCTCGGGGCGCCGTAAGAGGAGCGAGACCGCTTAATTTCTTCCCCGAGGTCCTCTGCGTCTGCCTGGCAATTAGAATGAACCGGAGACCGGAAGCTATACGCGGCCGTGCAGCGCTCCCATGCGTGTCGCTGGCTCGCCGAGCGCGAGCCCACCGCCGTCCTCTTTCGCCCGGACGCCGATATTAATTGAATTTCATTATTTCGGCGCGATCGGAGGATTGAATCAGGCTTATCCGGCCATCTGCCGATGGGGAGACGCTTTCCCCGGACGCGGAAGCGATGAGCACAGGCGGGAGAACCGAGACGGATGGTTCGTTTCCTGAATCCCGAGGTAATGAGAGAGCAGCCCGTACCCGAGCCGATGAGCATGGGTGTGATGCTGGGGAGAGACCTTTTGCGCGATCGTTTGCTAAATCGAAAGGTGAATATGCTTGGGTCCGAAGGTGGGGAAAGCTGGCAGTGGGTGCTCCGAGGTATCGGGATTCTTTTAGAGTATACCTCCGGCTTCGCAGATGCAACCCACGCGTTCCCGAAGCTACACAACCACCGAAAACAAAACCACAGAACGATTCCAGTACGTAATAATCCTAGGTACCAAGCGGCCAGTCCATTAAATGCACGCGACGACAGTTCCCGCGCTGTTCCGAAGGAGCATCGGATAGAAGGGTACCCCGGTGCAAACGGTATACGAGGCAGAGAGCTCTGTATACATAGGATGCGTCCGTATCCTCGTCGTCCGCAGAGGGTTTCGTGTTACCATAGCGCGCTGGTGGAAGCTAGGTGCTACGGTTACACAGGAAGGAAACACTAGTGCCTCCGCCTGGCTCTCTTTTCCGCCCTCCTCCGCCGGTTCACCGCTATGACACAACGCGGACACTTTGTGCCCGGCGTGCACGTGGACGCGTTGCGGTAACGAGGGAGGAACACGAGTGAGAACGGGTCGAGAACGGAGGAAAGAGGAGCAGCTGGAACGATCAGGTAGAATGCGGGCAACGGTGTCGCTATTTGCGGTGGCGAGACGTGAAACCAGCGTAGAAACGAACACTGGGACTGGTGACCGTGACAGAGATTCTATCGGGCGATCGAAGGATGCCAGACGATTCGCAGAACCGACATGATCGGTGTCTATCGGAATCGCTTCGTTCGAGCGGAGCTTCCCTACGGTTCGAATGGATCCTCCGCCTAAATCGAGGAGCGCAAGATTTCCCATCGTCATCCGCGCCCCGAAGGACAGCTTAAACCGCGCTCCACCTTGGTTCGTCCAACCGATCTGCTTCCCATCCGTCAAGCACCCAAAAACGCTCCCTCGAGGACACGTCGGGAGAGTCTAACCAGAGCTCGCAGCCGCATCGGCCAGGAGAAAAAAAGGGGGGGGGGGGGGGGCCAATATTTGCCCGCGGAAGAGGCGGCACAGGAAGAGGGAGGCCTGGATGAGGTGGGGGGTATCTGTCCTCCCGAGGTTTAGACTATCGAAACCATAAGAAGAACAGAGGGAAAGGAGTAGAGGTCGAGGAAGCGGAGGTTACGTTTCTGGTGAGTGTCGTGCGCAGGGAGCGGAAGTGGCTTCTCGACTGGTTCGGACCTGATGCACGGCATCGGGGGCCACGACCCAGCTGGACTGCACATGCCCCAGACCCATCTAAAACCTTCCCCGTATTTAGGGCCGTACAGACATCGAGAGAGCAGCCAGAGGACTAATTTTAAAATCATCCTCTCGCTTCCATCGTCTTCTGCTCCTTTTTTTTCCCCCACCCCCTCTGCTCCCTCCCCCCCCCCCGCCTGTTTTTATTTAGAGGGCACGCGTGCGAGAGGCGCACCCGTGCCAGTCGGCTGATAGCAGCTAATACAGAGGAGATACGACGGGTGTATCTTGAAAGGCTTAATAGGAGGCGAACGCTTTAAGAGTAGTGGGAGGAGAAGGTTACTTACCGGCTGAGTGGTGTGTCGTGTTGTCTGCGTCGTGATAAGCCTCCACTATCAGCGAGAATGTGCCCTGGGAACAGAAGAGCGCAAGGTTGGTGAACTTCGCTTCTTGCCAAGGCTCGGCGAGCAATCTTACGGTAATTAACAAACGACTAAGTGGGCGAGCTTCGATCCCCGAAGAATCCATGTAGTAATGTATCTATGTCTAAATAATATTTCAATTCGAGGCGAGTCAGCCTGGAATCATCTCGGGAGCGTGCCTCGGAGCGTGCGCAAGGGACAGGGCGAGCGGGGCAACAAATTGTCTCGGGCTTTCGGCGCGAAAGACACGGCCAGCTGCGCGTGCCGTCGCGTATCGCAATTAACAATAAATTAAACGGTTCCGAGGCGGGGCGTCACGGGCGCACCTGCCGCCGCGCATTAGAAGGGTGCGTGTCCCGTCGAAGCGTGCCTGAAAAGCCGGGGGCAGAATGCGTGCTGGGTCACGTGTTGCGGGGTAGATAGAGCGCGAACAGGGAAGGGAAACGCGCAACCCTCTCCTCGTTAACCCCGCTGGAATTGGCGTGGAAAGCTTCGAGGGAGCTCCCCCTAGTCCGCGGAACGGAGGGGAGGGTTGGGAGGGGAGGGGGTGGGAGGGGAGGTTTAACTTTTATATAACCAGCCGCCGGATACAAATCACGCGTCGCCGTTTTCCTTTTCCTCGAGGGTGGAACGCAAGGGCGGCGGCGACTGATGGTTAATTATACGCGAAAATAAATAATCGATCGGCAGGCCGCGACCGTTTAAACGGTATGCCGTTGACGGTCCCGGGGAAACCTGTTATAACTGTTTGCATTATCCATTATGTATACGCGTATGCAGAGCGGGCCCGGCACACGCGACCAGTTATTGTGTAACAGAAATCTGTGTGCCGTCTTGCGGCGTGCAACGATCTATTAATTCACGCCCGACGGCTATTACCGCCGCCCCGAATTAAGGATACGAGACTCCTAATTGAGTGATCGGCGGCTGTGATAGGCGCTCGATTAATTAGTGGCAATTGATACGCGGTGAAATTGGAGGAGGCAGTTGGTTAGGAGGTTTCTGGTCCGCGTACCTCTCCCCCATCGGGGCCGGCGCGGATCCTATTCTACCAAATCCGACACGAACGCTTCGGCTTTTACGGTACCTACAGGTTCGAAGCTTCGATCGGGAGCAGGAGTTGAGCAATGAGTTCGTTCGGATGAGCTCCACTCAGGACCACGGTAACCAATATACCTGAGTGTTGCTCGAGGTGTCGGTCGAAGGATTACCTACTCGACGTCGTACCCGATCCTTCCCAGTCTTTCTCCCATTTGCCAAGAAACAAGCATCTTTTCCACACACGCGTTACTCCGTGACATCACCCGTCAGATTGCTCAACAACGTCTCCGTTGGAAACAACGCGTCGGTCATCCTTCGGCTTCCGAGAAGCTGCCCAGCGTGCGCGAGCGTTAAATGGAAGGAAAAGGCGGCCGAACCGGCATCGGCTTGCGATCGATTCGCAGCGTCTACGTGGAAAATCGAGGCGCGAAAGGCCTGGGGGGTGGTGGGCGTCGAATCGCTCGCACGACCATAAATCCAAGCCGGCGAATACTCCCTTATGGAGGAGCGGGCGGGCTGCCCACGCCGTCGTGGCGACAACACGCATCGTGCACGCCGCTGGACGAGCGGCGTATTATTGTGTAATAAGTACGTGCCGTACACGCGGTCCCCTGTACGTGTGCATGCAGTGATAATGCTCGACGTTTAATTATTAACGTCACATGCACGCCGCTGGCGCGCGCGCACGCAAACACGCGGCTAGGCAGCGGTGTGCCGTGTACCTGACGCGGGAGAGAAAGATAGAGAGAGAGACGGAGAGAGACAGGCAGAGAGAGAGGAGCGCGGCTGGTATTACACACGACCTCGTTAGTCGTTGCCGCACGGTGAATAATAAATGTTTATATCCGGCCTCTCTTGTCATCGTTGCCCGTTCCTGGTCGCGTAAACGAGCCGCGGACGCGGACGTGCCACGACACCACTGGGAACAGTTTCATTATTAAAAAGGATCCCTGCCCACCCCCCCCCCCTCCCATCCCGCTCAACGGGGGCGTCAGCGACTCGCGTGAGAAATCCGTCTCGCGTGGTCAGAGCGGGCAAGGTCCCGACCGGTCAATCCTGCCCCTTTTCCCATAGACCGCGCGATTTAACCCAGTTTTCAGTGATTTCGAGCCGATTGCGACGCGCGCGCCAGCACGCGGCTCGATGATTCACGGAGATTATTAATAATTCGTAACTAGCTGTGTCATATGGCCGAGGTATAATAGAGCGGAGATTATCGGACGGTGGGAGAGCTTTTCTTGTAATAGAGGGGCATACGTTGCATCCGCGGGCGGAGGAGCCAGGATCATGGGATCCGCTAAACGGTCTCGTGGTCCCCGGTCCCGAACCCACCGAAAAAAGGAAACCTTGGACGATTTCTCTTGGCCGGAGTATCCCGTGGAACCGGCGCAGGGCAATTTGTCACGGCGGAAAGAACGAAAAGGGAGGACCACGTCTCGCCAGGTATGTCACATGCGTGTACACGTTAGAAAGTTCCAGCGAGATTCCGCGGTTCCCCGCGGTCCCGAGATTCTGTGGCTCCAGACAGGGGGTGGGCGGTGGGGGGGGGGGGGGGGGGGTCACTCGTCCAGAGGGGCCGGAGGATAAAGCGAGGCATAAAAACCGGCGGGAACAACGGAAGGTGTAAGGCTGAAAGGATAAACGGAGGATCCGAACAAATCGCCTCACGGCAATGGTAGACTTGTCCTTGTGTACTCTACTTTATGAAATACATTACACATACATCGAACACTGTCTGTCCTTAATACTACCCATCCTGGCATAGGGTAAATCCGGGAGACGCGGTCGACCTAATATAAAATGGCTATTCAAACTAATATAGGAATTATTTATTTTATCAGAACAAACCCATATGTTCAGAATTTTATGCTGATTCAGAAAAACTGGACGATATTTGCTTTAAGGGGTTATAGGACTATTGAAATCTCGAAAAATCGATTTTTTTTTATTATCACCGACTAATTCTAAAAGTGCTATGCTTTGTGAACGTTTACAACAATGTATCGTGAGGAAATTCGAATAATTACGGAAATTATACCGCTGAACGTAATTGAGTGCAACGTCGAGTAACGGCCTCGCAGAGCGGTATTGGCGTATGGGACTTAACTTTGAAGCCGTTTATCTCGAAACTACATTTTCAAAGACGGTGTACCATCATAACTCTTGAACGAATGAATATTTTCACTTAAAATTTTAACTGGAGCTGTATAATTCCTTTCTCTATCGTGTGGAATTTCCGTATCAACGTTGGATATTTGTAAAACATTTTATAACTGATTAAAGACGATTTTTTTTCATAAAAATGTGGAAAAAAATTTATTCGTGTGTAACTCTTACAATTTTTGTTTAAATTCGCCAGCAAAGTTCCACACGATAATTATTAGTGTAGAAATTAATTATCCCAAAGCATTTTGCTTGTAGATGATTGGTTCACCTGGGACTATGTACACCAATTACAGTTGCGCGTTATGCAGGACTATCTTTGGCGTCAAATAACTTAAATAGTTTTCAATATTTTGACAATTTTTTTATTTTACATTACTTGTAAAAGCGCACATAAACAACTGTGAAAAGTGTCGGTATGGTGATTATTTGGAATCTAAGCAATCCAACCAACAAGAAACCGTCGATTTCAGTCGTTCAATAGTCCTATACCCCCTTAAGACAATATTTACTGTAAATCGGGTTGAAAACTGAAGTCATAACATCTGACCACCTCTCCCGAGGTGCCGGGAGAAATGGTTTTCGTCGTTGCCAGAGACCACTCACATAATTATTCAGGGAAAATTAATAAAGGGTAAAGCAAAATTATTTATGAGTGAATACAACTACAGATTCATTGATATTTAATTTGTTTACGCCAAACAAGTAAAGAACACATCAAAGAAAAAGTGAACAAAAGTGAATAAGTAAACTAAATAAACAAAAATAATAATAAAATTATAATAAAAAATAAAAAAATAAACAAAAATAATAAAAAAAAATCATAACTGGACCATCTCTCCTTTCTGTAGCGAGAAATGGTCTTCTCGTTAGCTTTGAGAGGAATAGTTAATGTGGCCAAATACTTCGGCTGCATTGTCTCTCAATACCTCTACTATCTTATTATCCCAAACATTAAACGAAAATAAACTGGGAAGTATATTTTAAATACGATTCTGTACACCGCTGTTTGACAAAATAGGTTAAATGTAACCTCAATTTACCTATTAAAGCCTATAAATTCATAAAAAACACAGAAAGGAGCAAAGTGACGCTATTCATTCCAACTGTTTGGCTTCTAGAGAAGCAATTGGTCTGCACTTTAACGCATTTTTACGTAGAGAGAGAGAGTCTGAAATATAGCGACACTACCAACTCTCCGGCCCGACCGCGTCTCCCGGATTCACCCTAAGAACGTGAAGTTTGTTAAACGATAGTGTCCTGTGATAGACGATCTCAGAAATGAACCGTAGAAACAATATAAGCGAACCGTCCCTCGCGTTGATTGCACGGTGCTACATTTTACGATGCAAAGGAGGAAGGCGAGGGTGGCGGTTTTAAGTGTGAGCAACCGTAGACCGCCCTTTTCTCTCGCGGCAAGGACGAGAGCGAGTCGCGGAGGCCAGAAAGTAGGATGAAGCAGACGGCTGAGGGAGGAGGGCGTACGGGGCAGTGGGCCCAGAGGCAGAGAAGGAAATAAATTGTCGAGGAGACAAATGCCACCGTGATCGGCCGCTAATTTATTACGGGGATCGGAATTAAGCCGACAAAAAGCTGAAAAAGCCCCGCGTAGGCATCCCGTAGAACAATGTGTTGGGTGTGTTCTCTCGGTGGCCGGTTAGCAGTTCTGCCACGACCACGGCACCGAAACGAGAGAGGAGCAAGCGCGACATAAAGGGAACAGGTAGAACGAGGACAGATCTATCGGCGAGGCAAGACGAGCGAGAGAGACGGAGGGAGGACAGAGAGGTGGAGGGGGACCGGTGTGTTTCCAGCGCGACAAGAACGCGCGCGCGCGAGCGCGCACACACGCGGGAGAAAGGACGAGGAGGGAGAGAGAGAAGGTAGGAAGAAGATGGAAGAAAAAACGCACCGTAAGGTAACCGAAGGAGCGAGAAGGAAAGGGGTTGAATAAGGAACTGACGAGGAGGGAAGATCGTGAAAGAGAGACGCGCCGGAGGAGGAACCTGGATGATGAAAAGGAAGAGAATAGAGTGGCTCGTTGCGTTCGACGGACAGAGAGACGAGGATAGAATGGTCGGAGCGACACAGGGTGAAAGAGAGAGGCGAAGAAACCCATTCGGAGGAAGAGAGAAGGAGACGGGCTCGCTCACTCGGGAGTCGGTTCCCACGGCTGCGCAGCATACCTCCACCTTCTCTCGCCTCTCTCTCCGCCGCGCTGCTCTCCTGGTCACTCGCCCCGTCCTTCTCGGCCCCGTGGCTGCTCCTCTTTCGTATCACGTTCCATCTCTCTCGTTCCTTCACCGTCGTCGCGCACCGCGCTCCTTCCGACCCGTTCCATCGCGAACCACTCTTTCCGTCGCTGGTCTATGTCTATCCCGAACACTATCTCTAGCCGCCTCTTTCTCTACTTCTCAGCTGGATGGAATAACCATCACCTACTCTCCTCCTCGCTCGCTCGCTCCCTCTCTCTCTTTCTCGCTTGCTAGTCGATTCCTTCTCTCGTGCACGCGTTTCGCCACCGTGCACAAGGGCCCCGCAATCTCGGGTCTGACGCGTACGTATATACGTATGCACGGTATTAATCATCGCGGAAAACGGGCAACGAGAAAGAAGGAACAGGTAGCCGGGGGAGCGACTCTCGTTGCATACAGATGGGGCCTGGTACGATTCGGTGGATCGAGGCTGACGACGGAGGAGGAGGCGGTGATTCATCGTGGAAAAAGGAAGTCCGCGACGGCTTTTCGCCAAGTCCTGGGAAAACGCCGGAGATCTCCTCCTAACCGGTTCCACGGAGTCACGTGACTGGATGTAGTAACGCGTGTAGCTAAATTCTTTCATACAACAGAATCCACTTGGCTTCCAGGCGTACCGTTTTTCCACCGTCGTAACGAAACCGTAAGATAATTCGCTGGCCGGGCCGTGATCATATAAGGACGTTCAATGCAAACGCTACACCGATTGATTAACTTAACCCGCTCGAGCGGGTTAATTAGGTAAGCGCGTACCCAAGTGGTTGGGCAACGATCATAAAACCGCCACGTAATAAAATTCGAAGAGTATCGCGGAAAGGCGGATCGTCCTAGTATTTAGCTTCTATTTTTAACCATTCACGCCTCAACTTTAACGTCTCGGCCGCGTAGACGAGCGCGGTCTCGCGCTCGGCGAGCGTGGCATTTCCGCATGGAGAAATTTTCGTGGCCTCCATTCCTCGTCGAAAGGAGGAAGAGGAAACCGAGGATGACGAGCGACGACACCGTCGCCTCGGGCCTATGAAAAGTACGCCGACACACCCACGAGCCCCAGCCGCGCTTTTCCAACCGTGGTTACGTACACATAGACGCGCACGGTGGTCACGAGCATGGCGAATTAGCAGATTCCCGAGGCGAGCTCTTTTTCATTTTATCGGCAAGTGGAAAACGCCATTGTACCACCCGCTGTACCTCTCCTCCCTCGTTGTTGTACCGAAGCTAGTCGACTGCACGAGCGCGTTTAATCGCGACTCGTTACACCGTATTATTACACCAACCGAATAATTTTATTCGTTCCTTTCCTCGTTTCGAGTAATGCGAACAAAAGTCACGCTTTCACAGTCCCTCTTCAACACCACGAGCGGAGTCCACGCGCGCGCGAGCGCATAGCCAAACGGTAGGTTCTTTTATTAATGGAAATTTCGAGCGATATTACCTGTTCCAGCGAGTTTCTATTTCCCGCGCAATCTCTTCAATTATTCAACGGAATACCGCGCGGCGATCGATCCGATCCATCGACGGAGCCACCCCGAGGATCGCGGTCGCGAAACGCAAACAGGCTGCACGCGGCGGTTGCCGATCCACTATCAAGGCGCGAATGAAAGAAAAACGTCCCCGACGTGCGCGCCTGCAAGGGGAAGAAAGCGCATGAAGCGAAACGTGCCAGAGCAGAAACCGAGATACCGATCTTTTTTCCCTCCTGACGGTGAGGAAACCAATGTCCGGTGCGTTTGAAACGAAAAAGGGGAAGAAGAAGCTACGTACAGGCGCAAAAACTATACGTCCACAAACACTGATAATTTTATTTGGTGCGAGGAGATGAATCCAAGGGACCCAAAAACTGGACGCGGCCGAGTAAGTTTGATCGTGAAAGGAGGGGGGGGGGGGGGGGGGATGATGCCCGAAGTCCTAAGCAAACGGCTAAACGAGGCGGAAAATCGGTGGCGAAAAAACGGGGAACCGTTCCGCGTGGACGGCGCACACGATCCAAGGGACATGTTAATAAGCTTTGATAGCGGGTATACAGTCAGCTGACGGTGTACCTGCTGCTCGATGACCACGTGTCGCGGCCACAGGGTGGGGCAGAGATCCACTCCCGGGTTTTATGTAACTCCTCAGCGTCGCCGCGACGAGGTTAGAAGCACAGACCCACATTATGCCACTCTCTCTTTCTCCCGGTGGCATTACCAGGCGCGCACGGACGCAAAAAGTCGGCCCCGGGACAGAAAGCCATTTCACCCATTATTACGAGGCGGGAGGAGGCCCCGCCGGCCGGGCTCGTTCGCCGTCCGCCGAAACAAGTCGATCATCCCAGGACGATGAGCGTTAAACAGAGGGAGGAGGCGGAACAGGAGTCGAGGAGAGCCTCGTCACCCGCGACACCGCTCTTTAGTAGCTGTTTGTAGATAAGTTTGCAGCGTATTTGTAATCGTTACCAGGCGCAACGCTCTAATTGGTCATTCCGCTAATTAGATTTTGACGGTTAATTAGCCAGCTTTCCCACGATTCGAACAATGCCGCGCGAGAGACGCGTGGCGCCATAAGGTTCTTTTTCCTCTAACGGGCCGCCGCGATCGAGATCTGCGGCCGTGATCGATCCGAAAACAAAAGGGGCCTAGGTGCGTGCACCGCTGTCGGGGGCGGCATAGAGAAAGGAAGGAAGTGACGAAGGTGGAAAAGAGGTCGATCGCGGGTGGTTCTAAAGATACGCGGCCCGAAGTCGCGACGCAGGCTGGTCCGCCTCTGGCAATAAGTTTCGCCCGCGTTTCCGAGAACTTTCCGCGTTTGATCTTCTAGCGGCGGGCTCGATAGCGGATCGAACGCAGATGCGGCGAGATCAAGTGCTACAATTTAAATTCCTGCCGCGAGAAATAGCTAATAAGTTTCTACTTTCAAAGGAAAGAAATCGCGGATATACACGGGGTGTCCTATTTCAATCTACAAGTGAGAGTTTAATGAAATTGGTTTTAGTCTCTGGACAAGGACATCGGCGATGACTTCGATCACTCGAATGACCTTGACACATCCACTCGATAACCTTTCGCTTAGGTACATGTTCGATACAAATGATTTTAGAATTTAATTTAAGGGGTTACGCTCAGTCAGGAGGCCGAAAAAGGTGTGATTTTTGGCATTTTTTTTCTCAGAAACTATAAAACTATATTCAAAAAACTGTTTTTTTGTGTGAAAGGTAGTACATTTAGCTATGTCTCTGAATTTTGGCGTTAATAAATATTTATTACACAAAATGGCAAATGTTCAAACGTAAAATGTCGATTTTCGGCGACAATCCCACTTAATTTTCGTTACCTAATTAAAAAAAATATAAGCAACAAAAACAAAAATCCTTCGTCCAAGGACTAGATAATTTAATATATTAACTAAGTTTTTTTGAATTTTCGACCTTAGTTAATCCACTTCCGAGTAATCGTGGTCACCGCAATCCAGGGTGAGGAGCGATTACGCTTAACAATGGAGGGGGGAAACACCTACAGCAGTGGTGGTTATGTGTGCATGAACTGCGCCTGCGTGACGCACACATAACAACCACACCTATAGGTGTTTCCCCCCTCCATTGTTGAGCGTAATCGCTCCTCACCCTGCCGCAAACCCCTCTTTCGAACAGGACATCTAGGAAGATTGTGAATAACTTTGTCATTAATAAATATTATTTAACGCCAAAATTCAGAGACATAGCTAAATGCACTACCTTTCAAACAAAAAAGTTTTTTTTTTAATAAAGTTTTATAGTTTCTGAGAAAAAAATCCCACCTTTTTCAGCCTGCTGACTGAGCTTAACCCCTTAAAAAATTCACATGTCGCTACGTGAAACTGGGACAAACCTTCTCATAAACCACCAAGCCTTCACCGAAACCCTTTTGATTCGTGGCTCGATTGTGAAAAAAAAAAAGAAAAAGAAAAAACGAATGGCATTCTGGGCATCAGGCTGACTCGCGCGGCTGGCCAGCCAGCGTCCTTCTCTCTCTATATCTAAGACGTAATTTATGCTAAACGTTTCGCGTCGTGGAAGCCGCGCGCATATCGCCCCGGTACACCCGACTCAGCCATTCATCCGACTCGGCCCTTCTCCCGCTCGTTCTCCTTCGTCTGGGACGCGAATCACGCAGCCTTTTCGGCCGTGGGACCACGATCATCCGTCCCTCTCGGTCCCACCTTTCTCTCTCCGTCATTCCACACCGACGTTCCCACCTCGTGTGTGCCACCTTTATGGGGCCCCCCTCACGATCTCGCCCCGTCTCTGTCCCCCTTAACGCCTTTTCATTCCTCTCTGCTCTTCGACGTCCTCCCGTCCGTACCCACGATCCTCGAGTACGTACGATACGCGCGCGCACCGCTTTGTGGACCGACCCGTGCGCGCGCGGGCGCAGGACGACAGGAAGGATAAGGTAGAATGGAATTTTTTAATGATTCTTTCAGGGGGGGGGGGGGAGGCAAGGGTGATTTTAGTGTTCCCCCCGCGACGAACGACGCGACAATGAGGATCGAGTTACTGGTTAGGGAAACGACTGATAATTGCGAGCAGAATGGGAAGAGTTGGCATTGGGAGTTTGGTGGAATAAAGGGGGTGCATGTTAATTGGAATTAATAGGGAATGTATGATTGCCACGTGAGAGCGGAGAACAAGTAACGCTGGGAATCCGGGCGGGAAGCAAGCGGATTCCGCGGGCAGCGATTTAGCACAGTGGTGGGCACTGTCGCGGGTCGTGCGGTTTTAATAAGTCGACCAGCATGCCAGCGGTAAAGTAAAGCAATTAACTCGACGAAAGAGCGACAGAGGAGAGGGGCTCGAGGCTCGATCTTGATGGGGCCAGGCGAAGGTTACGATTACGTGTGTATCACAAGCTCGGCTCTTCTGTCTTTTCCAGCCTCTTAATTAACGGCAGACACGCGTCCTCACGGAGGGACAAACACGCTTGCGCAATCGGCGCACACGCTTCTGTTGTCTGCGCCGCGGCCGAGGGAAAGAGAGTTTCGGTAACCTGGGCTCCGGGGCCCTCCCCTTCCTCTCGTTATCGCGCGATCGCCCGACACACACGGGGGTAATTAAGGATCTACCGAATGAATCCCGCCGTGGAAAATCGCGAGCGAGGAAAGACAGACAGAGAGAGAGAGAGAGAGAGAGAGAGAGAGAGAGAGAGAGAGAGAGAGAGAGAGAGAGAGAGAGGAGCAAAATTTGCTACCTCTCCGCGCGATCTTCCCTCGTCGGATGAAAGAAGCTCGCCCACCTGTCCCCGCCTAACTGTTATTAATAGTACATTGTTGCTTTCGCCTGCCCGTGTGTACGGCGCGCCGCTGATTCCTGTAATTAACGCGTTTCCGGCACCGTCGAACCGTCCGCGTCTTCGAACAAAGATTTTCCCGCCGCGGGAGATTCCGACTGCGCTGTTAACGCGTCGCTTTTACCTCCAGCTTCGGAAGCAATTGGCGAAACACCGAAAGGTGTGGTGCGGTCCCTTTTCTAACGAGAGCGAAAGTTCCCGTACGTGCCCAATTATTAAGCCTCCGCGTCTAGTTGACTCGTCTTCTCCAGCCGACGGTGCTCGGAGCTCCTATTATTCTGTTCCCGTCGGTCTCGTGCGGACAGATCGATTATTCCTTGTCACGCGACAGTCTTTATTGTATCAGGCGCCCGGAGAGCGGCGTTTTTTTACCCCCAGACGTAGGCTCATTCTCACGCACCGGAGCAACGAAAATAAATCCCGCGGCACTACGAATAGCGATTACCACGCGTTACGGTCCGCCCGCCCCGTCTTTTACCCCCGCCGACATGTAGACGCGACGATTCAAAGGTTGCTCTTGCTACCGCGCGCAGGATTCCGGCCGGCCTCTCTTCCGAGAACGCCACTTTTTTTCGCTTTCTTTCACGACGGCCGGAGTTCCTCTTTTGCCGTCGAACCGACATCCCCGCTCTTTCGCCCGCCCCGATATAGCATCGTAATATCGTCCGATCGCGGTGCAAGACAGACGGGGCTCCCGAAGAAATCACTGGGCGATAAGAAGAATTCCTCGGGTGTAGAGAATATAAATTGCGTGAACACGAATGAGACAGAGAGATGAAACAGAGAAACAATGATCGGCCGCGACTGGGGAACTCGGCGGAAGGCGAGGGAACGAACGGAGAGAGAGTTTTTGAAGGGAGACGGAGGAACTGGTCGCGCTGAGGTGGCGGCGAGGGGCGCCATATGGGTTAGTAAATTTAACTCTGCTCTCGCGAGTGAGCTTCGAAGACGAGGGCGGCGTGCGAAGCGAAGAGAGAGAGGGGGAGAGAGATTACGAGGGAAGTGTAGAAGCACAAAAGGCCTAGCCATCTGCTAGTGGCCCTGCAGTGCGTCTCATAGGCAGAAGTGCGCGAACAGCGACCCAGAGCGACTGACGTACACCAGGGATATATGCTGGGCAAACATTGGCGTAGAGACGCGCGTACGCGTCGACGCTCGCTAATGCGCGATACGAATGACGGCGGGTTTCATGCGCGCCGCTCGAAATAGCTACGGGATCGCCTACTTTGACGGTTCTATCAGTCGGAATAGCGATCCAGCACTTCGCTGCTCGAACCCTGCTCGTCGCTTATACCGCGCGATGTACTGTCTGTTACAGAATACGCGTAACGGTAATGTTTTTTTCATGTCCCGACCAATGCCAGGAATTACCGAAGCGACAACAAGCAAGCAGTAAGCAGCAACAGCAGGAGGGAGAGACAAGTGCCTCGGTCCCTCGGCTCCTCTCTCTCTCTCTCTCTCTCTCTCTTTCTCTCTCGTCATTCGTACCATCTGCCATTCGTCTTCGTCGCGCACGCGTGCGCCACGCCACCAAATGCATACTTGTTTTTAATGTAATCGACCTGCCTCTTTCCCCGCCGCGACCGCGAGAAAGTAGGAAGAAGCTGGGGCCCCTACAATCTCGTTTCGTTGCCTTTTATTTGGCAATTAATTAGTCGACGAGACAGGTGCGATGCGACCGTGAGATTTTCACGCGATCAAATTTCCAATTTCGAGACGCTCGAGGGGGAACGTTCTCCGAGCAGGAACGCGAGGGAATTAAAGAGGTACGCCTTCGCCGTTAATGACACTGGCCTAATCGACCAATTTACTTTTCAATTTTTCCTTATCGATCGTAACCGGAAACCAGCGGCGGCCTTTTACGAGGCCCTGAAACGCGCCGGTGGAACGGAGGGAAGATAAAGGGGTGAGCAGTTTCGTTGATTATACGAGAGTCGCACGCTAAGGTGCGCTCTTTCTCTTTCGCCACGGAGATCGGTGAACCGCGGTCGCGATTTAGCTCGTGCCTAGGCGACTCGCCGAGAATGTGCAAAGATAAGAGATACAAGCAGCGATTTTTACTCCTCGGTGAGCTCTGACGCCCCTTTCTTTAAAGTCCGCCGGGAGGATCTTAATTTTCCTCGGGGAAACGCGGCTACAGTCATTATTCGAGACAAGGATCGAAATTGCGCGCCAGTTGGTTCGGAAGTTCGCTAAAACCGGGAACGGAGGGAGGCGGGAACCGAGGATCGGGCTAACTGTACCAGAAAGACACCAGCACGCGCTGATTCCACACGTTAAAACGCTATAATTGCCCTTTGTTCGCTACCGTGTTATCTGCTCAGCGGGAAAGAATCAGATTGTCGTTAACGATTGCTAGAAACCGTGTCTTTGTAGCTGGACGATTATCTCGTCGAGGCGAGGGATCGGTATTCATAATGAATCGACGTTTTCCCGCTCGCTATTTTTTCCACGTCCCACGAGCACGCGATACCTATGGTAATCTACACGATCGCAAAAAGCACGGAAACGCGATTTTTCACTTATCTCAGATCGGCTCGCGTAACGAACGTTTTCATATCGCGCGCGCTCGTAAATCGTCGGGTGACGATATTTTAATGTATGCCAACAGTTAACATACCGCCGTGTTTTTTCTATTCGGAGCAATTTCTGCGTAACGGTAGCAGAACGCGGAAAATCCGGATAAAAATATCGAGCTCGATCCTTAATTGCTAAAGTGGAACCAATATGGCGGACGTATGGTTAGTTGGATTTATAAGTCGTAATAAATCGAAACTCGAAGCGTACTTATAAACCCAATCGCAGTGAAGTGTATGTAGTATTTGAAGTGAGACTCACCGGCCACGTAAACTCGAACGGGAATTTGATGGGATTGGTGAAGCTCGGCATGGCGACGTTCGGGCTGAGATTAACGATATTCTCGCCCAGCACGGGTGTGACGACGTCGCCATAGGTGCACGGTGTTGTCGTGTCGATCTTCACCTGATATTGCTTCAGGCAAACCCTGAACCTGGTTTTGCAAACGCCCGAGCACTCGCCGGTCTTGGAAGTGCTGCCCGAGCAGCACTTGCCCAGGCTGTCTTTTCCGTATTCGTTCACGAACGACTTCAGCCTCAACTCGAACACTCCAGAGGCGTTTACCTGGAAGAATTCATGATTTAGTTAAAAGGAAAGCCTTTAGAAACATCCTCCGGAACAATAGATCATCCTAACGGCCCTCTAATTGCATTCCCATAGCGTACAATTATCGCAAACATCGAATTCGTATTAGCAGTCAATGGGATTTGGAGGTTAGACTGGCTTCTCCAGCTCGACCGCATCGCGAGAGCATGTTTCGATGTTCGGTGTTTACTCGCTCCGCCGAGCTGTCAGCCTGCGCACGAAAGTCCAAGAAAACAGTCCCCTTCGCGAGAAGCATGAACGAAACACGGCAACTTCGATAAACTTGGTTGAATCTGCTACGTCGGGGGTCGTCTCGTGCCCAACAGGACCGAACACGCCGCCGGGGCCCGGGCAGCACGTGTGTAAGCGCGTTTTTGCGCACGCGTGTCTCGCACTGCGCATCTCCCAGGAGGAGCGGAGATATCCGCGCGAGAGAGTGACCCGGCAAAAAGCACTTTTTTTCACTCGACGAGACGCGAGCCCACGAGCGAAATGGGGAGAAAGCAAGGGGGAGGGGGCGAGAAGGGGGGGAGCGCAGAGGCGCAGATGGACATTTCGCCACGCGTGCTGCCAAGCACCAGCGATCGTGGAACACGAGGGGCGTTTTCGTGGCGGGAGAAAAAAAAAAGGAGAGTGCTGGAACACCAGTCGTAAATGTATTAACGCGCGCTACCGGTTCCCTCTGGGCGCCGAAGCGAGGAATTAATCGCGACGGTACACTGAGTGGTAGACGAGAGAAGGTTTTATAACTTAAGGGCGTAAAAAAAATGCCGCAACTCGAAGAGGGATGCAGGTTAACCTAGCAGCGAATTTGTATACATACACGAAAACACCCAGTTTAAACATTCTTTCCTCCGACCACCACTGTACGTGGCCAAAGGAACTCACCCTAGTATATTTCCTGCGGCGAATAATAAAACTGGATCTACGGCGGCGGTTCACAGTGGCCGTTGTTTACGCACGAAAACGTAGGGACTCTATCAAAACGGAGATCGTTCTCCCGCAGGCCTGGTGGTTACTTTGTAACGACTCGAGTGTTCCGACAATGTCTATACAGGCTGGGGAACTGTTCCACCGAATAGCATGGAGTTTATTGAGTTTCGCTAAGATTTCGTAGCGTATACTAAGAATCGCGGTTCCCGTCGCGACACGGCGACGGGGCGGCAGGGGGGGAGGGCCGGTTTTTCTTCGGCGACAGTGTATCCAGTGTAAACAGAGCCGATGCGTCAATATTTCTCCGGTTCCTACCCTCGTCCTGCGGCCAACAGAGTTCTTGACCACTGTGGACAATGGCCCGCGGCTATGCGCGCTCACACAGTGCTGGCAAGTGCACACAGGCGCGCAGTCAGCAGACAAGCGAGCCTTCCCACGAGACATTGTATAGCCGAGCAAAGCTATACGTATATCGCCGTCTCACGTGAACGAGAGGAGCGCACTAACCTTACTATCGAGACTGCGGATCGTTTTACGATCCCGCTGGCCCCCTACGCCACGTCCATTACACCCCCCCCACCTCCCTTCCGTTCAGAGTCTCTAATTTTTCTACACCTTAATTTCTCGTTTCTCGATGCAAGTTTTTCTCACGACTCGACAGATATGTATTGGCTTGAATTCGAAACGATCGGCTTCCGTTTCGCGGGCAGTAAAGATGAAAAGCCGGGGGCGGCTTTATGAGTCGTAAGTTCGGAAACAGAAAAAATACACAGCCAGGACGTCGAGCTTTCGAAAAACTATCCTCCGGCTCGAACAATTCTCATTACGCCTCGTAAAACAGCAGGCTCGAGGAGCGCGTGTACATATATACACAAGCCGTGCACGGTCCTCGATGAGGAATTCTCATTTTTGGCGCGCTGGAGCGCTATTCTCGGAACGAGAATGGCCGCCGCCGACTATTTACGGATACAACCGGCGTTATTTCGTCACTAAACAATTTCCAGAGGCACCCTTTGAACGCCGCCGATCGGATCGGACGTTAAGCGTCCCGTTACGATCGCGGCGGCGGGGGATCGAGATTGGAAACAAAGAGCGGCGGGACAAACCCCCGCGCGATTTCCGACGGTGAAGGTCGAAAAGAAGTTGCCAGAAAGGAGACAGATGCGCGGGGCGACGGCGACGGGGTCGTCGGTGGGAACGAGCCATCGCAAAGCCAGAGTGGAGAGCAGACGAAGAAGCTAGACACTTCTAAAAGAGTGGATCCAGATTTAGAGTTGTTGTACGAGGCGAATACTGTTGCCACTGCCTTTTCTCTCCTCTTTCGCCCGGATGCTTCGAGTCTGGCTAGCCGATGCGCGAGAGAGGAGGACAGAGACAAACGGGGGGGGGGGGGGGGGGGGGGCGGTGGCCGGAGAAGCAGCGAGAAAGACGGGCGTAGAAAAAAAAACATCTCTCCCAGGAAGAATACGGGGACCCGCGAGAGCTCCCTAGCGCGTGGAAAGGAAACAAAAAAAAATGGAAAAGAAACGAAACACTGGCGTCGCGCGTGCACGCAACCACGAAGCGACGTTACACGGAGGGAATTTCACGAAATCGGCCGTTCGAATCGCCGGCGAGGAGTTAAAATTGGAAAGCACACTTTACGATCGGATCGCACTGCTTACTGATACGCAACGTTCGACTGGATAAATATATAAGCCACTTACGCAAGTGCTTAATTAGACGCGCGGAGAACGGTGTATAGGCGGTACGCGCGCGCGTGCGCGAAAGAGAGAGAATAGACGTGGGGAATCTATTCTGAACGCAGCCCATCGACGTGTCATCGTTTTTACCCATAAATACCGGCGGAGCTTACGGGCGAGCGACCGGTTTGACAGACGAAGAACGTCTTTGGAACCCGGACCAAAACATCGCCACCATTCATCGACAGCCCGGCGAAGGTCGGCCACGATGCCCCGCGAAGTTGACAAACGTATCGCCGCCGAGTATGACAACACTACACGTTCCCGTACACGTCCGTTGACAAAATAATCCTTTCATTATCACGTTAATTCTATCGGTACCTATACGCTTCCGCTTCGGCAAATATTATCGACCGGACAGATTCCTTTCGCGCGTGCTTATCGACCGTTCCATTCTCCTTTTTTAAACTTCCGCGGTAAGGTAGCGCGGAGATTTAGCTGTGAATTTCTCGCCCAAGCTTCTCCGGCGCCGCGGTAATTACGCTTACGACCGTGGCACCCAAAGGGTTACAGAATCGTACGCAATGGGAATGCAATCTCTATGGACCTACTACATATACCCTTTCGCGAAATCGTAAGAAATCTCGGAAATGGGAGCTTCGAAGCGACATTTTGCAACGCGTTTCCCGGCCAGACGGCGGATTCCAAAAATAAACAGAAATATTTCCGCCGAAACCTTCCGACCGTCTCTCAGAACACCGAAAGCAAAAAAAGAGTGTGCTCCCTCCTAAATAAACTCATCCTTGGAGAATGCGATTCTCCCGAGACGGCGGGATCGTTCTCCCGTTCGGGTTCGAAAAGACGATCGGAGGTCGGGGAGATTAATGAAAAGTGTCAGGCGCTTACCGCTCGGGGTGCTGGCAGGAGCACGACGGCGGCCGTCCACACGAGCATCGTGGTCCACATGTTTGGTGGTTGGGTAAGGGTTCGATGTTTACACGCCGCCGGTGCGTCGTCGGCGGATACGTGTGGACCGCAGTGCCCTGGTGTGCTCGTCGGCGTTACCTCCTCGCGTTGATTTCGCGAGGCTGCATAGCCACCGTACACCGTGCTCGAGGGTACGAGGTGCTCGTCACCGTCGTAACCTCCTCTCTCTCTCTCTCTCTCTCTCTCTTTCTCTCTCTCTCGATCTCTCTCTATCTCTCACTGGATCTGTGAGATACGTCGAAGGCGCCGAGACGCGTGTATGATGCGTGTTAATCCTCGTCAGAAGTCGGCGGTGGAACTTTAGCCGGCTTTTCTCACGCAATGTATACGACGATGAAAAAGGAAACCGAACGGAACGAAGCTAACTCGCGATCGAAGGAGCAAGCCACGGGTTCACCTCCTCGGGTCTGTCGCACTGAACACTGACGAAATACAAAATACAAGCGAAGAAAAGAGGTATATCCGATTGCTGGGCAATAAGGAGGTATCCACGGGATCCCGCGAGAAATGATAATGTGAAAATCACGCGCGATCACTGAACACTGTGTTGACACACTTTAATTCCAATTATCCGTGGGCACGGCGAGACTCGTAGAGCAGCTTCGTCTCCTGGGTGGACTATGTACTGTCGTGCGTGGGACCGGACGAAAAACACAAGAGTATTTGCGATCCTTCGGGCGACGCCTGTTTACCCACTCTCGACGGACGTGTTTGTATCTCCGCGGGGTCCTTTCGCCGATGCGTTTGCTAACGTCGCGTACGATGATTATCGCCAGCTTCTTCTATCGATGGGTGGTATATATCTGTTGTTTTATTTTTCTTGTTCCTCGATGTCTCTCTCACTACGCTCGTGTTGAGCGTTAGTTCGCGGCGCACGAGCCGCTACGCCGACGAGGAGCACGAGCCGCTACGCCGACGAGGAGCACGACGATTCGCCACGGGCATAATTTTCCACGGGGAAAAAAAAAAGGCACTCTATACGACACACTCTCTCCTCCTCGCCAACCGTCGCAACAACGACGAGTCGCGCACTGACTGGCCGTCGACGAGCCGTGAGGAATATTCCCTCGGCGACCGGCAAGGGAGTAGAAGGAGAGGAGGTGGCGGCGGTGGTGGTGGTAGCCGTGGAGTAGAAAGAGTAGGAGGAAGAAGAGAGGGGTCGTGGTGGTGGAAAGAGCGAAGGTGGAGGTGGAGCGAGGATACCCTCGGCGTGTGTGACGAGTCAAAGACGAACGGGAGAGTCAATGTGCTCTCCTCGAGAGAGGGGAAGTTTTCGTAGGGCCAAGGGGAGGGGGGAAGAAGGAGGAGAAGTAACACGGCAGAGAAGAGAACCGGCACGAAAGGCACCACTCCGCAGCTGAGCTACTACTGGATCCAGAGATGCGCCCCTTTGCCCGCGGTACCGGTGCCGTCAGCCTCTGTTTTCCTTGTGAAAGTGCTCGGCGTGCTGGTGTGCGTGTGCACGGTCCCCGTGCAGAGAACAGCTCGCCTCTCGCTCTCTGTCCACGTCTTTCTCGATCGTACAGCGCACGACGGTACTCACACCGAAAATGCCTCGCCCTCTCTCTCTCTTTCGCGCTGAACAGTTTCCGCGCCACTAACAGGCAACACTAGCGCCACACAGCGGTAACTCCAAGAAGCACTGTAACCATCGACTGCTCGCGGAACACTACCAGCCCGATCGACAGATGGCGAGTCCGATCACGGTTGGTTTCGCGTGCACGATGACCGTAAGAACTCTGCGGAGTCGACTTCTATGCGCGCGCCTCCTTCAAAGAGCTACACACACACACACACTCTCTCTCTCTCTCTCTCTCTGTCCCTCCGTACTATACGACTGTTCGGTAGCAACTACCGTCTATCTTTCTCCTATTCGATAAGCTCTCGTTCCGTTTCCCGTGAGCCACAGAACACGCGTGCGCTTCGTGCTTCTGTAACGACGCGTACGTGTTCGCGCGTCTACGCCACGGAGTGCAACCCTCGACTGGAGGTAGTAAGCCGGGAGCACCCCTACTTATAATTGTGGTCCCGCCGGGCCCCCGGCGAGAGGGGGTTGCCTAACCAGAGGGGTGGTGGGTAGCGGCTGCGCCGGTGGCACGGCGTGAGGAGCCTCCGGAGGGGCACGGGGAGCTCCGGCGAGGGGGGAACGAGGGAGAGGGGGGACGGGGGGGGGGATGGTAAAGAGGCAGCTGCAGGCCGGCTGCACGCGCCCACCCCCACCACCGCGTAGCCCCTGTACGACACCCCAGCCACTCGTGCGGACTTCTTGCCTGCCTGCTCGCCTGTCGTACAGACTCCTCGGGGCGCCTGTCTTCCTTCCCCTCCCCGCCATCGCCCCGTCCTCCCCCTGCTCCCCTGCTTTTCTGTTACCTCCCCTCGCCGCCGGTTGCACCGGTTACACTCCCCCTGCCTGTCTCGTTGTCTCTGTTCCCCACGAGCCCACGATAACTTGTACCCCATCCGACGGCACGCGCCGCGTGCCACCTCCTCCGTGACGTCATACCCTTCTTTTTAAGCGTATTACGCTTCTTACGCGCCGCGATACGCCGAGAGGCGAGCACGGGCTACCGCAATCCAGCGGCGGATCGCTCGAGTCGCGACGCACCCGTGACCATCCATCTATACTCGTTAATTTGATTACAGTGATGGGGGTTCATACCCCTCTTTACCTCCGTGTGGATATTACGCGCGTTGCTTTTAGCCGATAAGCGAGCTCGAAACCGCAAGAGACAGGGACAGACGGCTGCCACCGCCGCGAGGATATCGCGTGGCGTGAAGATTATTAAAAGATACCGCGGGAACGTAAACGGGATATGATTAATCCTCCGGTATGTTGGTACTGATCAGCGTATACCTGATTCGCTCACGAGCTTCCGCGTTGGGGACCGCAGTCGCCAGACGCCTCTACTCTAGCCCACCCTTCCCGAACTCCTTCAACGAGCCAACCCCGTAACGCGCGTAATACGCGATAGTCTCCTGGGCCCGCCTGACGTCACTCGTCGCAAAAACCTGATGGGGCGCACCCCACTTACTGCCCCTGCGTGCAAAACACGTGAGTATACGCGGCCTGCACGGGGTGACAGATTATTACGGCGCGCATACTGGCTCGCCCAGGCCTTTGTGCTCGGAGCATAATGCCCTGGACCTGTCTCGGGCACGCATCGACATCACCCCATTGTTCCCCGGCGCGAATCGCATTTTTCGCCCTCCCCTCCCCCTTTTATTTAGCCAGCAGCCTGTCCCGCAAAGTGCCGATGGCAATGGCGGCGTCGTAAATCCAACGTTACGACTTGCGCTCGCCGAGTAACGCTCGTGTGGTTAAATTCCTAGGTCCCCTCGGCGGATTCTCCTCCACCTTGGCTACTCCGGGCTCCTCAATAATATTCACGGGGACATTCGCGTGGAAAGTGCGCGCGCGCAAATGATAGGGGAGGAAGAGGGGCGAAGCTGCAGGCTGGCAGGAGGACCGAAATCATGGCCACGTAATCAAGTAAACAGGAGGAGTGATAAGGTGTCACGGGGCAGAAAGAAGCCTTTGTTGTTTTCGTGGCGTGCACCGCAGGGACGGGAGGCGACCATGGTGCCCGTAGGTGTATGGTATACTTCCGGTCACGAGGTGGTTCAACAGGTCAGACCAACGGGGGAGCCAGATGGAACCACTTCCGGCCCCGGTCTCACCACCACACCGTCGGCAGTTCCTCCTTTTCATTGCGTGGCCTCTGCCATCTCGTACTTGCCGCGCACTCCGGCGATGCTCGCTTTGCACGCTTCTCCATCACACTTGTATTTACGACATCGCGCTCCGTCGTCGCGTACGATTCAAAAGGGGGTCCATACAAGTGCACCCTTCAAGGGTTACGCGCTACACGGTGCAATTAAAATTTACCCGCGCCTCCAAAGAACAGGAGTCATGCGACTCAGTAGTCAGAATCATCAGCAACACCCCAACGCACAGTGGGCCGGATTTTAAATTTGCCGCCTTTTGCGTCTTTCCTTTAAGATATCGGAATGAAATTTACGCCAAAAAATAGGAAAAAATTATTCCTTTCTAATGATGCATAATTCAATAGTTTTTACATTTATTTATTTACTTATTTTTTATTATTAACATTTCCTTCTTTGATATTTAGATTTTATTTATTTAATAAAAATGGAAGATTTTCGTAGGAATAAAGATTTATACTTTATACTACGAAACTCTAAAAAAGATGTGGGTGACCACTCATATCTTTTAGAGAAAATGTGTGAAAAATTCTATATTTCTCCTGAAAAAATAAAAGTATTAAAAACTAGTTTAATGAATTTTACAAATAAATTAAAGCAAGAGTGGATGAAATGTTCCTATACAGAACAAAGATTCTTTCAACGGCACAATGATTGGCTAGAAAAAGATTTCTTATATCCGAAAAATGTACTAAAAGATATCGCTTCAACAAGTGCTAAAGTAAAATCGAAATAATATTATGTATCTGTTTATAAAAGAAAGAAAGCACTTTCGCAATGCAATGATACAGAACGATTATGAAGAGCTCGGTCCCTTGTTAAATATTTTTCATTACCTGAATTATTAAACGCTGCGAAAATGAGCTTGAAAAGTCGCGGCATGCATATAAAAGCACAGTTGCTTCGATACTTAGAAAATGATGAATCTAAAAAACTCGTTGCAGATTTATTTAAAAATGGATACATCTCGTCAGAAAAAACAATTTCACCACAAAAAGCATTAACTATTCTTACTATGGCTGATTTGTCAAAATTTCAATATATCACAATCCGAAATGAAGCAATAAAACTCAATAGTAGTTCATGGCCTTCTTATTTTAAAGTATTGACAGAGAAACGCAACAGTTATCCTCCAGAAGAAAAAATAGAAATATCAGAAATGGGGGCAAAATTTGACTTGCAAAGTTTATTAAATCACACAGCATCACGAATACTAAAAAGTGTAGATGAAGTTATGGATACTATAGATCTCGTGCTTGTATGCAAATGGGGATGCGATGTTGCATCTGGCCAATCCAGGTACAAACAAATTGAACATGGAAATTCTGACATAGATGACAATACTGTTTTCATTTCGAGTTTAGTACCTATACGACTTCAGGATAAATCAAATAGCAAAATAATATGGGAAAATCCACGACCTTCATCACCTTGGTTCTGCAGAACAAGTAAATTTCAATTTATTAAAGAGAGTAACGAAGTCACAAACGAAGAAATTAATGGAATCAAACATGAAATAGAAAATTCCAGTCCACTGACCCTGAATAATAATATTAAAATAGGATATGCTATGGCATTAACTATGGTCGACAACAAAGTGTGTAATGTGATTACGGGCACTTCTTCAGCAATGAAATGTTACATTTGTCAAGCTGCACCTACCGAGATGAATGACTTAAACTTGATACATTCTAAACTTTGCAATAGGGCCAATTATACATTTGGAATTTCGTCACTCCATGCTTGGATAAGGTGCATGGAATGTATATATATTACATATTTCTTATAATTTGTCTTTTAAAAAGTGCACGATCTGCAGATATGAAGCAAAAAAGAAATGAAAAAAGGCATATGTAGGGGGATGAAAGTGACACGTATTGAAAGGGACATTGCAATTAAAGGAATAATATTAATATTACCTTGTTTTATTACACTGTCCCATTCATAAACACCCATGTCTCTTTCAATACAGCCAATTTATAAAAGGGACAAAACACACTCTTTTAGAAAGCGATAAATAAGACATGTAAATATAGAGAGAAGCTTAATATGAGCGTGTACTGTTATAACCAGATAACTGGCCTTTCTAATGGTACCAATTAGAACTCGAATGGTTATTTAGTTTTTTTTACGTATGTGGTCCTAAACAAAAATGTCCCTTTCATCCCATCTCTCCCCTACAGAATCAATTTAAAGAAAGAATGGGTTTATACGTAGATTACGTGAAACAGGGATGGGGTTCATCAAAAGATGGAAATACAGCCCGTCGTTTGTTTTTTCCAATGCACAAGTTTCAGCTGAAATCACTGGAATTGATACAACATTAATTAAAAAATTTCATATACTTCAGGTAATTTTCTTTTCAACAAATAGATGTAGAAAATTGATAACTAATTATATGACATGTTCTACACGTACTTGTTCTCGGTATCAAGTACATTTTGAAAAAGCCGGGTTTATTGTGATATTAATTAAAAACTCCTATTCTTTATTACAGGTCATTTCTTGCCCCTATGCAATAAACATTGAAAATTTTCGGCAATATACTCAAGACACAGCAAAGCATTACGTACAATATTATGCCTGGTACTATATGCCGACCTCTGTGCATAAATTATTAATACATGGGGCAGAAATAGTACAATATGCATTGCTTCCAATTAGGCAGCTTTCTGAGGAAGCTCAGGAAAGTGGAAACCCGTGATAAAGATTTTAAGAGAATCAGATGTGAAAATACCCGAAAACGTTCCCGATTAGCAACAAACGAGGACATACTATATAAATTACTTTTAACGTCCGATCCTTATATATCTAGTATGCGAATGAGATCATGTACCAAAAAAATTCAGAATTTAGACCTTGAAGCTGAGGAATTAATATTGCAAACATTAACATAACAACGCGACAGTAGGGGCATATTGCAAATATATTAATAATAACACCTGTGTGATCATGTATCCCTTCTGCTCAACTATGATAACTTTAAACACTAATAATTTGAGCAGTGGGACGAGGGGAGAAATGATCGTTACGTGATTATTTAGAGGAAAGTGTGCTGAAAATATTGCAATTGGTCCGAAAGTGGAACTTTTCGGCGTTTGGAAGATATTCCTAATCAAATTTGAAAAATGTCGCTATTTTCGTTAATGCATTTAAAAATATTTTTTAATGGATTGTTTATATTAGTTACTAATAAAAGAAGATATTTATCGCAAAAACCTGGTCTTTAATTTAAACAAACCGTTTTATTGCTACTTTCCTTTATTATTCGAATTTTCCTTACAACTTAGAAACGAAAAGTTTCCCAAACATTTTGCTTAAACCGCTGTAAAGGGCATCAAATAAAGTACCAAATAACCAGAATTAATTTTTTTTTATAACAAATAAGTTAAAAAAATTAAAAAAGAAATAAATAAATAAATGTAAAAAATATTAAATTATACATCATTAGAAAAGAAATATTTTTTTCCTATTTTTTGGCGTAAATTTCATTCCGATATATTAAAAGAAAGACCCCAAAGGCGGTAAATTTAAAATCCGGCCTATTGTGCTCCGTCTCACTATCGCCAAGAAACAATTACCTACAACCACTCCAGTCACGCCTGCCTCGTCTTCCAAATTTCAAGATTTCCCCGCGCACCTGCGTGCCCCCTTTCTATACGCTCGCGTCGGATCCGCATAACCCTGGGACTCGGAGAACCCGGGACGCGCGAACACGCGTGGTTTGGTCGATACCACGTGAATCCGTCACGCGACTCCCTTCGTTCCTTTCTTCGTTCGCCGAGCTCCTCCATTCATACGTGCCGCCACGCAGAAGAGACCGCCTTGCACGTGCACGGCCCACCACCGTGAAACGCACATGCGCTCGTTACACTGGTATGCGTACTTAGGCCGTACTGAATGGACTGCCGACAGTGCCGACGCTCTTCGGGGGTTTACCACGGCGTGGTCTAGGGAGCGCCGGCCTGTGCGTGTGCACAGGCTCGATATCAGCGGACGAGCGGGACCGTTGTTGCGCAGGGCTATGATTGGTAGTTTGCGGTCATCCTCCACGGTACCCCCGCGAGACACCCATTCATTTACGTGCTCCTAACACTTTATCGGCCCGGTAATCCCTCGATCGTACGATCGATCGATCGGCGATGCAGCCACGCGCGCAAATAACCGGTGATTTCCTTAATTCCCTTCCAACCCCTCTTTCTCTCTTTTTCTTTTGTTTCAATAGTGTCCATCTGCTTGTTTATTCGAGTCCCCCGAGAACTTAATTTCTGTTTGATTGCAGCATCTGCCGCTATGGAAACGCTGGGCAAAAAGAACGAGAGCGCGATGGAGGGGTTGGGACGAGGGGTGGGGGGGGGGGGCAGGGGGTTGGGCAGAGGAACGGGGTAATTCTAAATCGTTAAGGGAGCAGGTTTAATGGGATTTCACGAATCGACTGTTCGGGGGCATGGGTGTACGCTTTCGGGCCGGCGATGTCCGTGAAATCTAATTATGAAATTATTGTGCACCGCGTGCCTCGCGTTTAATCGGCCCTCCCGGTGCGCTCCTTTACTCGCGAGTAAACTGCCGCGCTGTAAAAGTACAATGTGGCCGACGGTGGCCCGTCGTTAATTCGATTAATCAAGCGTCACGGGGCCTCGCGGTGCACGCGCGCGGTATGTCCCCGGGTTTAAGGTTGCATCGGTGACCGTCGCCGTCTCCGGGCACAGCGCGGCGCAGGTGAACCGCAGAGAAATTACTCGGGCCCGATCGTCGAGCCATCGAGCGACGCACAGTGATCGTAGATACACCGATTATGTTAATTGGCCGATCAGACGATCGGTCTCTCTTATTCGATCGTTGCCCTCCTCCGTTCCGTGCGCGCCCCGAAGCGACGGCAGGGGAAAAACGGACCCGCCGCTCGAGTATTACCTATCTCGGCCGGCCCACGGAAGTGCGGGCTTCGTGTCGCCGTTATCCTAAATAATCCTTATCTCCCGCGCTATTAGCCCCGTGGCAACGGCTCGTATCTTCTTAATTAAAGCCGTATAGGTATGAAATAAATTCCGTCGTCTTATCCTAGCTCGGCGACATCCAGACGGCCGAGGAAGGTGGCGCGCACCGCGACAGGTGGATCCGCGCGATTTTATCCGGTGCGGAGTCGGTGTTTTATGATCGCGGGGGTGGTGAGCAGGGTGCTCTTCTGTTTGCACGACGCTTACGAGTTCTCACAGAATGGGAGGCGGCCTCGAAACGGTATGTTTACCTCGCAAGCACTCAGGCTAATCCTTTCTCCCTGTTTGCTCTCCCGTCCTGGCTCCTCGCTTCGCTTTGGCAACGCTTACCAGAGAGTAATTTCATTGTTCAGTTCTGTCACTTCGGAGGAAAAGGAGGAAAGGACAGTTCGAATCGGGCGCTGTGTTTCGATCAGATCCCATCAGCGTAGGGTAAATCCGGGAGACGCGGTGGACCTAATATAAAATGGCTATTAAAAGTAATATAGAAATTACTTATTTTATCAGAACAAACCTATATGTTCAGAATTTTATGCCGATTCAGAAAAACTGGTCGATATTTGCTTTAAGACAATATTTACTGTAAATCGGTTTGAACACTGAAGTCATGACATCTGACCACCTCCCCCGAGGTGCCGGGAGAAATGGTCACATAATTATTCATGGAAAATTAACATAGGACAAAATATTATTATTTATGAGTGAATACAACTACAGATTCATTGATATTTAATTTGTTTACACTAAACAAGTAAAGAACACATCAAAGAAAAAGTGAAGTGCCTACTGGCGATTAGCACGGCAAATGAATAGAAAAGTGAATAAATAAACTAAATAAACAAAAATAATAATAAAATAATAATAAAAATAAAAAATATAAACAAAAATAATAAAAAAATCATAACTCGACCATCTCTCCTTTCTGCACCGAGAGATGGTCTTCTTGTTAGCTTGGAGAGGAAGAGTTAATATGGCCAAATACTTTGGCTGCATTGTCCCTCAATATTTCTACTATCTTATTATCCCAAACATTAAACGAAAATAAACTTAGAAGTATATTTTAAATACGATTCTGTATACCGCTGTTTGACAAAAGAGGTTAAATGTAACCTCAATTTACCTTTTAAAGCCTATAAATCACGCTATTCATTCAACTGTTTGGCTTCTATAGAAGTAATTGGTCTGCACTTTAACGCATTTTTACGTAAAGAGTCTGAAATATAGCGACTCGACCAACTCTCCGGCCTGACCTCGTCTCCCGGATTTACCCTACAACGATCCCGTGGATAGTTATCCGCACGAAATTGTGTAGATTGTTTTCGAGCTCTCGCGTGCACGTGCCCGATTAACTTGACGCGACGAATTACACAATAGTACAAACGTTCGTGACGGGGAATACGCAGCCGCGTTTAGGCGGGCTGAACTCGTTTATTAGTTACCCTGTTGGATCACGGTGATTCATGTAATGACTCGTAATCCTCCGTTAGAATCCCCTTAATGCTCGTGCGACGTTTCCAGCCGATTGGCGGAGATTTATCGAGGGTCGATTGGTACCTTAAAGAGGGGCCAGACCAGAAGCCCTTGCGGCACAGGCGAACTCGCGCCTTTGAAAGCTCGGCCAGACTAGTTTAGTCACGATGCACGAATTAAAGTCTCTTTACAGCTGCCGTTGAACCGTGGATCGATCTCGAACAAAAAATACTATTATTCTCATCCAAAGGGCCCTCAGCCGTTTCGATCACCCTTTCGACACCTTCGTTTCAACTCCATCAGACGTTGCCCCCTTCTTATTCCCAAGATTACCAACTTCTCCTACTCGGAAGTCGCAAAATTCCCGCGTCCCCATTCACGGGCAATCATCGAGGCCGTCGTCGGGCTCCGAAATAGCCGACGATAATGGCGTCCAGCGGATATAAAATCGAGCGCGCGTCCTGGGCCCAGAAAGTCTTCCGCATTCATTGGAGGCACAATGTCCCAGTTTACGAGCGGCAGCGGGGCCCCGGCGTAATATCCAAAAGACACCCCGGAGTACATACGTCGGGGACCCGAGAACAGCCGGAGTGGGCCTCGTCTTCGGGCCGCGGCAGGTGGTGGGGGGAGCCGGCACGCGTGCCACGCGCCCGAGGAGGGCCGAGCGCGCACGAACAGGCGCGGAGCCGCACGAACCGCGGCCGATACAAATGATAATAATCTCTCTCTGCGCGGAGTGACCCTGCCGGGCATAGTCCCCCACCACGCCCCGGACCCAACACGATACGTATCGGGTGTTGCAGCTGCTGTTTCTCCCGTCGCGAGCGACCGAGGACCGAGGCCCTCTTTCTTTCGTTCCTTCTTCCTTCCGCTCCTTTCCTTCCTTCCCATCCTAGCCGCAGCCTCTTCCTGCTTACATACGCGGCCTGATTTCTTTCTCAGGGCCAGCTTCCTAAACAAATAACGCGCCCGCCAACCGTGGACCTTGGTTCTCGGGGCCACGGTGCCTGGGAGAGTTTGGAGAGGTGGATTGGTCGCGAGGTGTTTAGAGTATGGAGTACAGATGATACTCAAGTGCTCGAGTAGATACAATTTATTTAAATAAAAATTTCGAATAAAGAATGAAGGTTAGAAAAATTATTCGTCATGTGCCGAAGAAAGTGAAAGTTTAAGTCAATATTGAAAAATGTATTCTACGCTGAGGTTGAAACGCTGGACAAAAATAAAAAAATTAACATTATTCGTGGAATAAAGTTGACTCAAATTTTCGAGCTGGAATAACGAATGAAGTTGAAGTAACTTTTGTTTGATCCGTTATTTAAATAACTTTTGTATTCAGTTAGGGGCCGTCCTTAAATTACGTTAGTTTGTGCGATTTCTTATTTTGGAGATTTCTTACCCCCTCCCTCCCCCAGTATAAGAATTCGTAAGATTTGATATTGCAACCCCCTTCTTACATAATATTTTATACATTGAATTTTTTCAGTTATTAAAATTCTTTTAAAGGTTCATATAATTCATTTAACTCAGTTTTGGGAAATTTAAACTAATAAAACAACTTCTCTGGAACATTAATGATAGAATTTGTATTTATTGAAAATTGGGTTAAAAAATATTACGTAAGACGCTTTCTGACTCCCCTCCCGTAAGAAAACGTAAGAAATTCGGAAGCCCCCCCCCCCCCCCAAAAAAAACCCTCACGTAATTTAAGGACGACCCCTTAATGCTCAACTCTGTTTCACGGGTGACCGGACATCGTGGCAAGGATCCTCCGAGGATCCTCTCCCCCTTTTGCAATCATCACCGTAACGAATGCTCGAAACCGCAGCCTGCCAAAACAAAAGCCTCCTCGCCGTCCCTTCGCGCGACAAAAGGCCATTTTCAGGGGATCGCCTCCCCCGCGCCGAGTTTCCCTGCGCGGCTCTCGAGTCGCTCAACGGTGGAAGGGAGAGAAGAAAAAAAAAGCACAATGGCCACGGGCGCTCGAGTAGGGACGGGCACGTAGGAAAAGCGTCGATTTGCATCTGACTGCCGCGTTACCTGCGGCACAACGGTGGAAACGACCGTGGAAGAAGAGGTTCGTGCCGAAGAAGCGAGCGGCGGCGGCAGCATCTGTTCCTCGCTTTTCTTTCGTCGGGATGAGGCAACGTGGTGAAACGAGACGGGCACAGGGGGTGAAAGAAAGAGGGAGGGAGAGAGAGGAGGGAGCAGGGGAGCCTGCTGGTTCTTACTTTAAAAACGAAACGTATCTTCGCGAAGAACGACAAAGGGAGGAGAGAGAGGAGCATCGATACTCGACCTTCGAGGATCTCTTCCTTCTCTCCTCTTTCTCCCCCCCCCCCCCCCTCCCGGCGTTCGGCAGCTGGTTACCCCGAAGATCATTGGAAATTAATAGGCCCTCTATAGAGTGACCGCACAGAAGGGAGGCGAGTAACGGGTTGAAGAGATGCCCCGAAGATGCCCGTTCTTTCTCCATCGGTTACGGAGAATGCAAGCGCCCCGCTCGAGAAAAAAAAACTGCCCCGAAGAATTCTGCGGTACAGCTGGAGCACCCCTTTCTCCGGTATCACGAATTCTACACGGAGGCTTGGCTGGGATCGGCGTCTTCGGCGTGGAAAAATTCCATCGAATACCATTACCGATTTCTCGAGGAGTCTCGTGGAGGTGGTTCGAGATCATCCACCACCGCGGAGGAGAAAAAGAATCTCGATAAAGATTCTGCAGAATGGGAATAATTACAGCAATTTACTGTGCCCCTTTCCTGTCCTCGAGTCACTATCGAAACGCGCGAGGTTTACCCAAAAATGTATTCCGTAGAACACTCAGCAATTCAGTCACATTCGATGGTCGCCACGGGGACACGGGTCTTACCTCGAGGAATCCCGCTGAATTTGGTCACACGGTGAACAAAAAACGCGCTGCTGATTTCCATTTCACGTACACCGACGCGTACGCCGGGTAGCCGTCGGTGAAAAATGCTCAGGACGGATCGGCTGGAACACGTAGGATTTCGGAATCAACGGGCCACGCGTGGCTTCAGCGATTATTTCAGGGAATGCCTCGGGTGGTCATTGTCGGTGTCACAATGGTTCCTTTATTTCGACGGGGGACAAGATTCTGGGAGGCTTTCAACATTTCACTTGTATCAAAAATCTGAAGCTTTGCTACCATGTTTCAAATCAATATTCATCGATCCATTATTGCAACACTGTGGTGGCCAGTCTAATTATAAGAAACAGTATCATCTCCCCAAAGAGGACAATGAAATCAAGCTCGACTGCTAAGTCCACCCTTCCGGAAGGCTCAGAAGGGTGGATCACCCCAACGAATGACGCTACCCCCGTCCTGGATCCTCCGAATATAATCGAGCATCCAAGAAGCGAGATTGAGAAACTGTTTTGAACGGCCGTGGTATCAGGCCCGCGCAGGTGATTCCGTGGCCGTGGAGGATCGACGTGCCTTCGCCGGCGATAAATCATGGACGTGCGACGACGCCGCTTACGCGTACGCTCGCCGCACTCCCATTAGCGCGATGGATTCGCGTCACGTACGGGCCGCGTGTGGGAAAGCGTGGAACAATACGCGCGCTTACGGCTATGACGAACCGCGCGTATTGTCATGGTAAAAACCGCGGCCACCGTGGGCCCCCTTGCCGCTTTAATCACCGGCGACCAACCGATCGGCGTGTAACTCGCATCCTCTCCCTTAGCGCGGGGAGAGGACCTTTCTCCTCCCGGAGTTCCGTGATTTTTCAAATTATTCCAGTGGGTACACCTGCCTTCGCGTGCGCCTCCTCTCCTTCTCCGAACGAAAACGCGCCTGCCTGAGTAAATCATCGGGCCCCGGGCCCGGGCGATCGTTCAGGTGCTCCAACTTTGGGTTAGAACACTTGGAGTTACTGCACTTTATATAAGGGATCGTCCTTAAATTACGTAAGGTCTTTTAGGGAACGGGGGTGGCGAGTTTCTTATGTTTTCTTAACGGGGGGGAGTCAGGGAGCGACTGACGTAATATTTTTTAACCCAATTTTCAATAAATTCTATTATTAATGTTCCAGAAAAGTAATTTTAGTTTAAATTTCACTACCGACAAAAGCTAGTTCTCGCTTCTTCGATCAGATATTAGCACTTTATTTGAATTAACAAATGGGAATCGCAATTCTCTAGAATCTATTTCGGGGCGATATTGTTTACTCCATTGCTCTCGATGCTTTGAGGCATTAAGGGGACCTTCCGGTCTAGAGCCCAAAAGAATAGGTGGTATTTAGGAATTAATTAAAGGAAAACTACTATATATAATTTAATGGGACTTTTTGCATTGTATTAAGGATGTCTGAAATTATAGAAATATATTTTTTGGTTTATAATTAATCATTGCAGACGGCCCTGGGGAATTGTTAAAGTCAAGGCGTCAAAAAATTGATCCAAATCGGTGGGACCTGTATTTCCAAAAGTTATTATCCGCTTCGACTGTAACCTTTTTTATTTTTAAGATTATTCTTCTGGCTGGGGGGGGGGGGGACTAGAAAAAATTACAAAAATGACATTTTTTTTAGAAAATAACGACACTTCATGTTTGAAATCACTTTTCCCTGTATTTTTCGTCCTTTCAACGCCTTTGAAAATTATAAATTTTCAATTTTTTCTAATTTTTTCTAATTCCCCCTAGCCAGAAGTATATTCTTCAAAATAAAAAAGTTTCTGTCGAATCGGATAATAACTTTTAGAGATACAGGTCCCACCGTTTTGAGAACACTGTTTCGAAAAAAACGCGTTTAAAGTTTTACGTGAGCGCCGAGTGGCCGGTTGTTGCCCATGCATTTGCCGCTACTCAAATGCCTATAACTTCGAGAATTTTACGAATTTCAACAAATCCTTTTAAACATGTACCTATTCCTAAAAGGTTGAACATTCGAAAAATGAAATAAAAAAAAATCTACTTTTAGACCGGAAGGTCTCCTTAAACGTATACGTTGATATCCAGTGGGTTAAAAGTTATTTTTTAAAGCTGATCTTTTGTTTCTGAGGTGAGTAAATGATTTTGTTCTATAATGTATATTGTCTCTGGTCTATTAAGTTCAATAAAATGCCCTAGTTTTGCAATATTTTTTTATACATAATATACCATGATCTAAAGTGTTTCCACGTGTTTGTCGTACGGCAGACCAACAGACTGTCAACCAGTAGAGACCAAATTTTTCTTATCTGTTAGTTCAATCTGTTAGCAATTCAGATTAATTTAGAAGATGTTGATTTAGTCTTCCTTTCACCCTTACCCGAAGAAAAAAATAAAGTAAATAAGGATACGTATGATAACCCAACAAACAGGAATCATTTGACGAAGATTAGGTCCAGTGTATCGAATGTGAAGGTTGAGCACACGTCAAATGCACAGATCTGGAGAATATTAATTACTAGCTTTACTACTCGACTTCGCCCGAAATTTAGACTGATTTTATATAAAAAAAAATTTCTTTATTTTTGTGTGAAAATAGTCACATTCATCTGGATTAGCTAGGCATAATGAGCTAGGACACATTTCGTGATCCCAGAGTTTACCATTCGAAAGTTTTTAGGCGACAGACAAACATACAAACACTTTCTGCTTTATATATTCAGATTTTACTTGCGATGTTTGTACAAATAGAATTTGAAAAAAATCATCTATTGTACGAATTAAATGTCTTTTTATTAACATTGTTAATCATTTAGACCTAAAAATCTACTGATTTAATAGTTGGTCGGTACTGGGCGACAATTTTTCGTTTCCTAGAAATTACAACTTTTTTACTTTTGCGAATTATGAATTCTTATTATTAAATTTCACAAAAATAATTGCCCTCCTCTTATTAAGTTCTATCTATACTACAAACAGGTTTTTGAATTTCTGATTTTTATCGACTCTAGCCCAAGATATGACAAAAATACCTAAAGCGGTCGGTACTGCACTACTCTCCACTATATAAAGCTCTGAAAGAATTTAAATGGCTGAAAAAAATGCAATGTAAAAAATATTACATAAGGGCGGAGAGTGAGAGGGTTGGAATATAAAATGAGGGAGAGGGTAAGATATCGCCAAAATTACCCTTGCTTAATTTAAGGATGGCCCCAAATACTTTGAGTGGTCCACACTTGATTTGAGGGAGGATGGAAGGATTCATCTTCCTTCTGATTTTTAAATTCCAGAAAAGGGGAGACTGATCTTTCTAAAAAATCTCGTAAATTTTATTCTAGCTTGCAGATATGATTTTTTTTTCTAGATGCAAATTTCAAGAATTTCACTTTACCATTGAAGGTAGGACGTAAATAGGTTCTCAGCTTGTTGAGTTGATACAATGCCTACTTGGAACGGTATCCGATTGGACGGTGGGTCCAAATATTCATTAAGTATGACCGCCGTCGACTTTCCCAAAGTAAGGGGCTTTCGAGGTAAACGGCCTCTCTATTACCTTCCTCACCTTCGCCACGTACATACCTACGTTTCGTTCGTACCTGGAGACCTCGTTGCCGGGTCTTCGTATTCCGCGGCTCGACCGCTAAATGCTAATTGGGCCGGGGAATACTGGCCGCTGAATCGCGAATCGACGCAAGCGAGGCATGCTCGCGAAATACTCCCAATTAAACACGAGCAGCTCGCAACCGTCTGTTTATTAATCACCGCTGAATGGTTACTAAATTATAATCGTCGAGTTATATTAATTAATACCGGCCCGTCTTAATCACCCGACGAGTAATTCACGGCAGGCGATCATCATTAAATCACGATGGAATCGCGAAATAACGCTCGTTGAATCGCTAATTAATAATGAATCACGGCCCCTGAAACGCCCGTAGAATCAGCATTGTTAAATGTTTCATCAACATCCCACGCGTTTAACTCTCAGCTCTCGTGGAGAGTGAACTGCGACGGGGTAATTATGGGGTGGGATTGTGTCTACAAACACTGGGCGAAGTAGAAGTAGAAACGCGTAGCGACGTATAAATATAGGGTGCCGGAGGTATCGCAGACGAGCAGCGATCACGAAATTAATTAAAGTCACGGCGGAGGAGTAACGATCGTCGGCTGTGAACGATCGCCCGGCAATATTTAAGCAATGAAGATAAATAAGGCGTGGAGGCGATCCGTCTTCTCGCATCATTAGGGCGCATTCATCCATTTAGCGAAATTGACCAACTGACGTAGTCCAGAGACGAGTCTAGGCGATTATCTTGTCAGCTGCGCATTGTGACCCTCGGCGTTTTCCACCCCCTGGCCGTTCGCCGGTCCGAGTTTTAATTAACCCTGCTTAATTCATTTAACTTCGCGCCGACGCGTACGAGCGACGCGCGTGGGGCGAGGAAACAATTTACCAGCAGCATGGAACAGGGGTTGAACTTCGTTTCAGGCTATTCTCTACGCGAGGAACGGCTCAACATTGTTGAAGAAGTCACAGTGCCAGCTTTTATCTTCCCACGCGTACATCCCCCGACTGTTCCCCGAAAGGTCGCAAGATGCTACAAAAGAAAGGACGAAAAGGAAGCTGAGGAACCTGGAAGGAGGAAGACAGGACAGATGTTGCCAATAAAGGAGCGGAACGGGGGATGAAGAGGACGCGAAGAATATGCGTTGTTTCTGAAGTAAAGGCGGGTCCTTTTATAAATCACGGTGCTGCGTTGTTAAACGGTAGGAGTAACTGGTAGTCAACCCTTTGCGGCTGGTGGACGAAGGCAAATAAGAAGAATGAAAGAAGAAGAGACAGACTGTGAGCAGGGAAGAAATATGGTGCATCTGCAATTTCGGCACTGAGCAAGAAACTCGAAGTCGGCAATAATTCTCTATTTCCAATTTCCAATCGTTAATAGTGGCTGACCAAAAGCCTCTGAGAAACCGGAACACCGTCCATGCCCACGTTCTATTTTCGCCCATTAATTAGACAATAAATATCCCGAAGGAGGAGGAGAGGAGGGGAACGTGGAAGGTGGAAGAAACGGAGGGACAAGCCTCTGAAAGAGGAGCTCGAGCTCAGGGCGTGCGCGGGAAAGAAAACAAGGAAGGAAACGAGAACGCGGAGAGGAGCGAGAGGACCACTTATTTTAGGCCTCCCTTCGCAGAAACCAGTGGAATACACTTCAGGCCTTCTACGTAACACGTGTGCCCGAGGGGGAGGACGCTGAAAAACACAAGGTGGTTGTGTGTATCGGTGGCCCTCAATATAGCGGAAGCCAAGGTGGTTGCAGCCTCCCTGTACGGGCCACTTCCGCCCACTACATCCCTCCTTCTTCCGCGAGTATCTTCCCACCGCAGCCACCGTCCTCCTCCCGCCCTCTCACCCTCCCCGTCTCTCCCTCTTCTCTCCCCCCCCCCCCCGCATCCTCGAAATCTCTCCCCTGCACGCCAGTCTCTTTCTTTTTCTTTTTTTTTCATTCACGACACGCCACTTGCAGCCTCCCGTGATATTTACGTCCCGCGTTATTCACCGCTCCGGGCCACTAGAATTATCGCAGGAAACCAGGCGCGCAGTTCACGGGGTGGGGAGCCAGTGGACAAGAGCGTTAACGATTATCAAACCTCGAGTTTGACTTACTCTGCGAGGAATTGGGTCCTCCTCGATTCCACCACCCCCGCCACCAATATTTAAGAATCGTTGATAATATCTCCCAGCGGTGTTAAATCAAGCCGCCAAGGCGGATCAGGCACCCGTGTCGCAAATTCCCTATCCACCCTCGCCCCTCGAGCCCTCCAACCCCGCGTGGGCGTGGAGTCGGCCACCCATCCGACGATCAGTCCCGAGCTAGGATTCTGCCTGCCTAAACCCCCTCCGCTGAGCAGATCGGAGCAGATCGGGCCGCGAGGATGCTGGCCGAAATCTGCCAGATAAGGATAGCCCTGGGGAACAATGTGGGAATGGGCCGAGTCGGGGTGATCCATCGACAACTGGCGTTTTCGCGCGCCAGAAGGCGCAGCTCGCGGTGGGAAAGGAACGATAGGGACCACGAGAACGGAGAGGGGTGGGGGGGGGGGGTTGAGGGAGCGTGGCCGATGGGCGGACAGAGACGGCGAGGTCGGAGGAACGAAAACGAAAGGAGAAAGGCTGAGTATCGACGCGATGAGAGTGGCTGGCTCGGTCAATCGGCGGCTTCGGGAGCCAGATGCAGGATCCACAGACGGAACGGAAGGAAGCACTTTTTATTGTGTTTGTTACGCGCCTTTTTCGACCGTCTCGCGCGGAGGGTGGGAGAGGAGGGGGTTAAGGGGGGGGGTGGGGTGGGGCGGAGGAGTGGGAGGAGGACGGGGACTGGAGGCCCAAAACGGAGTAGGGGAAGGTCGTTCCTGCGGGTATACGCGGAGCGAGAGCTGAGAACGAGAGAGGCTGCCGTGGCTTCCTGTCCCGCATTCGAATTCGGGACCGCGCGGACCGCTTCATCCGTCCGTGTAAACACGGCTGTGTTTTAAAACTGGATTTCGCTGCTTTTGACACGCATGCCCGCCGTCGGTCTTCTTCCTCCTTTCGGCCGGCCGAACTTTTGGCGAACGCGTTCTCAATGGCCCTTTCAGGGGTCTCGGAAGAGCAAGGTTTGAGGGAGACAATGTACGCGGAAGTGACCTGCGATTGAATCTTACATCCTCCAGACAATTCCTCTTGAGCGCAACAATTTGTTACATTCGTAATCGACCATCTCCGAACACCTCCCTTATCCGTAGTTATCGATTTCGCGCGGTGCTCCATTGTCCTCGGGCCAATCCATGACTCTCCCACGATTAATGAACCCCTCGATGACGCTTGAGCCCGCGACCCGGCTCGCGGTGTTTTTCAATCAACGGCGCCGAAAAAAAAACGAAGCATTCCAGGCACGGCGTGCAATGGTATACGAGGGGGCTGAAATTTCATTCACGAAATTTACACGATTACAACGGCGCGGCATCCGTGGAGGCTGGGCACACCGGCGTATTTACACTGGACGAAAAGAGACACGCGCACCGACACACGCACCAAGCGAGTATTTGCGATTCACACAGGTCGCTGTAGGGAACGCGCACAGGGCTCGCGTCTGTCATCGTGCCAGCGTATGCGCGCGCGCGCGCGCGCGCTCGCTCGGCTCCGTGGATCTCCTCTACGTGGGACAGGGCAGAATATAAAGAGGCACTACGTGCCGGATTAGTTCCTCCCGGATTTAATCTCCAGTGTTTGAGCAGGAACTCGAACAATTAATAATGAGACCTTCACCGAATGCCCGTCCTTTCAATTCAAGGGACAGGATGTCGTCGTGGTTGTCGGCTGTCCTTGTCGCCGCCGCGACGTCTCGCATCCGCGATTGGGAATCACCGTGGAAACCACCTTCCCATATATTTCTTGTCGCGCCGCTGAAGAGGCTCCACGTCCTGTCGCGGGGGAGGAACAAAAAACAATGTGATTCGCCGTCGAGGAATTCGCTTTGACCGTTTGCTGACGTGACGCTGGTATTTCATATTCCAGTGGAAGCTCCGCCCGGGGAAGAGGAACCTGATTATTCGAGTCAATTCGATCCAGTAGCATGTGCAGTTTGTAAGGCACGAAAGGAAAGGTGCACAGTTCAATAGGATCGCTGTACGAGGAGAAGCGTACAGAAAGAAAGCAGATGCTTCCGAAGGATATGACGAACCATACAAGTTGTATTCAAAGGAGAGGCTAGGACAGTCGCACTTTGTTCCAGTTGCCAGTGTGTTGGCAGGAGTAACTAGTTTCAAATATTATAGTATAAGGAGGCACGCGGGCACGAGGAGGCTTCCGTCCGCGAGGTGGAGGGACGTTTATCCACCTAGGCCAGCTGAGGAGCGGAGGGGATCGGGGGTTCCGTGTCGATGGTGCTCGGGCAGGAAAACGGAAAAGTCGCGGGTCCAGGGGCATCTGAACGGCGGTGGTGCGAGGGGTCGTATATCCAGAAGAAGTGGGCAGGTCCCACGGGCGAGGAAGGGCCGTGGCAGAGGGCAGCAGGCAAGAAGAAGAAGCTGCAGCCGCTTTTTGGGGCCCCTTCAGCTCTCAGCTGCCGGACCTTCCCACGCTACGCGTATGCACCTACCTACCTACCTACCTACCACCTACCCACCTTACCTACCTGACTCCCCCAGCACTGTGTGAGTGATCGTTTATGCCCCGCGCGGCCGTGCGCCAACCGCGGCTGTACGAAAACTCGAATCACTTTCGGCCGGCCGATCAGCACTCGAGCAGCCTTTAGCAACTTGCCAGAGCTTCTTCCAAGGTCCAAAGCTTTAGCTCAACGACGGTGTTCAGGACACACTGACAGACTGTTCGAACAGTTTAACAATGATATCTACAGTTGCTCTACTGGGTACACTCTGCACACAGTGTATTTACGGGAGCTCTGAACAATAGTTCGGAACCGCTGAAAGTTTATCCGAAAGCTGCGTTACCTTCGGTGACCTTGACTGGTCTTGAACCGCCTCGACACATAGACGACTTTCGATAAACCCCCATGGTGAAATATAGATGCAAGGAAGATGCGTTATGTCGAGCGAGAAAACTTCACTGTGGCCTTGAAGAATAAGGCCTCTCGCCTACGGTCATGAAACCAGCCATCACGCCCACGTGGTTGCCGAAAGTTCCCTTTTATCCGGGGAAACGTGGTAGGGTAACGCATACAGATGTTGACCCCTATAAAATGATTGACCCTCATCCCCAAGAAGTAAGAAATATAATATAATTATTTTTTTATATAATAAAATACATCTATATTTCGGTGTTCCGAATACAATTATATTTTATTATATAAAAAAAAAAAACATATTTCCTACTTCTTGGGGAAGAAGGTCAATCATTTTATAGGGGTCAACATCTGTATGCGTTACCCTACCTAATTAGCCTGTTGGTAGGCCGGATCGGGGCAGCTCCGCAGAAGAAAGTTCTGCCAGAAATGTTTCCGAGTTCGTTCGCCAATTTACGGGGAAGGTGGGCCCCCAAACAAACGGTCCCCTCCCCCCCCCCCGCCCTCTCTCTCTCTCTCTCTCTCTCTCTCTCTCTCTCTCGCCCTCTCCCTTCCTCTCGCTCTGTCTTTCATTGCGCGTCGAAACAAAGAGCTCTCGTTGCATCCGAGCATCACGTACGCACGCATATAAATGCACGATGCGAGAGGAGTTGACCTACTGCTCACCTGCTGCACGTACACCGGCTACCTGCCACTGGTCCAGCTCATCTGTCTCCCTCTGTAAACTGCTGGCCGCGAAACAGTGGAACCTGGAAACGAATAGGGGCCCCTCCGATACCCGCCGGAATCGAGCCGATTTTTGGCTACCCCGAAGGGCAGGTGAAGATTGCTGGGCAGGGGTGCGTGCATGGAACTTCGCTCTCCGAGATAATAACACTTCTGCATGTGAAGGACGAACTCGTGCACGTCGAGGTGATGGGTATCGAGTAGGGTGATCAAAGGGTGGGACTTGGGGGTTGTTCTTTTGGAAAGTGGCGTGGTGCGTCATTAGTAACTTCGTGGTTTCCATTTACAGTAATTAATGTAAATTACTACTTCTCACAATTAAGGCTCCGCGCAAACTTGGCATTCGCCCCCAAAAACTAAACCACCCTGGAAACGAAATTAGCTCCCCCCCCTCGTCGACTTAGTGGTTCTTATAAGACCCGTAAGCCTCGAATCTTCGCCGCACTCCGTACAATGGGATCGGACAAAGCAGCCCCAGGACGGGAGGGTTGTTCTTTCGGGGGTTGGATGGAGAGATAAAAGCGTCTCTGCGTTAAGAAGGGCAGGGAGTAGGTGGAGGAGGAAGTGCAGAAGGTAGGTCGCGGGTGCAACGGGTGCATCAGCGCCGGATCCACGGAGCAGGGTTCCGTGCTCCCACGCCCAAACGCTTCACGATAATGTAATTCCTTTTAACCCCGCTGAACCCCGAAAACCGTGGGACGTTTCTGGCGTCGGTGCAGCCTGGACCCGCGATCTGCAGCCTGCACCTTCCCCTTCTCTCCTTCCCTCCAACCCCTTTTTCTCTTTCCTTGCCAGCTTCTATTAGAACTTCTGCACTCTGGTGCGTACAGCTGACGCTGTATAGATTCCTCGCCTTCGAGTCGACCGCAGAGTGGTTTGCCACGGGAAGCTGGCATTTTCAGAAAAAGATTCCAACACTGACTCACTAGCCTGTACAACCTGATAGGAACTGGATTTTCCTCGGATGGAAAATACAAAAATACCGTGCCCATCAATTGATCCACGCATGTGTTTTAAGCTCGCTCTGTAGAAATGCATTCGAGTTCCCCTTGATCGATTCCCGCGCCGCACATTGCAACCGTATGCGCGACGACTCGATTCACCGTGGCCAATCCGCCTCGCCCACGGCTGACACGATCAAGCATTTTCGAAAAGAAGCGAAAGTGTAACGATCGCTATCGCGAAAGCGTCGCTGATTAAAATGAGTGCTACTAGGTTATCGTAATTAGATTGCGATCCTTTCAACGCCGCCTGCGTGCAAATTCAGCGCATAGTTTTTGGTACCTCCTGCTTTCCCGTAACGATCGCCCGAGCAGAGAAGCGGCGTAAGCTCGCGCGAGGCAGAGAAGGACGAGGCAGCCGATAATGGGATCCACGGATCGTTCACGGTGCGCAGCAGCGATAATTGTTATCGCAGCCGTCGTACGTTGAAACGAGCTAATTATGCAAACGAGGCAAGATCGTGTGCAACTTTGTTCGCCTGGCGCGCTGCTTGCCACGTATCTCCCGACCGATCCTCCTCAATGGAACCTCCTCAATTCCCGGAGAACACGTGTCCCCCCCCCCCCCCCAATTTCGCGGGGAATATTTGCACGCCGGAATCAACAGACTATTAAATTCCAGCAACTTCTGCCGTTCGCGGAACGAACCGACGGACCGACGAATTGGAGCGTGAAAGGAGGGAAGCGAACCATACGACGCGTTGTGCGCGAGTATTATGCACCGTGGCGGAAAAGCAGTCCCGCAGCGCAATCGATTAATTTCGGCAACGGCGACAAATGATTTATCAATCATCGACGGCCATTCGAAATCGGCCACAGAGTAGTATAATAGGAGGAACTGCTGTGCCGAGTAAAACGAAAGCGGAGGATGAAAGGTTTGAGGTGGTTCAGACCAGTCGCCCAAAATCTCTCCAGGAGAGGAGGCGAAAAACAGTTCCAGACGGGCGATTACTCGGTCTCTCAGCGTTTGGGCCCTGATACCGCGGCAAAAACGGCCAGCGGGACGAAAGACAACGGGGAGTTCTCATTACTCGCCGCGTAACGCTCGAGTTCCTTTAATTGGCACGGTGGAAACGAAAGTTCGGCTTCTAAGCAGCGTGGTGTAGCGTAGAAAGCACGGGCGACCGCTAAACCCGCAGCAATCGATTTCTCGACGCTCGCAACGGAGGCATTTCGCGCTTCGCGATTAATTAGCCACGGAGAGTCTCGCCTGAGCAGCTCGGCGCTGGCTGTTTCGCCGACACGGGTACTGGTGCATTCAATTTTGTTGACTAAGAGTGCCCGGACCCTTTAGGGTGACTCGGGGTAACATGCCACAGTTAGGGGAAGGTGGGGCAAGACGGGGTAGTTAAGGTTTGATGATGAATAAAACACAGATTTTCATAATCAGCTAATCAATTTTATGTCTGAACCATTCTTTGGTAATTAGTCTTTCAGTTTATCTGTGAATCAACCTAAGTTTTACAGGTTTCAATAGAATAAATAAAAAAAATCAGAAAAAGTCGTTTCTCCCCATCTTGCCCCACGGGTGGGGTAAGATGGGCTACCAATTAAAAAACAATATAAATAAAGTATGTATATATAAAGTAATTATTTATTGGGATGACAGAGGAGGCACCCATGTATGGCTTTGTCGTCCTCATCTCCTACATCAACACAGGAGAAATAAGCCACATTTGCCACATATTTGGCAGCTTATCCACCTTTCCACAAGGGAATCAGTTCTTTTGGACTAATTAATAGAAAAGAAGTATCATTTTCCTCGGTCCGTCTTCTGTCTGTAGTTTCTAACCACCCTGGAACAATGAGAAACTTGGATTTTTATTTCTTCTCGTCTCACTACAATCAAATGAACACTGCCCGCAACATTATGTACAAAAGTATAAAATAACATACGTACCTTATAGCCAGCTAAATTCTGCCTCAGAAACTCATACATGTACTGGAGATCTTCTATATTATTATATCACTGTCACGTGTGCTAAAAATAAGGAAAAAGTAAGGAAGTCCCAATAAATTATAAATTCGGATCTAACTTCGTCACGCGTTCACTTGTTTCACTGATTCGCTGCTCACTGACGGCGCCGATAGCGACGCGTCTAACGCGTATGCTCAATTTTGATTAGTGCGTTTTTATCGCGAGATACGGGGGGTACCCCTAATTCTGAAACGTGATATTTCGCAATATAGGTAGATACAGGGAAAACGATTAAACTAAATGAAAATATGATTAATTATCATTATTGGGTAATAATTGCAGATATTTAGCTCTTATAGTTTAATAAAAAAAATAAAAATACAAAAGTTCTCCATAGTGCACATTGCCACGAGCCCGAAATTGGGAATTAATGATTTAAAGTTCCTGAATTCCCCGACGTGGAATATTACACCGAGTCACTCTACTTGATAAGTAAACCCTTGCACATAAATCCCTAGATTAGCTGTTCCACTGCTTGCAGCGAGAGGGGTGCAGCTCCATTTTTTCCAACTTGGAGTTAATTAGAAAAAACTGTTTATAAAATATTTGCTTTGACTTGGCATTAAAAAGGGAACACTAATGGAAAAGTATACACTTTCACAGAATAAGTAGAAGTTATTGAGTTGATAAGTTTTTATTTTTATTTCTATTTTTGGCGAAAAAATATTTCTATTTTTATTTATTTCCAATAAATCGCCCCTCTTGCTGCAAGGTCCTCATTTAATAAATAGAGTAGCTAAGTTATGTAGAATTCCTCCAGTTATCACATAAACGAAGAGGGAGGTTACATAAAGCTTATAAGGGAAGATCCCGAACCCGAAAAATCAAAAAATTCTGAAACTCTGTGAATATGTAGGGGATTTCCTCGCGATTATAAGGCAATTTTTGTTTGCTGCCCAAATTCACTCGAAGGGGGTGAAATTAGCCCCTGAAAATTCGGCTATTTTTCGATTTTGTGTTATAACTCGCGAACTGTAACAGATAGAAAAGAAGTTTTAAGACAGAAGTTACTTCTTTTAAGGGGTCATGCCTAGTTGGCAGGCGTGATTTTCGGGAATTTTTTGTGGAAAATCTAATGTGTATTTTTTACAACTATTTGCTTATTTTAAAAGAACATATATTCAGCAACTCTCAGTAATTTTGTTATAGAAAAATATTAAAAAATGAACGAATAACAGCTAATCTCCCGGAAGCTATTTTTTTTTTGCGGTGAGCACGATTGTGAAGTGAAGAAGATTCTGTCAGTATACAAGTTTATCTAGTTCGTGAACGAAGGATTTTTGTTCTTGATGAAAACTCTATTTTTAATTCACGAAAAACGAACAATTCAGACATCGAAAATTCATGATTTTGCGATAAACGGCCGCCATTTTGTCTGAAATCATTTTTTTTTAAAATCCTTCGTTCATGAACTAGGTAAACTCATATACTAACAGAATCTTCTTCACTTTTCGATTTCAGATGATACGGCTCTGAGAAATCGTGCTCACAGCAAAAAAAAAATAGCTTCCGGGAGATTAGCTGTTATTCGTTCATTTTTTAATATTTTTCTATAACAAAATTACTGAGAATTGCTGAATATATGTACTTTTAAAATAAGCAAATAGTTGTAAAAAATATACATTAGATTTTCCACAAAAAATTCCCGAAAATCACGCCTGCCAACTAGGCATGACCCCTTAATTAGATCCAGCATTTGGTAAAAAATTATTTTACAGTTCACGTGTTATAACACAAAATCGGAAAAGAACCGGATTTTCAGGGGTCAATTACAGTTCTTAGAGTGAATTTGGGCAGCAAACAAAAATAGCGTTGTGATCAGGAGGAAATCCCCTACATATTCACAAAGTCTCAGAATTTTTTGATTCTTCGGATTTGGGATCTTCCCTTGTTAGCCATTATCAGATTTCCCCATTGACTTATAAAAGTCTAAAGAAATCCACTATAATTCCCAGAATAAAACCCAAAACACCGAGATTTCCTTCCCTGTTTTACGCGCCTGCTGCAGATCCGCTGCCGCTATCAAGGGGCAATTTTCATGGAATAACGATTGCGCTATCTCAGTCACAATATTCCTTGTTAAACATCCGCTGCCCATAAAACGACGACAACGGGGGGTGCGAGCTCTCCGTCTGGCATCGATAATCGCGACAGAAAATACGGCGCCCCGATACGAGGGCGCGCAATCTCGCCGTTTTCTGCGAAACATCAAGACGGTTGCATCACCTGCGCAAACTGAACGACACGCGGCTACTGTTACGAAAGCTGGCGAGTTTCCTCGGCGCTGTTCATCCTCGTGCTTCGTTCCTCGAGCACGATAACGCGTGCACGCGCGCTTGTACGTAAGTACGAGCAGTGGCTCGCGCGAAAGTATAAACAACTTTCCAATGGTACGAGGAGCAGCAGCTGTGAAAGCAGAAACTTTTTAACTCGCCTCTCGCGTGGCATAACGGGGGAGGTTGCGCATCGCGCGTACCACCGACATGGCTACACGTGAGGGGTGGATCCTTGGGATCCGAGTGTCACTGCTCTGCTGCCAACTGCGCCAATTGCCGGGGGGAAGTTATCACGTTTTGGGTGAAGTTTGAAGTGGGCGATGTTTTGCTTCAAGTTGGAAATGACCGGGGGATCCTGGATTTTTGTACGAGAGTCATCGAGTTTGGGAACTTGGGTGATCGAACTCGTTTATATTGCTTGAGTAATTAGGTATCTAATTAGGTTGTACTGGGATAATTAGATAATCTGCCACTCGATGCACTTTGTGCTCTTTAGGGTTTATAAAGAAACCGACTTTTGAAAAAACTGGTTTTCGAATCTTTACAAAAAGTACCAAAAATAATTGAAAACATTGAAAAATATTTATACTTACTGTACGATTTTTCAGTTTATTTAATATTTATGGAATTACGAAAATATAACGAAATGAATATACTCTATCTATAAAAAATCAAATAAACAAGAAAAAATCTAAAATAACTAAAATTCGAATGAAATATAAATTATAAATTTATTTTTATAATTTATATTTCATTTAGTATCTATTTTTGGCTTTATTTCATTTAGTATCTATTTTTCTTCTGGAAATATAAACTTATAAAGATTACTTTCACAGTAAACTTTTGCTACAATATGCTTGTTCCCGATGCGATTTCAAGTAAAAATGTTAACGTTTTTAATTAAGTAAATAATTAATATTTACAAAAACCGGGTATTTAAATTTAAAAACGAAATTTACAAATTGATCAAAGAAAAACGGGTTTTAAACCCGATTTCCAATAACCGCCAAACCCTAGTGCTCTCGGGCTGAGGAATGTACTCGGTTACTGCGAGTGCCTCCATCTCAGATTCCATATTCCATGTCGCATTTCAACTGTTAATTAATTACAGACTACGTGCATTAGCATGCGCGAATCACTCGGCAGAAAGCAGCCCATTACCGCGGAATAGAATTCCATTGACATAATCGGCTCAGAAATAGAAATGCCATCGAACCCACGCGGCATCGAATTCCCGCGAGCCCAGCAACCTGTTCCCTCCGCCAGCAGGTATCACGCAACGTAATTGCACCGAGACCGGGCCAAGACCGAGGTAATTACACATCCACTAGCCACCGACGATTATCTTATCGTCGAGGAAATAACCGACGAACGGTCGACGACGGTAATCGTTACATCTATGAACCGTCTCGACTGATTCCGCGACTGCAATTACCAGATAATTCGCGTGCACGGTAAGTAAATGGTGCGTGACACTTAACGACGCTCGCGTTAACCGTATTACTACTTAGATCGTTTCATAATACCCATTCCGTGTAATACTCAAACGCCGGATAATTACCGCCGAACCAACGATCACATTACAGTCGCCAATGAGTTAATACCTGCCCGCGATCCTCCACAAATTCATTGGCCATTTGCGTCTGGATCTACCCGCATGCAACTACCATCCCAATATCGGAGCACCAACGCGAAGCTAAAATACGTGGCGACTGTTCCACGAAACAGGCGGCAAATGCAGCTGTGTCATTCGCCAGAGTCAACGGACACCGAAGGGACGATCGATATTTCTCGATGGAGTCCTCAAAACGCCCTGTGCCCGCTCAGAAGAATACGTTCATCAGGTGTGCCGCGCGCAAAGTCGCCTGTATTCTGCGCAACAGGGGAATCTGCATACTTCCCCTCACGCGGGGGGACGTAATCACAATGGGCCACATACCTGTGCCCGGCTACGAAGAATGCAGGGTGGTGCCGCTCCCCCTTCCCCGCTGCCCTGCCACCTTTTCTTCTCGCGACACAGCAGTCTGTCCCATTAACAGCTCCACGAGTTGCAGGAGACATTCGGCAAAGGACGATGAACGAGCGAGCCGGTCGGCGGTATCCGTTGGAAACAGGGAAACGGCAACGTTACATCCCTTGAGGAGGAAGCGGCTTCGCTGAGTATCGATTTTTGCAAAAGCGTTGGGGGGGGGGGGGGCGGCGAGGAACACTGTTGCGGGGTGCAATTGGTATGGTGTCTCTAGACTGTAGAGACAGAGACGGGCGGGTGGCAAAAATGATTAAGCAGTAGGTTCCTTGGAGGAGGCAACATGCTGGGACAGGAATCCCTCCGCTACTGAAATGGCAACCCTCCAACGTGACGGCCCCCGACAAGTCGGTGAGCAATCAGTCGAATCGTTATCACTCACCGATGCCACTGCTCGAGTAACTGCTCATTACCCTAGCACATGTCCCGCGAGCAGCGTCCGCCGACAATTGCTCCATAGGCAGCACCCCATCCCGCAGCAAAAAGTCATCTCCAGCCAGGACGGCGTACAATTAGCCTCGTGCTCGGCAGAAGGTGGTTGCCAGAAGTTTTGGGAGATGTCGGCGCGTGAGGGACGGAGGAGGACACCGCGAGCAACCGGCAGAGCGCCGGACAGAGAGGCAGCGAAGGGTGGCACAGAGACGCAGATGGTGGAAATCTCGGGGAATAAAGGCGAGAGGGGAGGGAGGGGACCAGGAGGAGAGGGGGAGGGGGTAGGGGGGGGGGGAGGTGGAGGGGGCAGGCAGCACGAAGAAGGTTTTTTCGAAGACGACGATGGGGAGACACGGAAGGTGGGTAGCACCTGGTGGTCGTCAGGGCCGGTGGTAGTGATGGTGCCTTCTGGTGGTGCGTCTGGTGGTGGTTGTGTCGATGCACGATGCAACAGATGCTTCGAGAAGAGAGGCCCTCTTTCTCTGCATGTGCCATCTTTCGGGATGTTCCCTCCTTCTGCCCTGTATTCTGTATGTGGAGCAGGCTTCTTCTTCCCTACTTCTCTACACCTCTATTCACTTCCACCCCGGAAATAATCTGGGGCGCGACTCGCGGGGTGGAGGATCTTGGGGGACGACGGTGTCTGTACTTGCTAACCCTTTGCAGACGTCTCGTTCGATGGGATCTGGTTTGGAAGCCTCGATACGGAATCCTGTTTAGTCGAGATTCCGGCTAGGTTCGAGTGAATTGCTTGGGTCGAGGGGGAGTCGCGAACGGAGCTCATCCTCTGATTAGCTCCTTGGTCCTTGCTCTTTATCGTCTCTGATCCAGGCGGAGCTTCTAATCAGGGAAACGTGTCGATGGACCCCTCGCGACTTTCATGAGCACGAGATTCGGTAAGGGCGATGGCAATCTATTCGGGATTGTGGTTATCGATCGCAGACCTTAAGGTAGCTCCTGAATAATCTACTAAATTCAAGAATTCTTTCAAATTTCGTTCGAAACTAATTTGGAATACAAGAAACCCTTGTGCAAAGTTTAAAATCGATTTACCACATGGTTATCGAGAAATTGTTAATTAAAGTTTATGCATTTTAACACAGTGGCATATGGCAGAGTCGAAAAAAGAGGATTATAGTTTCAGTTTTTCTGCGGAAACAGGAAAACTATATTCAAGAAGTGTACCAAAATTGGCACTAAAGTACATCGAAATGTCACGAAATGAATTTATTTATTTCTACGTTGAGCAGAGAACATGGCAACGTCGCACAATCGATATGTTTAGACATTTAAATAGCGAACGAAGATTCAGATTCATAGGATAAAGCAACCAGTGAATAACCGAATTGTTGAATTTATGGACCTTTGAGATTAATTCTTGAGTATATTTATGTATAACAACAAAACAACTGTTGAAATTGCATTTAAATTTATTTGTCTTAAAATTTCTATAAAAATAATTACTTATTCTTATCTTAATTTTAAAAAAAACGATTATAAAATGTAAAACGTAGAAATCCAGTAAATGTAGAAGTCCAGTAAATGACCGCATACTTTTAATAAGAATTGTACTTATTAATGTTGCTTAATACGCGTAACAAAAAATATGGGATATTAAAAGTGCAACTACACTCTAATTATAAACATAAAATATTTTTAAATTTATAATTCACATTTCTTTGCCTATTGGTCATTCACTGGTATGCGGTCAATTACTGGTTAGTTTACCCTATGAACATTTTTTCTGACATTTTGGTTATAAAAGACGCTCCGAATGAATGCAACGTTCTCAGATCTGCTGCTCCAATTCACTACGCTAACCAATTTATTATTCTATTTTCGTATTACAATTATAATTCTGGTATATTAACTATTTTATGTAATCGTTTGGGTGATATTGGTTTATTGATATTAATTTGTTTTGGGTCTTTTGTTGGTTCTTGAAATTTAATGTTGTATAGATTTAATTTTGATATATTTTTGTTTATTTTAAAGCTATATTTACGAAGAGTGCTCAGATACCATTTTCTTCTTGATTACCTGCTGCTATAACTGCTCCTACTCCTGTTTCATCTCTTGTACATTCATCAGCTTTAGTTACGGTTGGTGTTTATCTTATAATTCGTTATAATGAGGTCTTAATTTTTTTTTTTAAGTGGTTTAATTTTTGTTTCTGTTTTTACTATAATAATATCTGGATTGATTGCTAATTTTGAGTTTGATTTAAAGAAGATTATTGCTTTATCAACATTAAGTCAGTTGGGTTTTATAATGAGAATTATATTTTTTAGTTTATATGATTTAGCTTTTTTCATTTAATTATTCATGCTATATTTAAGTCTTTAATATTTTTATGTGTGGGCGGTTTTATTCATTCTATAAATGATAATCAGGATTTTCGTATTACAATTATTTATATTAACATTGTACTGTTCAAAATATATATACATGATGTTAAAAATTATTATCATAATTTCCATAGTATCATACTACTTTATATTTGTCGTTTATTACCCAACTCTAATTTGACTAACATAGTTGGTTAGGAACTACCTTAAAGGACACGGGAGGAGATGAAAATAAAGAATTTCTATATGAGCTTGTGATTTGAAGGAACTGAGAGCAGTGAAAGCTGATGCTCGTGGAAAGCTCCCAAGCATCTTCAATATTTCCTGCGTTCACATATAAATCAATGGGGCCTGAAAATCTGTAAACAAACCTATTTGTGGACGTCCTTCCTCTTTTCCTGCTCTCGCCGGAAGGCCACGCAGGTGCTGCTAAAACCACTTCCGAGCGAGAGAGCAGAGGAACAGCTTCGGAGGGAGAATTTCGCCAAGCTCTGTCTGCAATCAGACTTTCCTTAAAGCCAACGTCCACGTAGGCGTTGCCTTTCAGCCTCGCCCTCGCGTGGCCATCGATTTCAATTCATTTGCGGCGTAATTCCAGGACTTCCATCGGGTCACGGATTCCTTGGAACCGTTCCCGCGCTGGCAGAACGACGGACGGATATAGAAGCAGGAAAACGAAAGTGGAAAGGTCGTAAACTGCGCGAGAACGGCCTCCGCTGGTTGGGGGGAAAGGGTTGCCAGGACCTCTTCCCCCCTTTCGCAGCAAGCCGTCTGGCACCGAGAACAAGTCTCCGGAGTTTAATAAAGAAGCTCCGACAGGGTTGTTCAACCCTCCTGCTCCTGGCACGACGCGAGATTTCTCAACTTTCTTCCTCGCCCTTTTATTTCCACCTTTTTTTTCCCCCCCCAGTTCCATCGTCTGCTGCATCCTGTGCTCTGTCTACGGCAGGAGTGGTCGATACGCGAGAAAGGGGTTGAGACGCGGAGGTACTAGGGGCGGGAGACACGTCTCCCTTTTGAATTATCGCCAGCGTGGGCATCATTAAGATCCTTCAAATGAATTTCTTCGTTTGAAGTGCTACACTTGAGCTTCAATGATACGTTAACGAAGGACAACGTATTTGTATTGGACTGGAGCGTACAAATTTACGAAGGAAAAATACTTTCAATGCTACTGCAGACCCGCAAGCCCTTCCAGTTTATCGCAGGTTCGGGGCGTGAGAGGATTTCGACGAATTTAAGGATTTCCTCAAATCCCGCACTATCTGCGATCTTCCCTGGCGAGATTGCGTAAGAGGTGGATGAGGAGGGGTGGAGGGCGGGGGGAAGGGAGAAATGGCTGGAACGCCGGGAAAGGATTTGGCAAGGGTTTCGAGAGAGACTCCCAGAGGATCGAGGAGGGCGTAAAGACGACAGATTGCTGGCTCCGATCGAGACAGTCGAAGGGTTTGCCAGCCGGTCGACTCGTTTCTTTCGGTGCCTTTCGTTTACCCCGCTCCACGACTGACTCCTTCTGCCGAGGATCTTACCCTGCAGGACCTTCTGGGCCGACAGAAGGCCTTCACCTCCTACCACTTCTCTGCCTCGTCCCTCTTTCGCCTCCTTCGCGCGTTTCTTGCGCGTCCACCCTTGCCTCCTTTCAATAAATCCTCTCGGCGGCTCTCGATCAGAGACTTACACAATCGTTTCAACCCATACAGCACACTACGTTGCAGAAAGGTTGCAGTTACGTTGCGGTGCAACATTGTAACATTGCAGGTAATATTTCTGAGATGTTGCAGAAATCTTCCTATGTCCGCCCCTGTGCAACATTGTATGAAATATTTCTGCAGTGTTTCCGAGATGTTATAGGCAATTCTCCCGTAACGTTTCGGAGATTTTACAGCAACTTTCTCGCAACGTTTCGGAGATTTTACAGCAACTTTCTCGCAACGTTTCTGAGATTTTATAGCAATTGTCCCGCAACGTTTCGGAGATTTTACAGCAACTTTCTCGCAACGTTTCGGAGATTTTACATGAGGCACACCTTATATCGCACGAAATACGTCAACGCGTATTTTTGAGATCTTATACTTTCAGTTATAAACGGGATAAGTCCCATAGTTTACATAAAGCATACAATCAAGTGAGCTTACATTGTCTGCTACTTATTGCACTAAATTATCATAAATTATATTATGTTACACAAAGCGTAACCTAATATACACTGTATATGGGGTATACTGCGATATTATACTAAATCTATATACTAAATCGATATTATAACAGTTTTTGGTTACAGCCCTGGTTACTGCGGGACTTTTGTTGTAAAATCTCCGAACATTGCTGTAAAATCTCCGAAACGTTGCGAAGAAAGTTGCTGTAAAATCTCCGAAACGTTGCGGGACAATTGCTATAAAATCTGAGAAACGTTGCGAGAAAGTTGCTGTAAAATCTCCGAAACGTTGCGTGACCATTGCCGAAACGTTGCAGGAGTAATAGTGCACCGCAACATTGCTGAAATGTTGCAGGAATCTTCCAATGTCCGCCCTTGTGCAACATTGCACCGCAACGTAACTGCAACCTTTCTGCAACCTTTCTGCAACGGAGTGTGCTGTATGGGAAGTGACACAATTTCAATATAGAATGTCCTCTAACTGTGTACCAGATGAAAATACTTTTTCTCGTATACAAGCGCTTCAGTTTCCTTGCAGCTCCGCAAAGGGCAAAACTGTTTGAGTCGAGGAGCCTCCCCTTGTTTCGCCCTTTCAGGCAAAGCTTCCAGTAAAAATTCCCGTCGGCGGTGCCGTAAATAATATTTGTCCGTTCCATTTTTCGTGCCAGGTTCCAGAATCTATCTCGACATCGCCTGAGGACGTTAGAATGGCGGGGTAGAGAGAAGGGTTGCTTGAATGGCTCGCCAAGTGAGATCTAACAATTCCAGCACGTAACGCGCGATGGAGCACCGAGATCCACGAGAATTTCGTCCTTCTGCACGGCTCGCAGATAAGAAAGAAGAAGCTCCGAGGAACGAGGCGAACTGGTGGCCACGATCGGGGAGGTAGAGGGCGAGGAACAGCTGCGAGACACCCCAAAAGTACGGAGAATCTTTTGAATCACGGCCTGGCCTCGTACCTCTTGTCTTCCCCTGATCTTCTTCTTCGTCATCGCCACTGACAGCCAACGCAACCGTCGTTTCTAACTGTCCCGGCACGGGGAAAGGGAATGGAACGCTGTTTCGAATCGATTCGCGTCTAGGAGACACTTGGGGACGGCTGGGTAGCCTCCGCCAGGAGCTTAGCCCGAGCAACCAACCCCTTGGAGGGATAAATAATACTCGGTCTGCATCAGAAAGATAAAAAAAAAAGACGGGAAATATAATATACTCAATAATTCACTTTCTTCATTATTTACAAAGTGGGCCAAGTTTCCTATAATTTTGAGGATTTAAGGGGTTGCTACTAATAAATTTCCTTTTACAATACCAACCACCTGTGTCACTGCGATTTATCCCTACCCATAAAAAAATACTATCTCTAACTTTCACTATCAAAAAGTCCCCTGATGTTTTTTACTTTACCCCCAATACCTACCACCGTTAATTTCTCAACCCTCGAGACTTTATCCCTTCTAATTCTTCGATACCTCCACTGCTATAGTATCACAGATTTCCTTAATTTCCTCTTTCCTCTCCACGCCAAGGCCCACGGACTCCTCCCGGCTTGTTTTGCCCCCGAGTCACCCGAGTCATCGACACCTGCCCCATACCTGGACGCTCGCCGCTCCCTTGACCCAGTCCTTCCTCTATCAGAACGACCGTTGCGATTCCGCAGGGTCGTTTGCGTAAGGAAGACGATCCATAGGGGACGATCAACCAAGGGTAAGCGAGGATCGGCCCTAGTGAATAGATTCCGCGGGACTGTTTGGGGTGTTTAGACGGCGGAGGAGAATAGAGCCCACAAAGAGGACGGCATCCGTCAACGGACCAATCGTCGGGACCCAGCCGTTTCACGTAATTAATCGGCTGCCAGGATCATCGACTGCGCCACCACTTGCATGATAGGTAGCTCGCCAAAAACAGCGAATCGGCCAAAATCGTGCGGGCAAACGAGCACGATCCACACAACGAGCATTTATGCCGTGTTATTACGACGGCCTGTTTATTACCAAATAATTCCAGCCTTTCACTTTAGCGAGGAAAGTTAATTATGCGGTCGCGAAGTCTCGCCAGGTCCCTCCGCTCCAGGGGTACTGTTGATCTTCATCTAACAACTTCAACGTCAACGATTTCACTCGTCCACTTTTACAGACCTCTGCATTGTGTGTAATTAAGTATCGACTTATCTCCTCCCCTCGGTTTGGTCAACGCCGCGTGACAGAGACGCTGGTAGTTAGCGGCACCTCCTACCCACGCGTTGAAGTCCCCGGATTGACAATCGAGTCAGGCTGCTTTGGACAGTTCACACTCCGCTCTGTACTAAATCTGAGGGTTCAGCCCTTCTGTGCGGATACCAATGAGACTTCTACTTCGATCTTCACCTGCGGCGCTCCGGTTTACCGTTAGTTCTCGATACAACGAGGCAAAGGAGCGTGGTGGAAAGTGGACGGGTGGTGTAACGGAGTCGTGAACGGTGCAATTCGACATGTCCGCTGGCTCCTCGGCTCCTTACTTTTATTAAACTGCGACATTAACGTCGCCGCGCCGTCGACAAAGTATAAATAACCGTATAGGAGTCGTGTGGACGAGGCGCAGCGAGCTTCAAGAAAGTTACGCGCCTTCGGTCGTCGGTCGAGGAAGAGACAGTCTGCAAACGACAGGCTTATGGATGGAAATTACGCGAAACAAGGGTCCCAGAGTGGGACTGGTGCAGCGCGGCTAACAACATTGCTTATTACCCCTAATGTACCGGAGCGTTACCTTATAATCGTTAAACGGTCGTGGTAATCAATCAGTCCTCGGAAGAGCCGACAATTACCGGCCCGCGGAGTCATCTGCTCCTTGGCGACGCTTGCAACATTGTGAATTTAAATAATAATCGACAGTGAAACGCGAAAAGCACGCGTTATTAGCGGATAATTCCTGCGGCCACGGTTTAATGGGGCCAGAGAGGCGAGAAGCTTCTTGCCGGAGACGCGGGGCACCCTCGACACTGCTCGCAATTTCCTAGCACGGCACGGGGCAGCTGCGGATTCGACACCAACTCTCTGACAAATAATTGCGAGCCATGTCGAATCGCAAATGCAGGCTTTTCACGGGCGCAATAACGCGTGACCAACTCTTTCGCTGGGAACGCTGAGAGAGATTCGGTTGGGTCTCTTGATATAAGGACTGATTAAATTGCAGCAGGTATGCTATTTTCTTCTTCCACTTGAATCTCTCGCTTGTAACTGGGAAATGCTACTTCCCTCGAGACCAATGAGATTTTATTATTATTAATTAATTTTATTAATTCTGAGATAAAGTTTCAACGTTGTAGAATATATGTTCGTCGTTGAAAATTAACATTTAAAGAATCATCATGTTCGCCATTTTCAACGATGCTTCAAAAATATTTTACCTGGAAGTCAAATTGTGGGTCATTTTGAGTCAGTGTAGGGTGACCTGTCCAGTGAATGAACGTTGCTCATGTAATATGAAAAATTAACGCGTAGGGTGACCTGTCCAGTGAGTGAACACTTAAGCTGCATGTCTCTTAAAATTAGTATTCAAAAGTTATTATTTAATCCCCTGAATGACATTGCTGTAAGCGAGCTGTTTTATTAATAAAGTCAGACATCCCGGAACACAATTCTAGCAATGTTTGATAGTTATAACTTTCATTAAAAGTCTGGCAGAGGATTAAATAAAAAATGGGCAAATGACCAGTGAATGAACATAAATTTCTAGTGAATGAACAGGGGTACCCCAGTGAATGAACGGGATAATAACTGTGGTTAGGTTTCCAATGTATTTAAACGATTTTTTGTGTAAATAATTTTTCATACTCCAATTGCAATAATATTGTTGATTTGATACTTTACTAGTCTTATAAGATCATAATTGCGCATAATTGAAATTTAATTTCTGGGGTGGGTTAACCTAATCTCCCACACTGGCGGCGAAAGTGTCAAAAGAAAAAAAGACCGGGTAAGCTGTTCATTCATTGGTAAAGTAAGAAATGCCCAGTGAATGAACGGCCGTTCATTCATTGGTATTCACTGGTATCTCCCATCCAATGCATGAACACCTAAGAAACTCGACAAATTCTTAGAAATCCGTTATTTTATACAGTATTTTTCTTTAAAGGAACATATAACAATGTAATTATAACCGCAAATTTATCATAGGACCATTAAATGCACCTCAATATACAAATTGTGGACATCACGTGACAAGCCTTGCCTTGAACTTGTGGCACGCCATGAGGACAACTGTTAAACAAACGGAATTAATACCGTATCGGTTATAATTAAACAGAAAAACGCTTTTGCGCGATATCTGTAGGTCTCCAGTCTATATGTCAGTGGCAGTTTCAACGTGAAGTGTTCGTATTCACTCACTGGGGGGTGTTCACTCACTGGACAAGTGACCCTATCGCGCTCATTTCACGGTGGAACTTACATTGAAATTTAGAGTGGACACCCGCAGACGTCTCGCAAAAGCGTTTTTCTTTTTTACTTATAACTTATACGGCATTAATTCTGTTTATTTAACAGTTGTCCTCACGGTCGTTCATTCACTGGCAAACGTGGACATTTCTTACTATACCAATGGATGAACAACTTACCCGGACTTTTTTTCCTCTCTTGACACTTTCGCCGCCAGTGTGGAGATTAGGTTAACCCACCTCAGAAAACAAATTTCAACTATGCATAATTATGATCTTATAAGACTAGTAAAGTATCAAATCATTAATACCTATTATTGCAATTGGAGAATGAAAAATTATTTATAGAAAAAATCGTCTAAATACATTGGAAACGTAACCTCTGTTATTATCCCGTTCATTCACTCGGGTATCCTTGTTCATTCATTAAAAATTTATGTTCATTCACTGGTCATTAGCCCAGTTTTTATTTAATTCTCTGCCAATCTTTTAAGGAAAGCTATGACTATCAAACATTGCTAGAATGGTGTTCCGGGATGTCTGACTTTAGTAATAAAACAGCTCGCTTATAGCAATAACATTTAGGGGATTAAATAAAGACCTTTGAATAATAATTTTAACATACATACAGCTTAAGTGTTCATTCACTGGACAGGTCACCCTAACAACCGAGGGTTAAGGGGTCTCCCTGCGAACTTTGGGAATTTTTTAAAACAAAACCATTAAATAAATTTACGTCCAGCTTTGTGGCTTTATTTGTCAATCTTTAGAGAATATGAAAAAAATTGTATGGAAAAATAGAGTTATAGTGCTTCAAATAGAGCGCCTTACAAAAATCATATGCGCATGGTTAGCATAAAATTAGCCGTTGCAATTGTCTGAAATAGAAAATTTTAAATTTTGTGTAATCTGTATGAGTGTGGCTATTGTCCAAACTGGATTAAATGAGAAATACTAAAAAGTAGAAAAAAAATGGCACCGTCTAAAACAGACATCAATTTCTGCAAAAAATTTGCTGGTTTTTTAAGTCGCAAAAGTTTAATTTTACAAAAACCGAACTACAATTAGTTTTAGTCACACCGAGAATGGGACATCTACTGAAGATATATACCAAGTTTGAAGTAAATCTGGTGATTGGTTTTTGAGGTATCATGCTAACCAATTTGAAAAACATCGTTTTGAGAAAAACGCGTTTAAAGTTTTAGGTATCGTTGTTTTCAATTAATTTTTTTTTTAAATGTTGCCTAAATATGTAGAAATATAGGCATAAAATTTTCAATTAATATAGTTTGAGAGTTTCTCTTAAAATAAATCCCAAATAGCGCGCTCCTTTTCAGGCCGTCGAAGTAGGTAGGGTTTATACAAAAACCGACTTTTGAAAAAACCGGTTTTCGAATTTCACTACTCCCAAAAAACCGGTTAAACCGGTTTTTGAGCTTTCATAACAAAAAAGTGTAATTAAAATAGTAAATAAATATTTTTACTTATTTTAACATTTTTCAGTTTCCTTAATATTATGGAATTACAAAAATATAACAAAATAAAATATACTCTATCTATACAAAAACAAATAAAAATAAAATTAAAATAGCTAAAATCCGTACGAATACGTACAATTTTTTAGTCCATCTAATATTTATAGATCTACAAAACTATAACGCAATAAAATAGACTGTATACAAAACCAAATGAAAAAAAAGCTAAAATAACTAAAATCCGTATAAATTTCTTAAAATGTGGTACCAAATTATAAATCTTTATTCCATTTCGTTTTTTTTCTGAAAATATGAACTCATGAAGATTAGTTTTACAGTAAACAGTTACCTACTACAATTTGCTTATGTCCGAGGCGATTTCAAGTCAAAATATTAACGTTTTTAAATAAATAATTAAATCATTTCTTCATATTAATTATAATATATAAAACCGGTTTTTTAAATTTAAAACCCGGTTTTCGAATTTTACAAAATTATAAATAAAATCCGGTTCTTAAAACCGGTTTTTAAAAACCAACAAACCCTAGAAACCCATTAACAGGAAGCTAGATACGATTGTCGTTGGAAAAATTGAGAGATTTTAACCACTTGCCAGTTCCATCGACTTTAATAAGACATTAAGAGCGAAAGCTTGTATCCCAATGACATTAAGTAGGTACCTCGGACCTAATTAATCAGCATTGGGAAAATTCTCGGTGAAATTTCTTGCCCATCGGAAACTCGGACGTTAATGATTCGTTCGCTCGCCAATGCCAAGTGTTCGCTCGCCCCGCCGCCTAATTATGCAATAGTTTACCACTTGGATAGGATGTACTAAATATCGCCGACGGGAAACTCTGTACGAAATGCAGCCGAGCGCGTGCTCACCTGCGGCCAAGACATGTCGAACTCGCAATTAAAGGGAAATTGAAGGATTATTACGTTGTAATTGCCATCGAGCGAATGTCAACCTGCAACATTGTGTCGGAAACGTACGAAAGTAGCTCTCTCGTCTCACGATTATCGAATATTTGCGTAAAAGTAACCGCGTCTCGCATGACATGCGACTGGAAACACGTTCTCCATAATGGAGCTTGACGTATGAAGGCACTTGCGAGCGAAATTACTTGCACTCGTGTCGTTAATGTGAATTCAGCTTGGACACCATTCAGTTTTCGAGTCTACCTCGGAGGACGACGAAAGTATTTGGAAAATTAGTGTGTTATATGTTATTATATTATTTAGAAGGCTATTCGTTAATCATTAACTAAGAGAACAAATGTACAGAAAGGAGCCCAGAGGATGGTAATTGATCTGCCGTTGAAAGAACCAAGAGGCAACTTTCGGTTAATTTGAATTCGATTTTAATTCTTATGTATTTTACACGAAGCTGCTTTGCAATTGATGGAAGCTCTGCAGAAATCTCTGCCAAGACTTCTACGCTAGTGTAAAGGGGGCCAGGTGCAAGAGTCTTCGAATGCACCCCGAATGCAGGGTGTTCGACTCGAATTTTGCAAAATTCAAACCGAACCTCTAAGGAGACCCCGAAGCTTGTTTGCAGTTCCCGTAGGTCAGTTTTCAAGGTTCCCCCAGGAGCAGAGGAGGCAAAGGGGAGGCTGGTTACCAGCGAGAGGAATCAATCTTGGGATCGATTTATCGTTAATCGGTTTAAGGCCACGAGGAAGCGTGGCTCGCTCGGATTTTCTCCACTCGCTGAATCAATGTCCTTTTTTTGTGACCGAACTTTCTGTCCGGCCTGTGTTCAGTTTTTTTTCACAGGCCAGGGAAGCCGATAGAGCACCAGGATCACTTCCGTGCCGAGGGTGAACAGCTGCAGGAGTCATCGACGACGAGGGTTTCCTCCGAGGCTGAGAAGGAAACGGCGGAAAAAAGTGCCGTATAGCTGCCAGGCACTGGGGGAAAATTGTGGTGCAACAAAAGGTGCGCTGAAAAACGGCATGTAAAATCGGAAATCGGGGCACGCTTCTTGCCTGCCACCCTCGACGCAACCAGATTCAGAAAAGAGAAGCGTAGCAATGGGAAGAAGAACGAGTCATTAGTAGCAAATGAGGGAAGAAAATAAAGAATTACGAGAGACTATATATTAAAATGCAATCTAGAGAAAACGTGGTGCCTCGGAATCAATTTTAAAGAGAACAAGTGATAACAGGACCCCTCTTCAGAGCTTACTTAAGTAAGGGGAAAAAGCGACAATGTCCATTTTTGGATATTTTGTTGGTGGCAACTGGGACTAAAGAACTGCCGAATCACAAAGAGTTATAAAGTTGAAATACCCTGGTAAGATAATGTTAAAGATTTGGTATAATGATTAAAAAAAATAGGAAATGCCCACTCTGCACTGGCAAAAAAAATACAGAATATCCCCATTCTTTGCCTAAGCAAAAGCTGCTGTCGTTAAGGTAAAACAAAAAACTATTTAAGAAGAAAATTGTATTTACCGAACCCTATTTCTTTACTAATGGACTAAAGTATTAAATCTTAAGTTTCTCGATAACACTGTGTTGTGACGCTCCCTGTTTCCCCCCTTACCGTTAAGAAAATTATATTTATTAAACCCTATTTCTTTACTAATGGACTAAAGTATTAAATCTTAAGTTTCTCGATAACGCTGTGTTGTGACGTTCCCTGTTTCCCCCCTTACCCTTCAATTCAAGAATGACTACCTACCACTGCCTCCTCCTTTGGCTATGCTTCGCAAAGTAGTGTAGGGTGGGGCTAAAAGTCCCGTTTTTCGTATAAACCTGTGTAAAATTTAGTATTAACAATCTAAAGATATCTGGTGTTATTTTGTATAAACTATAACTATTATGCTTTACGTTCACGAAGTTCGTTTGTTGATACTGTTATTTTCTGTTGAGTTATACCACAAAATGTTTTTCAATGCACGGGGCAAAAAGTCCATTGCATAGGGTAGAAAGTCCCTAATGTTGTTTTCGTGTAATATTAAACAAAATAAGTAACAAAACACTTTTCAAATCAACAAATATTCTTTTTGGTATACAATATTGAAAGGAAAGCATGACATTCTTTACTAAAAAATTAAAATATAAATCAGAGGCTCACTTTGAACTAAAAACTAAAAAAAATCGCTCAACTAAAACAAAAACACTATTTAAACACTTTGGCATCATTTCTTTATAGTTTGGTCATCTTATTATGAAAACAAATAATAAAATATATATTTTCAGTCTGAGGGACTTTTTGCCCCAATAGTACCTCTATAGTTTCTGCGATATATACGTTAGAAAATATTATCATTCAGCAATAAACAATATCGTGCACACTGTACTAAAGGAACATACAATCTTAATGTACTTGGCTGATACGCTTTTAAACCATGGTTTGCTTCGTATAAAACAAGAAAGACGACGTATTTCTTTTAGTTTTCGATACATAAAATAACGAAGGCGTCGTGTAATTCGCACGAACGTCCAGAACCGATTGGCGACTCTGTGGTCACCTCCGTTTCTTCTCGCCTTTTAGTTACAAGGAGAGGTTCCCAGGTGTCCGCCGCCGATTGCTTTGAATTTTGGATATGTTTTAGGGGGCGAAAAAATAAGAAATACGTGTCTTTTTATTTTGGTCCATTTGCATGTTCAAGGGGTGAAACCACCCTTCATAGTTACCCCCTAATAACGATGACGGACGACAAGAACATCGTCCATAGAGCAAGTTATGACGCAAATTAAATTTATATCAAGTTTCACTCAACACAATTTTTGTACCCCGTATGAACTTTGGGGGGTGGATTCACCTCCTAAACATGAAAACGGGCCGCTATAAAAAAACACGTATTTCTTAATTTTCGGTCCTCTAACACATATCCAAAAACCAAAGCAATCGGAGACGGGCACCAACTATTCTTATGAATTTTGGAGGGTGGTTTTACTCCGTAAACATGCAAACAGGCCAAAACAAAAAGACACGCATTTCTTATTCTTCGGTCCTCTAAAACATATCCAAAATTCAAAGCAATCGGAGATGAACACCTGACAATCTTATAACTTTGGGGGTTGGTTTCACCCCCTAAATATGAAAACGGGCCGCTATAAAAAGACACGTATTTCTTATTCTTCGGTCCTATAAAACATATCCAAAATTCAAAGCAATCGAAGATGAACACCCGAAAATCTTATAACTTTGGGGGTTGGTTTCACCCCCTAAATATGAAAACGGGCCGCTATAAAAAGACACGTATTTCTTATTTTTCGGTCCTCTAAAACATATCCAAAATTCAAAGCAATCGGAGATGAATACCTGAAAATCTTATAACTTTGGAAGTTGGTTTCACCCCCTAAATATGAAAACGGGCCGCTATAAAAAGACGTATTTCTTATTTTTCGGTCCTCTAAAACATATCCAAGATTCAAAGCAATCGGAGATGAACACCTGACAATCTTATAACTTTGGGGGTTGGTTTCACCCCCTAAATATGAAAACGGGCCGCTATAAAAAGACACGTATTTCTTATTTTTCGGTCCTCTAAAACATATCCAAAATTCAAAGCAATCAGAGATAAACACCTGAAAATCTTATAACTTTGGAAGTTGGTTTCACCCCCTAAATATGAAAACGGGCCGCTATAAAAAAACACGTATATCTTATTTTTCGGTGCTCTAAAACATATCCAAGATTCAAAGCAATCGAAGATGAACACCTGAAAATCTTATAACTTTGGAAGTTGGTTTCACCCCCTAAATATGAAAACGGGCCGCTATAAAAAAACACGTATATCTTATTTTTCGGTCCTCTAAAACATATCCAAAATTCAAAGCAATCGAAGATGAACACCTGAAAATCTTATAACTTTGGAAGTTGGTTTCACCCCCTAAATATGAAAACGGGCCGCTATAAAAAAACACGTATATCTTATTTTTCGGTCCTCTAAAACATATCCAAAATTCAAAGCAATCGAAGATGAACACCTGAAAATCTTATAACTTTGGAAGTTGGTTTCACCCCCTAAATATGAAAACGGGCCGCTATAAAAAAACACGTATATCTTATTTTTCGGTGCTCTAAAACATATCCAAGATTCAAAGCAATCGAAGATGAACACCTGAAAATCTTATAACTTTGGAAGTTGGTTTCACCCCCTAAATATGAAAACGGGCCGCTATAAAAAAACACGTATATCTTATTTTTCGGTCCTCTAAAACATATCCAAAATTCAAAGCAATCGAAGATGAACACCTGAAAATCTTATAACTTTGGAAGTTGGTTTCACCCCCTAAATATGAAAACGGGCCGCTATAAATAGACACGTATTTCTTATTTTTCGGTGCTCTAAAACATATCCAAAATTTAAAGCAATCGGAGGCGGACACCTGGGAACCCCTCCTTGTTAGTATACTGCGAAACTCAATACATGGTTTAGGAATAGAGATTTTGAATTCGGGACTTTTTACCCGCCGGAGTTTTAACTCCACCCTACCCTATTCTATATACAACAATACAGCAGTATCTGAAAAACAAGTGGTTCAGGGGCCCCAGGTTCGTCGTCCTTTCCCCTCAACATTGAGACGCGGGCCGCAGTTATAAACAACCAGCGCCGCTCGTTTGCAGTCGCCGATAATGCAAAAACCGAGCGGGCCGTGGAGCAAGGCCCAAGTAAAGACAGCCCAACGAGCCAGCCGTGGAAAGTGAACACGCGCGGGCAGTATATTCAGTGGCATGGGCATAAACGTCGATGATAAATTAATCCGTCGTCTCACGTAGAGGCTTTTAATTAGGTGCGTTGGTACGCTCCGTCCCGGCCCGCTTTCTCATAGGGGCCTGGCAGGCCCAGAGCGCGGGGCCCAACGTGGGCCCAACTCCGATCGGGTGGTTTCATTCAAAATGTACCAGTCGAGAGCAAGAAAGCACGTATGATGGGTCAGCGACAGTGCTCGGTGGGCACGCGGCACCTGCCGGCACCGTTATTGGCCTGGTTAATGCCGCTGGCTCCCTTCTAACGAATCAGGAACATTTTCCGAAGATGGCAGAACGTCCGCTCCGCACCTTCCGCGAAACCGTCTCGTGCTTCCTCTGCCACGAGGGTTCCGCCTCCCCCCAAGTGTGCCGATTGTCAGCTTCTTGAGAGGGCCTGGACCCATTCGGTGATGTGGGATCACGATGCGTAGTTAGATAATTAATGAAGGTAAGCTCTTGGGGAGCTGTGAGGCGTAGAATGATTAGAATGGGATGTTGGTGGCAAGTTCAGTCTTGTTGCACATGGTTGCGATGCTTTGCGGAACCTCGAGAGCAAGGCTGTTCTTGCTCCCTGGCGCAAGGCAGTGGAATGCTTTGCAAACGTTCTGTTCAAGCCCCCTGGAGAAATTCTTTGGCATCTCGCGATGCAAGCCGCGGAAATGCAGCTACAATGACTGCGCGGCCAGGAATTTTTCTCATTAATTCGTGGCCATTGAAAGGACCAGTGAATGAATATCAATTAGCGCGGGGGAACGATTGCTCAAAGGGACGCAGCGAGGGTAATTTATGCTGCTCGAAGGGCGTTAATAGACAGGTACCTATTATGACCTCCCTATAAAAATACCAGCCAGGGGGAGTGAGATTGCGGCTGATCAAGATTATATCCAGTGATGAGGCAATCGTTCCGTGGTCATAGACGTCTTAATGATACGCACTTAATGACCGCTCGTTAGGGGCGTTCTATCAACCAGTCCACCGGCAGATGCGTAGAAAAAACAACATTATAATTCAAGTAGCAATCAAACAGCCCTGTGCTTCCACTCGCTGATGAATTGAAAGCTCCGCGAGCTACCATCGGGCATATCCCCGCCAATAACTTTTCTAATCAACAAGGATTACTCTTCGAGGATTTGACTGGAATGAAAGGAGCAGGAAGGTATTAGAGTTCAGTGGCAAGGAATACGCTGGGGGTGCACCCGGAGCTTCGCAACGCGGGGGAATCCCGATGGAGGAGATTTGCCCACGCGACTTGCGGTGGCTCGATTTCACGAGGGTAACAAAATCTTGGCGGGGCAATCAAGGTAGGAAAGGGAGGCCACATTAAGGGAGGGACCTCGATCGGAAATCCGTGTTCCTCCTTGCTTTCACTTTACATCTGGCACGATCCGGCCGCGAAGACCCTCTCCATCGGAGGCGTCGCCCCTCTCGTAAGGGTTCTCCGCAGAGACAAAAAAAAATTCAAGATAACTACTTGCAAACTATTCATTATCCGCCGTGATTACTAGCTAAGCCGAGCGCGGGGGAAATAATTAAACCCTGATTCAATTACCATGGTTTTTTTTAACATTAGGTATCTTCTTTATTATTTTGTTGTAAGAAGAGGCCTTCTGAAAGGTGTGCCAGGTAAAGTAAACACGTGTCGCGACCATAAGTCTGCCCCTATGCCCCAGATGACATAACAGCGAAGAACTAAATCCCGATCGAACTCCGGACTGGATGCCATCGAATCGGTGACTGGCCCGGGATCCCCCCGCGGGTCCCTCCAGCACGGATCATTGTGCTCCCCTCACAATGGGGTCACGTCGTGCATGACGAGCTTAAGATCGCGACGGATTTCCTCCTTGCAGATACAAAGGATCATCGAAGAGGAAGAGAAAACCGGGGTAGGAGGTACCGCTAGCACGTGGCATCTGCGACGATCGAAAATTGAAAGTCGGCGGCGGAGGAGGAGGTGGGGGAGGGGGAGGGGGAGGGGGAGGGGGACGAGGGGCGGAAAGGTGACTGGTGGCACGAGCCCGTGGAATAAAGGAAGAAATGCATCTGCGAAGGAGGAAAATGGGAAGAAAGGGAAAACTGGTGTGCCTTTAAGAAGGAACGAAATAAAGGATACGCGCTGCCGAAGATTTCTGTGAGAACGAGGGGAGGGGACGGAAGGTGTTCCAGCATCTGCCGGATCGCGCGAACAAGTTGCGGCGATGTATCGCGAGTCCCGGGTGGAATAGAGCGAGCCTGACGCGGGTATCCTACCTAGGGTAAGTCCGGGAGACGCGGTCGTCCTAATATAAAATGGCTATTAAAAGTAATATAGAAATTATTTATTTTATCAGAACAAACGTATATGTTCAGAATTTTATGCTGATTCAGAAAAACTGATCGATATTTGCTTTAAGGCAATATTTACTGTAAATCGAGTTGAAAACTGAAGTCATGACATCTGACCACCTCCCCCGAGGTGCCGGGAGAAATGGTTTCCGTCGTTGGCAGGGACCACTCACATAATTATTCATGGAAAATTAACAAATGATAAAGCCAAATTATTTATGAGTGAATACAAGTGCAGATTCATTGATATTTAATTTGTTTACACTGAACAAGTAAAGAACACATCAAAGAAATAGTGAACAAAAGTGAATAAGTAAACTAAATAAACAAAAATAATAATAAAATAATAATAAAAAGTAAAAAATAAACAAAAATAATAAAAAAATCATAACTCGACCATCTCTCCTTTCTGCTGCGAGAGATGCTCTTCTCGTTAGCTTTGAGAGGAAGAGTTAACCGGTTAACTGTCAATGTATCATATATGATCAAACAAAAATCTGGCCAATTCTGTCAATGTATCATATATGATCAAATGGAATAACTTTTTTGATTTTCAAAAGATTTGAATGAAACTTGGTATGTAATGGTGTTTGGGGTCGCTGAATCTGAATTTGGCATCGGAATTGTAAAATTCAATATGGCAGACTCAAAATGGCCGAACCAAATTGGCTGACAAACATTAAAATACTATCGGGATATAGAAAAATTGTATATAGGGGTTTTTGGGGTCCCTGAATCTGAATTTGGCATTGGAATGGTAAAATTCAATATAGCAGACTCAAAATGGCCGAACCAAAATGGTTGTTTGCCACCTAGCGGTGACTTTTAGTACTAAGCCGAAACTTGCAGATCAAAAAAAGCTTTTGCGGTGGAATTTATGGATGAAGAATTCAGGTATAAAATTATTCAAAACTTTTTCGTTGAAAATAAAAAAACTAAAAAATTAAACCCCTAAACCCTTATTTTTCAGAGGTTGGGGGTGGCATTGAAAAAAGTAACTGCTGCAATCGAATTATAGACAAGAAAACTTCACAAATAACAAATTTTTAAATAAAAAAAAGATTTAGTAAAGAATTGACAAACTCACCCCTAAATTCTATTTTTTAGGGGTTCGGGGTGTCGGATGAAAAAAATAATCCCGGAATCGGTTCAGCGACTCAAAAAACCCCTGTATACCGAATTTTGTGTGATTCACTTAATTTTTCGATGTTACCAGTTTGGGCCCTAATAATGAAAAGGACCGTGCCAGTTAACCGGTTAATATGGCCAAATACTTTGGCTGCATTCTCCCTCAATATCTCTACTATCTTATTATCTAAAAAATTAAACGAAAATAAAGTTAGAAGTATATTTTAAATTCGATTCTGTACACCGCTGTTTGATAAAAGAGGTTAAATGTAACCTCAATTTACTTTTTATAGTGTTTAAATTCAGAAAAACACAGAAGGAAGGGAAATGACGCTATTCATTCAACTATTTGGCTTCTAGAGAAGTAATTGGTCTGCACTTTAACGCGTTTTTACGTATAGAGTCTGAAAAACAGCGACTCGACCAACTCTCCGGCCCGACCGCGTCTCCCGGATTTACCCAATTCAGAGCACTGTAACAGTGTTTGAAATATTCAAAGCTGCTCCATCGCCCATAATCAGTTTCAGAAAGGGTGGAAATAAAGCGGAAGGCTACCAGGCCACGTGCCGGCGCGAAGAAAACCAATCGACCCGTCCCTCGCCCTTAAAAACACTGAACCACCCCATCTCCCACTTTCCACAGTCCCCAAGAATCTGCCCCCTTTTCCGAGCGCCCCCTCCGCGCCAAGACGAGCCGAGAACCAAGTGGCGCGGACGTCAGCTTCTGTCGCTCGGAGGTGATCGTGCGGCATCTGTGAAAACGCTGTAAAGGGGGGCCAAGGCGGCGTGGGGCAGAGCGGAGGGCCCCAGGGTGATCAGGGAAATGAGGAAAACGGCCGTGGCGCGCGCGCGCGCGGTATCGTCGGTGGTAGGTATAGGTGGTTGGCGAGAAAGGTAGGAGGACGAAGGAACTCGGGCTGACTGACTGCCTGTTAGGAGATGGCCTGTTGCCTGCGAGTCGGTGGTTCTCTTGTATACTCCTGGGAAGTAGCGGCAGATGTTCCGACTCGGTTGGCGCGTGCCCGCTGCCACTTGGCTGCGAAGAAGACGCTACCATCTGCCCCTTCTTCGTCTTCCCCTTCGACCTCACCCTCCCGCCCCGACTCCCCTCTCCAACGCTCGCCTCCCCAGCCAGCAGGCCCGATACAGCGCGGCTCTGCGCGCGTGCACGCGAACACCGCGGCTGCACTGATACGGAGCCGCGTTATCTGCCAGCGGTACCAGGCCCAGATATCGCCGATATCGCCACCTCTCCCTTCGCATGTATTCGAGGCCCGATAGCCACGAGCCTGCGGGACGCTCGAGATAAGGCCCCGAGCTGTTTGCACTGCTCGAGGAGCCACCAGTGGCCGCGTATACGCGCTGCTTGTTGAGGAAGCTCGAGTGGGCGTTCCAGCGGGCTTCATTATAGGGGAGGAAGAACCAACGGGGCAGAGAATTTTGCTTTTATGAGGAACTTTGCTTTTTTTCTGAAACAATTACTGGTTGGCAGGCCAAACATAAGGAGATGAGCGAGGAGATATAAATGGGGATGCAAGTGCCAGGAGGTGGCCGAAAATTCAATCGAGGCGGATCGCGGAGGAAAGGTGCGCGGTTGGTTAGATTTAGATCGGCCACGGACAAGCAGAAAACCGCAACGGAGATATCGATCGTGCGTAATCGAAAACTCGAGCAAATCCGACACCGGCCGTCCATGGTTATTGTACTCGGGGCACGGGCCCCTCGAATTAAGATCAATCGATTCCGTATTATTCCGCGTCTAATTTTACAGCCGCGGTCGCTCGCTGATATCCGCCCACGGAAGGGACACCGGTTACCCCTTCTTCGATGGTCTCGCGTTCGCGATCGGGTTTTGCGCTGAATGAACCGTTATCAATGGTGAAAACGATCGGCTGTTAACGTCCGACTGGACAGCGGGGAAATTGGAGATCTTAAACGTCGCGGCTGCTATTTTTAAATGGAATTGAAATGCCCCGCGCGCGCGCGCGCTTGAAACGTGACCACGCGATACGATTTCAGTGATATCGGAGTGGCTCGGTTCTGTCAAAGGGAACAGCAATTACCGACACTGCTATATCAAGGTCCGATCTCTATCTCTTCCTCCGCCCTGGGCAAAAATTATTTTCCCGCCCTTTATCTTTAATTATAAAATCATTATTTTAAAATATAATTTTTCACGATGAGTGAAATTTTTGTAGGTATTTTTTTAATAACAAAAGCCTTATCTACTTTTTACGGCTTTTTCATAGAGTTTTACTTTTTTTATTGATTTCAATTTTCTCTTTCTATCAATTTCGCCGTCCCCCTAGATCGGGCCTTGACTGCTACATAATGAAAACACCTTTCTAAAGACTAAAGACTCCCCGTCGACTGCGCCCAATTTGACTCAAAATTGAACACCAGAGAGGGCGGGGGCCCAAGGGCCCTTGAACCCCCCAAAGAAAAAGGGGATTAATATAATCACGACTGCAGTAATTCAAAAGCTTTATAAAAATAAAAGAACTCGATTTTTTCTTTAAATAAATTTTCATAATCACCTAATGAATTTTACTGAATTCAAAGCTCCAAGGAAATTCAAAAGCTCTCCTCAGCAAAGAGACTCCATCCCCAAGAAGAAACCAGAGAACCCCACCAGCTCCTCGACTAGAAACGTCCAATATCCCATACTCCCAGAACCGAAATGCTCCAGATCCACCCAGCGACATAAGGTGTACGCGAGATGGCGAGCTGCACGGTATATAATTGCTTTCGAATTCGTGCGGACAGAAGGTGGAACGAATCGGATGCAAACGGCCCGTGGAAGCAGGTAAGGATTTCCTCGGTCTGGTACCGCGTACCCATACGCTCGCGGCGCAGATGGCGAGCCGTGCTTTTCGCCTGCCAGCGCGAGAATGGAAAGGAAAAATCTTTTGACGGGCGGCAAGGAGGAAAGCCGAGACGTGATCCGGCTTAGAGGAGCGGCTGGACCGGGCATTCGTTGTCGGCCTCGGTTGTGTAGGAAGCGTGGCACGTGCCGCCGTACAAAGAAAAACGCGGCGCAGCATCCGCAAGGTCGGTGCCATCTGTTGCTCCTCTCCACGGCCTGGAAACCGAGCCCGCCTGGCCCACTTCGGGACGGATTCTTTTCCGGTATTCCAGCGGAGAATTTCGTCTCGTGGACGCGCGACTCGCGTGCCCCAGCCTCCTCCTCTCGGTGCGGTTTAACGTTGCAGCGAGTATTTCAGGAATGCCGCGGGCCACGCCGAGGATCACGGCCTACCGCGCTACACCGAACAGCTGGCGCGCCTGTGCCTTCGCACGCGAATGGGCTACGGTCGATGATCGTAGTGACACTTCGTAAATCGAAGTGGGTGGAGGTTGAGACGGGTGGACCACGATTGGGTGCGATCGTAGCGATTGACGGGACGGGAGGGTTGTATTCATTGATGTAGGAAATTAAGGGTGGTCGGAGGCTATACTGCCCTCCTTAGTTAAACTGTCCTATTTAAAAGAGATGATATGATTTCGGCGCACTGGTTCGGTCTATTAAACAATTAAATAAAAGCTATTTTGCAATTTTAAGAATTTTTATCAAATTCCAACGTTTCGGTCAATGATGACTGTTTAAATATATAAAAGCACACGCAGTATATTTCTTTTTATCTAACTTTCCTTGAGAATGGTCATAATCATTGACCGAAACGTTGGAATTTGATAAAAATTCTTAAAATTGCAAAATAGCTTTTATTCAATTGTTTAATAAACCGAACCAGTGCGCCGAAATCATATCATCTCGACTAATTAGAACAATTTTTGCGGTCGAAATTCAATCTATATTATTTAAACTGTCCTATTTAGCATTTTTTCATTTTTTGAGATACGTTGAAATATTTTAAATTCCACACGTCTTTTACCTTTTAAGTAAAGTTAGAAAACTCTACGTGCTTCGTAAAGATTTTTAAACAGTCTAATGTATTTAACCTATCTTCTTTCAAAATGGTTAAAATATCTTATCTAAAACAATTAATTAATTGGTACGTTAATAATACATTCCATACCGGTGCACCTATTACAAAAAATTATATTAGGCAATTACGAAATAATGACATGTTTTAAATTGAATGAAGGAAAATAAGGATGGTACAAAGTAAATGATAAAATTTCAGTTTTCTCGGTTGTTTCAAAATGCTACATAGGACATTTTAAGTGAAATTTTTAACTAAAGAGGGCAGTATAGCCAAGTGGAGGTTAGAGACACTATAATAAAAGTCTGGACACGAGCCACTGTCCACCATGTTTGATCGAAATCCCACAAGAGAGAAAGAGATATACACCATTTCACTCTTAATCACTCTTAACAACTCTTACTTTTATGGCGGTATTTTAAAATTTATTTTAAAATGTATTTTAAAGTATAATAAAATAACATATCAAATAGAACACAAGATTTGATTTTTTACTTTATATCTTCATTATCTTGGTATAATTGACAGATCTAAAAGTCAGCGGGAATAAATGAAAAATGACGGGCCAATCAAAAACCCAAATGCACATTTTCAGATTAATAGATAGTAAAATACCGCCATAAACGTAAGAGTTGTTAAGAGTGAAATGGTGTATATCTCTTTCTCTCTCGCAGTATTTCGATAAAAAATGGCGGACCAATCAAAAAGTGGCCTTCTCGTGTCCAGACTCTTATTATAGTGTCTCTATAGTGGAGGTGAAGTTTCTTTGGAACTACTGATCCCAGTGGCGCACTCAGGATTTAATCTCGGGGGAGCCGAGTTGAGGGGATAAAAATATTTTTAATGCAAATTCAATAAAATTCATTAGGTGATTATAAAAATTTATTTAAAGAAAAAATCGAGTCCTTTTATTTTTACAAAGCTTTTGAATTACTTCAGTCGTGATTATATTAATCTCCTTTTTCTTTGGGGGTTCCAGGGCCTTTGGGCCCCCGCCTCCTCTGAGTGCGCCACTGACTGATCTCATCGAAGTAGTATAACACGAATAGTGATAGGGGAGACCGGAGTAGATTGTAACAAAAAAGTTTTCATAGTTTTTTCTCGAAAGTGTTTTCCTCAATCAGGAAATTATTTACGTGATTTACTACTTACATATGTGGTGAACTGATTGCGTGAAAGTACGTGACAAAATCTTGGACACTCAGACATCTAGCATCATCTCAAACAAATCTGAACCTTTGTTACAATGTGCCCCAGTCCGGGGTAAATTGTAACACATCTGTTTTACTTATTTAAATACAAATATGAACACAAATAACCATTTCTAAAAAATATAAATGAAAACACAGATCATTATTAAACATTTGATATACATGAGTTAAACAATCATTGCTTATTCATCTGAAGAAGCAGGATCAAAATCTTCTTCTTCGCATTCTTTACTTCTTCCTTTATACTTTTTTTCTACTTTTTGGATTCTCGATTATTCTATTGTTCGTCTAGAGTAACCTTTTCCGGTGTGTCAGCAAATAGCTTGCTTTATCACCATTTAAATCGGAGTAGGGTAACGGCACCAGTAGTTGACCATGTATCAGCAGTTGACTACGTTTCAGAAAAACATGAAAAATTAGGTTTGGAGAACTGCACTTTGTTCAAAAGATCGTCACTTCTAAAAACCATATTTTTCATGTTTTTCTGAACAGTAGTCAACTACTGATACATGGTCAACTACTGGTGCCTTTACCCTAAGTATAGTAGAGGAAGTGCAGTATATTTGGAATACCAGTTTGTTTAAGACGAATAAAAAATTACGACAGAGGATGGGAACAAATTAAACTACATAATATCATAGGGAAACTAATAAACTTTCATATTTCTTAGTCTCAGTAAAAATAAAAATCAAAAAGTAACTGAAATTTTGGTTTGAATGAAAAATGACAAGAAGTATCGATTTCGTTAAGGTGCAGGTAATTTGGAATACCGATATTCCAATTTACCTTCACTTTATAAACTTAAACAAAACATGTAGATAATAAAATTGGTTTATTTTACGACGTAATCAGGCTAAGAAATCACAATTAAGGAACAATTTTATGTAGATATCTATAAGACAATATTTACACAAATGCTAAAAAAGGTTATATATAGGTGACAGACGAAACTGACGCGGTGGTAGCCATTACGCGTGAAACAAAAGCATCGGTAGGCTTTGGAATATTCCAAATTACCTTCACCTTCGGTATTCCGAATTAGCAACATGGCATTGAAACCTAAAATTTCATGTCACACTTTGTATTCTCGAAATTATCGCAAAATTGGCACGGAACCATAGAAGGAACATGCAAATGAGTCGATTAAGTGTTTAACACTAAAGTTTTGACATATTTTAACCATGATTGGAACGATTGAATACGCGCTGAAAAAGTTTTGCAGATTGACGTTTGCTTCCTCTGCAGATTAAGTCGAAAATGTAAAAATTGCGGTTCATCCACAAATGTCATTAGTGAACAGGTCATTAGCCCCTATAATCTCCGGTGTTACAAATTAAATAGCGTTAGTAGTTTATTAGATACTTCGGTATTCCAAATTACCAACAGTATTCCAAATATGCTGCACTTCCTCTAACATGTTACAATTTACCCACAGCTTGAATTTTTGCGTTTTATCTCAGCAAACGAGAAACTAAACATCAAATTACTAAAATGCGTACACATTATAATAAACCAATGTGTACTGATTCGTTTGCGACACAGAAGCAAAAATTCAAACGGTTTCTAATGACGGTTAATTGAAATGAAATTGCTAAGACAACATTTACTTACGTGCTCTAAATACTAAAATTCCCTGGCTATAACCACGAAATGAATACATAACGCTAGTTTGTGACACAAAAACCGACGGTGCTAATATCGTCGAGCAGCTCTCGCATGCTGCGGGTTACCAGATTTGTCGTTCAAAAGATTTAACTTATGTTACAATTTACCCCGTGTTACAACCTGCCCCGGTCTCCCCTGCCAGATATTAGCAGCGCTGCATCCAACTCGGGCGCAGAATCCGTGAAGCAGAGAGCAAGAAGCATCTGCCTGGTCTCTGACCTTTTTCTACGCTCGACTGATGGCGGAGTTTCAACATGGGATTTTGGTATTCGATGCGTAACGAGCACGCGCTCATTGCCGCCGACTTTTGTCTCGAATTTCCGCGACAGGCGCTCGACCTGTAGCCGCGTCAGCTTGCTGCCAGCTTGTCGCCTCTGTTATTTCACTAGCCCCCCCTGTTTCGGGGATGCTGGCACGCGTGCTGCCGCGAATTGCCAAGCCATGCGCCAAGAATTCGAATGCCAGAGCACTCGATCTAATTGAGCGACAACTTGTGCGGTTTTCAATTTCCCGTTTTATCGACGGGAACATCAGACGCTGAGGGATTAAGGATGTATCGGACGTACAATATTAAACAAAAGTATATGAAATGTGAAATACTTGAATATCTACGTCTTACGCATAGTGAATCTAGATGTGAGGAACTCGAACGACAGTTGGAGTCTTATTTTTACTGCTAGAAAGGTATCCTTCACTTCACAAATGCGTTTTCAAGCATTATTTGTTAAACTTTTGGCAGTGAAAATGCCATGAATTCACAATTTTCTCAAGTTATAATTTATTTCTTTAAAACGGTGTAGTGAAAACAATTGAAACTCGGCAGATATTTTCATCTATCCCTATACTACATGTAAAAAAAATTGAAAACATTGGTAGGGGTAAGGAGTATAATGGTTGGCCACTGAAGTAAGAGTGTTACATAAATAGTGAATTATAAATGTGAATTTAGTAAATTTGAAATGAAAATCAATATAAATAAGTATGAAAAAAACCCTAATAATCTAAAAATTGAGATTATAAAACAAAGCAAGAATTTATAAAAATATACAAAAAATGTGTTGACTACGAAGAAATATAGTTATTGGCAATGGTCATGAGAGTAGTTGTCCGATCGGTTCGACAGTGATTGGCAGCTATTTGACACATAATATAACCTAAAAGAAAATGTTATATGATTTGATGATAGAAATGGGATTAAAATTATTCAATAAAAATGGATATATCTTATGTATGCTTGTATGATTTGTCCATCTGTATATTTTTTCCCATATTTGTCACCTTTTTTTACTTTTGGCATTTTTTACTGTAGGGTAATTCAGTTCTACTAAAAAATTCAAAATTTCTACAATTTATCTACTAGGTAATCCCAATTTAATTTTTAACTGCAATTCAATTAAATAAATTCAGCAATCAAATTAAATTTGAATAATCCAATTAATCCAATCAAATTTCATTTGTAATTCCAATTTAATTAAATAAATTTAATAATCAAATTGAATTTGAATACACCAATTGAAATTCAAATCACCGGAAACTTAAAAATAACTATACAATGTAACATACGTAATAGTACTTCTTCTTTTTATTTAATTGTACTATAATTATGTCGATGTTGAATCTTTTTTTAAAAATGACCGTTTCAATACCGCGAATGAATAGGGGACCAATAACTGTTTTACCGTTATCATGGTTATAAAATAGTCGCCGGCCGCTCGGCCAATTATTGCCATTCAACATTATTCATATGACAGTTGTTGGCTCCTCGTAATTTTCAAATATACATATGTATAATTTTAACAAATAAATAATTTTTTTATAAAGTTTTAACCTGTATTTATCAATATGTACAGAATATGAGAGATATAGGTATCACAAATACATTAAAATATTCGAAAACATTCAACTGTACTCTTATGATTTTTTGATTGAATCGCTGTAATTTTCAAGCTGCAAAGCCGAGTCATCCTATCTGCTTTTAAATATAATCACAGTATACAATGAGTGGAGAAATATTGATTACATCCGAAGCAAGAAAGTACAAGGAATATGAATATGTTCATTAAAAAAAGCATAACATTGGTATTTCTTTATATTTTTTTATTTCTCCAAATAGGACCAGTCACTGTTAGATGGCCAACCACTGTATTCTTTACCCCTACCATTTCTTCAATATTTTTTCAGCTGTTTTATCTGTCAAGATCGTCTCTTTCCATAATAGTACGTGTAAAATCAGTGAAAATTAAAATCGTTATAACTCAGCTACTGTTTAGTGAATTCGTTTAAAATTTTTGCAGCACATCAGAAAGATTAAAAAAAGAACAATCTCAAAATTTTCATCAACTTGGTACCATTTTGAAGATAGGTCTGATAGGGGTAAAGAGTACAGTGGTTGGCCACCTGACAGTGATTGGCCTTATTTTGAGAAATAAATGAATATAAAGAAATACCAATGTTATGCCTTTTTTTAATGAACATATTCATATTCCTTGTAATTTCTTGCTTCGGATGTAATCAATATTTCTCCACTCATTATATACTGTGATTATATAATATCGATAAATAAAAGTTGAAACTTTATAAAAGAATTATTTATTTGTTAAAATTATACATATATTATGAAAAATACAGGGGGCCCACAACTGTCATATGAATAATGTTGAATGATAATAATTGGCCGGGCGGCCAATGACTGTTTTTTAACCATGTTAATGGTGAAACAGTAATTAGCCCCCGGTTAAAAACAGAAACAAACGCGACAAATACATCATACATCCTAAATAAAATATATCCATTTTTATTGAATAATTTTAATCTTATTTCTATCACCAAATCAGGTAACATTTTCATTTAGTTCATATTATGTGTCAAATAGCGGCCAATCACTGTCGAACCGATCGGACAACTACTGTCATGACCATGCCAATAACTATATTTCTTCGTACGAAACACATTTTTTGTATATTTTTATACATTCTTGACTTTTTTTTTATAAACTGTATTTATTTTTAGATTAATAAGGGTTTTTCGCACTTATTTATATTGATTTCCATTTCAAATTGACTAAATTCACATTTATAAATCATTATTTATGTGACACTCTTACTTAAGTGGCCAACCATTGTACTCTTTACCCTATATCCTTAACCCTTAGTATCATGATTTTTTTATTTTACTCAGAAAAATTCTTATCGTTCCATTGTTGTCCACACTTCATCGTAAAAATAAGCAAAGAATTCCTAGTGTAACAATTTTTTATATAAATGAAAAAATATGGATATAACAGCAATGTTAAACCATGCATAAAGCCACCTATTTATTATAATGTTAAGCCAATGCTCAGTTTTGTAGAATTTTATACTAGTGTTACATACATTATTGTGTCCGACATCAAATTTATTTACAAAGGAAATCCGAAATAATTGAGAAAAAAATTAGCATTTATCTGGTATTTTCAGTGGTCCTGGTGAAATTAAGAGTTGTAATCAACAATACGAGGCAGTGTGTCACAGTAGAATTTGTACGGATGTATTTCTGCTCTAAGGACACTTGTTACATGTCGTAATAGTAAAGTAACGCTTTAAAGTTCATGAAAAAGCCCCCAAATGGCGCGCATGATTTTTTCAATTCGTGTAACACGGGTGTTACACTATGATACTAAGGGTTAAGGGTGGACTACGTACATAACTTTTACTTTTGCAATGAACTTGCAAGAGTGGACGTAGAGGGGAAGAGTAGGAAGGGAACCACTGCAAATACCTCCCTGAGTCAAAGGAACTATGTATATCGTCTGCAGAAATATTTAGATACCAATCGACATAAATGACGATTGCTCGAGGTGAATTAAGGACACTCCAGTCACCCCTCAGCATCCACTTCTTCCACCCAATCGCCCAAATACCAATACCCTACCAACCCTCCAATTCTCATGCATCGAACTCTCGAGATTCTAACATCCGAAAGATAGAAGCTACCCCTTCGATGAAACATTGCGAAAGAACCGTGAACTCGCGGGGCCAGCTGGCTGGTCCCCGACGTAGCCCTGCTACAGAATTCCAGCGATTTCTGGAGAATGTGGCCCGGACAGGTGTAATACAGGCTCCCGCCGCGTTAATCTGTATGAGGTAACCCCGAGAAATTTCGACTAGATGGTGGCTGGACCGAGCACATATTTGCGTATGATACCATGGTGTAGAATTCGAGAGGCGGTCCTCTGTGGACACGGCCCGACAGCTGCGCCATGCGTGCACCGTCGTTACGCGTCGCTAAGTGCCGTTCAACTGAAGAGCGAAGACGAAGAAGCTAGCTGCAGCCTCCTCGAATGTTTGTGCACGATATCGTCCCTGCAGGGTATGGATTTCGAGCGCGTAGAGCAGCTGCGAAATGCGCGCCACGCTGAATGGGGCAGCAACGATGCGCGATAAGGAATTCAGGAAACTTCCCCGAGAAAGATGCTACCAAGCTCTCCTAAACTACGAATAGGAAGCCTGCGCCTAGGCAGAGAGGAGCATCCAAGTTCAGGAAAAATTGAAGAAAAAAAAAAATAAAAGTTCCTTCCTAAAGCGAGTTAATTTGAGACCGGCAATGGAATCTTGGCGATGACGGAGGCTTTCGAGCAATCGGCGAACCCGAGACACCTGGAGCCGCAGCAGGGCCCAGTGATTCGAGCAATTATCGACAGGTTCTGGGAATGCTTGGGCTGATATTGTAAGAGATTGATATTCGATCCCCGCGATCGCGTGTCGACTTAATCGGGCGGGTTGCGTCACGGCCGAGATCGCGAGCCCTCGATCCCCGAGCGAAATCACTGCGACGGACTTTCCTTTCGTGCGAAATCCTGGTCAAGGATCCACGGCGGCCAGTGTATGCCGATTGGAACAGGTGCTACCGCGGCAAGGGATGTGTCGCGGGCAAAGAGGAATTTCGGGCGAACCGCCGTGATTGGTTCGTCGTGTGGGCAGCTGTTCGTGGCCTCCAATTAAGTAAGTGTTGTGTCGTAACAGGTGTCGCGTGATTATCAGGTACTCGCTGGACGGGCCAATAAATATCGTTTGCAATATTCTAACGTGATAGGCCGCGTCCAAAGCCGCGCTCCGGCGACGCCTGCTCATATTCATTAGGCAACCTTGCCCGAAATCGGCGCCTAATTCTTCGGGTGATTCTTTGCAGCTTTAAGAACGCAGATTGGTAGCAATGTTGAAGGAAAAGGGTTCGCAGTTCGCTTATCCACGGGAAGGATGTGTCTATGTGAACTTAAAGGGTCATTCCGGTTAGCGCGCCGATAAATTCAGCGATTTTCAGGATTTTATTGCTACGAAAATAATTACAACAAAGGAATAAAACTTTTTTCTATTTGTTAAACTACATTTGTACAGTAAATGAAAAATATGAAAGTAATAAAATTATTGCTTTTAAAATGATTTTAAAAGCGGTCTTGATGGCATGTTGAAAAATTTAAGCCTCACTTGTGAAGGTGATTTCAGCTGTTAGACGTATTTGAACCCAAAAATCCAAACAGATTCTTGATCAGTATGAGTGTCGCTATTGCTCGGACTATAATTAGTGACTTATCTTCAAAATTAGCAAAATGGCGGGCAAAATGTAAGAAAAATGTTTCTCGGCTTTTTTCTTTTGCTATTTTCGTTTTTAAAAGTAGGTTCGTCTCAATGAAAATACTTTATTGTAGTCCCTGCGAGAGTCATAAGTGTGCAGAATAAGCAGTAAAATTTATTAAGTAATCGGTTCGATAGGTTTTCAGATTTAATCTTCACGATGTGAAAAAATTACGTTTCGTGAAAAACGTGTTCAACGTTTTCACCTACAGAGGAAACACTGTAGAAGCTAAACTAATTGGATTTTTTCCATGAATATTTAACAGTACCTTCTTGAAAATGTGTACTTTCGAAGAATGTTGTAAAAAAAATCGATTTTTTCAGCCCGTCTAACCGGAATGACTCCTTAACCCTCGTACAACGAATGCAGGGTCATTTTGATCCAACTCTGACAAAGTCTATCACGATGTTATATTTGTGTTGGCAATGGCAAAATATAGTATAAGATGCCTAAATTGCAGTAACATTACTTGTAAAAATCATACAGGAGATACATCTATTTTATGTATCAAATGTACATAAATAATGTTTTTTTATGTATTTCTTTATTAATAAATTTCAGTTGATTTTAGAAATTTGAATTATTAAATTCATTTTATATTCAATTTTTTCGTGCAACCCGTGTACCATAGAAATGTTGCTATGGGTCAAACTTTCCCTGCATTCGTCTCACGCGACCATATCCACCATTCGTCTTCCGAGGGTTAAGAGTAGGAGAATTGAAAGTAAAAACGGGCTAAATTGAGTTAGTAGCAATAATGTATTCCAGTAGGCTGTACTAATCATAATATAATTTTTTTTTTCATTGCGGGTTAGTCCGTTTTTGCTCCGAATGCAAAATTGATATAATTGGAACTCAACACGGATTTTCCCTTGGGTCTAATTAATAAGATCCTGCTCGGATTAATGTCGCGTGCGATGCGCGAGTTGGAGAAGTGCGCGGTAAAATTGCAAAATCAAGGATCGCGTTGGGGAGAGGGACACAGCAGTCCAGAAAAGGAATAGCCGCGTGCACGTTCCAGCGTCGAAGGGGAGACACGCATGCATGCGCGAACGTACCCCCTTCCTGGGGGACAGCTCGTGCCCACCTCGCGCTCGGACGGTGCATAACACCTTCCGATCGGCTCCTTTTCTTTCCATTTCCTCCGAACGCGAAGCCGTAGCACGTGCTCGCATAAAATCTGCTCCACCAACTAGCGCACAATATACCGAAGGATCTCTACCCTTCCAATAGACACGTGATTTTATAGAGATTTCAAAGAGAATTCCATATTCCCCAAAGGCATCCGCCACTCTATTCAAACTCCAGCCACCGGTTCCACCCTAAACGATATTTTCAGCTGTGGATCACCGTTACTCCGGAATAAGGGGGCTGAATAGGAAACGCGGCGAATTTGAATAGGAAAGGAAAGAGGAGGAGAACCGTGCACGTGCAAAGATCACCGGAACACGCACGACGGTGCCTCTCTCGCCCCGGATACCTGGGGATCGTATTCAGTCGCCATAGGCCGGTGTATAACACCTACCTATCTTACCCACCGACCCAGCAACCTCGGCTCCTATCTAAGACGGCGCTCATCGTGCGGCACGGTGGTAGCACGTGCTCAAATCCGAGCAGCTGCCTGATCGCCGCCCCGCCAGGAAGGATATTCGCTTTCGAGAGCCTCCCCCCTTCCTTTCCTCCTCGGCCACTTCCTTCCCCATCGCGCTCTACTCGCGCGTACCACCCTCCTCTTTCGCTTCCTCCTTGTCCCTTCTCGCTTTTCACGCCGCGGGGAAATGCAGAATGCAGCCACGAACGTGCAGCTCGGCTCGTTACTCTGATTCCATTCTGGTCTTACGAATAGAAAGATTCGGCGACGCAGGATGCAAAAGAGCTTTCGAACGGAAGTCGGGGGATTCTTTTACTTCCACTGAAACGTTGAGGCCGGGGGAAGATATGAGAAAATTTCTGAATTGGTACGGGTTGGTTTGTTTGATAATATTGGGTGAGAGAACGAGGTGGAAATGGATTTCGAAAAGGGGCATTGGAATCTGTATGTGATCTTACAGGAATGGAATTTAAATTAATGGAGATGGAATTTTTTTTATGGTTAATTACTTCAGAGATATCCTGTGTATTTGCATTGATGGTGAAATTTGATGTAATTTTGCAAGATAATTAAATTCATATGATTTACTTTCATTAGTCATAGGTGTGCTAATAAGTACAATCGGAAATGGTGGGGAAAACGAAGCAAGATATACTTGCAAACCCTACGACAAAATAACAACGATGAGTGCAACAACCTAACCTCAATGCCTTTTAATTACACGTCGCGTTGGGGATCTTACAGGTAACCGGTTTCCGAAAGAATCGCTTCAACATAATGTGCGTCAATTACTTTACAGTGAATATTTATGGTGAACTCTTAATGATAATAACGATAATGTGAATGAGATATTCGAGTGTTACTTTACATCAATGAGATTTTTAGTACCTTCGACTAAGTATCAAAGAACGTTTGAACTCAGAATAAACAGAATTAATGAAAAATCTTCACGGTACTTTCCTCGCGTGGAAGCAGCTTTAATATCGTTTTAAACCTTTGAATATACAAGGAACTGAGTATCGAGGCCCAAACGAGAAACAGAAATGCGATTTTCTTCGCGTACAAGCTCGTAATAAGCGTCTGTGCTACCGGCGCCCGGGGCCGAATATTTTCCGTTCGCAAATTGCTTCGATCTTACACGGACGATTCTCAATTTCCATGTAATGTCTCGTTATAAACTTTTAATCATAAAATCATAAGATATTAAAGCCTTTTTTTCATAAATTATACTCGTTACGAGTATTTTTACGGTTGCAAAGAGGAAAGCCTGAGAAAGGATTATAAGTCCATACTTCGAAACAATTTCCGTTCCTTCGAGAATACTTTCCATCGTCCCGACATTCTTTCGTTCGAGAATCGCTCATAACGTAGCTCGCTAATAACGTCACGCAAGCTAATTATACTTATAAGCCTAACCTCTACTCACCATAAGCCTGCATAACAACTCGAGTCATTCCACTCTCTCGAACCCTCCTTCCTCTACAATAAACCATAAAACCAACGATACAAACATCAGTTCCAGTGAAAACAAAATTCAGATAACAATCTATAGAACACGCGTAGGAGCTAACCTTCAAATTGACCCGCCGTTTTCTAAGGGCCAACGACGATACGTACTGCTAACCTCAGAAGTGATTCTACCAGCGTTTCTCCAGGCTGTACTTACTCGAGGGGGGGGGGGGGGGGGGGGGCAGAGTTTCACGAAGCAGTGCACATAACACGGGGGACACGGAAACATTTCACTCGTCACGCGAAAAAGAGAGGACAGAAAAGAATCTACGTCGCGATACCACCAGTGGACAATTGGACATAATGCACCGGCGCGTCCCATTGGTCGGGCGTGTACCTGCTCGGCGCTCTCGAAAAACCGCGAGGAAAAGCAAAGGAGGGCAAAAGCGGCGGAGGCGCAGCAGCTGGCTTCACCGCAACATCTGGCGGCATCCGATACTTATTCGGCAGTGCCACGCGCCACTTCCACTTCTCCGCCTCTCCTCTCCGTTCCTTTCTTCTCCCGCTTCCTCCTATTTTTCGCGCTTTTCCGGCCGCACGCGGCCCGACTGTCGGTCGACACCCCGTATCGCCAATTCCCACCAACCTTCTCCACATCCTCCGGGTTCGTTTCCTGTCCAATTAGGTAATTCCAGCGGCGGCACAGTCGTTTCACTCTTCTCCCACTTGGGCCCGTTTCCACAGCACCGATCGCTTCATCCCCGGTCCACGCGAGCGACTGCGACGCTCAGGCCCTCGCACGATCGCGGCGACAATCGAAGACCGCTGCTTTACCGATAATTCGCTGGTCCTGGTGGCCATTGTTCACACCTAATTTCCTTAATAACACGCCACACGGGACAACTGTATTATCGATGGTTCCGCATTAGAGTTCGCTGAAAGTTCACTGTTGCGACAGTGACGTAACAGTTCGTAGATGGACGGCATTTGCGGTGACGCCGAAATTGGAAATTGTGGTGCAAGTTAGAGACGAATCTCGTGACGGGGCCGCGGATCGATTGTAATAAGAAGGCACGCGTAGGTGGTAACAATTAACGGGCTACCTTTGCTAGAGTTCGTGCGACAGACTCGACCGTGAATATCGTTAATTCCCGTAACGAAGTATAAGGTTAAAAGCAGGCGCTCTGGAAACGACCGGTGCTCGCACAACACGCCCAGGAAGCAGGAAGGTGGAGAAGAAAGAAGGATGCGACGATAAAATCATTCGAGTCGTTGCCCGAAAACGGGCAGTCGAAAGCACCGGGGAGACTTCGTGAGGTGAATTGTGCACGCGGCAGCCGAGGCCGGGGAAAGTCATTAAACCAGATCATTAAGTAGATCCGTATCTCGCTGATTCGCGGAATTGATCATACGAATTCGCATCCTCCCATCCTTTCCCCCTGCGGACGGTAATAAATTTGATCGCTTTATTTCCCGCGTCGCGTTCAACTGCGGTGATGCATCGAGGACGCGCGATGCATTTCGCCTTTACTGAACGATCCTCGTCCTGCTTCGATGGAACACGGCGCGTCATCGTGTGGGTAAGTTTACCGACCGCCATCTTGACTCTCATTTTACCGAGAATTTCGTTGTATTTTAAACGAGCCACTTCAGCGAGGTTGTTACGTCTCCGTTGCGCTCACGTATTTACCGAAATTCAAGATAGACTTAATAATAAGCTGTAATTATTACAGTTGTAAAATTATTAATTTTTTATTAAAGTTATGGGGATTTGAGTGCCTAGAGATTTCTATAATTTTCTACAGTTTCCTCGATGGTTTCTCCTGACTTCTTCCTTTTTAATCTTTTCATCAGCGCTATGGGCCTTGAATTTATCTGTCGATCTTTATACCATAGCGATCATCGTTCAGAAAGACAACGGCGATTTAGATCGAACCAGACGTACATTCGATTCGTTGTTGTAAAACACGGTGTACAGGGTGCGCGCATTCCCATGACAGGAAGACTGAAATTAGGTTTCCTGCCGAGTGCACGGACCGAAAGATAATTCCTTTCCGAGCCGGCAAAGTCCTACAAAACGAGAAATTACTCTTTCTTATCATATTACCCATTCTTCCTCGTCCCTCGGCCAAGCTTCACCGATATCGAATCCCGAGGAAAGTTTTTCTTTTCAACGAGGCGACCCATTTCCATCCAGGAGGATGGACGCCTCTCCCCCTCTCGATCCCGCCGATCCAGCATTGGAAACTCCATCGACTTAAGAAATTTTCTACATTCTATAGCCTCGAACAAAAGGAACTTTATCCATTATGCCCCGAATGATCAATCTTCCTTCGATCCTCAGCTGCTATTAACGAGTTCCTCCTTTCCTTTGTTTACCCACGACGCAATTACGAGGAAACGTGGTAAATCCTTCTTGTCTCTCGTGCATTGTCAATTCCGCGTAATAATTCAAAGTCGATAGCGAACAAGCTAGCCTTTCCTCGACGAATCGAATTAAATCCTACCTCCCACTCAGAGGTTCATTGTTTCATAACCGATGCAGCGTGTTTTGGGCGTGAAATTAGATGGGAAGGTGGTTAAAAGGGGATTCCAATGAGGGGTTAAGGCAACATCGAAGCTAGATGAACTTGAATACCGGCTACCGAGGAAGTTCAACTTCTCATTTATATCGTCCGGATGTACGGTTGAAGCCACCTTCGTGGCATTCCCCTTCGTTCTATATTCATGCCCGTAGTAAAGGAACGAGTTAACGTTAACGAGCCCGCCATCAGGACGGAAAATCAAGAGGAACCCGGACGTCGATCGGTCCAAATGGATTTTCATTTTCTCTCGGCTAAGCTCATCTCTCCCATGGCCGCGTCAGATCGTAAAAGTGTAGCGTAATCAAGGCTGCTGGCGATCGATCATGCTTGGGCGAATAAAAACTGGCTAGAAACACAGTCTTCACCCATCAGCACCTTCTTCCTTCTCATCCTCTTGCTATCCATCAAAGACACTCACTTATCCCCCAGGAATCTTCACTCCGAGACATGAAAACTAAAGTTCTTAATCAAGTAGTGCTTGGATAACTACATCTCTTTATTTCCAGGAAACAATTCCTCGGTCATCAGAGGCACTATAGAATTCAACAGCAGAGCTTCATCCTAAACAATGTCAACTCGAGGAAGCCGAGGTCGCCGCATGGAAGATTCAGTCCCAAGTACTTTCCTGTGACGTTCGACGAGTCCCCCGCGCGCGATAGAATTTAATACCTCACGTCTGCGCTGGATTAATTAGCGTTTAATTTCCATTATCGCGGCGCGGGATCTGCGGCGGGTCGGGGATGGGCCGTTATGAAAATTTCATTAGCCCGAGGATGAAGTATCTCGCGAACAGAATGGTGAGTTAAATTACGGCCGGCTGGGCGGGCGAACGTTGACAAACGAGAGACGTTAAATAAATATTTCGTAGCTGCCGGCTAGGTCTGAGGACGCGGAGTCGACGTCGGTGGCGGCGAGGCACCGAGCGTGCTTCCTGCCGCCTTGACCGGAAGTCGCGAGTCAGAGGCTCGGCTCTACGTAGGCGTTACGCTTCCTTACGCGTATCTACACCGTCTCGCTACCCAGTTTTCTCCTATGCGCTGCTACTCCACCGAGGAAGGCCCTTCGACGCTCCTCGCTCGAGGAACTTCTTCTTCCTCTTCCAAGGTCACCGTCCATACTATTCGGGCCATACTTTCATCCGTCTCTCCGCGTCTCCTTCGTTCTTCTCCGCTTCCCCTCATTTGCAGGGTGTTCCCTTCGAATTCTATTCCCCCCTTCTACGGTTCATTTCTTCGTTCCTCCATTCGGGTAAGCGTCGCTCGAGAGATCGAAAGCACTGGGAGAAGCAGTGTTTCGTCACTCGCGCTCTGTTCTGCGTTGCACGAGGCACGCGTGGAAGCGCGGTAGTTTAGAAATCTGGAATCTCTCTAGAAAGTGAACACCGCGGTTCCCCTCGAAGTGGAGCGGCTCTTCAGGCTCCATGCTTATTAACTAATTCACATATAAAAGGAGCGAGCAACGGGTCCGTTCCATTTCTTTCGGTGAAAATCTCTCGCCCCCCCTTCCCGTGGCCCCTGGCCCTCCCCCCGTGGCGCGATTACGAGCGAGTCACGGAGCTTAACGATGCCGTTAATTGACCCGCGAGCGAGCAGAGAGCCTCCTTCGTTCCTCTTTTTTCTCTCTCTCTCTCTCTCTCTCTCTCTCTCTCTCTCTCCCTCTCTCCATACCTCCCCGCGAAAACCCCGTGCATATTTACTCCGCGATCGTGGACAAGCCTCGCGGCCTTAACGACGTCGTTAATTGTCCCCTCGGCGAGACAACGAGCCCCGACTTTTGTGTCAAACGTAACCACGTTAAACCTGTTTCCACCATCGTCCTCTCCGCCGCCGGTAACTGTAGTCCGACTCTAGGAAAACGCCTGCGAAAACCAGCGCTCATACAGCTGGTCGGCGGATCAAAGGGCAATCACGTCCTGCGACTTGCCACCTTGCTAATTTATTCCGCGAAATCACGACGCCTGGCAGGCTCCTCAGCGCCGCTGAGCTCCTCGATCTTCCCTACACTAGCGACTCCTTTGTTCGGTGTCCTCCATCCGTTGCTCGTTTCGTCCAAGGATCTTTAGATTGAGATCTGGGGTAGGTAACGTTCGGGGTAACATTGCAGGGTAATAGCTGAGCGTGGTAGCATTCCTAGGCGATCCCAGTATCACTTATCGACCTTTCTACCACAGTTTTAGATGTACAGGAAATTCGGAAATGACACATTAATCTTTAAAGAAACGAAAGATTGCCCGACACTTTTATCGAGGTCCTCTACAAACCTGCACGGTTTTAAATGAATCGGAGCAACCGAACATCCCTCGTTAGAATTTCATTATCGTCGATGAACCGTTTGGGCCGAAGCGAAGAGTTTCGGGGCAGGTACGTATGACCACTCTGTTCGTAGCTTTCGTTGGTCTCCCTCGAGCTTCGTTGCCTGTAATTTCAAAGAATTGCCCCCTAATTGCACGTCAGACGTCACGGATCACGCGACCGCGTGCAGCAACGTGGATTTATTGCAGCGATAGGGGAGGGTAGAGGACGACAGGTCGTAATAGTCGGCGACAAAGGAATTTGTCGGGTGCGCGGCCCGTTTTTCATGCGATTCCCGATGATAACGCGACCGTGCCCCGCAGCTAATATCGAACGATACGCTTTCCGCTCCTTCGATGCTAATTGGCCGCGTTAAAATCTCGCATCTGTCGTATCAATAATCGCACGCGATAGCGGAGGGCTGTAATTACGGGGAGATTAATTATAATTGGGGCCACGGTGATCCATGTCTTCCTTCGATACCGAGTTTTCCTTTGCTTCGCCTCCGTTGCTCCCGTTTCCTTGGACACATTCCCGTTTCCCTTGATCGAGCGATCCTTATGGGCCTTTCGACTCCGCTCGCGCTGTACTCCGTATTCCATCCTCGTGAAAGATTAAATGCGAAGGCAGCGCGGTGTCGGTGATTCCGCAGGAGCCACCCTGCGGGATGCATATATGCAAACGTCGCGGAAGGCTTCTAAACGCGGGCACGGTACGACTTCCTTCCTCGAATCGGTAGGCCGCCGCCTGGCTCGTCCATGGTTGGCAGAAAGGGCGGTTGGGTGTACCGTTTCACTTGGCTAATTCCGTGGCTTCGTGGGCCGGTCCCGTTCGCACGCCGAAATAAAAGCTTCGATTCCGTGAGGCGGAGGCCACGTAATTGCCGTCGACGGCGAAACAACGCGCAGTGCCGCATGGCCGACTGCCTCCTGATGCGATCAACCCGCCGACATGGACATCTCGCCGTTCTTGCCCGCCGTTCCTTAATTATAATCGCCTCCTCCCCGATAAATGCCCCCTGAATTCTAATTCGAAACGCCTGCGGGGCTGAACACGATTTTCGTCTGTCGCCACTTCGCTGGGTATTTCGGCGGTGGGAGCCAAAAAATTCTTCGGCCTTTCCTTTTTCAGTTATCTCAAAAAAAAGAAGCAATTTTTTACTAAGGGAACTACCTTAGGAAATTTTTTTACGCAAAAAATAACGTCATATTTGGATTCAGCACCACAAAAAAACATATAGATGCCAGGTTTTAGCTAATTATTCTGAAAGAAGAGGATTTTGACATTTCTCGCCTCAATAACATGAGTAAAATAGGTCCATTGCAGATATAATTTTCAGGATTTCTTAGTTACTATGTGTCCTTTCAAAAAATATATTCCAAATCGGGAAACTCCACTGCGATCGTAACGTGATCCAAGGGTAATCCCAGAGCTTCCAACCGCTAAGTTACTTAAGGGGGTAGTGGACTATTGGACACGTAAAATCGGTAGTTTCTTTGACGCTAAATTACTTTGATACCAAACAATCGTCATAGTCGTGCTTTTGACAATCTATTGTGGGCACGTTTGCGAGTATTTACACAACAAAAAAATCGTCGGAAAGTATAAAATTGTCGAAGTTATTAATTATTGAACATAGCCCTGTACGGCGCGCCGCTAAATGTGGTGTACATAGATTCAGGTGAACCAATCATCTGAAAGCAAAATGCTTTGAGGCGATTATTCTATACACAAATATCTACAATGTGGAAACTTGCAGATGAATTTGAACAAAAATTGTGGAAGTTACACAAGAAACAATTTTTTTTCCACATTTTGACTGGAAAAAAACCGTCTTTAATCAGTTATAAAATGTTTTACAAGCATCCAATGTTGATGGGGAATTTCTACACGATAGAGAATGGAATTCTACAGTTCCAATTAAAATTTGAAATGAAAATATTCATTGGTTCAAGAGTTATGATGTACACCGTTTTTGCAAATCGTGTTTCGAGGAAACCGGCTTCAAAATTAAGTGCCCTATGCCAATACCTATGCGATGCACTCAATTACGTTCGCTGCTGTAACTTCGACAATTATTTGAATTTCGTCATGAAATTTTGTTTAAAATTTTCATAAAGGATAAGACTTTCAAAATCAGTAAAAAAACGTAATCGATTTTCTGAAACTGAAGTAGCCAACTACCCCCTTAAACCACAACGACGAGCTTCGAGAGGTTCCCAGCCACGTGAGAAAGATCTGTGCCAAACGGCCGACTGCTAGAAAGCACTCAGGACAATGTAGCGATCTTGTAAATTAACACCGTGACGAATAGAAAACTGGTTCATTAATATGTATGAACGTAACGCGGCAATTAATAACGCAGCGAGATATTAAAATACGTGCCGGCCTACGTGAGACATCGAGACGCTTCCTCTTTTCGCGAATGGCACCACTGTTCTCACGAACTCGGTGCCATCGTCCTCCAACCTGATCCTATGGATCCTAGCAGCACGACTCTTGCTCTCTATCAGAAATCAGCTCGTCTACCTTACCTCTCCGTTAACGGACCGAAGAACCAACCACTCGCGTAACACAAAGAGTCACAAAAACATCGACGATCCAGCATAAACGAAAGAGGGGCCGAGGGAAATATCAATTGTCCACGAGATGATCGATGGCTCGTCGAAAAGGGAAGGCGCAATTAGTCATACAGCACGTGTCGGTATTCTTTCAAATTCCACCGTCACTTTTGATTGGTTAATTAACTGCCCCGAGTGTAATCGATGCACGATCTCTCGGAGACACGTTGCAACCTCGACTGACAGGTGTCCGCTGCGCGAATAATGCTCCTTTTTCTTCCTCCTCTTTCCCTCGAACCGCCGCTAAGTACCACGAAGATTCCCGAGCCGAAGCCGCTCGCCTCTTCGAAAATAATAAACTCCTAATCGAAATTGATCTTCGGTGTTCGCGTCCCCGACATCGCTATTTTCAAGCCTTCAATCCGCCGGTCATTAAGCTCTCGGTTTTAAACACGCGCGCGACGCGTCACGGGCTCGCTTCCGAACGTTTTTACTGCGTGCTGACGAGGATCTGCCGTCTTGATCGAAATCTCGATCGATAAGACGCGGTGATACATCGCGCTCATATAGTCATTGTCGCTCTCGTTACTCTTCACGATTTTTATACCTCAGCGCGATGCGTCGATAACAAGGATCGGCGAATAATTGAAATTAAAACTGATTCATGGGTGGCTCGATTGAGGCGGGCAGGAACATCCAGGTTTATCGATCCTCTCGACGAGCGGGGATGTTCCGGTGTAGAGCCAACGCGCGGAGTGAAAGACACACGATGCAATTTTAATGCCATTAGGGCCAGCAGGACGGCGGATAAGGGATCTACGATATCTAGCCGAGCGTTCTGGGTGGAAAAAAAAAAGCTTCCCTTGGATGGACAGGAAGCGATCCCCTAGAATCAACAGGTGAATCGTTCGCAACAGTATCTCGTCTGTGTCCGACCGAAATTCGGCCAATTAACGGAGACAACGATCCGGCTCGCGATGAAATTTGGCTTATTGCGTGCGCTAGTCGGTCGCAAAAAATGATAAGGAATCTCTCGATGGAGTATCAAGAGTCGGAGGTCGCTTCTAGCTTGATATCCATTGAGGAAGCAACGTCCTCGAGCAGCCAAAATTATTCTTCCTCTGCTATTGCCTCGGCGAGCACCCTCGACTACCCTTTCTCTTTACTCTCTTCACTTTCAATCGAGATTCCTAAAGGCAGAGTTGTGCAAAATTTTTATTCAAATCAAATTTCGAATAACGATAAAAGTTTAAAAAAAAAGGTATTCGTCACGTGTCGAATAAAGTTAACTCGGGTTAACGCATGAATAATGAATAATTTTTTTCAACTTTTATTCGTTATTCGAAATTTCATTTAACCCTTCGTTGACACTCTTGGTGTGAGCCACCCACAAACAGATTTTGACGCTCTGTACCAGAGCAAAATAAATACCTTTTTTCCAAAGTCGAATTACAAACTATTTTTTTTCCTTGGCATATTATATCTGAATAACTCTGTAAATTTTTAGCTTCTAATATTGAAATATGTAACAGTTACAATTTTTTGTAGATTTTCTTCGTTTTTTCTCGACATATGGTAGCTTAGAATTTTTTCGCAAAAACTGTGATAATTTTTCAATGAAAAACCAGTAGAATACAGTCTGGAGAACTTGAAATTGACCCATGATTTTCTTCACAAAACTTGGATTCTTCCGATGAAAATGGCAGTCGTTTAAAAATTGCTCTGGGTGCGAGCCACCCAGGTATGTCAAAGTAGATCGAAAACAGAGGTGCGTCAACGAAGGGATAAATAAAAATTTTGCCCATCTCTGACCAAAGGTTCCTGCAACACACCCAAATTTCTATCAAAACTTAAATCAATCCCACGGGGGTTCAGAAGCAGAGATGGGCAAAAAATGATTTGAATTAAAAATTTACGTACGAAATTTTTATTTCAAATAATTTTTTGCCCATCTCTGTCCGGAAGCAGCTTCGCCTGCAAGCTCTTCAAAACTAGCAAGAAGAAGTGTACCATTGGAAATATCGTTGATAAATCCATCGATCCCACGGTATTTTAATCGCTCTGGAAATTTCTCCCGGATGTCTGGCCGAGGAAGAGAAGCCAGGAAGTCGCGTTAACCAGCGACACCGAGCTGGCCGGGAGATGCTGTGGCCCCGGGCCAGCGTTATCAGCGCCGAACGTGGGGTCTTCGGCCGATGGATTAACAACGAGCCGGGTCGCACATTTGCTCGACGCGTGTACAAGGCAAGGATTCGCTCTCCGCGCGAGAGAAGAAAGCCAGGAGGGGCGGCGAAGGAGAGGCAGAGGGAGAGAGGAGATGCATTGCACGCGCGGATGGAAGGTGCGGACGTACACCTGAGAGCAGGTGCATCGCAGGTATCTGCATCTCTTCTTCCCTCGTGCTTTCCATCTCCTTCTGCCTCCCCCCCCTTCCGTCGGACAATCGGTTGATCCAAGGGACATAAAATTGATCAGGTCCGGTTAGCTGGCTCCTCTCTTCTTTCCCTCGGCTTTCCTCTGGCCACTCGATTGGAAAATTAACCACCGCTGGTGGCTGAATCCTGCGTTGGTCTCGGTGGCGTGCTTCCTTCTGTCTCGAGGTAATTCCGATTCCTGTGGCCCTGCGAAGTGAGATGTTGATCCCGAGAGCATTGGCGGGGTGAGGGGGGGGGGGCCGTGCCCCTTTGTTTATAGGGGTTAATTGGGGTTCCGAAAGGGAAATTGTTGGGGTAACAGTACGGAGGTGTTTGTCGCTTCGAGGAGTGCTGTTCCTTTTGTCTCGAGGGTAATTGAGATCGCTCTGGTCCTCGGGAACGGTGCTCATTGTGTCTCGCGGCGTTAATTGATCCTCCGAGGTGCAGGTGGTGTTGAACGACTGATAGAAACTAATTCTCCGTCTTCCACGTACAGTCATGCGCAAGTACGCAGAACATACTGGCTTCCACGAGTCTTCCTTCCGTTTCCAGCCCCCCGAACGACCTTCGGTAGTTTTACAGTCCGCGTAAAGTATGCGGGCGTTTAATTGCACGCCCCTTCTTTCAAGACCCTTCCATCGGCAATCCAAGCAGCAACAGCCGCTTGCAACAAAACATGCTGGTATAACATTGAAAATTCTTCGAGGCTCGTAAATTTACATATCACTCCTCGAGGAATTCGCCTCTCCATCTGCTGAGTGTTCTCGCTCGTTTTATTCCCGCCAAACAAACCGACAGCGGCCTGTCTGCTAAGAGAGCCCCCATAAAACGACCGGCGAGCCTTCCACGAAACAGAGCCAGATAATCGAGCAACCAAAAACACGGCAGTCCAACCTAGGCAACGTGGCCGAACTATATCCAACATCGGAATCGCGTGAAACACGAGGGGGCAACCGTTTGCTCCACCAGCTGTGACGATAATTCACCACTAGCGGGGGGCTTTTGTTTCATCGCGACCAACGCCAGCCGGCTGGATAAAGAGCCGAAGCGGGGGGCGTGAAGACTTCTTCTACAGCCGAACGTGAAATCGTCGCCTGGACGAGGATCGATGCTTGCGAGTGTAAGTGTTGCATTCAATAGCAACGAGAACAGTGAAACTTAGACTATGAAGTAGTCTAGGGCAGGCAAGGCGAATGACGGTACGTGAATGATTTGACAGGTGATATAATAATAATAATAATTCTTTATTGCACAGTACGCTTTACAAGAGAAAACATGAAAGAAACAAGAGAAAGAAAGAAGAAAAGGATAGTTATCATTAATATATTTATTAACTTATGACACGCGCAGATAAAAAGGATCTTCCGCCAGTAGATCAGAGAAGAGACTCTAAAAATCGATTTTTTTTTATTTCATTCTTCGAATGCTCAATCTTTTAGGAATACGTATTTAAAAGGATTTGCTGAAATTCGTAAAATTCCCGAAGTTATAGGCATTTTTTGAGCAGCGGCGAATGCATGAGTAACAACCGGTCACTCGGCACTCACGTAAAACTTTAAACGCCTTTTTCTCGAAACAGTGTTCTGAAAATCGGTAGAACCTGTATCTCCAAAAGTTATTATCCGATTCGAATGAAACCTTTTTTATTTTGAAGAATGCACTTCTGGCTAGGGGGGAAACCAGAAAAAAAGTGACAAAAGATTGAAAATTCATCATTTTTAAAGGCGTTGAAAGAACGAAAAATATAGGGAAAAAGTGATTTCAAACTGCAAGTGTCGTTATTTTCTAAAAAAAAATGTAATTTTTGTAATTTCTTCTGGTTTCCCCCTGGCCAGAAGTACATTCTTCAAATTAAAAAAAAAATTTCAGTCGAATCGGATAAGAACTTTCGGAGATACAGGTCCCACCGATTTGGATGAATTTTTTGACGCCTCGACTTTAACGACTCCCCAGTCCCGTCCGCAATGATTAATTACAAAACAAAAAATACATTTCTATAATTTAAGACATCCTTAATCCAATGCAAAAAGTCCCATTAAATTATATATAGTAGTTTTCCTTTAATTAATTCCTAAAGATCACCTATTTTTATGGGCTCTAGACCGGAACCTCCCCTTAAACTGATCAGGGAAAAGGGATTTAATCTTCCTTGTTCTCCTTTCCGAGCACTTGTCCGAACAGTCCTTGAATTTATGTCCACCGAGCCAAGTTACGTGGGCGGCGCGTTCGCGCGAGGACTCGGAGCCTTCTGTCTCCGAACGACCAGGGAATGATCGGCATCGAGACCAATCGCGCAGATGATGACGCGGCTACCGCCGGCAGCTGCTTGCCCGCGTCGATGATCATCGCCCTCGGGTTTCCAGCCGCGCCTCGTCCTCTCCTCTGTCGCGGCATCCTCGGCCGTGCTGGAATCTCGATACCAACGAATTCCATCGGTCCTTTCGCGCGAGTACCTACACGCGAATCGGCGATTGTTGCGCGACGCTGGATCTTGTGCCATCGATTTTATCATTCTAGAACGACCGTGTCCCTAATGAAACGGGTGAAGGGATTCCTCGGCGATGGAGTCACATGGGAATTAGATAAACAGGTGGAACTCGTTGGGAAATTGTAAGTTCAGGGGATTGATGGGAATGGTTGATGATAGGTGGGGCACGGAGGGTTGGTTGCAACGAGCACTTTTATGGAAGTAATGCAAGAGGGGGCTGGTAATCTTATAGTAGAAATACCAATGCGATGAGAATTATTGTTGTTTCCACATTGCGATGTAATTATAGCAATTGAATTAGATTTGGGTCGATCGGGGACGAAACTCGAGCGGATAGGAAATCACTAAGTTCCGGAAACAGTGTCATTTCTGTGGCCCGCTTCGCTTTATTGTCGACGTACGAGTTAAGAGCTCGGTATCGAGGGGGGGGGGGGGGGAGAGAGGGCGACGTAGGTAGACGCAACTGATAATTCAGTAATAACTGTTCGAGATGAATTATGGGTTTCCGTGCATCGCGTGCCATTTTATCGGGCGCAGGTAAACGGGTGTAGAAAGCGGCGAACGGGAACGACAATGCAATTTGTACAGTCTGCTCGGGTGTATTAGTAAGACTGATTTATCGCGAGCACTCGCGTTGTCATTCTTTCCGATATCGATGATCGACGAATGGCCGCGGAACTACCGACCTGTCTGACTTTCTCTTGACATCTTCTACTGGATGCTCGGGGGTCTAGGCTGGAACACTCGAGTAGCGTGAATGGGCATTCGTTCTAACATAGAATCGACTTAGGGTAAATCCGGGAGACGCGGTCGACCTAATATAAAGTGGCTATTAAAATTAATATAGATATTACCTATTTTATCAGAACAAACCTATATGTTCAGAATTTTATGCCGATTCAGAAAAACTGGTCGATATTTGCTTTAAGACAGTATTTACTGTTAATCGGGTTGAAAACTGAAGTCATGACATATGACCACCTCCCCCGAGGTGCCGGGAGAAATGGTTTTCGTCGTTGGCAGAGGCCACTCACATAATTATTCATGGAAAATTAACAAACGATAAAGCAAAATGATTTATGAGTGAATGCAACTACAGATTCATTGATATTTAATTTGTTTACGCTAAACAAGTAATGAAAACATCAAAGAAAATGTGAAGTAATCACTGGCGATTAGCAAGGCAAATGAATACAAAAGTGAATAAATAAATTAAATAAACAAAAATAATAATAAACTAATAAACAAAAAATAAACAAAAATAATCAAAAATCATAACTCGACCTCTCACTAACATCTCACCTTTCTGCAGCGACAGATGGTCTTCTAGTTAGCTTTGAGAGGACGAGTTAATATGGCCAAATACTTTGGCTGCATTGTTCCTCAATATCTCTACTATTTTATTATCCCCAAACATTAAACGAAAATAAACTTAGAAGTATATTTTAAATACGATTCTGTACACCTCTGTTTGTAAAAAGAGGTGAAATGTAACCTCAATTTATCTTTTATAGCCTATAAATCCAGAAAAACACAGAAGGAAGCGAAATGACGTTATTCATTCAACTGTTGGGCTTCTAGAGAAGTAATTGACTCGAGCTCGACTCGACCAACTGTCCGGCCCGACCGCGTCTCCCGGATTTACCTTACTGTCACATAACGGACACCTTTTATTCCTCGGTTACTCGATCGTTATTTTGTGTCACATTCCCGGAACTGTAGGGGATGTTTCTTCAAACATTCCTCCAGTACAGTTCGGAAATTAAATTCGATGTCAGTCGCAAGCGATCCTCTGTCCGCCAGGATTATAATATGCTTAATAAGAATACGAACGGTGCAGAGTGAAACCTTGCCAAGAAGCGAATGACACAGCTAACGCTGCTTCATCCATTATTCACCGTTCATACGTTTACTTCATTTACCTCGTTCACTTCGACGGGCCGTGGCAAAAACTGGCAACTGGACGCTCGCAGTGCCAACGTGGCCACGCCAGGAATGCAAGGTAGAGAATAAACGTCGTCATTCGCGGAAAAATGTTTTCCCACCTGTTACGCCAGTTTCCCCATCCGTTTAATTAAACCCGAGGTGTGCGATCAAATAGACATCGCGTCAGGTAATACCATCGTCAATAATCTGTAGCAATGCCAATTAACAGAGGAACAGACAATAGGCTCCAGCACAAGAAAACTGAAAAGAAAATTCATTACATTTAGTGGCCATTTGAATCGTTTATTGCTAATATAAATACCATTCTCTTACAAATCGAATCGGTTTAATGACGCTTCATAACACGCATAAAAAATATCGTCTAACCGAGCCTAGTGACGGAACAATGCTACAGCGTAGACGAATCGTAATTACGTCGAGAGAGAAGTAGGAAGAGAAACAGAGAGAGAGAGAGAGAGAGAGAGAGAGAGAGAGAGAGAGAGAGAGAGAGAGAGGGACAGACAGAAAGAGAGAGAGGAAAGGGGAGAGAAAGTGTGAGAAAGAGAACGGAACGGAGAACGAAAGGTATCATTCGATTTCGTCTTCGTTTCGTCGAGTAATCGCCCGCCAATGTTCCGAAGGAAGGTATCTCCGATACCTTCGTCTCCGTCGATTGCTCGACGATGGTGAGAATTCCGCGCCACATCCTGCGACGTTTCGTCCTGTCGATTAACGATTCCTAAGAAGAATTACGAAATAAAACTAGGGTGAGGGTGGGGCTAATCCACGGTGCCGCGGGACGTTTTGTTCGTGTTCGCTTCTTCGTTTTCTTTTCCATTCGAACCACCGACGTTGCTAAGTATCCTTGGCAAGAACTCTGGTCCTGGTTGATCCTTCCATTTCCGAGCCTCCTTCAGAGTTTCCTCATCGTCCAGACACATCCTAACCTTTTTTCAGGTCAGAAGCTGCTCGCTCCTCATCTTCTCTCATCTCTTCGTCCACGTTATCTTCGTCGGATTTCTCGTTTCGAATTTCGTCCTTAAATGAAAGGAGCTCGAGCCTCCGTTAAGTACCGAGCAACGAGGCGGCATGATTTCACATCCATTTTGTACAAATTGCCTAGACGAGGGTGACCGCGCTGAAAAGATCTGAAGACTAAATTTTCCCAGAAGAATAATACGCTCGACGCGATTGTCCACAGACCCGTGCTGATCGCTTCAAATACCGACCGAGTCCTTCACTTTTTACACATTATTACTTTACACGCGAGAATCGCCGGTGATGCTTCCTTCGGTTTTGCTCTCGACTTTTGTTGCCCGGGGAAAGAAGAAAATCTCCTCGCTTAAAATGATCCGCGTTTGCCCGCCGCGCCGACTATTCGTATCTAAATTTCTCCTAACGCGAGCGAAGACATCGGTGAACGAGCTATGGTCCCCTTCCGGGGCCGAGCGGCTTTTGCATTGCACTAGTTGAGCGTGGAATCTTCGCGAGAAACAGCGACTATCGCTACGGGGGATCGCGGCCCAGAAATTGGAGAGAAGGGATCGTCGGAGTTCTCCTAGTCCCCTCGGCACTCGTACCACTGAACACAAGACGATTCAAGTAATCGATCACAGAGTACCGTCCCAGCGATAAAACGGATGGTTTCCTGGCGAGGATCTCCGATATCCTATCCAAAGGGGTTCATTCGCCCTGGAGCATCCGAGCGCGGCGATCCTTAAACGCGAAAGGAATCAGGTCTCTCGAAAAATCATACACAGAGGAGAAAGGGTGAACGGGAAATACGTCATCCTTCGAAATTACCCGTCCCTTCGAAAGTTCTTCCAGTAGCGTTCGAGATCGACGCGTCAGGAGGCCCCGGAGTTTCGTTCACAGTTCGATCAAAGACTTCCCGAAAGTCAGTGAAGAAGAGTCCCAGTCTCTGTCTCGCAACGGAGGTTCAAGAATCACCCTCGAGGATCACCCGAAGGAACTCTCCCTCCGGAAGCTAGGAGGATCCCCGTGGTTGCTGCTGCTGTTGCTGCGTGTAGAAGCCGAACGGTCGGGACTCCCCGGTGGACGAAGGAAACGACGAGGCTGCGTTCAAGGTAGCCGACGAGACCGAGGAGCCGGATGATCCAGAGGGACGTTGCACCGGGGACTTCTGCTGGTTCACCGTCGCGATGGTCTGCTGGGACCTGAGAGGTACGGGAAGCGGTCGCTGGACCTTCCTGCCGTGATGGTGTCCGGGAGTGCGATACCCTTGGTGGCCGGGGCCGGATGGCCTGAGCCGTGGTCGTCCAGGACCTCTTCTCACCGTCGGCGGACCTCCTCTGCCCGACAAAGGACCCAGGGTACCGACTGGGCCCAGGGGCCCCACCGAGCTCGGTCCGTCGCCTTCCGCTGGGCTGGAAGTCGCTTGCCCTCCTGCCACAAGAAAGAATTATTATTCAGCTCTGAGTAATTGTGCAGGCGAAGCCTGTCTCGGTATCGAGGCCGTCAATGATTACGTCGAGGAGGCCTGTCGCATACTAGAAATTCGTTGCTACATCGTCACGCTAGGAACAGGTGTTGCGAGTCACTCGCGGTGTCCGAGGCAGGTCGGTAACAATACAGGAAACAGTTTGCGCGTGGCATTAAGGAGGCGACGGGTTGGTAGATTACGAGGCAGACATGGCCCAGAGCGACGAATTTCGCGGGAAAGAGGACGGCCACGGGGCCCCAAGCAACTTTTCACGATTATAATGGCAGATGCAGGGTACGAAGGCCCTCCATTTAGCGTGGAGTGGTCTGACCAGTTAATCGGTTATTCACCGGTACACCGCGGCGAGGGACGAAGACAAACTCCCGAGGATCGTGCCACGGCATCTATTCGACTGATCGTAAGCGCAGGAGCCTGGGCCACGAGGGCGAGAGGTGGAGAAGAATTTAATGAGATAGCGAGGGAGAGAAATTCTACTCGTAGGAGGTGGAGGAGGAGGGTGAGTGACAGGGTCGGAGGTCAGTAGCCGAGCAAGGATGTACGAGAGGACGTTCCCCGTCTCCTTTTCCCTACGCGCCACCCCCCCCCCTCCCCCGCCTCCTCCTCCTCCTCCTCCTCTTCCTTCCTTCCTTCCTTCCTTTTCGCCCCGCTCTTTTTCCCTTTTTCACCGTTCCGCGAGCTCCGTTCCGAGCCGTCGACATTCCTTGGCACGTTCGCGATCCTTTCAGGAGGCAGTCTCTTCAGCCACCTCGCTAGCAGGAGCTTCGAGTGGCCACTCCGCGGGAACAAAGGGAGGGAAGGGTGGGAAAAGCTCGAGGGACGAAATTCTCTCGTTCCGCGGCAAGCACGTCGTTATGCGCTCACGAAAGTTCTATAGGCGCGATCCCGACGAGGAGATTTACGAGCACGGGAGGAGCGGCTGGAGGTGTGAAGGAGCTTCCGCGGATAAGAAGAGGGACTCGGGGAGTGTTGCTGTCGAGTTAGCTGAGCTACTGGCAGGATAACGATGTTATCGGAGCAGACATCGTGACATCATCGGCGTCTAACGTACATTCCCAACGATCAATACGGAAACTATCGCTCCGCAGGCTGCAGAGCCAACCTGTTCGGCGATGGAACAGAGGGGGGCCCAGCGTGAAAGAAGAATCGATCCCTAATTGAATCGATATCCAGGACGAGAGGGAGGCGGCAGGGGACGGGAAGGGGCCTCGGTTAAAATATTTTCGCGTCGAGGGGGACCGCGATTCCCGCGAAAAGCACGCGTGGGTGAGATCCCCGTCCGAAGATAGAGCCCCCCCACCCCGCCCCCTCCCCCCGCTCTCGCCCCGCACCCCTCGGCCGCGCGTTGGATGCACAAAGAGGGTCTGCAGAAGTTTCGAGGTAGCTGGAGGAAGGCCGAATGGAACGCGAGGAACCGCGGAATGCCGACCGTCCGGCTGGCGATATCCTTGCCCCGTCCTATCTTCCCGCATTATCCTGCCGTATCTCAGCCGTGCAACAGCCGAACTCTTCCCCCCTCTCGCCCACCCCTCCTCGTTCGTCTCGTTCGCCATCCCCTCGGTCGGCGTCTTTCACGGGCCGCGAGGCGCTCCCTCGCCCCTGCCAGAAAATTATTGCATTCTAAAGCGGGGGACAATGAAATAGTTTCGGTCCCCGACGAGGCAATGAAAGCAGCGAATCGCTTGATTTGTGCTCGCAATAACCGGGGCCAGGGGAACCTCGAGAAGCCGGATGCCTGCGTAAATCGGGGCGAGTTTTAATTTCAAGTAACTATGCGCCGAGTTCATCAAGCCGAGTCTGAGGAAGATGAGAAAAATCGTTTCCACTGGCTATTGTCCGAATTTCACGGAGGACCGCCGTTGACCCGGGTTATTAGGGTCGCGGAGGGACTAGAAACCCGTCGCTAGAAGTTGTCCCATCCACTCGAACTGGTTGGAATTACTTTCCGTTACACGCCACGGGGACATGGCGGAAGGCAAAGAGCCACGGTGACACGGTTGCGGCACCGGGAGGCACGGCACGGCACGAAAAGACCAAATCCAACCCCCCCCCCCCTCGGCGGAGCCTTGTTCTCCTTTTTTTAGACACGGGGCAGGTTTGGCTATTCCTCCAGGATTATGCAAATGGTGTGCGAAATGGCGGAGGAACCTTGCGATTTCGAAGCCTGCGGTAGGTGGCGACCGCTGGGCCAGCGATCTTCTAAGGATCCGCTGGATCTTAGAAGTGTGAATGGCACTGTATCAGGCTAGCAGAAGAGGGATCGTATTGCAGCCTCTCGCGAACCCATCCGCCGTATGTCTCGAGGGAAACGAATCCCTCTCGGCGCGAAGGAACGCGATGATTCCGCGATCAGGAGGATCCAATTCGGAGGAGAGCAGAGAGGCGATGAATATGCAGGCCGATACCTAACCCCGCGACAAGTGCGGGGGGATATCGACGGTAGAAGAGAGAAGAAAACGCAGGCGAAGCAACGAGGAAGGCGGGGAAGGGCAGTGGTAGGGGCGAGCGAGTTCCAAAAACCTAAGAAGAGCATCATCGATCGCAGCTGTCGCCTTCGCTCCGCACCTGCTATTGTCCGCTCGCCTTCCAGTCGACGACAAGCGAGAGAGAGAGAAAACGACCCCTTTCCTTTCCGTATATGTAGCACGAAGATCGTGGGTATCGCGCGAGCTGCACACGTTGCCCGCGTAAACTGCTCGGGTCCACGTGTCGTTGCGTGAGGCCACCTACTCGTTTTCGTGCTGCTCGCTCGCTTTCGTCGGCCATCGCCGCCGCTCCGCCGCGCTCCTCTTCCCTCCTCTGCCACCCTGGCCGGCCGATCTCCTCCCCTCTTCATTACGAGGCGAGTATAATCAGCCCCGGTACAGCGCGTTATGCAACGACACCTCCCGTACTTCAGATTGGGGGCCAAGACGCTCCTCCAGGTGGCGTGCAATGATCCAAGTGAATTATTTAACGAGAACCAGCAAAAAGAATTAAACAGACTTCTTTTAATCCTGGTTGAATCGGGGTTACAGCTTCCAGGCGAGAATGTGGTTAGTACGACCACTAGGGTGCCCCGAAGACAAGCCCGGTCCCAGAAGACGAGAGCCAGTGGCACTTGAGGGTACGAAAACCGCGAGCCGACCAAGTGAGTCACGGGGAGGCTCCGAGGGGATGGATATCTCGAAGGGTGGATCGCGTACCCTCAGGAAGATCGCCAACTGTTCCCCGAGAGCACTCGCGCGCACGTGTAGCCGCGAGGGAATTTCTCTGGATCCCACACGTCGGCCGAAGGGACCGTTTCCTTTTGCGAAGTCCCATGAGAACCCGGCCAAACGGTCGCGACAGGGGGGTAAAGTGTACATGAAAGAGTCAGCCGGGATTAAGCGCGGCGTATCGATTCGAGGGTGCGTCACGAAAAGTCATTTTCATCCTTCGGGGGCATTTCGAATTTGGACCCCTCGCGCGCCACCGACTAATCCTCTCGGACGCTCTGCTCGTCTACTCGACGGCTCGGCGTCGCGAATGGGGGCTTTCGGGTGAGAATTTTTCGGGAGCAGCGCAGATGCAAGGATCGTGGGGGTGGTTCGTAGGGGGTAAACGAAATGCTCCCTCGCCGCGGCGGTCGCTGTCGCGCGAGTGAAAACATGGCCGGCTCTCCAGCGAGCTATGCAAATAAAGAAAGTGGGACTTGAAAAAATGGATGCTATAGAAAGCAACGCGTTACTGGTTAATTCCGTGTTTAAAATGGAATTAGTCTCCCATTTCAGACTACCGTGGCAAGCAAGAGATCGTATCAGGTGAAACGGTTATCACAACACGCATGCACGAAATCCTGCCTACCGCGCATATACGTAAAGGTACTCGATAAAAAACGACCCCGCTAATTATTTATGTTAATCGCGGGCAGCGGGAAACTTTTCGAACCGAGCCCGTTGAATATTCATGCCCCTGCGAGGCGCTTGGACTCAACGTCCAAGACGTTGTCGCGTTACGTGCACGAGGGGACATTGAAATATTCATCAATGAACATTACTCGATTCCACGGTGTAAGTTAAACGCGCGGCCTTGGCAGAACGCCCTGGAATGATTTATTAAAGTATATCTGCTTCTCTGTATCGGATCCACAATGTCTGCACGATCGATTTATCAAGTGTTACATCTACCCATGCGAATTAGCATAGATCAATCTACTTGCAAGCGGTAGATCCACCTACCCCAATCAACTGACACTGTTTTCGCGACTACCTAATATCGATTACCATGCTCCGCAAGTAAGAAACTCGACTAGCAAGCAATCTACTCACCGTGCTGCAGCGTCTGCTCGCTGGTAGTGATGCTACTGGTCGGAGACATGGAAGCTGGGGACTGAGGATCGCTTCCTCCGACGCCCTTCGACGAAGGTGGATGAAGCAAAAGGAGGCCTCTGCCTTTGCCTCCCACGGGTCCACCTCTGCGAGAGCCACGGGGCCTGCCTCTCTTACTGGTGCCGCGGATCGTGGGTCTTATTCGAGTCCCACCAGTCCCACCGCTGAAGGGGATGTGGTGATCGATACGGTTCGCCTTGCCGGGCTCCCCAAACTGACCAACCCGTAACGGTCGAGGGTCACTCGCCGGTCCTCCCACAGGGCCGTCGACGTCTACGACCAGGCCATCGTTGCTCGTCTCGTCCTGGACACAGCGAACAGACACCGGTGAGTGGTTATTAGCAAAGAAAACTGTCCAGTAGAAGATCGAATCATCGGGGTACAAACCTCCGACTTGGCTGGGCTGGTGGACACGCTGTAGTCATCCAGACTCTCGATCATCTGCTGATGATTGTTCAGCTGATACGACTGAGCGTTACCGCTTGCCTGATTGCTGTCGTTGGAATTGACTTGGACGATGTCGCCGGCCTTCTCTCCGTTCGCATCGGACAGGCAAGGTTTCTTGGCGTCACCCTGAAGGCAGAAGTAAAATCGACGCCTTTATTACACCGCGAAGCTTAGTAGTGCAGAAGCTACCTCGCAGTTAATAAAACGGTGAGTTAGGAAGATGGAGCCGAGAGATAGGGCAGAAATTGGGTGAAGATTGGTGGTTGGAGTGGAAAAGAGAGAGCAATAACGGAGAAGCTGGGGGAAAGGGACGGGACTGATAGCGGCTCTAAGGGCGCCGGGCTCACCTTGACCGGAAGCGCGGCTAACTTCCTCTTCCGGTCCCTCTCCTTGTGGTATAGGCTCGACTCGAGCCGAGCATCCTCCGCGTGCTGCTTTCTCTCCTCGCTCCGTTGGCTGTCTGAAATATACGGACACGGGCTCGTATACGGGGGACGTTCGTTACTTCTCTTCTTCTTATTATTCGTTATTAGGGCATTAGCATAACCTAACGAGCATAATGTAATTGCATCCACGCTCCCTTCCTCCCTTTTCATTCCTCGCCCCCTCGCGCTCTTTCTCTCTTCAAGCTGAATGCGTTTCGGCACGAGAGTGCAACCGAAATCGCGCTTCAGCGAGCAAAAATGCGAGAACTCGGCGCTCTCCTCTAATTTGCATTTCATACTTTCTTTCGAGATCCAGGAGCTCCCTTCCAGAACTGGGGCCGGGGAGGCACACTTTTTTTAGCGTGGGTGCTGGGAATACTGGGCTCTAAATTGATTTAATTATTCGTTGAATTAAGGTGCACTAGTGGCAATAATTTGCGGCACACTGGAAAGGCTTGTGCTTCTTCTACGCGTGGCTATTTAGCTCGCCCTGTTGAATTCATTGGAAATTATCGGTTTTGAGTAACTCGCAGGAGATCACTCACATTTTGCTTCGATTTCCTCGTCGTCCAACAAAAGGGAGACCACTTCCTTGGGCTTCAGAGTGTCCGGTTTGAAGTTTCCGCCGCTGATCACCATACGTTGTATCTGGAAGGATCGTTATTACAGTGGCGATTCGACAGTCACGTTTATAAGTAACAATGTCTATCTGCGGAGGACCAACCTCGCTCTTCTCTCGGGCACGCTGAAGTATTCTTTCCTCGATGGTTCCCTTGCAGATCAATCGATAGACCGTGACTTGCTTCGTCTGCCCCAGCCTATGGGCGCGATCCATGGCTTGCTGGTCCACAGTGGGATTCCAATCGCTGTCATAAAAGATCACCTGCGAAACAGAATCGAAACTGAATGGCCCCGGGCTTCATTTCCGCTGGAATTTGAATCCACGTTCGAAAGGGATCCGCGACTGTTAGACTTGGAGGAAGCTAGCGCTCGAAATTCACATATCTATTGCGTGACGTTCTAAATAGGGACAGTTCTCTCTCAACTCGATATTCGAACGAGGGCATATGCAAATGCACTCAGCGATGCATACCTGCAACCCACGTTCGTGCACCTCCGTAGAATGCAGTTTCGGCAATGCAGGGGAAATGACCCTGGCCAAAAAATCTTATCGATTGCGCCATTAATTTGTGGTCTCGGTCTCTACCTGCAGTACCACCATCCCCCCGCTAATAAGGTTTCTTTGGATCAAAGAGGGTCTCGCGAATGGAAGCTATTTTTTTAATAAATGTCGTGCTCGATTATCACCTAAATAGAAAGTACTCGGGCGAGAATACTTTAAAAAATTCTCTCTTTCCTCGCGAATCTTCCACGTATCGAGTAGAGTAATATCTGATGACGATCTGTCCCAGACTTGTTAAATCGATGACAATAGTACCGAATATCGAATATCTCGTGATTAAACAACATCTGCAGGAAACGCAAGATCGCGATTTCTCACGCTATACCCTATCCGTTCCCCCGTATCGTGCCCGATCAATTGTTCCGAGGGCTATTATCCTCAGTTTCGTGTATGTTTGCCCGAATATCAAAGAAATAAACGAAGGCCTCGCGACCGTGTCGTGAAGTCCCAAGCGAATACGTACAAGGTACGGCCAGATAAACTATGGATAAGATTACTGACCGTGTCTGCGGCAGTGAGGTTGATTCCCAGGCCGCCGGCCCGGGTGCTCAGCAGAAAGACGAATATGTCCGCCCTGAAACATGAAACAGTCCCTGCAGATTGAACAGCCCGGCACACCGTGTTTTGTATGCAAATTAATTCGGAATGCTAGAGCGGCGAACTTAGAGGATTTCCAGTACAAAATGCAGTCCCCCCTAGTGGCCTCTAACGCGCTAAGATTTCGACGATTCGGTTACCTCTCCCCTGTGGGTCGGGCCGCGTAACTTTTATAGACAATAACGTGGAAGGCACTTCATCATTTATTCGGCCGCTAAATTGTATTTTATTAATACCATCGCTTGTAAGAGAAATATAGAATTCCATGGCGAGATGAACGATAAGGACTATTTATCTACTGTATATATCTTTCGAGCTTTCGTGACCAATCTAAAGCTAAAGTACGTTGAAACATAATGACGCGGCTGAAAGATGACGATCGCCCGTTATTAGAATCATGTATTCGTGGCGGGCAGCCGAAGCCGCAGCTGTCTACGAGACGGGGACGATTCGCCAATTAATTCGCGTGTTAGTTATGCGCGAGTGAGCCAAGGAACGACATGCTAAGAGGCCGCGCTTTAGACATGCAACACGATGCGGGGCTGATACATATTCTAAGCAGTGTCGGGGAAGAATTCGTCCGTTTTATTAACGATCTATTCTCATTAAAAGAGTAGACGACGCTCATTTAGATTGGCAGATATCGTAGTCCTCAGCTGTGGGCGATTACACGGCAAATATTTATCAGCCTCGGCGTCCTGACGAATTTCGCGGAACCCGGGGGACACGAAACAGCACCGGGGCTCACCTTTTCTGAAAGTCGGCGACCATGTCACGTCTGTCGGAGATTTTCGAGGAGCCGTCCAGTCTCATGAAAGTGTGCTTCCTGTGGTACATGTATTCCTAACACAGAGCGCACGGTGTAAAATCTTGGAGTGATTATGTTACAATTGTGTTAAACAGAATTGGGGTACCTCTAGTAGGTCGATCATCTTCGTCATTTGCGAGTAGATGAGAACACGGTGACCCTGCTCTTTGAGACGGCGCAGAAGGCTGTCTAATACCGACAGTTTCCCTGCATCCGTCACCAACGTTTGCTTGTCTGTAATCATTTCACAAAGACAGCTTGCGTGAATATCTCAGATTCCGCGATATACCGAGCATTAGAAACGTAATGCGGGGAAATACTTGCCAGGAACTATGATGTTCGACCATCCATTAATGGGCGTGCACGCAGATATTCCACCTTGCGGCTCAACGGAAAACGTTGTCGATGTCTGTGCGATACGGGAACTAAAGTTCTGCTGTGACGATGGAACGGACAGGGCCCTTTGGCAACCAAGCCACAGAAGCCGTTGGCCAAATTTCCCACCGCATTCCTCGTGTCTCCTCCACGCGCAGGAGGCGGAACTACTACTAACATACAATTTTCGAGGACTAGCTTGTACCTGAAATCAGCAGTTTTTATTTGTTACGTGTGAACGTCCTCTTTAGTGTACTATTTTACGTTGTTCCAACTACCTTAGGATAAGTATCGCAGATAAAGGATGGAATGGTAGTCTGTTGGCAATGCCGCAATATCGGTGGTCTTGGACGATGAAGATGTTCCGGCACCAAAGTCATCTTTGATTCTTCCTGGTCGGCTTTGATAGAAGGGAGCACTCTCTGCGAAATATAGACACGCGTATTTGGTATTCGTACATTCGTTTGAACACGAGAAAAAGAGTATCCATTTTCAACCTTCAACGATTGATTGACAGCCTTCTTACTGCTACGCAGGATTCGATGAGCGACGGTTTCCGGCATCGAGTGGATAACGTGCGTCGTATGGGTATATACAGATACTCGCTCAACGATTTTCCGCGTGAAGATTAAGTCTTGCAACGATCGCGACGAGGTGTCCACTCTTCTAGGCAAAATGAGTATCTGATTTCTAGGGATCTCCGTTCTTTCGTCAGCGTTCCAATCGTCCCAATAATGCATCATTTTTATCCTTTTGTCCATCATAGTTGCGAGGCATAGTCTGCAGGCAGACATAGTTGTGTCATAGGTGGAGCTACGATATGTTACGTTGTGGTATGTTTAGCATGAATGGTCGAGTACCTGAACAAAATACCAATAGCAAAGATTTGATTAATTTCCATCGGGGACAAATTCATGAATCTAGTAAACGAGAAGAGATTCTCAGAGGATCTCTCGCTGCCTCCGCAGTGAAGTGCTCTGTGTATGTGCTCAGTAGCGAATACGAACAACTTATTATACAATAAGTGATCTTTGGATGGCAACGAGAGGTGCACGAGCCCCTCTGTGTACAGTAACGCAGGCATCTCGTAAAATTCTGTATGCATGAAGAATGGGGATCTAGCATCTCGCCGCTCAAATAGTTCTGGATGATTGCAAACCTAGAATCAAATACTTACAAACTGTAAAGAGCGTGGTTTATTAAGCAGCCGTATAAAAAGCTGATTGATTATTACCTTCCGGAATTGCATGACTAGATTCATAAGATTTGATGTGAAATTCTTATCGTTCGCTGGAGTATCACCGCCACCCACCGTGTAATGTAATAAGTCTTCTATTCTAATCTTCTTCTTTAATGCTGCATAAAGAATAGTCATTAAATTAGCTGTACAACAATCGCGAACCCGCGATTCAAGTAGCACGCACTTACCCGAGTAAAGTAACTTTTGACGCGTTGTAAGAGGGCAGTATACCATCACTTCAATCTTATCAGACAATTCGTTCTCCACGTCCTTCTTTATTCGACGCAACATGAAGGGCTTCAAGATCATATGCAGTCTCGATAAATGCTCTGAGTACAAAAATAACCATTTGTCATTATCATTCTAAGCATGGAATTGCAAGATAGAAATACTTACTCTCGTCGATCCCGGTTTTGTTCTCCGCGTGGCTTTCGATGTCTTTGGAGAACCATTCGTTAAATTCATCGTGGGAATCGAATAACGTGGGCATTATGAAATGTAACAGCGCCCACAATTCTGCCATGCTATTCTGAATCGGTGTGCCACTGAGCAGTAATCTATTGCGGCAACTGAATCCAAGCAACAACTTCCACCTCATACTGTAAAGGATAGATATTACAATATCGAGTGTTTATAATGGAAAACAGTAAACTGAATATTTGCTAACCTGCTGGTGCTTTTTATAGCCTGTGCTTCATCTAGTATCATGTACTGCCACTTTATTCTGTTAAAGTACTTATAATCAGTAATGACTAATTGATAGCTGGTTATCACTACGTGGAACGAAGCTTCCTTCGTATGCAAATCCTTCGTGTCCCAGAACTGTCTCAATATCTTTCGCTCTTGCGGATTCCCCCAATACGGGACTACTTTAAACATCGGCACGAATCGTGCCATTTCCTGTTGCCAATTGTGTAACGTTGAAGCGGGTGATATAATTAAAAATGGTCCCCATACAGCTATAAATGATAGAGGAATGGAACGTAACTCTGGTTCGTATCTTACACGGTCCGTAAAAAGGTATTCGAGTAACTTACAGTATCTTTCTGCCACATGGCATAAAAACGCTATGGATTGTACAGTTTTTCCCAAACCCATTTCGTCCGCTAAAATTCCACTAATTCCCTAAAGGTACACCAAAGATATTTGCATGAAACTTCGTCTAAAAGTTGTCGCTTCGTATTAGAACGATGTAATGTATGAACGAACCTGGTCGTATAAATTAGCTAACCAATTCATTCCCTTTAATTGATAGCCTTTAAGGTTCCCCTTAAATATCGCAGGTTGCGGGTGCTCTAAATTCTCAGGAGTATCGCTAAGACGTAATTCTTGTGATGCAGCCGCAGTATCGAACTGCCTTGCTCTAGCTTTCTCATTATCAAATGCTTCGGTAGCGTTCCTTTTGGCTTTCTGCTTCATCACGTCGCTGTATTTGAATAAACGATGTGAAACGTACAAGCATATAATTATACTAAAACGGAAGTAGACTACTGTCACAAATTTTACCAATCGTAATCGTCAATTCCAACGAGTCTTGGATTCTTCTCTTCGTCTAACTGATTTAAAATTCTTAATTGTTCTTCGGGGGAGGCTTTGCCCAATTTTCGGGACATAAAATGAGCATATAATTCTGTTTGTGTAATAAGAAAATTCAATTTTCTCTGCTGTCGTTTCGCCTGAATAACGAAGCAAGGTACTTTTAGCGTTATTTGCCTGCGAGTATATATGTACGCACATTGAAAGAAGATAGATTACCTCGATTAGCTCTACGTCCATCTTCCTCTGTTCTTCGGCCTCCTTCTCTAATCTTCTCCTCGTTTCACGTTCAACTCGGTCGTACCGCTTCCAATAAGACTGCATCTCCCTAGTGAGACGTTTAGCTCTCCATATAGTCTCCTTCATATTCTTTTGTGACTACAAAATTGAAGAGTTTCGTGAGTTCATTGAGCCATCTCGAGACGGATGGGAATACAGGCTGATCCAGAGGAAGACTCACTTGCATAGCCTTCTGCCTCCAATATTTCATACAGTGTTGTGCTACTTTTTTACAACTAATTAACATTTCCTTATGATTATTGGTTTTCGCTCTTTGTACTTTCCCCAATTCCTTTTTGGACATCATCACCCAAATCTTTCTCCTCCTCATTGCCATCACTTCCGGGCTTTTGTTATTATGCTTTTTCCTACCACGTTGGCGGGGCTGGTGACGCATTATCGCTTCCAGCTCGGCCTCGTCTAACTCTTCTTCTCTATGAATCGATCTGTCCCATTCATCCTCCGGGTACTCCCCGTCCTAAAAATTACGTACAACGTCATTTTCATTATCAGAAGTATGAAATCATTTATGTACATACAGGGTAATCGTCGGATGTCCTGCGACGAGAGACTTTCTCCTTTTTCATCTTCATCACCTTCTTTTCTGGCTTCTTCTCTTTCTTCTTTTTATTTCCAACTATTAGCTTTTGGTGTTCTAGGAATCTATCGTAATTTGACAATAAGCCAGCGCTGTAATACTGGTACTGTATATTCTGGAAATACGAATCTCGGTTTAATTATCTGTTCCACACTATTTACCAACGCTACCTTAAAGTCTCGTCTTACCTCTGGCTTCTGGTAAAAGCGGCCTTGGTATTTCTTCCTAAGTATGTGAAACTTTAACATATCTTGAAAATCCTCTTCCGTTATGGGACCGTCCGTATCGGATCCTGAAGCCGAGCTATCGGATGAGTCGCTCAACAGAATGTCTTGTAACCAACGACGTTCCTCCCCCACGCTTGACATGTTATAGAGCCTCAGCTTATCGATTCTCTCTTCTATAAAGTATAACAATTATGATACAGCCGTTACCCAGTGAAATATTATACCCAGAAACACCAAAACAATCTGCGCACCTTCCTTTCTAACCAGAACATTATCAAGGTAATTGTCTGATTCCTCGGAAGATTCCGATAATATAGACTTATCGTCCTCGCTGTAAAAGTGAACGAACGTATAAACATCGATGCCGCATCTCCTCCGAACTCTATTTCATAGGAGATGAAAACGCTACCTAGCTGGATCTTGGAACAGTTCGTTAATCTGCCTCAAGAAAGGCTGTACATTCAGGCTGCGCTCCAATCTTTGCAGGTGCAAAGGAGCGGCCATTTCTGCTTCCAACCTCATTGTGCGTGCTCTATCTGTCATTACCAGTTTATATAAAATTCAACAACCTACAATGAAAAAAAATACACGTCATGAACAGCAGACATTCGAGACCGTTACTCATGCTGGAAGCAGTCTCTATCGTATCCCTCGTATAGTATATTATGAACCGCTTTTGGCGCGCGAGAGAAGCTGTTCAGAGGCGCGACGCTTTGTTCCATGTATCGCTCGGAGGCAAACGCGTGAAATAGGAGCGTCGACATACCCGTCGTCAAGGAAGCGAATACTTTATCCGGAGTACGTACGAACCTAATGTGACTCTGAGATTATTTGACATTTCATTTAAATACATTAAACGATTCTGATGGTACATGTTACACGGACGACAGGAAATTTTTTTACGCAATTCGTACATGGCGTGTAGCGAAATAAAAACGTCTATCTTGCGCTCTGTATTAGTTAAGCATATAGGATTTCGCTCCTTACTGCATTGCCACCAATGCTAGATTGTTTTTTTTTTTGCGTTTCCTGTAACGGGCAATACATGTTAGAGGCGTGTAATCGCCGTATGGAATTCGTGTGTAATCAATTACATTATATAAGGTGAATGACACGACTGAATCGAGCTGGTGCGGTTATAATTTCGCGAATTATTCGATAGTTTTGGATCACCTTCGGTTTGGTTAGAAGTAGCCCCACTTATTTAGCACGTAAGATAGGGTCGGCCGCGAGGAAATGATTCCCTTCGTTCACATCGAAATTGGGTATATCGGTCGGAGGGAAATACATAGTAGAAAGAAGCCTAGAGAACGCAGACATTTGGCGTGCCATAAAACCAGGGCAGGGATAGGGCATATTGTTGGCCACCATTTTTGTTTTCAATAGGTGGCGCCAGCGTAGCCAACGCGTAGGCGATCCATGGCTTTACCAACTTCGATTGCCGACCAACTAATTTTATTATTCTTTACGATTTCATTCAGCATGTTACTATTATCTTTAAATACGTCGCATTCGATAGGTTCAACTATCGTTCGACCTTATCGAAAAATTCAGCTTTCGAGGCATATTTCTTTAGGATCGATCGCAGATTTCAGAATTTGATAATTCATAACTTTATGACAGCAAACCTCTAAAAAGGCAGTTTCATTTTCTTTCATGTCCATCTAAATCATCTGCAGAAAGCAATTACTCTGTAAAAGTTCCATTTTACATGGTAAAATTTGCTGGAACGATGGCATGGAACGTCGTTAGGTTAGAACACGGCATTCTACGTTTCAAAATTGGCGCTTGATATCACTGCGCACATTTCTCTCGCACCCGACTCGTATTCTACATGCACCTAAAATTGCCCGCCAGTGTAATAAGTATTACTGAAAATTATGATACGATTACGATAGCTGTGAAATATGTAAGGTAATGATTGTTTATAGAATTTATTATCTGGAACGTAGTTAATACGTAACTTAATCGTATACGACCTTCGAAAGGGAGGGGAATAATGATTTATAACAAGCTATAATAAAGAGTATTATTGAGTAGAAAGCATTAACAATGAGAGCAATGTATTTCTGCGGAATTATAATATCAATTTATTAAATGCTGCTGTTTTAATTAACTTCCGATTACCATACATGTCCAGCCGCAGGCGTCTGCCGTGAAGGTTTAGACAGCCAGCGACTTTGTCTTCGCTCGTGCGAACCCCGGTTTGTTTCCGTTATTGCAGCGAGCCATCTTACTCCAGACGCCGATCGTTACTTCTTCTAGCAATTTCAGTGGTATCGTGTCGTGAAACGGCATAACGTTTTAGTGGACAAAGCGGCGTGGTTTCACATTTATTCAGGTAAGTTTGTGAACGTGTTCTTTACTCTATAAAATTACGTACATTCGAGGGAACGTGATTTGTTTGCAAATATTCCCGTTTTATGGATATGTAACAGCCACGGCTCGCGGCGAGTGTTCTCGGCACGTCGTACCGCTATGGATTAACGCCAATTCGTCGGCGATAGAATATCCCATTTGTGTTTTTATCTATTCCGTTCGAATAATCGTTCGTTACGAAATTTTCTCTCGCATATATCAGTGACGTGGCAATCGCTATCAGTAATATACGTCATATGGATAATCGGCTGCAAGGTATTTTTTTTTCCCTCGTAATCAGTCACGATAGGTACGCGTACTATGCAATTAGTTTATCTCGGTCGTTATCGTGGCCTATGGATACTCCCGCAGCAATTACCTTCGATATTAATTATTCGTGCATCGTATCGACGATTCTCGAGAGGTTTTCTCGCATAGTAGCTGCAATATTGTGCATTAAATAGTCATTCTACCGTAGTATTAGATATTTTTGCAAACTCCGGCTATCACGTTTCTTATACTCGGTGTCCCAGGATCCCTTGGGACGCTTTGTACACGCGTCCACGCCAAATCGCTTGCGTAGTGGAAAAAACGGCGTTAAGTGATCGCATGACCGCCATTTTATGAAGCGAGTGTCCAATAAAAATACGGTTTGTCGTCCGGGTGCTTCGTACATACTGCATTCCCTGAATCGTTTCACTCTTGTAAACAACTTTGCTCGCCTACGAGAAGCAAGCGAAACGTTTTGTTGAATAACAGCGTATCTATTGTTTTTAACCTTTAAAGGTGTATATAACGCGGCACGCGGAGGGAAGGAAAACAATGCACGTAACGGTACATTGTTTGCCTGCGGAGTTTAATCCCGTGCAACGTAACGCGGCCGAAACTAATTATTAGCACTGCATTCGAAACAAGAACAATGAAGTTTTTTAAATTTATTTCTAACTGAATTTCCAATGCAGGAACGATTAATTAAAAACCCTTTAAAGGTTGATGCTCTCGATAGTGAACGTTCACAAAACATCGAGGCTTCTTTAGTTTACTTTGTTGTACATTGTTTTACGTGTTTGCTTGTTTTAAGTTTTGTTCGTGACATTAGACGGGTTCGGTACGTTAATTAAAGTTCTTCTTTTGACGTTCAAATATACAGGATGCCCCAGGTTATTCCGTTGAGTCTGTTGCAATGTGTGTTCTATGAACAGAAATAAGAGAAAAATATAGGAATAAAATAAATAAATAACAGTCTAATATAAGTAGAGTACAGTAAAGTGGATCAATGGGGATATTCCACTGTTTACATCCTCCTCCACCTTGAGTTTAAATGAATCATAGTTTACACGAGGTGTTTACTATTTCTGATTGTTAAAGGTGATCAACGTAGCTTCTTAATGCAATCATCTGTGAACAGATTAGATTATTATACGAATATCGTCGATCTATTATTTCACGATATCGAACTAACAAATCTCTTACCTTTCTCCTCGTATTTCATATATTTTTTTTTTCTACAATTTCGTAATAAAACGTTTACTCAACGGAGAATTCTGGGACATCGTGTATAGTTGATGGAAGAAAGCCGCCGTGAAAAGGGGACGCTCTTAAGTGGGTGGAACAATAAATATATAGCATCCGTTTTTTTTTTTCTTTCGTATGGTAATCGGCATATCGAGTATATACCGCGCGTTCAGCTGCAGAAACAAGAGTTTCAAATTTCATATCACTTCGCCCAAAGTGGTACGCGCTGTATCTCTTCCATCGACGATAAACTTCGCGTTTACAATAGCGGTGTATAATTACAAGTACCGAACGCGGCTGATGTTCACACTCATTCTTGTGTAAACACATTTTTGGCTGAGTAAGCATGGAGATAAACACGTTAGCATACTTACAATGATTCATATCTCATCCATGCCTCAAGTATTGAGTCATTTATGTTCTTTTCATTCAAACGTACACAATAGTTTTGTTATCCACAAGTGCATGAGATGTGCTTAACATAGTTACAGAGAGTCACATTAAGCCGAGCATTTAAGTCACTTTATTTTTTGGCAAGCTTTGAGAAAGAGTATAGATTTTAACATTCATTCAGCAAGCTGCTCCAGCTTTTCCATATGTAATCGCAAAAGATAGTTAATACAAACTGTTGCCTTGTGTGGTATTTTTTTTAAATATTTTGAAGGCATTTATCCGTGCCTATAGTTGGACTGATTCCATTGTTTTTTTTTTTTAACGAGTATGCAATTAACATTACATAGCTTCAAATTACAATTTTATCATTTCTATAAATGTAATTATTTTCTGGTAAACAGCATGTTATTTTTCCTTCTCTTTTTTTATTTATTATTATTTCGTTATTAGCAGTGCAGCAATGTTCATGCTTATTCACAATAATCCTGTACTATGTTAACATTGTTTAAAGTCCTGAGAGTACCACCGTTGTGTATGTAACTGTTCAGTCGCTTGTTAGAGTTTTGCACAGTTCTGTGTGGGATGACTAATAAAGGATGCAGGATGAAATATAACATGTGTCTTAAGTGTAACATGTCGATTTAGATAATCTCTTAGATTCTCTCGTTATAATGGCACTTCTGTATTGCACTTGTGACTAAATTCGCTCGAATTTTATCGCTCGAAGATACCAACTGTATCTCGCGAAGCTTCTCTTTCTATATGAAACTTTTGCGCGTTCTCTTTACTTTTATTGTAGAAAAATATGAAACAATACTGCTAATCTCAACTCTGTAAAGTCATTGTACGAGTTGCATTGCATTTCTCAGCCAGAATATTGGAAATTAACGTAACTTATGTTGTCATGTGACTAAGCAGCAGGTTCTCAAGGAAGCCTGTTATGTATGGTGTTTTTATATTTTCCTTTAAGAATGAGCACCCGAGTATTCGTTGGTGGATTAACATACCGGGTGAGAGAGCGCGACCTTGAGAAGTTCTTCCGGAAATATGGTAGAATCAAGGAGGTCGCTATGAAGAATGGATTTGCCTTTGTGGTAAGTCTAATGTGGTTCAATTGTTTTTTTTACAGTATGGTAGGGACAAGGGTCTATGTCGGTGGGCTTCCATACGGCACCAGGGAAAGAGACCTTGAGAGATTTTTCAGAGGCTACGGTCGATTCCGTGATGTCCTCATCAAGAATGGTTACGGCTTTGTTGTAAGTACCTGTATCGAATTCTACACGCAAAACCTAACACTTCGCTGTACTCAATTTGGTCCGAGAAGTCTTTGTCAAACCATTCGCTACTCGACGATTCGGAAAATATTTGGAAGAAAACAATCCATAGACACAGAAAGAGACGCTTGTTCTACTTGAAAATGTACGAAAAAAAAAAACTTACGAAAAAGATACAAAAATTGCCAGTTTACTGTTCGATATCGTGGACCAAAGCGTGTAGAGTGTAAAGTGTTCCACTTTGAAAATAACTCGAACTCGTGAGTTGATCTGACCTACCTTGAGCCCTGAACACATTGGTACTGTGGCTGCTTAGTGGAGATGTGTGCTGGTTTTCATCGATTAATCTACAAAATGTTTGTAAGTTATGCATAATCAAAGAAAAATCGTGTTACTCCTATGCAACATCTAATTGCCAATCACTTCTGAGGTAAAATGCTAATTACAAAGTTACAAACAGTATTCATGTATAAATATGTCCTCAACAATAATTTCTCTTTCTTTTGACAGAAAATTTCATCTATTAAACTCTGTTAGGGAATCTTCTAAAGTTAATGTTATTTAGATCTGTGAAATTGCTTTTCTACATATAGGTTTATAATCCGTGGACATTTGCATCAATGATCGTGCAAATGTTCCACAACACTTACTGCGAATTATTAAATAACAACAAAAATTGTACTGCATGAAGAATCTGACGTCTTTTTATCTCATCTTGATTCATAATATAAATTCTCTGTTCGCAGGAATTCGACGACTACAGGGACGCCGACGACGCCGTCTACGAGCTCAATGGAAAGGAGCTGCTGGGAGAAAGGTAATGTATCCTACTTCATTGATACGTACATTTTACAATATATATATATATATACACAAAAAAAAAGAAAACATGTTAGGAGAATGAAGAATGGTGTAGGTAGCATGTTTTTGCATGATTAGTTTCGCTTCACAGTTCATTTAAATTGTGGATCGTCGATCCACGCATTTGTTTTCCATTCTTTTATAATATTATTGATACTAGGTATAAAATATGTACCATTGAAACATGTAGCCTTTAATCGCACTTTTTTTTAAGGATACAGATTTTTAAAACAATTGCAATATTGTTAAGGTGTATTATCATTGGACGTGCAACATTAGCATACTCGATGTGAAGAATTTTAACTTTCTAGTTAACAAATGCGTACTAAATTTCAAGCCTCGGTTCGTTGGAGAATGTTTCTAAAAGAAAACTTGTTAATGTTGCACAGCGTAAGTAGGACTGTTCATGAGAAGCAATAGCATTGGCAATGTTACTTATTCTTTTAATACCTTTCCGTGCATTATTGAGTGAAGTGTTTCCGTTCTAAACGTTTCGCAGATTTGCATTTTTAAATTAGAGGCATTGTAGAATTTTGTTGATTGGATAAATGAAAAATGATAGAAAGAAAGAAATTACTTTACACACTCGCTTTGTACATAAGGATTCGTATAATTTGTGTTATTAAAGTCACTTGTAAATTTGTATGACATATCGAATGATCTTTGCCCCTTCGGAGTTTTACTTTCGCTTTACCGGTGTTCGAGAAACAGAGCCCTTGTATATTATTAACGTTTTTTATGGTTTCGTTTTGGATCTCATCTTGTACCAGTGATATCTGCTGTTGCTTCTGTATAATTTGAAGTGTAAACTATGTACTTTAAGTTTACACATTTCAATGAACGGCGTCTGTCCTCCAAATTATCGATTGCGTTTGTTCTGGAATAAAAGTGCATCTTTTTACTTAAATAGCCGATGTGACTTGCCGCCATTTTGAACTACTTCCATCAATTCCCCGATTATAAAAGTGACTATCGAATACACTTTGTATAATGAATGCCTCAGCATTTTAAGTAATGTATATTGCTTCTTTAAGTAAGGAAAAATTTGTCGAAACTAAAAAAGAAAAAGAAACGCTACACAGTAGTCGATGCGTTCTCATAATTCTCTGGTGATCGTGTAACGAATGTCTCTTGGTCCCCTTGAACTTTGTGTCGACAAAGCGGAGATGGTGTAGCGAGCGAATGTACAGAGATCCCAGTCAATTATGAAAAGGCTTATCAGAGTTAAGAGTTGTAGAGTTGTTAAGTGGACATCAACTAGAAAAAAAAAAATATAGAGAAAGAACGGGGATATGAAGACAAGCTTGAGAGAGAGAGAGAGAAAGAGAGAGGGAGAGAGAGAGAGAGAGGGAGCGGGGACAGCGCCTCGGTGGCTGGACTGATGATAGGATAAAGGCGAGTCTGATGATGATGATATTTGAACGGATTTCGAAAGGAGAAGGCTGAGGAATGGAAAGAAAAATGGAAAAGGATGGAAGGAAGGAAGGAAGCAGCTTTAGAGTAAGAATTAGTCGAGGACTTAGGCGGGGTTTTGTTGGGTGTGTTTCAGAGTGGCGGTGGAGATAGCACGGGGTGTTTCAGGGAGGCGAGGCGACCGTGGCTACGGACGCTCACGCTCCTGGAGAGACAAGTAAGCATATCCAATGTGTCTTGTTACAGAATTACTGTAGAGAGGGCCCGGGGGACACCTAGGGGTAGTGACCAGTGGCGCTATGGTGACTCCCGTGGTGGTTATGGGGACTCGAGGCGATCTGCGTAAGACACGCTATCCTTTTTTTTATTTTATCAGAGCGATCATTATCCCCTAATCCCCAGCTGGCAGCCAACACCGGATATGCAAAATCTTCGTTATGGATCCCCAAGGAGATTAACGTTCCCTCGATGCTACCAAATTTCTCACCGCACGCAATGACTACATTCTGTTTCTAATTCGACTTTGTTGTAGAGAAAATGATTTTGCATATCGCCCGTTCGGGGACGAACGTAACCATGGATATGATGAGCTCTTGATTAGAGATCGCGTTAGCAAGCATTTGCCTTTTTCGCGTCACAGCGAAAAAGTCCGTCTTGGCACGCAGAATTCTCTAAATTAGTTTCGAATTGGTTGTCTTGGATTTGACTGCTCTACCCGAGCATGTCGAATTTTAGAACACGAGTTACAAAAGGAGAAAGCTAGTTCTGTGAGAATGGGAGTGAATGAATGATAAAGTGAATATGAGTGTGAATGCGAATTAATCTAACACGTTCTAGCATAATGCCTAGAGTGAATCCAACAACCCTCCCGGACATTATGTTCATTACTGTGGTAGTTGCGAGAGAGAGAGAGCGAATGGTAGAATGATGTATTTGGTGACTAATAGATGTGTGGTATTGTGTTTGTTACAGCCGAGACGATATGCGGCACGACAGGTACGCTATTGCTGCATTTTGAGTAGATTTGATTCGATTGGAACAGGTGATTGATTGTGTGCCTGAGCAATGAATGCAGAATCTGTAGTTATTTGCTGAAGGTTTAACCAACGATCCGTTATTTCTGTTCACATGACATCCCTTTTTGCAGAGATAGTGTGAACAGAAACACGAGGACCGCATCTAGCTACAAGCAATCATTGCCCAGGTACATACATCCAATGTTACGCTCTAACGATACATTTCTTAATAACTTAATCAATTTACTATTTCAAATTTTCATATATATCTCTCTTACAAATACATTCAATTTTATAAATCAAGTCTTTTGCATTTCCATTACTCAGTATTTTTCTATTGTCTATAAAAATTTCAAAAAATAAAATCTATTTCATTTAATATAGTCAGGTCCAAGACAAACCTGCTTCTAGCCGTTTAACTCGACAAATTATAATACCTGTGATTTTCCTTTTGTAGATACGGACCACCGACACGCACCGAGTATCGCCTCACAGTGGAAAATCTCTCGAGTCGCGTCAGCTGGCAGGTAAGCAACATCTGTACCCTTGCTTTCGTATTATTTTACCATCCTCTGATAGCTTTTTTCGTGAGTTTGATTGCTACTCGAGGTTCTAGAAAAAGAATCATGCGATTACACTGAAAAAAAAAAGAATAATACGGGTACTAATGTATACATACGTATATGCTTTCTCTCGTCTGGCGATGGTTCCGCATTTCGTTACCCCCGAGTCGAACCAAACTTACTACGCGACAATTTAGTACGATTACATATAATATTTTTATTCGATTTTTCTTTCGTCATTTTTAAGTTCGTGGTTTATACTCATCCAAGCTTCTCTATATTTCCGAGTTACGAAAAAAAAAAAAAAAGATGTACATTTTGATCAAGTAAGTCTGTGGCATTCGATATCTCAAATTCTTTGTCCAAAAAAAATGTATACGCTCTTCCGCTCGATGACGAGAGACGCAAAAGGCCAGTTGAAGTACGGACGAACGAGAATCGGGCGAAAAGGGAGTAAAAAGAGTGACGAAGAGGTGCGAAACAGGGACGAAAGCAGTAACTGCGTACGAGATCCTCGAAAGAGCCAAGGCATGTGAACGCTGAGAATGCAACGGATTACCCATTGAAGAAGAGCGTGATCTTGAGGAAATCGGAGCGTACAGTTTTACCCCGCGTGCTTCGGAAGAATGAGGCGCGGAAAAGTGAAGAGACATCAAGCTAACGAACGGAGGAGGAGGAGGAGGGAGACAGATACACGATAGATTGACGACAAAGGGCAATCTGGAATGACAATTGGGAAACATGCTAACGATGTGGGAAATACCAGGACGCACTCCATCTTCCGAAACCCCTTTGAAGATGCACATGCATACGCACCTATACCATACGAATCCATGTCCAGCGAATCAAAAAAAAAAAAAAGAATAAGCAGACAGAAATCGAGCTGCTTTGCGTGTATATAAGTGGACCAAGTCTTACTTGATCAATATACATTACCACATACAGGGAGTTAATAAAAATATGGGACATTTTTCCAGGATCGTTTCTGCACATCGAAATAATGAAAAAGGTTTGTTATACGCATATACCTGGTGAGGCTTAATTCTTCACTTATATCCTATTTTGTATTTCTTGAGGACGCGGTCCTGGGACGCCTGTACAAGAGTAACCTATTAACGTCGTCACTGTTCCTATTACCACTATCATCGTTACTAACCGCGTGTAATTGTAATTGGTTTCGTAAATTTGACACGAGTAGTAATCAATAATAGTGGTAGCAGTAAGAGTCGAACGTTGAAGGAAATTGGTGTCTATAATATAAGATTAAGATGGTTGCTCTTCTCCAGGCGGTTCAGGCTCGCGTTTTAACAACTACAGAATAGCCTGTAACTGAAGAGTTCACGCGTTATCGGGCATACGAGTGTACTCGCCCTTTTCGTTAGCTCAATGCGTAGAATCGATCCCGAAATCATGCCCCACACTTTTATTGATACCCTGTATATATCATATACAATCTTATATCGGATGATTTCTCTCGGATGATTGGTTGTCTTTTGATGAAAACAAAAAAAAAATTCTCGAATCGATTCTCTTCGACACGCGTGTGTGTTCCTTTTTCAATTTATTATTTCATTTACGTTCGGCCAACAGTTGAGGAAAAACAATAAAATTGATGTTCTTTCCGAAGAGCCAATGTCCTCTTCGCCGTGGAGGGGCGCGACCGGTAGGGCCAATAAAGAGACTGATGCGCGATGAGAGATAAAGATGACGATGCACGCGAGATGGGCTCGCCTTGAGGTCAAGTGGCACCAGGTTGGTTCTGAGAGGTGTCCCGGGGTGAGAGAGAGAGACAGATAGCCGCGTGTGGCACACTGGGTACACCCTACCACCTACCGCCTACCACTGCTTGCCCACGAGTGATACACGTGGTGAAACCCAGTGAGAGAGACAATCCCAGTGATGATGATAGGTTCTTACGTGTCTGCGAATCCTCTCTCCGTCGCTGTTCGCTGGGAGAGAAAAACGTCCGCCTTCTACGATCATCAATGACTCTGACCAGTTTCTCTAGCCCTGCATGGTCTTTTACAACCATCGATACTGGTCCATCACTATTACCCCCGACGCTCTGCCGCATCCTCTGATCCAAGACACACACCGCCCAGATACACGTCCAAACGTATCCTTGCATCATACGCTCTCTTCGACACTATCACCATTCGCCAACCCCCGCCCCCGCCTAATGCCTCCACGATGACCCACCTCAAGTCCATCATGTAACTCTACTGTCACACTTGTTACTACACCACGACTGTTACTGCTATTGGTACGCCACCAACCTAGCCATCTAGTAAGTCAGGCAGCGGCCACCCATGAGGGCATACACGGGCCGAAACCCGAACCATCCCGCGACTACGCCACACAGATCCGTTCGACCCGACCAAGTGCCGTTGTGTCTGGCCTTTCTCTGTCTGTTGTCCGTAAGCAAGGTGGTGCCTGGGTCCAAGGTAAATGTGTCACCTTAACCGAGTGTACTCTTTAGATATATACATTATATCTATTACATATATATATATCTATATATATACACACACTTGTACTTACTCATTTATATCGTCATATGTATGTTTTTATAATGTTCTGTACATTTATATACAGGGTGCCCTCGAACTCTCGTGGAAAAATTTACCGGCCGATCCCGGGGACGGTCCCGAACCAGAAATGGCATGCGACTACACAGGCACGCGACTGAATAGCTGAGGAGGTATTCTTAATCGGAGTTGTTAATTTCGCCAGATTTCGAAGCGACTTGGTTCTCTACACGAATTTTTACTATTCAGTTTTATGCAGGGGGGGGTTTGAAACTTTCTGAGCAATTCTTTCGTTCAAGACGCGAGGCAGTGAACGTGGTAAGAATTATATTTTTTGCGCTGTAAATGCGACTTCCCGGCGTGACAGAAGAATCGTTTAAAAACTTTAAACCTTCCTAAGTGATACTTAGAAAGCCAGCCAGTACAATCAGTAGTTTCGGGGATGAAGATTCGTCGAGAGAGCCAAGCAGAATTAGCAATTTTTTGGTAACGGTGTCTCCTTAACTGCAAAGTTTGCAAGCCTTTAGTTGTACGACGTTTCTGGTTTGGAATCGCCCCTAGAATCGACTTGGTAGATTCTTGCACGAGGGTCGGAGAACACCCTGTACACTAACGCTCAAAAGTTGGGTACACGGTGCCGGTGATGGAAAGGGCACTTTCAAACTTATACTCTTTAAACACAGTTTTATTGATAAAAAATGAAAACCATGAAACTTCTCCGATCATCGGAGTCTCCACCGATTTCAGCAACAATGTTCCTCCAATTCTTCTGTAAGGGTTCCTACGAGTATTATCTGGGCCGTGGGTGATATAATTCGCGAGTTTTCAATACTATTCATCCCATAGTAGTTGTTGTGTGGTGGTCATATCATTTTACAGACAGCTATCGTATTAGTTTCCATGATTTTTGTCTCGCGACACTTCCAAAATCGTTCAATTCGGGCTAGAGTGTCTGTCATTCTTCTGTTACTCTTTAGAATAATTTAAATTCTTCTGCCATTTGAGGCTTATAGTCAGATTTGTAATGTCAAAAGTTTATTATTTAAAGCTGAAGGAAAGTTCTGGGATCACGTGGTAGGAAAATCTTGCAGAAAATGCGAGAGGATTAAGATACGGTCATGAACTTTGCACATAAATTTGGAATACAAATGCGGTAGGTGTACCCAAAGCATTTTGAGCGATAGTGTATGTATACCTTTGTTAAAACTGTGCACCATAGTTCAGGTGTTATTTATGAAGATTTTCTATCTATTAAAACATTCGATGATCTTGGAGCCGTGCACACGCAAATAGAAAGCAGTACCAGAGGCGGGGGACCAGTTCAACAATATTAGTTGTTAATATAAATAGATATATCAACTGTGCTCGAAATTAGGCATCCATTCGTTTCATTAATATCGTTCGGCTTATCCATCCATTTATACGTTGTTCTGTTTTTTGTAAATGGTAAACTCGCGTTTTCGTAACACGCGGTTATAATTTCGCGGGACGAGCGTTCACGCTGCAAATGAAAGGAACCAATACCAACTTTTCTTTATGCAAGGCAATTCCACGGTGTCTCATGTCCCCTCAGTCTTTTCTTTCTGGGTGTACAATGAGACGCAAAGACCATTCAGTAACTAAGCGTTTTGGAGTTATTCGTTGGGAAGAGAATCCGAAGGTGTCGTCGGCGTACACGATTCTTATTACTGTTTTTTTTTACAAATTGGATACAAGTTACATTTGGGATCTTCGCGCACGCATTTACACGAATTTAAAGAAACAAAACCCGATGTCACGGACGATACGTCGAAGAGAAGACCTCAAGATCAAAGAGAATACACGCACGCACCTAACGAGAGAGAGAGAGAGAGAGAGAGAGAGAGAGAGATTTGAGAAAGTGAGTGAGTGAGTCCACAACATAAAGCCGTACCTGGTTCCCACAAATACAAGAACAAGCTCCGTCGATTAACAAAATGTTGCAATGGATACCAAGCAGAGATTCCCTTCGAAGGATTGACAAGAAGAACGACCGCTACAACCTCAGAGGAAACAACGAAGGACACACATCAAGAGGAATATGAATCTTCCAAACTAGACGAGAAGAACTGTTCGTGAGAATAACGAAGAGATTTCTTTGATAGCTTCTCTTCAGTCGTTCAAAGGAAGCCAGTGAGAAACGATATTTTTATTTTCCATATCGGTTCGATCCCTCGAGTAATTCGTTTTTAATTAGTAGGGTGACTATTTACTGTACACGTGTTGTTACGTTTACTTTTGTCAGCCTTGAAATACAAGCTTTGTAATAGTAAGCATTTCTAAGACGGAAATTTTTTCAAGCACGTTCAAAAATGAAAATACCACACCATACATCCGTTAATTAATTCATATCGATTATCACAAGCAACTGTCTTTCTCTCTGCCATATGCAGTTCCATCTTTTCAACGATCCATATAGTTCCTGGTCGAACCCGCGCATGTCTGGAATCTGTAGTCGCATCTTAAAGAAACTTAAGAGCTTCAAAAACATGTTTGTTTGTATGTAATAAAATTTCTATTGCCAGCTGCTCTGCAGAGATCGACTCGGATATGTATATCTGATCGACTCAGACAGAAATGAAGTACCTTCATTTCCAATCCAAACATACTTCGACACATTTCTCTACAGGGGTTGGAGGTGTTTCCCAAGTGTTACAAATGACTATACTTGTTTTAAAGATTGAATTGCATAAAAAGAAAGGTTGCATCAATTGCAGATACTAAATTCGAGCACATTATTATCAACATTATCTATTCAACACTGAAGATATAATGGGCAGACAGGACATTTACTTGGCTTTTTTTCAGTGAAGGATAGAATTTCGCGCATACTTATGGAAGGAAAGACATGAGTTTATATATGCTAGGGTACATAGTGGATAAACATACAAAAGTGCACAGGATACATTCTCAACCTCTGCGTAATTGATAGTATAGGAACACAATTGTAGTATTATTCATACGTGAACATTAATAATCGTATCTTATATGATTAATCGTAAGATATCTTTAGCGTGTCATTGCAATGTACTAATTCGTGTTTCTGTGTGATGCTCAGGATTTGAAGGATTATATGAGACAGGCTGGAGAAGTGACATACGCAGATGCACACAAGCAGCGCAGAAACGAAGGGTAAGCCTTGCGATCATTAACATACAGTGAGTCAAAAAAAGTATTTGTACACCTAGGTTTTTTTTGCAATAACTTTATACAAACAAGTGATACACTAACAACAACTATTTCCATTAATAGTGTACTATGTACAGAGGTAATGTACAAATTAACAACTTTTCATAATTGATTACAAAAAAATAATGCCATAAAAACAAGAACTTGGAAGCCAAAAAATTATGTGTACACTTACAATTATGGTAGAAAGCTTATGATTGTTTAAGTTGTACATTATGATTAATATTTTGTATGCATCCCTTTTGCTTCAGTAATTGCTTGGCATAGATTCTACCAGTTTCTGTGTTATTTCCTTTGACAGTCTTGGTCACTCTTCTAGAATCACTCGTAAATCAATCTTATTAGATATTTTTATTTTCCTTCTATACCCAACAGGTGCCATACATTTTCTATAGGATTAATATTGGGGGATTGTGGTGGTGTAATCAATTGTTTAAGAATATTGAATAACAATCATTCTCCCGTTTTTTTAGCGGTATGCTTTGGGTCGTTGTCTTGTTGGAAATAGTAAGTTCCACTTAGGCCCAATTTAACTGCACATTCTTTTAAATTATCACGCAACACCTCGATATATTTCATGGCATTCATTGTTCCCTCGATAAATGCAATATTTCTAACACCACTGTACGCCATACAGGCCCATATCATCACGTGTCCACTGCCGTGCTTAACAGTTGGTATAAGATTCTTTTGCTGAACTACTGGCTTGTGTTTAGTACTGGCTTTTCTTCAGACAAATATTCTCCCCATCTGACCCAAAAATATTGAACTTTCGTCTGAGAAGATAACACGTTTCCAAAAGTCGATTGGTTTATTTACGTAGGTTTTAGCGAAACCTAGCCGCTTTTCTCTGTAACATTATTGATGAATGGTTTCTTTCTCGCAGCTCTGCCATATATTTCAGCAGAATGCAAAACATTTCTAATAATTTGGGGACATACGTTCTTTCCTGTTATTGACGCGACATCATTGCACAGTGTTCGAGCACTTACAAATGGATATTTTGTAGCTTCTTTAATAATATTCCGACGCGCTCTAATTGTAAGTATCTTCGGCCGACCTGACCGTGGCTTGTTGTCTGTAGTGTTTATTTTCTCGTACTTTTTAACAATATACTGCACTGTTGTAAAGTTTAGATTTATAGTTTTGCCAATTTTTCTATAACTTTCTCCACGTTTTCGAAGAAAAATAATACGGTCTCGCACGGATACGGGTATTTAATTTTTCTTCGCTGTTATGATGGATTCTGTATGAAGTTCGAAGACGCACTACCACCGTAAGCAGACCAAGACCATTATATAAACAAACACTTATTTACGTTTTGATCGGTGTCACGACGATGCATACTTATTTTCAGGATTTACCTGTAGCATCATAAGTGTACAAATACTTTTTGGACTACCAAATTCTTGTTTTTATGGCATTATTTTTTTGAAACGTATTTTGAAAAATTGTTAATTTCCACATTACCTCTGTGCATAGTACACTATTAATTGAAACAGTTTTTGTTAGTATGTTACGTATTTGTATAAAGTTATTGCAAAGAAACTACGTGTACAAATACTTTTTTGACTCACTTTATATCGCCGTAAATACAGTGATAGATAAAAGAATGTTCGACAAAGTTCAACATTCTTTTTCTTACCACAATAAACACCTATATTTATTAATTTCTGTACATTTGATATTACAGAGTCGTAGAGTTTGCAACGTACACCGATTTGAAGAACGCTATCGATAAGCTGGACGACACAGAACTGAACGGACGCAGAATCAGGCTCATCGAAGATAAGAGGCGCGGTCGCCGTTCCAGATCATCAAGCTCAAGATCGAGGTCACGATCACGATCCCGATCTCGCCGCCGATCCCGCTCCCGCTCAAGGTATTACCGTCGTTCTCGAACCCGATCGACGAATTGCCGTGGCCGACAATCTCGCCAATCATTTGTTTTTAATTTTATTATTGATTACATGCACGTAGTCCTGTTTTGATTAGATCACTTTCAAGTTGCTCCATACATTTTTTCTTCTTCAATATTCGGCATTATAACTTTCACATATACAGTGGGGGACAAAAGTATATGTGGACACTTTTAAAATCGTATAACTTGTTCAAAATTGGTCCAAACAACTTGAGTTTTTTTGAGAAGCTAGAAGGATTAGTTTGCTGAGTGACGTGTGCGCGTTTTGAAAAAAGTTGCAATTGGTCGGAATAGCAAATAAAAATAGGAAAGATCATTTTTTCAACTTTTTTTTCTATGCTCGTAATTAAAATTTAAAAATTGCCTTTTGTAGATTGAAGTAAATTGTATACACGCCTAAAATTTCATCAAAATCGGTTAACGTTGCTCTGAGCTATAAACGTTTAAAGATCGCAGAATAAGGTTGAAAATCGCGAAATTCCCGGAAATCAGCGATTTTCGATCTCATTCTGCTATCTTTAGCGTTTATAGCTCAGAGCAATGTTAACCGATTTTGATGAAATTTTAGGCGTGTATACAATTTACTTCGATCTACAAAAGGCAAAATTTTAATTTTAATTACGAGCATAGACAAAAAGTTGAAAAAATGATCTATCCGTTTTTTTGCTATTCATGTCACTCAGCAAACTAATCCTTCTAGCCTCTCAAAAAAACTCAAGTTGTTTGGACCAATTTTGAACAACTTATACGATTTTAAAAGTGTCCACATACTTTTGTCCCCCACTGCAGCTGCTGTTTTCTTTTTATTTCTTTCACTTTATTTTTTTAGTATGTAATCACGCGTTTGGAGAGAAATCATCCGGGTTACTATGCATGGCGCAAAAGATTCGTGTTAAATAACAAGTGCGCGAGGTAGTAAAGACCCTGGCGTATGAGAAAAAATGTTACGTGTACAGTTAACTTTCTTGAGATCGATATAACGTTAAACTTAACGTACCTTGCTAGAGCCATAGCCTTTCTTCGGTTAAGTAAATTTTAAAAGACATCTTCACGAGAATATTTTTTTCTATTTTACTCTAGGAGTCGCCGCAGCTCTCGTAGCCGTAGCCGTCGCAGCAGCCGCTCCAAATCAAGGGCACACTCTAAATCCAAATCAAAGTCCAAATCCAAATCTCCCGAGCGTAGCCGCTCCCGTTCCAAATCCAAGTGAGTATCCCCGAGTCCTTTGGTACATATTTCATTGTTTTACGTTGGTTTTATAATCACATTCGCCACGAATTAGCGTTTAATTTTATTTGCTTTGTTTCTTGCGCAATTTTATCAGCAACAATCATCGAGAACATATTTACCACACCTCCCACTCGCGCGTTGGCATTGTGTTTGGGCTCGTTTTGTAGTTGCCTCTCACCGCTTTCTGTACACATTATTTATACTTTCACCAAAATCGAAAAAGAAAGAGCAATTAGCTTTATCGTGCGTTTTTTTTTTCGTTTTTACTTGTATACTTTCTGTCCTTTCCTCTTCTTCATTTGAACTATAATTTTACAGATCAAGAGACCGCTCAAAGTCGAAATCTAAGTCAAAGTCCAAATCCAGATCTCGTTCTAGGTCCAAGGCTGAGAGGTCAAAGTCCAGGTCGCAGTCCAAATCCAAAGCCAAGTCTCCCTCGAAGTGAGTTCGAATGATAATAATTAGCGCAAGACAGGCAAATCCATAAGTCGCCTCTTAAATCCCAGCTCTTCTTCCAGAGATAGATCTAGCCGCGAGAGATCGAGGGGCGACAGATCAAGATCCCGATCAGGCAGCAAACACAGCAAAAGCCGCAGCCGTTCACGCTCCCCGATGAACGGTGACAAATCGCCGGAAAGTAACAAACAGAAAGCCGATTAAGAAGAAGAGATGGGGAGGGGAGGACCGGGGGAGGGGGCGATCGAATGAGAATAAATAAATATGACACGGGACTACGGAGAGAGCGAAGCTTTTAACAAGAAACACAGTTTTCCTCCTTTGTTTCCTCTTTTGTTTCTTTTCTTTTTTTTACATTAAGTACTTTCAAGAAGCCAATTCTTCACACCCTTGTTTCATGTCAACCTTTTTTTTTAATGACGCATTACTTGTAATTAACATAATTGCATCATCGTCTTATCGAGAAGAAAAATTCAGAAATCCCTTCGCAAGGTGAAACAGAAGGAAAAAACCGATGTAATTAATAATAATCGGCTTAAGTATAATTAATTTGTACATGGTTTACTTAAATAGAACCAATTTGCACGTTGGTTTTTTTCCACGTAATTTTAATCACGTGCCCGTGCTCTATTGATTCTTGGCCTCATCTTTGCGCGCCCAGCGAGAGGAACATCGTCTCTTCCGCTGGGAGCGCGGGCTGGGCTCCCAGAATCAACGGAACCCCGCGCACCAAACACGACGTCGTTGTCATCCTTGAAAGAAAAAACAACTCGCGCATTTAGAAAACTAAGATTGTCTTCATAAGTACCTTAAAACGGACACTACACGTTTTCGATGTATCGCCGTATATCGAGGAATTCCCAGTAATGGCTTTTTGTATATATTCCTAACAATTCACATTACAATAAGGAAAATATGTGATGTGTATTAAATTTAGCGGTAAGAGGTCTCTTATTATCAATAAAAATTCACGCCAAGCCTAGTTTCATGCTTTGTACCTTCGCCATTGCGTAATTTCATTCTGCGTCACCACGTTTATTAAAACAGCTATTTAAAAAATTACTTTACACTAAAGTTTCAAATCTTCGTCGAGGTCGCGCTGAAACATAAATATTTACCACAGGTACGACGCGTATGTCCGGCTGTCGTGAGCCGAATGTAGCAGACGTTCCCGCGCCGTTCTTTGTGTTTAAACGGAGCCAACGCGAAATTGGCTCGAAATCTCTGTGTCCGTTCAATTTGCAATATCGTCAATCTATCAACAACTTCAAGACGCTTCTCTTCAAAGTGGACGACACGGACATTCTCGTTAGCTCGGCAATCGTACAAATGCTTGATGCATCGTAAGCAGGGTGAAATAAACCCGCGCTGCTCGAATGTCGGGACAGCGAGACTCCACGTGCCAGAAGAATGATCTGCCGAAATCGTTGCAAGGGGCCGAGGATGCCGAGTTCGTCTGGGGTTTGATAACCGAGAGATTCCCAAACGCTGCGCCACTCCTCTGCGAAATGGAAGCGGTAATCGACCGCGCGGAGGATCTCCTTCAACAGCTTCGGGCACCCTGCTGCCGCGAGATAGGTTCGTTCATTGCGCCAGTAATTCCCCTTGCGAAGACTATCTCTCCGACCTCTGCGTAGAATTTTGTGGCAAATATGTGATGGTAATTGAAATGACGATTATGCTTCTTGAATCTTTAGAAACGTCGACGTCCTTCTACTCCCCCGATTCCGAGGAATCTACGTCAATGATCTCCGCCGGAGGATCGATGATTCTGCAGAACGAAGTACGTTGTTAATTAGTTTAACATCGGTCGGTTCCTTGTTGTTTGGACTTCCTAATCGATCGGATGTATGCTAAAGAGCTTGGAGAACGATGTCAGCAAAAGAGTCGCGGGAACGCAGATGTCTGAATGCGGAATGTGCGAAGGGGGCGTCGATGTGAATGAGTACAGCCGAAAGTCAATGTTGAAGGAGTCGGACGAGGGAAGTCTGTCGAACGATTCGTCGATGATGCATTACTCCAGCGGTGGGAAATGCTCCAGTACCGAAGAATCCAATTCTCTGAAAGCTGACACACGTCTGTGGGGTTCTCTTTAACGAGTAGCTCGATACAGAATTCCTCTATGTAGTGATTAAGTAACAGCGGCTGTTTTCCTGCAGATTTTGATCAGAGGATGAAGGAAGCGCATAGCTTGGAGGAATGGGGGAAAGTAGTGGACCACGCTATGCGAAAATCTGCCGCGGGTATTGGAAGCTATAAACCTAAGAATCTATATAATTAAATAAATCTTCCAAGTTACTGATTCAATCTCTGTATCAACAGGAAATCGATTCCCCAAGGGATCAATTGATGTAACCGGAGTGTGCAGGAAAAGTGAAGAAACCAGGGCAGAGAGCAGGGATATAAGTGGTATCTCCATTTCATTTTAACTCTAGCTTAAAGAGAAACTGTTTTCTTTGACTATAAATATCCCTCAGAACACGAGAACTCGTGTATTATTCTTCATCAGCAAGAGTTGGGTGCTAACATCGGTGATTCCAGTCTCGATATAGATTCCGAGCAGAACATAGGGATTCTAGGATTTATTGCACCCAAGGACGATTGCATAAATATTTCGTTGAAAGTACGCCCACCGTCTCGACGCGTGCAATCTTCTCCGCACAAGTTATTTAACGCCAAAATGAATTCTAAAGGGCAGCGGTGACGAGAGCGCGGCAAAGTTCGCGGAACAACGGACGCCGTTGAATATCCTCGAGACGTACGCGGATCGTTGCAAAGTGCCGATCCAGTATCATTGCGTAAACGAAGGTGCCCATCGTTACAAGTCGAACGGTTTCGTGATACGTGGTAGCTTCTGTGGATTTACTGGTAGTAATTTCATAGCAAACTTTCATTCACCCTACCGATCTTTCACAATGAAACAGAGCTCCGCGATCCGCACTCGCATTCCGTAAAACGCATTATACCGAAATTTAACAGCAACCTCTCGAGGGGATAGCGAAGAGTCCGCGAAGAACGGCGCGGCAACGAAAATACTACGAATGATCGCCAATCAACAGATGTGCGACGAGAAGCTGGTCGCTTTAGCAGACCTCTCGAACAAGGAGTATGTGTCGCAGACATCTAGCTCGTAATCATTGAGTTTTCCAAATTCATAGCGTTATTTATTTTATCAGAATGTTGGAGATAATCGGGTTAGGCGTGGATAGTCCGAGAGAATCGTACCAGAGGAAGCTGTACCAGCTCTGTCTAGAGAAAGGGCAGCCGGTCCCGAGGTATACCATCGAGAAGATAAAAACTTCCAATGGCCTTACCTACGTGGCTACTTGCAAAGCGTTGGGCCATACCAGCGAAGGTTCTTTCACCTCTTAACAATTCTCCCCGGCTTTAGTAAATCCTCTCGTGTCTAATTAACTCTTATTCGTGCGAATGCAGGTCGCGGTCTCAGGAAATGCGGTGCCAAAAAGTTAGCTGCCGAAGAGCTGTACCGTGGGTACAGTCACGACGAGAAGTCCAGATTGCAGGTATCAGTGGAAGTTCGAGGAGAACACATTAGGGATACTGTAAGGATTCCCAGGGTTCCACTGACTCCGGCTGGTCATTAGCTACTACAGACTCGTTTGCAGTTCAAACGCATTGGACCTGGTTTAGCTTTGCGTGTGATAAAGACCAACCGAGTCGCCGAAGTTTCGTTCCTACAATCGCAATTGTTTTCCATTCATCTTCTACACTTGCCTACGGTATTTTGGCGACGATCCAAGGCAGTTTACCAGTCTTCCTGAAGGACCAGTAATCGTAGAGTAGTTTTCCGATGATGAGGAATATCAGTAGAGCCAGGATAATGTTCAGCACATCCAGGGGATGCAGCAACGGGTCTTCGTCCGATGAGACGCAGATCTCTGTGCGCGTTAGGTCTCTTATCTTCAAAGAAGCCGAACGTTAAACATTTGTATACTCTGTATTAAGGGAATAAGTAGATAGGTCCCTTACAGTTTTACCAGAATTCTCATCCCCGTTTGTCAGAGTACACCTCACGTCGTTCACATCCTTCACGAGATTAGTGTATCTTATCAGCAGATCCTAAAGAATTTTAGTGTTCCTTTGACGTTCGATGGCTAACGTTTAGGGCCCGCGGCTAGATTTTCGCAGCATAGTTTACCTGAAACCCGGGGGTGAACAGACAGTCGCATCTCCATGGATTATTACCAAGATACAGGCGCACCGCGTTCCCATTGTGCAGCAATGCATTCTCCAGAGCGTACGTAGGCAGCTGAAACAGTAACGACACAAACCTCTCAACTCTTTAGCGGATAAACCATAATTAACATGCTAAATCCGACAAGTGTTCCAGCGCTTAATCCCTCCCCCATCTTCTGTATTCCAGTAAGTTGTCCCCGTTCACGATCGACCTGATACTAACATCGGTCAGCTTGTTCCCTCGAAGACTGAGTAACCGAAAACGATCTACCCAACTCGACCCTTCCAGCTGAACGATGGACTCGACGAGATTGTCATCGAGATACAGGTCTATCACTCCTTTGTAAGCAGGATTAGTCGTAAGTGGCGTCAGATCTTGTATCTGCAATATGATTACATTCCGGATGGAAAACTGTAAACCCTCCTATTTTGGCAGAATGATCAACTCTGTGGAGAGTTTAGACCAGTGACGAGCAACCCGCGGTTTTAAACTGTAAACCAATGTCGGAAATAACAAATTCGCCCCATAAATTAGAGTTCTTTGATTTAATATTTAAGTTTTTAATTATGCGGCCCGCGCGGAGTGTTAGTTTCCCAGTTTCGGCCAACTACTGGCCAAAGGTTGCTCATCACTGCTTCAGATTTAGATATTACACACAATGTCGTCTTGAAAACTGGGCTCACACCGAAAATAATATATCGCAACCTTGTTTCCAGTCAAACTGAGAGTAGTCGTGTTCCCCGGTAAGAAGCTGGGCATCTCGGTCAATCCACGATGGCTACAGTTGAGGGAAGCAAACACCATCAGCTGCCTCTGAATGTGCCTTCCACCTTGCCCAACGACATACACCAACTCGCAATCGCACACCGTCCTCTTGCATTCATCTTTCAGCGTCTGAAACGGTAAATTCAAACGACATAACTCCCACCAGTCACCTGAAAGTCAACGCTATTATCGACCAATAAATAATATCTCTGCAATCGCCGTTTACATTGATTATTTCAACAACTTGGACCAGCGGCCTGCCCTCGTGCGGCGCGGTGCACCGTAGATTGTCTTTATCAGCGATCTTATCACCGAACGATCCCTTCTCTTGGTCCAGGATCCACCTCGTGCCCTCCGTGCATTCCAAGGGATTGCCTTTTATACGGAAACTTCCATTGTATTCGAGGAGAACGAAAGTTAAGGTAACGGAAAGCTTGAAAGTATCTCTTATCGTACCGGAAAGGTAGGCGTGATGCAGCGATGGTGTATTAAGCGCTGCAACATTGATCTCTGCGAAAGTATTGTTCCTCAGGTCCAGGCTCTTCAACTTCAAGAGGTTGGCGAACGGTTGCTCGGGCAGGTGGCGAAGTTTTGTCCCAGTTATGGCCAAGTCCTGTAGGGGAAACGTTCTGCTTCTAATGGACCTCGACTCTCGCTTGCAAAAAGATCAATTTCGTGTACCTCGATCGAGCGAACCTCGGGCGGAAATGCGGAGGTCACTGTAGTCAGGTTCCCGTTCGCTATCACGAGTCTCCTTAGAGAAGGGAATCCCCGCAGGGTTTGTTGAGGGTCGAACGCCTCCAGAGACCAATGGCAAAGGACCAGAGTCCTCACGTTCTCACCCCTGAACAAACCATTCTTGATTCTCGCGCCTCTGTGTATTACTATAGAATTGTTTGGTAGCAAGTAGGGAAACGGTCGCGATAATCACCCAGACTTCCACTTGTCGTCCAGACCGTGAAAGCAAACGAGACGGCGATCGTGTTCCATGAAATCGCACGCCGCGCTGGTCGTGTTTGATCTCCGTTGACGTAAATCGCAGTATCCTTCGTTCGTAGACGAATGTACCGCGTTTGCCAGCGTAAACAACGCCCTGTTTGATACGTTAATCAGCGTCGATTATTCACGATTGCTGTTGCCTTTCTGTTATTTGCAAAATGGGCTAAAGGGTAGTAGATCCGATTTCTCGAGGTAGTAGCGGGGATATTTGGATGTTTGGGTGCTCTTATCATCTCGCTTTCGTTTGAAACCGTGCCAAAGTATTATCTAATCTTTCGGGAGCTTAAGCCCCCAGCAAACACGGAAGCAATTTGCAGCGTGGTAGCGATCCTATTACTTATCTCATCACTATCAACCCAAGCCTTTCATTATTCGAATGTTTCGGGAGTATCGATTTAAATGAACGGACTCGTCGATCATTGATTGTTGAATGTCGGCAGGGCGCGTGAGATCGTAGAACGAAGCGGAAGGCTCCATTCTTATTCTATTTAGAGTTATACGCAACATTTACTCGACTGATCTTCGGTTTCACGCAAACAGTGGCCGCCTTATCTCTGTGAGAGTCTGTTCTTGCGACGCAGGTCGATCAAGAACTTTGAAAATGTTGATTGGCGCCCCGCGCAAATTTCGTTCTCCGTGTTCGAAGGTTCGTGCCGCTCGCCCACGGGAGTAAAAGCTACAATTGCGTTAACAGTGACAGGAAGGGGCCTACTTACAGAACGAAATAATTGAATTCGATCCCCATTGTAACCGATCCCTCAAGTCGATCTTGAGTTTAACGAAACGGAAATGTGTCTGTTGCTAGGATCGAGGGCCTACGAATCTTCCACCGGCGGCGGCGTTTTCCAATTGTTCAGGTCAGCCGGGAAGTGACACGATGTAATCGAATACCGCACGAGTGTCAACGAAGAACTGTCGATGCTAATAAGAAAATCGAAGGCAATACTTGCCACTCCGCGGATGAACGACTAAGAAAGACGTCGTCGGGGTTTAACTGGAAAGGAACATATTGCAAGCTGCGGGCGCAGACGCAGATATTCGATTTGCATAGTGCATTAATACGTTATTGCGATAATTAGATGTTTTCGGGACGGGGAAAGCTATTTAGATAATTAGATAACGCGAGGAGAGTCTCTTCGCGCCGAATGCTGCGCTTTCCGCCTACTTGCAGGTATCTTCAAACTCCTGTACGTTGTACTCGAAGGCATGATTAATAAATAAAACACTATTCCTAAATGAATATTACGTTCAATGCGTTTTTAATGTAGTTTAGACCCTTGGCCCTTTTCTGTAACAAGTTTCACAAATATTCCGTTTGCAGGTAAGTAGTTACTAATAATTTCTTGAAAAGGATCATTGAATACATAAGGCGTTATTGGGGCACCTATCGTTTCACAATTCATGCGTATTCTGCAAACACTTTGCGGTACAATGTGTTTGTGCCATACAGCACAGTGTGTAATAGAAAAAAGATATTAATATATAAAGCAGAAAGTGTTTGTGAGAATGTCTGTCGCCTAAAAACTTTCGAAAGGTAAACTCTGGGGTTACGCAATATGTTCCGGCTCATTATGCCTAATTAATCCAGATGAATGTGACTATTTTCACCAAAAAAATGAATCAATTTTTTTTATAAAATCAGAATCTAAATTTTGGACAAAGCCGAGTAGTAAAGCTAGTTAACGATAAACCAATGCGTGCTGGCGAGGGATAGTCATAAACGGAGGTCTAATTATTTGCCATCGGAGTCTCAGGTTTCTTACACAGCAACTACAAATCATAGCACAATCATATACATAAAAATAACGGCAAAATTGTTAATTTACTGCTTAGAGAAACGTACTAAACAGTTGCTCTACTTACCGACCGCGTCGGTAATTAGGTGTTTCAAGTAGGTTTCCATCCGGAAATTCGCCCGAGTTAATAGGAACATAGGATGCAGGTGGAGGTGGCACGACGGAGCTGTGCGAGAGAGACAGCACTAGTTTGTGCGACAAGGATAGTGATAGATGGCGCGCCATTAACTTTGGTTATGTACTCCTGGTACAGGAGCAGGATCACATAACCAAAAGTTAGTGGCGCGCCATCGATCTCTATCCTTGTCCCACAAACTCTCTCTCGCACAGCTCCGTCGTGCCACCTCCACCTGCATCCTATGTTCCTATTAGCTCGGGCGAATTTCCGGATCAAAACTTACTTGAAACTTCCACTTACCAATGCTGTCGGTAAATTAGAGAGATGTTTAAAAACACTTCCTACCGCAATGGCTCGCTTGACGCTTATGGATTCCTCTTCGTCTGCCTATGAATCCGATGCTAAAAGCAAAAATCGACAGCGGATTTGTGATCACCGCGGGAGTAGCATCGAACGATCTCTGTCGAATCATGTTATGCTATTATAACGAGGAAGTTTTGAGGGAAAATTCAACGCGGCTACAGAAGCATGCTCGTGCTCCCGATATCTCTACCACGCTTATGTGACTCTGCTCATAGAAGTAGAGTTTGAGTCGACTCCCGGGGCTATCTTATTTTCAACGACCACAATATTCTGTGTAGGCAAACGTGTATGTATGTGATAACGGAGGAGCTGGAGCTATTAGAATTTTGAATGAATTGAACTTTCTAATTATATCGAACATGGTGGGAGATCAATATTCAGGAGACAATTCTATTTTTGTAACAGTTGTAGCTTTATTTTTGTTTTTACGGGGGCTAAACTTCCGACAAACCCCATGCTCCAAATTGGCTAAAATTTTGGAAACAGTTTCATTTTGCATAAAAATAATGTTTGCGAGAAGGATTTTTGGCAACTTCAATTTTTTTATCATTTTGATGTCATTCCCTACCTTACCGACGCAATATAGTGGGGTAAAGGTGGGATAGTTGATCATCGGGGATACATGATCACGTCAGTTTTTTAATTAATATATTGGCAATTTGTGCCTGCTGTCACGTTATCGTGGTAATGTTTGCATTATCGCAACACCTCATGTTGCAGTTTTATTTCGGGAGTATAAAATGTTGTAGTTAGTAGCTTCGATCTTATATTTGCAGCCAAAAAGTAAATATTTCAGTCACCTTGATCTTCCTCCTTTTCGACTGAATGTTGCATTTTCAACGATTTAAAATATATTAAGTAAAAACAGCCATTTCTGGTCTATTAATGCTATTTTTTGATTGATTTAAATATTTAAGGTAAGTTTAGTTTTTCACCTTTTTCAAATCGAGTGCATTGAGGGATATTTGCTCAGTATGTGAGGTGGGATACTTGAACAGGTGAAAATGCGCCAGAAAAAACCGTAGAACGGTTAATGAAACCGAAAAATACGGCAAAGAAAGTGAGAAGGAAAATATTTTCTTCATCGTCATCTGAATTAGATAATATCTAACAATAAGTGAAATGTCTTTTAAGAATGCATTTATGTAGTTTTATGTCATTCTTCGGTTTTATTTTTTCAGTAATTCTTTCAAGTTAGTTGTAGTTTACTTTCCATTTACGTTATTCCCTTTATTTCATGTTATTGACTAAGATAATAAATATTTTTTAGAAAATCAATGTTATTTACTCTTAAAGTTCACTGATCAAGTCTCCCTAACCTTTTGATCAAGTCTCCGTTTTAGAGGGGGTTACTTGTGCATAAGGTCCCTGCCGGGAAATGTTTAAATTCAGACCACCTCTCAAATTTGTACAAGTACGTTGAGAATACTCTAAGCATCGCAACTCAAGTGATTAAATAGAAACAAACCAAACCATTATTATCATTTTAATAAAATAGCAAAACTATGATCAACTATCCCATCTTTCCCCTATAATGTATAATGGTCAAAACTTTTGAAACAAATAATTACCAAACTCACATCGGTTCGCTACCATACTTTACGCGCCCCCCGCAATGATCTAGCTCCAACCAATATTAATATCCGGAACAAGTTGAAAAGTGGAATGCGTTGTGTCGGAATAAGTCTTGTTCATTCGGAAGTACAGTCTAACTCTGGTTTGCATTGGATCGGAATGCCAAAATAAAATATAAAACAATTGAAAACAGCAGGTTCTGTGTCTTTATAGTCGTCTTCAACGTGTCGGTAACATAGGAAGTGACACTTAAATGATAAAAAAAAATTCAAGTCGCCAAACATCCTTTTCGCAAACATTATTTCTACGTAAAATGAAACTGTTTCCAAAATTTCAGCCAATTCGGAGCATGGGGTTTTTCGGAAGTACAGCCCACAGTTACCTTGTTTGTTACATTTAAACTCTATTATCTTTCCAACAATCTCATTCCTTTAATTTAATTTCCTATCTCGTATTAATTAGCGTTTAAACAAAGCATACAATTCTTTCTTCACCTCCCTTCTCTCCTTTCTTAGCTACCATAAAGTAACAGAATAATTAACTGAACGCTTTATTATTGCTTATTGATTCAACTAACAGAGCTTCCCTCCTCCATACATATGGAATTAGCATTGCACGTAACAAATCACAATCAGTGGTCTACATGGCAAGGTACTCAAAGTAAGTAAATCATCTTGCAATACCGTTCTTAAAAAAGCCATTCGACGAGACAACTTAAAGTACCGTTTTTATATCAATTTATAAATCTTATTCACAGAATCCCATGTACGCAGGCACAAGAACATTAAGAGCCCACGCGAATTACAGCAACAGGAGCGAGTATTGCACAGAAAAATACTCGGCGAGGTATTAATTAAAAAACAAGTGTGATTAACACGGCCAATCGTCGAATTGGACAAAACGTACGCGGACGTCGATTGGTTTAGCTCTGCAGAATTTGTCCAAATGCGCGTGTCCTCTTTTACCAGTAGAGGTCCTAGTGGAACGGACGCCGCCTTTGCGAAAGAGTCCACATTGGGAGTCCATAAGCCAGATACCAGATACAGGTCGTGGATCCATAGGTTTTCTGAACGCGCACCCCATACGATCGCTTTCACCCTTGTGCCGCCTAAGTGTTTCATGAACTTTCGGCGCAGAAGGTGCCTGGAATTTAAAATCGGGATCGACGCCGACCAAGCACCGTGGTAACATTTACGATCCGCGGGCCGCGCGAACGTCCAGTCTTATATTTCGCGCCTAAAAATACGTTACGCTAACCGAGGAACCAGACTTATTGCAGATTAATGTCAGGCATCGCGATTGCCAGGCTCGCCGAAGAGCGAAAAGCATGGAGGAAAGATCATCCTTTCGTAAGGAATTGCCGCTTTACTTTACCGCGATATTCGATTATCCGCGCGCTCTTTCTGCCTCACGATCCCGCTGCATGCTACTTCCAGAGTGTTCCATTCTTGTAGATCCCGCTGGGAAATAAATATCTCTTGTCGCATAGTAGCTCGAACGCGAACAAAAGTCGGTTGTCGGCAGCTAAATCACTGTCGACGGTTAGACAATTGTTACTTTTGAAATCCTAACCTTTCCGCTTTGTACACACTTGTTTGGTTTGCGTGGCTCAAGGTGCCGAGATAGTAGAGTATTTGCTTAAAGTCGCTGACAAACGTGGAGCAGTAAACTCGTTATAATAGCCATAGGACTGACGCACTCTGTATAACTTTTACTGTAATATGATTATTTGTATCACAGGGATTTGTTGCAAGGCCGATTAAAAATTCAGATGGGACTCTTAACTTGATGAGTTGGGAGTGTGCGATACCTGGAAAGAAATCTGTGAGTTAGAATTCTTAATGAGCGTGTAACGTGCCACACAAACTATGTTATCTAAACCTTCGATTTTATAGACGCCATGGGAGGGTGGGTTGTACAAGTTGCGTATGATATTCAAGGACGATTATCCCTCCAGCCCGCCGAAATGTAAATTCGAACCTCCCTTGTTTCATCCAAATGTCTATCCATCCGGAACTGTGTGTTTGTCGCTCTTAGATGAGGAAAAGGATTGGCGGCCTGCCATCACGATTAAACAGATTTTACTTGGTATACAAGACTTGCTAAACGAACCGAACGTGAAAGATCCGGCCCAAGCGGAGGCGTACACAATATACTGGTACTGTATTTATTCCATATCACTTTGAACCTTAGCTAAAGCATACAGCGATGCGAATACTTCCTATGTTGTTACAGTCAAAATCGCTTGGAATATGAGAAACGCGTGAGAGCTCAGGCGAGGGCAATGGCTCCACAGGAATAGGTTTACGTTAAGTCTCATTCAAATATTCCAGCTATACACAAGAATGTTATCATATATATATATATAGCCTATTCTAATATCGATCTACATTTCTTATCTTTTTTATAAGTGATGTTAGTGTATGGACAAGCTAATTTACTATCACCTGCATTTTCGTCCGTGTAACAAAATTTCCATGTACACCCTTATGTATTCTCTATAAACCATATAGTAATTATGTCGAACAAGATATTGTCCTTCAAACCAAAATTCTCACGTGTCATCGTGTCAAGCTCCAGCCAAAATGTTCGGATAACGCGTATCGTAGCATTTCTTCTTAAGATAAAATTTCATTCCTAAGGCTTAGTGGCAATTATGGATAAGTCTCGGATGCGGTGTGCAAAGTACACTATGCAAAGAAACGGAAGGGAAATTCGATGTGGTTCAACTCTTCAACATTTAAACAGTCAGTGCCCCTGAAGAAATGTATTTAAATGTATGTACAAATCTCAAGAAATAAAGTATTTCAGTTCATATCGATTTCTGCACTCGCAATCAGATACCGTTTAAAGTGTTTTCCTACTGAGATAATCAGTGATAATTACATGTCCGCGAATTACGTTCTCTGCGGTGTGCAAAACATTCGTCAAATAGCTGGAGTCATTATCGAGAAGCAGCGATTGTAGTGGGAGTAGATAAAGCTTGTAGCTCGGCGTTTATTGGCGTACTTGAGTGAACCGGGATCGATCATTGTTCAATCGTGCTTTTATGGTTCATGCTTATTTAATCATCGAACGTGACATTTGTGTGATTCGTGTCCACCGTAAAGCCCGCGTGCGGTTCCGAGGAATCTCTAGTGTGCAAAATTCGAGCCGACGTTGGCCGACGTCGGGCGCAAAATTGTCTGCGAATCGATAAATTATTGAGAATTTCAACGTCATTTCTGCAACTAGCCGAATCATGTATAACGATAAAGTGTCTGTACGGAATGTGAACATAGCGATCTCGGCGTTGGTTGTCTTGGGGTTCGCTGTGTCTGTCTACGCCTATAAAGTGGAAAGGATGACAGAGAATGATCCCTACTACGAAGCAGTCTGCGACATAAGCGAACACGTTAGTTGCACCAAAGCATTTTCGTCCGAGTAAGTTTTCGCATTCTCATATATGTTTTTGCATGGCATTGTCGCAGAATTATGTATGCCATGAGATTTGAAGAGAGAATGCATTTAAAATGAAAGATATATATAGAAGGTGTGAAAAGTTTCAAGATGATTAAATTCTCGAGTTCGATCAGCTCACATGCGTATCACCCTTAAATGATTCGTGCATATGAATAAATATGTATTTATTTAACGCGTAATATGTTATATCAGATGTTTAATACTGCACCGTCCTCAACGGTCCGTAGTGCGAATGTAAACATATATATCTGAGGCTTCTGCTGGGTACTCACAGGAGTCACAGGTCAGCTGGTATCGTGCATGGAAACTCGTCTTTCAAATTCTTTTTTTATCACGTCTAACGAATATGTAAAATTCTTTTTCGAAAGTAATTGATGCATTTTACTCATTTTAGCTTCTTTTTTTTTTTTAGTATTGTTCTGTTACTTAATAGAAGTGCTATTTCTTGGCTACTGAATTTGCAATATTTGGTGTTAAAACCTTAGAACTTATTGCTAGTAATGCGTTTTATTACAGATATGGAAGAGGTTTAGGAATATTTCCGGTGACATCCGTTTTATACTTGCCAAATGCCCTTTTTGGATTAATATTTTATGGTTTGGTCGCAGTTCTGAGTACGTATTACATTCGCATTTCCACTATAATGCGGTTATTGGCGGTTATGAAATCTTGCACCGATTGCGCGCGTAATTTAAAACGCGTTGAGTGAATAGAGTCTTTGCAAGTCGATCGAGTCTCAGAAATTAATAAAACTGAATAAGATATAGCTTTGATTATTTGGAAACACGCCTACAGTTCAAAGTAATTACAAAAGTCCTTGCGTGATACATTGGAAATAAAATAAATTATACTTCGGTTAAGTAAAACGAAACGCGTTATAGCGGAATCGTTTTTTAAATGAAATATTCCGTTCTGTTTCTTGATATTTTGTTCATAACAACTTGTTTTAGGTTGTTTCACTGTATATGCCACTTCAATCATGGTCATATCGTTAGTTGCTTTTTCAAACATCGGAACGATTTTCCTGGTGTACGTTTCGATCGTAATAAAAAACGTTTGCTTGGTATGTGTTAGCATTTACATTATAAATGCCGTTCTTTTCGGACTTGTCACTGAAAAGCATCGTCGGTTATTTTAAAAATGGCACAAAGAAGCAGAAGAAGAAGAAGAAGAAGAAGCAATCCGATTAAATATTGCCCTTTATAGTAATCGAAAGATTTGCTCGCACCACTCGTCGAAAGTCTCTACAAATCGATCAATCATTTCGTTTATATGCTACCGTTTACTTACGACCTATATCATTTCGTTTAGTAATATTTTACAGACTGCCATAACAATATTTATATTTAGTACTTCGATATACTTCTTGCCGAAATAAATGCAGTAAATGTGGGCTTGCAAATTTCCCTCTGTACAATAATAGCGTGTCATGAAACTAGCAATACAAATATTGCTAAGAATGAATCGCCGTCGCTCGTTCATCGCTTTCTATCCATCTGATATGTAATCTTGGACTGTTACCTGGTGCGTGAGGTAAAGGAGAGTCTTACACGAACTATGTAATAATAAAAGCATGACTGGAGGTAATCGAACAATGTACTCCCTAAACTGAATCTATCAGTTGCGGTCAACGTATCAGTTTGTAAGCAGCATCAACGTTACGTTTACACTGTACAGGATATTAAAAGCTTTTCCACAACAACGAATAAAGCGACCGTACTAAAAGCTGCCAGTGATCCAACACTCCGCGTCCCCGATTTAAATTAATACCTCTGAAGCACCGCAGCCTTCGGTACATTCACTTTATTCAATACTCCTGTTTAATATCCTTAAACAAATCCCTATTACTGCGGCTGATGCTGGCCAAGATGCCCGGGCTCTTCAGAGGAGGGGTCTCGTCCAATCGGTTCAGCTGCAACGTGGAGGTGTACGGTATCCTCGGCGGAGGTGGCGTGACCATCCCGTTCCTCCCAGCTTCCACGTTGAAGCTCTTGCTCCGGGCCAAAGAGGATTTGTAAGTTCGTTCCGGTTTCACCGGTGGCTGATTGTTATTCGCTTGCACGGCCACTCTCGGGGACGTCACTGTGTTCTTTATGGAGATATTGATCATGCTGCCGTACTGTCGCGACTGGTTGGTCGGCGAGGCCGCGGCACGACGGGCGGGCCCCTGTCTGAGGCCACCGGTAGCGGGCTGCTGCTGCCGCCGTGACTGTGCTTGGGAGCGAGCCGACTGCCCGCTGGAGTGCAGGTTCCTCGGCAGGGTCTGCGTGCTCCGGAAGTGGTCCTCCCGTCCGTGATCGTTAGCCAGCCGGCTGGTGGACTTGCTAAACCTGCCGAGGGAACTGGACGCGACGCTGAAACCGCGCCGATCCGAGAATTGGCTGAGGATTCGCATTTGAAAGGAGTCGGGCCCCGCCGGGTCTAGCTGGCGAGCCGGCAGGGGATACTACATAGAGACAATAGACATGCTCCCCTTCATGCAGCCTTCACCGAATAGTCCAAGCGACCGACTTTCATCCTGGTACACGCGTACACCGATTTAGACAAGCGAGGCCCACCGTCTCCGGGGCCCCCGATTTACGCAAACGTGTATCGGCTTGCTGCTACCACCTCTCGACGATCGCACGCGCCTCCGTTTCGCAGGCGGGCAACGCGACACCGCTGCTCTCCGGTTAGCTTACGCAACCGGAGGACGCAACGCATACACGCGGATCGATCGGCTGTTTAGCGTTCTCGCCAGATGTTGGGGAAAGCTCCTCGGGCCGCCGCGCTACTTACACCCTCTTCCTTTCCGGACTCAGGGTTCGGTAAACTAGCCGCCAGTGGTTCCGTGCCGTTGAACCCGTTCTTGCAGCAAAGCCCGATGAAACTTTCCGCAACACGCGACAGTAGCTTGGTTACCTGTACTCTGTCTCAGCGGAAGTCCTACCGCGGGGCTTCCCCGATCTTTTCGCCTCCCGATATCCCTTTTCACGGCCGTAGATGCTGCCGCCGAAAGGATCCTCGCCTAGGTAGTATTTGTGAAGCGGCGGAGTAGATTCACTGCGCTGCCATTGCTCTTGGGCCACCTGCTCGCTGGTCCTGATCGTCTTCGCCGCTTTGCTGGTGTTGTTGCTCGTCCCAGGATTCCTAGGCGATCTCGGCGGCCTCTCAGGAGGCTTCTCCTCGCCGTCTATCTCGTTCACTAAGGTGATATTCTTGTCGATCACGTTGTACTGCAGATAAGTTGGCCCGTTGTCGTCGGTCTGGGTCAGCTGAGAAGTAGAGCTGCTGCTGGCTCGTTTATTCTTCCTTTCAGAGCTTGCCGAGCGTAGCTTTCCTACTAGCTTCCTGAAGGACTCGCCAATCTTGTACTTGGAGTGTCCTGAACCTTGAACGACCACCATGAAACTCGTGCATCGCTGTTTGAACGAATACGCCACTGTAACTTAAAACACTTACTTTTCACCGGACGAGCGGAACTCGAAGATTCGTTGGACTTTTTGTTGCTCCGCAGGGTCGATTCTCTTCTAGGCGAAGGCGACCGTGACCTTGACGTAGACTTCTTACGATTATTTCGGTCGACAGTTTGCTCTTGGGTGTCTCGGCTGCGGCTCTCCCAGGTTCTCTGCACCACGTGAACCGGGCTCGAGGTCCGACACGTCATTGAGTCGTTCAAACTAGTTCTTTCCTCAGACTTCGTGGACCACTGAAACCGGCGCCCAGTTATAGGATGCAATAGAATACTCTTACATAAGCAGTTTCTTCACACCTGCTCCTTGGATCTCCGTCTAGCAGGCGGGGAGGGCGTGCGTTGTCGATCGTGACCCGATTCCTGGTGTTCATTACGAACAACAGACTCGTACGTCTTCGAGTACGTGGACTCTTGGACCTGGTTCCTCGCGTGATCATGCGGCTGCCCGTTTGTTTCAAGTGCCTCGGCGTACGGCGACGGTGAGCTTGTTCTCGCGTGATTCTGCTTCTCTAAATAGCAGACAGCAGAAGTCCGTTTATCATAGGCACGATTATTTGTACTAAAAATTTCTACTAATATTCGTGGTTTAAGCTTCTACGTATATACCTCTGCCATGATATCTCTCAGACCACTCGCTGATCCCATGGAAATAGCCAGAAGGCGATGTGGAGTCTCGACCAGTGCTCCGTCGCTGTTGCCTGGTAGAATTTACATTCTGATAATCGCGATCCTTGGGAGTGCAGGACTTCATGGTGACGTTGATGTAACTAGTATTGGTGTTAGGAAGAGGAGACTCGTCAGCCTCGATGGAGCCATGAGAGGAGCGCGATTCGCTACCGAAATGGCTCTCCAGCCACTTGGAGGTTTCGAACTTCCTCGCCTCATCTTCCTCCTCCAGGTCAAGCGGCTTCTTCGTCAGCACGTCCTTTCGACCTGGGAAGCCGTCTGCGGGGAAGCCTGCGGGCAATCTCTCGTGCCCTCTAAGCAAATTCTCGAGGGATTGCTTCGAAGAAGAAGAAGAAGGATGGAAGGACCTACCAGAATGTTTATGGAAACGGGTGGTTCGCATGGCCGTTGGCGACGGCGTCCAATCGCCGATCCGTTCTCCTTCGGTGGATTCCGCGACGTAGCGCATTTCTCGGGCGATCCTCTCGCCGCCCGATACGTAATCGACCACGTCCTCGTCCCGCTTCTTAACGAACCTCTGCGAGCTCTCCTTCCTTCTCTCCGAAGCGTCGTCGCCGTTCACGTCGCTGCCGTCGTCGGGAACCTCGTCGTCCTTAATCTGCAACCCGCGGAAGCTATGGTATATATGGACTGACGAATCCCCCAGCAAGAGACAGCAGGGCTACTGACCTCCTCGTGCTCCACCGTCCGTTTCCTCTCTGTAACGATCAGCCCGTCGGGTTTCAGCTCCTTCCTCTCCAAGGTCTTCTCGGTGTCGATCACCTTGTTCGACTTGGTCGTGTGCTGGACGACCCTGGGCCCGGTTTGGGCCGCTAGCTGCTTGGTGGATTCGGCGAGGGCCGCTCTCAGATCGCCTCGGTTACTTCTCACCGCCTTTTGGTACGCCTGCAACCAGACCAGCCGCTGTCAAGCCCGCCAGGACGCCACTGCTCGACCAGTCGCCTATTATATTATCGTCCGAAAAACACCGGGCAGCCCGAAATCTCGCCAGGATAAACCGGATCGTCCGGCCTTCGCTATGATTACCCCGCGAACAAGTGGAAGGAAAGGTGTCCCTAACTACCTAGGGTCACTCGACCCTCGAGCCCGTCCCTATAAACGGAACGTGGCTAACGTCGCTGGGAAATTGGGTCCGATTAGGCAACGGCACCTTGCCCAGTGTATTTCATTACTATAAATTAACTTTAGCGCTCGCAACGCGATCGTGTCCTATGTTCCTTGAACCACTATATGTCACACCGGGATGCCCGCTCGCTCCCCAGCAGAGTGGCGGGGACAGGAATCCACGAAATCCACGAAATCATCTACGGTGCCCGTGGGAGGCATAGCTACCGCGCACCGGTGCGCTGTCACCGAGGAGGAGAGCAGGACGAACGTTATCACTCGGCCGAATCGCGTAATGGTATTATCGCCGGCGAGCGGACGGAGAAGAGGACAACGGGCGTGGAATGCCCGGTGCGCGCGTGAGTATAGGCCCGTGGAAGATAGCGCAGCTCGGAACAGCTGCTCGGACTGCGATCGTGGCATCGCGGCCGGCTCGTCGCCATTCGGTGAAGGGAGAGCAAAGTCGAGAGATCATCGACTTCCACTTCTCGACGAACCGCTCCCTTCTCTCTTCCTCCCACTCTCACGCAGATTGTTCGCTCCCCTTCTATTTCGCTCTCTCATCCCTACCACCGCGGCGAAGCTCAGCTTCCCTTTCCCGCCTCGCCGTTCTTCATCGTCCAGAACGATTCAACTTCTTTGCCTCCGGATCGTTCATGCGCGAACGCCGGTATACCTGTGTGCGCGGCCGGCTTTCGCAATCCGGGAGCCATCATCCCCGGCATTTTCCTCTCTTCGCTGCACGCTCGGCGAGGGAGGATCCCGGCGCTTTCGTCCCGATTAAATTCCACCCGCCGCTTCTTTCGCCATTAGCATGCGGCCCGGGGATCGCTGGAAATGTTACTGTGCCACGAGGAAGCCCGGCGGATCGGCGCGCGGCTCAACCTTTCCCGGGCGTCGATCGGCGCGCGTCAGGTGCCGGAGGATTGATTCGGTCGTGGCGTGGAAGTTTCGCCGCCGAAAGGAAGACGTCCCCGTTAAACTGTCAGGCCTGTTGCCGGTAGATTTATGATACAAGCTCCGTGACAAATACGATCGAGCGCAGGATACACCTGTTGCACGCCCCCACCGCGATCAAGCGGCTTCCTTCCGCGTCCATCACCTTCCGACCGCTTCATTAATCACCCACGATCGCCGGGGCCGCGCTCACGACGCTTCGTTAAGATTTCACGCGCGCGGAAAGAGTGCCAGGCTCGGCGGTCTCGCGATAAACGGGGAGATCCGATCGGGTGCCGAAGGAAGCAGATAAGCGCAAGAGAAAAGCCGATTTCTAGTCATTATCCTGCTTCAAGCTTTGAACCGTTTCTGAGAAATATACTCTGCCGAAGCAATAACAGACAGTGTCTCGAGGGATTGTCCTTCGAAGATCGCACACGCCGGTACCCCGCCCATGTTGGCCTTGGCCCGGGCTCCGGAGTTTATCGAAAGCGGATCGCTCCGGAAAGCGAAATTTCTACCGGCCAGGAAAGGAAATCGGCCGAAAAGAAAGACCGTATTTGTTCCCCCCGGCGCGTTCCCACCGCCACACGTGGGATGAGCCCTGGGCGGCTTGACCTTTTCGTGGCGCTTAGCCGCGCGGTGAAAGAGAAAGAACGGTGTACACCGCGGCACGCGCAGGTGGAATTCAGGTGTGGGTGTGTCGCGCGGATATACCTCGTCCGTGATATCTCCCAGCTGTTGACGATCCTCCGTCTCCAACCTCTCCTCGATCTCCTCGCGGCTTCTCACCACCGTCTCGTTTAATTCCTTTTGCACCACGCTACCGTCCGCGGAGCTTCTTCCACCTGCCGGCCACTCCACCTCCTGCGGCTGGTCGCCGGTTGTTCGCCTCTGGAAACAGAGAATCGACGGGTATGTACTCTACTCGCGATCGAGGCGCGGGAAATTGGTGCACGAAGCTCGATGTTAATAATAGATATGGAGCTGCGAGAAGCTTCTACGAGTGTTTTAGCAAAGCTGGAGGAATCGTACTTCCTGAGTTGTATGCTCCTGCTGCTCGACATCCTCGGTGGTGTTCGTGGTGACAAGGGGGCCAGAGTCGACGACCACTTCGCCGTCCTCGAGGACGACCTGCCGCTTCACCCTGGTCTCGATCTGCCTGGTAGTGGTTATTTCCTTCTTTTTCCGCGTCTCCCATTCCTCTGAAACCGATAACGGACGCTCGAGCCACAGGACGCCACTGTTATTGCGAAACGGCCGATCTGCCGGCTTTGGACAAACGAACGCGGGGCAAGAAAGGCAAACGAGAAGCGTGGTAAAGCGTGAAAGAGTGATGACGGGGAAAAAGTGGCGGCGAATAGAAGTCGACGGCTGCAGCGAACCGTTTCGACCGGGAATAAGACGAGCCCCGCTGCTGCTAACAGTCTGTAGAGTCCACTTTTCCAAGACGTCGCCTTTCACGAGTTATCCCTTATCTTCTATCTGGTTATTCGAATCGCGACGCGAGCGCTGCTTGACAATCGTGTTCGCGGAATTACCTTCCTTCACCAGGGCCACGGAATTCTCAGGGTCGATCTGAAATCAGACGAAATGAAATGTTTAAACGGAGGGGCTACGGCGGGGGGGAATCAGAACTGTGGTTGAACATATTTCCGCGGTGGGAACATTGTTTCCTAGGGGTTAGATTATAAATTTGACAAAATCCACTCACGAGGATCGGTGGATGGCTCGCTGGAGGTGGACGAGCCTCGTACCGGCGTGTCGAAATCACCTCCATCATTCGATCATGCCTGCTGGTGGATCCTGATGGTCTGAAAGGGCCGTCGTGACGGGACGTGGAGTTACTGGCGCAAGGCTTCCTTCGATGAAAGCGTGCCCTATGAAACGAGCATGCGCCCTTCCTGGAACAATCCCAAAGACGAATCGGTGTAAATCAAACACACCTGTAAATGAAAATATTAAACGGTTAAGGGATTATACCTAGTCAGGCGGCCGAAAAGAGGCGAATGTTTGTGATTTTTTTGTTGAAAAAACGGAAGCATATATTTATACAGAACTTTTTGCAGTTAAAAGAGCAACATTTAAAGAATATTTGGTAATTTTTTCGTAGAGAAATTTTGACGTTTATAATAAAGGAACAACCAACATCCAAGAAGCCTTTTTAGAAATTTGGTTTTGGGGTGAGCACTGCCATTCAGAACCAGATTATATCTGAAATCCAAAAAACAAAACAGATTTCGTTAATATATTAATGTATTCTCTGATTAACAGAGGGAATTCCCGAAATATTAATTTAAAACGAAATGACGAGTTGAAATCCCGATTTTTTCGTGCAAAAATCACGCGAAAAAAGTCAGGATTTCAACTTTAAATAGCCGCCATTTTGTTTTAAATTAATATTTCGGAAATTCCCACTGTTAATCAGAGGATACATTAATACACTAACGAAATCTGTTTTGTTTTTTTATTTTAGATAATCTGGTTCCAAAGGGCAGTGCTCACCCCAAAACCAAATTTTTTAAAAGACTTCTTGAATGTCGGTTGTTACTTTATTATAAACGTAAATATTTATCTACAAAAAAATTACCAAATGTTCTGTAAATGTTGCTCTTTTAACTGCAAAAAGATCTGTAAAAATATATGCTTCCGCTTTTTAAAAAAAAAATTCACAAACATTCGCCTCTTTTCGGCGCCTTAATCAGTGGCGCACCCGGAAGGGGTGAATGGGTACTGGACCTCCCCCCCCCCCCCCGTGAAAAAGGAAAAAGGAGATTAATGTAACCACGAACTGAATTAATTCAAGAGCTGTGCAAAACGAAAAGAGGCCTGGATTTCATTTTATAAATAAATTTTTATAATCGCCTAATGAATTTTATTAAATTTACATTAAAAATGTCTTTATCCGTTTCAACTCTTGTTTTCATCCCTGCAATCTAACTATATCACAGCTTTATAATAGAGGCTCGCAACTTTTCAACAAAACCCAAGACTAATAGACTTGAGACAATTCTCCAATCAACCCTGTATAATCCACTTGAATGGATACGCTCGTATCCGTGAATCACCGCGTCAACATCTGAAAATCTGTGTTCTCTCAGTGATCGCGGAAAACACTGGAGGGCAGGGAGAGGTGGAATCGTCCCGGTCCGGGGTATCGAAGAAGCAGCGCATTTAACGCTTCTAGCGTACCTAATCGTAGGCACGTATGCGGCGACGAGCGCGTGTACGTGTATAGGCGGGGCGTAATAATTCATCAGGACGGTCTTTCTGCATGGAAGTCGAAGGCCGCGGTGGCACGCGGGCCTGTGGTCGCGACCACCTCGATATGGGCTGCGATACGATATCGAGATGGTTAAAGACACGCGTGCTCCACGTACGACCAGTTGCCGATCTCAATGGCGTAATTATTCCACTGTTAATCCCATGCTTCCCGCCCGCGGCAAAGAAAACTCCGCTCAATCAACTTAAACCGACGCGAGCGACCACCTGGGGGTCCTCAAAGCTGCCCTCAGAAGAAGCCACACCCCCCCAGTTGATTGATGGACTAAATAGGTACACTCGATGGTGGTCGCGGGCATTGAGGCGAAAATAATTGGACAATTCGGAGAATAAGAAGCGGGCGGTTTAGAAATTAGTCTTAAGTAACTCGAAGCTTGATTGGACCGCACGAATACGGCGAGGCGGGTTGAGATTAGTGAGTTACTGGGCACGGGTCGTGGAATGGAAAGAGGGCCTACGCCATTGAACGCTCGCGTCCTTGCGGTTGGAATTACGCAGGAGCTCTCCCCGTCCTGGCTGGAACAGGTACGTAAGTATCTGGATTTTTCCTCCCCTAGAATCTAGGCTTATAATACGCGCGGTCTTAGAGCAAATGCGCTGCTATGCCAGAGGGAATAATCGGCGAGCAACTCTCCAACCCCGGCGCATCGACGGTTGCATCGCGGACGGGGCGCGTCCAAAAGGGGTGGGAGGAATTCAGGGCTTGAAACCGTTATTATAAAGATTTAGATTCTTGAAAGAGTTGTGAAGAACCTTTATTCTAAATAACCGTTATAAAAAAAACTAAATATCAGATTATATAAGTTTAAGTTACGGTTCCTATGTAGGGTAAACCAACCAGTGAATGACTGAATTGTTGAATTTATGGACCTTTGAGATTAATACTTGAATGTATTTATGTACAACAACAAAACAACTGTTAAAATTGCATTTAAATTTATTTTTCTTGAAATTTCTATAAAAATAATTACTTATTCTTATCGTAATTTTTAAAGAAACGAACATAAAATGCAAAACGTGTAGAAGTCCAGTAAATGACCGCATACTTTTAATAAGAATTGTACTTATTAATGTTTGCTTAATACGCGTAACTAAAAATATGGGATTTTAAAAGTGTAACTACACTCCATTTATAAACATATAATATTTTTAAATTTATATTTGACATTTCTTTGACTAATGGTCATTCACTGGTATGCGGTCAATTACTGGTTGGTTTACACTAGCTCTATAATTTTTATTTTTTAGGTTCTATGTAAGTTCCAAAACAGTTATAGAACCGATTTAATAACTTTTATTTTTTAGGTTCTACATAAGTTCCAAAGCGGTTATAGAACCGATTCTTGTAACGATTGTACAGAATTTTATAGAAAATGAAATTGCAACATATTACAACTATAGACTACTGTGTATAACCAAATTGTTTAAAAATTATTATAAATAAGTAAGTAAATATATATTATGTACACATTTGTACATACATATACAATTAATAGCAATTCCGCCAACACAATTTTTTACGTTAAAGTTTATCTTGTCCACCCACCGTTCGTCAATGAAGCCGGCACATTATTTTGGAACTTATGTAGAACCTAAAAAATAAAAGTTATTAAATCGGTTCTATAACTGTTTTGGAACTTATATAGAACCTGAAAAATAAAAGTTATAGAGCTATATAGGAACCGTAACTTAAACTTATATAGTCTGATATTTAGGTTCTTTATAACGGTTATTCAGAATAAAGGTTCTTCATAACTCTTTCAGTCAGAACCTTTATACAACAGTTTGAAACAGTTATTTTCGGGACCTATTCAAGCCCTGGGAAGGATAGACGACCGCTCGCGTGGAGCCGCACAGTGGTCCCAATAGAGGTAGTAGGGGACATTCGGCCGAAAAATGAGCTTTCCCCTATCGAAATCTAATTAATGTATACTACTTCCTAAATGTCCATCAGTCTCGAAACTGAAAATATTATTAAAATTTAATAAAAATTGTAATTAGGACAAACGCTTAAAGTTGGACATTTTAAAGATAGCAATTTAAGATAGTTGTTTAATACTTTCTCTCCATTCTTTTTCTAGAATGAAGAGCATTCTTTTGCGTTAATAATTAACACCGTCAACTAAAAATTACTGTTCATAATTTATTAACAAAGTAAGGCTCAATGAAATAAAGAAAATTGTCAAAGTTCTTTACCATTGACAAGGAATATCTTTCAAGTCCCACCGAGTCCCAGGTTCTAACCAATTGGAATAGTTTCGGCACACCTTCTTCTACAGAATCATGCAAAAATCAATTCCCCCGCAGCCCACTCTTCAAATTATTAATGTTTAAAACTGTCAGCTTTACGTCATTTTACGTACCTATATACGTTCGTATCCGTCGTATTGTTATTGTATTATAAAGGGTTTTTACAAATATTTATGTATATTGGGCTCTAGTCCGTCGAATAAATTAATAATAAACAAATACTAATGTTTAACTAAATTGTAGATTTCGTCAGAATTTCTCATAGTACTATTTGACTTTTCCTTACAACTTGGAAACGAAAAGTTTCCCCACCATGCGTTTTAAATCCCTTAAAGAGCATTAAATAAGGTACCAAATAAACAGAATCAATTTTTTTTTATCACAAACAAATTAAAAAAAAAAGAAAAATAAATAAATAAAATATATGTAAAAAATATTAAATTATACATCACTAGAAAGAGATAATTTTTTCCCTATTTTTTAGCACAACTTTCATTCCGGTATCTTTTATAGTTCAAAAGTTATACACGAATGTCCCCCTACTTCCCCTATTCGAACCACTGTGAGCCGGGTCCGATCGAGTCGTTCCTGAAAAGCCACCGCGATCCGCATTGACATCACGCCTCGCCGACGACTATATACGACCGTGTCGCTCTTATCTCATTGGATATGCGGGTGACGTCAGAGATGCGTCATGCCCGCGTGCAGCTGAACCAGCGAGAACCGCGTCCATCGCGGAGGACATTTTTCTCGATTGTCTCGCGAGAAAGACAGCGAACTGGTGCACTATGGGTACATGGAAATCTTGGAATACCTTTTCCTAGTTACTGAAGAGGCTTGATCTTCAAGATCTTCTCAGTTCCGGAACGTCCTGCGGTATCCTGGCACCGTTTAGGAGGATGGAATCTGTCTTTAGCTTCCAACGGGGCTTCCACTCGGAAAATGTGGTTGCAGGGGCTTGCCGAGAGACGGGAGGTGGCCAGGAACGGCGTAAAGTGGCGAATGGCGGACACTGCGTACGGTAAAACCTCGTAAATCGCGGGGATCAGCTTAAGAACGCGATTGTTCGCGGGCCAGCGTTTAAATCACCGCTCGAGGCCCGACGCTGGTGATTTAAATGCGCGGCCGGGGCACGAAAACCGACAGATAAATAGAGCAGTTGGAGAGCAGGTGGACACTCGTGGGCGGTATGCGTGCAATGCGATAGACACGTGACCCCGACAAGGACGCCGCCACTTTCAGAGGATATAACGAGCGCGGCAGTGTAAACGATACCCTTTATCTACTTATACCGAGGCTTTTAAACGAGAACGAGTCCTAATTTCGTCCGAATGGGATACAGATCCTTGAGGTTACTGTTCGAAGATCGCTTAAGGGGTAATGCCGCTGCAGAGCCCGGAAAAGCAGCCTGATTTCGAGATTTTTTTATGCGAGTCTAGTGAATGGAATACAAAATCTGTTTAAAGGCCTTTATTGCGCATACCTTGAAGTATGGTTACAATTTTTTTTTTATTAATTTTTTTAGAACAAAATGGCGGCGTTTCTGCCCAACAAAAAAGCTTCTTCTGAAAAGCAGTGTTCCGCGGCCGGAGAGATTTCTCCTTAAATTTTTTACATAAAACAAAAAACCGAAAATTTGTTAGTTTTATATAAGATTATCTCGGGAAGTACACGAGGAAATTAACAAATACTGATTTTTGTAAGAATGGTGCGTGATTGAACAAAACACGGAACTTCCACAACATCGAAATTGTTGAAACGTTTTCTTCAATCGCGCACCATTATTACAAAAAGCAGTATTTTTTAATTTCCTCGTGTATCCCGAGATAATTTTATAGAGAACTAAAAAAAAAAAATGGTTTTGTGTTCCAAGTCAAAAACTGAAGGAGAAATCTTTCCGGCCGCGGAACAATTTTTTTTTCAGAAGAAGCCTCTTCCGTTGAATTATGGCGCCACCATTTTGTATTAAAAAAATTTTTAAAAATTGTAATCACACTTCAAGCTATATACAATAAATGCCTTCAAACAGATTTTGTATTCCTTTCACTATACTCGCATGAAAAATATTCTCAAAATCAAACGGCCTTTCGGGGCTCCACAGTGGCATTACCCCCGAATCAAATTCAGAAGTTGACTTTCGTTACTGCACAGAGCACATTGTCACTGAGAAATTGAATAAAACCATCAAATCCTACGCTTCCCTACGCGTCTATTTGATTTTAAATCCTCTTCCTCCTCTCATTGCCGCCGAGATTTACAAATATCAATAGCACTGAGATCCCACTTCGCTGGATTCGGCCAAACCGGCGGAATCAAAGGAATCGGTGTGTCGGCAGGGTGCAACGCGTCGTGACAAGATCGCAGGTGCAGGGTCGATACCGTATCGGTGGCACGCGGTCTCGAAACGTGTATTTACACCCGATGCACTGGGAAGATTCCCATCGTTTCTCGTGCACGGCGAATTACGTAAGGAGCTGACAATGCCAGTCTCGTAACATCCTCGAGGAAAAAGGCCGACAGAGCGGCCTGCCTTCTCCTCGGCTAGTACACGCGGTTTCCAGCAACGCCGAGGATCGAGAGTGGAAGAGAGAGAGAGAGAGAGAGAGAGAGAGAGAGAGAGTGAGGGACAGCGCCTAGGGATGAAGGTGGGCAGGGCGAAGCGAGGGAGAGAGCGAGGCTGGCGAGAAAGAAGAGAAGGAAGCGTGTTTACATTCACCTGATCCTATCGAGTGCTCTGATCGCTGCAGTTAAATCCAAGTGGACGGGCGATCCTTCGGTATCTTCTTAATCGGCGGCTGGACGCACACGCGGTGCTGCGGGGCGGGAGCGTTTAAAGCGTTCGCGGGAGGGTGACCGAGTGATGGCCAAGGTACAGGCAACGTGAGAATTCGAGAGCGAAAGAGCGAGGCAAGTCCCCGCGCATGCTGCCGCGGCGAGCGCTCACGATACTGTCCATCGAGTGCTTTCTGACGGATCCGCCAGCTACGGAACTCCCAGTAGGAGACGACGATCGCCGGAGCAGCACGAACCACGGCCGAAGTATCGGTAGTGATGAGATCAAGCTGGAACCTGGAGGGACTGTTACTTTCCTCCGCGGAGCAAGGTGGAGCAGGGACTTCGCTTTCGAGCTTGGCCCACGTGGGAAATTCACCTGAAAATATGGACCAGGCAGGTATCAGTGGTATCGTTACCCTGGCATTCGTTCTTCCGGAGGCTTCTATCCTCCACCGATGCTCCACAACCACCTATTATTCACAACAACAGCCGTCACAGTTATAAAACTATACGAGTGGAGGCCGAAGAATACCTCGCCGCGGTATAAAAATACAAACTCCGCTGTGGAATAATACGTATATTCTATTGTGGGTGTTGAGTATGGACAGATCGGGCGCTTGAATGGCGGTCATTGTTGCCAAGGAACATCGGGCAGGTCTGTATAAGGCTGCGGGATCGAAACGAAACGTCCCTTTGTCACGGGGAAGGACGGAGATTCAATCAGGGACAAGAGCCGCAAGGGGCAGCGCCGCGGGAGGCGAGGACACACGTGATTCGGCGAAATCGGTCAGCAGGTCAGAGTCGTCGATTCTCCGCGACGCGCGTAGAATCAACGTACCTGCCGTTAACGCGGCGAACCGGGCTGTCGTATAAATAGCAGGCGCAACAGTGATTAATTACAGAATAAACCGACACGCGACGAAAGTCGCCTGCGCCCCAAGTGTTTCAAGATCGGGGCCCGGTTCAAGGCCCCGAACCCTCCTCCCAATCGCCCCGCGATATTTTATACATAATTGCACGTTAACGTAACGACCGCTGGGCAACGTAAGCGCAGGCATAACATTAACGTGCGCCGGGCAGTTTTTACATAATTTTAATAGAAATTATAATCGCCGGTTAGCATTTTAAATACCGCTCTATCGCGCAATCGGCATTCCTCTCCAACGGCGGGGAATCACGCACGTGCATAATATATGAAATCTCGCGTCGATCGAATTAAACAAATGGGACGTGCAAGGTCCGTACAGAGTCACGTTCCGCTTTAGTATATTCAAACAGGCTATCGCGGGACATGTATCTGGACAGAATCGTCCGGCAGATTTTACAGTGCCCTATTCTTAGTGCCCCCGAGGTCGTTAATATGCAAATGCAAACGTTCCGAGTGAATAGCTTGGCTTGCGCGAGCGCGAAATGATTCATCCGTGGGTAGATTTAATATAGAATATTTCGATCACCCCACCTGGGCCGCGCTCGACTGTCCAAAAAAGGATTCGCCGAGGAACAGACGAAGGACGACGTTTGCATATTCTAGATGCGGGAGAAAAAGCCGCCGAAACTGATCCCCGCCGGTGGTGTTCGGCGAAGAGTTTCATCACCGAGCGTGTCGTTCTAATGGTTATCGCTAACGTTGCGCCGATCATTATTCCGTGACTCAATATCTTCATCGATGCGCTCTGTTTACACTGAACAGTGAGGCCATAATAGGCGCTATTGGCGATGTTGCACAGTTCAAAAGTGCTCGCCGACAATTCTGCGTTTTACTTACGTAACGACGCGGCGAAGTAAAGAAGGGAGAGAAAAAAAGAGTGGCTGAGTTCAGCAGGCGAGCTCATTAAAATTGAAGAACCGCTTGAAGAAACTCTGACTCCTTGCGGTTGACTCAGAAGCCTGCGGTGTACTAAATGCCACTACTTACGGACGTGTGCGACTACTCTGCGCTCGAGCAGGTCGAAATTCGCGAGGGAGGCGAGGAATACCTCCGAGGAAGGCGATCAGGAGATACGGGAGAGAGAGATCCACCGAAGACATCGGCTCCACATCCGCCGGCGAAAACGTTAAAGTCGTTAAAGTGAAACTGAAAAACAATGTTCGACCATTGCCCAACGACACGTCAGCATTCTCCTCTCCCCCTCGTAATCTCATTATTCCCCGGTTTTCCTTGGCGCTAATCCCGTTTCTCTGTGCGTACGAGCGGAGATCGCGGTATCCTTGAGGCCGAGCGCGCGCCGCTGGTCTCGGTGTTGCGAGAATATCGAGGGATCGCGGCAATGTCAATAGCAGAAATCAACGCGGCGAGAGCACCCGGCGGGCAATTAACTGGACGCCGGGACCCGGCGCGTTGATGATTAACGAATGATAGCCGGATCGGCGGCCAGCGCAGCGGAACGGGATCGCGATGGAATGAAAATCCAGCTGATCCGACCTCGAATAATGGAGACTTCCGGGAGGACGGGCTGCTAGCGACGGATGGCTCGCGCGTATGTAGGTAAACAAGAAGGCGGCCCACGTCGGCGGCAAGAGCTGGGGGCAGGCTTACCTATATGGATTTGGAAACGTGGCAGGGCCAAAAGCGGTCGAATAAAATCGACGCGGGCAGCTCGCGATACGGCGAGCGTAATTGCGCGCACCGTGAACTGGTTCAAAAGAGGCGCGCCTTTGCAGGTGCGCCCGGGCGTCCATCGACACCGAGTTTTTCTGCGAACGGGAATTCCTGCAGTTTCCTCCGTTTACAGAGAGTTATGATGTCATCGCGATGGGAAGATATAACCAAATCGGGCGAACCGGTGGACTCTTTCTGCGCAAGTGTTGGAAAGATAATGATTAGCGGTGTGTCTCTTTCGTCGATTTTATAAGGATGTCTGTTTCGGGGTGAAAGGATGGTTTAAACAGAATAAAATTTTTTTTTTTTAAAATTAAGACCGACTTCAAAAAATAAGACTGCGCTAAAAAGTGAAAATAATTTTTTCCCTCGTTTAATCTACTACCCTTTTTAAGTCGGCGCTGGATTTACAAATTGCAAATGATTAGGCGCCGACTTAAAAAAGATTGGAGTAGTAGATTAAATGAGGGAAACAATTATCTTTCACTTTTTAGTGGATTTTTATTTTTTGAAGTTGGTTTTAATTTTATTTTTTATTTTTGGCTTTTTAGTTTTATATATATTGACACAACATGCTGAGAAGATATGCGCGTACGTACATAAAATAATAATAATTAGGTGACAATAGTCTTTATTATTAACCAGTACTGGCAAAGAATTGTGCCAATATTGATGCAGTGTAGAACGGGGCCACCGGAGCATCACTCTCTTTCGAATAAAAAAAAGATCATCAAAATCGTTCCATATGCTGAGGAGTTATGCGGTGACAAACATAAATAAAAAATATATAAAAAAAAAATTTATGTTAAACGATTTTATTAAAAATTCACTAAAAACTAAAAAACACATAATAATAATAATAACATACACATAATAATAATAATAATAATAATAATAAAAACTAAAAAATAATTATTTTCTTGTACTGCAATTTCGATGGTGTATTTTGAGTTTTTTCACTTTAAATAAAATCGTGGAGCAGGGTATCTCACAACAAATTCATTTCGATGCTTGATGCTGTATTAAATTGATTCATGTTATGAAAAATTCTGCTCCACGATTTTATTTAAAGTGAAAAAACACCATCGAAATTGCAGTACAAAAAAAGAATTATTTTTTAGTTTTTAGTGCATTTTTAATAAAATCGTTTTACATAACAATTTTTTTTTACATATTTTTTATTTTCTAGTTTTTAGTGTTTATGGATTTATATTTCGCAGCTCAGTCTTCTTTAGAAATATCTTTTATTTAATTTCAAATTGCGATGCGACTAGCGACGTTTGGATTTGTGGTTATGTGTTATATTTATTGATGACTGGGTAATTTTTTCACCCGCTCGGGGTTAATTTTTTTTTTTTAATATTGTATAGTCATCCAAACCACGCACGCCTGCAAAGTTTCAAGACAATTGGATAGTTGGAAGTGGTTAAATATGAGTTGCCAGATTTGAACCATACATACAAAGAAACAAACCAACAGAGGATCGAAGCTGAATAAAATCGTTTAAATGAAAAAAAATAAAAATACATACGGATCGAATCTATAACTTCCTCATTTTTGAAGTCGGTTAAAAAGTGTGGGCATTCCACTTATGGGATCGTGAAATGTATAAAGCGTTACTTTTCTTAGACACTGTACAGAGGACTAAAAGCTAAGACGGTTTAAGTGACATCTCGTTAAGTAGAGAAAGTCGCGGATATTTCTAAGTAAATAATCGTCACTCGGTAAGAGGTTAATCTAATTGTGTGGCGACCGACATAAAAGCTGTGAAAGCGAGTGTTGATCGTTGGGAATTATACGACGGCGCTATTGTCATAGATTCATAATATATTTACCGTATCACTCGCCGCCTCCTTATCCTTGAAAGAAAACGGAAAACATCATGCATTATTAATCGCGCCGTTAATGAGCATCGGCGTAGAATCCACGAAATCGATCGCAGCGTCGGAATATTCGATATCGATGCGTCGTTTACCCGCCGATGAGGTAGCCGCGCGGCACGTGGCGCCTACTGGCGACAGAGGCTGGTACCGTGCAGCGAGGAAACATCTTGGAATCGTAGAGGGGGCGCGGTAGTGAGGGAACTAGCGACAAACTCAAAGTACCTAGCCAGTCGACGGTAGGACAGAGGGGAGAGTAGAGTGGTGTAAGAGGCACGACCCCAGGGGAAGAGAATATACATCGAGCGTGTATCTCTGTTCGTATGTCCCGTCTTTGAAGCATAGGTACGCCATGTTCTCTCGGTCGTTGTGTTAAGAGAGAAGCGGCGGCTGTTCGCGGAACGGAGACAGACGGTGCAGACGGTCGGATAGGAGGGAGAGAGATGGCGGCATTGGTGGAAGTGGGAGGGTAGAGTGGAAAGAGAGATAGAGGACGGATGACAGAAATGCATAGCCGTGGCTAGCGAGCAGGAGCGAGGAGCGAGGAACGGCAGGCGAGCAGCAGCAGCAGCAGCCAGAAGCAGCAGCAGCAGCGCACCAAGAGAGGAGAGATCGCGTCGTACACGGTACACGCGTAATTCGGGGCGTGTGCTAGGTTGATCGGTCGGTTCCCCTAGCTCGTGGTCCGTGGCTGCGAAACGAGGATGTACCGGTGGCAGTGCGGGATACGCGTCATCGTCCCGTGACGAGACGACGTTCGGAGAGGTGGTGCGAGGCCGCGAGCACGGTGTGGGCAGGTCGCGGCCATTTTTACCACACGATGCGGCAACCGTGCGTGCCCGTTCGATCCGCCATTCCAAACAATCGGTGTACTTCGTGCCCTCGCAGGGTGCATCCAGCCACGGTGGTAGCCCGAGGTGGCAGAAACGGGGGACGATAATACGTGCCAGTTTAGCGTCGGTACGTGTGCATTGTCGGGACCAGCAGCGGGACGGGACAGCTCGGGAAAGCCGGCGGTACTGTTGGTGGTGGTGGTGTTGGACGTCGCCGAGGACGACCGCGACGTGGAGGAAGAGGAGAAGGAAACGAAGGAAAAGAAGAGGGAGGAAGAGGGATGATCCCGACGACAACGACCGCGGCGATGTTGACGATCCTCATGGGGAAAAAGAAACGAATGGAGCGGCCGATATATCGGGATACGAACGGAGCCGTACGAGCGTGCCTGTGATTCCGTGATAATCGCGCGTTACTCTCTCTCTACTGTGGTGTGTTCGCCGATGCCTAGTGTGCCCTGTCGTCGTTCGGTGCTCAGTGTCTCTGTTCCCTGTTCTCTGCTCTGTGCTCTCTGCTCTCCGCTCTATCCATCTCTGTTTCGCCCTGGCACCGTGTGCTCGCTCGCTCTCCGTCTGTCCGCCCTGCGTGCGTGTTTCGCGTGCCTCCTCGCCACGCACCCGGACTGACTCTCTCCTCTTCCTTCGGCAGCGCGATCGATGTGACACCGTGTGACCGTCTGTGAACGTCTTTTTCCCCCGACCGAGAGATTTCTCGCAAATCGGCCCGCCGGGGAAGGAGCACCGCGTGCCACGGTTCCTGGAAAAACCGAGCAGCCACAACGGGCAAAAAGGAAAAGAAGAACGGGATCGTGACCAGTGTGTAGCATGCGTGCGTGTGTCCCGTCGGTAAACGTCCCGTGAGAGAGTGTGTATCCCGAAGGCAGTGTGTGCTCTCTTACTCGCGCTCTACCGCCCCGTTTACCCCACCGTCTCCGTCCGTCTCTCTTATATTCACTTATATTCTCTCGTTTTCTCCCTTTTTCCATTCCACTTTACCGTCCTCTCGATACCTCTTTCTCCCTCTCGCTCCCTCACTCTTTCTCTCTCCTTCTCTGTCTCTATCGCCCTGTCTCTCTTTCTCTATCTATCTTCCTCTGTCCCTCCGATAGAATACACTGCCTCCTTTCCACTCACGCTAAAAGAAGCATCAAATACGACCGATAGATAGGATGCTCGACGACACAACGACACGACGGTTGTCAACGTTCTCGTCATCCCGTTCGCCGTGGCCAACGTCACCGGATCGTCGTCGACCATCGCCACCCTCGTCACCCTCGTCGGCTGCCACCACCTCCGGTTCGCGGAGGTTGCTGATGTGCTGAGGGCACCTCGGTCGTGAGGTGACAGAGCGCGAGAGCGAGCGAGCGAGCAGTACTCTCGTTGAGCGGGGCGCGACGACGACGACGACAACGTCAACGGCAACCACGACAACAGCCGCTCCGACACGGGAAGAGGGACTGGCGGGCCTCGAGATGGAGATCGAGGCGAAACAACGGAACCAGAGGAATCGGCGACGAGAGCGTGCACAGCGTATATTGGCGCAGAGGGAGAGCCTGGCCACCGCGAAGCAACAGCAGCACCACCACCAGCAACAGCAACAACAGCAGCAACAGACCACCAGGCAACGGGCGAACGACGAGGAGGACAGCCACAGCGGCGAGGACGAGGAGCCCGCCGCCGGTCTTGGCCTCGGACTCGCCAGGACCGGTCATCCTCGTGACAGCCATTCGCGACCGCCCAGGCCACCGCGACCCCCGAGGCCCCGCAAGAAGTCTTCCCTCGCGGCCGCCAACCAGAAGGAGCCTCCCTTCGAGGAGGACATTATCGACGGCTTTGCCATACTCGCCTTCCGCACCTACGAGGAGCTCGAGGTCAGAGAAACATATTTTTTCTATAACAGAACGCCCCGTTACCTCGCCCCGCGCTATTGTAAATACGAAAACCGCGCTCCAAATACATATGTAGATACAAAAGTCGATTAGCCCCGCGTAGATACGTTCGTTTAACTGTCCCCTAAATACGTTCTGTGCCCCGCGGCTCTGCAAACTCCTCTCGGAGACAACAAAACACTGTTCCGTTTTGAGAGAAAATACCAACGACCTTGATCGCTCGTAAGACAAGTGAGTCTCTGGAAATAATCACTCGACTGTTGTCGCGGGAATTCCAGCGTATCTGCCTCTTGTGGACCAGCCTGTGCACACGATTCCTGCGTGCGGATTACCTGTCACCAAGCCACCGCTGGCGTTTCACGTCGACGGATCCATTGGTCGTTTGTTGCGCGCGTGCAGCCAGACCTTAATGCGAATCCATGCTCGCGCGGAGTGTCGTTCCTTTTTTTCTCTCTCTCTCTCTCTCTCTTCTTCTCCTCCTCCTCGCCCCCTCGTCGCTCGTGCCAGCAACTTTTTTTTATGCATCTGCGAGACACCGGCGGACGTATTAGCACGCTACGAACGTTTATGGCCCTTCATCCCAGCGGAGATTCTCTCGTTTCCGGGATAATCGCGAGGATATTTTTGTTTACACGGAGCGGTCCGCTTAAGCAGGCCCGCTGCAAGCGATTTGTAGTTGATTCGTTTGCGCCTTTTTGCTCGGGTTTATGGCGTCCATTCACCCGCGGTTTCCACCGTCCGCGGCTGTTCTTTTCGCCATGCCCGCCCCGTGCCACCGAAACGCGGCGACAATTGCATTTTAATACAGTTACAAACGCCACGGAAGAATGCTCCGGGACGGAGCTGTTTTTAAATAGGTGTGATTTTTTTTGTCGCGCTATTAACGGGTAGGTGAAAGGTTCCCGAAATCTCATTACCGGCCCGAATATATTCGACGCACGGACGAGTCGAAAATATTACGCGAAAAGAGTGATAAAAAGCAATTAGTGGAAATTGCCAGCAGGTGCTGATTAAAGGGCACAGCGCTTAACTTCTGCCGCGTCGATTCGACGAGATTAATTTATTAACTCCTCCTCTCTTTTTTGTTTCCCATTAGGTTGCTCGATTGCTAGTTTAAAAGCGATAGATACGCGAGACTGCGCGTTGCACGGAGCTATTCCGCGTATGCATATTATAATATATAAAATATTCTGCGGGCAGTTCTGACGCAGAAGTTTTAGGTCGGACAATAAGCGTGCGCTGGCGAAGCTAATAGAAGTATGAGGGAACGAGATCAGCCGGCGTTTGTTTACGTTCTTCAGACGTGAAAACCGTTAATTATTTTGCGCGCGTAGGGCCCCGACGGCGATTTCTACGAAAGGGATGTTTCGTCGGGCATTCTACTTGCCGTAGAATATTTCACGAGAGGGTACAAGATTTCGTCCCGTTTATTGACTAAACAGAAGCAGCGCGAAGTTCACTTTGCGCCTTGAAGTGATAAGTCGCTTAGGAGTTTGAAGATAATGATATCGTAGAACTTTCGTAAGGCCGTGGGTTTTTTTTTTCTGCGCTCTGTATCGACATAAATTTGCATTGTAACGATACGAGACCTTGCGGCGGCAATATGATACCCGACGTTGCGGTTTAATACGCGATATCGTGTGAGCCGCCTAACTCTTTCCTCTCTAGCATTTTCGTTAGCCAAGCGTTGCGCTCAAAGCACCTGGGAAATCATAAACAATTCTACGAATCAACTGGATACGATGATCGAAAGAACCATCTGTGTCCAGCAAGGTATCCAATATCTTCAACACATACATACTTACAAAAATGTATCTCGCTATGAAAGAATATTATTATTATCCCATTTGTTTTTCAATTAACGGGCAGACCCCATTATTTACAATTAGATACAAGAAATACATTACTATATCACAATATTCTGTATTCAATGGTGTCATGCCTTTAAATATCGTTCAGCTCATTTGAATAGACAACCCTACGATTATGCGAAGAAATATACATATAGGCACAGCAATATTCCTTGGAATTCAACATCTACTCTCTACTTCGCTGCGTTGAACGTACATTCTTCCCTGCGCAGTCCAGAAATATTATCCCCCCCCAATTGTTCTGCGCATTTTAATTAGAGAATCGCCCATAGAAACGAGCTTACGAGCCTCGATACACGTTAATCTGAAAAGATCCGATATCGCGGGCGCGCGAATTTGGCCGGCGAGCAAATTAAAAGTAACGCGGGAAAACGGTAAACAGTGATCGATGTTCCTCCTAAATGGGCCGGTTTAATTGCCCTGGAACCTTACCGCTGCACATCGAACGGGCCTTCGAGCCGAATTTATTATCTGCGCGCAACGGCAGCCGCGTTTTCGCGTCTACGAAATTACGAAAGCTCTTTCGTCGCCTGGGCACGAGCACCTTTTATCATGATTTATCGCGGAGGCGACCGCTAATCGGTATTTTTACCCGTGCACTGCGCGATATCAGGTCCGACTTACACGCCCGCTCTCCGCTAACCAGCAGTAATTTTCGTCGATAGATAAAACGCAGACATAGGCGCACAATGTCACCTGGCGCTCTTTCCCTTTCGTTCCCCTCCGGGCCGCAAATTGAAAACAGAGTGCGCGCCACACCAATACCGCCAATTTGCGATGCAGATTACTTGAAAAATTACCGACTCGCGCTTTATATGTATATATATACATACTTCCATTATGGACTTACAATGTCACTCGCGTTTCGTCTTGGATCGTGAACCACCACTGTTTGGAAAATTATTAAATTATTCATTGCACCGTCCGTGGTTTTCGCAAGTGCATTAGGAGTGTCTGTTATCGTCTTTTGCGCTGCAATTAGCGTTTCTAGCGTTGCAGTTTAAAAGCTACTCCAGGAGTGCTCTAGGCGCAACGTTTTCTTTCTTTTTTTTCAAGGAAAAATCTAACCGTACGTTTGCTAATCCACATTTACCGGTTCGAGGGGGCAGGAGAACATTAACAACGAAGAATTTCAGGTTAAGTTGAAAAACAGTCCCTGACACTGAACTTCGCCTTTGCCTTTGTCGTCGTTTACTTCTTTCTCTTCGCTGTTTCCTGCTCGTGTTGTGCAATATAGACGTTTAATAATAATAATAAAAGAAGCGATGCCCCGCTTTAGTCTGCGTTCAATCGTCGGGCATATTACAGCCGATCGGGGAAGCAATTTCCATCAAAGGTTCCCGACGTGCACAGCGGAATAAGTAGCGCTTGCTAATTTCATTAAAACCGCGTCGCCAATGCGGAACGCACCGTTCGAAATCGATCGCGACGGAATGCAACTTCGCCGCGAGGGCCTGCCGCCGACCCGCTCGTCGAAAGACCGCTACCTTTTATCAGGCAAATTAAAGGCACGGGGTTAAACGGCGAATCGTGTATGGAGCAGCGGCGTCGGTGCATTGTCTCGCCGTACAAACGATAGTTACCCGAGCCTGTTTTTCGCGTTATTAGGCGTATTGTCATCGCATAAAGGGGCTCCGGGCCCGACAGCTCGACGGCGATCTTTCGGTCATTCCTCGGCGAGCGCGGACAATGCTGGGGGCGAGGGGGAGGGGGGGGGGGGGTGGAGAAGGGTCCCGGGATACCCTGGCGAGGGCTTTTGTCTCCGCCTCCGCGGAAACTTCTTTTCTACCTGACAAGAGTGAACGAACGTCGGCGGTCGTTATTGCTTGTAAACAGGAATCGGTAATATTTCATCGCCGCTCGTCGCCCGCCCCGGCTTTATCCGTCGTTACTCATTCCTCCGTTTCGTAACACCGTTGACACGCTCCGTAACGATCCCGGGGCGACGTTGATTGGCAAGGTGGCTGAGATCCGCTATGAATAACGCATAAACGTCACGGATAAAAAGCATCGTGTGAATCGGCATAAATTCCGCGCTCGCGCGATACACGCATTTAATATACCGCGTGCCTGGCAAAGTGGGCGGGGTGGGGTGGGGGGGGGGGGGTGGGTGAAGCGCGAGGGAAAAACACGAGGAAGCCGATAATTACGAGTTATTGATTTAATATAATCTGGCTCATTACAATTACTGGCCTACCGGTTTTTGTTTTTTTTGTTTCAAGCTGGCTGGCTTATTGCTTGTTTATGCGGCAGATATGATAACGCTCAATGAATTGAGCGCAGGCTTCCCTATTAGCGTTGTTAGTGCCGCGTCCGAGCGGCGTAGCGGTGGAAGCAGCTTCAGGAATATTTCCATTCCGCGTGTCCCGCGCGGCGCTACTTCCGCTGCCCTGGTGAATCCCGCCTTCCCCCGTTCTGTCGCGCCGCCGGGCCGTGGCCGGACCGAGGTGCGGGGGAAAAAAGGTACACGGATATTCGAGTCGTCCCGGTTATTTGCTCGTCCATTTCGTGCATTATCGTGGCACAAAGTGCATTGTTATTGTGACGGAGAAAGTGGACGATGCTGAACCGCTTAAACCGGTCCCCCTTGTTCCTGAACGGGTTCGCGATCCAACCTGAGCTTCTGGGCACGGTGCGCGCAACAGCTGTAAGCTGCGCGCGCGTAACACCCCGGCCCAGGAAATACCACATCTTCTCTTATCGCGCTCCCCCGTCCGTCCAGACGTGATTCCTTTTTTCTCTAATTAAAAGAAAGGAACGTCGAGGCCCCCCCCTCCCCCTCCCTCCCTCCTCGCCACCCGCCCCGATGCTTCTTATCCACGGCGGCCGGAGCCACGATTTCCCGCTAATTAAACGCGAGAGATCGCTGCGCCCGCCCGTGTAAGTGAATTATCAGCGCCGCTGGCAGGCGCGCTACTAGACACCTTGTTATCTGCTCGAGGAGCCCCGCGCCGCGGACGATTTGAAATGAAACGCCATAAGGCGGGTAGGATTGTTGATTCGGTGTCAAACAATTAGCGGGCTGCCGCGATACGCATCTTGCCGCGCGGAGAGCCGAATAATTATGAAAAGCCGTGGGAACGAAAGAAGGAAAGAAAAAGAAACAACCAACACGCTGGATTCCCTCCTTTTTCATGCCCCGTTACCGACTCTTCGAATGAACGGGACACGGGATCGGTCTGCGGTGTCCCTTTTCTTTCACTTTCAAACGACGGGACACGAATTTATATGCCTACGCGCGTTCCCTGGGTCGAAACAGCGCCGGCGATGTTTCATAGCGAGAGGCAATTGCCATTCTCTAATCCTGTTGCCGCTTCGGTGATATGTATCCTCTCCGCGCCGCTCTCAGAATGCCATTTTTCCAATTACAGTTCACACCGTTGTTACACAGTATTCTCCTCGTGCAACTCGATATCGCGTGTTTCCTCTCCAGTCGAATTACACGGCTCGAGGTGGCTCCGGGGCCCAGCGTTCAGGTAGCCAAAAATGCTAGCCAGCACGGCGAGGGGGTTCGGGGTGGGGGTGGGGGGGGGGGCGAAGCTTTTTACCGAAGGAATGCACGCGCCGCTGATTTTCTTTCCCGAATTCCTCCCGAGACGGCGGGGAAATCCTCTCGGACCTTTTTCGTCGTGTTCCGGCCAAGGGACTTCGGGGGTTCGACCTCTCCCCGGGTGATTGTCCTTACCACAGATTCTTTCTTATCCGACGTGTTTTCCCTTCCCCTGGCGCGCGCGCGCGCGCGCCCGTGAGTCGTTTCCCCTCCTCGCGTGCCCTCGCATTCTTGGGGCTACACGACGCGTCGGGTCAAGCAGAGGAGAGTGTCGACATGCGGCGAGAGATTATTATCGTACACGTAACCCCGTACAGTGTAATACTTAATTATCTTGTCCCGGAGAGAGGGCGGGGGCCGTCGGGCACCGTTTAATTTATCTCCGTGGAAAAGAAAGAAAGAGAGAGTGAGGAGGGTGGGGGGGGGGGGGGTGTAAAGAAAGCAACAACAGCGCAATGTTTATCCGCCCGAGGGGCAATTAGGTGGCATCCAATGATGCACGCTATCCTCGCCGGGCAAATGAAAAATGATTTACTCGCGGCCAATCGACGCGGCGACGGTGCGTTTCACGTTTCATTTGCGAAATGAACAAGTTCGCCTGCACGTCTGCGCAATTACGCTGGCGGAGGTAATTATAGGACGGCCTTCTGTTTGGATGTCGTCCCGCGGTGGAAAATATTAACCGCGGGGAAGAGATTCTGCGCGGCAAGTGATTTCTTTTGTTTTCATTATTTAATCATTTTAAGCGGTGTATTTAAAGAACCGCCTCTATCTGCCGATCGTGTGCTCGCCCGGCGTTTATGAATGACCTGAAAATACACCCGCCTAAGAATATGTATATTTAACCTTGCAAGCGAGCCTCCGTAAGTGGACAGTATTTCTCTTGCCTCGGTACAACGGGGGATTGTTAATTGCGCGATAACGTATCGGGAAAGAAATCTGGGGCACAAAGTAGGGGGGGGGGGGAACAATTACGCGGGCGCCGGATGTCCAGGCTTTGCTTCTAATCTATGTAATGCTAATAGTACTGCTAACAGTAATTCCTCCTTCCACTATCGATAAAGTAAAATATTTAGGCTTCCTCAGAAACGATAGAACGGCACTTAATCGCTCCCTATCCGAGGTGATTAAGCGTCCAAATGACTAAGCATACCTCTGCTCAAATAGATGTCTCCTCTTACTTCCGCCTCCGAACGGTTGACCTGCATCCATGATTCACTCCGCGCAAAATAGATGTATTTTATCTTCAAGGAAAGCAGGGAGGCCGTATCAGCTGATAGAATCGTCGGCCGACAGGATAGGGCCACTCTAATCTCGATTACAAAAATTTTTATCACCCAAGTCGATAAGGCAACATTGTGTGACACAACAGATCCCATCGATGAATAGATCCTCGCTCTCTCAACTAACACGGAGTTCTCAACGCTCGACCGTCTCTCTCTCTCGAGCGTTCACCTTCGTTCAGAAATCCTCCAACCACCATTCCCGTTCGCCGCTACCTGCGACAGACACCCCCCCCCCCCCCCCCCCCCCCCCCCCCCCCCCGATTGAATGAGATCCGAAAATATGCCGCGCCTCGCCAAAAGGGGCCGTTTATTTATAATTGATTCGGCTAAAAACGTGCGCCGCCGCTCGACAGACAGCGCCGAGGCTCCACCTCTCCCCGCGTACCTCTCTCCTCTTCGCGAACAACGATGTCGATCGAATTTGTCGTTACACGTCACATCGGGCGGCGGACATTAATTACGTTAGGGTGAACTCGTCGTGTTCAGAATCAGCCGAGCGTATCCCGCATATTGCGATATCGGATCGGACTGATTAGCAGAGCGGGGTCAGGGGGAGCGTCGCTATAATTATATATCGGTATTTCCCCCTCTCTCTCCCCCCCCTCTCTCTCTCTTTCCCCGCCAACCCCCTCTTACACAATCAGGATCCAGCCGCTATCGCCGATGGAATCGTTGAAATCGTCGCCGCTCGGCAATTAACAGCCACTTACGGGCTTAGAGCGAGGTCAGTGTCACGCCGTGCCACCAAACTCGCTCCTTCGGTTACGCAAGGACCGCCTTCCCGCGAGAACGATCGCGCGTGGGGTGTTTTGTTTACGAGCGGGCCGATCGCTTCATTGTTGTCGCGCGCCTCGCGTATTCCTCTCGTGGATTTCATCGCGAAGGGAACGGAATTCGACGATCAGCCCTCAAGATTAACGCGCTCTGACACCGGAAGCTTTGATCCTCCGCGCCCGTAAATAGGAATTCTCGCGCCAGAGGCGGCGACTCGTGTCAGTGAACAGCCGCGTAGTGATAATGACAGGTGCAGTTGGTCGGGGATGGTATATATCGTCGGTTGTAGGAAGCTTCGTTGAAATGTAGTAGGCTGCGTGGCTAAACAAAGTTGTTTTCAGCAAACGATCGAACGGCTATTTCTTCTCTAGGTATAGATTCTTTCTTCTCGCGTTTATCGAGCCTCTTCCACTCGTTTTGACATGTGCTGTCTGCTTATAAAGTATCGCCTGTGTTGCACGGGGTTATACGTCGCCACCACTTCGCTATCGGGTTTAGGACACTGGAGCAGTGAAAAGAATGCCAGAGTGTGATCCCATTTGACCTGGTTCCCGAGTCATAGTCCTCTTTCCGCTGCATAATTCATCCGACAAACTGAGCTATACTGTACAACTCTGCTCACTCAATCGTACATAAATAACGCTTGATACATTCACTGCGTTGGACCTCGATGACCGTACAACGTATCGCCCAGAAATTTCATTACATTTTTCTGCAAATTAACCTTTAGGGAACCGGCAGAGTCCCTTTTAGGGTTTTGAGTAAGGACACTATTTAAAAATGATTTAAAGTATAAATACGCATGTGTATGCTCGACTATAAATTCGTTCTTTTCAAAAGAACACAAAAAAATACTACAAAATAAAATATTCCCTGAAACAACACAAAGATACCAAAAATAATAAATAAAAACATGGGAAACGGGAAAAAAAGAAAAGATGATACACAACCTTTCTACGTCTACGTCGTTAGCTCTGGGTAACGCTAAAAGAAAGTTCCTTGAATTTTGGTACGTGTTCATTCGTTTAGGTCAGTAAAAATTGCCATGTAGGTAAAATATTGTTACAATCCGACTAAAGATTCGTAATCAGCAGTATAAAAAAACCCGCAGACACACCTGTATTTTTGAAATTAAAAATTGTTAAATTTTATTTCTGTTCCGGATCGGCAAAGCCGGGGCTCTGTGCAAGTCCGATAATTCTACACAACATATACGTTATATAAATATATATATATAAATTTTTGGAAACTGAAAACCACTATTTTTTGTTTTTTAAAAAAGCCGGTCCTCTAAAGGTTAAATACCTTATACAGGTAATCCTCATATAACGCGGTACTCAAGCAACGCGGTTTAGAAATTGAGGTAGTAAGCTTCGTATACCTAAGGCGCGCAGTTTCGATATAACGAGGTTTTTTTCTATTAGATCTGATTGTGAGTCTCGCATAGCGCGATTTATATAACGCGTCATTTTCATGGAACGGAATATCCGTCCGCGTATTTCAGAAGCGTACACCCACGAAACATCCGCTCCACCGAGCAATCGTGCCCCGTATACCCCCTCGAGCCTGCATTTTAACTATCCGCCTAACGAAAGACGCCACGGGTCGCAATAAATGAAAAAGCCGGTCTCGCGGTAGCGCCGAGCTAAGAAGAGGGCTTAGAGCCGGCGAACGAGGTGGCCCAGGTTCATTGCACAGCCGTGTAATTCCGACTCGGGGTGGATACCGTTGGCATTCGGCGGATTACCAGGCAGCCCCCAGCCGCTCTCGGTGTCGTTAGCCGTACCGAGAGAGTGAGGTCAGCAACGCCACTCGATAAATCAGCGGGGCCGACGGTGCCAACGTGGATGCCTGAATCTCTGCCACGTGATCCGTCAACAGACGATTCAGAGGCAGCGAATCCGCCGACCCCTCGGCCGCCGGAGAATCAAACCGGGCGACGCGCGTCACGCAGAAATCGCGCGGGGCGAAGCTGCCTCCGCGACCCATTTCCCTGGCCCCTTTTTACTCTCTCCTCCGTCCTATCCGGCCGTCGCGATTTTTCTCGCGTCTCCGAGCGCGACGGAGGCGTCGTTACCTTGACACCGACGCGAAACGATTCTCGTTTTCCGTGCCGCGCCGCGGGAATATCGGATTTTAACAACAACCCGCCCATTTTCTTTTTCCTCTTTTCCTTCCCACTGCCTGCTTTCTATCGGGGGAGCGCGCGCGCGCGGATTTTCGCCCGCCGCGTTTCGGCAGTTTACCCCTCGATCGTCCAATAATCGAATGAACGTCGACAGCGCGCCGGTAAATGGGGATTTTTAATCGTATTATGCTAGCGGGGATGAGATAACGGTGATTACAGTGAAGTCGATGCACGATTAATCGTCGAATCGACCCGTTAATTGGTTTTAACGGCCGGCGAAGGTGGCACGGGGGTTGCGGCGCGAAAGAGGAGGGCAGGGTGGGTGGGCTCCCGTACTTGAGACTGTTTTGCAATGCCTGGCGGTGATTAATTAATGAAAACACTCGAAGGCAATATGTAATTCATTCGATTATCCGTGCGGATAATTCCATCGCGCGGCGAATTACAGGATACGTAATCGCGATCCTGTATTAGCCGGGCACGTAACGAGGCGGAATATTTTAATAATAAACAGGGGAAAATGCTCGGCCTGCCGCGCCGTTCCACGTGCACGACCGTGCACCGTGTTTTTCGGCGTAGATTTAAACGCGTCAATAACGCGGCACAGGGGTCCGCCGATAATGCTGTTAATTAAATAAAACGCTGTTGCGCGGGGCGCGAAGATTTGCATTACGTTTTTATCTCGTTCGATCGGGCTCTGCTCCTTGTTTACAGGTAGCCGCGGGGTAGATTAATTCCGAGACGCGTCTAAGCTCCCGTTTAGCTTGTAAACTTCTTGACACTTGTTCAAGAGCATATTAATCTTATGAGACGGAGATTATTCGAAAGAAATGAAACGCAAGCTTTTTCATTGAGAATTTTCAGTTACTCGGTTAAATTGCCCCTCGAGCAAAACTGACTACATATTCGCGTCCCGAGAATTCTGCAACACAAAACGACCCGCGCCTGTTTTCCTAATTATCGCGGTATTTGCCTTGCGACGCGAAAGAAGCGCGGAGAAAAAGGAAGAACGTCACTTTTTGTACGAACTTGGTACGTGTTCTCGCCGCGCACAACCAGCAGCGTGGAGAGAGAAAGAGAGAGAGAGAGAGAGAGAGAAAAACATGTTGCGAGGGGTTCGTGCGGTCGCGAATCGATACGGAAACGACAAAAGGGATGTGTCTCGATGATGGACGAAACACGGCCATACACCTGCACGACGGGCTGACCCAGTTCTCCTCGTTATAATTTGACACGGAGGAAGGGCGAAACGCTTTACTTTCGGCTCCCTCCGCCTCTGCCGGGGATTAATTGATCCTCGTCGATCGCCCCAGAATCGAGTTAAAAATCCCCGGCTCGCGCCAAAACGTAAACCGATACCCGCGGTTTTCTGCTTGGCGAAAAAAAAAAGAAAAAAGAAAAAGAGGAAGAAAAGGCGCGATCTAGTGGACGAGATTATACGGTTTAATAATGCGCACGTTAGCTGCCCCACATCTCCGCCGAACCGTGGCAAATCCGTCGAATAGAATTGGAAAAGAAGGAAATATCGGTAACAAGCCCGCGTATATAACGCGAAAACCGAGGGGGGGAAATGCGGGAACGCCTCGTAAGAGCGGTCATCCGTTTCTCCGTTAACGGTGTTAAGAGAATTAAAGGCAATCTTGAAAGCAACGGCCGCGTTGCTACGGCGTGGTCGCTTGAAAATGCGATATCGACCGAGCGCGCCCCCTTCTTTTTCGCTTTTCTTTTTCGAAAGTTCCGCTAAACTACAATCATTTTCACGCGGAAGTGATCGCGGCCGGTATTATCCGTCGTAAACGTTGCACGCGCGGATAATGGCGGCACTTATTCTCAAATCATCCGAATTACGATGCGCCTTCGAAACCGGCGCGTAATTGTCTGTCGAATACGACCGCCGTAAGCCGATGCATATCAACGAGAAATATTTATGCCCGAAAATAATCGCCCGGCGTGGCCACTGTCGACGGGCCGCTTTATCGCCGTATAATTTACACCATTGTAAATCTTTTTACTGCCACTTGGGCTTTTTCTCTGCTCCTCCGAAGCGTGCGACTCTGCTGCTCTCTTTCGCAGGACACATCCACTTTCTCCGTTAGTCTTGTTTCAGCGATAAAAAGTAGGCGAAATACGGACGCTCTGGGTGTGTTAGCTGCTTCTACCGTTTTCCCTCGTCACGGCGTTCTATTCGACGCTCGTTTGTCATTTACGGCTTGATAATGCATCGGGGGACGATAAGGATCTCTCCTGCCAGGGAATTAGTCATGTTCTGCATTTGCGGACACTTGTTTTGTAAACACTCGCGGAATGTAAAGGGAAACGGTGCGCGAGGTAGTGGAAAGTGACTGCGCGTGGTGCATTTGTTTCGACCCCCTGACCTAACCTCCAAACGGCGCAACGTATCGATAAGTAAGATTCTGCTGATTCGGTTAGAGTTTCCGGGAGCTCGCGGTGAGAGTTCTCTGCCGTGTAGAGGCGAGACGAATGAATAAACAGGGACGCGCGAAAGAACGGTCGAAGACGGTAACTCCGAGTATAAACAATTCCGTCGTGATACATGTTTACTCTCGGATAATTTTTGGACGCCGGCCAGCGTAGTTTTCACGCTCGGCACGTCAATTTGGTACTGGCAAGCGGCCGAAATTTTCGTCAAACAGATGACCGAATGACTGTTATTATCCGCTTGTTACAAACGAGAACGGAGAATGCTTAATCTCGATGCTAGAGCGGTGCCCGCCAAAAAAAACGGACATTGTTGTCACATTTAATGGCCGACTGCAGATGTAGGTTAGGAATTGACACGTCAGATAGGTTAGGAGATCAATTTCCCGCGTAAACGTTTAAGTGACCGTTACTTAAATTCTGGAGGATAGCCTGTTTCCATATTTCAATCAGTTCGTCGCGCGTATAAATGTTTTCTCGAATTTTTAGTTAAACAACTCGGTATGTGTGTATACGAATTGATATGACATAACGACTGAGATAACAACGTCTATTTAGAAGAGAATTTATCGGAATTGCATGTGCAACGAGCGAGCGCATTAACGTCGCGACCCGAGTACATATACGCGAACTGTGAGCAGTAGCTGAATTAGAGCCCCGATCGTGTCAACACTGAACGGATAGACGTGGCAACGTTGTACGGACGAGTTTAGTAGCCGGCTAGCCAAAGCGCGGAGTAGCCGACCGGTGGAACGTCCGCACGTCCGGGAACGACCTTCCTTTACTCGTCCCGTGTCGAGGAACCTTGCCTCCCGGACCATCCAACAGAGTCCTTTATCCCCTTCGAAGCAACAATTTTTCGTCTCGATACATCCGCCAGATTCCGCAGCGAAACATCCAAAAGCAGACTGTTATTTTTTCCTAACTTCTTATGTAAATTTCTCAAGCTAAATGTCAGATACTAGTTTCAACCGACGTATATATCATAAATTAAAGCTAAGGTTGACCGTTACGCCGAACATGCCAGCACAAGATCTTACTAACGAAAGCTACGAGGCAGCTTTTCTCTCTCCTGTCCAGTGATTAACGAAAGAAAAAGCGTCCCCAGCCGTAACTATATACGGTATACGTATAGAGTTTTTTCGGCGCACTCCCAAGACGGAGGTTTATTCGATTAATTCGCCTTAGACACGGAGTATCGTGTAATCCGACCGCGGTTACACGTCCTAGGGGGTTTCACTTCGCAGTTGGCACACGTGCGCAGGTGGAGTATGGCTTTTGCTAGGTGGTGGTTTTTTACACCGCGAGCTCTAGTGGCTTTTTCCCATCGTTTCTTTTGGTATCCAGCGGCGCGAGCGGGACAGAGAGGGGGAGAAAAGAGCGGCGGCGGGAACGCGGCTGTCGGAAAAGGAAAGTAATACACCCGTGCGCGGAGAAAGAGAGAAGTCAGGGGTTCGGGGGCTTCGTTCCTTCCAGCTGGCCTGGCACGGCAAAGGAGGCCTTGTCGCGCGGCTGCTCGTTCGGTCAATGTCTTCTCTTTCTTCCTCTCGCTCCTCCTACTCCTGCTTTCCTCCTCCAACCCCCTCCCTTTCTCGCCGCCCTCCCCTCCCACTTTCTCTACGGCCTCCCATCCCTTCTACCTTGCTCCCTTCACCTTTACCCCGCTCCATCGTTGCCTCTCTTTCATTCTCCCCACCATTCGTGTGCTGCATCGCGCACACGAGACACGGTGCTGGGCTGCTTGTGAATCCTGCTGTCATCTTTGCGAACGCCCGTCCGTCTTCTTAGAGTGCTCTGAAATCTGAACGAGGATATCGCATCGGCCCTATCCACCAGCACGTATCTCCAACACGTATATTTATATACACATACGTTATATATACACGCATATGTACATATATATTCTTGGCTTACCCAAAGAAACGAGTACGTTTATCACGATAACGGTATTTAGGTGTACAGAGGGGAAAGATCGGGGGAGAAAAAGAGAAGGTGGTGGGGACCAGAGCGCCACCCGTTCGGAAATGTGCACTGACATCGCGGTTTAAAGGCACCCGACGGATAGAGGAGTTCTCGTGCGGCTTTTTCTACTGTGTGCGCGCAAACCAACGTCAAAGTTCTTCTGCTCCGCGCTCTTTGTACCGATCGCGACGGTTCACGGGTGATGCGAAAAAAGGAAAATGTAAAAAAAGGCAACGAGATCGGCGGGAGCGATTTTTCACCGCGGTGCAATGTTGTGGTGGGCAGGGGGGCCCGCGGCGGTGTTTACCATACGTGTTGAATATACGGCCGTTCCCTGGTCGGCCGGATTTTATACGCGTGTCAAATTCGAGCGCGGCGAGCGATACATCGGTATCACTGTTCCGCGTATCGATGCACGACGAAAGACCGCAACGAATGAAATTCGATTATTTTAATTCGCGCCCGTGGTGCTAGAGATCGCGCGGAGCCACCGTACGGGATTATGTTACGTTTATCGCGATACCGCTTGCAACAGCATCCTTAGGTTCATGTAAATAACGACAGCCCTCTCGGAATGTAATCTCGCGTTCTTAAAAATGTATCTCGAGCGTGGAAATCGCAGGCTGTGTTTCAATAACATTCTACAAACTTCTAAGAAAGTCGCATTCAATTGTTACGCATTTATGAATGAAGAAGAAAAAAAACACTGTTTACCTGACCTTTGTTCGTTCAAATACATTTTTCATTGGGACAATCGTGTGTAAGTTGTGTTCCCTTGTGACGTATAAGTCTAACTTGTGTCCCTTTTTTCTGATTACAGAGTGCAATAAAGCTAGCTGGTAAAAATAATGTCAAGAAATTGCACACGCTGCTGTCAATAGTGGAAGAGAAACCAAAGGTGGACACGGGGCAGAATAATAGACACAACGAGCACCACATCAAAAACCATTTCAAGCACAACCATTATACACACAATTCCATACTGACACCTTCGACGCTTAACCAGGTAACATTCGAAGAATCTGTGCTATACACTGGCTGCGCCGATGCAGAGAAGTGTAATTAGTTGACTGTACATTTGTTCGCTTCGCAGGGCCTAGATGCAGGTACAAGCGACGATAGTGGTAGAGCATCTGAACAACTGCATGGCCCTGGTATACCTAGGGATTGCCAGGACGCAGACAGTTCCAGGGACCACCTCAGCGATGTAAGTGAGACTGCGTTGATAAAAATACCCGACTCGACTACTTTATTCTTCCTCGTTCTAACATACGTTCTATCGGCTTACAGGCTAGCAGTCATTGCAGCTCGGGTAAAGGTTATATCGTAAGTATCAGAACCGATGAAACTGAATTGTTACTTAGAGACGACAAAGACCGTATTAATTATAAGCCGTTCTGTTCTTCTTGTTACAGTGTGATAGTGAAGGAGAAGACGATAAGGTACGTAGCCCTTCTTATGCTCTTGCATCGACGTAAAGTATAATTGCGAGAGAATCTTTATCCTGACGAATACCTTTGATTCCAGGGCTCGGATGCTGAATCGATACTCTTTGAATCTTCTACCCCACCACCCCTTGCACGTAAATGTACGTAATTCATACATTAGCAACAGCACCGGGCTGTTTTCTAAATAGCTGCTTGGAACGGATGCTTTTGTTCCAGACGAGTTGCCATCATCTTCACCACACGTATTGCCTCCAGCGAACGGGGCAGGAGGTTCTCCTCCAGATACCGGTGGACAAATCTCTAATCCAGCAACGGATGCTCCGGCACCTATACCGCCTCCTGTGCCTGCGTCTGCACCAGTTCCAACAGCGCCAAGTCCTCCCAGTCCCACTCTGCCCCCTCACATATCCCAACCACCTGTAAGTAAACTCTCGTGAATTCTCGCCTCGGATCTTCCAGGCGCAACGATGTAACAGAATATTTATGAAACTCACTCTTTCAGATGACTAGTCCATTGGCAGCGAATCCACGTGCAATAGCTCCGCAACAGCGGCCTGCTTCCCCTGCTCTGCCACCACCTTCCTTGTCCCAGCAGCCTCACACTACGATACCTGCAGTACATACACCTAATGTGCCCCTCGTTTCATCGAGTCATACAACTAGTCCTGCGGTAGCCAGCTTAGGTGTCACGCCAGCAGCACCGTCGAACGGAGCGACCACCACCAGCTATCCACCGTCGATACCCATGGCCGCTTATCCCCAAACGCAACCGTCTTACCCACCTCTTTATACACCGTATACTGCTCTGAATCACAGCCCATACCTTCCGCCAGCGGTACCGTCTCCCTCTCATTCTGCTTCTTCGCGGGCAGAGGTGGTAAGTTGAATGCCCCCTTCGTTTCAATTAAATCGTCTACCAACTGCTGCTTGACCGCTAATTTCGACGCTGTTGGTTTTCAGAGAGGAAGTAGAGCTTCCCCGTGTACTAATATAAGCAAACAGCCTGTAGGAAATAATACCACGAACCACAATACTCCGCTGAGCGCTGCCACTACGACATGCGTATCCACGATAACCAATACAGTCACTACGGCGAACACCATCGCTCACAGGGACATGGTAGCCTGTAGCGTCACAGGAAGGAACAATAATTCACCCCGTGGACATAGCCCGAACCGAGAGAGGGACAGTTACAGGTATAATCTTGTAATCCACGGACGTGGGCGCGTACATGCATCCGTGTATTCCCGTAGCTGGTGGTGGAAAAGATCTTGTAGTAAATAACAGTGGTTGTTACAGCAGTAACGTGAGCAGCCTAAGTCGAGGTAGCATAACGCCCGTAAGCGTGCCAAACACATCTTCTCCAGCAAATTCTAGTCTACCTGCTTACACCAAGCCTCAAGGATGGATTGGGTATGATGAACACTAGACGGTCTCTCGAGCCTGTACTTATATCTAACAAAACTTGCTTTTAGGACAATTTATACATATTGATGTGTAACTTGCAGTAGCAGCACAGCTTCGCAACTGTCTCCAGCGACGGCGACGTCAGTTCCAAGGCCGACCCCCCCACCCGTACCGCTTGGCATGCACACGTTCCCGCCGCCGATGTTCGCGGCACCGCTACCACCCCCCGTGTCCAGTTCCAGTCCACACACGTCACTGCCTTCGCTACCACCGCCAACGACCAATCCCAACCCGTTCTCCGCCGAGTCGCTCTTCCAAACAAGTAAGTCTCTAAGCTGTGCTCCGAGTTCCGTTTGGAAGTCGAGCGCGATAGAAAGAAAAGAAAGCAAACGTATAGACCGAGAAGGGGTTGCAAGGGGATGAGACACTAACCGAAACAAGGGGTGACTCATGTCGCAGGTCAGGCAGACCTGTTAAGGCGAGAGCTTGACAATAGATTCTTGGCATCCCAAGACAGAAACGTTGGAGTCGGAGTCGGTAACCTGGGACCGCCACCGTACCTCAGGACCGAGATGCACCATCACCAGCATCAGCACACACACGTGCATCAGCATACGACGCCTCTGCTACCGCCAGCGGCTGCCAGCAGTCTCTTTCCACCCCCTATTGTACGTACTAAAATGCTATCGGCCTGCGCCCCAAACTTCATCTCTCCGCACGCCTCACCATGTAATTGTTTTTTTTTTATTTTTCAGTTTAAGGACATCCCGAAACTGGGAGGTGTCGAGTCCCCGTTTTTTCGCGGCAATTTAAACCTCTCTGGGTACTCCGGTTTCAACACTGGCCTCCTACATCCGGGGATCGGGCCGCCTTCGACTCCCTTCGTACCGCCCAACCATTTAACATCGTTTGCACCAAAGGTAAAGCGAACACTTGAATGTCTTATCGCTGTCAGATACATCAGTTTCTCGTAGAACTTGTTTCTGCACTTGCAGAAGAGTGGGAAGTGGAACGCGATGCACGTACGCATCGCTTGGGAAATTTACCACCACCAGCAGAAGCAGCAAGCGGAAGCTAAGGCGGGCGGCGTCGTTGGCTCCAAGACGGAACTGTTGAGACCGCCTGGACACCTTTATCCAGGAGGACCAGGAAGCGGTCTTGGAATGGGAGCACCTCCTATGGCGCCGCCGTTCGCTACCAATATACCGCAAGCACATCCAGCACCACCTCCGCCTCACCCTGTTGGGTTTCTCTCAACGCCAGCGTCACATTTAGGTGAGTTTCGCAGCAAATCGTTCGTGTATGGGATGTTAACGATGCAGAAACGACTGCCATGTGATCGCCCATTGAAAATTGTTGTAGGGACAGGAATGTCACCGTTTGGGAGATACCCAACGACATTCGGCGCGCCGAATCCGAACTTCCCTGGTCTTTCTGGTTTCCCTCCGTCGAGGGAAATGCCACCCTTGGGTGGTCTGGGCTCCGTACATGATCCGTGGAGAGGGTATGCGTCTATCTTCAATGCGTAAATTGAAAAATAACTTAAGCTTTCGTAGCCATCTAAGAAGTACCATCTGTTTCGCTTTATCTAGATTGCAACGAGCCTCCACCGGTTTCCCGCCGACCACGGTCGCGTGGAGTCTGAAACCGGAACCGCCGCCGATCGATAGACGAGCGGAGCTGGAGGAACGCGAACGGGAGCGAGAGCGGGAGCGGGAACGAGAACGCGAGCGTGAACGGGAGCGGGAACGAGAACGCGAGCGGGAGCGTGAACGGGAACGGGAGCGTATCAGGCGCGAGAAAGAGCGAGAACGGGAGGAGCAGCGGGAACGGGAGAGACGGGAACGCGAGAAGGAAGAAAAAAGGAAACAGCAGGAAGCCGCTGAAAGAGAGAGGGAAAGGCGGGACAAGGAACGCCGCGATATGGAGAGACGAGAGATGGAACGCGAGAGATTGCTCCACCAGAATCGACAGCACGTTGTGGTGGGCCGCGATCGATCGCCCCTTCGTAACGGATCGGCGCCGATCGACACTGGCGAGGTGCGCGTGAAAGAGGAACCGCGAAGCAAGGACGACGAAGTCGTGATGCTCCCGAGGCCACCAGGTCCTGGCCCTGGGCCGCCGCCCACGTCAGGCCCCGGTCCAAGCCCAATGCCTGACACGAGGTATCACCATCCTCACCCTCACTCGTACCTCGCGAGGCATCCCCACGGCATGCCAGCGCCGCACTCCATGCCTAGAAGTATGCTTCCTGGCTTGGGCGCGCACCCGATGCAACATTTCCCGCCGCCAGGTGGGCCCACCGGCCAACCCGGTGCTCCCTGGCCCGGAGATCCCTTCAGGGACTATCGTTACGATCCCCTGCAGCAATTGCGTTACAACCCGCTGATGGCTGCCGCTGCATTTCGAGCGGAGGAGGAAGAGAGGGCCAAACTGTACGCAGGATATCCACCGCCGCCTGTTAATTCTCTAAGGGGCAAGGACCCGAGCCCCGGACCCTTGAGCAACCTGCATATGCATCATAGAGCTGGGCCAGGACCAGGGATGCCCACGCGACAACTAGAGCCTGCTCTGATGCACGCCGATATACACAAGAAAGAGGACGCCTCGCAATCCCGATGATACATCCTCCCCGCGTCCTCGGCTTCGGCAAGTGAACGCACTAAAGGGTCAGCATTCTGAGCGTTCCCCGAGGGCCCACCGGTGCTGATAACTTTCGCTAAACGGAGAAGAGGCGTTTATTTAATGAAGAAGAAAAAAACAGAATGAAAATTGTACATAGATTATATAATATTTATAGTTATATCGATGAAAGTGCGACGGAGAGAAGAGGAGGGGAACGCGTTGGAGGACATATTTGCGAGCGCGCTCGCGAGGAGGATCGTTACGAAGATGCCTTGTTGTTATCGCGATCGTTGGGCTCGTCCCGTTTATAACGCGGCGAAAGTTAAAGAGATGAAGCAGTTCGTTAATAATAGAAAATGAAGACGGGGGGGGGGGGGGGGGGAGAGAACTCACCAAGGCATCGATGATTTGAAACGTTAAACGTGTCACGGGAAGGAAACGACGATTACGTTATATAATGTGATGATTCTCTGCAAGCTTCGGGGATCTGACTGTTCATAGCGATATATAAACTTTAATCATTACGATTAACTATGCGTACAGTTTAAACAAAAAAACAAAAAAAGGTATCGTGTGTAATATTATAGATATTGTAGAATGCGAGACGATGCTACCGTAATGGAAAAAAAAAGATTGGAATCCAAGTTGAGAAGGAAAAGTTAAGCAGATCTCTACCATTACTCAAAAGTTATTTAATTATTTATTTATTGCGACGTATAAACGAATCTCTACTACTGACGTACGGATACGATCGTAAAGCAAAAAGAAAGAGAAAAGGTTGCCCTTAATTTAATCGATAATAATATAACGAAAGTTTACGTATGGATTTTTCATTTCTCCATAGAGATTAATTTTTAACCCGTAGGAATATGATAGCAAAACCGAGAGGGGCAAAAAAAGTAACAGACTTTTCGCTTCTGGCGGTACAAGCTTGCTTTTTTCCCTCGTTTCTTGCATCGAGAGTAGAATTCGCACTCTGGTGCTTTCCTGTGATATGAAAAAAAAAAGAAGAGAAAAATAACAAGATCGTCGAGAAGCATTGCAATCGTTTTCTTTATAGTAATTCGTAAATCAAAATGCAATTTTGGATGAAATTATAAGCAGTTTTTGCGAAAAAGAAAATCTTGTATTCGATCAGGGAATATGGGACCCGGGAGTGAATAAACACAAGAGCAGTTTGTCCGTGCCAAAGTGCTTTAATTAAAAAATACGTTTAACACTGCATAGAAAAATTGCAACTTCTGATTTTTTCTTCTTTGTATCTTTATCAACAAATGAAAATGAAATACGGCTTTGCACCTTTCTTTCATCATCGTCCTCTCAATTGTCGGCCATATACGTAATTTATGTTACCAGAGAACCAATTTTGAGATCTCTCTCTTTCTCTCTTTCAAAAATCTAAAAGATATATTCGTGCCATGGATCAGGATGGATTTGAAAAGCCTGATGTCGCGAAAGCACACAAATACTTACTTCCCTGTCAAGTAAATCGGGCTCTTCAAACTTTGTTTCGTTTATACCGTGTAAAGTCATCACGAAAATGTATATTATATTATATAATTAACGACCATACGCAATTAAAAAAAAAATTGTAGATATTTTTCATCGATGCAAGGTTGCAATGTGATGGCAATGATTCTGTTTTTGTAGATATCGCGAAGTATAAAAGAGGATTTTGTGTGAATAGGTTTTTTCTAAAATTGATTCTTTGTAAAAGGGTCTAATAATCATAGTTTCTATCAAACCTGGTCTCTCTTCGTCTAGTACATTTCACCAAGCCTGAAACGTCTCTTACAGCTCATAAAGACATCAGAAAATTTGTCCTAGATAAGTACTATGAGCACGTATTACGGTAAAGTCTCGTTTCCTTTTTTTTTACAAAATTGCATTTGTATATTACGAGCATACGCTAGAAAGTAATATTCCTTCTGAAGTCTTCATGCCTTATATTTAATACTACATCAAACGACCAATCTAAGAATACATATGTTTGTTTCTTTCCTTTGTCACGGGGTCATTAACATTCAGGTACCAATCAATTGCAATATATTTGACACGTGTGAAATTCGTATATTTGAAAAGCAGTACTTGTGAGTCACGAACGGTGCCTCGTCATCGAAACACATTTAATTACCGTAAACACCATCGTGAACGAGTCCTATTGCATTGTTTCTTTTTAATATTCCAGTGCGTACACTTCCCTGTCAATTATGTTCGAATGGAGCGGGTAAAAATGGTTTTGCTTAATATATTAAGACGACCAACGAGGATGAACTGTGTCTGGTCGAATTCAGTTCTGGCTTTATATGTACAAAAAAAAAGAGACAGAAAAGGGAAAAAGATCGCTATCGAGAGCTGCTTGAGCTCGATCTTGTGTAGCGACGGTGCCGGTGCCGTGGATTGTTCGGGGGACTTCGCGATCGGGTTCTCGGTCTACGTCTAGGTGGCCGTGGGCTTCTACGGCGATTGATCGGCGGTGAACGTCTACGATAACGCGGCGGAGTGTTCCTACCGCCGCCCCCCCATCGCGGCGGCGCCCTTCTTCCCATCAAAGGGGACATCCTTCGCATCGGTAATGGCCGTGGCTTTGGTAATAATACTGGAGCAGCTGTGATTTCCTGGCCATCTATTTGTCCTGCACAGAATCGTCGTAACATTCGATCAGCCGAAGTAATCGATGGGTACCAAACAGATCTGAAGAGAGAGCTCGACATTTAAACTCACCGCCATCCATGTGTTTCATTGCATTCTCCGCCTCGTCCGCAGTTTCAAACTCCACGTATGCGAAGCCTCGCCCTTGATTGGGATGAAGCTTGTCCATAGCAAAGTCGACCATCTTTATCTGACCGTACGTAGAGAAGATCTCCATGATGTGTTCTTTAGTGACGTTACGCGTCAAATGACCAATATGTATTTTCGTCGGTCTGGGAATCGGCGATCTTTCTCTGCGCTTTCTGCGCGGCGAGGGTGATCTACGAAGGGGATGGAATAAAATAAACCATGCTATTAGTAAAATGAAATCGAACGATCCGTACATCTATCGGGCTGATATATCTACCTGGAACGTCCTTTGGGTTTAGGTTTGTCGACCACGGAATTGCTACTCTTCTTCTTGTCCTTCTCCCTATCTCTGTCTCTATCTCTATCCCTGTCCCTATCCCTTTCCCTTTCCTTCTCTCGTTCCTTCTCTTTGTTATCGTGCCTCCGCGAAGCATCGACACTTTTGCTACGGCTACGTTTCCTTCCTCTTTCTCTGGAGCTCCCGGACGAGCTTCCCGAACTGCTAGAGGTGGTGCTGGAAGAGGAGCTCGATCTGGAACTGCTTCCGCTGCTTGTGGACGATGAACCAGAACTGCTGTCCGAAGAGCTACGGAGCAGAGATAGCCGAGGCTTTGTACACACGATATCCGGTCGATTTATTACAGTTTTATTACTGAAATTTACACGATCTTACCTACTGCCACTGCTGGATGACGAAGCGGCGCGCTTCTTCCTCTCCCTTTCCCTGCCTCTTTCCCTCTTGTTCTCTTTATCAGTCGCCTCGGAGTCGCTTTTACCCGTGCTATCCTTACGACTGCGTGCCCTGCGGCCACATGAAAACACCCGGCAATGACGAGGTTACCGTCGTGCGAAGGAAACACAAGGGAAGCATCCCCAAAGTAATACGTATTACTTACATTTTAAGATGCTGTAGGTTTGCAAGTTATAGGCGCGATTTTCGTCTCCGTGAACTGAAAGATAAAACTTTGTTGAACGCCGTGCGAACGCCAATAATGGCGGATAGTGCCGCTAAAATTCTCGTCGCCTTTCGCGGAACACGTTCACGCTGTTCGTCGCCTATTGAATGGAACCGCGTGCAAACACCACGCGAAAGCGATAATTATGAACTTTTTTACATCATCGTCCATTCCATAATAAAGATAATACGCGAGGTTTACGAAGCGCACGAAACAAAATTACTAACGAACTGACGCGGCGCTCACGTCGCTGATTCCCGCCGGGTCCCGACCATGGTATCACGCCGACCATAAATCTATGAAAATCCGATCGCAGCACCGAGCGCCCATTTTCCAAAATATTGCACCAATCCCGACGGATATGCTGCGGCGGACAGTTTTCTTTTACTCTGAATCGTTTCTATTTCATTAAATCCACTGCGCTTGTAATTTCGTACAGCGCCTGCATATAATAAACATATTATGCAATTATGTTAAACCGCTTCAATGATTCTCATATCCATTTATTTGCACTCTGGGAATGCAAAGCTCTCGTGGATAAATTCCGATTCGTTATGCAACCAGATTCGTTAACAGCGTTATTAATTTATTGCTTATAAACGAGGGTCGATAGTAATTTATTCGGTTCAGGTTCATCCAGATTCACGGTCCGCTGAAGTGCGTTAAAGGCTTTGGCCACCTAACTGCGTAACGCGTGAACTAAGGCTTTCAGGTCCATTTGGATCCGGAAATTCGCCCGAGTTAATAGGAGCACAGGATGCAGGTGGAGGTGGCACGACGGAGCTGTGCGAGAGAGAAAGGTAGCGTGTGCGAGAAGAATGGAGATAGGTGGTGTGTGTGAGACAGAGAGCGCTAGTGTGTGCGACGAGGATAGCGATAGGTGGCGTGCCACTAACTTTCGTCATGTTCTCCGGCTCCTGTATCAGGCGAGCATAACCAAAGTTAGTGGCACGTATCTATCGCCATCCTTGTCGCACAGCTCCGTCGTGCCACCTCCACCTACATCCTGTGTTCCTATTAACTCGGGCGAATTTCCGGATCCGAACGCACGTGAGGCGCCCAGTTACCGACGCGGACGGTAAATGAAGGAATTGGTTTTATATGCTTTTTGAAATTATAGAGTGACAAGTTTGTCATTATATTGTAGCTATAGCTATACAACGTTGTGTAATCTCTCTGTAATAGAGCTGAACCCTCGGTTTGTAATTGAAAGAATAAGTAAACAGGTTTTCTTCGCGTTAATAATTAAATAAATATCGTCTCAGGGAAGAATGCCTGGTAAATTCATAGTAATGTTAACTTTCTTAATGGGATGTAGAATTAGATGGCAGTTAAAGTACAATCGGCTTGTATTTCATGAATTTTATTCATATAGATTGCTGCAGCGATACGTAAGTACCGAAATGTATATGTATGTACATTTGAGGAGTGATAATAACGAGCAATATTTATGTACAAGTACACCGAATTATAAACACTAAACATTCGTCACACCTTACACATAGTTCTCTAAACCAATTCGTTTTAATGTTGCATCGGTCCTTTGTTTTCTTTTTCTTCTCTTTGCCAGTGCTCCGTTATTCATGTGAAACTACACGATCGGACAGTGCGGTATGGGGGATCGTACCGTTTCCCCGTGTTTCTTTTGGCACAGCTCGTTACAAAGGCGGGGAAAAAAAGAATACGTGTAACCGAAGACGGAAGAAGGTAGCGCCAACGTTTAAAGAAATGCTCTCTAACGATCCATTGATCGCAGCGTATTCTTTCGCTTTCTGTTCACCCCGAATATACCCGGTCGAGTCGGTCGTTGAATAAAATTCTCCCTTCAGCTTGGAAATATTCGATGTTCGGTAAAGCCGTCTAGCTGAACGATATGCACTATGTAACAATGTAATAATTCGATTATCAATTGGTCGCAAGGTAAATGGATACGCAAATATATTTCGCGACCACCTTGCGCGCCAGCGGGTCGCAATAATTCGTTAAGCCTTCGTAGATCGTTAATATTGGTCTCGCATACAAATACATGATACAGAAATCGACATGCAATCTTCAAAAGCGGGGTATGTTACAAACATAACAGTGGCAGTAGTTATACCAATAAATTTTATGCAATATATATATTACAAAAATGTATTTCCCCCCCGTTTCTTCTTGCAGAGTTCCGTTTGCTTCTTCTGCCATCAAGCGGGTTATCTGCTGTCGTTAAACATTTGAAACGTTGGTCCGTCAGCTTTTACCTTTTATCTCTTTTTCGTTCGTCCCTTAGCTTAATACACTAAGACTCCCGTGGTATACATCCATTCGCACACACGCACCCTTCTCTCTCGCGTATCCCCTCTAACTATACTGTTTCTTTTTTCTCTCCTTTTTTTATTCATAAAAATCAATCGATCGTTATTAGTGGTCACATCGATAAAATCATCATTCATAACAAACAATTGAAATCATTATAAAGTCTTATATTTTATTATTTACGTATAAATATCGTTTAAATATGTATATTAAAAATTTGCTACACGTGTTTCACGATTATTTTACACAGAATTCGTTAAATTCTATCCTCGACGATAATGACTTAAATCGATTAAGTAACATCTTCTTTAACTGGACACGGAACTGTTCTCGCATCAAACGAAGATAGGAAACTATACATATACTTGGCGGGGCTCGACTTTGATCCCGCGCTCCTTCGCTCGTTGCTAGTTTCGCTCGCTGTCCCCGTATAAAAACCTGGGGGCTGATAGGGGCGGAGATCGCGATCAAAATCAGCCTCCCCCCCCTCGAAATGCACGCAATAATAATCCCTACGGTCTTTCGTTACTCGTCAAATCAATACGCCCGACAAAGAAGAGGAAAACAAAAGAGGAACGAGAATTTAAACGACGCTACTCCCCTAGCAATTGAATCACCACGTCACGGTATAAAAATCTAAACTGACCTTACACTGTGTGTACACTAAAAAATAGAATGGTTCGGCGCCGAGCGTGAGGGCTCGATCGATCCGGAGCAACGACGACGCTCGGCGATTTATTTCTACGCGTTCGGGTTTACTTTCGTGCTGGCGGCGCCGCGACTCGATCGCGCGTCGAGCGCCCGCGAAACGCCTCGTACAAATGAACACGCGTCCGGCCCGCTGCTATCGCGGATAGATGGAATACAAGCGGGGTCGTGGGAACCATTATCGGGGTAACGGAATATAATTCGCGGGACACTGGAACACCTTGATCACACCAAGGTGAACTGTAATACGTGGCAAAATACACATTCGGCGATGTGTCCTCTGGGGATTATCGCTCTGCACACCATTCGAGTAGTCGAGCGTGCTTCGATAATATTCCCTCTAACCGCGATCACAACGAGTCGAGACGCATCTCGCTCCAATGAACGGCTAAACCAAAAACATATCTCTAATATAACATGACACGGACAGTCTTGCGCGTCAACGATAAAGACTCCCCGTCGAACCGAAAGCCTGCGTTGCTTGTTTACGCGCAGTCGAACGTGAAATGGAACCGCGATACCTTCCCCGTTTTGTGTGTTAATGCGCTTGAACGGAAAATAAACAGACACCGATATCGCCGTTCCCCCTGGCGGCTTTTCAGTACAATTCCAACCGTCGGGGGGTGAGAACGATCGGCTACATTCCACGTTATCACGACGAAGCATCGAATAGACGGCGGGATCGGTGTGTTTGGACCGGAAGAACTGTGTACGATACCGCGAAACAGGTTTTAATCCACTTGGCGCCGTGACTGGTCCGCTTAACATACGCGGCGCGGGGAAATCCTCTACTGGATGTCCGTTCGCGTTCCTGTGGACGCTCATCGTGGCGAATTGCACGGCTCGACCGAGCGCGGCCACAGGCGTCCGCAGCGGCCGGAGGATCAATTAATATCGTTTTTGACGGTAGAATGTGTTAGCTGCATCGGCACCCTCAGATACTCGATTCAGACGGATATCTCGCGAGTGGCACGCGTTCTATCCTCCTCGCTGGCAACTCTCGTACGTACTCCGTCCAGCCGCAGGATGGTGCGGGGACCGTGAAGCTGGGCTATACGGAGATCTCATAGTTCATGTCGTAGACACTCGCCCTGTCCGGCGTCGGCGTGGTGGGCCGCTGGGATCTGTTGTCGTTGGGCGCGGACACCATCTCCATGGAGTCCGTCATCTCCAGGGCCCTGACGAAGGACATAGGTCTGCGCCGCGCGTCACCAGACGTGGGCGTCGTCGGCGTCGCCATCGTGGCCTTTCGTTTCACCTGGGGCGACTGATGGGGTGGGAAGACCGGCACCCCGCCCCTCAACGCTGGATGATACGCCGCCCTCGGCGCGTTCGCGTACAATTGCTGCGTGGGGCTGGTTGGATTCGAACGATAGTAATCGTAGGCTGGCGGTGGTCTTTGGGAGGGCGACTGGTGCGTCGCGGCGTTCGTCGTCCCGGGCGGAGCCGGATAGCTGCCCGGCGAATTGTCCTTCCACATGTAGACGCCGCGCTGGGGGGAACCGGCCAGCTCCCGTATGTTGTCCACGGTATTGTTCGTTCTCGAGTAGGAGTGGTCGGTGCCCTGGCGCACCAGCTCGCTCTCCGACAGGAAACGGCGCTGGGGGCTGTAGCCCGCCACCACGGCGCCGCAGGTAGCACCACCGCCGCCGTTGTTCCCCTGCTGTACATCATAGTATGTCGGGGCCTCGTTCACTCCTATAAAATCCGGCCGGCGAACCTGCGTCGGCGTGCCCGGGTTCGATCTGCAACAGAGACACGTCACTCTGGCATCCGTCCTTCCAAGCAGAGCACACTTAGTAAGAGAGATTATCTCAATAATTGACAAATGCGCACGGGTACAGTGAACCAAGATGAATTATGCGAGAGTGCTGAGCAACTGTAGCCATACAAATACGGCTCTGGCGAGACATATAGGAGAGAGAGAGAGAACAGCGCATCATTCCTGTTATAAAATTAGCATCTATTCCAATCGAAACGTAAAAAGGTAGCGACAAAACCTAGGAAATACATATGTGGACGTTTATACTTGCGTGTTGGTCGACTGATACATGTGTGAATATATGTATATATGTGCTTACGTATATACATATATGGTTTCGAGTATGTATACTTTCGCTCTTAAACGCAGACTGTTAAAGAAGAGGGGTTCAATGTGCGACCAGAGCGTGCGACGACCGCCGAACCGGGCAAAATATACTCTGTCCGCACAGGAATATTAACTCTATCAGAGTTCTCCGGTAGACATCCACTCTCCTCAAAGCAGAATGTAATAGTTCGTAATTCTGATAAAATCAATTTTAGGGCCTCACACGTTTGCCTGAGCACCCTTTACTCGGTTCAGTGGGATCCAAATGATCCGCGCGCTTTGAGCCCCTTTTTATTAACACCCTATATGGATATAAATGTATGTAAATATATGCAAGAAAGCATAACTTTAAACTACGATATGTCCTCGTAGGATGAAGTTCGTGTTTACCTGCAGTAGGTTGCAACATGATGGTAGAAAGCAGCTCCTTGCAGTTACCACCCCCTGCAGTGGGACACAAACTTATCTATATACCATATATCTTGTAATATGTACATGCAGAGAGACTAATTCTCTACGATTATTATCGTGATCTACATCGCCCAACGGTCGTTTTTTAAATTTTTTTTATACATATTCATTATTCTCCCGTCTGTCATACGTCCCTTCGTCATTCAGAAGGCGAGAACAGTGGTGAGATAGAAGTAGGAAGAAAGAATAAGAGCAAGAGTGAGGTGTTCGCAAGTGAGGGGACAGGGGAGTCTGAAGTAACAGGCGTCACATCATATCGAAAAAAGGTAGCAAACAGGAACATCGAAAGAAGGAGAATTATGTTCACTTTGTATTGGTAGCGTGCTCAAAGAAATGCAAATGTAACTAGTACTAGTGTGGCGCTTCCCTCTTGCTCTCTACGACGAAATTAATTTTGTGCAATGTGAGAACGCCGCGAGATACAATTATATATATACGTATACGTATACCAAAAAAAAAGTACATCTAGAAGTTGAATATTTGGAAAGTATCTTGTGTCCACGGAGTATAACGAATCTCATAATCCTCGATACATCACAGCGAGATCGTGTTATATCAAGTTTACGTCCGTACTTTTTTTTCTATTATATCCAGTAGCATAGATGAGCATAGTATACCTGCGGATAGGGCTGGAAATGGCAAGCGGAGTTGGCACTCCAATAGCTTTAATCCGTTGTGTAGTCGGACTAGCACCCCCTTGGCCTTGGCCTCTTTGCGAGGCTGTGGTAGGCGATCCGCTTGCCTCCGGCGATAATGGATCGGGAGTATGGCTTCGAGAGCCGTTCATTCCCCTATAGGTATTGACAACGTACCTTATGTATATTAGAAAAGTTATTAGCAAACCAGACATCAACCCATTCGCCGTTGTTTTAGTTTACCTTGGCCTCGGATGAGGGCTGCCCCTTGTATAATGTATTGGATGGCGGTGCTGCGACGTCGGCGGATGCCTGGGAGACTCATTGTTCTCCACAGGTGGCAGGAAGAAATTGCTTTTGGAACCGTGTCTCTGTAGCGGGGGCGTGGGCTCGCAATCAGCTGACTGGGACGCGGTAGGCTCCATATCTGTATCCGAGCCATCTCGTCCAGGAGATAACTGCAAGCAATAAGTAATGCATCCTATGCTATTTCCATTATAACGATCGATTAACTATCATTGTTCAATCATCGTGGCTACTATTTATGTGTATATATAACGCACGTTTTTTTTTTTCGGGGGGAAATATTGACGTTTAACCAGGACGGAGTGGGGGACAGGGAACTGAACGGGAAGTGGCTGCATCTTTCCAACGATGTGATTAGGTATTACAAATTGGAGGAATCGCTGCTCGAAATTGTACTCTAAATAAATCAATTCGGAGTTAACGAACGGGGATTTACAAAATCGTGCAAGAACCATCATCTAGGTGTGCCACTTGTGCGTTGAACTGACGCTTGCGACAAACGATCTATGCTCTATTAAAGCCTCGAAAGCGTAGAGAAGGTGGAGTAGCGGAAGTTTGGATAATTCTAAAGCAGAGTGAATTACGTGGCTACGATTAAACGTCTACACAAAGCTGGTTACGTCTACACCAAGAAGGCATCGAAAACTCCATGCTAGAGAGGAAGTGCTAGTTACAGTTGTTAAAATCTTCTCGTACTTAGTATCTGAAGTGTCAAGCAAAGTTGCACTAGCTCTTACCTTATTGTAAGCATTCGAACTGGCATTTCTAACACCATTGCTGCTATCCATATAGGTTTTTACCTGGTTCTCACTGCCTATAGTCGATATCTCAGATGTACAGGGTCCGCGTCGTTTCCCTGAATACTTATCAGGCTTAATTAGACTGAAACGTTACGATTCATTGATTAATCATCGGCTCCACTTGCGGATATCGGTCACAATCGGTTACGCATTACCTGGGGTAGTGTGGTCCACATTGCGTATAACAGCAATTATGCAAGCAACCACGGGAAAAAGGATTGTAGCCTCCATTAAATTTACCCGTTACCTGTTCGTTTGTCGTGCGTCCTCTTGAAAGAAGTACTATGTGAAAGACGGTCAGTCCAAATATTGGAATGAACAAGAGTATAATCACTCCTATAATCACGAGTCTGTTTTAAACTTAAGGATTATAATCTCTCGCCCAGAGTTCGCGCCCGGCTACTAGAATTAATTCGCCGTTAGCTCAGGAGGAAAGGATACGCGACGATGGTGTCTACTTCGCCTAGCTGTTGTTTACGCTCCAGCACGAAGTGCAGGCAGAGCCCGAATATGCTGAGCATGTGAAAACTGAGCGACAGGAGGAAGCAAAAGAAGAATCTGTAGTTCCTTCTACCAATGCAGTTGTTTACCCACGGACAGTGATGATCGAACGTCTGAAAAGAATTAAGTGGAAGAGGTAAGCGTTTAAACTCCAACTCCGTACGCGCCGAACAACATCCACTACGAACCTCGATACAATGATTGCAAACGCTGCAATGAGAGCAACGCGGAGGTCTGTAGAAGTTGCACGTAACGCACCATTTCATGCGGACCGTGATGCCATTGATTTCTACGCTTTTGTACAACGGAGCACGGAAGTCGTCCTCTCGATCCTCGTCGGGTGGTGCTTTAAACGGAATCTTATCATTCGACGGAATTGTTCCTGGCTTACGCGTTCTTATACCGCCTCCGACCTGATTCTCTACCTACCCTTCGGTATGACACCCGGATCCATGAATGTTGCCAGCGTGAAATTTGCCAGTACGAAGAAGGTGATGACACCTTGCACCGCAGGTACCCACATTCCCCATCGAAACACATAATACTGACACCTGAAAGATCCAAGTTAACTCTGTGAGCTCGTGTATCAACAGACCAAAGGAAAGTCTGTTGAATGAAAACAGTAGGTGTAAACGTTGCGGCCTCTCGCGAGTGAGGCAGAGACAGGCGTGCGTGCGGAACTCACGGGAAACAGAAGAACAGTGTCGTGGTGCTTAGGAGGATCGTCCAAGCGAACGTTGCTGGTAGATACTTGGTCTTCACGTTGCATTTCGGCATTCTGCACGCTCCACTTCTCGTGGTCGGCGATTAACAAAATTATTAATGGCTAAGATTTCTGCTACCAGAAAACATGGCCGCGTCCATCGGCGCTACTTATTTGCAAGTCGCGCGATCCGTATTTAGCACGGACTTCCATTCTCGTTCGGCTCGTACATTCGTTGCATCTCGATAAACGTCCCGTCTATTACGCGCGCGTCACTCCGGCAAAAACATCCGTAATGTGAATATTTAAGCGCTTTCTGCACGCACGATCCGCGAACACACTACCTTGCTGACATACATATATGTATATGTAACATATATATAGGCACGTTATATACACAGTCGCACACATATTATGTACGTATACATATGTACAGGCGTGTATATATTGCGCTCGGCGGCGAGCCGAGCCCCCCTCTTAACACGGGCGTTCCGTAATGCGATCCTACCAGACCCTGTGCTCGGCTCTCATGCTTTTCCATCCTCCTAGAAGCGCGCTGTCTGTCAGCTCGACGTCGTTCTATGCGATATCCATAAAGCTTCGCGTTTTCCAACTTTCGCAAGCTCGTTTACCGACCGAGCTGCTCTCAATCACGTGACTTATGCACGATCTTCGTTGCCGACCCAGCCATTCGCCTTCGAAATTCAAACTTTTCATAGTTCGTTGCTTCGACTCGTTCGATTCGTTTTTCTTAGGCGAAAGTAAGAGCAGGCAAGTTGGGAAATAGGATTATTATGAAACTCCAATTATACCGCGCGATAGCGTTTCTATCTATAAACGATCTGCACATTGAAAGTGGAAACATGAGTAAGCGGAAGTTTTAGAGCGCATCGACTAACTGCGTACGACGGTTCGCTTTTACATTTCTCTTCGGGTTTAACAGGGTAAATCGATGATGGAACAGGTTGGAGGTTCGCGATAACGGGTAAAATACTGTCACGGAAGGGCGTAGCGAGCGCACCATATTAGGGAGCATGGCAGGAGGCCAGCGAGGATGACGAATCCACGAACTAGAGGGAAGAATCCCGGTTGATACGGGTTGTCTGGGATCGACAAGGTGTTCTTCAGCGGTGAACGCGTCAAGCACCTCGCGGACCCGTGCCATCACGGCCGCGTTAAACGGCTCGAAGTATCGCGTTCGCGCTAGCGACGGTCACAGCCAATTTCATAGATTTCAGATTGAGATGCACGTGCCGCTATTAACGATGTCTTACCACCCACGTCGACTGTCCTATGTCGAGGACGGAACGGTGCTGCATACCAGAGAACTTCGTTATATAAACTTTGCTATTATTCGACTCGCGACGCAATCTTCTTTGTACGAGCTATGATAATTGGAATAAACTGTACTTCTTCCTTCTCGTCTATACCGGATACTATGCTCTATCTAATCCATTTCTAGCAATTTCCTCCATGTACCCTACAGGTTTCCAACTGCAGCGGCCATACTGCTGATTGGACGAACGCCAGGAAGCCCGAAGCTTCGAGGACTGTTAAAGGGTTAGGCCACCTTGGACGGAGCAAAATTGCAGTCATTTTCGACACTTTTTTTTTAGGGAGATAATAAAATAAACAGAAAATTCAATATGAAGCATGTTATTGTATAACTCTCGGCGGAAAGAATCGTATTTTTTTTTTGTACAAAATGGCAACAGTAGAGCCGTGATACCCATGATTTTGAGGAGCGACGTTTTCCACGGTGTTCAATCTCACGGCTATACTGTTTGACTTAGAACAAAAAATCACATAAGGTTTTATTTTCTACATGTCTAAAACTAGAGAAGTACGTACCGGTTTTGCCATATCTTGAACATATTCTTTGTATTTGACAGTTTAATAAAAAAATAAAAAGCACTTTTTCTCCGCATGTTCACCATTTCGAGATAAATGAATGTTTATGGATTTCCATACGTACTTCTCTAGTTTTGGGCATGTAGAAAATAAATCTTTTTGGTTTTTTGTTCTAACACCGCGAACCCGGACTCAACGATTGGAATGCAACTTTGTGGGTTCTAAGAGTGACTCAAAACGAGAAGAACGGTGTGTTTCATTTGGGCCCTATCGCCCTTTAAGGGGGTTAAAACTAACCTCAAAGTCAAATTGGCACTTTTACTTTTTCGCGTATAACTCTCAAAATTCAACAAATAGAAAAAAATGTTTCAAACAAAAGTTTAATGGTGCAATGAGCGCTACAAACTTGCGTTAAGAAAATTTTGAAAAATTTTTTAAAAAGAAACTTTTTTCAAAATTTTGTTAACGCAAGTTTGCAGTGTTTATTGCACTATTGAACTTTTGTTTGAAACATTTTTGTCTGTCTGTTGTACTTTGAGAGTTACACGCGAAAAAGTGGAAGTGCCAATTTGACTTTGAGGTTAGTTTTCACCCCCTTAAAGGGCGATAGGGCCCAAATGAAACACGCCGTTGTTCTTGTTTTGAGGTCACTCTAAAAACCCACAAAGTTGAGTTCCAATCGGTGAGTCCGGGTTCGTGGTGTTCCCGTGTAATTCAAACGGTATAGCCGCGAGATTGAACACAGTGGAAAACGTCGCTCTTCAAGATCTTGCGTATCACGGCTCTACCGCGCCATTTTGTAAGAGAAAAAAATACGATTTTTTCTGGCGAGAGTTGTATAACAACAGGCTTCATATTAAATTGTCTGTTTATTTCATCATCTTCCCAAAAGAAATGCCGAAAGTGACTGCAATTTCGCTCCGTCCAAGGTGGCCTAACCGCTTAAGGGGGAACACCACTGTGACGGCCGGAAAAGTAAGCCATTCTTTAGAATTTTATTCAGGAATAATTTACAGTTCTCATAGAAAATTTGTATTACCTATCTTTAGTACGCTGTCTTAACCCTCTAGTGCATACGCTTGCCTTAAGGCGGGCACCTGTTTAATCCAGGAGTTGGGACCCTATAATTTTTTTTTCAGAATTCTCATTTGCCAGCCTTAAAAGTATTGCCATACCGCACACATTGGCCTAAGAAACATGTCAATCTGACGTTTCGATTTGACAGAAATCTAGTTTGAAGTGCATTTTTCAGCTAAGCACGTTGCGAATATTATTTGTGAAATTAAAAAAATCAAATAAAATACTTTCCGACACGGTACAGCTAAAAGAAAATTATTGGTAAGTAGTTTGTATAGTGATCTATCGAATGGAATAAAGATTTGAAAACAAAGAAAAATTTACACCTGTGAAGTAAGGCTTGGCTGGTAGCCGCCTTAAGGCGGTATCATGTTAGTAGATCATCCTAAGTTAGTTAGGGTGTTAGTTTATCACCCTAATAATTGATGCGTGAAAATTTTACTTGTGCACCTTTTAAGCTCTTTGTTCATGAAATTTGGTACCTATATACATACATATATCATATCATACTATCATACTATTATAATAAAGCAACAGCATTTGTTTGTATGCTCCCAAAAATCTCAGAAAGTACTGAACAAATCATTACGAAATTTTAACTACAGTATCCTTGAACAACAGGAAAGGATATAGGCTATGTTTTTTTACGTAAAATATAATTAATTTGTATAAAAAATGGTATGTATTTGAAGAACTCATGACGCGACCGGCTCGCAATGGATAGTACGCCGACGCGTCCGCCGTGCGGCAACCGGGCCAAGCGCTTTTCGCGCTTCTTCTGTGCTTTGTTAAATTTGACAATGCACAATAATGAATAATTCTCTATTATATCATTTTATATTTTTTTTTAACATTTTTTCATAGTTTTTCATTAAAAATAAAGAATTTATTTTATAAAAAAAACCGCTACATTTTTTGTACTTGCTACATGATCCCGCCTTAAGGCGGTGACGCAGAAAGCTGCCCTGGGGAGCTCAGACGACCTTCAATTTGAAATCAGACATTGGATTCGGTATTTTCATCCCCAAATTAGACTAGTCTAATTTTTCCAACTGAATTAAAAATCTATGCACCAGAGGGTTAAGAGACTATACAAATAAAAAATAAAAAAACATCTATAAGTTTTAATATATTAATTAATCTTCTAAACTCTCACACGCAAGCTGGTCGAATGTGTAACTATGGAACAGCAGGTCCGAAATCACATTTAATTTTTTTTTTATAAACTATATGAGTGTAGTTTCCGTTGTGCGTACAGATTTTTTGATTGAAAACAAACTTTTTGAAATCCCCTCGAAAAACTGTCCATTTTATTCGCGGATTTTCGAAACTTTTCTTCTAAAGCGCACCATTTTTACAAAAATAATTTGTTTAAAAAATCGGTACGCACAACGGAAACTAGTACATTCATATAGTTTGTAAAAATAAAATAAAATTTGATTTCGGACCATCTGTTCCATAGTTACACATTCGACCAGCTCGCGTGTGAGGATCTAGAAGATTAATTAATATATTAAAACTTATAGATGTTTTTCTATTTATTTATTTATTGTATAGTCTCTTAAGACAGCGTACTAAAGGTAGGTAATAAAAATTTTCCACGAAAACTGTAAAATATTCTTGAAGAAAATTCTAAAAAATGGCTTACTTTTCCGGCCGTCACAGCGGTGTCCCCCCTTAAAATTGCGTCCTCCAAGGAGCCGAGACATCGCTCCTCCTGTTCCACATCCAAGGACCAAGCGCGGCGCGTTCCTACATGTTCAACTACGCAGCGTTGTACAACTGCGCGCTCAATCGCTGATGAATTTGTCGATGCGTCGAGCGATAGTGCCAGCGGCCGGCTTTATTAATGGAACTTATTTCTCGAGGGCGAAACTTGGAGGCGCTGGACCGCCGGGGGCGGCATCCGCATGCCTCTCTAACGAGTCGGCTTCCGAGCTGGCCAGCAGTTTGCCAAGGGAGCGTTGATTTTCAGAACTTGGCACCGGCACGTAATTGCTTTTGCGCGACCGAAACGCCGCTGTCAGATTTGGACGGGGGGAGCGCCTGGTGGGCATCGCCCGTGGCGACAGCCACGGCGACGATGATGCGCTGGCACCGAAAATATTCCTAACGAGACAAATTTACGTAGAACGTGTTCCGTTGGTCGGTCTTTGCACGCGCCCCTGTCGGCCGGGCAACGAGGATCGACTGAATGAAAGCTGCGCGAGTAGGTAACAGACACTTCGGTCCCCTGCGACGCGCTAAACGAAATTCTTTTACAAACCAGCCGCTGCGTGATTAATCGCCCGGGCATTATTTATAGGCGTGGCGGAGGCCCGCGAAATTATACCGCGAGGTCAGGAACTCCTCCGACAAGTGTCCCCGCGCCTCTGCTCTTATTGCTTTTCATCCTGAAGCGGTGAAGCGAGACACGTGCCACGTAACTGGTACAGGGAAGTCAATTTGGATCAATCTTTTTAGACCCCTTTCCACGGTCAGCCGCGAAATAGCTGCCAGACAGAAGTGAACAGCTGGTCACTGTGACTCAGGGGCTGCGCAAATCCCGCGATACAGGAGACGCTATCATTTCGATTCGTCCCTAACGATTTAAAACTCGAGAGATCCATTGCGTCGGAGTAATTGTATGCTTTATAATAAAGAATAAACTTTAGTGTAGCAAAGGTCGAAGGAGGTGGGCTAGTCGAGTGTCTCCTCGCGGCAGAGGCTGGATTAAATGACCCTTGCCCGCTACTTGCAACAGCCACTTACATCATCGCCACTGCGCAGCTGGGATTTATGTCCGCGCGGCGTAAGAATAAATAAATAATACAAACTATACGAACAGTTGTAAAGCTCGTGTTGGACGTGACAGTCAGGGCCGTCGCCGGATTCTCACGATCGGCCTCAAACTCGGGAAACGGCCTCCGACCTATTTCCACCTCGCTGTCCGGAAAACGCACGGGATCGTTGATGAATCGTTCTCAAAGAGACCGAGGACTCGTTATATTTTTACCGGTACCGCCAGGCCAGGTAGAACGCGTGTTGCAACGGTTTGCTGCAACGCGTGGGCGGGCGATCTAAGAACGTCGACTGTGTCCGAGGATCGCGCGTGGAGCGTTGTTCTCGGGGTGGGAATTATAACCATTTGCGCGGAACACGGATGGATTTATGTAATCCATTTAGAAGACCTCCGCGTTAATGGAGTCGTTACCAGGGAGTTGGTGAAAATTTCCCCGTTTAGCGGCTCGCTTGCCAAGAGAAATACCGCTGTGGTTTTTCGATCTTATCACCTCATGAATGGGCACGGACGCATTTCCACGATCGGTTCCGCTTCCATGACGATCCAGCGTAATTTCGAAATCCCTCTGCTCGTGAACTTCTCCATTTAACACGTTACTGTAAACAGTGTAAACGGATCGTCGACCGATATGGTGAATTATCGATGAATGCGGGACGAACGGAGATCGGTCAGCTGATGCTCCGAGCGTGATGTGTGATTTAGGATCGGCCTTCCGCTATAGCGGAGGAACCACTTATAACATATTTCAATTTTTCGTCGGCCCGCTCTATTTTTGCGCCCACCAGTTTTCTAGCTGGTTTACCAGACGCGGAGGATGTCTTTATACCGGGACGGAAAAGCCTCGGCACTTCAGGTATCCGTCGTCCGTCGTGCGAGAAAACCGGCATCATGGTAAGAGACGCGGAGACGTCCCTATCGATCCTCGTGAATCTCTCGCCCCAAGTTCGCCACGAATACTCCGTTGATTCGACTCGATATTCCAAGAATCTATCAACAATTTACGCGGCTCGTATCAGTGATTTTTATTTTTATTTTTATTTTTATTGCCGGTTGATTAATAAGTGAAAGAAACGTTCTAATGGGTGCTCGAGGAGAGCCGGGGACACGAGGACCTCGTCTAGCTTGCGTTGTAACGATTGCCCCGAGGAGAAGGATGCCCGTGGTACAGATCGGATTATACGTTTGCAGGAGGAAGACGAGCAGAAGACCGCTGTGATGAGGAAAGCGTTCCAGATGTTCGACACGACGAAGAGCGGCTTCATCGACACCCTGAAGATCTCGACGATACTGAACACCATGGGCCAGCTGTTCGACGACGCGGAGCTGAACGCTATGATCAAGGAAACCGACTCCGAAGGCACTGGGAAAGTGAACTTCGACGGTTTCTGCAAGATCGCCGGCCGATTCCTGGAAGAGGAGGACGCCGAGGCGATGCAGGAAGAGCTGAAGGAGGCCTTCCGCTTGTACGATCGCGAAGGGAACGGATACATCACCACGGCTACATTGAAGGAGATCCTCGCTGCCCTCGACGACAAGCTCACCAGCGCGGATCTCGACGGTATAATCGCTGAGATTGATACCGATGGATCGGGCACCGTTGACTTCGACGGTACGTACATTTCAAGCTGCTGGATAATTCAGTTGTTGATTTCTTCGAGTTGTCGCGCGCACCGGAGCTCAAGATTTACTCCGGCGAACGCAACGTTTCACACGAGGTTTCTCTTGCTTATAGAATTCATGGAGATGATGACGGGAGAGTAAGGGTCGAGGCAACTGACAGGGGACATCCGATGCTCGAGTTCTGTTACACATTGTCGCCAATGCTTGCTGGGTGAAAGAGATTTGTTTAATAAAAGGATGATTTGAAGTTACTGGTTTTCAATTATCGAGACCTCCCTTGGTCCTTCAGCTGCGCCAATAAGGGAACATCCCCGACCAGGAAATACAAAAAAGAGAGTCTAATTTCATGAAACTAAAATGAAACTATGACAAAATAGTTGGAAAATAACGAAATAGTGAAATAATGGTCTCGTGAGATTAAAGTCGCATATGAGACACGATATTTTTGTCTCGTCGTGGATTTGCACCTCTGGGGGGGGGTGAAATTAACACCTGAAAATCGAACTATTCTCCGATTTTGTGTTATAACTCCCGAGCTGTAAGAACTGTTAGTTACTAAATAATAGTTCTAATTAAAAGAAGTAACATTTCTCCGTAAACTATTAGTAGTTCCCAAGTTGTAGCACAAAATCGGAAAATAGCCGGATTTTCAGGGGTCAATTTCATCCCTCGGGGTGAATTTGGCAGCAAAAGAAATTGCGTAATATTCCTATGCCCGAAGTTTCATCATTTTTTGAATTTCCGGGTTGGGGATCTTCCCTTGGCAGTCAATCCCAAAGGGGTGAGCACTAAGCGGGCAAGATGTGCGGGGTGTATATCGAGAAGACAAGTTCTTATAATAAACACTTGCTGTTTATAGCAATTTATTCATTACAAATGAGATATATTGAAGAAATCTTTTTTTCTTTTACTTTGCATTAATGTTACAACGTTGCATACGGCTTCTGACGACGCCGTGCACGATTCGCCGTAGGAACGTTTATTGGATTATGTCGTTGGTGGGCTGTCCCTCGTGGAACACGAGGACATCCTTTACGAAGATGTTCGGGACGCTGAGGGCTCCCGGGGTCAGGGGTCTGTCCAAGGGGAAGCCGAGGGGTTTGCCGTCGAGGGAGATGGTGCCGCCGATCGACTGGGAGACTTGCTGGTTCTGGTGGTATTCGCTAACGGACGGGTCCTGGACCGTCTGTGGCTGAGCGTAGATGCCTTGGAAACCACCATTGTGGAGCTGTCCACTGGCGATTTGATTGACGAGAACGCCCTGGTTCAGGCGAGAGCCCGGGACCTGAATTCCTTGCCATGGTTGACCTGCGCTGATTACTTGTCCTCCTTGTTGCATGTTGTATGGGATGTTCAATGACTGTACACCCTGCAGACCTTGTACGGCCTCACCTTGGATGGGTTGAGGTACTTGCTGAGCGCCAGTAGATCCTTGGACCACACCTTGGAGACCTTGTGCAGATTGCTGTCCTCCTTGTTGCATACCTTGCTGCGCGCCTTGCTGCACTCCTTGACCAAGCAGACCTAGCACATCTTGCTGTACACCTTGAGCAGTTTGCACTACACCTTGCTGCACACCTTGCAGACCTTGCTGTACACCTTGCTGTACACCTTGCAGACCTTGCTGTACACCTTGCTGTACACCTTGCAGACCTTGCTGTGCACCTTGCAGACCGTACTGTACACCCTGCAGACCGTGCTGTACACCTTGCAGACCTTGAGCTCCCTGTTGCACGCCTTGCACACCCTGTTGCACACCTTGACCGCCTTGCATGCCCTGTGACACTCCCCGGAGTCCTTGCAGACCTTGCAGACCTTGCTGACCTTGTTGTGGCAGGCCGCCTTGTTGGATGCCAGACATCGGCTGCCATTTAATATACTGCGCGCGGGTCATTTGGATGGGTTGAAGTCCCAGTTGTCCTCGCTGTTGGATTTGCTGGATCGGTTGTCCTTGTATCAATTGCAGGGGCTGTTGCCTCTGGGACTGTAGACCGACTCCTTGAATGGTGTAGGTCATGCCCTGCCCCTGACCGACTGGGTTCTGAATTTGCGAGTGCGGGTACTGTCCGCGGTACTTAGTGTAGACATTAGCATAGTGGTTCCTCACGGCTGCAAAGAAGAAATGACGTATACGGTGAGTAGTAGCCTTGTTCAACGAACGCCTCCGCCTAGTCGTCGCTGGTAGAGCACCTTCGATTTGCTGTTGCGCCGGAACCCAGTTTTCGGGGAGGACTTCCACGTTCTGTTGGATGCCGGACACCTGGCTCTGGCCTTGCTGCTGTTGCTGCTGCTGTTGCTCCAGCTGCTCGTATTGTTCGGGGTTGATGATCTGGAACTCCTGGCTCTGGAAGGCTAAGTTTTCTTCTGGGATCACGGGGCCGGATGGCATGCTAAGTGGGCCTGATCCGCTGATCACGACGAGCAACTGAAGTGGGTAACCTTGGGGTTGACCTTTGGGAAGAGCCAATCTTGCCGGGAAGCTTAAGATCTGTTGCGGCTGTAAGGATATAGCTTTGTTACGTCGCTGCTCCGATTCCTGGGAGGGGAGGGGTGGGGGTGGGGGGGGGAGGTACTTAAATTGGAGAATTTGCTGACCTCGGTGATGTAGAAAGGTTCCTGGGATCGGATAGCACCATTAACACCTTGTTCAATTTGCTGAGCGCTGGGCCAGTCGTAGCTTTGAGCTGGGGCCTGCTGGGAGTTTCTGAGGAGGACGGTCTGGCCCTGAGGGACTGTAAACGAGATGAACAGACACCGTTAGAAACAAATCCGGGAGTCATTCACATTCAGGGGACGCGTTGGTACTTACGGTTGTGCACGAACTGGTCGAGCTCGACGAAGAGTTCCTTGTTGTGAGAGATGCTGATGGGGCGGCCCTGGTAGTCGTGTTTCGGTCCAAGGAATATACGGACAACTGCGTTCGGTACGCTTTGCTCGCTGTGAACGGAGATCTGGTATTGGAAGGGTTTGTGGTCCAATCTCTTCAGGTGAGCCTTGATCTGTTGTTGAACCTGCTGTTGCACTTGTTGCTGCTGTTGCTGCTGTTGCTGTTGGATCGGTTGCTGCTGGACCTGCTGCTGCTGCTGCTGTTGGACCTGTTGCTGTTGCTGGGACTGGCCGAGCGGGACAGCAACCTCGTCAAGGTCGATGAAGAAGTCGGTGAAGAGGGTGACAAGCTGGCTAACGTCAACGTTCTGGATAGTAACACCGGGGAGGATGAGGTCGTTGGACTGGTAAGCGGGCAACGATTTCTGGTATTTCTGGTGAAGGTTTATGATTCTCTTGTAGAGCTGGTAGAAGGCTGGGTCGCGAACAGCAGTTTGACCAAGTTCGAGAGCCGATGGTGTGTAGTCCCAAATGTTCTGCGATTCGGGGGCATTGCCGAGAAGTTTGCGAGCCGCGGCCTCGAGACTTCCGTAGTATCTATTCGGAAGTAAGAAATGAATTAAGTATATCGATAGAACATAGTCGTTCGTTAATGCGCTTTTCAAAGAATGCGAACCTTGGGTTGACGCTCTTGCCGCATCCTTGGATCAGGTCACCGAGAATGCTTACACCTTGGGGCTGGTACAGAGAGAGGAAGATGCCTTGTGGAGTGATGACGTGGCCGGAGTCGACAGCTTCCATCAGTCTTTGCTCGAGCTTCTGAACGTGCTGGATGAGTTCGTTCTTCTGTGGCTGAAGCTGAAGGTTCTCAGGGCGGGCGGGCAATTCGAGTCCATTGAGGTTCCGGAGATGTGGCTGGAATGGAGCGTTCACGCTGTTGTAGTCGATCTTCTGAATGGGGCCGAGTCCGTTTGAAAGACGGTTGAGTTCGTAATGAGCCAGGAGTTGCTGATGGAGGTACAAGTATTTCGCTCCCTGGCCGTTGATGTTCTGCTGTTCCTGACCAATTTGTTGCAGGTATTTTCCAACGATTTGCTGCTGGTATTGTTGCTGTGTCAGGGGCTGCTGTTGTTGCTGCTGTTGCTGCTATAGCAAGTATCGAGAATATTAATTCATGTGTACATGTAAAGTATTATAAACAAACATTCTATTATTCCTCGTTTACTTACTTCGCTTTCAATGTCTTTGACCAGGTTCAGGTATCCGTAGTAGTTAGCGAGGCCAACATCTTGAGTGAAATAAGAAAGCTGTTGTTCGTCTTGAGCCAAGAGTGCAGAGTAGTTGACAGGGATCAGGACGTTCTGGATGCCTTGTTGGATTCCTTGGATTCTAGCCTGTTGAGCTTCCTGGATGATTCTTGAGTCCAAGTGTAATTGAGGCAAGATTTCGTAGGTTGGTGGGAGGATGATACCCTGGGTGTCTTGGCGAGTCAGGATAGCAGCGATCAAAGCCTATTGATTTAAATAGAAGAAAAGTTTACTATCTTTTCTGTTAGAACTTCGAAGGTACAAATAAACTAAGTAAGTGCGTGTATATAAGTGTATTGTCTATGGAGAAATCGCGTGCAATGCACAATCGATTTAATACCTTGATGTATTGTCCTTCGTTGACATGAACGCGAGCCCATGCAGCGGTGTTCAAGAAGGTCTGGTAGTCCTGTGCGCCCGCCAAGATCCTGTACAGGAGGGACACTTCTTTGCGCAGCTGGCTGACAGAGCTGCTGAAGACTGTACCCTTCGGCTGAACCAAACCGGCCTTCACAGCACCAGCATAGTATTTAACAATGATGGGGTTGTTGTAGAGGTGAGAGTTGCTTTCAATGTCGTAGGAGGCACCAAGGTTCTGAAGCTGCTGGTTTGGAATACCCGTTGCGATCTTCTGCAGGAGTTGCATGACATCTTGCTGTTTGTTCAGCAATTGCTGATCAGCTGGAATAAGCAGAGAATTTTCTTTACATGCTAAGAAGCGACAGCAGAGAGACGAAATTTATGTTGAATCGAATACCTCTGACTACATTATTAAGCGATTACCAGAAACACGCAGAGAAAACTATGGACAATTTATTTATTAAGACTCAAGTCATAAATTGTTATAAATTACTTCTTTTCATCTATATAAAACCATTGTTCTTTGGATTCCAAGAGACAAGTAACGTGAATGATGGATCGAACAGTAAGACATAGGAGAGAAATTATTTTCATTCTACCTTTATGGAAAGCTCAAAGCTGCTTTAAAATTCGAATGTTAGGAATTACAAGTATATACTTACCAGCTTGTCTGCCACTATTGCAAGCTCCTAGAGCCACCAGGGCCAACAGGACAAATAAGCACCTCATTGTGGTTCAATGGTGTGATGCGATGCAGACTGCCTGTTCGTCCAGGCTTTTATACCCAAATCCAATCGAAGAAAGCGGGCTATCGGCGACCTGCCGACCCACCACCGTCAAGATTTCGCTGTCATCCCGCGATATCCCTTGCTATTTCGAATGTATTCGACGTATTCGATCGAAGGTTAATCGATGACATTTGGTGCATCAGGATGTTGCATTAGGAATTCGGTGGTACCGTATTAAAAACACAAAACTATTTGGTTTGTTTGTTTCAGGCCACTACAACGGACACTAGACTGCACTTCTGTGTACACTAGAAACACTTCGTGAAATACATAATAATGTAGGCTGAAAGTTCTATAATGATTGGATGTGTAGTTTTCTTTAAAAAAATTCCCAAAATGTACCTTGAGTTTTGCCGATTATACCAGCTTCCCCCCTTAAGGGGCTGTTCCGGTCTAGAGCCCATAAAAATAGGAGATCTTTAGGAATTAATTACAGGAAAACTGCAACATATAATTTAATGGGACTTGTTGCATTGTATTAAGGATGTCTTAAATTATAGAAATATATTTTTTCTTTTATAATTAATCATTGCAGACGGAACTGGGGAGTCTTTAAAGTCGAGGCGTCAAAAAATTCATCCAAATCGGTGGTGTCTGTATTTCCAAAAGTTATTATCCGATTCGACTGATTTTTTTTTTTTTTTAAGAATGTACTTCTGGCTAGGGAGAAAACCAGAAGAAATTACAAAAATGATATTTTTTGAGAAAATAACGACATTTGAAGTTTAAAATCACTTTCCCCCTATACTTTTCGTTCTTTCAACGCTTTTAAAAATGATAAATATTCATTTTATTTCAATTTTACTGGTTCCCCCCTGGCTAGAAGTATATTCTTAAAAATAAAAAAAGTTTCAGTCGAATCGGATAATAACTTTTGGAGATACAGGTCCCATCAATTTTGAGAACACTGTTTCGAGAAAAACGCGTTTAAAGTTTAAATGCCTATAACTTCGGGGATTTTACGAAAAATCCTTTTAAACCCTTATTCCCAAAAGGTTGAACATTCGAAAAATGAAATAAAAAACATCGATTTTTAGACCGGAACCTCCCCTTAATGATTCAAGTACAGCCTCTGGCGGCAAGTACCCGATCAGACGCGCTAATTCGAAATTTACAAAAATCATTCACGTTTTAGAACTATAAAATATTATTATATATAGTTAAACGTGATGGGAAACTAAGGGTGGACTTAGTATAAAGTAAATAACAACAAATTAAAACAAACTTCCATTTCCCAGAAGCAGCGCGAAGAAACAAAGTGCTACATGGAGAAATGTTTCCGGTTGGTAGAAATCCTGAAAAAAGCTTCTGACCAGATTTGTTAATTTTAATTTGTGAGGAAATTATTTCAGGTATTAATATTTTATTGTATAACAGTTTTAATACATTGTGGCATTGAATAAATAAGATTTTTACAATCCGTGGGTGAAATTTCTCTCCACGATAATGTTGTGTCTTGTCGAAGTTCTTCTTTATTCTGCGGCTTTTTTCGCGAATCAGCTTCATCAATTTTGCCCATAAGTACTCGATAGGGTTTAGTTCGGGACTGTTCGTTGGCCATTTCATTCTTTTCAACGAGCACAAAACATTTCTAACCGCGCAATCAGAAGTTGATTAAACGAGATCGGTTTCTTATTTCTAAAGGCTAAATTACTTACAAAATTTACTTACAAAACATTTACTTACAAAAAAGCGTAAGAAGGAACGCTTACAATTACCCCCCCCCCCCCCCCCCCCCCCCATTTACACTAGACTCCCTCTTAGTTTCCCATAATTTTTAACTATATATAATAATATTTTATAGTTCTAAAACATGAATTATTTTAGTAAATTTCGTATAATTGGTGCGTCTGATCGGAAACTTGTTGCCAGAGTTTGTACGTAATAAGTAGCGGGGTTGAAGGGTATATATAAATAGTAGGCAGCATTAGTTTAGCATAATTGTTTTATGAGAAAGCGTACAATTTCGTTTTACAATATTTCGCAATCCCCTTTGGAGATTTTCAATACAGTTGCCGAGAGACAAAATGTTGCAGGTCATCAATGTCTTTGCGCGCGGAATAATACGGCATGATAATGTGTTTTGAATCCTCAGGTGACCATATGCATAAAGGTTATCACTTTGTTTACTTCCTACGTTGTCTGTCTGTATTTTTATATTCCTGGGGGGTTACGAAGAAAGCGCAATCCGGAATGTACCAATCTGTAATGTGTCAAATGAAACAAACAAGCCGGGAGATAATGAAGATTCATTTTCATCGCTTCTTTTTGCAAAACAGAACGTTATTCTCTTATTATCGCTAATTGCACAAAATTGTGCTAATTAGCAACAATAGTCGCGCGCATATCATACCTCTATTATCTACTCTTACTTTGCACCATTTGACAGACGACGCAAGAATTGAATGTTCCCTATTTGGCGCGAACGGGTGGTCGCGCGCGTCAACTTCGCTGCATTTTTTAAAATTGTTTAATTATACCGCGAATTGTTTCATTAATACCCGCTTTCCTAGTTAATCCGGCATACTAATAGTACAAGTAATTACACTTGCAAATACGGAAAAACAAATCGAACAGTAAAAATATTTTTTCGCCCGAGATAATGAATGCAATCAGTCGCAATGTTTTGTACTTATTTTACCGTCTGTCGATGTTGCTTATTTTATTATGTTAAAACGATTAAACCGTGCAAAGAAGAGATAGTAATGATATATACTTTCGGGAGATTTAAAAATGAGACACTTGAAAATGCTCCGTCGTTGCAACTCTACACGTTCAAACTTCGGTAATGGCTACGAAATTTAGTATTCCAATTAAAATACACGCTCTAATAACAACGATTAAGATCAAATATCGCGTTGCAATTCAGGCAGAAGCCAGTCCGCAGAGATTCGAAGATAAATCGGTGCTGGTCGTTGAGAAAAATGTCCAAAGGTCAATCCCAAACGCCGAAATATTTGAGCGCTATCGATTTCCACGAGGCTTCAGGCTTCATACACATCCATCACAGCATGCGATTTAAATGCGGGCGCTGCGGATCCATAATATTCATTCCACGAATAGACTGGAATAGACCGATTTTCCATTCCCCATCAAACCTTCGAATTGCTCGTTTTATCAAACTGTTAATTCGCAAGCTAACAGTGCCGGCGGTTCTGCGCGTAGACCCGAGTACATATTCTGTTCGTTTCATCGGCCCTTATGCCCACACTTACTCCCTTCTGCGCGTATGCACGGTTTACATGTGTACACTGTCATTCGAGGTACTGAACGTAACCTTGAAAAGCCCACCCTCGAAGCGCAAGTTCAATCGCAGCGGGTGAAGCAACGCGTTTCTCCGCGTACACGGGCGGAGAGGGCCGTATCGTGGCTACCGATCATAGATTCTAATCACCCGATAAGATGTCGGCGTGAGGGATCGAGAAATTGCCGAGAAGTGACGTTTTGGATGCTGTTGCGGTGGTAAGGTGCGAGCTTATAGGTTAGGGTGAGAGGCACGGAAGTTCCCGTTGCGAAGGGACGAAGATGCCCTCGAGGAATTAGGCGGTGAACGCCGCTGTTACGCTTGATAAGGGTTTTAGTCGAGTCACTATGGTGCAACGTGCAGTCGCGCCTAGGCGCAGCGTCAGGATTCTGTTGATCGGCGACCGCGGAGTCGGCAAGACTTCTCTGATACTGTCGCTGGTCAGCGAGGAGTACGCGGAAGATGTCCCATTTAAAGCCGAGGAGATCACTATACCCGCGGACGTTACGCCCGAGCAGGTGCCCACGCACATCGTTGATTATTCAGGTGCGTGCGGACGAACCATTCAATCGCTTGTTCCTCCGAGCTCAACTCGCCAACCGTGTCGTTAACCTTTCGTAACAAACCTTCGACTTGCAGCTGCCGAACAAACGGAGGATCAGTTGGCCGATGAGATTCAAAAGGCGCACGTAATTTGCGTCGTATATTCTGTCGTGGACGAGGATACGTTGGACAGAGCAGCTACTTATTGGCTACCGCTGATCAGGAGATGCGCGTCTAATAATCGCTGTCCAGTGGTTCTCGTGGGGAACAAGATCGATCTCGTAGACTATTCTACTATCGAGGTTTCTGGAGAAATGATATTTAAGAATGTTTCATTTAAATTATGTAACGGAGCATAATGTTGTTTTCGCTTGTAGGCTGTATACCCTATAATGAAGGAATTCACTGAAATCGAAAGTTGCATCGAGGTAACGATAAGCTGCGATTGCGTCGATACTTATCGAAAGCATTGTCATTGAACTGAGACTGATTACGACGTACCTTTGTTTCAGTGCTCCGCCAAAACGTTGCAGAATGTTTCCGAAACATTTTACTATGCACAAAAAGCTGTTTTACATCCCACCACACCGTTATACAATTATGATGCTCAAGAGGTAAAATTCAATTCAAAGCGCGTATGATTCATTAAAATCCGGACTTACTAATTTGATCCAATGTTTAGCTTACAGAGGAATGTAGAATTGCGTTGCAGAGAATTTTTAAAGTAAGTCGAGACGCTGGAACTGGAACGTTTCGTTCGCCGAGCTTGTACAATACGAGTTTCTTCGTAATTTCAGATATGCGATCTGGATAATGACGGTTTGCTAAACGATATGGAGCTAAATGCATTTCAGCAATGGTGCTTCAACACTCCGTTGCAACCGCAGGTGTTGGAGGATGTGAAGGCTGTATTGTCGAAAAACATTCAAGACGGCGTTTGCAATGGATGCGTTACCATGAAAGGTATACTGCACGTTACGATCTGCAAAAATCAATGTACGAAAACGTCTTTTGTTATTTGTAGGCTTTATGTATCTTCAGTGTCTATTTATACAACGGGGAAGAAATGAAACAACTTGGGCCGTGTTGAGAAAATTTGGCTACGACAATGAATTACAAATGTCCAAAGAATACATACTTCCACAGTTAGTATACAATTAGCGCGGAGCATTTGCGACGCTTGTTTCATTCGTATTTAATGCGTTCGCCTTGTGTTGAATAGATTGAAGGTGCCTACTGGTTGCACAACTGAATTATCTCATAAGGGACAAGAATTTTTAACACTGTTATTTATGCAACATGACCGAGATAGGGATGGCGCTCTTTCCCCCTCAGAATTGGAATCGTTGTTCTCGAGGTGCTTGTCTCCACCCTGGAGCGATGAATATAAGTACACTGTACCAACTAATGAGAAGGTTCGGCTCTTCTCGTTTAATTATCAAAACTATGTTAATTCAATCATACCCTCCGATTCGTCTGTATTGTTACATTTTTTTTCAACAGGGTTGGATCACGTTTCAAGGGTACATGTGTCAATGGGCGCTATTAACTCTCAACAATGTACGAAAAACGTTAGAGTACATGGCATATCTAGGCTACAACATGTATAATAACGAATGCCAAACAAACGCAATCCTAGTCACGCGCGAGAAAAAATTGGACTTGGCAAAAAAGCAATCGAACAGGAATGTTTATAGCTGCCACGTAATTGGCCCAAAGAGTAGCGGGAAAACAACGCTATGTAGAACGTTCGTTGATCCGAAACTCGAGGTATATGCACGTGTACGTGGATAAATACATATTGCAGTGTAAATCCGACAATATTTCGATAACACGCGGTACAATTGCAGAAATTAACCGACGAAGTGGTCCCGGCGAATTCGCACGTAACTGTGAACACGGTGCACGTGTACGGTCAGGAGAAGACAATAATCCTGCGGGACATAAATATACATAATGTTCAGGATGCTCTAACTCCAGCGCAGATTCAGTGTGACGCGGCAGCTCTTGTATATGATGCCAGTAATCCTAAGTCGTTTGAATATATCGCACGAATTTACATTGTAAGCATCCCCATCGTCACTTCAAGCAAATCCATACGAAACACCCGCTATGGCTTTACAATGGAAATCGATATCCCTCCCGTTTCTTTTTCCAGAAATATTTTGCAGATAGTAAGATTCCTGTTCTTATAATAGCAAATAAGAGCGATCTGTCTGAAGTGAAGCAAGAGTATTTGCTGCAGCCAGTAAGTTTTTGCAATAAGTACAAACTGATGCCGCCACAACCTTACAGCATTTCTCGTACCGTGCGGCGCGAAATCTTCGTGAAACTAGCGACAATGGCAGCTTTCCCGTAAGTTCCATTCCCCCGACTATTCATTATCGTTAGGTATAAGTTCCGTACGAGTATGGCAGTGCTCGAAAGACTTCTCGTAATCCTTAGGGACAAGTTTATGTTCATTTGAAACGATTGCGAAAGATATATAGATCCAGGGTTGCATCGCATTTGTCTAATGCTGTCGGACACGTTTCTTTGATATCTTTTCGTAGCCTTTAAGAAACACAGTATATCCGTCGAATTGAATGACTATTAGACACTAACAAAGAGATTTCATGTTTAGCCGCTTTCAAGGAGCATGGGTATTATTTTACAAAGACAGGTTGGTCTGAATTTTTGCAACACCGTAAACATTGTAAGCTTGAGCAAATCGTGAATCACATTTCCTCCTGCCACCTCGTTGCTCATCTGCAGAGCGAACTGTACAGTCTGTCGAATGTGTTAGGCGATTTGCTCAGATGAAAAGATTGCCGCATGATCGAGGCTACTCGTAACAAAGTCTTACGTCTTTTCAGTCGTTTGAGGCGTATGGTCCACGTGTTGCTTGACAAACCCTCTCCCACGCAATGGTGGAGTTCTTTTACAAGGTTTTTTTTGTCTATATTACAAGTTTCTTTTCATTTCACGGTGTGCTCACGACTTACAATATAAAATAATACTGGTATTCTGCATGAGCATGACATACGTTTGATCCTATGATACTTGCCTTGGTATTTCTGTAATACATGTATTTGGAAGCTATAATCGATTACTTCTCTCACAAACTGTCTGTGTGCATTAAAGTGTGACGAGATCGAGATTGTAAAAATTAATCTATTCTCGTGGTAGGATAGTAGTTTATTGTTCGATTAACTGCAAAACAAACGTGTGTGCGTACACGCGCTTGTGGCACTGACAAGGGAACACCGCGAATCCGGACTCACCGATTGAAACGCAACTTTGTGGGTTTTTAGAGTGACTCAAAACAAGAACAACGGTGTGTTTGATTTGGGCCCTATCGCCCTTTAAGGGGGTGAAAACTAACCTTAAAGTCAAATTGGCACTTCCACTTTTTCGCGTATAACTTTCAAAGTATGAAAGACAGAAAAAAATGTTTCAAACAAAAGTTTAAGGGTGCAATGAGCGCTACAAACCTGCGTTAACAAAATTTTGAAGAGTTTAAAAAAAATATCTGAACGAAAAAAAATCTTATTTCAAAATTTTGTTAACGCAAGTTTGCAACGCTTATTGCACTATTCAATTTTTCTTTGAAACATTTTTTTCTGTCTGTTGTATTTTGGGAGTTATACGCGAAAAAGTGAAAATGCCAATTTGACTTCGAGGTTAGTTTTCACCCCGTTAAAGGGAGATAGGGCCCAAATGAAACACACCGTTGTTCGTGTGTTGAGTCACTCTAAAAACCCACAAAGTTGCGTTCCAATCGGTGAGAAAGGGTTCGCGGTGTTCCCTTGTGAGAAGTTAAGTAAATGTTTGCGTGTGCGCTATGAAATATAACTATTAACGTTTCAGACACATAAATCAATTTGGACTGATGCAAGGGGATTCTATCGTCTGGTGGAAGGCTGGTCTGGGAATTGCTGTTGCCACGGTCGCCGGCTTCGTGGTGATGCGCGTCTTGAACACAGAGAAAAGATAGTCTACCATACTCCTTTTCTTGCACACTTAACTGCCTCCTTTGGTCGAGTATAAAGCCGTATTTCAGAAACGCGTTAAGTTAATAAACTATGTTCTTAAATCATTAATTTCTCACATGTCTTTGACTACTGTCGTAGCCGGGCGAAGATTAACATTCTCTCTTACCTTTCTCATTCTAATGTATTATCTCATCGGATGGATCGGCTAATTCTCGCAATGTTTGTGTTTGTTCTGACATTTCATCCACGTATTGTGAAAGGCTTTGCACGTGTCCAAGTTCTCAGTCGTCGACGCGCATTCGAAGAACTCCTGTATTTCAGGAACGCAGAGCTCTTGCATCTCGGCAGAGTCACGGGATTCTGCGTTCGCGGATGACGCGCGCCCTACGAGTTTGCTACCGATCACTTGCCCCTTGAACGTCGAAAGATCCGATTTACATTCGTTGAAGGAACACATAATCGTTAATATTTACACTCACCACAACAGAACCAACGGCAACTCCTGCCGCGGTACCAGCGGCACTTTTGAACGTCGAAGCCTGGCCGTTGCTGTTTGGCCCTGATTGTGCCGGTGCGCTTTTTGCCTTGAACCTAAATAGACATATACTATTTGAATTGTGCAAGAAACTGCGGTAAAAATGAATCTTTTAAAACTACGGAGATCGGTTTCACTTCGAGGGCAACGTAAACGTTGCTATTTGTATATTCAAGGCCCTTGGTACGTGCTAGCTCTAGGGTTGTCAATGGAATGCGATGAATCACTGGGTTTAGTAATTGTACCAGCAATAATTGCTCCCTGGCATAAACACAAATTTCAATTCAAACGTCGCTGTTGCATCATATAATTTATACCGAATAAATGAACGCCATTTACCGCAGCATCTACGAATATCTTAAGTCGGGTGACTGGATGATTACAGTGTCGTTTAGTCCGCGAGCAATTTCGCGATTTAAGGGTTGAACAAATATGAATGACACGGATGTACATAGAAATTAGTTTATTCATAAATTGTCTAAACATAAAGGCGTTTCTAATGTCACTTCCAATTAGGAACAGATCGCAACATTGTGTAATACATAATAGACAACAGTAGACACGACTTTTCTTTTCTTTGACATAAGCATGTAGAACCTAAAGAATTCTCGTGTGAATTATTAAATTAATTCATGTAACATTGATTTCCTAAATTTCTTCTATTTTGGCGCCCTCTACTATCCAGAATTCTTGTCCAAGAATAGTTTCTTAAATGATATCTGAAACAGAGGCAGATTAGCTTTCGTGTACTTCTCAACCATTTAAAGTTTAAAGGGACGGTTTAAAACGTTCGCTTACTGTGGGAAGCTTTGCATTGGCGAATGGCTTCGTTGAACCCTTCGCACAAAGAGAGGTCAGACTGGTTCTGAGCGCATTCCAGGAACTGCTTGATTTCCCATGCACAAGCGCCAGTAGCGGGTGCGGAAGCTGGTGCAGAACCGCTTTGGGCTACAGGAGCTGCAGCGGGCGCGGCAGCAGTTTCGCTGGAGCCGCCGCTGAATAGACCGGTCATAGCATGTCCGATGGTGTGTCCGACAGCAGATCCAATGGCTACACCGCCAGCGGTAGCAGCCATTTGTCCCATGAGGGATGGCTGCTGTGGTTGAGCAACCATTGGTGTCGATGCAGGAACACGTGCTGGAGGATGAGCCGCGACCGGAGCTGGGGCTGGGGCAGCTCGCCTAACCCTGAAATGAAGCGTGAATTATTACATCGTGTGATTCGATTAACATCAACGTCACGTTGCGCATCGAGCAACGCGCTGATGGAGTTAGCAATAATTAAGAAATCGGAGGTACTGCCGCGATAGGGAAATGAAGGAATACGTACGTCCTTGGTGGAGGAGCAGATGCACGTCCTCGTCGTGGCATGTTTAATGATATTGCACGCTAGACTTCGTACAATTGAAACAAACGTCCTTCTTCTCGTAAGTATCTTCTAAGACTGCGACTAAATCTTTGATCTCTCGGGTAACTCAGCTTTGTTACGCAACCTAACGTTCGCTAACGTTCTACGCCGACTCGGGGCGAATCACGTGAACTTTCCAGAAATAAAACGGGAAATTAACTAGCTCCCGTGGCGCACTTCAGATCGTTTGAGAATCAATAGAAATTCGATGGAATTCCGGTTAAATAACGTGGGAAATTTGGTGGAGGTTATAAAATTCCGTGCGGCGACGGGTTATGTTACTAAACGGTGAATTATCGCTGAAAATTTGTGATATTATTCATCATCAGTCAACTTCATACTGTACTATGTGCGGGTGATGTTGGCTAGCGTGATAAATATATATAATATTCAAGTGGACTATAATTACCGATGCACTTGCACGTAAAAAATTAATTTATTGGTATATAACTCATAAATTCCTTATTACCATAGAGCACAGTGTACTACTGCATCGAAAATCTATTTATTGAAAGATAGAAAATTCGTGCTGATCATTGCCGATCTATAGTTACGAATGTCTGAAAGATTGTTGCACGATTTCGCGTAAAATATTCTGTTTATAGATCTTTGCTCAGAATAAGTATATATTTAATCAGTTCCTAATATAGTATTTTTAGTGCCAACGATAACCATAAGTATACTAAATAAATGTTTGCCGTAAGCAAAACGCGTGTCTGCATTTGTTCGTGCGCGGAACCGCAAGCTATTTATTTTCGAAGCACGGCGAAAAGTGAAGATCATACAATTTGGGTAACCAATGACTTTTCTCAATTTAGGTTTACCGTTTTTGTTGTGACGATGGGATTGAAGACGTTGATCGAAACGGCGACGAAACATAGCTTCGTCTTCCCCTTCGTTGATTGTTTCTTTTTTGCCCGGACATTGCGATGATATTTTTACGAACTTGTCAAATTTTGTAGACGCTCATATTAATAAGAAAATAAGACCGGGGGTTTACTTTTACATGTTAAGACAGATATAGTTGTTTCCGTAACGTATACACATCCCCCTGAAGTATCTACAGAAGGAAGTGCGACGTAAATTGCAATTCGCTGAAAACAGCATTTGTTTGCATCGCAGAAAATAATTAATTAATCAATATGGCTTTCCATCCCTCTACGTGTTTGAATTGTTTGGAATTATCGGCCGAGTAATTGTGGTTCGCAGGAATGACGCCAGAGGGCGCCACAGTGTTATTCTACTAACTGGTTTTTCAATAAGTGACGTAAAAAAGAATTCAACAGAACGATTTATATTCTCCCGACACTACCGTCTCATACACTTATTCTTTTTATCGGCAGAGAGATTCTGCGATTATCATTCCACTCGTATCGACGTAATTAAATCAGCCGCATCGGCCAACGGTGATTTATATTCCCCGTGAATTGCCCGGTAATCCAGCAACGACTACAAATGTTATTTAATGAGCAGCCGCCGAACAACGAGACCCAGTGGACGATTAAATTCACGCGTCGTGCTCGAAATACGAATTTCAAGTCTGCAGTGACCTCTATCGTTGGTCTTCCTAATTTGTGAGGTGACTTAACAATTTCGTACCTCCCACGGGTTTCTTCAACGATTTTTTTCTAAAATCAACACCCATCGATCAAATCGATTCCAACCGTAAGAGCATCCCATCTATTTTTAGCGTAAGATCCAGAAACGGGCAAACGTTGCTATCCAAGTAGCCGCGATCGAGTCGCCGATCTCCGAAGCGGAAGCGAATCGATTCGATCGACAGCGATCTGTATCGCAGAGATTACAATTGTCACGTGACCGAAACGAAGCAAGTCACTGTTATCGACACGGAGGGCCGGAGGAGTCAACAGTCGAAATTCCAGATGAAGAAAGGAAGCGGCCGAGAGCGAGGGAAAGAGAGGAACAGAGATGTTGACCGTGGAAACGCGGGGGAGGTGTTTGGGACGGTGGGACGAGACGAGGCTGCGGCCAGTCAGTTTCTGCGTCGTTACTTCTGCCTCTGGTGCAGTGTTATCGGCCCCTGTTATCGTCGTGCAACACGTGTCAATATAGGCGCGCGTTGGCCGCGACGGCGGGTGCATTCACCGACACATGCGCACATCAGCTGAACCCGTGGCTCTTCATAAACCGGCGGGAACACGTTGCTCGTGACTCAGTGTACACGATGCCACGGCTTGGCCGCGATAGACGAACGCGCTTCACGTACACACGCCCTTCTCTTTTCTCCATTTTCCACGCTCGTGTTACCGCCGTCGTTTTCCTATTAGTCGCGTTTTCTTGACGCGCGCGCGCTGTGCAACACGCGCCGCAGCTCGCACAGTCGCCGCGCGGAACCGCGCGTAACAAGGGGCCAAGTGTGTGTTTTGACAAGGGACCGGGGGGCATCGATGCATCGCCACGAGACCCGGCCCCCGCCCACCGAGGTACGTCGACTATCGAACGGAGAGGCAGGTGAACCGTGAGCCTCGAGCCGCCCTTGAAACAATGACCGTTAAGTTGGTGCTGGAGGAGGATCAGCAGAGGACCGAGCAGCAGCGTCCGCTGGGCGAGCGCGGTGAGTGAATGTTTTTGTTTTGATAGCCGTTAAACACGTGGGGCGACCAGCGCCTCGGTGGCCTGTCCTGCAAAGTATAGTTTCTGTCAAGCGACGGTGTCGCGAGCTTTTCATAGGCGACCGAGCGCGTCGTAAGATACAATCCCGCTGAAACTGACGTAACATCGGATGGATGCGGTGAAACATCGGGCCGCCTCCGGCTGCTGCAACGATAAGGGGAGAGGTTGCCGGTAAACGGCTGGCCTATGAATCCCTCCTGTCGCTAGTATGATGCGAAGAAACGGCGGGCCGGATGTCGGAGTTAAATAAGGAACCGATGTGCCACCGAAAATAGTCTCCATAGATCCTACGTTGGAGTTACAGTGAATCTCGGGCGCAAGGCTGCTGGTAAATCTCCTCGAAGCGGTTTCTCCGCCTTGACGCGCGCGGCGACCCGCCGATAAAACGATCCCGCGTGTTTCTCTCGCTCCGCTCTTTGTCCGCCCGATTTCCCTTCCCTTGAGATCTCGCGCGGAGCATCACCCCTGCGTCGCAGCCGCCCAAAATTATTCTTCCCAGTAATGTACACGCGTAGCAATCCCGCCGCGGAATTGCGCACTTCTTTCGTGGCACTGTGCCAATTTCGAAGTCCAGGTACTCCGCATCGGTGAGCGTACAGCGCGTCTCTTTGTTCGCGTTATCCATCGGAGATAAAGAGAAAAAAAAATTCGTGCAAACATGTGACCGACGGTTGACCTTGGTTTCGAATCGATGTGTCGTCGGTGGCTGGCATTGTTTTTCAGAAAGTTAGCCACTGCGTCCGATTCCAATGAAATAGTACAACTTGTTATTGTATACAACGAGGAGGACGCAAGTTTTTGTCAGTCTTACACGCTCGAGGGTTGAATCGTGCTAGCATTCACCGGAGCGATGCTATTACGAGTTATTTCGAATACTGTTCACCAAATACGACGAGGACTTAATGAAATGCATAATTGGTTCGTACCGGCGAGTGATCGGGAGACCATTATGAATAATTAACTGGCTATGTTGCGTTACGTAGCGATGGAACGCGGAGTTCCTTGTTCAGAATTACGCTTGTGGACGTTTCCTTTGAAATTAGAAACTAAGAAAATTCCATTAACTCGGTAGTGATACCACAGGTTCGAAGTCTCTTCTCTTCTTTTTTTAATTCTAATTAGCCTCTGCCTGCCTCGAGGTCGTTACTAATTCTCCAATGCAGAAATGGAGTGGAGTATTCCTTAAATAGAAACATAGAGGCACTGTTATTGGCTGGTTGCATCTATACCGAAAATCCATATACACCAAACTTATCTCGCCTCAGGGTCAAGCTCCATCGTGGATAATAATATGTTACGCGTGTAATGCGTGTTTGGCCTCTGACGTTATCTCGCGCTCATAAGAAAGCGAATTCTAACGTACACATCGCGTTTAATTCGTTGACGCGCGGCGTAGCCGAAATTTCCGAATTCCCGCTGATAAGCTTGCGCTGTTAAATAAGTATCTTGTTGTCCCCGTGAAAACAGAAGTATAAACGTTCGCCTGGAGGCAGTTAACGACTTATAGTATCTCTTTTCTAGCTCGAAGCTGCACCTGTTATATTATATGCTCGTTTCACGTGAGAAGACTCTGATACGCAGATGTGACTCATCGTTAATGATTTAGATAACAGTCATTTCGTAAAGCCAGACGTTCCACCTCGCTGTTCAATTTGTATTCGATCAGCTGCACCTGAATACCATAAGCAGTAGGCTTATCCAAGGGTCGAGTACCGTTAGGCGCCACTAAATGTGTCTATATTAAGTCTAGATTTGATTAGGGGATTTCTAACGCGTATTAGTCGCGTCACCGACGACGGAAGCAGAGCGGAAATTTCGTAGCGTCATCAGTGGACACTTACTTCCCAACAGGGAAATGTTTCCATCTTATCGCTCCGCGTATCGTGCTTCTTTCTCTTCGATACGCCATACCGTACAAAGCACTTAGGATCGGAGGACCGTTGCGCCACAACGTTCCTCGGTCTAATCTCTTCCTATCCTTTGTGCCCATGGAGGTTAGCTTCCGTGGGTATTTTAGAGCAGGCCACGGCTCGAGTGACAATTCGGCTGCCTGGAGTCCGAGTCGGCAACGAGACGATCGCGAAGGGACACACGAATATCTCTCGTGGAAATCGACGCGCGAACCGTAGCCGAGGAAACCACGCAGATAAAGCGTCCGCGCGAAAACGCGCTCGCTGGAACGAGACGGTTCACGGATTTATAAATACGACGTATTTTGCGCTCTCTCATTGTTTAATTATCGAGTGAGCAACAAAACGCTGGTCGCTTATTGCGCAGCGGTTCGGTATCGCAAGTTCCAGATGAAACAGAAAACTTCGGTCGTAAAGTGTTATTAAGGCGCATTAGCTTGTCGTTGCTGTCAAGTATTTATTAAGTATCTCGTAAACAACGATGACAATTATATAGAGGTTGCGCCCGCCGACTTCGCGTGAAACAGCGTTTAACTCTGTTTAATCTCAACATTAACGCGCAGAAATCGACAGAATTTATGAATCCTGCCTGCCCCCCCACCAGCCTAAAGAATAGAGGTGACTTTCGCGCGATTCCAATGTCTCCACCGAAAGGACATTTATTTCGAGAGGCTGTCCTAATGGCGCTAGTAGTACTCTAATTAGTTTCACGGAGGTTCGAGTGAATCGGTGAGAATTAAATGGTCTGTTCACGTTTCCGTGCCTTCTGTTTACATATGGAGTATCGAGGCACGGTGGCGAGGCTCGCACGTGAGAGAGCCTCGAATCGAGGACGAAGACGTTTGAAATGAGGAAAAGTAACGGGGCGAGTAACGGGTTGAATTTAACACATCTTGCCGTTACGAGCACGTTCGTACGGCTCGTCGTTAGGTCACAGTAGATCATGTAACTTCGTGACCGACTGCATGTCGATAACGTGCGTGCGTTCCGACCACGGAAGACCTATTTCCTATCTGTGAGAAAATAGTCGGTTCCCAAGAGAGTCAAAGATGACGGATCGGCTTGGTCGGTAATACGGGGTTATCTTGACTTCGTCGGTAATAGCAGCATCCGCGCAACGGTGCCCCGTCCGAGGAAATCTTAATCCTTTGTCGTTCTCGATGACGCGGTATACTTTCCTCAAACCGCCAGGCGTGCTTCCATCCACGCGCCAAGCAAAATGAGCTAGTCACCCCTCGCCACGCTTCTGGGAACACCTTTGCCACGTTCCAAGAAAATGACATAGCCTCTCGTATGAATGAATCGAAGTATAATAGGATTTCCGGAATCCCGTCATCTTCCACTTCTCGAGGAACGCAATTTTGTTACGTAAAACGTTTAGCTAATTCCCAAATCAATTGATTAATAATACTGTTTTAGAAACTCCTACGATTTAGAAAACTAATTTCTCAGATTTTAAAAGTGATACTCTATATCTACAGTTAATTAACGACGCTGTTCCGTACGCGGTAGGTACGGCAGATCGTATCGACCATTCAAAGTTAAATCGATGAGATGATGACACGTTCACACGTGACTATTACGAAGCCATCATTCATCGATGCTATCGAATATACTTACAGCGCATAAAATGACTAAGCATTTATAATTCTAGACATCTGAAAAATCGCGTATCCTTATTCCTTTAATAATGTACGCATTGTAAAGCGCGTGGAGGAGAAAAGAGTGAAATTTAAGAAGCATCCAGCAGCGTGGAACCTCGGAGCTCGTAGCGCAGGACAGAAAACTCGCGCGTCGACGCTCGGTTGTACCGCGCAAGTACATCGCGGTGGGAGAGTATGTAGTTGTTCGGGGGGGTTGAACGATAGTGGGGGATCATGGACGGAGCGCGTTAAACGCGAGCTAGCAAGGATACGAGCGCGTATATACCGGCACTAATGGCACGTTCCGGCAAACACGCGTTCCGAGCTCTTACGAGCGTTACGTTCTCACTAGTCGAGCCTCCGAACGTGTCTCGTTCGCGATGATATTCCATCTGATTTGCGAGTGTACCGCCAGAGCACGCGATCAGCCGAACGGCTTACGTAAGTTGCGCGGTAACGTCGATTGCCTCGAGTAAATCGCCACGCTGCTTTCTTTGACTATACTGCCGAGTGAGTATTCAAACAGATCCGATCGACGACACCTCGCATCAGATTCACGTTCACGCGAACAACGGTCCGCGCAACCGGACGGAGGGCCGCTTGCCACGGAGCTCGACACTCTATCGTTTATTTCCGCGGAAACGAGACAGAGTAGCCGGCTCTTGGCCGCCCTCGATCGACGGGCAACAAGGGATGCGTTGTGCCTCCCGTTTAAGCTCGATGACACAAATCCGCAGATAGCGCGGAAGGACCGATTCCACGCTGACTTGTGCACGCGTTCGTACGTACAGAGGGAGCTCGAACAGAACGAATTGCGAGCGACGAAGTGTGTCGTGCACGAAATACGAACTCCGGTGACGATCGTGCGACGGTGACCCAGAAACAACACGAAGCACAGTAACTTTATCATCGGGGCAGGCAAATCTCGCGACGGGTGCCAAGAGAAAAACGATCAGGGGACCGAGGAATGCGAACATTGTTCTTTCAACCGCGTACCAGGCACGATCGTGCTTGGGACACCTACCGCGCCGAAATATCAACGACCGCGGTTCAAAATTCCCGCCAAAGGACGAATACCTCACGAAAGTCACGAAGTGTGTTTACCTGCTCAGTCCCTAAAAATTGTCGGACAATTCGGACAAGGTGATTAAGAAGAACATTCTTAACCATACTAAACAGCGGGGATACAAGAACGAGCAGGCAGGAATCAAATGCATCGATCAGCCTTGCGGGCGACAACGCTCGGAGACTGTTCCGAGTATCCTGTGGAGTTTCGTTTCTGCGATTCATCTGGTTCGTGGCTAGAGATTTGTCGGGGATCAAGCGTCCCGTCTACAAGCCGTGTAGTTCTGGTCCGCCGCGGAGTTGACGCACTGACCGCGATCGTTACGCGTTATCTCGTGTTTTTCGGAACACGCGGTCGTGTGTGCTCTCAGTCGCGTCTCGTGTCCGCGATTTTTCCGCGAGCTTTCACGAGCCTATAAGCGAGTCGAGCGTTAGCGACAAAAGTGCGGTCGGTGAGGCAAAAGAACGAGAAGTGTGTGTGATTGTCACGAAATCGTAAGCTGCACGGAAGAATGGAGGGTACAGAGGCGAAAATCACGCCGGGCCTGAGCGGCGTGTCCATCCTCGAGCTCGTGAGCGCGTTGCTCCTCGGCGGGGTGGTCCTCGTGATAGGTTGCATCGTTCGCCGGTTGTCACGTTCCGGCAAATCAACGGATTCGACGAAAAGTAAGCACTGCCACGAATAAACTTCACCGCACATACACACAGATCCGAGCGGGATCTTGGAACGAGATCGGGCCTGCGTCCTACAGCGAGCCTCTAGCACGCCGCCGAAATGCGATCCTCGTTTTTCTTACGCTCGCGCTTTTCATTTAGAAATCGCGATGATTAGGGACGCGGCGTCGCGTTAGGCGCGTGTTATTGCTCGAAACACTAGCCACGCCGACCCCGAGACGGGATATCTAATTGCTCGCGACGCGAAAAAATTCCTTTCGCGTTTTATCTATCCAGCGTGAACTTCAACTGATAAACGATCATTTCGTTCCCATTTACAAAGCTCTCGTGACGATTTCGCTTGGCGAGGAAGTAGTATGTCAATCATTCGCGAATAGTAGCCGGTATCGCGTGATTCGACGCGAGAATCACGCTTCAGATAGAGAAGTTGTAGTGTAAATATTAGCGTATTTATACATTAATGACAGTAGATTTAATGTAATTGAATGAAACGACGGTACGTGTGTTACGTGAATATTTAGGGTTTTAAATGCAGGCAAATCGGACCTCGTGCTAATGTTTAAAGAATTGGCGGGAAATTACGTTTTCGCGAGGAATGCAGTTCCGGCGAGCGTGCGTTACCGACGTTCCGCTACCCGTGCGAGCGTGTTCCGTGTGAACGAACTGTGTCGTTCATGGAATATTGTATGCAAACGAAGTCGTTCGTTCTGCTTGCGGGAAAAAAAATTCGTACAGTCTTTCGTGGTGATTACGTTGTTCGTCTAGTCGGTAAACTTTATCAACTGATTGTACCAATAACCCTAAATGCATTACGTGCACTTTACCAACGTTAATTGAGCTGTTAGCGTAAACTAAGAAACCATAGAGGCTAAAGGCAATCTAAAGTCGGTGCTACGACATCGATGTCTCTTTAATATTCTCATTCAGTCGCAATTAAACTAGCGCGTCGGTGGCGGCATGGTAGGGCGCTTTTCGGGTGCAGGGAAAAGAAGAGTCGGATGGAGTAAAACGTGGTATGGGGTGGTATCAAAGAAGACAAAGGGCGAAGCGCAGCTGCGTCAGCGCGCAATATTTTACGCTTGAACGCGTTTCATCCCATTTCACGAGCAAAATGAATATCAATACTTTGGAAATATCATAATTAGTATCAATTAGTGCGATGCCTAAAGTTAATTTTACTAAAATTAAGTGGCACTTATTTGATGCCACTGAAGGAAAGCTAGCTAGTTTCTTTTGAAAAGAAGCCGTTTGTTAATAAGTCAAGCCACAAATGTTTCCATCGTGAATAGATTTTATCCTTAAACTTGACAGAGCCAAATTACAATGAAGCCTAATGCAGAATAATGGTAAATTGGGCAACAGCCTTCGAGTATCGTCGAAAGCGCGATCTTGAACCCCCGAAGAGCGCGTTTGAAAAAAGTTTCGCCATTGCGCGCGGTCGTGAAGCGTGTCGATCGCGGTTGAAAACGCAGTCGTGGCCGTCCGCTCGTCGTTGCTAAGTCCTTGCGTCGCCATGACAATGAATTTATTCGTACGAAGGAAACAAATGCGCCGGCATTTTCCTGGTGGTGCGCTTTCGGTCTAGAATTGCGCCGCTTAGAGAGGGAGCCCGCGCGAAGGGGCACCCTTGCGCGTATAAATATAAACCAACACGACGCGTGTGTATTTATACGCGCGTCTCCCGTGCGTACACGTGTACTTACGAGGAGAAACGCTCAGGGCCGTACGACGGGCAAATACGCGCGAAGCATGGGCAATTTAGTACAGACAGATAAGCATAGGAAATTATTCGAGGTCCTTCTACTCGTGACAAGAGGAAGTACACGATCGCGCGCGTTCATCCGGAATTTCGTCAGCGCGGATTACTAACACACCGACTGGGCATTATCGAATTCGGAATTAGACAGCTTTAAGAATTCGATATAACTCTTATCCCTTTACCGCGGACGTGCTCTTATCTCTTCGAGCGTCCGTGAAGCGGCAGTTCTTCGGACTGCCTGAAAATAATTTGAATTCGTATAGACTTAATTACAGTTCGAAGCTTAGGAATACGAAAGTTATGTTTTCTAACGTATCGGAGAAATATGAATATTTTGAGGGTCTCGAGGCGTTTTTTAATACACTCTGCTGGTTATCGTTGGGTACGAGTATTTTTTAAATAATCTTGCAACGATACAAGCCCTCGATCTGATCCCCGACATTTCCGCTACCGTCGTAAGGACTTCTGTCCCGTCTCCAACGGCGGAATAGAAATTTGTCGCAGTGCGCTACATTTTCCGGGCCAGTGCGGCAAAACACGTCCCTGAAAACACGCGACACGCACCGCGAGTAGTGCACTGACCGCGGACAACTATTTCTATTTGTCGGTCGCTTTTGCTTTCTCCGTTGTGCAAAAAGAAAAGGGGGCATATACTTACGATCATATATACCGGGTGATTCGCCGTACTCGACGATCTTTAGCCGGTGATCGCGGGAAAGAAGCACGAAGGCAAAGCTGGAATTACGGGTCGGGGAAGAAGGGTGACGAAGGCGCCTAGTAGATTACGCCTCCTGTATTTTATCTACGCGTTGTTACGCCACGGAGCACAGGAGCCGTATCACTGTTGCGTAAGGTTCGTGTGCTTCGCCTTCAAACATTTCGAGCCACCAAACGATGCGTGCACTTTTCTTGCGCGTTAATTATGGCGGGAAGCTTGAATTCGTTCACTGGGCGACCATTTATTATTCAACCCTTGTCCCGTAGCTTAGAGAGAGCACGAGCCGAATGCGAAGAATATTTTGTTGGAATTAGTGGAAACGTTAAAAACCCTTACATAATCTGATACAGTTCAGAAGGTACAGAGTCCGTGACCCTTGAACTGATAATTTCTTCTGCGCGTAATAACAGGGGACCCCCTCCTTTCCTTAAAAAAATAACCAACGGGCCTTCTCGAATAGTCGCATTACCGCTCGTGCAATCGCTTTTAAAGAGCCTCAGATAACTTATCACGAGTTTGGAGACGGCTTAGGTAGCCGGGCGATTGTTTTTCTTTTTTTTCCTTTTTTATTATTATTATTTCCATCGAAATGAAGGAAACGAGGAACTGGCTGCGTCTGCTCGTGTTCCTTGTTCATCGATACGATCGATGTTTTAAGTTTAATCCGTCCGCCGACATAGCTGGAATGATAAGAGAACGTTCGTGCAACGAGAATTTTTATTGCATAGCGGCGCACACGCGAGCACACGTATTCCTGTTTTAATCGTACCAGTCATGCCTTGTACTCGAAACACTCGGGCTACAATTCGAAGGGATCGTGTCTGCCGGTCAGTTTCTGATAATCGTATTACGTTTGATTAATTGCGATCATTAATTTAACCTCGGCTGTTTACACAAGCATGCGACGCTGTGTATTTAAATATCGTTGGCCGAGCGTCATCAATTTATAAATTATTTGATCTCTCGCTGATGAATCGCGTCACTCGAGTGAACGACTCCTTTTATCGTCTCGAGCTCCCTCGTCCCCCCATGTCGCTCGATTGCGAGGATGCATTATGTCGAGGCATCGTCCCTGATTTAACGGCGATAGAGGGAAAACGCATCGGACAGCAAAAGGGGATAAGTGGTATTGTTTTTATCGAGACGTAAATAGACTTAATCAACTGGCGCGTACTACGCAGCAATGCTCGATTACACGATCGCCTCTTAGAGTGCGCGAGGATATTGCCGTAAAACGCGCCATAGCCGAACCAAGTACGCGCGCACGTAAACGGAAAGACAGGATGAATTCAGTCGTTTTACCGCGCGCTCGCGCGACTATTTACCTTACTTTATCGTTTGCATAGAAGTAGGTCGAGGCTGGCGCTGTTTTTTTTTTTTTTTTTCACGGTCGTGAAATTAACTTACTCCTCGTGTGCGTGTGACAATACCGCTAATACCGGGCGATACCACATGGGAGGAGCGGGCCGCGCCATTAGCAGCGAGGGATGAACGATGGAGGGAGTCGGCAGTAATAAACCGTGCCTCTTAAACTGTCCCTTCCGAGGGACCTATTCGGTTTAAAGGCCCCCATTGATTGCTCGGCAGATTTAAAACTAGTAATCCATGGGTGTACGGCGGAGTCCGAACAGTGGATGTTATGGTCTCATCTACCTTCCCGTATATCCCGCGCCATTGTCCGACGAAGACGGTCGGCGGCGTTCGGGATTACGGTAGCTTAAATGAAAGGAACTCGTCATACCGTACTTGATGACGTGTACGCTAGGATTCGGGGCTCAGGCAGTAGACGACGTGCCGCGGTGCAGGTCAATTGTCTTTGTCCCGTGGATGACACTCGGTGGAGGGAAGCCGCCGTCTACCCTGTGCACTAGAAAGTCGAGCGGGACGGGTTTTTCCGAAGAAGAGAAAGCACCTCGCGCATTTTTGGATCGAGTGAGTCACCGCGGCCCGGTGGAAGATGTATGGCCATCTAATCGTGTCAGCTTTACAGTTTATTGAGCGAACAATTTTCAGATGCACCCTCCGTTGCGTCATGCGTGGCCCTGTTAACAAAATCCTCGAGTCTGGGAGCGATCCTTAGGGTACTTATGCCAACTTTTTTTACATCGAACTGCTGTTTTTCATGCGGCTATTACAGCGCTCAATATTATATCCTCGGCAAGTTGGCATTTTCTTCAGGACGCAAAGTCACGGCCGCGATTACACAACTGGCAAAAAAGGCACATTGCGAGCTCACAGATTTCGATCATCCGCTGAGTATTCTGCACCTGTAATCCGACACCGCGCGATTTTCTCCGGCAGCGTGTTTGTCTGGTAGTTTTTTCCCCCCCCTAGTCACGCGGGCCTGCGAGGAGTTTTACGCGAGGAGTGTAGTCCGAAACGAAAACAAACATTCTCTCACCACATTCGGTGTTTACCCAAGTAAACGCTCGTCGCCTTTTTATCTGCGACCTCTGACGTCAAGGTGGAGGCTCCATTTACCTCCTCGCTTCCACAGATTCCAACCGCGATTTTAATCGGACGGTATGCAAATTGGCGGTGATAATTATCAAGCGCGTGTTGCACGTTTTCGCGCGGGAGAAATGATTCGGCAGAGTGAGGATGCTTCGATGCTACTCGGGTTTACTCAGTTCCTCGGCAAACGAGAATCATTGCACCAAGCTAGTACTTTGTCCCTACTCTATCATAATTGTCAATTACACGTGTGCTCGAATCAATTGCTTCAACGAGCTAATGAAACAAAGCGACCTGGAGCATAGTTGCAAGTTGCGGTTCGTTACTCTAGCGTCTACCCGCTCGTCGCCAGGTAATTACGCCGAGGGTTTCGGGGGAGTTTTCTTCGGCCACGCCGCCCATTTTCCAAGTGAATTGGGAAACCGGTCGCAGCCGGCTGAGCGGGAAGGGGTGCAGCGGATAAAGGGTGGGGACGGCTCGCGCGTGAAATTGTTACCTTTCGGCGGTGTCACGGGCACGATCACCCTAAAAACAGATTAGTATGCCCGTGGCGCAGGTCAAGGAACGTAAAAGGGCGAACGAGACGGTCGGTGGCATTAGTGCACATGGGACCGTCGTACCATCGGGATCACCTGAAATTTTCCACGCCCGGTCAGTGCTGTGACAGACGTTTCGCGCCGGGCATCCTGGACGCGCCTCGGCTCGGCCTTTTTTTTTGTTTTGCCACGGCGTCTCCGCGTTAATAGCCGGGCACAGCGCGTGTCCATTCACTGCGTGTCCCCAAGATACGTGGAAAAAACAACGTCGCTCCGAGCGAATACAGCGGAAGCCTGCCTGTAAACATAACACGGTAAGAGGTGTGTGTGTGCCCACAGTGTATACGGTATGCTCGGTAGTGTTTCGAGAGGTGGTTCTCTCGGGGGAAACGGGACGTCGGGTGCGGTGGAATGTCGGGGGTGGTGGAGTGGAATGTCGCGGTGCCACGTGGTAGCTGCTCCGACTGATGCAACGCGGCGGCTTTAGGACTCGAACTTTACACGCGACGAATGGCCAGCCGTGAAACGCACGCGTCTGTTGGAATTTCGAGGAGACTGTTTTTTTAATTCTTCTAATATCCACGGGCAGGCGAAGGCTACGATATGTTAAAGTAGATTGCAAGATCGTGAAATCGAGGGATTCGTAAATTTCTCTGCACAGGTGTATTTAAAGTGGACCCGTCTGAACCGATTTATTTTCACGTTGCAGATACCACAGAATCGGAAAAGGTGAAGTTCGAGGACACGACAGACTCGACGAGCGGATCGACCGGGGCAGGAGCAACAGGAGGTGGCGCAGGTAGCAACAAACGCGCGAAGAACAAAAAGAGACGCGAGGCGCAGCAGGAGTTCACGCACTCGTGGATGGTGGGCGCGTTAAAGGGTCACACCGCCCGTGTCCTCGACATGAATTTCTCCAGCAACGGCAAGTTCCTCGCAAGTTGTGCCGAAGGTACGTGTTTAAAAAAGACTCTTCTCGCACCCTACGGGGGCCTCTATCAGCGACGTTATTATTCTTTCTTTTTTTTTTTTTTCTTATCGCGAATTTTAACGTCAAGCCGGGGTGCAATAGTATTCCCAGATAAAACGCGCGGACACTAACCGATCGCGCCTCGATAGCAGATTAATTTTTCATTCAGTTATCGGGCCAAGTGCGTCTCTCTCGTGTTTTGATAAAAATGTTGCGTCACTAAGCCCTCCATGGGATATCCACTCCCCGTCTGTAAAATGTTTCGATTACCCGAAAGAGTTGTAATACGACTCAGTCCGAAGGCGACGCGTGAGTCACTAATTCTCGAAATTCAGGCTTATTTTGTTGATACCCGCTGTCTGGTGGCCACGCGAACGCAACGATTCTCGGTATTGCGCGAGATTGGCGGCAGAAAGGTCGCACGTCTCTGATAGAGCCCTTCGAGGGAGAATCCTTTTGTTGCGTCGTACGAACTACCTTGAAACGCGGTAACGGCACGTCGCCGGAGTGATTTTCGCCCCGAAAAAGCCGAGCGTCCTTTATGTCTCCACTGGTGACGCGTGGGTTTTTTTTTATACCTGCATGTGTCATTGCTGTCCACATTATTGTGTCCCGGTAACAATACCCGACCTCTTGTCTCTCCGCTTGCACCGTTTCTGCGACTATTTACGTCTCTGCATTATACCTACCTACCTTCTTCTTTTTTTTTCTTTCTTTCGCTCGCCGGGCTCGTATAACGCACGGAAAGACGAACGTGACCGAAGTAAAAGTTATGTCGCCCAGTTCAGCGTAAGTCGAGTGCTGTCTGAGAAGGATAGAGACACGGAGAGAACCCGTTGGACTCTCCCGAAATGAAACACGCTTTTACGGCTGGAAACGAATCGGCTTATTATCGGGCAACTCGCGTTACTCGTTACTAGATTTTTCGTTTTGCTTCTGCAAGCAGAAGTAATGTAGGTCGTCGCAGTGAAATCAAGCCGCGATCGAGGCACTTTTGGGCTCCTAGAAAACGGTCATACTGCCTCTCGAGCAGTTTTTTTTTACTGCCACCGACTGCCCCCCGAGATCTCTATCTCGATCGGTTTTTACCTAGAATGCGGGCGAAAGAAACTTTAAACGAAACTTGAGGGGGAGGGTCGCTCTCCTTTTTTTGCTCATTTAGGTTTTTGTAACGTCTGGACGATATATATGGCCCAATTATCCAAAGAAGAACGGGCAGAGTGAAAGTATGAAAATGATGGAAAAATTGCTCGCGCCGAACGACTACTTTCACTATTTCATCTTCCAGTTCGAAACGAGACTCGGCAACCTGATCTCTTGCTAGCGCAGACGCGCGGGCTATACGTTTATAACGATACGGTTATCGGAACTGATATTCTGTTTTTACCGAAAATGGTTTTAACGAATCTGTGATATTACCGTCGTTAGAAAATTATTTATCACGCGAGTAACTTTGATGACGCTCCTCTTATACGGAGTTAATCTGGAAAAATACCTAACTGCAGAACACGTACGATATGTCTGTCACAGTTAAGTGGTGTCTCGACATACTCGATGCAAAGCGATAGAAAATGATTCCTCTAAAAAAAAATACATCGGAAATATCGAATAACGCTTTCATTTACGGATCTTCGGGTTTTATTTCCCTCGGGAACGAAGAATCGTGCGAAGGAATTTTTTCGAGAGGTATTACTTTCGCTTAGATTCTACCACATGCTTTGGGACCCTACTCCCCGTGTCCACAAGAGATGACGTTAGACTCGCGGTTATTTCGCAACGGAGCGCGTAAGGGGTTAAAGTATTTGAACACCTCAACCTCGTGTCCTTTGATGGCTTTCTTCGTAACGCTCGTGGGTGACCCGTTGACCATGGAGGATTTTCGTAAAGCGACGTCGGCTTCTCCGACGAGTTTCTCCTCTTTCGTTTCTCCCGGCTCGTTTAACCTCGAATCTCGGAGAGACGAGACACCGTGCACGTGTCCGTGCGTGCAGCGTATCCAGAAGCATGAGTAATAGGAGCCTGCGTTCTTGGAACAGGAGCTTTTAACTGGAATCCCTCGGATTCTTTAATTCCTTCTTCTTTTTCAAAAGCAACTTCTCCTCATTATCCACACTCGCATAAGTAGGGTTGCCAACCGTGCTATATATATAGTATTCTACTATATTTTGGTCTAGTGTACTATATACTGTTAGAGAAAGATATACCTAGCACGTAAAAAGAAATATATTTCCGATACATGATAAAATTCTACAATATTTTTACTTATTTTTTTATACTATGGCAATATCAAAACTTTAATTTGTCAATTTAAACTTTAACAGAGAGGATTTTTTCTATAATGAATATGAATTGGCGGGAAGATAGAATAGAAACAGAGATAAGTAGTTTATCCCATAAAAATCAGCTCCAGATTTGTTAAAGACAATAAATTAATTAATATTGACAAAATGCACAAAAATACATTTAAAAAATAAGATGTTGCTTTAACGTAGTCTTATTTTGTACCACTTCCCTTTGAAAAGTAGCATATTTTTTATCACATTTGGCCGTAATGTAAGAAAACGTTGGCAACCCCCACGCATAAGGGAAACGTGTATATAAAACCTTAAAATCGTTCCCGAAGAAAAAAACCAACACCTCTGTTCGGGGTCTAGATTTACAGCGCCCCATGAATAACGCAGGTAGCGTTCATGAAAATTCATTACCTGGATATTTATTTACATAGTTTACTTCGCCGCGATTATTTTTCGAACCGGCCACTCAATCACGTCTGGAATGGCGACGCTCGGTAAACAATACACTTAAGCGTCGCTTCTCAAAGTTCGCCGTATCTCTGCCCATAGATAATTCGGCCGATTAATGTGACTCATCGGCCACGCTCTAGGTACCTGCGGAAACGCGGTAGCCAGTGAATCACTCCCAGGTAGACGAGCAATAAGTAATCGGCGACGCGGGCGTTTCGCGAATTGTCCCCGCGGGCCGTTTCGTAAATATTTTTCCGAGCGCGCCCCGACGCGCGAGACCGGCCGAAACGATCGCGAAAATGTCCTCCGTGGGGGTTGCCGCCGTTAAATTTAGAAAACGGCTACTGAACTTGCGCGTGTTTCCAAATTCCCTCGTCTTCCCGGTTCTATTAACGAGGCCCCTTCTTCGCCGCCGCGACGACCTTGCCTCGTATCATTCAACCGTATCAATCCGCGCGCCCGCGGCGCAGAAGTTGGGCCGCGGGTGTGCCGCCGTGACCGATACCGATTAATCAGCGCATTATAACGGAGTCTAATTGTGGGAAACGGTATATAGAATTCGGGGCCACTGGCTGACGCTATCACCTTTTCGAAACGCGACGTAAGAAGCGCGCTCGGTTGTAACTGCGTCTAATAATAGAGCGACGTGGGAAATTCTCTGGCCTTAAATCAAGCCCACACGTCGTCGGGCGACAGATTGCTGGGAGGCGCGGGCTCGGCGAACCGGGCATCGTCATAAGCCGATAATTCGGTGTACGAGATTAGCGGGCCCCCTCCGAACCGCCCGCGAAATCCAATTTCCGAACTTCCTGATTCGCCAATTTCGCCAAGGAAGATATATGCCTTACGTCGCGGGGGTTGTATGAGTGGGAATTTCAAAGGTAGTTGAATCTATTGTGTCGCAGAAGACGCGCACGCGGTTACTTTGGTGCTAACTCGCTGTAGATACATCCATTACAAGCGGACCACTTACAAGGAGAGTATTTTAGGTGTCCGCCTCCGATCATTTTGATTTTTGGATATGTTATAGAGGACCGAAAAATAAGAAATACGTGTTTCTTTATTTTTCCCCGTTTTCATATTTGGGGAGTGAAAACTGCGTTCAAAGTTAGGGTTGAAAAATCATTTTTGTGGAATATCTCGAGAACTATTAGAGATAGGGGAATAGTGTCAATGGACGAATTTTGTGTCTTTGAATGCGAAATATGACTGACTCACCAGATTTTCAAAAAGTCCATTTTTTCCACAAAAATGATTTTTCAACCCTAACTTTGAACGCAGTTTTCACCCCCCCCAAATATGAAAACGGGGAAAAATAAAAAAACACGTATTTCTTATTTTTCGGTCCTCTATAACATATCCAAAAATCAAAATGATCGGAGGCGGACACCTAAAATACTCTCCTTGTTAGTTCAATTTGATTATAAGGAGGGGAGAGGTGGGATGAAAGGGACATTTTTGTTTAGGACCACATAGTAAAAAAAAAAACTAAATAACCATTCGAGTTCTAATTGGTACCATTAGAAAGTCCAGTTATCTGGCTATAACAGTACACGGTCATATTAAGCTTCTTTCTATATTTACATGACTTATTTTTCGCTTTCTAAAAGAATGTGTTTTGTCCCTCTCATAAATTGGCTGTATTGAAAGGGACATGGGTGTTTATGAATGGGACAGTGTAATAAAACAAGGTAATATTAATATTATTCCTTTAACTGTTATTTCTGCTGATACCGAAATCGCAGTATTGATGTTGACGAGTTTACACCACGGCATTGCAAAAATATTTGTAACAAACTTTATACGAAGCTTACATACTTAAGTAACAAAGAATAATACTCACATTAGAAAACAAAAGATAATACTTTCATTAATAACCAAGCTATGTTAATTAAATGATCTTAATTGGCACGAAAATTAATCAAAAACATCTTGATGTGTGAATATTCTTTTATTAACAATGTTCGGTTTATCATAGTAAGATTTTGAAGGGAACACTTTGGAAAGGGGTGTCCCTTTCATAAATTTGTCTTATGTCCCATTCATAAATATGGCAACACAATTGAAAACCTAATCTCTACCGTTACAATATTGAACAAAAGATTATCTAACATATATCTTATTGGTCCTGAATAAATATCAGTCCAGATGTAATAATAAAGAAATCATCGGTAACAGCACTTGGCAAAACGTTTCAAGAAATCATAAAAAGTTTTACTTTGAAGCACGAAAACATTCAACCGCGTATTACCGCCATCTTTGAAATGGCAGCGACCTGCAGTTAGGCGTGTTTGGGCATGCATTAGGGTTGCGAAAAAATGAAAATACTTTCGTCCTGGGAAGATCCTTTAGCTTTCAGATAATTGCAATGTCCCTTTCAATACGCGTCCCTTTCATCCCACCTCTCCCCGATATATCAGAGTGTAATTAAGTCTTCGTAATCACTTACGTGACTACTAGTCTGCGTTGGCCGAGTACACTTTGTTGGGTTCGACTTACGCGTGAAATATTTATATTAAAATTCTGGTGCAGGATTTCAAACGTATTTTATTAGAATTTTTGGAACAGCATTTGTCTCGAAGCTGATCGGCAATCCCATGGAACATTCTTCTTATTCCCCCAGCTTCGTAGAGACACGTAATCCCCGCGGTGCTCGATTTTCAATTTACACCCGTCGCCGATTAATTCGCCCAGTGACCGCGATTCCCTCGCTCCCTCCAGTCGAGCATTAGTCAGACTTGCCCAGGAGGTCGCCAGGATTTCCTCGAAGGATCTACGGCGGAGCACGCGCTTGGCGGCGGATGATTTCATTAAATGACGCAACGGTACATATCGAAGCCGGTCATTCCTGCGAACGGGGATACCGTATTCCGTTATCCGAGTCACACAGCCGATTCCGTCGCCGGTGTTCTCTCTCTCTCCTCCCCGCTCCTTCCTCCGTGCTTCCTTTTCCCTTTAACGCGAGCCCGTGGAAACTCCGCTGGCCCGCGTCTTCGCGTCCCCCGTCCCATGGCGCACGCAACGCGACAAGTAGCCGGCCTCCTCTCCATCTCTCCCCGCCTGGCTGCCTCTACTCCTGACCGAGAAACCGTAGCAATCGTTTATTGGCGGTGGCCGGATCGCTTGATATTATTCCCCGTGTCGTCGCCGAGGAAATCGCAGCGGAACCGATGGGTCTATGGCGAAACAGAGGTAATACCGTCTTTCCTCCCGGAAATCTCGCGGGAAATCTCACGCGCGCGGTTCTGACGCAATCCTGACGCAATTCTGATGCAGAACTCCAAGGTTCGTTGATATTTCCTATTCATTCCGCTTCCACCGGCGTCGTCTCTCCCCGTCACGCTCGGCCCCTGCAGCCACGGCGGTCTTCTAAGAGGATTAATAATAACCGTGAGGTGTATGAGAGGAGGAGGAGGAGTACAGCGAGACGTACCTGAAAATACATAGGCTAGAGTCATCGAGCATCCTTCATCCTAATTGATGATCGAAGAGAAAACAGGAGGCAAGGTTCCAAGGGGCAACCGCCAGGCAGAAAGTTTCAGTTCCCCGAGATCCTTGGCGCCATCACTCCAACGAAGCTTCTTGAAATATTCGTATTCCTTCCTCCGCTTATCAAGATCCGCGCTGTCCAAACTTTCCCCCCCGTGAAAGTTCCGTCGATTGCATCGTAAACAGAAGACTAATTCCGTTTAAAGAAACTGAAAATAAAATAAAAGTGCCGATGGCCTTGATAGCTCCGCGAACAGTGACTCCGCAGACCTCAGGACCACGGAGAGCCGGTCTTCCGCCGATATCCGCAGAGTAACCGCCGGGATTCGTCGCTGCCCGAAACGGCTCTCGCGTTCTTTTTATTACCGCGGCGATACGGGGAAAAGAAAGCAGAGGCGACCCTTTCCGCGACGTACCGGGCGAAAGTTGCATATTGCTGAATAAACAAGCGCTAAAACGGTTCACTTTTATTGCCCCCCCGCCGCTTTTTAATCGCTCGACTGGAACGAGAGCGCAGCCGCCTTGCTCATTTTCTCGCTTACTCTTGCGCGATGTTAAAGAGATGATCCTGTCTCGGGGAATTTACGCGGGACACGTGTCCTCGAGGGCTGCCTACGCCGAGACACGAGACTCGCCGGCGCGACGAGAAACTACCCAGATTAATGTTCCATCGACGAACGTAGATTGCTTTCATTTTTTTTATTTTTTTTTATTTATTTATTCTTTCCACGCATTTCTTTCTTTTCCTTACGTATACTTTTCGACGTCTAGCTTCGTATCTTTGCAACGCCCAACGCAGTGCCGGCGTGAGCGGAGTGCTTCCGTTTCCTTTTAAATGTATAAATCAAGAGGTTAACGCACAGACTTTCATCGCGCGATCACGAGGCGAATAATGCGTTGACATTATGTATCTTATGCACAGACAAAAATCCATATACGTTGTTTCATGCGTCCGTGGCAAGCTTTCACTTTCATGGTCTTTTCTTTTTCTTTTTTCCAAATCGAATTAACCGCGACGAGGTTTCTCATTTCGCGTCTATCCGCGCGTATCTATCGCGTCGAGGTCTTATCCCCCTCCCCTCGGCTGGGGGGGGGGGGGGCTGGCTGGCGAGGAACAGAAAAGGCCATATTTCTCGCTGGAATCGTACCAAGTTTAGTCACATCGCGGTGTAGGGCAACGGTTCAAGGCAGAAGCATAGCGGTCTCTGGGTCAAGAGCGGCTCGGATCGATGTGACCGAGAGTTTTTGGTGCATCCTGTGACCGCGTTGCGATTGCACGACGCTCGGAGCTATACTTCTCGCGGACACACCTCCCCCGTTCGTAGTTCGTACAGCGATATGTCGTCTTCTGTTTAGTCGAAACGATGGGAAGAGGCTAGAGCCGGTTCACGTTTCGGCAAATCAGGCATCGCGGATTGATACAGCGACCATGGAATCCTTCGACCTCGTGCGTATCGTATAGGTAATCCTAAGAAAGATCTGTCAAGTGAGGCTCACCGCCTGGATCAGCGTCTCTTGAACGGAATCGGGCTGAAAGTGTAGGAGCTAAATGGGCGCTCATGACCCTTGGAGCATTGGGAGCTAATGGTTAATACATTTCTAACAAGGAGAGTATTTTAGATGTCCGCCTCCGATCATTTTGATTTTTGGATATGTCGTAGAGGACCGAAAAATAAGAAATACGTGTTTTTTTTTATTTTTCCCCGTTTTCATATTTGGGGGGGTGAAAACTGCGTTCAAAGTTAGGGTTGAAAAATCATTTTTGTGGAAAAAATTGACCTTTTGAAAATCTGGTGAGTCAGTCATATTTCGCATTCAAAGACACAAAATTCGTCCATTGACACTATTCCCCTATCTCTAATAGTTCCCGAGATATTCCACAAAAATGATTTTTCAACCCTAACTTTGAACGCAGTTTTCACCCCCCAAATATGAAAACGGGGAAAAATAAAAAAACACGTATTTCTTATTTTTCGGTCCTCTATGACATATCCAAAAATCGAAATGATCGGAGGCGGACAGCTAAAATACTCTCCTTGTAAGAAACGAGCTTCGTCTATTGCATTCCTAGATCGTCTGACAGATTTCAGTGGGAGGCAGCGCGAGGCTTGGCCATATGGAGCACAATTGTCTCACGCGTATGCCACTTATCTTAACGAAATTTATCAGACGAGTTAAAAGTGTAATAATCGAAGCGGACTTGTTTATCGAAAACAGTTGACCGTTAGCTGCCGAGATAGCAAGGTGGCCGTGGACGTTCGCCCGGTCCTGTATTTTAAGTTCCATTCCATCCAAGAAGGGAACGCTCCCTAGGCTCAAGGCTGTGACCCTTGCTTGCCAGAGGCACCGAGGAAAGCCAGGACAGTTAATAGGACAGAGAGAGATGCATGCGCGTGGTGTGTGGCCAAATCCTAACCAGTAATAACGTAGGACGTGATTAGTAAGTCTCGCTGCCGGACGATGAACTGACGCATATATGTTTTTGTATGTGACATAAAGATTGCGGCCTGCGGCCGGAAGAGGAGGTCCTGGACCCGGGGGAGACCGATCGGTACGCCGGCTGTAAGGTGAACCGTGAGACGCCACCATCTACAAAGCCGGCCGGGGGCAAGAGCAAGTCCCCGCCGTCCTCTGCGCCCGCCTCGCCGACATCTGCGCCAGGAGCAGCGCCCACGAGCGCGACCACGACCGCCGCCACGACCGCCGCGCCGTCCACGAAGGAGGATCGGGCGATTCTGAGTCGCAGACAGCGAAAGAATCGCACCAGAGCCCCGCGGGACCAGCGCCGAGAGCTGCGCGACGACGAGCACGAGCCCGAGGACGAGCAGGCCGCCCAGCAGCAGCAAAGACACCGCCGTCACCACCACTGTCGCCAGCAGCACTATCCGAACAGCGGGGCAAGAAGCGCAGACTCCAGCGGTATAGCTTCCGCGGCCTCGAGGAACGGCGGCTCCCGAAGGAATCAGTCCCAGAACGACTCCCACCGCGAGGAGAGCAAAGGCGACGGTGCCGCCGGCAACGTAGCGAACAACGGCTCGAGGAAGTCCCGCGGCATCTTCTTAAGCATCCAGAGGAAGGAGCTGCACCACCTGAGCGACGCCGCGCTGGCCTCGCTCCTCCGCAGATACACGCTGACCGGGGAGCAGCTTGCCCACCTCGGCTACCCCGTGGAGTGCAGCTACTTCCCCGGGTACGCGGTGATCATCAATCACCACCAGCACCCGGTGGGCCACCGCCTTCCTCGGGGCTATCATCACCTGGACGCGAACGCGCGTGAATTCGTCCCTGGGAGCGGCAGCGGGTCGTGGACGATGGTGGAGAGCGAGGCGGACAGCGGCAATTGCAGCGGCAGCTCGGTGGAGAGCTCGGACCTGGAGCAGGAGAGCGCCTCGGATAGCGACAAGAGCTCGGACATCGGTGAATCATCGTCATCCTCCACTGACTCATCATCCTCGTCCTCCTCATCCTCATCCTCTGCCTCGAGCTACCAAGAGAAGTCGAGGAGAGACTCCACCCCGGACCCTTACGAGCTGGTGGTGGTAGAGAGAAGATGCGCCAGGTGCTACAAGAGCTTCTACGTGAACCGAGAGGACGGCGAGTACCTGCACGAGGAGCGCTGCGTCTACCATTGGGGCAAGCTCCGCAGCGGCCACGTGGACGGCTCGCACGGTGACACTTGGGAGTGCTGCCGGGGCCGGGAGACAGCCAGGGGATGCACCACCGCCAGGATGCACGTGTGGACCGGTCTGGCGCCCGGTTACAACGGCCCGTTCGACGGGTACGCGCGCACCAGACCCGCCAGGAGCGTGCCGAAGGACGGGAACTACGGGGTGTACGCGCTGGACTGCGAGATGTGCTTCACGCGGCGGGGCCTCGAGGTGGCCAAGGTCACGGTGGTAGGCATGGACGGCAAGGTCGTGTACGACATACTCGTGAAGCCCGACGCCGAGGTGATCGATTACAATACACGGTTCAGCGGGATCACGGCCAAGGACCTGTCGAGGGCGTCCAAGTCCCTCAGGGACGTGCAGAAGGACCTGACCGGCTTCGTCCACGCCGAGACCATCCTCATCGGCCACGGCCTGGAGAACGATCTCAGGGCGCTGAGGATACTTCACACGACGGTGATCGACACGTGCGTCGCGTTCCCCCACTTCCTCGGCTATCCTTTTCGCAGCAGCCTAAAGACTCTGGCGAGGACGGTGCTGCGAAGAGAGATACAGGTGACGGAACACGATTCCGTGGAGGACGCGAGGATCGCGGTGGATCTCATGCTCCGGAGACTGCAGCACGACCTCTCGTAGAGTATCGCCTCGCGAGAGGGACGGAGGGGGGGGGGGGGGGTGGGTGGGTGGGTGGGCGAAGGACAGAGACAGAGAAGAAGAGAAGGAAGAGGAAGGTATACTCGGGGTAACCGAAGACAGTCGAGAGTAATATAGTGCTGATGGAACTGTCGGATCTCTTTATCGCGAGGCGAAATTTTTTATTGGAAACTGCGCGAAGAGGCCTCGGTGTCCTCGTCGAGCCTGCGATACCTGGCCGGGTCCAGCGGTCCGTACGCTTCGCGGGGGTTCGTTGACGGAAACGGACCGCCCCGCGAACCGGCCCGCGCGCGACACTCTTCCGTCAGTGTTCAGTTCCAAGTGAAGTCTGTGATACGTTACATATACAGAAAAGAAAGAAAGGAAAAAAAAAAAGAAGCTACACGTTAACGCGCGATCCTTGTGCCCGTACACGGTGCTCGTCGCCCAGGGACGCGCTCGTCACTCGCACAGATGGACTTAGAAAACGTACACACGCGTACACCCGCATGCCTCCGCACGCATTCGGTCCTCGTGCACGCGCGACATATTCGGCTCATACTCCGCGCGCTAGTTGCCGAGGAAAAGGTTTGGCTCGATTCGATATGACCTCCCCGCTGGAATACTTTGTTTTTCTTTTCTTCTTCGAGAATCTCTGCTTTCGCGCCGGTTGCGCGACTTTCTCAGACGAAGGGCGCAGGGCATCACCTTGGAGATCGTATTCTCTGCTCTCCAGGCACAGAATACAATTTCTAAGCGTGTATAACGTATATACTAGTATAAATAGTAGACTACTGATGTGTACTATGGTATATAATATATACTACTGTATATATCCTGCAGTTAATCAGTAGATCGTCGACTAACGCAACAATGATCTCAGTACAAGTAGTTCCCAATGACGAGTTGATACGATATAAAAACAGTGAGAAATTAGTTTAAAAAAAAAAAAAAATAATAATAATAAATGGGATTTCCGTATTCGACTAGGTGTATATCCGCCCAGCGAGACGTTTTCCTCGACAAGTGATACACCGCGCTCGAAGCACACGCGTGTGTATATGTATCCGAGTCCTCGCATCTTCATGGATCATACCCTTTGTACCTGTGCACATATACGTGTTTATATGTATGTGCACAGCGTAGAAAGACCCATATGTATATGTATGTATACACATATGCATGTATCTACCATATAAGCATAGATATACGTATATGCGCATATACGTACGCGACTTTATGCCTTACGAATGCCTCTCTTCATGCATATTTCATCCGGCGTTGTTTTTTCGTACACGTACAGAGCGAGAGGACACGCGGCGTCATTGATGCTGGTAAGTGTCTCTCGGGCTTCCACGACGGCTTGCATTTAAATTCTCCTCGAAAACCGGCGTCTAGAAAATGTTGCCGAACGAGGACACGCGAGACGATCGAGAAATTATTCGGAATTAACGTGCACTTCATTTCTCTTCCCCCGGCCCGGTTTTAGTTCCCCATGGATCACGGCGTGTACAGAGTTCCGAGGAATCGATAAGACTAGGTCTCGCCTCCTCCGGAGCGTGTCCTCTCCGCCGTGCTTTATCATACCGTACGTGCATGTTCGATCATCGTTTCGCCTTAACGACTCCCTCTCCCTTTGTTCCCGTCCTAAGAGCAAAAGGACGTGCGCGCGATACAGAGCGACATTTTATAACCAATGACGGTAATCCTTATCGGCGGTGTGCGCGCCGGCGAAGTTTCCGTTCCGTACGTGTCCCCGGCACGTAAATAATTAGCGAACGACCGCGCGAGGCCAGGGAATCAATCGTGTGTCTGGTATCGCCTCAAGCCTCTGTCAAGAAGCGCAGGATAATGTTCCGTGATTTTATACTTTACTACCGACATTAGTGACGCCCCGTGTGCCCCCGTTTGTACAGCAGCGTACGCGCGAGAGATAAACGCGCGCGGTTACGAGCACACTCGGCAAGAAAATTTTGTATTCCCCGGCCGAACGATCCGTGTGCCATCGCGCGGTAAAAATAATCCCCGGGAGAGAGGGGGGAGAGAGACCACCTCGCGCGGTTCACCAGCCGAATTTTTACTTTACTATTTTATCACCGCCAAGCGACGAAAGTTATTGCGCGTGGCAATTATTTCTTCTTTTCTTCCACTCTCGTCCCTTTCTTCCTATAGTTTTCTTTTATTTGTGCCGACTCGCGTCAAAACACGCTGTAAACACCGTCTTGTTTTCAACGAACCCGGGGCCTTCTTCTTTCTTCTCGACATGTATATTAGCGCCGACGGTGTTTCTTTTTTTTTTTCCCCCTCTCGTCGCGATCAAACGAGGGAAACCGTTGGCTCGCGCCTCTTAGTTGGTTCACATCGTTTCGCGCATCATGCATTCACGACATTCATACATACACGCGCGCGCGCATACACATAAATCATATCAGAAAGCACCCGATACGGAAGCAATACGTTCATCGCTTTGTAAATAGCATAATATTTATTGGAGCGCATCGCGAGACAATGTACCTGTGCATCCTCCTCGAAGGACGCCCCTCCAGTTCGAGCGACCTGTGCGGTCCGAACGCGCGAGGATTCGCTGGCAATCGATCACTTTCGTTTCTCTCTTCTCCTTTTGTTTTTTTTTTTTTCTTACGAACGTAGCGCGGCTATACCGCTGGAAACAGCGACGGAGATCGTGTCGTCGGACGATTTCGGGTATTGAAATCGAGTGGCGTTGCCACGAAGCGGGCGGAGGGATCGATGGGAATTCTCGAGGTCGAATACAGTATTAGAGAAGACTTTTGTCACGAAATATTGGTCGCCTCGCGGTGTCACGATCGTTTTATTAGACCCTCCGCCTACTTCGAGCCGCGCGGATTCCGAGTCGCTTGAATCTTGGCTTCTCTTTTCTCTCTGTTGCCCCCCCCCCCCCCCCTCTTATTGAGAAATTTCTACGTTATCGTCGAGCAAAGATCTCGTTCCTTTTTCTGAGCACCGCGTCGGAGGAAGTTTCTCGATGAATCATCAGCCTTGAGGCGATCTCGTTCGGCGCGTTGGATGAAATTCGAATTGTCCGCGTCACGCAGAAACCTGTACCGTCATTTCGCTACTATTGTGACTTATTAAAAGTCTCTGAACGGCCTCCTTCCGAGGCGCGTCTCTCCGCGTCGCCGAAATGGAAAGAGGGAAGCAAGAGAGAGAGAGAGAGAGAAGAAACGAAATAGGAGGTCATCGTTGCAAAGCGAATCCTCGCGAGTTCGGAGCGTCCCTGAGAAGAAAACAATGGAAGCGCCCCGACACGAATTCTGCGACAGTGCGAAGCGTATAATGAGCTCCCTCCTACCCCTCTCCCGATATCCCTTCCCGAATTTTTGTACCCTGTGTAAAACAGAAACAGCCCAGGCTCCACAGTGTCTTCGACGATCCCGAACGACGCGTGCTTGTGAATATAAAGTTTAATAGAAAATCGACGAAGCGAAAAAAAAGAGAGAGAATGAGAGTGAAAGAGAGAGAGAGAGAGAGCGAGCGAGCTATACCGTTGGCCGTCCCTGGAAATAGAGTATATTTTGTTGAAACATTCTCGACTCGAAGTTTGCCGGGCGACTCGATGGAACGCGACCGTTCCGCGACGAATCACGCGTGTCCGTCGTTGAGCGTTCTACACTTTCCAAACGCGCTTCTGTTATTTCCGTCGCTCGAAAGCGTTCGCGCCCGCGCGCACGGAGGCTCTCGATTACGTAAGAGGAACCTCGCATGACCGATGGATAGAAGAGCGCGAAGAGCGCGAAGATCGCGCGTACCGAATCACGATCGCCTCTCCACGAATCGGCGGCGATATTCGGCGGGCGGCGAGGCCGTCCCGATCCATCGTCGGGCGATTCGTAATTCGCCCGCGGTGCCAACGCACTCATCGATTAAGTCTGTCGATGAGCGCATCGGGCTGGTTGGTATGGTCCGCCGTGCACGCCCCGTCGCGATGACGGCGATCGGGAACGGGATGCATCGGTCCGAATACTTGCGTCTCGAAGGATACTTAGACGATAAGCGTTAGAAATAGAAAAGAAACGAGAAAGAAAGGCATTGCGTGCGTGTGTAAAGACGGTTGCGTAACCCGGCCGACAGACACGACACTACGTGGCAGAGGGAGAATGGAGAGAGAAATAGAGAGAGAGAGAGAGAGAGAGAGAGAGAGAGAGAGAGAGAGAGAGAGAGAGAGAGAGAGAGAGAGAGAGAGAGACAGACCCGTTAGGCAAAAAGAGTAGTTAATGGAGGCGCATTGTACGAATAACGGAGGTTCGATTGGCGCCGAAGGAAAGATTTGACCTTCCATCCTCGCCCGGTGTTCCTCGTCCAGAGATCCAAGTCATCCACGTTTCCTCCCGCCAGTTGGATCTTCGGGGTAACGAGGACCGAGGCGGAAAGAGTTCCTCCACACTGCCCAATAGAAAGCGCTTAGGTGTCTCCTCCGCGTCTCGAACGCGGCGGGAACCGCTCTCGTCTGACGCACTGCCAAAATTCCCGCGACGACGTGCCTTTTCTTTTTCTTTTTGTTTTTTCCTCTTTGTTTTCTTTCATTTTTTAAATCCCGAGCGCTTTGCATTCTGTATTTTGCTACGAGACGGCGGATGCGATCGGCGAGGAGGAAGAGGAGGGATTATTTCTTTTTTTCTCGGAAGCGCGGCGCACCGATTGGACGCAGGCACGTAGAAAACGTGGAATGCAAAGAATCGACGAAGAATCATATTTTGTATCAGCAACTTATCGATATCTCCGATCAATGATTTTTTATTTAATAAATCTTCTCTATACCAGCATCCGCAACCCTGCTTTTCATTTTCGTCCACGCCTCACGGGGAGCTGGGGCCGACTTACACGCGTCTCCTGTGAAATTAACGAGGCTTGCGCCTGAGAAAGGGGCAGCAAGAAAATGGGAAAAGATGCTATCTAGTCTTACTTTCCCAGTATGTATATCTCGCTTTTTTTTTCTCTATCTCCTTGACGAACCAATTAAAAAGGATCATTGTGCTTGAGAGTACATACTCTTAAGCAGTTGTTTTTGTTGAAAATGATGCATTTCTTGTTCATTTAATTACAAGGAAATAAATTGAAGCTGAGGCTTGTTCTTTGACACAATGTTTAGTAACATCATAAGCTTTAAAAAAAAACATATTTCTTTCGCCAAAAATATGCATTATAGATAGCGCTGCAGATGCATCATTGAAGGGGCTTTTTAAAAAAGTCTCGTGTTTTGCAGCGATTACTTTTAACGAAACGAAACGAAATTCAGCGACTTGCTTGTAAATTCTACTTCAGAATACCTCTGGTTCTCCACTAAACCTATAGAAGAAGAACAATTATGAAAATAACAGCTGCGAAATGGCGACTTTTCAAAGGTACGTTTTTCCGTAGACAGTGCCGAGGTTTTAGTTTGCTTTCATAAAGAATAAAAATTTTTATTAACTTCAATTTAGGTTCATGCCGAAACTACACATTTCGTGAACATCCTCGAATTTTATTTGAATCGATTTGAACCTCCGTTCTTGAGTTATCACTGCAAAACAACCTTTTGTTTTAAACTTTTTAAAAAACCCCTTAATGCATATTTCTGATTAAACAAACATATTTTTTTTTAAAGCTTATGATGTTAACAAACTTTGTGCCGAAGAACAAGTCCCAGCTTCAACTTATATCTTTATATTTAAATGAAAAAGAAATGCTTCATTTTCGACAAAAGCAACTGCCTACGAGTGCCTTTAATCCCTCCCCGTATCTATTTGTTCAAAGTGTTCTTGTCTCCTAAGGTATAAGGAGTATAAAGATCGGTGCAATTAGTAGACTATAAAATCAAGAATAACGGCGCTGCAATAATAATCGTGCCGGTAGGTGCGCGACGCGATCGCTAAAACCGATACTTCACTGCCCTCGCGAGTGATAACGATAATTAACGCGGCGATCGTTCCAGTTCCCGCGGATTTTCGGTACTCGAGTAATCCCGGGACCCGGGCGCCGCGGTAGATTAACGCTAGGCGAATTTAGACCGTAAGGATTGTAATTACGCCCGCCTGCGAAACGACTCCGAGTCAACCATTAGCGGGGACGTAATCATCCGACGCGCCGGCATAATTGCACGCTCCTAACCGTTTCCGCGTTTCTCGCCTCGGCTTTGGAATATCGCTGTTACTCCACTCGAGGGTGTTGATTACGGTTACGCAAATTTTCGAGGATGTAATAATCTGTGGCGCCTTACATCGCGCGAGATAAAAGTATGCCAAGCATCCACCGAGCATCACTCCAACGCTCATTCGGAAGCGCGCCGTTCACAGTAATTGCCAAATTATCCTTAAAGTATTAAAATCCTCGAGGTTTCGTCTATCGCGGATATCAGCTTCATTCTCCATTCATCCTCCACGGGTCTTCCGAGCAATTTGCAAGAGCGAGAGCTTTATCGCACAACCGGAGGGCTCGTTTGAATAATTTGCAGGTCGAAACTTAATTACACTTAAACTGATACCTGCCCTTTAACGACCCTCAATATTTCGAGTGCCCTCGAAACTGTTCGCCGAAGCCAGAAACTCATTAAGAGGTCGTTTGCTTCGCAAAGATTCTCCGCGAACGGAGAGCACAGCTTCTGGCGTCAGCTTGCAGCGCGCAACGGGGAGAGCTTTCGCGAAAGCCTCCGGAAGAAAGTTGCACCGTGCCCCGCGTGATTACGTCCCCCTGTCTTTCGCGACGCTTTACAATGATCGCGGTTCCATCAGGCACACAAAGGTCACGCGTTACATCACGTTTGTTCTAGGAGGTTGCGGTCGTTCCCTTCCGCAATTTCCTACTTTCTCTCTCTCTCTCTCTCTCTCTCTCTCTCTCTCTCTCTCTCTCCCTCTGTTTGGCTCCCTCCGCCTGTCCCCTTATCTCCTTCGCGAACTTCGCCGAACGGGCCCGTTCTCTGCCGGCGTCGCAACGCGCGGCTTTCGCCGCGCGATTTACAGAGGGGAGAAGAAAAAGTGGCTTTTAAACGATGCCGAGGATCGGTCGTTCCGAATCGCGAAATAATTGCGAGAAGAGGCGCGCCCCCCTCGGCCGGGAGAAAGGCGACGACGGCGATGGTCGCGGTTGAGACTGGTCGGGAGCGTTACTATGTAAATAATCGCTGTGTGGTTGGACTGAATGGACTCTTTCTTTTTTTTTTTTTATCCCCCCCCGGACTCGATCGATTGTCCGCGAAACGGAGACGAAACATATCATTCGCGGAGCGCGCGACACTCGGAAAACCACCCGTTCCGAGGGAACGGTGGGACGTGTCTGTCCTGGGGACGAACATATTGCCTCGGTGCTCGGAATAAAACGAGCCAAGCATTTGAACACCGATAATTTGAACGTGTTCCCCCACTGCGATTTAATAAATTGTTGATTTAATACGAACACGCCTGGCTGTTGAATCTACGCGGCTCCTGGAAATAGTTGTGTCTACCCTTTTACAGCTTCGTGTACAGTTCCAAGTGATCCAGAATAGTGGCGCACTGAGATGAAGGGGTAAAAATATTTTTAATGCGAATTAAAGATATAGAAGTTTATTTAGAGAATAAAATCGAGGTTTCTTTTCTTTTTACAAAGCTCTTCAGTCGTGGCTACATTTATCTCCTTTTTCCTTTTTCTCCGAGGGGTGCCAAGGCTCCTTGGCCACTCCTGGGTGCGCCACTGATCCAGAATATTTCGAAGAAGAAGCGACTATGGTATATGGAAAAGTGTGAGTTGAGTTGTTGAGATGAAAACTTTTTATGAGTTCCTTCAACCGTGCAACATCCATTTTCGGGACTCGCCCCATAAAAGCGGAGCATAGGTAAGATATTCAGGGCAGGGCCACCAAAATTTTATTCACGATCCCCCTCGATTTCGTGGGCTGCCTTCTTCCACTCGGCCGCAGAGGCTCGTCAAAGTCACAATAGAGTTCGATGCACCGAAATGGAAATTCCAATGCTTCGAAATGAAAACAGACATGGGATCGTAAATAACGTTCGCTTATCTCCCATCGTGGATAATAATTCAGGTTTCTCTGCGCTGCTTACTTTCCGAAGATAGAGTGAAAACGTCTGCACGCCACTGTTTACGACCCGTGCAGGTCTTTGGACGAAATTGTTCGCTTCCTAGCGCTGGTAGTCCGCTGTGTGTGTAACGAAAGGGGCGAAAAGACCGCAACCGGATTTGCGTACAAAGCGAAAGTGTGGCTCTTCGTCCACTGACACTGGATACACACGATCTTCCAGTACAGTTACGAGACCCGAATGAAACGGTACTCCTCTTAAACTTATTTAACCATCCGGGGCCCGATCTACAGTGGCGTGCAAAAGTATTCGGCCACCCTTTTAAAATCGCACAACTTTCTTCAAATTAATCCAAACGACTTGAGATTTCTTGAGAAGCTAGAGGGATTAGTTTGCCAAATGATGTGATTCGTCGGTTTGAAAAAAAATGGACTTGGTCGGAATAGCAAGAAAAAAAATAGTAAAGGTTGTTTTTTAAACTTTTTTTTGTGAGCCTGTAATGGAAATTCAAATTGATGATTTCGGGAATTTCCGCGATTTTCGACCTTATTCTGCGATCTTTAAGCGTTCATAGTTCAGAGCAACGTTACCCGATTTTGATGAAATTTTAGGCACGTATATAACTTACTTAAATCTGCAAACGAGTTTTTTGAATTTTTATTAAGGGCTCACAAAAAATGTTTAAAAAAACGACCTTTACTATTTTTTTTTTGCTATTCCGACCGAGTGCATTTTTTTCAAACCGACGGATCACATCATTTAGCAAACTAATCCCTCTGGTTTCTCAAAAAAAAACTCAAGTCGTTTGGATCAATTTGAAAATAGTTATGCGATTTTAAAGGGTGCCCGAATACTTTTGCACGCCACTGTAGAGGGGCGCAAGTAGGGCAACTGTCTAGACCGGCGAAATTGGTAAATTGGTAATTTAGGAATATTAAAATGTAGAAAAAAATTCCGCTCGCTGTCAAAAATTATATTTAAAAATAATGAAAAAAGGGCGGCAAGAATCATTTTTCCCCAGTGCGACGGAAGAGCTGGATAGATCGGGTTCTGTAAACATTCGTATCGAACAATGGAATCGTTCTCCTGTATCTCGGGCTGAAGCACCTTAGCGCCGCTATCCTCAGTATTTACTTGCGCGTTATCCGACTGTTCCTCCAATTGCTTTCGTTTAACAATATATTCTCCTCGGAGAAAGCTACCGAGACGATTAACCGTCGGCGCGTCGCTCGAAATAATCGCGAGCCTGTTCGTCGCCGAGCATTTCCAGGGAGAAAGAAGCAGGGCTTGTAGGAGACTATCTAATTGATGCAGCGTACGAGGATTTTCTAATATTCGAATGCTACACAGAAGTGGCAGTCACGCGAGCAGGCGATCCTCCAATTATTCCGAGCAATCTACTTTCACCTGGTCGCGATCGCGTTCGATCGAGCAATTAATCCGACGCCGGCCACCGTTCAAGAATCATCGCTCGATAAAATTATCAGGCATCGTGACGCTCGGTACGAAAAATAATAACCATGAAATTACACCTTCGGATATCGTCGATATCGGCTCTTGATTGCTGCTTGATAAGGTGTCGATGGATAAACAATCGACGGCTGTTGGCGACGATCGCGAGCGGTGATTCCCGCGAATCGATCGTTCGCGGAACTTTGTCACCTGGCTTATCCTCGTCCCTTCATTTATTTTCGGGGGTATCGGATCGTACGAGCAGAGGAGAATAAACCGTGCCGCCGCGGTATCTGGCCTTCTCTTGAATCGAGAACGACGGGAATCCATCCGCGGTGCATTGCCGTCGACCTTTCCGTCGCGCGTTAGAAGAAATTCCACGAGACCATGTCCCCTCGTCGACCATGAGCCTCCACGGCGTCGCGGACGTCGGGACGCTATTAATACATTTCGCACATAACTACACAAAGAGTCGTTTCTCTCGCGAGTCCTACGCCCGAAGCCTGTTTTTCCCGCTCGGTGGCAAGGCAGGTAGGGTTACTCCTCGATCAACTACCCGCCGGAACATAGGCAACCCGCGCACCTTCTAAGAAGAAACGTGTAACGGTGATACCGCTGGCTGGCGGCGTTCATCGCAGAGTTATTCGAGAGTAACGAATAATTTTTCATTCGAATAAACTTTTTTATTTCATTTCATCAAACAGCGGTGTACAGAATCGTATTTAAAATATACTTCTAACAAGGCGAGTATTTTAGGTGTACGCCTCCGATCATTTTGATTTTTGGATATGTTATAGAGGACCGAAAAATAAGAAATACGTGTTTTTTTTATTTTTCCCCGTTTTCATATTTGGGGGGTGAAAACTGCGTTCAAAGTTAGGGTTGAAAAATCATTTTTGTGGAAAAAATGGACTTTTTGAAAATCTGGTGAGTCAGTCATATTTCGCATTCAAAGACACAAAATTCGTCCATTGACACTATTCCCCTATCTATAATAGTTCGCGAGATATTCCACAAAAATGATTTTTCAACCCTAACTTTGAACGCAATTTTCACCCCCCCCCCCCCAAATATGAAAACGGGGAAAAATAAAAAAACACGTATTTCTTATTTTTCGGTCCTCTATAACATATCCAAAAATCGAAATGATCGGAGGCGGACACCTAAAACACTCTCCTTGTAAGTTTATTTTTGTTTATTTTTATTAATGTTTGGGATAATAAGATAGTAGAGATATTGAGGGTCAATGCAGCCAAAGTATTTATTTATTTATTTATTTAAACGGCGGTAGGAGATTTAGCCATATTAAGTCTTCCTCTCAAAACTAACGAGAAGACCATTTCTCGCTGCAGAAAGGAGAAATGGTCGAGTTATGATTTTTTTATTATTCTTGTTTATATTTTTATCTTTTATCATTATTTTATTATTATTATTGTTTATTTATTTTATTTATTCACTTGTGTATTCATCTGCATTGCTAATCGCCGGTAGGTAAAGAGTTGACTTTTTCTATGATGCGTTCTTTACTTTTTTAGAGTAAAAAACTTAAATATCATTGAATCTGTGGTTGTATTCTCTCATAAATAATTTTGATTTCTTCTGTGTTATTTTTCCATGAATAATTATGTGAGTGGTCTCTGCCAACGACGAAAACCATTTCTCCCGGCACCTCGGGCGAGGTGGTCAGATGTCATGACTTCAGTTTTCAACCCGATTTACAGTAATTATATTGTCTTAAAGCAAATATCGACCAGATTTTCTGAATCAGCATAAAATTCTGAACATACAGGTTTGTTCTGATAAAATAAGTAATTTCTATATTAGTTTTAATAGCCATTTTATATTAGGTCGACCGCGTCTCCCTGATTTACCCTATGCCCGAACTCTGGTGCGTCGTTGCAAAACGAAATCTTACAAGGGAACATCCCGAACCCGGAAATTCGAAAAATCCTGAAACTTTGTGAATATGTAGGGAATTTCCTCCTGATCACAACGCAATTTTTGTTTGCTGCCCAAATTCACTCTAAGGGGGTGTAATTGACCGCTGGAAATCCGGTTATTTTCCGATTTTGTGTTATAACTCGTGAAGTGTAAACTAATTGTTTCACCAGAATCTAATTAAAAGAAGTAACTTTTGTCTTGAAACTTTTTTTCTATCTCTTACAGTTGGCGAGTTATAACACAAAATCGGAAAATAGGCGAATTTTCAGCTGTCAATTACATCCCCTTAGAGTGAATTTGGGCAGCAAATAAAATTTGCGTTGCAATCGGGAGGAAATCCGCTACATATTCACAAAGTTTCAGAATTTTTTGAATTTTCGGGTTCGGGATCTTCCCTTGTTAGTAGAATCAATTGAAGCCTAGTGGCGCAGAAAGCTACCAACCCCCGATGATCTGAAGCTGAGTAAATTTAGTTTGAAGATTTTAATTGTTAAAGAAAAGTAGCTTTAATAATCAATACTATTTTAAATTTTCTCTAGTTTTGGTTCTTCAAGCCTAAAATGGAACTATGGCTTGGTGGTAGTTTTAGTAATTGTATAATATAACAGTTCTTCTACGAGCCGATAATATTGTGCAAAATAAAGTTCACAAAATTATGGGAGCCCGTATGGTGTTCAACTAATTCTTTATCATCTCGAGGGTTGGTAGCTTTCTCCATAACTATGCCCAATTGTTAAGAGAAGTCGACTGGTCTTTGGCGAGGGAATTGCCTCGGATCATCGTGGTTATCAGCCTCCGAATCGAAGCGTGGCGCAACCCTCCCTTCGATAACCGTCCCCGCTGAACCTTGCCACGCAAAAAGCGCATTAATTCATTAGAGATTGGACGAGCCAGTATGGCGTTACACGGATGGACCGTGTAACGCTTGCGTAACGAGTAGCCATTCAGTGACTTTTTTCCCTTCCTTATCGCGGGAAATATACGTATCAGCCGGTCCTTGAGAGCCCAGAAGAGCCGGGCTCCTTCGATTATCTCGCTCTATGGAAAACGCCGACAGCGGCGCCTTACGAAATTCGGCCTGCCGATCTCCAGCAAGAGGATAGATTTTCTGGAAGTCGGGCTGGAGGAAGGTGGAAAAGATTCGCTATAGAAGCGACCAGCGGCCGCGCAATTGTTGCACAACGAGCGATTATTACGCCTCGCATTGCGTAATCCCGGTATCGATTCTGCTAAAGACGAGCCGATCGCCCGCGAGCGGTCTGACTGACGCGCTCGCGATACCGTATTTTGCATACGTAATTGGTCCTATCGGGGGGGGGGAGAAGAAAATTTCAAGGCCCGCGCCGAAGGTCGCCTGATTAACAAATCCTCTGGTTTTTAATCCACCAGCAACGACGGGCTTCCGGGGACGAGGCGTTGAATAAAACACGCTTCCTCGAAACTGAAGACCGTGGAAGCCGGTTCCTTGGACGACACGAAGATAACGAGCGTTTCTTCTTAATCGCTGAATAATCGCGTACAGACTGTTACATCTAGCAGCGTGGCGATGAACGGGCGGTTAAATGACGTCCGAATATCCAAGGCCCGCGGAGTTAAATAAAGCGTGCTCGGGCCGCGCGTGCATTTGCATTGAATGTGTATCGCGGAGCTGTTGAAGTGGACGCGAGATTATATGGTGAACGCGGCGGGAAGGAGTCAGCCGGGCTCCCCTGCTGGACGTTCGGAAGGTTTTTAGGCGGGTCAGGGACGTTTCGGGAGGCGTTGCCGCCTCTCCTTTAAATTTATCCTTCACGGCCGCGGCGAACCGGTGGCCACTTGCTAACAGGCCCGGCGAACGTGGCCAGGCCGTTGAACCTGCCGATTTTTGCCCCGAAGAAACAGATACTCGGGGTGAACGATCGGCTAAGGTCTCGGATTAAAACGCGCGGCCTTATGTTAGAAGCTGCCGAGAGCGCCGAGACCGAATTATACAACGGCGGAGGCGAGATTTCGCCGGGGCCCCCCTCGTTCAGTCTCGTTTGGCCGATGATCCTAGGCATTCCTGGCTGTTTGCTCCGCCGAGGACATTCCGAAATTGCTTAACTGTACCGTTACGGTTACGAGGATCCATTCCGGAGCCTGTACCCTCGCCGGGGATCCTCGAGACATGGGATCATTGGGTTCGTTTAGCGACGGGGGCTTCATAATTAAAGCCAGCGATAGTTATCAGCTCCCACAGGTGAATCTACTATTCTCTTTCTCTTGTTTCATATATACGGGAAGGGGGGGGGGGCGTGATGGCGAAGTTAAGGATAAATGCAAATAAAGTGGCGATGGTAACTTTTAATTAAGACTTTACGACTCGCAATACAATTATAAGTTGAGGCGTTAGAGCACCTTGGCCAGGTCAAGAAATATCGCATCTTTGGGAATTTATTTCTAAGTGACAAAAACACTTTTATTGATAAAATTTTTTCAATAAAGATAGAGACATCTTTGATTAATATATACAATTTTTTTTTCAAATATCAAAACAATTACGAGAACTTTAAATGCGTTTTTCTTGAAACCACGTTTTCCTAAACGGTGCACGCTGTAATTTGAGTAAAACACTATGGATTTTTATACAATTTTATTTTAAAATTTTATTATTAAATGTATTCTCTATCGTCTGACCGTCAATTTTTTAAATTTGTTGAAAAATAACAAAATAACTACACTTTGAAGCAAAAAGCTCATTTCCGTGTGTAAGAAAATGGAGTTTATTTACGAATAAGTCAGGTAAAAATTAAAATATCGAAAAAATTTATGGTCGGACGATAGAGAATACATTGAAGAAACTCTATGCAAATTTGTCTAAAAATTCCATAGAGTTTTACTCAAATTACAACGTATACCGTTTTGGAAAACATGATTCCGAGAGAAACGCATTTAAAGATTTCAGAATGTTTTGATATCTCAAACAAAATTGGATATATTATTCCAAGATGTCTCTATCTTCACCGAAAAATTTTTATCGACAAAAGTGTATTTGTCACTTAGAAATAAATTCCGAAAAATGCGATATATCTTGACCTAGCCAAGGTGGTATAACCCCTTAATAATCTAGTATTTGGCACAAACTTTGGGCAATCTGAGATCAAGCGTCTAAGTTATTAATCTTTAAAAAAAACAACAGCGAAAAATCGTGTCGACCCTATCGCAGTCGGAGCAAGATGGTTTGCCTAAGTACTTTCACAATCGATAGAAATATGAATTTCTTCTGAATTATTTTCGCCAACCCGTGGGCATGTATAATTTAAAAGCACGTTGACCATCAACTGCTAATTCACCTTCGAAGCGTCTCGTCGCGTGTGCTCCGCGCGCTCTCGTCGACCCCCGCGTTCGTCCCTTTGTCCACTTTATCTTTTCCATTCGCCGCACGTGATATACGAGGCCTATCAAGCTCGAGGCCCACGAGACCAAAGCGTATTATTTACGGCACCCGGCAGTTGAACTGAACCAACACGACACATCTGGACGGGCTGCAACGCATTCAAATGGTATACACCTCCGCCGAGATGTTTCGCTCGCAGTGCTCAGCGCTGCAGCTCCTCCCCCGGTGGTTCGATAAAGACGCCGGGCGTTAAATGCGACGCGAATCGCGTGTCGCTGACGGCCGCCGAGTTTGCACAGCTGGAGGGACGGCTAAGGACGACACCAGGCGGATCTCTCGAGGCTCGCATTGAAATTCGCCTACGCGAAGATATAGCCGGAGCCGCGTCACGCCGGTGACCGCTAAGAAGGCCCGCGGAGCCGTCGGGGGTGAAGAGAGGATGCTGCTTTTAATCAGGGCATGTCGGCCAGATAGTTGCAGGTTACGGAGAGAAAATCTGCCGGCTCCGCGCGGCTCAACAACTTTCTTTCTTCGGATAAGGCGCGCGGGCACGCGGCGGGGACTCGAGGAAGCCTTTCCTACGGCTAACAGCCACGACCACCGGGGCACGGAGACGCGAGGGAGGACAGGAACTTTCTCCACCTCCGTCGGTCGCGCCCGCTCCACCTTGGTAACCGTGGCCGTCTCGTAACTTCAGATCTGCCCGGTACTCGATGAAAGTCCCATAGAAACTTCATCGGGCTTCTCTGTCTTCTCAGTAATTGTTAACTATTAGAGAGGTATCAGGATCGAAATTCTATTTGCTCAGAGCTTGGAGTAACCGGGAGTATCTGGTGAACACGGCGTACGCTTTTAAATCCGTTTGATAATGGTAGAAAGGAAGCTTATTCATATGCACGAAGACAGCGTAGAAAGGAAATGGAGAATAACAGGACGAAAGGTATTAATGTTCCTTCTCGATGGCGGCCAAGTTAGACCGCGATTGGCGTCGTTGCGGTATCCTGTGGGCCAGCAAAATATTTACTGTGGTCATACTCGCTCCGTTAGACCGATTTTGTCGGTGCCCGATAAATGGCACTTATGCCACGATTGGCGTTCTGTCTGTGGAAAGTAAAATACATTTGAAACGCGGGTATATTAATCTCACCTTCGGCGAATAAAGCCCGACGCTCGGGCTTGTCATCACTCGACGCCGAGGCGAGCCATTTACTTATACCTCGATGAATATTCTAATCGCCAGGGATCGTCCAATTTTCCGACTCGCTTATTACTCCTTATTGGCTGGGTAAGTCTGTTATACAGCTGGACGCGCCCGCTCGTAAAACGATACTCGCGTGATTCATCGTTAGCACGGTTTTATCGACTTTCTTGAAAATTTCTCCGCCGCGGCTAGGCACGGACGAAAGAAATCAAGCGTATCGATTTCCGCCGGCGAGCACGTCGGGCCTCGACATTTCGATTCTTTTTTATTTACCGAGAGGAGAAGTAAATCTTGCGAGGTTAAGATCGGTTTGAAGCGGTTCGCGACGATGCAGCAAGCAGCTGAGTAGAACGTTTAACTTTTAACGAGATTTCTTTTCTATTATTTACCATGGATCAATCGTCGAGAAGACCTTGTACTCTTATGCAGCAGTTTGTGTCGAAGTCAAACAGCTTCTCGATCCTGCGTGTTGGCGAAGCTTAAAAAATTTACACATCCGAGGTAATTGCTCGGCGTTGACAGAGCGATTACGATAGGCGTCCCACTTTTTCAAATCGAGACGAGTCCTTGTGACTGTCGACGACGGAAGAGTCTATTTTTATTTCACGCCGCGGTGCCGAGTCGAGCGGAAAAAAACGATCCATCTTTCGCAGGCGATCGATAGACGAAAATTCTATTGGACACGGGGCATTAAATATTCTGGAGATAGGTTAGGCCAGTGTCGATTGAGAAATCAAACGGAAGACACGAACGTGGCTCCTCGTTAGTTCGCAGATTGCGACACGCTGTGTTCGATGTTACGTCAGTTCCTGCTCCCGATATATATATCTCCTGTCAATCGAGCAACCAGCTAATAATCCTTTCTTCTTTCTGTTTACACACTCGTGACGTAAATGAAGAGGCGCATGAGTTTCGCTCATAACATTTACTTTGTTTAAGAATAAAAAGAGTACATTCGAGTGTGACATTATTTAAAAACGTGTTCCTTGGCGGGCGATTTACGTCAGTACGATAATCGAGATCCCTGCGAGATCGTTGACACAAAAGTTCACATTTCACCGTCGACACAATTCCATGTTGATCTTTTGCCATTGTTACGCGACCTATCAAATGTTCCCGTAGTACGACGATATTCCAGCAGCAATGTTTGCCGAGGATTGGCTGCCGTTCGGTAACTCTTTAAGCTCCAGAAGAAATATTGCAGAATTGTATTCGATGCTCGCAACGCCGCGCGAGAAAGCGCAGAAACGGACTGATAAGAATTCACCGTGCAACGAAAACGAACACACGGCGTGGGTGAGATTTATATTTAGCGGGTCGTATATTAATGTCGAGTGTCGCTTTATTGCAACGTGCTACTCTCGTTCAACCCTGGTCACGCTTTCTCCGGCCAGTGCCAGTCGCAGTTCTGCTTTTCCATTTGCACAAGCCACGGAGCAATTACATTTTAATTCTCCGTGAAAGCGACACTCGTGTCATCTGGTGAACGGGCCTGGATTTCGGGTGTCGCTGCGACACGTTTATCAAGTAGAAGAGTTTCGAAACAAATAGAAATATGAAAATACTTGAGAAAATTTACTGTTTAAGAGCACAAAGTTCACGGTGTTTGAGATACTAGAAGGGATATTCGAATTTGCACGCTTTGAAAGTTAGACGTTCGAAGTTGTATTAGAAGATTGAGTCATGGAGTCAGAGGTTGTGAGAAACTATTAGAAGCTAGAAGACCTCTGGCGGCGCTACTGGCGAACCAGCACCGCGGGCCCAAGGGGGGACGTGGGGGACGGGAACGTCACAGGAATAAGTCGAAGTGTTCTCGAAAAAGTACAGGTTATAGTTGCATCGCATCTTTCACTTTTGATTATATTGACCAACAATGTTATAAGAAACATTCGGTTTCTACAATCCCCTGATGGACTAGAAGATTGATTAATCTTCTGGAAAAAAGCTCGCGAAGATGTCAAATCGGAATGAGAGCAAGGGTCTGATTCCGCCCCGATGGCTTCACTGTCCGCGAAAAGCGGTCAAATTAATTCAGAATAAGTTTCTCGCTTTCAAGACTCCGCTGTCGTCGGCATTTGATAGCCAGGTGCCGGAGGAATGTCGGTTCACAGTGGATATGTTGTTCGCGTCCCTGAAAAGTCAGAAGCTGAAGCTGGGCCTATGGATCGATCTGACGAATACTTCACGATTTTATGATAAGAAAAGCTTGGAAGCGTACGGTTGTAAATATTTGAAGCTGCAGTGCAGGGGGCACGGTGAAACTCCTTCGGAGGAGCAAACACGAACTTTTGTACAAGTCTGTAAGAATTTCATATCGTACAATCCGCTAGAAATCATCGGCGTCCACTGTACGCACGGTTTCAACAGAACTGGTTTCCTTATAATAAGCTACTTGGTAGAGAACGACGGCACCAGCGTCGACGCTGGTTTGGTAGAATTCGCGACAGCTAGGCCCCCGGGCATCTACAAAGCCGATTATATTCAGGAATTGTTCAGGCGGTACGACGACGTTGAAGACGCCCCCGACCCACCGCCTAGACCAGCCTGGTGTCTAGAGTACGACGATTCTAACGTAGAAGATACAGACGACGGCCCCAGCACGGAAAGCGGCGATAGTCATAAGCAAGATGTACCTAGTAAGAAGCGCAAGCGCGAATACATTAACAAGAATCCAGTATTCATGGCTGGCATACCTGGCGTAGCTCCTATTCTGGAGGAGCGAAAGTTAAGAGGAATACAACGACGCGTTCAAGATATATGCTCGTGGGAATCGACAGGATTTCCGGGCTCCCAGCCTGTTTCTATGGACGAGGATAATATTAGGTTGCTACACGAGAAACCGTACATGGTGTCATGGAAGGCAGACGGAACCAGGTTAGATGATAGTTTACTTGAAATATTAGAAATAGCTGTGACACTCATCGCTCGTATACGCTCAGGTACATGATGATGATACAAGCGGACGGAGAGATTTATTTTATAGATAGAGACAATAGTGTCTTTCAAGTTAACGGATTGACTTTTCCCCATCCGAGAGACATATCCAGAACTATCGGGGACACATTGTTGGACGGCGTAAGTGGGCGGCGTAGAATTTACGAACCTCGGCGATTACTTTGCAGATGCTCACAGAGATATTTTTCTAGGAAATGGTGATCGATATACAGAAAGATGATGGTAAACAGATTCCGAGATACTTAATTTATGATGTGATTATGTACGATGGTAATGACGTGAGTAAATTACCGTTCCATCCCAATCGTTATCAAATCATCGAGCGGGAGATTATACATGGCAGACGTAAAGCGATGTATAAAGAGAGAATACGAAAAGAGAAGGAGCCGTTCGCGGTACGGTTGAAGTACTTCTGGGACGTTAATCATGCCAGCAGTGTGCTAGGGGAGAAGTTTGCTAAACAGCTCGGTCACGAACCTGACGGCTTGATATTTCAACCCGCTAAGGAACCGTATTGCCCGGGAATATCTAAGGAAGTTTTGAAATGGAAACCCTTGTCGCATAACTCTGTTGATTTTAGATTAAAAATAGTCACAGAATCTGGCCAGGGGATCCTTCCGCAGAAAGTTGGACTACTCTTCGTTGGCGGATTAAACGTGCCATTTGGTAAAATGAAAGCGACCAAGCAAATAAAAGATTTGGACAACGCGATCGTGGAGTGTAAATTTGAGAACGGACAATGGGTTTTTATGCGCGAAAGGACTGACAAATCGTTTCCTAACTCTATGAATACAGCTCAGTCTGTATGCAAAAGTATTGGCAAGCCTATAACGACGGAGCGACTTATAGATTATATCGATAGGCACAGATTTCTGCGAGACGATTCTGACCTCATGCCACCACCGAGCAAACGAATGAGATGATTGGATAATAACTGAGAACTGCCGACGAATAGGCGCTACTTTACCAGTACTACTGTTTACTTGGAATTAAAGAATGGTATACTTATCGTGACATCTAGAGAGGTTTACAAGCATGAAATACTTTTACCTAGTTCATTGTACTCGTTCAAAGTTACTTTATTTGCTGTAAAATCTTAAGAAACTGAAATTGTTCATTCAATAAAAAAAATTTATAGTAATCCATGTGTAATGTTTTCTTGCTCCCCTCCTTACTGCGTAGATATAGCTCACACGGGCCTCCCCGAATTGCAATTGTATCCGTCGGATGATTTTCTATTTATAAGGGGACAAATCGCAATCTATGTAATCTTTCCTGCTTTTCAGATAGAACCGTGCTGCTGTGGAACACGAAGGAGCTTACGATAAAGGAGAAGAGATCTCTACGCGTGAACATAGAATTCGACCATGCAACATTGATACGTTGGTCGCCGGACGGCAAGGCTTTCATCATTCATAAAGGCGTAGCGAACACCATCGAAGTCTACAAGATTTCTAAAAAGCCAGATGGTTCTTTGGCTTCGGCAACGAAAGCTCTGGAGTTTCCAAAGGTACGCATGATTTTAAACGGATTTAAAGCTTAAGCCTTATCTTTTGTAATGACGTCCTCCATGTACCTGATATATTATCAATGTTTCAGCGGCACGTCGAGGATGTAGTCGGCATGGATATCGCGTGTACAGGGAAGTACATTATGACGTGCAGCAAAACGAACGATCTGATAATATGGGATCTTAAAGGGCAGATTCTTGCAACTATAGAATTGTATCTCGGATCTACTTATCGAGCACGTATATCACCCTGTGGACGTTTTGTCGCTGCTTCCGGTACGAACCATTTAATCCTCGCCAACTGTGGAATAATATAAGCTACTTAAGGGGGTAGTGGGCTATTTCAGCTTCAGAAACTCGATTTTTTTTACTGATTTTAAAAGTCTTATCCTTTATGAAAATTTTAAACAAAATTTCATGAAGAAATTCAAGTAATTGTCGAAGTTATAGCAGCGAACGTAATCGAAACTTAACTTTGAAGCCGGTTTTCTCGAAACAGCATTTTCAGAAACGGTGTACATCATAACTCTTGAACCAATGAATATTTTCGCTTAAAATTTTAACTGGAGCTGTAGAATTCCATCCTCTATCGTGTAGAAATTCCGCATCAACATTTGATGTTTGTAAAACATTTTATAACTGATTAAAGACGATTTTTTCCCGTAAAAATGTGGGGAACAAAAAATTGATTCATGTGTAACTTCCACAATTTTTGTTCAAATTCATCGGCAAGTTTCCACACTGTAGATATTTGTGTATAGAATAATCACCTCAAAGCATTTTGTTGTCAGATGATTGGTTCACTTGAATCGATGTGCACCACCTGCAGCGGCGCATCGTTCAGGACTATCTTCAACGATTTATAACTTCGACAATTTTATACATTCCAACGATTGTTTTTTTGTAAATACTCGCAAACGTGCCCGCAATAGATTGTCAAAAGCACGACTGTAACTATTGTTTGGTATCAAAGAAACTAACGATTTTACGTATCCAATAGTCCACTGAAAATTTTATTTGCCCAGGATTCACGCCAGACGTAAATGTGCTCGAAGTGGTATTCACTAAATCTGGAGAATTCAAGCAAGTGGCCAGGGCATTCGACCTCGCCGGTCATTCGTCTGGAATACTTGATTTCAATTTCAGTGCCGACAGCAGCCACATGACTACTATATCGAAAGACGGAACTTTTCGCTTGTACAATACAAAAAGTAATAGAACGATTAGATGTTAACTTCCTCGCGAGATAACACCTGTCTACGGAATCCCGTTATAATGACCAAGTTCCATATTTGCAGTTGAATTTGAGAAAGGAGAAGGCCCGCATGTACTTTTAACAGGGACGTGGGACACTGCAGCCACTGCTAACATTGCGCTGTCTCCTAATTCTGAAGTTGTGGCGATAGCCCATGGATCTTCGTTAAGTTTTTACTCCACGATCACTGGCTCGTTAGACAATACCATAGAAGATATTTTTGAGGGTACCTCTCTACCTTTTTTATTTACCCTATCGCGCACTCGACGTGAACTCGCGTGGTCATACTTGCGTAAAAATGGTTGCAGGTCCCATTACGAGCCTAGCCTTTGATGCTGTTGGAGAATACGTCTTGGTTTCCGGATACAAGCATATAAAGGTCTTCCGCAACGTTACTGGTTATCGAGTGGCGATCGAATCAGCGAAACGCAAGCTCACGCAAAAGCAGACTTCAGCGACCAAGGAGCGCTTGGACAAACTCATCGTCGACAATAGAGAGTTCCTCCAAGCAATGGGAGAAAAGTGTCCTTAATAAATCGACTGTGACGTTCTTAATTTCTCATGGCGAATGATTTCAGGATTATGCTCGTACGAAATAAGATTGCATTTAAAGTGGCATTTCTTCCTTGCGCAAAGAAAAATTGTTTGTAACGTAATTTCTTAATATACTTGAATAAAGGGGTTCATATGAATTCATTCGTTTATAGAAGTAATTGGTTTCCGCGGGTCTGAGCTATGCCTATTGATTTGTCGGTAGGCCAGATCCGTGGCTCGAAAGTGTGCGAGTAAAACAGACACTTGACTTTCTTCACCTTGGGTATGTAAATATTTGTTTCCGGCAACGTTTGTTTCATTTATTCTGAACTGACAGTTGCGAAACACGAGGAACTATGACTACAGCGATAGAGGTTTGCCAATTAATTAGTGGATTATTTGCATTGCAAATATTTATAATCCTTATGGATTTCAGCAGCCGACTTCACCGTTCGGATGGGATTTGATAAACGATTTAGGCGCCTTACCAGAAAACGAGGATACTAGTACGCACACGTTTACTAATTTGTAGATTATCGCTGCCTTTCGATTAGCTTCGAAAGCACCAGTCAATGAACAGTGGTGTTTCTCTTCTTTAGTTATAGACTTCCTTTTGGAACGGCTGCAGCGTGGTCAAATTTACACGTGGGTCGGCTCACTGCTCTTGACATTGAACCCTAATAATGAAGTGTCTACGTCACATTTATATAATTCCGCAGAGTTTGATAAGTACAGCAACATGTCCAACGCTATTTACGAAGCGAATCCTCACATATTCACCGTGGCCGCCAAGGCACATTACATCCTCACCCGAGAACTTAGTCAAAATTGTCAGGTAGTGTTTCTAAATCTAGATACAACGGATCCAACCGCTCGATAGATTTATCATAAAATTATGAATTAAGGTAATTATTATAAGCGGAGAAACCGGAACAGGAAAAACGTTCAATGCCTTCAAGTGCCTGGAGTTCCTTAGCGCGGCTAATAAAGCTTCAGCGTTACCCTGTCAAGGGGATTACATGCATAATATCGTGCCAAGAATCACAGACGCTTGCCGCTTAATATCTGCGTTCACAACTGCGTGTACCGAAAGGAACGAAGTAAGCTCCAGGCATGGGCAGCTTGTGCGGCTTCACTATAAAGCTGGTGCTATCTTCGGCGCGACCATTGATTCCTTTCTTTTGGAGAGGAGCAGAGTAACAAGGGGTTCGAATAATTTTCAAATATTTTATCAGGTATGATTCCCTCCGCTCAGCTATCTGCTTTCACGCGGATAACGATATCCCTGTACCAATACGAAATAAAAAAATGTATTTCAGATGCTGTTTGGAATGTCGGACGCAGAACTCGAAGCTTTTAACTTAACTAAATGCGAGGATTACGATCTACTGAACACTGTAGACTGTAATAAGAGGAAGTGCTTTCAAGAGGGCTTTCAAGATACTTTAAAAGCACTGAAAGTGCTGGGCTTCGATGTCGACCAGAGAAAGCAGATCTTCAAAGTTCTAGCGTTATTGGTTCACATGGGAGATATTCGATTTAAAGAGGACGGCGAAGCTTGTACAATCGATCTCATTGACCAAAGTATGTAAACAGCAGCAGGTGTTGGGGAATCCATGCCAGAAGAGCGAAGAATTTTATAAAGCTTGATTTTTAGAATCCAGGGAAGGTCTAAAAAATACTTGTATTCTTAGCTCTTTAACCGAGGAGGCAGTAACGGAATTGCTCACTACCATTCTCATAAACCCGAGGAGTATTTGGCGAAAGCATACCTCGTATCATCGCTACCTCGTTACTGTAGGCGCATGTCGTAACAGAGTGCATAGTATAATTAGACATTTGTACGATCTACTTTTTCACTGGGTCTTGAATCGCGCTAACGATGCTTTATCTGTGAAACACGAATATTCGGAGTGGCTTGGTATGTTGCAAGGCTTGATATTTTGTCCAGCGCTACAGATTTACATTTATCTACACTTCTTTCTATCGTTTAGGGATACTGGACATATTTGGTTTCGAATCATTCGAGAAGAACGGTATAGAACAGCTTTGTGTTAATTATGCTAACGAGAAGATGCAACAGCACTTTATAGAAACGTATCTGGAAAATAGTCGCAAGGATTTACACGAGGAGGGTTTTATCGAAAACGGTAGTCCTCTGAATACTATTAACATGTACAAGGAACGCTTGAGTGTTCTCGAAGAAACTTTGTTCTCGATCCTGAACGATGTGTGTAATAAAAAATTGTTTTATTTTACGCAGTCCTTGGCATTGCAATGAAGATATTATATTTTTATATCGTAGGCTTGTCAATCTCCTGTAGCGATTAGCGTATCTGCAGTTGTACAGTTAGTTTGCGGAAAGTCGCGTAACGTAGAGAGAAAAGTTTTAAGCATCAAGGAGGAAAATTTCGTTGTAGAACATTATTCTGGCCCCGTTGCGTATTCTATTGCAGATTTGTTGTCCAAAAACACTGATAAGGTATGAAATGCATTGCACGATCCGATGCAAATGTTATTAATAATGCCAGAATTCTTTATAGGTTCCAAGTGAAATATCCATGACTTTCAAGGCTAGTAGGAATAAATTTCTTCGCTCCTTGGTTGACATCGATGAAGAACAACATTTGCATACTGTGAAAACATCTACTAAAAAGGGAACCATGTTAGCTAAATTGAAATATAATATAGATACACTTATCAAGGAATTAAGTAAATGCGATTTGCACTACGTGCGTTGCGTTAAGCCCAGGTAGAGGATATATTTGCACGATTAACTATTATATATTCCCTTAGGATTAACATAATTCTACATTTATTGATCAATCATTTTTCAGTCGATCGAATGATTCCGAGTGGTGTCGAAAAGAATTTCGAAAACAATTGGCCTGCACCGGCATCTTCGATGCCTTGAATGGGAAGGAAATTAAAGATTTACACGCGAATGAAAATGTAAATGATGTACATTTAGAGGATACGAATAATATTGCAACGAAGAAACTGGGCGTTTTGGGGAAACTGCAGCATGATTTTGAAAACGTGCAAAGAAAGTGTATGAATCTCAAGGGTCAACTAAGAGATCTGCATGTTAAAAGATGCTTGAAAAACGTTACAAAATTAATGGAGAAGATCGATCCCGACAAATTCACAAAGTCTAAACATTGCAAAAGTGCCGGCAAGCGTAAGAAAACTGTAGACGTTAACTGTACTGATAATAATAACAATTCATTGAGACAGTGTTTATGGTGCGCGGCAATAAAGAATTCCATATCGAACACAGGACTCACAGAAAACGATGACAACCAAAGATACCCTGTATATTACGATAAGGTTTGTACGTTTATTCCATATCTCGGAGTTGATTTCAATATTTAAACGATATACTATGTTTAGGAGAGGAATTTATACACCATTGAAATGAATTCTCACACGCTTTTCTGCAAACACGGAATTTTGAGCCGACGGCGACTTACTGCTGTAAGTAGTGCATATAAATGTTTCACTGTGTTAACAAGTAATATTAACGATGTTAAAAATATTTCCGCGTCAGGTGCCAATTAGATTACACACTCGTCCCACCTGCGTGATTAATTCTCACGTAATCCCACGCTCCGAGCTACCACAAGGACTGCAGGACTGTCTTTAATCGAACGTGAATTAATATTTTCTCGATGAGGTCAGTCAATCACTTTAATCATTCGTTTGTGGAATTTAATAAACAATTTATTATCGTACTTTTATAGCGGTATACAAAAGACATTTGTTGTAAAAACACGGTATTATCATAAGGAGGATCATAAATAACAAACCTTAAAACGCTATGTACATGTGTTAACGCAGAATAATGTTTTCCCGCTACAACGGGAGAATGCTAAAATCGATGTATTTTCAAATAGAGCCGGAATTTAAGAATTTTTAAAAGAAACTAATTTCGATGGATTAAAACTACAGAGTCGAAAATTTTAAAACGGGAGTGTCATTTAAATAACGTGTTCGGATGCACAGCATCTGTAACGCTCTGTGCCAGGAGAGATTTACAAACAACCGTATAACAGACTGTAAGTATCGAAAGGCCTTTTTCTTTTATCTCTGAGTACCAAGAGCCTTCGCGACGCGACGAGAGCAAGAGTCGCCTGAAGATCGCTCCTTAAAATCTGATAATTCGCTCTTAAGCTGACTCGTCTTAAATTACTTGGAGGTACAGGTCGCCCGCCAGCAAATGCGAACCTAAAATCGTGTAACACGAAGTAACTGAATAAACTAATTTTATATACTCATGCTTGATAAATGTCGTGTCTCTCGTTACATACCTAATTTCCCGTCTAGGGCCTCTCAGCGTAGAATCGGGAAACGCTGTCTGCCGATCCCATAACATTCGGTTCGGTATCACAGGTCTTACGTTAACGTACTTTATCTTGCTTTTGATGGTAATGGGAAGAGGAGTAGACTTCCTACACTCGTTTACTGTGCTTTTATAATTGACAGGCAGATACGGCAGCAAAGAATCCCCGTAGTGTTCCATAAGAACTGCGATGTTCAAGGTGTGCGACTGCGATCTCAGAAGAGCACAGATAGCTAGCTGAAATTTAGCGTCTTACATTAATAGCGAAAGGAAGTACTGTCGAGGGAGCGAGGGAAGGTTTAAACTTGACTTACAGCTATTTTCTCCCAGAGAGCAGAGCCAAACGGAGCAAATCTTAATACATTCTCTATGGAAAGCGGGGATTCAGGCTCGCGTTGAAAGAATATTAAAGGCTGAATACTCGCTAGCAGTTCCATAGCCATCATTCTCTTCTTCCTACCATCGGTATTCTCTTTCTCCTCTTTAAAAGGCACATCTTCCAAAGTAGGAATGTACCTATTAACGATTATAATTCCTTAATAAACACCTGGTATCAAGTGAAGGGCATTTAATTGGTAAAGAAATTTATTTACTTGTCAGCAATAGACGGCCAGCGAAGCATCAGCCTAAGGGCGCATTCTTTAAAGAGTGCTTCGAGATTCAGATTTATAAAACTCTGCCCCAGAAGTAATTCCAGCAGTAGTTCGGTTAATTTGTCCACCTATAATAAGCATTGTTAAAGCTCTTAAGGGGGTGTACCCGTTTGAACCCTCGGAAAATGTGTACGTTTTGTGGATTTTTTTACAAGTCAACGGCTTGATGAAGATTTCCCGTTTTTTTACTATCTTTACATAGTATTATGAACTACATAAAAAAAAAAGTTTCACTTAAAAAAACTATTATAGCCGTCTAAAATCGAGAGACTTTCGGATATGTATGCATAACTTCCGAAAAACAATAGTTTTTTAACTGAAACTTTTTTTTTAAGTAGTTCATAATACTATGTAAAGATAGTAAAAAAAGGGAAATCTTCATCAAGCCGTTGACTTGTAAAAAAATCCACAAAATGTACACATTTTCAGAGGGTTCAAGCGGGTATATCCCCTTGAGTCGTTCACGCTGTTCATAGAATCTGCCGTTAGAATTCGCGCGATCTTACTGCAGAATATTACCGAAACTAAATGGTATGGATAAACGGCTTCGCAGTTACTTGCGATTGCAATTATTAGCTGACACGTGCGGGTAGATACTCTCGTATATTGCGCGTTGTTTGAAATCACCATGGACCTAGCAATTGACATTAATTTGTCTATTACACCTTCACCGCCCAAATGTGCATTGGTAGTGCAATCGTTAATCAAGACCTATAATATAAGGTAACGTATATATATACACACACACAAGCAGATGTATGGTAAAACTGTAATAAATCACTGCGTAAATCAAGAGTGCCGTACCTGAAAGGTTTTTTGAGACCCGTTGAATAACGTCTTCAATGCACGTTTCGCGTAATTGTTACGTGCTTCTGTTAGCCTTGTATCACAGATTTCTGATTCTGAAGAAATTAAGCATTATTAAACTATTGCACATTTAAGTTGATATGAATAGATAAGGTGTACCTTGTATAAAAGGTACATTGTTTTGCGATAGACTGAGCGGATCATTTATTGTTTGTACTAGATTAATAATATGTTCATTAGGAACAAATACTCTTGCTTCTGCGTGATATTCTGGCATAGATTCCGGTGCACCCAATATGGGATCTACGTCGCAGAGATTGGTAATTACGGCGTTCACGTCTGTGGATGTTAAACGTTTTCTCTTGCTGTGCTTTAGTCTAGTTACACATTTCTACGAAACATAATTTATGATTTAGTTCCACACTGAAACTGTGCTTCGACAATGACAAGCGCAGGGGTGATTGTTATATGTACGTGTAAGACTTCTCTGAGACGATACGAGGCATCTTCTGCGAGTCTCCGTAATAAAGAGTCGGGTAGAGGATGCATCCCTAATTCTTCTCCAATGGCAGATATCCAATCTGTACTGAGAACTGCGTATCTCCTTGAATTGTTGTCCATTGCAATGTTGCTATTAGTGTCTCCATTGTTGTTAACGAAAGAGTTACTGTATCCTGAGCTGGCTTGATTCGTCAACATTTCTTTCATGATTTTATTTATCATTAAGCAACAATTATGTGCACCCAATTGTAGTTTGTGCCGCAGTCTTCAATCAGCGAAGAAATTTCTGTCACATCTCTGGTGCGTTTGGAAACTTTATTTATCTATAAATTAATTGTTCATTTACATACACCGCGTGATAACGTAGATAAAGTAACACCAAACTGACACAACATGTATGTAAATATGTTTTCGTTTACAATACTTCTGAAGCAATATGGCTGACTGTTATATGTACACTTACATACATACTTACTGCATATACACATTTTCGCATTACTCGCCTTCAGAATTGCTTTGCAGGTTTAGCAGTGCTAGATAACGACTTATTACGTATTATGTTAATTTTAATTCAATGCAGACGTAATGGTGATTCGTTCCATTAGATATTTAACCATTTGATCTATATAGACATATTTAAAACTATATATTGTTAGTTATTGCGTAGAGTTCGTCACATTTGATGTGGTGAATTTGTCGAGCATATAGAAGCAGGATAATCTTATATTTATACCAAGTACTGTTACCTGTTTGTGTATAATAGAAATTTAATAAATAGAAATTGTGTTAGCACAACGCGAAGGGTTAATATTACAGTTGGAGAAGATACCGTATTTGCGCAATATATAAGCGTAAATAAATCTGCAGGGATCTGCCGTGATCTGTAGAATTGAAAATAGAGTTGCCAGCGCCTGGCGAAAGGCAGCCCGACACGCTGGACTGCAACCCACTTTACCTACTGCCAGGTGCTTAACCCTTTAAGGCCCAGACACTTTTCTAGGCGGAAAAAATGATTTCTTGCGATTAGTTAAGTGACAAATGGTCCCAATACATGCACCTCATCGTTGTTTTCCCAAAAAAGCTAGTCGAAATATGATTTTCTCGATGTGACGTATACGTCAAACTGGGCGTGTACGGATTAAAAAAAGTGATTTTTTTTTTCATAAATCAAACTTTACAAGAATTACTCTTTTAGTATTTAACAATTAATTTACACGTATCTATCAAATAAAATGTAAAAAAAATAATTTTATTCTCAATTGTTTAAAGAAAACAAGAGCAACGTTTCAGGTTATCGAAAAATGTCCAACATACATTCGCCAGAAACATTATTTACAGCGGTAAACGCATCAGTGGCTTGCATCTCGGAGCCATTTACAAAACTGAACCGTTTTGGAACCCAAAATTATCGAGTATCGATTTTTTTTATACGTCTGAAAATGATGTGACGTATACGTCACACTGGCGCTAAATGGTTAAGGACCACAAACACCACTCTTACACTATCTATATACACAATATTGCAAACCGATTTTAGTTGGCGCTTGGTAGCATACAATGTTGCAAAACTGAAAATGTGCTAGTGAAAAAAGAATTTCTTGTTTCCCGTACGCAAACCGAAAATGTTCTCACACAGCACAACCACAAATTCTGATTTCCCACAAAATTCGGAATTCTAAATAGCCCAAAAGAACTTCGAAACATCCTTTATCCCACAGAACTAACTTTTTCCCACGAAAAGCAAAATCTCGGCTGCGCAATTTCTCATGCAGGTGCAGCGCGAAAATCTGCTTCTCTTGCATGTGCGGCACTTCAAAAACGGCTCGCTCCGAATTCCGTTGCACGATTTTTGCAGCTGCAAGAGAGGCAGAATTTCACGCTGCACTTGCAAGTAAAGCTTATTTAAGAGCTGCGACTTTGTTATACGGGCTAGGGAAGGAGAAATTTGGATTTGTATGATTGGAATTAAATGGTATATGAAGGTATTAAATTATAATTCCGATTATTATTGCATTGTGATTTTATTTATTCTGTATATTCCATTTTAGCATTTTAATCATTAGATTTTGTTGATTGTTTGTGGTCATCTTGATGTTCAAATGTGTTTTCAGATGAGGAATGAGACTGTTCTCCTCTGCAGTTAAAATAAGAAACATTTCTATATTAATCACTTGAAAAATCAATGTGAAGTGAATTCTCTAATTCCACCAGAATGATTGTCTTACGTTAAAAGCGGCGACGATTCCTTAAACTTGTTCTTATCATTCTCTGCCAACTTTTGCTTCGCAGCGTTCTCATTCAGTTTCTCTTTCAATATTAGGTTGTATATCTGACTGGTATTCAACCGAGAATATGGCGAGGTAGAAGTTCTTTCAATGGAGCTTTTTAGCGATTCCAATATAGTCTCCTTTCCCTCCGGTTTAGAAGTCCTGAGAGCGTTGACCTGTCCTACTCCCAGCTGCATGGGTCTACTCACTGTAAAAGATAAATTAATTTGTATATTTGTTCTCAGTGTGTTAGGCCTGCAGGAAAGAATTTTCCATTACCACACAGATAACTGAATTCTTTGGATCTCTATCCAACAGTCATCTGTGTAACGGAACCCTTTCCTCGCTCTAGATTAAAACTAGTAATTGACGAGTCATACCAGGGAATCCAAGATCTTTGTCCCTTTCTTCCGAGAGTATATCTTCGAAGGAGTACCGCGGCGGATTCAAACTTCTCGCTTTGCTTCCAATCTCTCCAAGAATAGCGTCCGATGATCTCTCTCTATTACTCAACTCTGCACTTTGCAAAGGAAATTCCTCATACACCACTCTCTCGTTGGTTGCAGCCCAAGGTGTTTCAGTCGTCCAAGTATTCTCAAGATCATTGTTCAACGTTGCCTCGATCGCGGGTCTACGAATCAGTCCATTGTATAAAGACACGGGGCAACGAATTGGTGACCACAGCAAATCAGTTCTAGGATTAAAGAACACACAGTTCACCAGGCATTTCAGAGCTTAAGAAATCATTGACAGGAGAAATGAACACACTTACAGACACCTCCCGTGCATAAGTCCAAAAATAATAAATAATGTAGCCGCTAGAGCTACTAAATAAATAAACATTTTTAATATGTTTGTATGACCAGTATGGCCCTTCAGAGGCGCATTTTATCAATTGACTAAAGCCATTGACAAATGATGATGCGCCCGGCCTACCAAGATTTCTCGCACGAACGTGAAACAAGAAACGCTTACATTCCACGTGAATACAGCGAACAATTATTCTATTTATGCAGGATACCCTTGCTGATCAGAGAATTCAATATTGCAAATCGTCTATTTAGATACACCTAACATTTATTGATATATAATAACCACAAGTAAATAAACTTTTCCGAGACACTGTGTTGCATTGCTCCATGCCTTATACAAAATAAGAATACACAAACTATAACTCCAAAGCATTTATAAAAGTTATCGTTCAACGAGTAAATTGGCTTTCATTTCGTTCCTCGAATAAATACGTGAAAATAAATTAATGGAAGTTAATGCGTTCCCAACGTTATTAAAGTCAGTGCTTTGAGATCAGTTTCTGTAGATTTATATGTCGCACATGTTTCCTCGTTCTGTATCTTGTTATATTCATTATAAGAATCAATTTCAATTGCATTTTAACCAGGTGGTAAACTCGCATCTGATGCCAAGCATTAGCAATGTGAAAAAAAGTAATTTATCAAAGACGAGACAGTTGGAACCGAATCACAACTTTCGACTAAAAGCTTTGCCAACGATACGCAAGACGGTATTAGAAATGTCATCAATTCCGCCACGAAACTGTTCATAGTCACTACGTTTATATTTTGGAATACGTTTATTTAAGCATTAGACAATAATAAAAAGATAATAATATCTAGCATCAAACACCAGCTGGTATAAAATGTCCGAGCGTTATATATATGTACAGAAGAGTATCCGATGGAAAATAAAGACGTATCAAAACTACATCGTAAAACGTGTGTACAAAAGTTTACATTTAATGATTAACAAATCTGATGCATCGCACAGACAGTGTTCGCTTTTATCAAACGATTTATATATGCATATAATGTGTATGTATAAATGCTATGGATTGCTCTTGAATATTTTATATTATTCTACAGAACATTTAGAAGGAGCAATACAAATTCGTAAACGGCGCTCGCTTACTGTTTTATATCTTCTCTCGTCTACGGAGGAGGTATACCATCGAAAGAAACAATAATGATTATTTAACGCTTCAAGCAAATCTTTCGAAAAATGTAAATAACGCTTCGTTTCCAAGATCTCAACATTTATAAACCAATAGTAATAATGTATGCGCTAAACAAATTCCTTACAACCCACAGACAAAGCAGCGTCAGTTAATTGAACATATAATGGCAGCCACTCTTTCTCCCGAGATGATCAACTTTAAACTACACGTATGCTAGGTAGCGTTTAATTTGGGTCTCGGTCGTAAAACTAAAGAAAAGAATAGTAATCGTTATATGCATATTCGTAAAATCGTGATATACAAAAAGAATCTGATTACCTTCTAGTCTACGATAATAAACTATTATCACTTAACTTCTTTCCTCTTTCTGATACAGAAATTTGCATAGATTATAATTTAATGTGTTGGACAAAACTATTGCGAGTTCGCTCTCCCATTTATATCTAACGACATTTTTAATAAGTCTGACCAGAGTCGCGTAGACGGTAAAATGCGAAAGGAACCACATTTCTCAGGAATCTTTTCGTAAGTTATATTTAAAGTGCAGATTCAAAAGAGCGCGACATTACCGCAGTCTCTTTCATCCCCGGAAAGCTGTATAGCGCGCTCATCAATTCTGCGCTTTAATTATAACGTTCTCTAATCGTTTGTTCGTCTATTTGATAAATTACTTTACAGGTCTTAGTCAGATTATTATAAGATTCGTTCACGCTAAGAAGTATTGAGGCAAGTATGATAAACGTTTGGTGTACAGCTTTTCTCAAGTCGTATTTATGTCACGAGGGTTCCTTTTCTGTTTCTCAAACGAAATCTACATTCTTCCTATTTCATGTGTATTTTAGCGGGCGTATTACTCGCGGTACATTATAAATGTACTAGTTAGCCGACGGTTTTACGCAGAAGCTGTAATATAATAGACGGCTTTTTAATTCCGTTTTCTTTCTCTGGTGTGTGGATCTGTATTATAACTGTACTCCCGTCATCGGAAACTACGCTTCACGTTAAATACTCGAGTGTATCAAATATATATATATACAGAATAATATATATATATACACACATTAATATATATATATATATATATATATATATTATCTTTTGATAAATATCTCTTACGATAGTATCATTTTTCCCGTGGAATGATACTTAAACACAATGAACGCGGTACTGAAAGATCAACAGAGGTTAATCGTGTAAGTCATTAATATGAAGAACTTCTCTATGAGTCAATCCGGCAGACGACAATGATAGCACGTCTTTGCACGGATACAGAATTCTTTTCGGATAACTGGTAGTTATTTCGAAATTCGCTGGTGAGTCCGGTTGACTAAATATCCAATGATACACGTCCTACAACGAGAAATCGGGGATAATTCAATTGCAATAGTGAGAATTGTAATGCTGAAACGTACCTCTATCGTGTCCGTCATGAGGAAACGTCTCTTCATGGTCCTCTCCCCAAGCTTGATTTGAAGATGACACGCACGAGGATTGCTAGGCTCCGGCTCGAGAGGTACTTTGCGAATAGAAAGCTCTTTTTCGCGACGGATACGCTCAATTTCCAATTCCTGTGCATTCAGTTGCTCCTGTTCCCTAGCTTCTTGTTCCTCCCGCGCTTTACGCTCCTCTTCTCTCTTACGATCCTTCTCTTGATCCGCTCTTAACGATTCCTCATACGCTTGATCCTGTTGCTGGCGTAAAGATTGCGCGGCGCTACGCTCTGCTCTATGTATCAGAAAGGATCACAGCTGTTTCGGAATCAACACTCGACAGAAGTTACATTGAAATTTAGGAGTAAGGATGTAATTTCTATACCTCTCTTGACGTGCTTGTATTAAATTAATTTCGTTGTGATCTATAATCCCTTGTAAGCGTGATATTATGTCAGAAGGGGATGGTGTGCCCTCCAGGCTGCGGTACAGAGAAATATATTTTTTAAATCACGCTACTCCCATTCGTTTAACGATCGCGCAAGGAATTTAGAGGAATAAATATTCTCACACACCGGCCAACTATTGTCATTCTATTGTCTTTCAAAACAATAATGACCAGGAAAGGATAAGAGCCAGATTTAAGAGCTTCCGCCACCTTGTAACCTTCTCCGGATTGCACATTACACGCCCAAAACAAAGTGCGTGTGTTTATATATCGAACAACTTCTGAATTACCTAACGTATTCCTGTATGGAGCAATTTAGTCTTGTGTAAACGTACAAAATTTATGGTAAAATTTCGGTATCTTAAGTTTTATACAAGTTACCTGCACCACTGGTCGATATCTTGAGCTTCATCTTTATGCAAATATACCAATAAAAATCTCAATTCTTGTTTCGCATCGGAGAGGGCCTGGCTATAAGAGCCTTGGTAAAAAACAGGATGACTACTACCGTAACGTTCTTCGTAGGATCGAATGAAGCTAATCACATCTTCCACTGGGTCAGCGGACACTTGAAATACAATTGACATATAAGTTTCGTTTCCAAACTTTTAAACGTTCGGTCGGCAAAAGTTTGTTCAAAGTTCGATTGGCTTTCGTGCGTGTAAAACTTACCAGGTCTAACATTTCCCCTAAATATTGAAAGAACTAGTTGTAGGATACTGATAACTCTTTCGTAACACATGGAAAAGATGTACCATAAATAACTACCACTGCCGCTAGGACTTTCAGAATAATGAAAATATATTCTAGAACTACTATCGTCGACAACTTGAGGCGGTCGTAGTCGTGAGTCTTGTGCATACATCGATGGTCGTCCTTCGTACAAATTCAACTGTTCCTATACAACAGAAGAGTGACTTACTTTTTATACAAGTTGTAAATTTTTTGGTCCTCGCATAAGCGATTAGTAAACACTAAGCCACACAAGGCTTACAGGTGTTACATAAATAAGAAAAACAGTGTACATCGATCTCCAAGGATCTTTATCAGTCCTTGAGATACTATTGATACCTCTGTTATGCAATCTACCCAAATACACCACAAAGTATCATTTCGCGTTATCCTCGTAAAACAAATGCGAGCTTGTGGCAATTGTTTTCTGATGACCGTGTTAAGGTACTCGAGAGAAATGCAGATTAAATAATGTGCGGGAGATGAGGATTTACCTGAACAGCGACCTCCAAATTCCAGTTGTGCCTTTGCAAGACATCTCGGCAGATTGACAGGTCTTCGATACCAGTCAAATCCTGAAAGCATCGTAACGACATTTGCTCTATCATGACAGAACTCGATAGAGAGGAATGATACATAGGGTACGTGAGACGATGATTCACCTGGAACTGCAGGATCTTCTCGGTCTGATCGCCGCTCAGTTCGTTCAACGCGAAATCTGCCATGACAATGGTACACGTCGGTGGACGGCCAGATAAACCCTCGAGGATCGTTTAATCACGCAGTTCCACTGTACGATACCAAATTCATCAGCTGAGAAAGGAGTCGGTCACTAGAGCGAAATTACGATGGAACTGCGCAAGCATTTGGAGAGCAATACATGAAAAAGAACGATTAACCTAAGCATTCACGTATCCCGGTTTACGGATCTCTGGGGCACGATCATCACGGCAAGTCTCCCCACGTTCTTCTCCTCCCTGCTCAATATTTTCGCTACGGTGACTCTCTTTTTCTACGATAATTTACAGTTTCAAGGTTCCCATCTCATGCGGCACGATTTTATGTGACGTCAACTGCATACATTGGCGAAACGAAACGACAGTCAACAGTTTCCTACGCGCCGCGATTGGTAGAGCGTTGTTTCAGCTAGCAACCAACAACCTACGATCCGCTTAGATTCTATGCGGAATCGGCAATGATAATTCTTGCGCAAATCACGCGCGAGTAAATTCTCGTTCACTGAAACCTGAGCGAATGGAAATGAATAGCGTGAGTTTGCTGACGCGAGCTTCTGATACGGGGACGACCAATGGAAACGTAGCAACCCTACGAATTCAGGGGTCTGTGATTTCTCGAGTGTCATTTACCTGTATGAGAAACGTCATTGGTTCCTATACAGTACGTGATTTGTGCATATGTGAATCGTAACGAGTTTTATCGCGCGTTGCAGGTGTCTTAAAAGTCCCTATCCGCTTTGGTGAAATAGGATAAATCTCTGATACTCTTTTTCATATATTCTTAAGCGTATTAACTTTCTTTCTTATCTTCCTCTCTTCCTCTTTGAAATTCTTATTATGCAGGACAGATATGCACGAACGTGTTTCGTATATATATAGTAACATATCGAACTATGATGTTTGTTTCCGTTTGTTTCCCTCTGTTCGTTGAAATGGTTGAAACTTGCAGCATACACCTGTTGCCTGCAACAATTTCTGAACCATCGACGGCAACCGAGGGTTTTGGATAAATATGAAGCCGGATAAGGATATTGAATCTGACGTGAAAGTTGAGATTCAGAAGACCTTAATGTCCATTAATCAACTGACACTGAAAATGTAAGGTTTAAGCGTTTCCCTTTAGCAGAGAGTTGACTTAAGTAAACAAAAAGCAGGATTTTCGTTTAAAAATTTCAAACGAATAATATCGAACACGAATAATCGTTTAGCCTTTTTTTTCAGAAAGAATGAATTGGGTGTAATTAATGAAATCATAAAGGAAAATGGACAGCTGCATACTGCTGTGATTAATGCAAACCAAACATTGACCACAGTGGCTCAAACCATGGACGTGGATGTTGAAAATGTTTTGAGCAACAATGAGGAAGAAGATAATGTGCAACCTAATTTAAAGAATCCTCTTTCCTCTACTGCTTTCCAACAGAGAATAATAGCCTGTCTAAGCAATATTTAACTTCCATGTCTGCCATTAAGAGCACAGTGTATATATTATGTATTTATTAAGAAAATAAAAGTAATATTTTAATACAGAAGTTAGAAAAATCTTTGATATACATCTCCTTTTCATCTTTGCAGTTTTATATCCGAGCAAATAACTTTTACCAACATGCATCTTGCCTCTACCTGCCACATTGACTATAATCTTTTAGTGGACAAACAAAGAGTGACCCAAGAAATAGCCTCTTTTTGGTCCTACGATTTTGGGACTGAATTTTATGCGAAACGATACCGTATGATGAGTCATCAATCACACGAAATTTTCAAGTTGAGGTGACAATTAGTTTCTAAGATATTGGAGGTCAAAGAAGTGAAAATTCATTAATGCGTCAGCCCATATGCTTCGATGTATGGACTTTTATGTCAGTCCGATATTTTAAACAATTATTTCCAGGGGTTTTGCTGACTGCTAACAACGAATTTGAACTTAGATTTTCAAAATTCACGAAAAAAAAATAAAAATCAAGAAATATAAATGACTGTGTAGTGTGTTTTTTTTTTAATATATCAAAATTCACAATGGCCGAATCAATATGGTGGATGATATATTAAAAAAGCACCCACTACACGGACATTTAAATTTTTTGATTTTGATTTTTTTTGTGAATTTTGAAAATCTAAGCTCAAATTCGTTGTGAGCAGTCACCAAAACTCGCAATGGCCGATTCTATATGGTGGACGATATATTAAAAAAAAGCACCTACCATATAGACATTTATATTTCTTGATTTTGATTTTTTGTTTGTAAATTTTGAAACTCTAAGTTGAAATTTGTTGTTAGCAGTCAGCAAAACCCTTAGAAATAATTTTTTAAATTATCGGACTGAAGTTCGTACATCGAAGCGCATGGGCTGACGCGTTAAAGAATTTTCACTTCTTTAACCGCCCATATCTCAGAACCAAATTGTCACCTCAACTTGAAAATTTGTTGTGATCGACGTCTCGTCATAAGGTATCATTTGGCACAAAATTCAGTTCCAGAATTGTGGGACCAAAAAGGGGCTAAAAAAGGCCTTATTTCTGGGCCATTCTTTAAAGTTTCGATTCTGTCAGCCAGCTGAATTTCTGCTCTTTGCGACTAGCTTGCGGATTGATCATAATATTTATAATGCTAGGTGCATCTTTCACCTGTAAGAAACATTTCTTGTTACTACCGATGGCTTTTGTAATAACTGCGCGTAGAGTACGCTTTATATCTACCTGAAGGGACGACTTTATGGCGCGTTGAATATCTTGCACGGTCGTGCAGAAGTGTCCTTTGTGACCGAACATCTCTATCATTTTCTCGTAACGCGTTTCACACGTTAAAGAGTACGGCGGTGTCCTGAAAATTAACACGTACAACAAGATTGTACACTTCTGCAAATAGTATCTGTGCTATTAAGGGGGTAGTGAACTATTTCAGCTTCAGAAAATCGATTACTTTTTTTTTACTGATTTTAAAAGTCTTATCCTTTATGAAAATTTTAATCAAAATTTCATGAAGAAATTCAAGTAATTGAGTGTATAGACGATTAACGGCCTCGCAGAGCGGTATTGGCATAGGGCACATAACTCTGAAGCCCGTTTTCTCGAAACACCATTTTCAGAAACGGTGTACATCATAACTCTTGAACCAATGAATATTTTCGCTTAAAATTTTAACTGGAGCTGTAGAACTCCATTCTCTATCGTGTTGAAATTCCGCATCAACATTGGATGTTTGTAAAACATTTTATAACTGATTAAAGACGATTTTTTCCGGTCAAAATGTGGAAAAAAAATTGATTCGTGTGTAACTTCCACAATTTTGGTTCAAATTCGTCGGCAAGTTTCCACACTGTAGATATTTGTGTATAGAATAATCACCTCAAAGCATTTTGCTTTCAGATGATTGGTTCACCTGAATCGATGTACACCACCTGCAGCGGCACGCCGTACAAGACTATCTTCAACGATTAATAACTTCGACAATTTTATACATTCCGTCGATTTTTTTTTGTATAAATACTCGCAAACGTGCCCACAATAGATTGTCAAAAGCACGACTATAACGATTGTTTGATATCAAAGTAATTTAGCGCCATAAGAAACTAACGATTTTACGTATCCAATAGTCCACTACCCCCTTGAGGAAACATACACTTGCGTGGCCTCTCCCGAGGCTTGTATTTGCCTGAAAGTTTCAGTGTCTAAGCCGCCATAAATCCCGTTGTTATTCACGATGATTATAATAATAGGCAATTTATACCTGAAACATCGAACGGTATAATAAAGATCCACTTGTTATTCTACATATTTCGATGTCGATTACCTAAACATCGTTTCAATTTCCATGCCGGAGAATCCGAAAGCACTGTCCCCTTCCACGCAAAACACTCGTTTCGTGGGCGCGTTGTTCTTGCAGTAGAGAGCGGCTGCGATGGCGAAACCTAAACCCACCCCCATAGTACCAAAGGTAGCGGCGTCCAATCTATGGCGGGGTTCGTTGTTCAATAATATGGTCTTTCCAATGTCCATCGTGTTGGCTCCTTCCGAGCAGATGATGGAATCTATAAAAGAGAAACAATATTGGCATGGTTTTACCTCACGTTGTCTACACTGAGTTGTGTACGAACGAGAACTGACCTGCTGGAATAGTGTCTTGGATATGTTTGAAAACAGTATAGTAATTTAAAGGCACGGAAGTGTCCATGGACATCTTCTACAGAAAGATATAAAAGAAAATGCAACTGTTTCTTTCCAGCGGTGTACAATATCGTAATGTAATTAATGCTTACGTGAACCATTGTTTTATTCTTGTTCGATTTAGCCAGAAGATCTTGCCACCACGGGCTGCTTCGATCGATGGACCACTTGCGCGATTTCAAAATGGTAACGAGACATTCCACGGCTGTGGATACATCAGACTGAATGGCGACTGCAGACGGAACAGAATTATGCAATTCTTCTGGACACAAGTCGATCTAAAATCAATGATATTAAGTATTCATTCGCTGATCTGTTGTGCAGTTTTACAAGAGACCTTCCATGACTGCACTACCTGTATCACTTTAACATCAGATTGATAACGAGGCGGGCGGCCGAAATGTAGCATCCAATTCAATCTGGCGCCCAGTAATAAGACAACGTCGCTTTGTTGCAACGCGGTGGTTCGGGCGGTAGAAACGCATCGTTCGTCCGTGTCCGGAACAACTCCCTTTCCCATTGGCGTCGGAAGGAACGGAATACCCGTCGAATACACAAGGCTACGGATTTCTTTTTCCGCTCTGCCGTAGGCAGCCCCTGTAAAACGATTTCACAGTGACCGGGGGCGACTTTCCAAAGTGATACATTTGAAATATGTGTCCATCCGTATCCACTACCTTTCCCGACAATTATTAAAGGCTTTTTCGCTCGCATGAGTAAGTTGGCCGCCTGCTCAACTAACTGGCGATCAGGATAGATGAGTGGTGGCGGTGGGCAAGGCGCCACCTTATATATTTTATCTTCATCGACCGATTGGGTCAGTATAGTCGCTGGGAAGTCCAAGTAAGCGACGCCTGGAAAACAGTATCGAGGATGTACAATCACTTTGCACCGCGACAGTGAAGCATTTTAAATAAATATACCTGGACGACCGTAAGTAGAAAGACGAACGGCCTTTTCCACGTGAAGAGGTATAAGAACTGCCTGCGGCGGCCTGGCGGCATATTTACAATAGGGTTTACTGGCTTCTACCTGCGGCCATTCCTGAAAACCGCCGATACCTTCGTGATCCTGGGCACACGATCCCCCAATTACTACGACCGGCCTGCAACAAATTTACATCGCAGGGATCCTAATACTACTCATTAACGATACCCCACGGTCGAGCAGAAGCGATGTCTTAGCTCTAATTACAATACTGCGACACGCCAGGTCTCCCTTCCACTCGATTATCAAACGCGCGCGCTCCTCTTTCTGACGCCTCCGAATGTTTTGACATGCTTGATACAGGACACGTTTACATAATCATTATCTAATGCCGCGTAGTCTTTTTAATAATATGGCACAATGAACGCGAGACAGGGTTACACAATAGACCATAATCGTTTGATATAAGATTACCATTTTCGTATGAGATGAAAGATACGGGGGCTCGCGCAAGCGCATCCAAGACAACAATATAAATTCCTGCGCAGCGTGACGGAACAATAATTTTCCAGCAAAAAAATACCTGTCTCAGCGGCATGTGCTACTATTGCGAGGCGAAGGAACTTTCGATTTATAATTTTTATAAGACGGACGGGTGTGAATAAGGCCCGGGCAACGCTCACCAACAATTCACTTGCGCGTTCGCCATGCCGCCGACCACGTGAAGCAATCCTGGCCCGGAAACGCATAACACTGCCGCTGGTTTTCCTAATTAAAAAGAAATATATAAAGCTCTAATTGACTCGAGAGGCGACGGGAAACTCGCACAGTGTAAAAAGGAATCGTTACAAGCAGCGATACAAATATCAATTACGCGGTTTGAATTATTAGCTCGGCTTCGCGTGTAACAATTCTTTCACGATCCTGCCAACATATTCAAAGATCATTGAAACCGGTGAGGTGGACCCTCATCGGTATAATATTTACATTAACGAATGCTTTTCATATTAGAAAATAATTGTATATGTGTGCACAAATGTGTACGCAATATATATTACATATTTATAATAATTTTTAAACAAGTTTGCTTATATGTTACAAGAATCGGTTTTACAACCGTTTTGGAACTTATATAGAACTTAAAAAATAACGGTTGCAGAACTGGTCAGAGCTGATGTAGAAATCGTAATTTAAACCGATGTAGTCTGGCGTTTAAGCTCTTTGCAGCAGTTATTCTGAACATATTCTTCATAACTGTTGCAAGAATCGAAATCGACATAATAACGGTTTCAAGCTCTGACTCAGAATTTAAGGTTTTCCCCGCACATACTCGTCAGGTAGCCGTAAGCTTGCGCAGCGTAGCACGCTGCTTGCTCGTTTCTAAATCCAAGATACTGGAGACCTGCAACCTGCATGGATATGGCCAAATCGATCACAGGATGCCCCATGATCCCGAACACATATTCGACACCCTGTTTCAAAGAGAAAAAAAAATAATGAGAACACGGATTTTGAACGATTTCAAGGGTGAAAAAAAGAAAAAAAAAGAAAAAAGGTACATTGAAGAAACATATAAGGGCCCGTTGGAAGGAAATGTAAGTGGCTTTGCAATGTCCCTCTAAACACAAGTTTAAACGTTTAATTTTTTACCAAGAAAAAGATATCTATTTATTAAAGTTGCGTACAAAGTGCACGCATTCTCTTTGCTGCGCTGTGAGGGTGGCAAGGTTGTCGGGGAGTCAGCAACCGCGATAAACGCGGCAACAAGGGGAATACGTAAAAATACGGTATCTAACGGTATCGTTTATACGAGATTATACATTACGTTTATATCCCCGCGAGCCGAGAAGTGTAAATAAATCAAATTTCACGTCGTTGTTCGGTTATTTATTTCAACGAAAACAAATTAACGGACTGGATATCAATTGTTCGAAGCGTTCCTGAACCGAGTGTATTATTAGCGCCTAAGTATATAGGTCCATTATCGATGAAGTTACTGCGTTGCAGTAGGAAAAACGAATTTCTATCGAACGTTTTAACATAATTCAAAAGTTTCAATGCGCGCGTTTTAAAGCTACGTGTATAAATACACTTTGATTGAAGGGAACGTTCGATTAATTTGCTAACAGCATGTTCCGTTACGAAGAGGAGCGGGCCCCCCTTATAAGGCGACTAAAGACAGGTAAGTACCATTATTTTCGATAATTTCGATCTGAGCGATTCTTTGTTAACGTTTAATGAATGTAAAAGAATGCGGAGAACATTGCGGAATTTAAATATAACGCTGGTGCTCCAACCGTGTCTCCAGGAAAACAATGTAAATTGTTTTATGAGAAAGTCTTCCTGGCTTACGCGCCCCACGGATTTTAGCGGTTTAAGTACGGTTTATATGGCGTGCCATAAATGTTTCGGAAATTTCCAATTCTCCGGCCCCGACACCGTGAGCGAGAATAAACAAGCCCCTACCGTTATTCTTTTGACTATCTTTAACAATTGGAGAGATATTGGTACGCTGTAAAAGTTTTTTTAATTGTAGGAATCAATATATAGTATCCGTTCTTTTGTACGAAGAATATAAACTGTGTAGGTATAAGTGAACCTTCATTATTTCCATGCGTACAATTTTGAACTATTAAATCGATTGAGTCACTACTGATATTTGTAGCATTGTCGTAACTGATAAGATAAACTTTTAGGAAGGTGCATACTTAACATATGCGCATGAATATCGGCAATTGAAAAAGCGTACAAAAGTTGAACATTGAGTATAAAGACATAAGAAATGATTTCTTCTATCGCAGACAGAAGATATAGGACCTATACCTCGTCTGTGCTTCTATCGAGTTAAAAATAATGGTTCCCATGATAACCAGCCACCATGATAACGAGTGACTTGGTCTATTGTACTGCGCTGATAAGTACGAGCGCAATATAATGAGAAACCTAACCTTAAAAGCGACATTTCAACGCGAAATAGAGGACAAGGGGGGGGAAAGAAAGCAGTGATACGATGATAGATGGTAAAATTCGTTACCTGTTCTTTCAGGGCCTCTGCAAGTATTTCGTTCCCGTTTTTCATCTTTCGTATGATTTCGACTCCCAGAGCAGGGAGAATGTTACAACTCGTAATGACTGTCTGGGACGAACTGTTTAAAATACAAGCTGTTTTTCCACCTTTACCGGCTCGTCATGGACTTTGGAACCCATAAAGTATTTGCGATTACTTTTGTTAATCGGACGATGGATGATTCTGCTAATTTATAAAGATTGCCTACTTTTAAAATGAAAGCCTTCGAACTTGTAATTAGTATATATTATATATTTATATATTTCCATGCCGGCGGAAGAAATAGGTATAGGTACTTGTGTATTCTCCTGCATCTTCCGCAGCTGGGGCTGCTGAAAAAGGTAGCCACAGAAAAAATTCATAGCTCCGTTTAAAAAGTTCAAGGTGACCTTGCCGAGCAAGTTCTTTCAAAGAAATCACTTTCACTCTCCAAGCTTAAATTGAGGAAAGAAAGGAGAAATATCCCATTCTGCTCAGCTATCTTAGATAGTTCGCTCCGTCATCGACTAAAACTGCGCAAATCGCGTACACATGCACGTGACAATCCTGGCAAACAAACGAGCAGGCATTAAATAACGCGAGCTCCGAATAACGAATGCAAAGAGAGGCGAGTTTATTGCAACCGACGACCGATGGCAAGCAGGTAGGTCAATTTGGGAAACTTCGTACTGTCCGAAAAGCACGTACCTGCAACGGATCCGCCAGCAGAGGATAAGTTTGGAATTATTGACTTACAGGCTACCTGGAGTACACCGATTCGAGGAACACGCATTCCTCTTGTTCCCAAAATTCGAAAGCTCCTTTCGGCTAGCCCCTTACTTTCGAACCGTCCTCATTGTTCGCACGTAAACCTTCCGCGGCTCATTCAGGGACAGCCCTGCGCGCACCTGTTTGCTCGGAATATTTCCCACTGGCCATTTGTTGCGCATCGAGTGACAAATATTAAAATAAGTGAGTGACAATATTAGACTCGTTAATTTCTGAGATTCGAACTTCTGAGCCGATTCGAAACAAGGCACTGATTCTATCGATTGTGTATTTCCAAGATAAAGATCGAACGTCCATCGCTGCTATGCGGTAGTTTCCATAAAAGTTTCGTTTATTTTAATCGTTACTCCTATGCGTCGGGCGTCATACCTGCAAATTGGTTATTTAGGTAGCCGGCGACCTTACCCGAACTCGAAAGCACGGCCAGGTAGTTGGACCCATTGAACGCGCCTGTACGCGGGATTGTCCATTTACTTGAGCCGTAGGATTTCGCTTGGAAATGCACGGTGTTTATTGTCGAGGGGCACAGAATGGTCCCGGCGCAAAAGCCGACCTAACGGTTAAACTGCATAATTATTTTTTCCCGAGGGACGGTCCTCTAGCATTTGTGGAAAGTAGCCGTCGCCAACCGAGACATTTCAACATATAGTTTACAACAAGGCTCGGCGCATTTTAATTAACAAACCTCCTCAACGGAATGCATTCCTGGTCTCAAGTGAAACAGCGTCGCTGCGAACGAGGCGCCATTCTTTTTCAAGCTTCCCAACGAGACCATTCGAATACGAAGATGCGGCAGCAGTCGATATAAAAGATAAATAAACTTAAACGCGCTCGTTTTAATCGCTCCCATCCAACCGCTGCGGATGTGGTATGGGTACAGCTTCCTGTTTCAATTAGCGTCGCGATCCACGTTGACACGTACAGAACGTGTTATTGGCAACTGCCCGCGATATCGATCAGCGAAAGTTTATCAGCGTGGCACCGGAGACAATGATGGTTTTATGTAACAGTAATCGCGTTAATGTACCGTGAATTCGAATCGGTCCCCATTGATGTTTGAAGCTTTGCAGTTTTCCGCGAAAGGGAAACGAGACTCGACAAACGGCACGTCGAGAGATGCGAACGCGTTATCTATACGGTCGGCCGAGATGCTCGGTGTATCCTTCGCCGAACAAATGTCATAATGTCGCGAGAAGCCTGCCTAGGAGTTTCATTGCAATCGCACGAATTGGCAGTGCAGCGGGCAGATCGCAGTATTACGTAAGGCCCCGGCAAATTATTGAAAATTAAGGAAGCCGCGTCCTGCGATGTCAAATCAAAACCGCACGGAAGAACATGCGACAATAACGGCTGACTGCGTCCCGCTTTTCCAGGTGTCGCGTTACATTCGGCCAGTCTAATGCTATCGTGTTCCAACGTTTTCCGATTACGGTCCGCAACATTTTCATCCGTACTACGCGGTCATCTTGCGGATGCCACAGATTGTGTCAAAATAAATAAAGAAGGGAAGAATCCTTAATGGCAAGTCTTGATTCGATTCTCCGATAGGTACATCTGAAGGCCGGAATTAGTTGGAGCGATCACCTGTTAACAGTAGATTAGTTACAGTTGTTACATTCGCATAGTATAGGTGACAGCGGAGCATTGCCCAGTCAATATGTTTTAATAAATTGTAATGGAAACATTACTGAATATTCGACGAACCACAGCGAGAGCTCTGTGTATCGTCGAGGCGATGGAATCCCGCAGGAGACCCCCCAGGTAAGGGCGGCGCGCACGATCCCTAAATCTAGGTGTCCTTTTCTATCCAAAGGAAGGGATGTACCTGGTGTCCCCACTTACTCTCACCTGCCCGACCCCATAAATAGCCGAGCTGGATGCCGTCCATGTCATCAGTCACCACTCCAGCTGAATGAGGTCGGTGTCGCGTCCAGGTTGCTTACGACAGTTTTAAGTTCTCGCAAAGTTGTTGGAAAATGTCCTGAAGAGAACGGTCCTCGTCAAAGGTCCCTACGGCTGGTGCGTGTCCAGTGAAATCATCGTCGATCTCCCAGAATGTACTACAAGCAGTACTACACTCGAATCTACAGGAGGATTTTCCCGCGTGAGTGAAACAGTTCATCATTAAAGATTCTTCTCGAATCCCTCTCAAACTTCTCGAATCGTCGGGACGGGCGGCTCCTCGCTGACGCTCGAGGCTTTCAATATCGAAGATTTTATCATTCAGCTTGACGGTTCTTCCTAGATTTCCTACGGTCGTCGAAATCTCTCGCGATGTTTAGCATAATCTCTGGAATTCCCGGCATAGTTTCCCCGATCCATACCCGTTATTTAACCGCGTTACACGGCGATCGCTTGGATCGTTCAGCTAATTTTCGTTTGAAGATTAACCGCCGTGTAACGAGCGTTATCTTCGACCTCGTCGATATTCATAACATTTTTTGCCCATTCGACGTCCTCGTAAATATCCCACCGTGACATTCAGCCGTTTAAACGTTGGCTATTTCGGGTACACATCCGCGTGTAGAAGCGAATTTCCAAAGTGCCAATAAAGATACGGTGCCGCAACGTAAAAAAAGGACTCCGTCGCGCGGTCCCGTGATGCGTAAAGTCGATCGGCAAGCCGAGAGCGGCAACGATTTTCTGAATAATAGTGTACGGTAGATGGTTTGTAAATGTACAGTGCGGGATAGTTGGAAAGTGGTCGAGAACTTTCTTTGGAAATCGCGTTGTGTCGTTACCAGCGGTCGACTAACAAGTCGGCGAAGGAAAGTTTCAAATAATTAATTGAAAAACGGTATCCGCAGCTCCGTCCGCGTGTCTGTGTTTAAGCGCGCATACAATTACGCCGCGGTCGGTTCTATAAAAGAATCCCCGGCTCGTGGAACTATCTTGAACATTTTTTTTTTAATAGACCAAGTTACATTCCAATGAACCAATCGAAAATGAAAGGCGCGCGTTGGCGTATTTTCCTCCCTGCGGATTTAAGTAGCCGAGCCGGAGCAGCGGTCTAGGTGAACGAGTCTCTCTCAAGAGGAAAACTTGAAACACTTAAACCACGCTCCCTTCCCCGCATCGTTCGGTGGAAATAGGAAGAGCGGAAGATCCTTTAGCAGGGCGAATATGTATACATAACGACTTTTAATTGGAATAGCAAACAGCCAAAGTTCGACAAGCGTCGAGGAATCATAGTTGGCATGGAAATTCGTGGCATTCCTCCTGCCTGTTACTGTTCAGCTATTGTATTTATTATAGGTTGTACATTTATTAATGTCGATTCCGCAAAACTCGTGCGGCGTGTCCGAATTTTGCACGGGCCCGAATTCCATAACGTGGAAGCTGTTGCGTAAGTTCGATACAAGCGGTGTAAACAGGAAGATGGTCTCAAAACCTTTGATATTTGAAGCAGTTTTAGCTTGCAAATGCGTCATTACAGTGGCGTCTTTATGTCACGGGCAGTCGCCAGGGGCCCCTAAATAAAAAGAAGTCTGATTTTAAGTCCTATTCAGGGGCCCCCCGGTGCATTGCCTTGTCCAGGGGCCTACAACGATCTTAAGACGCTTCTGCGTCATTAGCGATTGCCCCGTTGACGGGATAGTGACGTCTGATCGGTCGCAGCTCGACGAGCATTGAACTCTCACCGATCCCACTTTTTATTTCACAGGATGGATACCTACGCGAGTGATCATCTGTCTGATGATGTTCACGTCGTGTTGGACGAGCTACATGTGCCGTCTACAAATGCCGATCTTGGCGGTGCCGATGATCAAGGCCTTGCCCGGTAACGCGTCGAGAGGCGCGTGCTCCGAAGAGCACCGAGTGCGTCGCGCGATATCTTGGTTGGACCCAGGAGCCTACCTGGAGGACTACATCCTGCAGGAGAAGCTGGAAGCAGCCCAGGACGACATGGACTATCACTTGTCGAGCGTTCGCTTGCCCCGCGAAACTCGAGCGTCCATTCAGTTGGCCACTGGCCTGCCTTTCGACTGGAAGCCGCAAATACGAGGTCAGCTGATAGCAGCCTACAGCTACGGGAATGTCCCCGGCAACTTGATAGGTGGTATCCTGGCGCTACGCTGGGGACCCAAGAAAGCGATCCTCTGGACGTCCTTGGTGGCTGCCATAGTGTGCCTGTTCACTCCAATCTTCGCCCAGATTCACTGGGGCCTTCTGATTTTCATGAGGGTCGTGGTCGGTCTGACTGGTGGAATAACATTCCCGGCGTGTCATACCCTGGTGGCCAAATGGGCTCCGCCCGACGAAAAGGGGCGCTTCGTTTGGTCGTTGTTAGGCGGCACATTCGGCACCATACTCACCTACCCCCTGGTGGCTGTTATCGCTGAAAAGATTAACTGGGAGAACGGCTGGTACATCCCCTCGTTGATGATGCTCGTGTGGATACTGTTATTTGCGGTTCTCACGTACGACTCGCCCGCGGAGCATCCTGGTATCTCCGATGAAGAGAAGGAGTACATTCTAAGGTGATTAGATACGACCTGCTCCAGTGGCTGTTTTAGTAAGAGTTTCTCATGGACTTCCTGAACGGACGTGGCTTGTTTCAGCTCGCAAGCTGGGACGGTGGCGGCAAAGAAGCCCTCTCTAGCGCAGACGCCCATTAAGGCAATATTAACCTCGGTGCCGTTCATCAGCCTGATCTGCTGCCACTTTGGCAATCTCTTCCTCGTGTTCTTCTTTCAAAACGCGATGATGCTGTACCTGTCGAACGCACTGGGATTCCAGCTGACGAAGGGTGGCTTAGCTGCGAGTCTGCCTTGGGCCGGAAGGATGTTCTTCGGATTCATCTTCAGCTGGGCCGGTGACATGCTGAAGCGCAACCAGATCGTCTCTATTACCGTTCTTCGGAAAGGTGCCACGGTATTCTGTAAGTTCTCTGACTGGAACTACCCCTTTGCTCGGGATATCGAGCGTCCTTCGGTGGCTGACGGGATCCATCGATTTATTTACATTTCTTCCTTTCTTTCAGCCCACTTCATTCCCGGGATTTTCCTCATTTTGGTGGGCTACGTTGGATGCCATCTGATCCTTGCAAACGTGTTCCTGGTGCTGGCGTTGGGCTTCAACGGGGCAGCTAGCATCGCGAACTTGTCCAACAATCAGGACTTGTCACCGAATTACGCTGGTTTCCTCTACGGTATTATGAACACGATCGGGTGCACATCGGGCATGATTATCTCGCCGTTGGTCGAGGAAATCGCTGGCAAACACGGGGTAAGTCCCTTCTCTCTTTAATAATCTGGCAATTGGGATCGTTGTATTCTGCTCGCTGCATCCATTGCTTATCACTCGCAAAACAACCACACTAACATCAGAAACGTCGCGGGTCGAAGAGTTACATAATTCTTTTGTTTGTTCGCTCATCGTTGCGATATAACGTCGAATATCTAGTTACAGCTTACTGCACGCAAAGCTGCTCTTGGCATACTCGACACCTCAGTCCAGCCTTGTACTCTGTTGCGTAACTCATAGTACGGGCAGTACTGGGGAATTGTGTATGCGATGCATCCAAAATGAATCCGTTCGTCTCCGTGATTTCACTGAGGTCTAGCGCCTAGGATTTCACACACGCGTGCCCTATTTCAGTATTTTCACTTGACGATTGGTTTCTCCGGCGTACGGGAGGGGAGGTGGGAAAGAAGTAGACTTTTGCATCAGCGTGGCGTGCGCGTTACAAGACAAGTATCCGGTAATTCCCATCTCCCAGATACTAATCGTAGTGTCAATATCGGCGGGCACAAATCATGCCAGGGCGACTGAGGAGAACATCTGGTTAAACCATTGCGCCCATATTTGTCCAGACTATCGCGGTGGTGACGACTCGTGGGTACTACTCGTCTCTATATCGTCTAAACTCTTATAGTACGAGAAGTACCTACAAGTCGCAACCAGTCGTGATCCGCTTGCTGCACATGTTACACGTACACCTTATCATCCAGCGTCCCGTCACTGTCATCATCTTAATCGCATGGGTATGTGTCGACACAAATTCATCCGGTAGCTGACCTCACAGTTCATCACTTTGTGTAAGTGCCTCCGCTAACATTGCTTGTGTGTACGTATACGGTATTTACATAGAGCTTCGACATTATCGCAATTACAGGCGAGCCGATTAAAGAGTTAACTTTAATTAATTTACGTCTCCTGCGTTCTAGAACCCTATAGAGAAATGGCAAATTCTGTTCTGGATCGGCGCGGCGGTCTGTATAGCATGCATGGTCGTCTTCCTAGTTGGTGGCAGTGGCAATATACAGCCATGGAACGAAGTTCGTGAGACGAATCGAGCAGAAGAAGGAAGAAATTAACGGTTTCGAAACCTTGGTGGTTTTACCAATGTTACGTTACGCGGGTTGCGAATTGACGGCGTTTTTACAGACGAGACCACTGTAGGACAGTTGCGCGTTGAACTTTCACTTTAAATAGAACCGACGGTTGTGTTTTAATACAATATTCTTGTGAATCGTTGAACGACATCTAAGTGGCGAGAAGCGTCCCAACTATTTTATAAATTTCCCGATGTATGCGCGTTTTAGGACATGCCTCTGAAAAGATGGCTCGTGAAATACTAGTACAATATATTGTTCGCCAAAATCTGGCTCGACGAACTATACCAAATAGAATCCTCTATTTTTTTTTTACACAACTTAGAAAATAATAGAGTGTGATACTTGAACTTTTTGTTATTCAATAAATATACTTAAATGTTTATGATATGTTATTTATCAACTACTTCCGATCCCATGTCCATGCACGGCGCAAGTAAGCGACAGAAATTTCCGATTTCAGCAGATAAAATAAAGTATTTATGTGTAAAATCATAACTATCAGAATTTTGGGTACACTATTTTCTATCGATTTAGAGTACCGCATTTTGCGAGTGATAAACCAGAAGTATATTACATGATACGTCTTCCATAACTAGAAAATATATATTTAGTATCACGTTGTCACGGATTGCTAGTGTGGGTAGTTTTCTGTTTCTGTAACACGAAACACGACGCGTTTGTTGAACGAAATAAATATTGCCTGACGTACAACTCTATACAGAATTCATCTTTGTTCGATAAGAATTTTATTAGCTTCCTGTACATTCACAAATACTTTATTTGCGGCTGCTATGTTTAATTCAATTCCCTAAATGACAAAGTATCTCATGGGAATACTTTTTTAGCGATTTATCTCTCAGTAAATGTCCATTATGGAAGAAAAATATATTAATTGCAAGTGTTTGTAGACTTAGCGTTTTAACTGCGATAAAGCAGCAGGCTCTGGGCACATTTCATTCCAACCAATGTGGCGTATTCTTTAATCGCGTCTTCCTGCTCTTTCGTGATACTTCGCCGGGCTCTTTCCTTGTAAATCCTGTAGGGCATTAGATCGTCTTTATGGAGAATTAATACCTGAAAGCACACGATCTGTTAGCTGACACAAAGAACGCGAGATTGTACGATAAGAGATGTGAAAATAGAATATGGTTTAGTACGTTATTGATGTCAACTATGCCATCCAGGTCAATAGCGTCGACATCTTGGTTGAACCTGCAATACTTTTGTTTGTCCAATTTAATTAAACAATCTTCTATATCAAACCACTCGTAAGTCTCGGGGCACAGCAATTTTGACGGCTTCATTCGTGCTTTGTATTGCATCTTGGGGCAAGTGTGGATGTAGAATCCCATGTAATAATATTTCAAACTATCCGCCACTTTATTTAACTGCCTTGTCAAGTACACTTCTCGTAAGCAGCTAGACGGTGATTCAATAATATCAGATATCGCGGACAGTATAATAGCAAAATCTTAATGGATGTACCAACCTAAATATTCCGAGAGAGAGGTGAGAGTACGCTGGATCGTAGTAAAAGTAAACGCTCGAAACGCAATATGGTAAAATGTCTATCACCCCGACTGCTATTAACTTATCGTCTACCCAATACTGATCGTGAAAGGAGCCGTATCCGTCTGGTGGCCCATTGCCTGGTGACAATGGCTTTAAAATGATAAACTCCTTAGTTGCATACCTTCTTCATCGCAAGTAATCAAACATTTAAATAACAACTGAGCATACAACGAGAGAAGAGTAGCAATAATATCATACATAATTTTTAATAAATATATTATTGCGACGGGTACCTGCAAAGGGTTCTTTACGTGAAAGTTAAAGAACGATTTTTCGTCACACTCCTCCGGTGGGTCATTATGGATAGTCATTTGATATTTTTTGTAAAGTTTCGCGCTTACTTCGAGCGTGGCGAGAAATTCGTCCGACATTACTTTCAACAACTTTATCTGATAAAATTATAAGGCAATTTATAAGGAAGTAAGCTCGCATAAATGAAATAAGTGTGTAGCACAATCCATTGTGAGATGGTCCACTTTGCTCCAATTGTATACTACAGTGATCGAAAAGTTACTGTTGCTCGGTAGGGATGGGATCAAGTTCAATATGTACTCATGAATCCGAGTCAATTCCAATAAAAAAGTTTCACTTCATAGGATTCGAATACTACTCATAAGAGGTGACGTTTCATTCTATGTACTTTCAAAGTACTTGGATTATACAAGCTGGTTTCGAAATCTCAGAAAGAGTACCTGAAGACTTCGAGAATGTCCTTGTAAGTACTTTGACATTCGGAAGAATCGAATCTCGTAAAAGTAGTATTCGAACATTGAAAGACAAAACACAAATCACATAATTGCACAGAATAGAAAACTCCTGGTTCAAGTATTCATAAAAGGTTCAAATCTACTCGGTCGGGGTTCGATTATACTTGATTGAAAGTACCGCTAACGTTTCTCAAAGTACATATAGAGAGCTCAAACCAACGTCGTCGGGTTTCGAGTCTACTTAAAAGTATTGTTTTTCTTTTTCCAAGATACTTATGAAGTGTTCGAAAGTATCCAGTCAGATTCGAGTCTACTTACAATATACTTCATCCCATCACTATTGTTCGGTAAGCTTCTACGTAAAAAATTAGTCAACATTTTCCACATTACAATTATGTATGATATTATAGACCTAAACAGCCCCGTATGTACAATTACCTGCAAAGACGATTTCACTAGAAATCTTGTAAACTGTTCCTCTGTAACCTTCTCTTCTGGATCTCCGTGTATTGCCGTTTGATATTTTTTATACACCTTGTAGGATGCTTTCGAAGTCTTTAAGTACTCGGAGCTCATTGGCGAGGTTCTAACTAGTTTCAGCTTACAAAATTTATAAATTTAACATAAATCTCTCTGAATAATAACCAAATTACATTACCTTTATTAATAGCTACTATAACTGAATTGCACAAGCAAAACTTTATGCTGTAACATTTATGCTACTTCTAGAGAACCGATCATAAAGATACAGAACAGTGTGTTTCACCGTTCAGTTCCTTTCTATTCTTAACACTTGGTGGTGATATTTTGATTATCAGCAACATTGGAGAAAAGAGGACCAAAGTATCGTATTTCAAAAGCGACGTATGCAATACTTAGTAAGATACTCGACGCAAAAAGAATTCAGCCTACCTTTAATCTACTTGTTCCATTTTGTATCTCATCAAATAAATCCTCTAAACTTTTAGCTTCGTTCTGTTGTTTATTCGTCCTAAAGATAGCCTCTACTTCCTCCCGAGTTTTCCCTTGTGCCAATAACTTATTCTGTTTACGCTCTATACGCAGAAGTTTCGCTTTCTTACAAGGTATTCTACTAGGATCTGCTTCTGACGATTCGACGCTCCTCGACGCCACGTGCGACGAATCGTGATTTTGATCGTTTAATGCGCAAGATACACCGTCCGAACGCTTTTGCCGAGGCTCCGGTCCACTGTCTTTCTTTTCCTCCTTTACTGTACCAGGTTGTAATTTTCTGTTGATCTGATCATTAACAAGCTTTATGTCCATCTCAGAAGCAGCCTCTTCCGCTCTCTGCAGATGTTTGCTGTAATTAGGAATGTCTCGAATGTCTACAACAGAATGATTTCGTAGACATTAAGAAGTCAGTTATTAAAGCTTCGACTGTCTTTACCTATATCGTTCTGAAATTCTTCGCCTACATCCATACTGTCGTTCTTATTCAATTTATTTCTCAGAAACTTTGCCATTCTCTTCAACACCTTCTTCTGCGACTTGGAAATTTTGAACTGCAACGCTTCGCATCTGTAATCGACAATTGTACAAAGGACTAACTCCAGGATTTGTTTCCAAGAAACCAGTGGTGTAAAATTGTTTTACCCACTTGATGGTATACATCGGGCAACAAGTTCGATCCATGGTGGGTTTGTAACAATAACAGCCGCTTCTCCTCCACCCTCTGTCTATTAAAATTTGATAGTTGTCTATGCTGAGGACGTGTGCCCACATGCCTGCGAGGTATCAAATTCATGATATACAAGGAATTTAAGTAAAACATTAACGAATAATGCTCAATACAGTGACAGCTGCAGTCAGATGTACACATAAACTGTCACAAGGACTATTTAAGTAAAGGATTACCGCTTGATTATCCCTGTACATATCGAAGTACGATAAGAGAAAAGGAAAATTTATATTGCTTGTACTTGCCGTGGCTAATATTTGTATCGGAACTCTTGCAATAACCACATTTGTGCCCATCCTGTTCCCCATAGTACTCGACAATATCGTACGATCGTCTTGCCATCTTTCTACTTCGTCTTCCTTAGCCACGCGTTTTATTATTATGCCGGGTATGTTAAATTCTCATCGTCAAGTACTGTCATACAGTATATCCCTAATCGCACGCTATCCTCCGCACGAACAATCCTCACGGCACTATTACGTATTTACAAATATAACCTACGAAACAGTAACAGCATTGCGCCACTGCCATCTTGTTTCGGCCTTGGGCGGCGGAGGTAAACCGTTGATTTTATTAAGAGAATTACATTTTTTAATACGCATCATTTTCTACACTCTCTGCGGACCTTGTAAATAGTAAGTCGAAGCAAGCAGACAGTTCTAAAGTACAGGTGTAATTACATTTACCAACTCAATGCTGAGAAGAGCGTAAAATATATTATCGGAATGTAGATTATTGTTGATTAAAGAACAGGGTTTTTAAATTACACGCTGAGGAATCAGAAGCCGTAGTGGATGAGTAGGAGCGTTCGAGTTGGGAAATGAAATTGTGTAGTATTATTATGTAGCCACGTTTGCAAGTACATGTACTATTTATATATGAGTACCGTTAATTCATAGATTCTATTATTATTACTCTGAGAATGTAACGGACGTGTTGGTACAAATATCCAGAGCGCCGTTTCATCGGGCTGAATCGTCACGGAAATTTAGGACGGGTGTGACGTATTCGCGTTTTGCCACTTTCATGAATGAAGTTACTCCTGTACTATATCAACAGGCGTCCCTTACTACACACAGCGAAACATCGATCTATTCCTCCGGGATTCCCCCCACCATAGCCCGCTTACATTTTCCACTTCGCAGGGTGGTAGCGACCACCTGGAATGCCTGTTCTATCACTGATCTACACTACTGCGCGTTCAGACACGCGCGTCTCGCATACCTGTACAGATATATCACTGAATCTCGACGTCACATTCGAACGATTGGAATATAAAATTCCTGTTACGTACTTCTATTTCTATTATTAACACCAGAATTTATTGTTCCGAATAAAAAGTCGCAGACCTTAATTCTCTATTTCCTATTTATAAATAATCCAACAGAGATGGTTGAATTATTAGAAAAATAAAGGAGATTCGAACTGAAATAAAAATGTTGCGCCATTGCTGATTACAGAGGGGTGTGATTTAATTGCAGTAGCATTTGAAATTCAATCACTTAGAATGGCAGCTCATTTAAACCCTTAACGATCCCGCAGCAATTCGGTGGCCGTCTATCGCCGTGGGGAAAGTGCTATTTCCTGGACCCGGTGCTCGAATAACGTTCCCGGGATACACCCCCGCGCGCCCTCGCCCACGGATGATTTCCTCGCGACGCGTACCTCCCCCACTAAGTCCTCGAAGCACGGGGATTCGTCGTTTCCAGAATCAACGGCTGACGTCAATGGGAGCCAACCTTCGGGACGTCGAGCACGCCGAGCACGTCGAGTTATATTATTTCAGAGAACCGTTCCGGTGATTACCGGAGCGACGGCGAGGACCTCTCCTCGCACGGGTCGTGTCCTCCGCGGGATAATCAACCTGAACGCGTCGGGCAAGCGTGAATTAAATTTCCGTTTGCCAGAGAACACGCGTGTCCCGGGACCGGGCCGCTGAAAAGTTCGCGGAAAGCGCATCCCCCGGCGGCGAGCGGAGGGTGTGGCGATTAATTTTCCTCAATACTCGACTAGGAATTAGCAACGATCGCGTGCCTCACTTCCCCTGACCATCAACGGGCTCGCGATGGTCGCTTTGCAATTGAACGCACGGGTCGGGAAACGTTTGGCAGCGGTCCGAATCTCAGATCAGCGGAGATTTCCCCGTTTTCTGCTCTCTTAATTAAAGAAAATAATCTCTCGCGCATGTTGCTGCCATCGGCGATAAATATTCATTACGAAAGCGACCGTTGCGCGTGTTCGCGTCGGGGGCACTTTGCTCGACAAGACGAGCCCCGACAGCGAGCTACGCTTGTTTCAGTGCGCCCACATCTGTTCGCGCAAGCGTGGCGATTCTTCGGGAAATAGGTCAATTACGGAGATAGGTAGAGCACGGGGATGCGTCGTATCTCGAGTAAACACTTTCCTGAAGAGCGCTCGCATCTGGGAAATGGGGTTCCCTACCCTCCAGCGGAGGACTGCGTTTCATTCTGACCGCCCTCCTTAAGCGCCTCTGAAACTACTCGGGCGACCAGCAAACACCCGCTCGCTTTCTTGATAAACGAGAACTATTACACAACTAGGTATCTATGCATCGGGTCCATTGAGCCTGCGATCATTGACGGAAGGTCGTACCTCGAGGAGAGAGGTAGGTAGGTAGGTGGGTGAGGAACGTTGGGCATCGAGGGGGACGTGGTACGTGCCTCGTGGATTTCAGTCGACGATAAATATTTTGTCAGAGAACGCGAACCGACGTCAGCGTTTGCTAGCTGAGGGGAGAAAGGAGAGAAAAAACTTTTCGCGCGTCGGTTTATCTCTCCCTCTCTCTCTCTCTCTCTCTCTCTCTCTCTCTCTCTCTCTCTCTCTCCCCCTGTCCGCCTACACGTTGAAAAAACACGCGTGGGTGTCGGGTGCTCGTGGGCGTTACGCGGCTGGCGTGGGCGTTCTTTGGTCTATTGCGGGGGCCGAAGAAGAGTGGCTCGAGGGGGTTGAATGCGGGAAACGACGGCAGAATTCTCCCCGGCGCTCCAGACGGCGACGAAACTGCGGCGGAGAGGATCAGCGAGAAACGATCTCATTAGAAAAATATCGCCACCTCGCAGCTAGTCGACCTATAAATCGTCGAGCTACGTCTTCGGCGAATCTCGATCCAATTACGCGTCACAGCTTCTCAATGCCCGGGTTAATTCATTCAGCGGAAGACGCGGGGCAAGCGGAATGTCCGCAGTGTTCCGTGATGCCTGTCCTTCGGGGAAAGGAAGTTCGCTTTTAGCAGCGTACATCCAATTAACACACCACGCACAACGGCTCAATTAAAAATCACCGTTTCCTGAGAATTCTCTCTTTTACGGTAGATTGGTTAAGACGGGCAGGCGACATGGAAGGATTTCCAATATACCTCGGACCTCGAGGGCTCCTTCAACTACCCTCCAATCACTTTACAATCTAATGTTGCAAAGTGCCACGCGGATCACGGACTCCTGCAAACTTCCAGGCGTTGTCGAAGAAACGTGACATCCACGCAATCGAATGTGCCCAGACAAGTCATTGACCTAGACTACTTAAGGGGGGAGCCCTATTTAGGAGACTAGGAATAAGGTGATTCTTGGGATTTTTTTTCTAAGAAACTGTTAAGCAGATCTTTTCCAAATTTTCAGGGTATTTTAGTTCACATTCGAACAATAAAAATTCATTTTTACGTTACAAAGTATTCGGTAGAAATGAAGATATATGAACACATTCGTTAATTGGCGATTGTAGTGCCCCCATTTCTTCCTTGAAATAAAAAAACTAAGAATTTTCTTATTTCTAGTTTAATTACATTGTCGATGAACCGAAGACATTGATAAATAAATTGAATCGAACAAGTCTTTTTCCATAAATAGTACGAGATATCTTGGGGCAGAATCGTAACTTTTTCTTTCCCCACAAATTTGCCAACTTTTAACTTTTTTTTTCATTTGTTAGGTTCATCGACAATGTAATTATACTAGAAATAAGAAATTCCTTGGTTTTTTATTTCAGAGAAGAAATGGGGCCACCATTACAGTCGCCAATTTGCAACTCCGGCGCGCGAGTCCTACCGAACGTGTTCATATATCTTCATTTCTACCGAACACTTTGTAACATAAAAATTAATTTTTATCCTTCGAGTGTGAACTAAAATACCCTGAAAGTTTGGAAAAGATCCGATCAACAGTTTCTTAGAAAAAAATTCCCAAAAATCACCTTATTCCTAGCGTCCTAAATAGCCACCCCCGCCCCCCCCCCCCCCGCCCCTTAAACCTTGACGATTCTTCGGAATCTGATCGAGTAGCTTCACTCACAGACATTTAGCAGCTTCAACCGGGCAATTGGTGCAATAAGGGCGAAAAATAGAAATGAATAAATATACATTTCATACCCTGGCGTTACGGAATCTTCAAGATGATCGCGGAGCTGTAATGTAAATAATCGTTCAGCTAATGGGTAGCAGGTGCAGCCGCTGCGGGGAATTACTTCTATCCGAGGCAGCAATTAGGGGCTGCAACCTCCGTCGCAACTGTGCCCCTAAAACAATAAAACGGTCCAAGATGCGACGACGGAGAGGATTTCAAGGATAGCCGAAGGATCTGGTCGGGTCATCGCGTGGGCAGAACGTATTTCGTGCGGCACAATAGAGGCTTGTATACGCCTCGTGTGTAAAAACACACGGGAGTGCGCGCGCGCCCGCCCGTGTACGTCATATCAGGCCGTGTATTAAATCGGTAGGGGTTGCCCACACAGGGTGGGGGTGCTCGTTCACCGAGGTGGGGGGTGGTTGATCGACCGTACCCTCCGACGGTTTTCTAGTCGCCCTGCTCAGCCCCGACGTTCATTCTACCTCGATCAGCCGAGCACGCAAGTTCCCTGCATCCTCGGAGGACTCGAAGTACACCGAACAGAGGACTGGCGCCAGTGGACTAGCACGGGGGGAAGAATAGACGGCGAGAAAGGTGAAGGAACATCCCTAATACCTCCCTGCTATCAGCCGATTACGGAGCAGGCTTCGGGCTGAGAATTTCAATCGAGAGGGGGGGGGGGGGGGCGATCTCGCGATCGATGTAATTGCTCGAGTTCCGTGAGATAAAGGCTTGCTAAAATCGTACGGTTATTAATAGAGGGCCAGAAATAGGGCCAATTTGCCGTGGCAGAATTGGCCTCGCGACACGATCCTACAAGTAGTTCCCCCGAGCTACGAATTTATTAAAGTTAGAGGCCAGTCCATCTGGTCTAGAGTCTTGTTAGAGCTTCGTTAAAATGGGCAAACTTTCAGGCCGCCGGACGATCGTCCATAGATCGCGGGCATAGAGGGTTGTACATAGGACGTTGGCGATATTTCGTCGGATCAAACGGAATATGTTTTCCCGCGGATCATGTTCTCGCGAGTGGCTGGGTTTATCAATGAAACTATGGTGAATGAAATGCATTTTTAATTGGCAGCCGCATAGACGCGTACACAAACGCGATAAATGACTATAGTATTTCTAGACGCAACAAGTGTGCGATTTCCGAGTCTACTATATCCGGTTTGGTTTTATTTACTGGCCTGCTTTAATTGCTCCGCGCTGCCCGCTGGCATTGTCTGTTAATCTTTTAATTGTTTTTTCAGAAAATTGCTCTGCCCGTAGAAAACATTTGTAGATCCCACGCAGCCGTTCGCCATGACACTTAATCCGCGATGCTAATGAAAGAAAAAAGAGCGCGAACCGCTTATGTTATCTGAATAAATTTGTTGGAACGAGGAGAAACGAAATGAAGAAGCGGAGGAATTTTGCGTGGAAGTGTCTGCCCCGGCGTAGACTCAATTGTATTTAGAAGCTATCGATCGTTATTAGTAGATACTCGTAACACATAGATATGTACCGTTATCAATTAACGCTTATCAGATTCCACGGTTTTCAATCGCACTTGCGCGCACCGCTACAGCGTTTCTCTGAACTCTGGCATTTCCAACCAATAGAACGCCCATGGCGTGTCGGCGATTATTAGTTTTGAATCCGCTATCGGTTCTGCTTTAGTTAATTGCATATCTAATTAGCAACAACTACTCCGCGCATCGGCACAAACTGATTGCGCGTATGCGACGAGGTGCTTGCAATTGCGTCACCAGTTCCACTTGTTGGGGGCTGGAAAGCTTTCCTTCCCGTATGGTACAAACTGATGTGCAGCAGGCTCGAAGCCGCCGATTAATTGAATTGCTCCTTCAATCACCGTGGCATTAAACTCGATCATCATCTAAATCCTCGCTGAAACGAGAAATCTGTTTTCTACCCTTAATAAAAGCGATCGAACCGAAGACATTTCTATTAGCCTCGAACCCCGAAATGGCCCCCAAAAAATCGTCTGCAATCTCCGCGAAGATTTTCGCGAATTCACACGGAAACGTTCGCGACCACCTTATAGTACCTACTCCTGGCATGGTATCTCCGTTAATCTTTTACACGCAATGGAAATAGATCCCTGACATTTCGCATTATGTGACATTTAAGCTTCTTTCGTAGTGACCTGCTGTCTTCATTTACCTGCGCTCACCAGGGGAATGTAAACTTCGACCTGTAACACTTTACACAGACGTAATCTAGCATCCCTGATCCATTTCGCCCGACGGAAAAGCATTTAACATATATCGGGAGCGAAATTAAAGAGGCCTGAGCAAGAGGAGTCCCTCCTCACCGCGTAAAAATTCCTGCTTCCAGATGACGTGCAGCTGGGTGTGGTTAGCGACTCTCTGCTCCCTCGTCGTGATAGCCGAGTCGTTGCCGACGAACTTGTCGGAGGACGCGAAAAAGACTGAGCAGAACATGAGACCAAAACGTGAGGCAGACTGTCCAGTTGCACCGAGTCTCCCGCCTACGCTTCACACCCTCATCAAGCATTTATTTCTCTTTACAGCGAAACGAGCGCAGGAGATGCTGATGTTCGGCAATCAGCAGAATCGCCAGGCGGAGAGCAACGCGGGCCCGTCTTACACGTCGAACGCCGAGAAAAGTAAGGAACGCGGGAAATGGGTCTCCGTAAGTGGAAAGCGCACAGGTGTTAATGCACCGGCTCGCTTCGCTGTTACAGGGACGCTTTCCGCGTCGGGATTGGGCGGACTGAAGGCAGCCCTGGCCGAAGAAGAGAAGCCCCTTCATTCGAAGACACCGAGCAACACTTTGTACGATCGCGAGTCCTTCTCCCCTTACGATAAGAGTTACGAGTAAGTATCGCTGAATCGATGGTACAGTCTAAAGCTGAACAGAGACGTAGATGCTTACAGCAGGGGCCTATTCTTTTTTTTCTGTTACAGTTACGGCAAAGTTCTCGTGAACGAGCTGGGCGACGAGATGCCACAGGTCTGGGACGTCCTACCGTACTCCCGCTACTACCTGAACGAGGATCGCCGGAAGAGATCGGAGAAATCGGGGATCGCTGGATCAACCACCGTGAAACCCGCCGCCACCTCGTTCCAGGTGCCGACATCCACCCCGCAGTCCGTGCTGACGCAAGCGAAAAGGAGGTGAGTCGAACCATCTCGTTCTTTCACCTGGTAACTGGGCCACCGCTCCGCTAGAAACCCATCCTGTGTACCGGCAGGCGATTAAACACCAATTAACCGCCTCTCTCGGTTGGGAGAGCTGTAATTTGTAATTTTGTAATTTGTAATTTACTCATTTGTAATTTACTCATTCCGCGGTACCGATAAAACAATGAACAATCGCGAGAAGTAAGGGGAGGTGATAGTAAGTTCGCGTAGTGTTGCTGTATTCGTGAAAAGTTTCAAGATCTAGATAGCTGGGGATTTGCAAATTTTTTAGAGCACCGGAGAACGGTTTAAGAGTTTAAGGCTTTTAAGGAACGGTCTGGCCACGTTATATGTTGATTACTTAAGCGCGTTTCACACGGCGAAGCCGGTGCCGGGTTAGGGGCGAATTCACCTGTGGAACAGGGGAGTCTCGGCCAGGGTGAATCGACTCGGTAGCCCACCCGTAATTCCCACCCCTGCGAGCACTCGCCCTTCCCGCCCTCTTCCCCTCGGGACATCCCTCTTTTTCTTCGACGTTTCTTCTGAATGGGGATGAGAGGGCTGGCGAGGGCGTTGCCCCCGCCAGGAACGGCGGTCGACTTGGCGACCAAGTCGTTCAATACGACCTGGAGAGGCTCTCGTTATCGGAGCTTGATCACCGCCGCAGTATGTTGAACCGCGTCCCCGGCATTCCCACCGAAACAACGGGCCTACTCGATATTCCGGCTGCCCCGGCCGAAACGAGATCCGTCGTCCCCATTATTCTTTCCACCTATACATCCCCGGAGGAAGTGTGACGAGCCGCGGGGAAACGCTCCAAGTGGCCGGCCATTAAATTTCGATCTGCCTGTCGATACTCTCGCGAGGACGAAGGCTACCGATGGTGTATTTATAGCGGCGGCTTGTGCACGTGATATCGTTTTCCTCGTTAATTAAGTGACGTGGACGGTGACGTTCCGCGGCAATACGTCAGAGGCTGATCAATTATTATGAAGTCAGCCGGGTAGAGAGAGCTCCTTACGTCAAACTTTTATTTTTACGCGGAAACGTCCGCGCGAGCGTGCGCCGGCTGACCTGTAAATAAATGTCACAGGTCGCGGGCGCGCACGTATGTGCACGCGCGGCCCACGTTCACGAGCAAGCCAATTTCCCCTACGTAGAGAAGGAAAAGCTGGTCAAGAGTCACGGAGAACTAGCGGCAGGGAAAAGGGGTGTAAAACCCTGGCAGTGAAGAGAAATCCCGATCCCCTCGGCGCGCTTATTTAAATCGAGCTTCGTTAAACCGAGGAGTTCGGCGAACGTTCCTTTTCCATCGCAAGCAGTTTTGCATGAAAGGCGACGCTTTCACGGCAACAAAATCCTCTTACCCGTCCTAATGGCCCGGCAGTGTCTGCCTCCCACGCTATACCTTCGGCTAATCGAGAGGAAGAGATTCTGCAGGGGCTGGGAGCAGCACTTTCCGATCCGCTGATGCTAGCATCCCATTTGGATTCTAGTTAGTCCTCCTTTAATTAGCTCGCAGCCGGCGAGAGCGGCGGAAAACGCGTCGCTAACGGTCTTCCTGGAATATTAATTATAAACGCGTCGCGGTACCGGGGATTTTAATTAATTCCCTCGATCGATCGGCGGTAATGACGATGCCGAAACTCACCTACGCGAAATCGAAACGGAGCTTTTTCCAATATATCGTGGCTAGATATCGCGTATCTACTCGTAGGATGAAAAGAGACGTGAAAAATAAGATCGCGTCTTCGATCAGTTTTACGGCCTTCGTAAAATATTCACGCCCGTTGGAAAATCGTGCGAGACACCGTCGCGGTTTGCATGGACGCGCGTCCGTGCGCCCGTCGCTGAACACACGCAACGGTTTGGTGCAGTCATCGAGACTCGTTCGATACCCGTGACGCAATAGGGTTGCTTTCCAAGGGGTGGGTCCAACGAAAAGCTGAATGGAAGCAGCCAGCGAAAGTAGGTCAGGCTTCGCTATTACTTGACATATCGCCAGCCAATCAGCTGGAGAGAATAGCTTCCTACTTCGCCCCCTAGCTTCCGCGAGATGCATGATAATGCAGAGAGGTGCAGCTGCGTTCGTATTCAGCTGGCGAACAATGTGGCGGCGGTGTCGCCGACAGCGCAGTTTCCACGATAAAACGTTCACGTGCGGATATGGAAATGATCGGGCACGAGCCTCCTCGAGAAAATGCACCTCAGCCTTTCACCGTCTCGCTTCCTTTCGGGGGTAGAAGCCATCGATTTCGGAGCACACAGTTTATAGATCGATACGAATCGCGCGTGGAAACAGTCTTGCCTTCCGCAGGACTGAAGTGGCTTCCAGTACCTCCGAGATTTACCACCGCCGAAATTACTTGCCACGCGTGTCGAACCGTCCTTTTCCTCCGTCTGTATTTCGCCTCGCGCACGAATGCCCCGGCGAAGCAAACGGAAAAGCTGAATGAAACCACCTGACGAGCCAGACCGTTTTTGGCATATGACCAACCAATCAGCTGATGGCATTAGCCGGTGCCGTCATATCGATCATACGCAGCGGAGCGTGCAGCAGGCATGCTCCGCGGACCTGACCTAGGACAACATGCCCACCGTCGCTGACGCAAACGCCAAGCGTTCTTTTGCTCGCCGACTTTTCCATTCAAAATACTTCTCATCTGGGCTGCGTGCACGACGATATCGATACTTCGGGCCGCGCATAATCGATCCCTAGCAAGCATCAAACACCCGCCGATGGGGAAACTGATAGGGTTTTGAAATTCAAATGCAACGATCGGTAGAGAGTTCGAATGGAATTATTATAACCGGACGTAGAGGATTAGGAATTGAAATTAGCATGATTTTCTTTATAAAGAATCAAGGCAGCTGATACGAATTATTCCGTTTCAATCGTTTAGCGTCTCCATTTATCAAGAACCGAGATTCAAGAGGGAATTGGATATTGACCCGGAAGACGTGTTGGCCCTACTCTCCCTTTGGGAAAACGAGCGCCGTAAACGGTAAGTGCTAGCTATATAATTAATTACGTGCTATTGACTGGAAGCGTTAAATATAAGCGTGTCTTCGACCGTTCCTTGCAGAAACTGGCACAAGTACATGACCGACGAGTACGACAACGTGGACGACGATGGCAACTTCCTCGAGGAGGAGGATCCTCGGAATGGTGAGGGCATATTTCCCGTACAAAGCAATTCAATAATGTAGATTGAATTTCGACCGTAGAAATTGTTCTAATTAAAAGAGATGATTTCGGCGCACCGGTTCGGTCTATTAAACAATTAAATAAAAGCTATTTTGCAATTTTAAGAATCTTTATCAAATTCCAACGTTTCGGTCAATGATTATGACCATTCTCAAGGAAAGTTAGATAAAAAGAAAAAATACTGCGTGTGCTTTTATATATTTAAACAATCATCACGTTCCCAGCAATGAACGTGATGATTGTTTAAATACATAAAAACACACGCAGTATTTTTTTTTCTTTTTATCTAACTTTCCTTGAGAATGGTCATAATCATTGACCGAAACGTTGGAATTTGATAAAGATTCTTAAAATTGCAAAATAGCTTTTATTTAATTGTTTAATAGACCGAACCGGTGCGCCGAAATCATCTCTTTTAATTAAAGCAATTCAATATTCAGAATAAACACAGGACGTTATTTTAGTAATAACGAGCCCTTTATGCTACTAATTGCCGCGCCTGGAACAAATACTTCTTTCCCCCCCAGGCACATTGTCCTACGGTAACAAAGGTCTCTCTGATTTAGACGTTGATTGACTCACCCTGTATAGTCAATAGAATTCCCGTTGAATCCCCCAACGCTGTGTAGTTACCCGATACCGATCCTACGGGACAATGCGTTTGATTTTCTGACTCACCCTTCCGCAGTTATCCCCTGGGTGGACCCTTCAGTGTACCCTCCGCGCCACTACAGCGTCGACTCTCTTTCGCCGTCGGACATTGGAATCATTCGCACCCATCCGCCCAACTATTACGAACAATACGGGAACCAGTACGGCCAGCAATACGAAGGCGCCTCTCAATACGGCAGCCCTCAGTACGGCCTGGTCTACCCCCAGCAAGCTTACTACAACACCCCGGAGAAGAGGTTTATGGTGACCAGGAAACGCTCGCAGGTAACGCGCCCCGACGATCCTCGAACGAATTATCACGAATAAGTATCTGCTCGGAAGAATCTTAGGAGACGATATTCGACCCTCAATTGGGAGGACGAGGACGCAGAATCATCTATATAGCCGTTCCTTCGAAGCACCGTGTTTGTCGAGCGATAGGAAGGCGAAGTTCGTTTAAAAATTCGTAAAAACCGAGGAGTTAAGTTTCTCGGGCGCAAAGCTTTCTTTGGAAGAGAGCCGACCTTCGTTCAGTAGAATTCCAGCAGCCCGGCCAGTTGAGGGTTAATACAGAGGTTTCCAAGATTCCGTTGGAGCGCGTAACGGCGGAGGAATAAACGATTGGTCAAATCGATCGGTTGGTTTTGTTTCGCAGGCGTACGACCCTTACTCCAGTGCCACCCAGTTCCAAATAGGCTCTCAGTCGCGGGGATATCCGTACCAGCACCGTCTCGTCTATTAAACGATCAGAGATCACAGCGAACAACTGGGAGAGCTATCGGGAACGTATTTCTGGGGAGGATCTGTCAATCTAGCAGCTGACGTTTCTCGGACTCACGTATACGCAAAACCGGAATAATCTCGAACGGCCTCTTGGCCAGCGTCCCCCACTCTAACGTCCCCTTCCGTTTCGCTATAACTCCGTCTTCGTTACGAACGCAGCGACACGTGCTCGAGAAGCGGACAAAAAAAAGACTACTTCTTACTTTAAGAGACTCACTCGGTGCTCAGAAAGACTTTTCGCGACATACAAGGGCCCGCTGAAGGGACAACCGGCCGGGCTTCGTTAACGTCTTAATTCGTTTGCTTCGACAGCGTCTGCGTTGCCGTTTATTGATTTACCGTGTGAAAGATCGAGGGCTCCACTCGCGAGACAATTGCGAGGTTCGTGGACGCTCCAAGGTTCCGTTTACAAAAGTATAAATGTAACAGGCGTCTTGGAGGTCACAGTGGTGGGGGAAACTTCAGCGTGCTCTTGTACCTTATCGCTTTAAACGGTCAAGTTACAGTTTTTAAGGCACTTTGCGTGCGCGTCAACGCAGGAGAGCTCGGCGATCGCGCCACGACTGAAATCGTAGTATTCGAGGCAAGCTGCGCTCGGGCCTTGCTTTACGGACTCTCTGACTGACGTAAAACACGTGGAATGGCTTTTTCTTTCGACGGGCTAGCTCGATGGTAGACGTAGCGTTCCATCCGATAGGCAGCCGTAGATTCGCGGCGGCTGGAGAAGTGATAGGTGATCTTAGGGTACGAGAATTTAGAGTGAGAGACCGAGGCTGAAGGGATGTGATTTTCTAACTTATCATTCGTTTCGCGTCTGCGGGTAACATTGCGTGTATATAATACGTTGACAAGAAGCGAGCGAAGTGGCCCAAGTTCGATCAAGCTTCTTCATACCAATCATGTTTGTATTCCATCTGCTTAGTTTACTTTGCAAAACGGGAAGAGAGAAAGAGAGTGAGAGAGAGAGAGAGAGAGAGAGAGAGAGAGAGAGAGAGAGAGAGAGAGAGAGCGAGAGAGATACCACTAGGAAGATAGCAAGTACAGTGTATGTATATCGAGTACTGCAAATACCAGTTTGAATCCAAAAACACCGAAGGCTACACAACATATCTTCTATCGAATTCACACTTTATATTCGACGCCCCCCCCCCCCCCACCTCCCCTTATCTTTAAATATAATCGTCAATTAATTTTCTAGCCGTGTACAAACTATATACGCTATACTATAGTAGCCACGAAAACGACTATCGACAAGTGTTTCAATGCATATCTCGATGTCGATGTTCACGTTTCGGGACTGTGCTCGGGCCGAAAGTTGAAATTCCGCGGCTCGATTCTCCCTCGTGCCGAATACGAGCATGCCTAACAGACCTATTAATCGACAATGGTACCTATGAAATTCTGCGAGACTTGAATGCGCAGAGCAGTAAATCGCCGCCGCGCAACATCCGTCGATCGAGCGCGCGAAATTTGATTTTTCGCCCAACTGCGAGTGTAAAGTGTGAAGTACCTTCTACTGATAATCCATCGTCTTACCATTGTCGCCGAGAAGTGAAAAAGGAATGGAGCCGGATAGGCGCGCAAGTGTAGACGATCTCTAGCTAACATCCGGGCGTTCTCTTCGATCGAACCAAACCACGGCCTTCCATGCAGCAAACGTTCCGAGGAGACTGAATAGGATTTTTCTTTCTTTCTCGCCCCTGGTCGTCCGGTCGCCGCCGCTTCGAACGTCTCGCGTAAATCCTTGCGACGGTGCCGCGATGAATTTGGCAAAGGAAGCTTGCAAGGGCCAGCGGACGGCTGGTCTATCCGAAACGATCGGCGAGGGGAAACCTTTTCGCGCGACTCGACGCTATATTTTTGACGATCGTTTAGCCTGTAATTAGATCTAATTATCGTAGACCTAAGTATTATCGCGAAACGAGATGATTCAGTATTTATTGTATGTAATTAATGTTACTATAGGCGACGAGTAAGTATCGATTATCGTGCGATTAAAAGGTTTCATTGGTACGCCGTTGACGACTAAGTTCGGTGGAGGTGATATTTTATCGGGAATCAGTAACGTTCTGATTGTCGCCGTGAAGCTTTCTCTCGGTACGCGTGATCGGTTATCTGACGCGGCACTGTAAAACGTTTCTATCGTGGAACCTTTCGCAAGAATAAAAGAGGAGAAGACAAGAGCGATTTACTTTGCGACGTGATTGCTACTCTGGGATTGTTTCTCCAAGGTCCATCGCGTTATAGGATGCTTACTGCGAGGTTATGTTCGGACGACGTCACTTCATTCGTTATTAGGAAACGCGAGCGCGCTAATTGTTCAAAACGAGAATACTAAAGAAGCAAAGATATAATGTTAATTCAGAATTCTTAGTCAATTGTTGTTGTCTACGATATCGGCGTGATAATCGTTTCTAAAGTTTCTTCTTGTACGATTTTAAAAGATTCTCCCTTCATATTCCGGGGCGAGGGGCGTCCCAGGATCCTCCTCGCCTCGACGTTCATATAATACACGATATCTAAACTATTTTAATGCGTATCCAATTCTAACGTGAAGAATGAATAAATTGTATTTTGACGGCGTTTAAATTTTAGAGAGCTGTGTAATCAAAGGCGGGGAAGGAGGAGGATTTTCGAGATTTGCTAAACCTTCTTGTTATCAATTTTATGGAAGTATATTCTAACAACTTTGACTATAACATTATTGTGAAGTTCGGAGGCGTACGCATACCTGGGTATTTTTGTTCGAGAGGAATGTATTGAAGAGACTGCGAGCTATAGAGTCTCCAGGCGAAAACATCCAGGGAGATTGTAGCAGCACGATCGTACGAAGAAATTCCGAAATTCTTTTTTCAGCCGTTTCGGAACAGTGGATAAGTTCTCCGGGCGATAGGAAACGTTCGACTGCGCGAGCTACTCTAAATACGTAACAAACAGAAACAAATACACTGTACGTCGACTATTTTACTTTAGAACGAATATACGACTATGTGTGCATATTATAATATAAACATTCATATAAACGTTTGACTCTATATACGTGTGCGTTACAAATCAAAACGTCGTGTCGCTCGGCGCCGTAAATATTTTTCAAACCCATGGTGCTTTTGATCGAACGATATATAAAATTGTAACGAATTACACAAAAAAAAAAATAAATATAACTATATTCTATTCGGAGGTATTCCTTACTGAAAATAAATTATCTGCCTCCTTGGTGCGATCGAGTATATAAAACAGGGGTGCACAAGGGAGCTGTTTTAGCGCCTAGCTGCGAGCAACCCACCTGTCTCGTTGCTAAGGTTAGAATCGGTGAGGAGAACTGCGGTAGTGTACGTGCATTTGGTATGACTTGAACCCAGTCATATATACTTATGCTACGAGCCTACGAGCACGCACGTACACTATTGCAGTTCTCCTCACCGATTCTGACCTTAGCAACGGGACAGGTGGGTTGCTCGCAGCTAGGCGCTAAAACAGCTCCCTTGTGCACCCCTGATATAAAATATTCAGATTAAAGCCACTTTACGTTTATTGTCTACGAGAGAAAGAGAGAGAGAGAGAGAGAAGAAGAAACAAAAATGGATGCAACTTTTATTCCGTGTTAACCAATCTTTCCCCATCGAAACTTTTTTAATATATTTACTTTGCGTCTCTAAAGTTCACTGTTTCTTACAAATGCCTGAAAAATCCAAACGACACGTGACCATCGTCGATCCCGCGGAGTGGCCAGAAGACTTAACGAGCAACGTTAATTGGAAATTGTTGCAGGCCTGCACCCTTCGACACGTGCCTGTCGCGAGGGCAGCGCTCTCCAAGGTGCGAAGATATGTACTTAAGTTTCTCTTCGGGCTTTTTACACGAATTTTCGTTCTCACTGTTCGAATCGTGGCAATTTCGAGTGTAACTTTGTCTAGGGTGCGAACGTCAATTGCAGGAGGTCCGATCAGTTAACGCTGCTTCATATTGCGGCCGAACATAACGACATCGATCTAATTGATCTGCTTTGCGATCAGCCTTCCGTCGATATCGAGGCTAAGACGACAGATGGTAATTACCCAGTCCCAATGAGACAATATACCATCAGCTATTTGTACTGATAATACTCTATTTTGGAGAGAAATAAAAACTCTATTTTCCGTTGAAATTCTCGAGCTAACGGCGCCTAAAACAATGTTTAACTATGACCTCGTCCCACCACTCAACAAACTGTGGGTTTTATACAGGGCTAACGCCTCTCCACATGGCTGCTTTTCTCGGCTACGCGGATGCGATTCAGAAGTTAGTCGAAAACGGCGCCATGGTTAACTGCGTGGACAAGGAAGATACCCGTTGCATTAAGGTGGGATCTCCTACCCGCGATTGGTCGTTGCGATTGGTCGCAGCGATTTGACCCAGCGACTGGCCCTAGGCTGAATCTCCTTGCCTGCGACCAGGGATGTGCGGGTACCTGACTTTTCGGGCTCGGGACGGGCCGGAAACTTTCGGGCGGGATCGGGCGGGGTCCCGATACTTTCGTATTGCTCGAGATCCCGAGACTCGATTCGGGCTACAAGCATAGCCGCCATGAGCGGGCAATTTGATTTCAGATCGGCTCGGCAAAACTCGGACGTTTAAACTGCTTGTCTATTCGAGCGGGATATTCAAATTGACTAAATGTACCTTACCGCAGTTTGCTGATTATTGCCGAAGTTTACCAATCATTGCCGAATGGGCATTTAAATTGGTTGTCTAGTGATTTCCCTAGTTTATTTCTGTCCTTGTCGAGTGACGCCTCTTATTATATCTCCTCTTTGCTTGTAGCCCGAATCGAGTCTCGGGATCCCGAAAACTTCGGGATCTCGAGCAATACGAAAGTATCGCGACCCCGCCCGACCCCACCCGAAATTTCCCGACCCGTCCCGAGGGCCAGGAACCCGAGCCTCGGGACGATCCGCACACCCCTACCTGCGACCAAGTCCATTACCACAGTGGGGCAGAATCCCAAGAAACAAGGAAACGAGTCAGAATTCAAAAGTTGTGGGATTATGTATTTTTATATATTTATGATAATAATAATAATAAATCGTGTTTATTCTTTTATAATATTTTATACAACGCAGTGGAGTTAGAAACGCAAAGTACAGAATGGGCGAGGCTCAGCGTCGCTGTTATTCATGCCTGACCCGAATATTTCTTGTAAGCTACTAATATGAGCTCCCAAAAAAAGGTAAAAACCCAGAAAGAAGACACAAAAAGAAGTCAGAAATAAAGATTTTAAAAATTATAGAAAAAATTGTAGCTAAAAATATTCTATCCTCCCAATGGCCCACCTTCTCTCACATCTGATTACGTCAGCGCGTGCATTTGTTTTAATATTCCAACGCGTGTTTATATTCGAGAGATAAGGCATCACGCGCAGTCAGCGGACCACCCCTTTTCTTCCTGTGGCTCTCCGCGAGGCATACTGGTCTTTCTGCAGAATAATTTCGTTTCCTACACTATTGCCAAGGAAACATTCTTCGATCTAACATAAGAACATCTTCTTCTTTTGATAATTGTGCGGACCTTAAAATTAATTTTCGTCACGATCAACGTTTCGATTTTTTTTTTTTTTTTAGTCTACTCAGTACAGGAGTGAAGGGGAAGGTACCCTTTTCCTTTTTTTTCTCCTGATGGGCCGTCCCTCTAAGCGAGCGCCTAGTTACCGGCCAGCGATACGTGTAATTGGAGTTACCATCATCAGGTAATACTGCCTGAGTAAAAAGAGTAGCTAGCGGAAAATTTTCAAAAAACCGCCAAACCTATGGAGAATGCTGAAAGAAAATGTTAGGTGTATGTTATAATGTTCCAATAAATTATCCTGAAGTGTGGACATCATCACAAACGAGGTATAGAATAGACCTATCAACCAATGTATTTTTCTGTCACCGGTTTGGGGGGTCCTAGGACCCCCTTACCATTTTAGTGTCGCATGCAACGTTACCGGTTAAGTCTTGAAACAGATTGCACAAACGAGGTATATACCTCGTCTGTGCAGATTGTAACGCTACGCGTGATAGGAATTCAAATGAAATCTTATCGAAAAGATTTAAAATCTATAACGGCCTGAATGTTACGACTAATTTCAAGAAACATGTTGTATAATTCCGTTTATTAATAAATTTTGATACAAGCATAATTTGCACGTATTTCTATAAATTTCGATCAGAAATATTATATAAATACAACGCGTAATAAACATTTGTACAGTCTCTTAGTTAGGCTTATATTTTCTGTCACTTCGAGGAGCGAATTTTCGGTTAATTCGGGCGAAAGGTTAAATTGGGAAGATAATTAAATTCTTTATACGTTTTACATGAAATTATATTGTAATATTTGTCGTATTTTCTATACATAATAGACAAATCAGGTTAATGAAAATATTTTTCTTCTTCTTGCAGATAAATCTTGGGAACATTCCTCCGAGGCCAGGAACTTTAAATGAGACAAACGATGGAAAGCTGTCAGCCTCAACAATGAACACGAAGAAGATAGTGATTTTATACAAAAAGTAAAATGAAATTATACAATATTGTAACACTGTAAAAATGGCCTTTCATGCAAATAAAGTGGAAAAAAATTGGGAAAGAACTGTATTATTATTAACAAATACCTTTTACAAATTCCTATCCAAATTCCAAACCTATGATTTCCATGGTAAAAGGCCTTTAGAAGGCGCAGCTCTTGTTCGCTACTTCAAGGCAACGCCTTCAATGGTGAAATTACAAGATACCTCCTTTCGCTTCATGTTCTCCTGATACATCGCTCCAAAATCTGGCCAAAATTTTCTGAACGCTCCAAAATTGAGATTGTAACAGGAGAACATGACGTGGAAAGAGGTGGCACTAAGTCAGCGTCTTCGGAAAGAGAATCTAAGGCGGAGAACTAATCGACGTAGAGGCGCAGCGTCTTCGAAAGGCTTCGACGATGAAATTCAGGGCGTACCTCCTTTCGCTTCATGTTCTCCTGATACATTTGCTAAAATCTGGCCAAAATTTTCTGAACGCTCCAAAATTGAGATTGTAACAGGAGAACATGATGTCGAAAGAGGTGGCACTAAGTTAGCGTCTTCGGAAAGAGAATCTAAGGCGGAGAACTAAAATCGGCAATCAAAGGGTACTTTCATTATACTCTTTGGACGCGGTTTCACGTCCCGAGTACTTTTATAAGGGGTGAAAAATACCCTACTATACAGGGTGACTGAAAAATCGGCAACGATCGAGGAAAATCGGCAATCAAAGGATACATTCATTGTACTCTTTGGACGCGGTTTCACGTCCCGAGTACTTTCCTAAGGGGTGAAAAATACCCTACTATACAGGGTGACTCAGAAATCGGCAACAATCGAGGAAAATCGGCAATCAAAGGGTACTTTCATTGTACTGTTTGGACGCGGTTTCACGTCCCGAGTACTTTCATAAGGAATGAAAAATTCCCTACTATACAGGGTGATAGAGAAATCGGCAACGATCGCGGAAAATCGGCGATCGAAGGGTACTTTCATTATACTCTTTGGACGCGGTTTCACGTCCCGAGTACTTTTCTAAGGGGTGAAAAATACCCTACTATACAGGGTGACTCAGAAATAGGCAACAATCGAGGAAAATCGGCAATCAAAGGGTACTTTCATTGTACTGTTTGGACGCGGTTTCACGTCCCGAGTACTTTCATAAGGAGTGAAAAATTCCCTACTATACAGGGTGATAGAGAAATCGGCAACGATCGCGGAAAATCGGCGATCGAAGGGTACTTTCATTGTACTCTTTGGACGCGGTTTCACGTCCCGAGTACTTTCATAAGGGGTGAAAAATTCCCTACTATACAGGGTGATAGAGAAATCGGCAACGATCGCGGAAAATCGGCGACCGAAGGGTACTTTCATTGTACTCTTTGGACGCGGTTTCACGTCCCGAGTACTTTCCTAAGGAGTGAAAAATACCCTACTATACAGGGTGACTGAGAAATCGGTAACAATCGAGGAAAATCGGAGAGGGGCAGAGTTTTCGAAAGGCCTTCGACGATGAAATTCAGGCGATACCTCCTTTCGCTTCATGTTCTCCTGATACATCGCTCCAAAATCTGGCCAAAATTTTCTGAACGCTCCAAAATTGAGATTGTAACAGGAGAACATGATGTCGAAAGAGGTGGCACTATGTTATCGTCTTCGGAGAGAGAATCCAAGGCGGAGAACTATTCAACGTAGAGGCGCAGCGTCTTCGAAAGGCCTTCGACGATGAAATTCAGAGCATACCTCCTTTCGCTTCATGTTCTCCTGATACATTTGCTAAAATCTGGCCAAAATTTTCTGAATGCTCCAAAATTGAGATTGTAACAGGAGAACATGATGTGGAAAGAGGTGGCACTAAGTCAGCGTCTTCGGAAAGAGAATCTAAGGCGGAGAACTATTCGACGTAGAGGCGCAGCGTCTTCGAAAGGCTTCGACGATGAAATTCAGGGCGTACCTCCTTTCGCTTCATGTTCTCCTGATACATTTGCTAAAATCTGGCCAAAATTTTCTGAACGCTCCAAAATTGAGATTGTAACAGGAGAACATGATGTGGAAAGAGGTGGCACTAAGTTAGCGTCTTCGGAAAGAGAATCTAAGGCGGAGAACTATTCGACGTAGAGGCGCAGCGTCTTCGAAAGGCTTCGACGATGAAATTCAGGGCGTACCTCCTTTCGCTTCATGTTCTCCTGATACATTTGCTAAAATCTGGCCAAAATTTTCTGAACGCTCCAAAATTGAGATTGTAACAGGAGAACATGATGTGGAAAGAGGTGGCACTAAGTTAGCGTCTTCGGAAAGAGAATCTAAGGCGGAGAACTATTCGACGTAGAGGCGCAGCGTCTTCGAAAGGCTTCGACGATGAAATTCAGGACGTACCTCCTTTCGCTTCATGTTCTCCTGATACATTTGCTAAAATCTGGCCAAAATTTTCTGAACGCTCCAAAATTGAGATTGTAACAGGAGAACATGATGTGGAAAGAGGTGGCACTAAGTTAGCGTCTTCGGAAAGAGAATCTAAGGCGGAGAACTATTCGACGTAGAGGCGCAGCGTCTTCGAAAGGCTTCGACGATGAAATTCAGGGCGTACCTCCTTTCGCTTCATGTTCTCCTGATACATTTGCTAAAATCTGGCCAAAATTTTCTGAACGCTCCAAAATTGAGATTGTAACAGGAGAACATGATGTGGAAAGAGGTGGCACTAAGTTAGCGTCTTCGGAAAGAGAATCTAAGGCGGAGAACTATTCGACGTAGAGGCGCAGCGTCTTCGAAAGGCTTCGACGATGAAATTCAGGGCGTACCTCCTTTCGCTTCATGTTCTCCTGATACATTTGCTAAAATCTGGCCAAAATTTTCTGAACGCTCCAAAATTGAGATTGTAACAGGAGAACATGATGTGGAAAGAGGTGGCACTAAGTTAGCGTCTTCGGAAAGAGAATCTAAGGCGGAGAACTATTCGACGTAGAGGCGCAGCGTCTTCGAAAGGCTTCGACGATGAAATTCAGGGCGTACCTCCTTTCGCTTCATGTTCTCCTGATACATTTGCTAAAATCTGGCCAAAATTTTCTGAACGCTCCAAAATTGAGATTGTAACAGGAGAACATGATGTGGAAAGAGGTGGCACTAAGTTAGCGTCTTCGGAAAGAGAATCTAAGGCGGAGAACTATTCGACGTAGAGGCGCAGCGTCTTCGAAAGGCTTCGACGATGAAATTCAGGGCGTACCTCCTTTCGCTTCATGTTCTCCTGATACATTTGCTAAAATCTGGCCAAAATTTTCTGAACGCTCCAAAATTGAGATTGTAACAGGAGAACATGATGTGGAAAGAGGTGGCACTAAGTTAGCGTCTTCGGAAAGAGAATCTAAGGCGGAGAACTATTCGACGTAGAGGCGCAGCGTCTTCGAAAGGCTTCGACGATGAAATTCAGGGCGTACCTCCTTTCGCTTCATGTTCTCCTGATACATTTGCTAAAATCTGGCCAAAATTTTCTGAACGCTCCAAAATTGAGATTGTAACAGGAGAACATGATGTGGAAAGAGGTGGCACTAAGTTAGCGTCTTCGGAAAGAGAATCTAAGGCGGAGAACTATTCGACGTAGAGGCGCAGCGTCTTCGAAAGGCTTCGACGATGAAATTCAGGACGTACCTCCTTTCGCTTCATGTTCTCCTGATACATTTGCTAAAATCTGGCCAAAATTTTCTGAACACTCCAAAATTGATATTGTAACAGGAGAACATGATGTCGAAAGAGGTGGCACTAAGTTAGCGTCTTCGGAAAGAGAATCTAAGGCGGAGAACTATTCGACGTAGAGGCGCAGGGTTCTACGAAAGGCCTTCGACGATGAAATTCAGGGCCTACCTCCTTTCGCTTCATGTTCTCCTGATACATCGCTCCAAAATCTGGTTAAAATTTTCTGAACGCTCTAAATTGAGCTTCGTAACAGGAGAACATGATGTCGACAGAGAGAGAATGAGTCGAAGGCGGAGAAGTAATCAACGCAGACGCAGGCTTTACTTGTGATTGTGGAATTTGGGATTTAATTAGGAAATGGAAGTTATAGGGTACATTTCTACATTGAATGATGCGTTTTTTCTCTACATGTGATTTATTAAAATACTCTGAATAATGTACAGTGATATATAATAATTCGATTGTCTAATTACTTAAGTTTAACTTAAAAGGGACATATTGTAAATGCTGTAAATGCACTCTTCCAGTGCGTTTTCGTTACACCCCACATTTTACACAGACGTCTGGAAGACGTCAATTGAACGTCCGTTTTAGATCCGGATGGCTTTTAGGACGACTTTTGGGCGTCTTTAGACGTCTGTGTGCTATCTGGGACCAGTTGACACGAACCTACGCTTCCAAAGGAAAGAATTGCTTACCTATAACAGACGAAAGCTCCGAATTAATTAACCAGTCCTCAATATAATTGCTAATTGGACACTAAATACACTCGATAATTCTTACTACTTTAAAGCAAACTTATTCAATATTATATTTATTTGCAAAATACACAGCATTTTATTCTTATCCCGGGTACTGTTCCGTTTCACGCATAAGAGATAAATAAATATCGGTACGAAATATCGATACAATTAGTGATCCTCTATTTAGAGAGTGATCGGAACAACGTATATCGTCGCTGATTGGTTGCTGCGATTTGGAGCAAAAGCGGAAGTAGACAGAGAAAGAAACTGTAAAAAAGAAAGAGACAGAAATACTGATAGAAAGAGGCAGAAAAACTGATAAAAAGAGACAGAAAAACTGATAGAAAGAGACTGAAATACTGATAGAGTGAACGGTTAGGTTATGTTTATTTCCGGTTTTGCTCCAAATCTTGAAAAATGGCTGCGGTTATACCGATCACTCCCTGGAGGATCACTAGATACAATTGACATGTAGCGCCATTCCTATTCTCGTGCGAATGGAAATTTTGATTTCCTAACCACGCATAATTACATTTCTCGATTTCATAAAAATACCGTTACGGCGTAACAATAATATTTTGAAAGGATGTTAAGTCATAAAAAGTTCTCAAATGTAACGTAAAAGAACGAAGTAGCTAATAAACATTTATTGTCATGTAGATTGTTCGAAGTGACAGAAAATATAACCTAACTAAGAGACTGTACAATATTTTTTACGCGGTTGTATTTATATAATATTTCTGACCGAAATCTATGGAAATAAGTGCAAATTATGCTTCTATCAAAATGTATTAGTAAACGGAATTATGTGTTCCTCGCCGCTGATTGGTGCCGTCATTTTCAGGCAACTTCCTGTAGCTCTTATGTATAGAACAGTATACATATATACTTACACATTCTCAAGTTGTACTTCTTACAACTTCAGAGATGTACTCTATAAGTGTAATAAATACGACACGGAAATACGGAAATAAAGGTAAATATAACCAAAAGTAAATATAATTATTTTGCAAAGTATAACAATAAATTATAGTATAACTTTAAAATAACATCAAATTTTAAGCTACATCTTGATAATTAAAACACTATTTCAGATACCTCATTGTTTTGCCAAAGGGTGTAAAAATAGCTCAATGAGTGGGGCTAAAATGAATTATTTTCCCCGAGACCCTCAAAGAAGAGAGAGTTGGAAACTCTCTTGCACGACTCTTGGTGGAATGGATGAGGGATTACTAATACATAATTCAGCTGCTTTGTGTGAAGTGATATAAATTAAATTAAATTATAGTATCAAAACATGCAATAATAAATAAGCTTATTATGTGAATTTGTATAAATTTACTTGCATTAGCATATGTATTTATAATATTTTGTTATGAAAATTCATACATATTTTGTAATGGAAATAGTTTGTAATTTATATATAATTATAAACTGATATAAACTATAAAATATTTATCTAAGTTTTCATTAATAAAATTAAATATTAAGTTTATACATACACGTCACTATATATATACTATGATTCCATGCTTTTCAAATATCGCGCGCGTTTGATCTGGCTGGAACTGAAAATGGCGACTTCCGGCTCATTGGCCACACTGTCCCTGGACCCACTGTAACCGGTACTAGTGATAGGCAGATGTGGCCGCCGTTTTCTATTGGTCGACACCATTAGTGACCGAAACCGGAAGTAGAGAGAGCAAGTAAACAAGTAGAAAAAGAAAGAGATACTGCTCGCACGTAATTGGTACGTGCCTAGCCCCACCACCGTTTATCTGCGTAATTTTTCCTATTGGGCGAAGCAATAACATCTACCAATTGGATTCCACACATTGAGCGAAAAGTGGAATCAGCAGCAAACTTCATTTAATGCTGTCATTTTTGAACGTGCAAACTATTGCTAACGCGTGCAGATTTTGTAAGTATGAATATTTATGAGACGCAATGTACAGAAAGGGCGAGGCTCAGTGTCGCTGTTATTATGCCTGACCCGAAATTTACCTTTTTAGTCTTTTACCTTTTAAGTAAAGTTAGAAAACCCTACGTGCTCCGTAGAGATCTAGAAACAGTCTAATGTATTTAACCTAACATGTTTTAATTTGTATGAAGAACGGCAGAAGGAAATAGTACAACTTCAGTTTGCTCGGTTATTTCAAAATGTGCCCGCCAATTTGCGACTTCCGCTTTAGGCGAAAATGGTGGACACATCTGCCGATCGCTACCTAGAGGATCACTAACCGGTACAAGATGGCTGAAAGTATTCCTTCCCTCCCCGCGGAGATCTTCACCCCCCCCCCCCCGCAACTATGCACCGTCCTTTAGGTCCATGGATAGGGCCCAAATGATACACACCGTTGTTCTTGTTTTGAGTCACTCTACTGCACTCTACAAACCCACAATGTTGCGTTCTAATCGGTGAGTCCGGGTTCGCGGTGTTCCCTTGTCAGCACCGTTCCTAACGGTGCAGACATCTTTCCGTGTAGTTCCTGTCACTCTTCTAAATATGGAAACATAGGTATCAGGTTTACATAGGTTTCTAAGGGCGGTATTCACAGTCATTGCTTATTCTTAAGATCGTCTTAAGCATGCGGCATCATCTACTATAGTCTACTAGGTTAGTAGAGGATGCAGCATGCTTAAGACGTTCTTAAGAATAAGCAACGACTGTGAATACCGCCCTAAAATTGTTCAGAAGCTACCGACTCTTTATAACAACATGTTGGTCGGTGCTTGGAAGGAATACAGAGGCATTAATATGCAGTATCCTCTAATGGAAAAACAATTTTTTAATATTTTACAGCAAAAGATTGGTACAGAAAGAGGTAATATAATAACATATTTTTTTAAAGCCCAACAAATAATACGATAGCGAACGTTCAGTAGATGTGCGGCCTTTTTCTCATCGATTGTTGAGGTCAAAGCCCCCGAATAGTTCGTCATTTTTTAAAAACAGATGCCGTTCTCAGAAGCGCGATGCACCTGAAGGCAAAAATCGATGCGACTTGAAATGTCTTGCAAGCAGAGCCCGCTAAATCAGGCGTTTGCTCTTAACGAATCTTTATCAGTTCGTAGCAGTTTTCAAGCCAAATATGCCAATAACACATTTTGCAAGCAAATGGCTAACTTGACAGGATGTTAACAATTAAAATTGCACCGTCTCTAACATTCTTAAGTATTTACATCTGTATGTATGTATGTATTTCCTAACTAATGATGAGTTTGGTGCATCGGTTGAGTGCTGACAGACGATGCGTTGATACTTTGTCCCGCTCCGTCTTTCGGACGTCTGATACTGTATCCTTCACGTGCGCGGCGGACCTGGTCGCTTATTTATACGAAAAAAATTATTCGTGCCACTGCTCGCTCGCGCGGCCAGGTAGCGATCAGTAGCCGAAGGCGGGAACGCGTGGTAGACGAAATCATTTATACCATTGAAAAATGAAATTTTTATATTTTCTGTTTTATTTTCATCACGGTATTGGTAACATATTGTATGAAATTTTGCGGATGAAAGGAATGCTATGCCGGGAAATTTAGAATTGGCTACGTTAGTAAATGCATGTGTTTTAAGGTAAAATATGTTTGTGTAGTAAATGCATTTATAAGTTGCATCGTAACAGTCATCGTCGCGCCAACCGATATCTTATCGAGAAACGGGCTGATTTATCCAGGAAAAATCGAGCTGGTCACACGCCTATGGAAACAGCTATAGCTTATCAAAATTTTGAAATCGTTCAGCTAATAGAGCGTTGGCTTTCCAGAAAATCAGAGGCGCACGAGGCACAAAGTACAACTGATGCTACGAGCGGCTAGAATTCTTGTTACACACAAGTGTCGGATGCATTAATTTAGCAATAAGAATGAGATTGTTCAGCCTGAATGTGAAACATAACCTATTTAGTCTTGATCCAGCCTGCCTGTATAAAATATAATCGAAATAAATGTATATAATTATACTTTGAAATCGTATTGTTTACTGCCGTAACCTTTTGCTTGTTTGCAATTCCGATCGATTCGATTGAAGAGAGAAATACATCGATTGAGAATAAATTGAGGGCGCACCTAGAATACGCGTTTCACACGCACGCCACCAGCCACTCCGAACGTACGCGACTCCGAGTCGCGCGTACGAAATAGTCTACCGATGGAAATACGAGGAATTTTGATTTCCAAGAGCGAGAAATTTAAGGAAAAAGTTAGTAGGGCGCGAGCAGAAGCTCTCGGAGCTTGTTGCCCGATCCGTTCACGTCTAACTGTATCGGAACCTTAACAACCCGTCGAACTTTCCAAGCATGACATTTGCGATGCATCTAACTCACTTCTGGTTGCTTATCTATATGCCTGGCTCCGTACATGCCTCGATCTAAGAAAGTGGTTTTTACTTTTCAAAGTGCGAGACTCGGTGTGCATTGTGCGACAGATAAACGGGGGAAAAGAAACGGAACGTAAGAGATTTGTAGATAGGACAGTGCTTCGGTAAGAGATGAAAACAAGAGGGAGGGTTTGTTGGTTAGTGAAGATACCCGAAGGAATGGACTTCGATGAATTAATATACGCGGTTCTATCTGATAGAAGTATTTCGATCGGTATGTGTACTTAACCGAGTGCCACCAACAACACAAATCTTTTATCAATTTCCAGTTTAAAGGGCGGAACATTGTGATGTCTAGTTCTATAGAAACTGTAACCTACGTACGGGAACCGAATGAGTGATAATATCAAGATGTTAACAGAACATTCAATTGGTATCTCGATTAATTTGCGGACGAATAGATTGTGGTGATGATTGTTGTGCAATCTCGATATTTATGTTAAATGAAATGGAATTAAGAATAAGAGAGTCCTAAGACATTTCTCCTATGTATCGTACACTGATTGTATAACCCGTCGAATCGTGTCTCCCCGTTATTGTCGTGCTGCATGGTGCTTGTATGCAATAATAAGGAAAGTTATGTGTTCGTTGTGCATTGTCGTAGTAGCGCCAAGTTTGCCTTGGTTGCTTTAATATGGTGTAGACGTTCATTGACCGATCGAAACGAAACTATTAAATGATTGTTCATGCTCTCCGCTAGAGCCCATTAATTGTAGTGAAGGTGCCATGAAGTAAAATCAAAGGATGATGATGGGCGATCAGTTTCGTAGCAAAGTGGAGCAATACTCACCTAAGTCATCGCCCAGGGGTGCCCGTTCCCCTGTCGTTTCGCGTCAAGATTCTACGGGGACTCTCAAGACAACCATTTCCTTGGGAAAGAATCCTTCTATCGTCCACAGCGGGCCTTTCTATTTGATGAAAGAACCCCCTGGTACGGCTTTCCTTCCCGCTATTCCTTATTCCCGCTGCGCAAACCTCGGCTATATTACATTCGACGAATGTTTCAGGAGAAAGTGAACTCACAGGGGCAACAAATTTAATGGCCTATTATGGCCTAGAACACTCTTATAGTAAATTTAGTGGAAAGAAGCTCAAGGAACAACTTTCCTCATTTTTACCAAATTTACCAGGAATTATAGATAGACCGGGTCATCAAGATAATAGGTATGTTGATATAATATTTCACTACGTCGGTTATTACGTTCGGAACTGTTGTCAAGTTTCTATTTCCTTAGTTCGTTGAGATCTGTTATCGAGAAACCACCGATCGGTGGGAAAGAATTATTACCATTGACCAGTGTTCAACTGGCTGGCTTTCGTCTGCATCCTGGGCCGGTAAGTAAATGCGACTGCGTCGGAAAAAGAAATTCGTTAAACGAAATATTGCAGAAAAGTGTAAATAAGACTTGCTTGTTTGCACAGCTACCGGAACAGTATCGCTACGTTAATCAAGCCCCACAGAGGAAGCACAAGAACAAACATAAAAAGCATAAACACAAACCGGGAGAAGTTCCTAGCGGCCAAGAGGCAACGACTACGGATATAGGTGGCTCCGACACTCACGAGAAGAAGCATAAAAAGCAGAAGAGACACGACGAGGAGAAGGAAGCCAGGAAGAAACGTAAGAAAGAGAAAAAGAGAAAAAAACAGAAGCATAGTCCCGAACACACTGGAGGGTTAACACCATCTCAGCATTCCAACTCGTGATCTTTAATCTCACCCTTTCTGTTTGTATCTAACTTTTGACCTGATATTACGACTTTTATAAACGCTATTAAGTTCTTCCTCTTCCATTAAGAATGCGTACGTGTACAGACAAGTACTACACTTAGACCTATCTTCTACGTAAATTATATTGAAATGTAAGAGTTATATAAACCCTGTTTTTTCATTAAGTTTATTTTTCTATTATCTTCTTCGACTTTATTCGTTTCCTTCATTCGTGTTTTCCACGTAGCGTATTTTCTACCGATACCTGATTGTTCACGATTCTATTATCGAAAGCTGCGAAATGTTTTCTTAAAAAAGTTGTATACAATCAGCATGTAATATAGAATCGACTGCGTAAAATTGTACTTTGTGTTTCGCGCGTATGCACGAGAAGTGTATGCGACACCGCAATATATACTACTTAACCCATCAAGACTGTTCATTTCTCGAGACGAACATTCATTCAATCTTTCTCCCCGCGATCGCTAGCTTTTTACGGAAAGTTTATAAATAAAATGTGAAAAAAGTACCTTGATGAGTTAATGGGATATAAACTCGAATCATTAGTATAAAACAAGAATCATTACTGTTGATGTAAATATTGAGAGGACAGTAAGGAAAAAGTAAGATGTCAGTGAATTTTCTTCGCAGACAGAACCAAAATCGTACATCGCACTGAACATTTAAATTAAGTGTAGTATTATGATACGAGAATAATAAAAAAAAGGTCATTAAATTCGATAAAAAAATGTGTTCCTTCTTTCCTCGACCCTTTCTACAATCTACCTTTCCCTAACATCTCTTTCTTACTTAAAACATTTGTGCATCAAAATGATTTCGAAGTAACTCATACCAAGAAGTTAATCATCACCGATGTGATTACGATTTCTTATAAACGGATTGTTATTAGAAAAGATTGTCACTAACGCGATCGAAGGAAATGCCGCACTAACGGTTTAAAATTCGAATTTGCATTTACTACCGCCATAGTCAAATTACGCTTTAACAATCGAAGTATCCGTAGCGCCATCTGGGAGCACTTCCGTTTCCCGGGACCGATATCCGGCAGTGGAAGGTTGAGTTGAGCCCATTGAATTCAGAAAAGAGAGTCGCTTCAGGAAAGTCGCTTCATTCCCGCCATTACGTGCTTTTTCCGGAGGAAGGCACGATGACGGACACACGTAAGTAGAAAACAGTCAGATTCTTGCATTAGAAACACTTGGACAAATATTTCGATAACGAAGCGTTGGTGTTTGTGGAAGGGCCATATTTTCGGCTAAGAGACATTCCGTATAACAGATACTGTTGTAACTCGTAACTATTGCCACGTTAAAAGCCCCATTGATATTCCGTATTTCGTACACCGAAGTTCCTGATTATTCCGCTACGAAAGTTAACGATAAACTCCAGGATAGAAATCCGCAGAAATTGCGGACGCGTTCGTTTCCTCTATGCATCTACGTATAAGCTTATTGATCGGCATTTCAAGCGTCTCATCCCACTCCTCTACTCCATTTTGTCGTGCGAATTTTACATGTTTATCATGACCGCCTTCAATTTTCTGCACGATTTATTTGCGCTCAACATAATTCTAGCATCGTGCACATCGTATCGCGGGATTTCATTAATATGTAATTAATTTAAATATTACGAGAAACTCGACTTAAAATGTCGTAAGTGTACATAATTATTTACTGAATAATTAAGAGAATAATTTACAGAATTTATGGAATAACTAAGAGTTACACCTATGAAAGAAATTTGCTCGCAGGGACACAAGGCTTGCTTAGATATATCTATTATTATTTACACACAACACTCTTTACTAGTATTTAATGATATTTGTTTTATAACTGTTCCAGAATATTCCAATTACCAGCAACAGGGGTACAATCAGTACAGCCAGCCACCACCTTCTGGTGGTCAAGATACCTCATATCCACCGCCTTCCAGTGGTGGTGGCGGCGGTTATAATCAATATAGCCAACCACCACCAAACACTGGAAGCAACTATGGCAGTTACAACAGTTACAATTCCAGCGGTGGGCAAGACTACAATCAAACCCCGAATTCGAACAGTTACAACCAAAACAGTTATGGTAGTGGAGGGGGTTCAGGAAGTAATAGCAGCAGTGGCAATTATGGCGGGAGTTATGGACATGGAGGTGGAGGTGGCGGTGGTGGAGGCAGCGGAGGTTACAATCGTAACAATTCTAGCGGAGGCTATGGTGGAGGTACGTTGCGCGCAATATCAATGCTATGTAATTCTAAGAACGTATAGAAAAAGAAAACGTGTATCTATTGGGCATACGTGTACTTAGGCCAAGGAGGAGGTGGTGGCAATAGATATGGCGATCGTGGAGGATACAATGACCGCTCTGGTGGTGGCTACAAGTAAGTTCATTTTTTACGTTACCCATAGAAAGTTATACGACGAGGCGAGAAAAAGTTGTAAGGTCAATAAAACAACAAAAAAAGAAAAGAAAAAAAAAAGAATTCACTTGTACGTCCAGAAATAGCAATCAGTATAAAGGTAAAATGCATTCATTGAATTAATCAAGGTATGAAATGAAGTTTCCTATGACAGTAATGAAAAAGCTTGTTGTCTCTTTGCAAATGGTTTTATGCCCTTTGGGCGTTAATATGTTTGAAGTGTGCCTACAGGTTTAACACACAGGTATAACTGGTAAAGGTAAATACAGGTTGTATATGACAAATGACGTAAAATGGTTATAATGTGTGGTATGTTCCAATTCTGCATTGCTGTAATGAGTAAAAGCAACGATGCGGATGTATGTAAAAGGTTCTCGCATCGATCACACCTGTAAAGCGGTTAATACTGCCACTGGGGCCACTGTTGTTCGAGTATTACGGTGTAGGGCTATTGAAATCGACTAGACAATCCAAAGACGTTCAAAAGTGTTTGTAAGAGATTACATTTACTTGTACGATTCACGAGATAGCATTTCTAAATTGGATTTTCAAATGGAAACACTCGTGTTTGATTAACATATCGTCCCATTATGGTAATAGCATATTGATTTTTGTACTAACACCGAGCACCTTCGCCGAAATTAATAACATTCTCTTGAAATATGATCTAAAACCATTATATTTTCTACGCTTTCGAAGCCAGAGTACACGTTTCCATAGACCAATCAGCGGTAATCTCTTACTGTTAAACTTTCAAATGCAGTTTTTTCTGTGTGTGTGTGTGTATATATATATATATTTATTTATTTCTGTATATATATACATATACATATATATATATATATATATATATCTGGTTGCGAATAGGGTAATATTATATACAGGATTGTCTTGAGCAATTTACACTCTGGCAAAGACACTAATGGCTGTGAGAAAGGCATTGTTTTGTTCTCGCTCTTTTTGTCAGTATCGTTACCATGAATTGTAGGTAATCTTTGCATGCCGAACTCGACTGACTGACGCGACGATAGACACATGACTAATCCAGTATATTAAGTAATATAGTGACTACAGACATTTAGACAGTAGGTGCATCAAGAAGAGAGGTGGCGAGCAGCATTTGATTCGCCATGCATCGATCGATCGATCAGTCTGTCCATGAGTCAACTCATTGGTATATCTGCTTCTGTGTTTTAGCAGTGGCGGTGGCCGTGGTGGTTATAACAAAGGTAAATGCACCAGACTGTCTGTACGAGTCTGGTGCTATTCAAGCTTTCACTCTAATATTTACAATCTAAATACTCGGTTACTTGTATTATATGAAAGGGCTGCCATGCAACATTGTTAGGGCTGTATTTCTCCCTGGTATCTAATCTTTGCCCGGAATCCCTCGATTTAATGTTTAAAGAAAACGAAAACAGAGTGGATAATTGCAATGATGTTACTTCAGCGCCATAAAAGCTGCTTTGATCACCAATTGCTTTTTGCAATGCGTAGAACAAAATTTGTTGACACTGTAGAACAATGATTTTGTAAGAACCTAGTATATTGGATACGTAAATCTTATTTTAATACCGTAATTGCTCTATCCCCAAGATACGAATGCGCTATGCGCTTGTAACAAAGTCTGACTTCTCCGACCGTCATGTGAAACGTAGGATAGGAAGTGCCTTAGTTCTTTAACGAAACATTTGTCTTCAAATTTTCTCGGCATTCATGCTGCAAGAAAACATAACTCCAACTAATTTCAAACGTGTCAGGATAAAGTTGAACCTAAAAGGCAGCTGGTGAACTAAATACCCTTATTCCCGATCAGTCGAGACTTCCCCGGAAGTATGTTATAGGAGCATGGTAAGGGCAAAAATAATGTTGCAGCCCTTTTGTATGTTAAGCCGCAACCTTGTGTTCTCTACGTATCGTTATATGCTACTAAGAACGTTAGGGCAATGAGTACTAATACTTTGGTTAATGCACGGGTCAAAAAGAAAAGTAAAATACATATCCTTGAATTGATAATTTTACGCAATGAAGGAGCCTATAAGTATTGTATAAGTGTAATAACGAAAGTGCTATGAATCGATAAAAATAATAAGCCTCAAATATCGTTAAGAAGGATTGTGTCACGAGTAGGCCGAATAAAATTCATGTACTCATCAGGGTGAAACTAAATGTCATGATAATTATGTTTCTAAACATATATGGATTAAAGAATTCTTAGTATACGTTACAAGAGGAATCCTTTTCGCTTGGGAAACGATTGGAAAGACTTAAACGATCTTACTGTTTCATAGTCAAATGACTTCTAAGTATATTGGTATTTTGCTGACGAGAAAGGAGCAAAGTATCTAGCTGTTTGAGAGTGTAGTATTCAGGTTTAGTTGTAATACTAACATTGTTCTCAACGCGAAATTGGTACCTTAAAAACTATTCTCACGAGTATTTCTTTCGATCGAACGTAATTGCGAAAGATTTGCAAAATATATCGTCGCTTCGCCAAGGTATACGGTTTCGTTAGCTGTTTTCAACCCGATATGAAAGTTTTCCACTTGTTAGCTTAGATTTGAGTAGGTTTAGGGACAGTAGATTTGCAAGTATTATTCCTACTTCGAGGAGTGTGGTGCCAGGACGGTCGTTAACTCTTGTTACATTACAGGGGGCTTTGGTGACCGTGGTGGTGGCAACGATGGAATGGTTACGCAAGAGGATACCATATTTGTATCTGGTATGGATCCTTCGATCTCCGAAGAGGAAATTTGTCAACACTTCGGTGCAATTGGTATAATCAAAGTAAGTATAACCAGTTCGTAAAATATAGTTATTTAAATTGGGCAGACGGAGAAATGTAACACGAGTATTCGCCTGTATTCTCTAGCATGACAAGCGGACTGGCAAGCCCAAAGTGTGGATGTACAAAGACAAAAACACAGGCAAATCGAAGGGCGAAGCCACCGTGACGTATGACGATCAAAATGCTGCACGTTCAGCGATAGACTGGTTCGATGGGAAAGAGTTTAAAGGGCGTACTATAAAAGTACAAATCGCTCAGCACAAGAGCAACTGGCAAGGCAACCGCAGCGGTGGAACTCGCGGAGGTGGTGGCCGAGGGCGGGGAGGAGGTGGAGGTGGTAGCTTTGGAGGTCGAGGAGGCGGTGGAGATAGAGATGACCATCACCGAGGCGGTGGCGATGACCGACGCGATGGGGGAGGTCGCGGAGGGGACTGGAGGTAGTCAACTTTTCTTTCTCATAGCGTCCTATAATACGACAAAATAAAGCATACAAACTTCTCGCGTCAAAAGAGATCGAAACTCACCCTGCAGTTTGGCACACCGAGGTCTCGCGTCCGCAGTGACAAGCAGTTGCAGCTTGTATGTCAACGGTACATGCACCCACACGCGGAAAATAATCCACACGAATAGCTCTATTAACACTATTCTTGCCTCTCGCGTGATCGGCACGCGACTAGCTACTCGAATCTACGCTCGACCTTGGTGGGGAGAATGCGCGCGACTCGTTCTGCTAAACATTAAACTACACGGTTTCAGACACCTGTGTAGAAAATCTGCAGCGAAGATTCTCCTTACGAGTTCATAGTATAGTTATCAGGACCACATCTACTATACTGTTTAATGGAAAGAATTACAATCCTTATTTCTTTTGGCTACGTAATTTGCAGTGACATTCTACACTGATCACAGTTAATATTCAATGCATTTTATACGAAAAGCGCTTACCATTCTTCTTGCTTGAAATAGGTGCCCCAACCCTGAATGCGGCAATACAAACTTCGCCTGGAGAGATCAGTGTAATCTCTGCAAAAGTTTGAAACCGGAAGGAGCCGGCGGTGCTGGCGGCGGCGGCGGCGGCAGTGGAGGTGGCGGAAGAGGAGGAGGCGGCAGTCGTGGTGGCGATCGGGGTGGTCGAGGAGGCTTTAGAAACGACAGAGGTGGTCGCGGAGGCGACAGGGGTGGCAGAGGCGGGTTCCGCGGCGGAGACAGGGGAGGACGAGGTGGCCGTGGTGGTCCAATGAGAGGCGGTGGCGGGTCAGTTTCCTACGATCATTTGTTTCAACTTCAACTAAATAAGCGACTAGAATGAATATTTATGACACAAGTTTATAAATATTCTCTTTGTAAACTGTATTATTGATTTTATATTATATTTTATTTCAGTCGAGGAGACAGAGATAGGGATCGCCAACGTCCTTATTAAACGTATTCAGAAGTGATTGTTAAGTCACTTGTCAACGTACACTGTGTATACTGTACACATTTTGAATACAGTCTCAAATCAACGTATGTACATTTCTCGCAACACAGATGTCATGTGTTACACGCCACACATACACACACTCCATTATCATCGTTTTGTTTCCCCCCTCATACGGTTTTTATATTTACGAAGATCGATGCGTGACACGTAATTCTTGTGTTTTGTATCGGCATGCAAATGATAACCGGATACATGTAAAGTTACATTTTAATAAATAAGCCTTTAGCCCTTTAACATTGAACAATGCGTTCTTATTTCCTAACTGCAATGTGAAAATATTTCCGCTCGATTAAGAGACACCCAGAAGCGCTGGGGAATTTTGTTTATTGAAAGATAAAAATATAGTACAATAAATTTATATCTATGTATGTTTACATGTATATAAATCTAGTAGGTAATAGATAATTGAAAAAAGAAGTGTGAGAACTATGTAATCCAAAATAAATACACTGCGTCATTACGGCCAACGCACGCCTAAAAATTCCTCGACGTAATTAATAAGTTGTATTATTTAAATTCACTTTATCATAGTGTGTATATATATATATGTATGTATATATATGTCTTACATATGGATAGATTAGATGAAGACCTCTAGTTCATGGATTTACTCGAATGGTATGATATTTTACAATTTTCTTCGCCCCTCTTTTAGTCTTTGCGTTTACGCTGATCTTTTGCCAATTCCTGTAACAGATTTAAATAGTCAGCAATTAGTTTAACACTCACGAAAATGGTGTCTTACGTCGCACCGCGGTCTTCGTTCTTACCTTCTGCGTAAGGATTATGAGAAGGTGACGGAAAATACCAATGAAATCTATGAATAGATCCAAAGAGTGCAAGATAAAGTCTTTGTTGCCCATATGGTATTTCTCAATGATCAGCTGCGTATCGTAGATTACGAAACCACACATCAGGAACAGGCCGACATATAAGTGGGCCTGGTAGAAGAAGGACCAGCGCAGGAAGAGATTGATAAACGAGAAAAGAACCATAACATTTAGCAAGCTGATCAAAGTACCGCCAAGGTACAGCCAACGTCCTCGTTCAGCCAAAAGGGAGGAAATGCTGAACGAAACGAACACAACAGTTGTTCCTGGAAAGTCAACGACACTGTTAATCATTTCATAATATGGCACCCTCATAAGCAATACTAGGTATTAGTTGAATAAAAGCTAAAAACTTACTTCTCTTATAATTACAAAAAGAATGGATTCAAATTATTACATGTAGTATATATTTGATGTATCAAGCTTTTACAACTTACCTATCAATGAAGTTATTATAATGCTTGGATTAACAGCCATAATCAATTGGAATAAAGGACCTAATCCGAGACCGGACAGAAATGCAAATCCCAGGAGATAGCTGAGCCGTAATTTCTTATTCTTTCCATTGTCTGGTGTGCTGATTAAAGCAAACAATAAACCAAAAGTGCCAAGAGTCGTCAACAGATTAGCCTGCAGGAACTCTGTGTACAGATGCATGTAAGCCCCCATGGCGGCCGAGACCGTCGACAGGGACAGGCATCCGTAAACATTTTTCAGATGTTGCCTGACCGGCGATTCGCTGTAATCCGAAGAACTATCGTTATCTTGTGTGTCCTTTAACCGATTGCCATATCTAATAAGAGTCTCGAGTATCTTATGCACATAGCTGTTACAATACAGGAGCGAAGAGCGACTATTCAGATATATGAAAATAAGATAAAGACGAGGAAGACTGAAATGAGAACGCAGAAGTCATGGAAGTTCGAATGGGAATTACTTATGCAAATGATGCAACTACTGTTTCTCAAATATCGAAACTGTTGGGTATGGCTGGCGTATTCGCAACACGTCATTGCGACTATGTTCCGTTCGCGAAAAGTTTCGCTACATGAAATATTCAAATTAACAAACTTCCCGGATCCTACGTGTACGGGCTGAAGGTCGCGCAACATATACTAACAACGCAGATAACGAAAAACGCGTATCACGATAAATAATATTATTCAAAACGGAGCAAAGGACGGGAGAATTTACTTGATCGTAAAAAAACGGGACGAGTTCATATAACGCCGTACGAGTTACATCATCGCGATCCGTTGCGAATTTTAGCGGAATAACCGCGATAACAAAATAAATAAATTACTCGCAGATATGGTTCACAACGGAACGGGCGCGTCGTATTCGCGTTATCACCGAAATTTTGATCCCGACGGGAGATCTGCCGGATCGCTGGGCGAGGAATACTTACAGTCTGTTGGTGAAGGAATTAACGAATGTATTTAATACGGCTGCCATGATTTTTCGCTGCTTCGATCTCGCACGAGTATTACCGTCCCGTTAACACGATCTATCGGACGATGTTGTTTTCCTCTGGTGTAAGACGAGAATAATCATGAACCGTTGTAGCAGTCCCCCTTTTCGTGGACACGTCAGTGATATTTCTGTGCGTAAATTTCGTCGCCACTTCCGATTGGTCGACGTGCCTCTTGAAATTTTACGGAACGTCAGCTTTCACGCGACAATGACGGGGGATAGGGCGTTCCGTGGAACGGACGAGGATGGAGAGAAACTTTTCGTGACGATTGTAGCGACAATCCTCGGTCTCGCCGCCAGAGGACCTGCTAGCACTAGTCCGTTCTCGTTAGTGCTCCCTTGGTATTGAATTCCGATGAATAAAGAATCTTCGTTCCTGTAACAATGCATTCGAGCGTAGTCTGTTAGATAAGGGTCGTAAATAAATTCGATTAGGAAGCTTCGAGCGAAGCGAAGCCCCCAAGTTGCGCGTACCCTTCGTTCCTTTCCCTCCCCGAAACGAATTAATTTTCCGTTGACGCATTTATGAGAAAACATTGCCATCTATCGCATGAGATTAGAATTCAACGTTTCTTATGAAGTCAAGTATGACGAGGGTAATAAGAGCGTTGTTTTATACCGACGCGGAATCTTACCTATTCGCCGAATATTAATAAATTATCGATTTGCCAGGAATACTTTATGTACATTTAATGTTTTATCTTAAAGTATAGACCCTTGACTACTTTAATTATTAGTAGTTCTTTCCCATCTGCTGATGCGACGCTGTCTTGAGTACATACTCAAATTTTTCAATTTATTACGAATTTTCTAGAAATAATTTATGTACTTTTGCAGTTGGATTTTAAAGAATACACCTATAATTTACATTCCCGTATGGTTTTTGCAATTATTTTCGTTACAATTAATTATCAGTTAGCTCTTGGACCTGGTCAGGATAAATGGGACGCCATCACTAGTAAATGCTCCTGTTAGTCGATGAATTATGAGTTTTCTGAGAAAGCTGAATACAGTTTTACAATTGCCATTGAAAATACGAACCCTTGTCTAATTTCTGCAAAATAAAGTAAAATAATTAGGGTAAAGGGTACAATGGTTGGCTACTTAAGTAAGAGTCACATAAATAATGAATTATAAATGTGAATTTAGTAAATTTGAAATGGAAATCAATATAAATAAGTACGAAAAACCCCTAATAATCTAAAAATAAATAGAGTTTATAAAAAAGAAAATCAAGAATGTATAAAAATATACAAAAAATGTTTCCTACGAAGAAATATAGTTATTGACATTGGCCGCTATTTGATACATAATATAACCTAAAAGAAAATGTTACCTGATTTGGTGATGGAAATAAGATTAAAATTATTCAATAAAAATGGATATATTTTATTTAGTATGTATTTGCCTTGTTTGTTTCTGTTTTTAACAGGGGACTAATTACTGTTTCACCATTAACATTGTTAAAAAACAGTCACTGGCCGTCCGGCCAATTACTATCATTCAACATTATTCATATGACAGTCGTTGGCCCTCTGTATTTTACATAATATATGTATAATTTTAACAAATAAATAATTCTTTTATAAAGTTTCAACTTTTATTTATCGATATATACCGAATATGAGAGATATACATATCATAAATACATTAAACTATTTGCAAACTTTCAACTGTACTCTTATGGTTTTTTGATTAAATCGCTGTAATTTCCAAGTTTCAAAGCCGAGTCATCCTATTTGCTTTTATATATAATCACAGTATATAATCAGTGGAGAAATATTGATTACATCCGAAGCAAGAAATTACAAGGAATATAAATATGTTCATTAAAAAAAGGCATAACATTGGTATTTCTCAAAATAAGGCCAATCACTGTCAGGTGGCCAATCACTATACTCTTTATCCCTATTAATCTAACAAAGTCCTTTCTATCCCCAACGTCTATGAACCAAAGAAACTCGCTCGTTCTGAATGCCTTCGTCTTTTTCTAAACAGCATTACCTCTCGCTCTAATCGATACCTCTTTGCGTCATGCGCTCCGGCCACCAGGATCTGAAAAGTATCAGGCTTGCATAACCAAAGTTAGTGGCACGGTACGTATCTCTATCCTTGTCGCACGCACTAACGCTCTCTCTCTCTCTCTCTCTCTCTCTCTTGCACAGCTTTGTCGTGCCACCTCCACCTAGATCCTGCGTTCCTATTAACTCGGGCGAATTTCCGGATCAAAATGTACTTGAAACGCCTGGAGGTCGATAAAATAGGTAATTGTTTAAATACGTTTCTTTTAGCAATAGAAGACCAATTCTTTTGCGTATCATTCTATGGGCCCTTAATTTTAACTACTTTCCGATTGATCATTGATTATTTTATTTAATATTAACAGGCGTTGCTGAAGAGGGTTAAGTATCTACATTCGCGAACGAATCTTTAAAAGTACTTAAAGTAGGAACGGGAAGCTAATAAATTAACTAAATAATCCGCTTATGAATGTCAATATTAACGGCATATTTAAAGTTGCCACGGGATTATGCTTCGCGACTGTAAAATTACATAAATCATTCTCTCAATTTATTACTCGTTTCATTCGTTTATTTCTCAAGCTCTGTATTACAATATAGTAGTGTCGATATTTTCACAGCGTTCAACAAAGTCTTTAATGTCAAAAATAATTATACTTTGATACTTGAAAAACCGATCCTCTTTTTTCGGGATTAAGTAACTTGCGTTTGCATGCAGCAAAAGGAACCTGTAAAACGGGGACGAGATTTGTTTAATTGAAACCGAGCGGAAGGAAATCTTGCGATACTTGGATCTATGAACTTACGAGATATTTCATTGCTTTATTTCGTATGCGGCCGTGCTTTTGCTTTCTGCCTGGAACACTGAGCATGGCTGTGAGCTCGTAGAGTGTTGAACACTTTGTTGTTTAATTTGACATCGAATCCTCCTGTATCCCCGGTATGGATACCAGGAGGAAATTGCAGGACTCTGCAGGCATTTATCCTGGAGGTCATTAACATGTCGTGCTTCGTAACAATTTGAGACCCCTCGCCTATCTTTTTGTATCCACAACGGGGTATGGAAGCATATTCTTTTTCTATGCTCTGCAAAATACCGAAAAACCCATTCTAAGTACTTCGCTCATCGACCAGAAGCTTGTTTCTAATTGTACGTTACGGAATGCTCACAACGAAACGATCAAAATCTTTCGTTACGTCTTCGACATCTGCGTTATCCTTATCTTCCTGATCGTTGCACACAGATGTCCTATGGTTCGTATAGGTAATGTTAACTGCAAAGGATAAAGGGATTCGTATGAATTGCGACGTAGTAATCAAAGAATCTTGTATCACCTTTGGAGTCACGATTGAATTTATCTTCTGTGCGTTTTAGCATTAGATCGTATTCTTTGTTATACTGATTCTGCAGCATATGCGCGATCACTTCGTCGTCGTCTGTATCGTGCGTTTCATGAATTGCACAATCTTGCATATTTACATCTTCTGTCGTTTCGACCTGGTACTTCTTTATTTCTCTATTGGTGAAAATAACACTGCCTTTATTCTTATCATTTACACAGAATAGGTCTACTGAAAGCGATGGTTGTTTTCTTACTTCTCATGCAAACTCTTCGCGAGCTGTTCCGAAGTTATCTCTAACAAACTAATGGGGCCTTCTACCGGCTGAATTTTCGCCCATGGAGTTGCCATTCTTATAATAATAAATTAAATTATAAGCCTGAAAAAGAAATACTCCGTGAAGAATATCCGAGAGATGTTTTTATTATCGATCGTAAACACAGAAGCGAAGGTTAAGTTGCTCCAGAAAACGAAATGGAATTCTGAACAAGGAAATACCAAATCTTAATATAACTTTGCCGATTTCTTCGAATTTGTTATAATTAAACCATTGCGAGAATCATCGACCGAAAATGTTCTTGTTCAAATATCTGCGATTCACTTTAATATTTCGTCAATAAGTATATTACATTATAAGATGACATCGTTGTTTGTAAGAAACTCTGGAACTTATATTTATCGAGAATAAACGAAATGGAAATGTAGAAATCATAACACGTACCTTAAATCTAAGAGATATAAATTTAAAAAGTTGGAAGACGAGAATAAATAAATAAGTAAACGATGGTGAAAGAGGGTAGACTGAAACGTAACGACGTGAAGTCGAATCAATGTCACTCGGAGGATCGATAACGGGTTTGAAGTGCCAACAAAATGTTCGCAGATATGAAAAAAATATATATGTGTAATAATCTTAACACGATCCTTCTATATACACTCGTCATCGATATAAACATAGATATCGATATCTTTTGTGTGATCCTCTTGGCAATAAATTACTGAACACAAAAGAATATACAAAATAATCAGATTTCATGGGATGTTTGACAAGTCCTTAAACTATTTTATTTTTGTACACGTCCTTAAATATAAAAAGTCATCGAAAACAATTGTCTTGTTACACTGAGTCGATTTCTCCTAGATATATTTGTTTGTCACTGGATCCAGAGCACACTGGAACAAGAGGGTATGTTTGGAATGATCGTAACTACATGAAATACAGAAATAATTACGTTAAATATGTATTACCAATCGCCTCTTTCGGGTGGAAGTCGATATCATTAACAGAGCCGTTATGGCCTGGCAATTTGTACAATATCCTACGACTCGTGGTGTCCCAAATGTAATGAAATCTGTCCGACGATCCAGCCGATACCTTACTACCGTCTGGTGACCATGCACACCTCAGGAGATTCTACAGAATAGTTATTTCAGTATGGAAATTGTATTAACGATACTTATCGCAATGATGAAAAACCTTTATACCTTTTCAAAATTATGTTGATGCCCAGAAAGAATTTTAACACAACGCTCATAGGGAGCGAACGGCCTAACGTCCCAAATTCTTAATGTGTTGTCCATAGCGTTAGAAAGTATATAAGAGCCATCTGGACTCAGACTCAGTCCACTGATCGTATCAGAGTGTCCCTTAAGCTTATAAAGGATAGAATTCTTCCTTAAGTCCCATACTTTTATGTCGTTGTCTATTCCGCCGCTTATCACCTGCTCCGCTGTGTCGTTAAACGTTACAGCGGTAACCTGATACAAGAAAGGAAATAAAACCTTCGTTCCCTAATCAGATGTTTAAAAATTATAAGACAGAGTACCTGATATGTATTGTTTAAAGTGTAACACTGTCCCCTCTTCCTGGGATCCCAAACACGTATCGTGCTATCGTCGCTACCTGAACACAGCTGCGTGAGACCCCTCCGGGCACCGGAGATAGAGTTAACGAAAGATGTGTGCCCCTTCAGTTTCTTAATTCTGGTACCGACGACTATGTCCCACAAGCCTAACGTCATATCTGTGCTAGCAGTGTACAAATGATTGCCATCAGGGCTGAAATGTAATTCCATGATCGCTCCACTGTGTCCACTCATCACGGATATGTTCTCACATTCTCCGTAAACATTCCAAATAACTGCAAGTGTAATGTTATTCGCAGCTTTACTATAATACGAACTTCTAAGAAGTATATACATATATATGAGGGCTTTGATTCATTAATGCATACAAATTTGTCGATCGAAGCCTGTGGAAGCAAGGTATTGACCCTCGGGATGGAACTCGAGGGAAAATATATCTCCTTGGTGCCCTTCGAGAAGCATAATTGGCGCGAACAAGGACGATGTTCTAGGCGGGCCCTACGCAACAATAAGAGACACATTGTTAGAGAAATCACTTAAGAATTGTTGATGAGTTGAGGTTAGCCTTACATTTTGTACGACCGCCTTTTCTCTGCTACTGAAAACCACTTCATTCTTAGTTCTTTTGGAGGCAGGAACCAATGCCAGAATATCATCTCCTTTACGTTTATCCAGAATTGGCATTGTGAATGAATTAATGAAACGCTAACGCGTGCTTTTATTTGCGGCGCTTGAAGAACACAAACACCGACAAACACGTATGACAGATACAAACATTTTCTAGATGGCACTTCGATCGTGCCGCCATCTTTTTAAAAATGCTTCAATAACGAGGATTTCGATCAACTTACAAGGGAACACCGCGAACCCGGACTCACCGATTGGAGCGCAACTTTGCGGGCTTTTAGAGTGACTCAAACAAGAACAACGGTGTGTTTCATTTGGGCCCTATCGTCCTTTAAGGGGGTGAAAACTAACCTCAAAGTCAAATTGGCACTTCCACTTTTACGCGTATAACTCTCAAAGAATGAGACAGAAAAAAATGTTTCAAACAAAAGTTTAATGGTGCAATGAGCGCTACAAACTTTTGAAAAGTGTTATAAAAAAAAATATTTGAATGAAAAAAACTTTTTTCAAAATTTTGTTAACGCAAGTTTGCAGCGCTTATTGCACCATTAAACTTTTGTTTGAAACATTTTTTTCTGTCAGTAGTACTTTGAGAGTTATACGCGAAAATGTGGAAGTGCCAATTTGACTTTGAGGTTAGTTTTCACCCCCTTAAAGGGCGATAGGGCCCAAATGAAACACACCGTTGTTGTTTTGAGTCACTCTATATATAAACCCACAAAGTCGGGTTCCAATCGGTGAGTCCGGGTTCGCGGTGCTCCCTTGTTAGTTATTAATGGAAGATTATTGCAAAATTACGCGTCTATATGTAACAGAAGTTGAGGAATAATAATGCCGTTGAACTTGTAAGTTACAATTTATTAAATATGATATACATTCGTATGTATGTATATTATGTACTATAAACATTTTGACACATTTCCATTTAACATTTTCCCCTAATTCATACTTGAATTCTTTGCAATATACGAGGACCATAACATTATTTCATAAATACACATATGTACATGTGGCCACTACTATTGCTGGAGAAGGTTGTGGCTTTTCAAATAAATTTAAAGCAATAGTTTCCGAAATTTGATGAAGTAAAACCGATTGTTAACGCTTTCCCGCTCGCGCCGATCTAAATCGTCAGTCTTTCACTTTACCCTTACTGAAAAACCACATACACGAATTCCTAGAGTAGGAAGCAGCGCGACTTACTATTAAATTAGGGACTGTTGATTCCGGATTTATGACGCACTTTTTTTTAGTGAAAGAAATAAAACGTGTCGCTTGTAATTCGGATCTATTCAAAATTGATGACTTGAAAATGCGTAAAGTAACACAATTTAATATTGTACTATACACAAATATACAGGATACTCATTGTCTCCCTTCGAACCTGAATAAAACAATGTTTTTTCCATATATATTTGCCCTTACTCGTGCTACGCCACTGAACGTCTCAACAATAAAACTTACTACAATAGCATAGTTGTCGGATTCTCCATTAAATTCTTGAAAGCGGCCAACCATTGTGCGCCTACAGCCCCGTCTATGGTACGGTGATCACAGCTGGCGGTGACGGCCATGTATTGGGCAGTTGAGAATCTACAGAAGAAGATTTGTTAGAATATTTCGTTCGAATACATCGAATGGCAAAAAGACTAAGAAGCACTCACCCTTTGTCGTTGTTGGCAGGCACTAGCCTAGGTTCGGTGGTACCTGCGGCAAGGATTATGGACTGTGGAGGGTTTATGATCGCAGAGAAGTTTGTAATACCGAACATTCCCAAATTCGATAAGGTGATCGTTCCGCCCTGGAATTCTTGCGGCTGTAATTTTCCGTCCCTCGCTTTTGCGGCTAACGATTTTACGTCTTTGCTGATTTCAATTATACCCTTTGTGTCCGCGCCGAAGACTATAGGCGTAATCAGACCATTCTCTGTACTTACTGCTACGCTTACATCGACATTGTTGTATCTGAATAAAATGTTTCAATCATGTAAGATATCATACCCACACACACACACACACACACACACACACACACACGCGCGCGCGCGCGCACACACACACACACACACACAGTTAGTAACGATAGATAAATAACTTACCGTCTTATGACTTCACCCATCCAAGCGCTGTTGCCTTCTGGTACTTTCTTACAAGCCATTGCCATCCCTTTAATGATTATGTCGTTCACACTGAGCTTTATTTTCTCTTTCTCCAGCATCTTATTAAACTGTGCCCGCATTGCTAGTGCTGCATCCATCTTTACGTCTATTGTTAAATAATAATGTGGGATGGTTTGCTTGCTTTCCAACAAACGTTTAGCAATTATCGCCCGGACGTTCGATACAGGAATATCAATTCCTCCTGGTGCACCTGCTACTGCTGCTTGAGCAGCAACAGCTGGTGCTGTCGGTTGAGCACCAACAGCTGGTGCTGTCGGTTGAGCACCAACAGCCGATGCACCCGCTAAATCTTTAGATGTTATAGATCCGTACAATCCTGAACCCTTCAAGCCCTTTTAATCAAACATTAGATCAAAATTAATTAGTTGCTGGTAGTTGGTATTGTTCATTCCGACGTAGATTAAGTTTTAGATTACCTCTAAACTAAGGCCTTTCTCCGCTGCGAGCCTTTTAGCTAATGGGCTAGCATATATTCTACCCCCGGAGGGTAAGCTTGAACTAGGCAGTGATTTTGCAGCTGCTGGTGCTGGTGTTATGGGAGAGGGGGGAGGAGTGGATGGTGTAGGAGTGGACGGTGTAGGAGTGGATGGCGCAGGAGCAGCCGGTGCAGCCGCTGGGGCATCTGCAGGTGAGTCGTCTTTGAAATCTTTGAAGGCAGCTACGCTAGCTTCGTCCGGAACGATAATACAAACAAGTTTGCCAATAGGAACATTCTTTGTTCCTGCCGCTATCAGAATCTTTGCTAGGTAGCCTTCTTCCGGTGTTTCGAAACCCATCGTTGCTTTATCAGTTTCAATTTCTGCGAGCAGGTCACCTTCGTTCAGCTTGTCACCTGAAGCGAAATGGAAACATTAAAGATTCTTGTCGCTTCCGCCAAGCACGACGAACCAGCCATTTTACCTTCCTTTTTGTGCCAACTGATAATAGTGCCTGTCTCCATGGTAGGAGATAACGCCGGAAGCTGCACTTTGACATGGTTCGGATAGCCTGCGTAGAACCTTAACTGTTGCTTCCACGGTGTCACCGTAACGCGCAAGGTGTTATGAACCTGAAACCTGAGTAACCAAGTAAAGAAACATCGTCATATGCGAACCAACATTCGCAGTTAAAAAAGAACATTGAAGCGCACTGTCAGATCTCACCGCTAACATAGATCTACTTCGATTTAAGTTACCTGTGTAAAGAATATACGCAAACTTGACACTGCAACAGCACGGTCATTTTGAATGTAAAGAGGAAGATTCTCGTACGACGTTAGATCACATACATAAAATTGAAGTCAGTGAAAACTAGCAAGTAAAGAAAGAGGCAGTGAACTATGATGGAACGATGTCGTAGAAGCTCACGAGGGGAACGGACAGATGAGAGATATGAATGCAGATCGAACAGGTAACCTCAACGATAAATTGGTGAATGACAGTGCTAAGTCAACGATTAAATAAATACTAATGCGAACTGCTGTTGAATGCGTAAATGAATACCTCTGCAGATGTTTTCTGTGAAGGCACCGTATGACCATGGACCTCACGGTGTTTGTCCGCACCGAACTTTGTAATATTGCGCGTGCCAATTCATTACGTAGACTCGCCGTCGTTCGTATCATATCTCGGGCGTTTCGTGGATCCTTTACTACCGATATTTAGTAGCAAGTCGAAGCGAGCTTGGCTTACAAATAAGCGGTCGATCGTAATACCTCGAACGACGACGTCTACGAGCGTGTCAATGGTACACAGAGGGGTTACCGTAAAACACGATCAGGAACAGACGATGCGAACAGTGAATTAGAGGTCGTTCGCAAGGTCACGTGGTGTGAAGTTTAAAGGTGGTTCTCAGAAGGAGGGGACTCATCGTGTACGGAAAGCACGGCTTGCAAAAAAGGAAAGTAGTAAAATTAAACAGTGAAACGGGATTGCTCTCCACTATAAAATTGAAATGAAAATTTATGTCAAGGTTCTCTGGCTTTCAACCAACAGTGCCATTCGTAAAATAGATCGGGCACTGTGATTTGCTAGCGGAGACTAGCCTGACTTACGTATAATTTAGCGCTAGCGCAACAGAAACGGCAATCGGAGAAACTTCGGCTTTTATCGACGTCGCTTTCTTTCCAATTTTATCTAAAGAGCACTTAACAATCGATTTTTTATTAATTACTATGTACATACTTCGTTCAGATAGGTCTTTGAAGCTGAGTACGGAGATTAACGCTTTTTAAAATGAAAAGACGAGGTGCCGGTAAAAAGCCGAAGGGCGGCGCGTTTGAATTGGCCAAGGAAAGTATGAAATACGGAGACGGGACATTTGTATTTCCCAACGGAGATACTTATAACGGAGGGTATAAATTCCACTATGGAGAATATGTATTGATGAAACAAGGTTAATATTCGTCAAAATATTTCTCAGTTTCTTTAACGATGGTCGTTAAGTATACGCTGTGCAGGTAAAGGAGAATACACCACCGATAACTTTGACAGGTACGACGGGGAATGGGATGACGACACATTCGCCGAAAATGATATTCACATCCGGTAACGATGATTCCTTTGGCATGGAACTTTACAATTAATACACTGGAAGTTCTATTCTACGGCTTACAACTAAATAAATAAATTTAGAATTAATTATTAAAGGTACAATAACGACGCAGAGTTTCGAGGTAGAATCGATTCAAACGGAAGAATGAATGGTCCAGGGACATACACATTTCCAGATGGATCTACCATCGAAGCCGAATGGCTCGACAACAAACCGGCCACGAATATCATCTACAGGGAGCCTCTTGGATTTTCGTGGACAGTTGAAAGTGAATTAGAAAACGTAAAAGCGCAAAGTCGAGTACGCAAATCACCGTTGCTTTTGACGAAAAGAAAACGAAATTGTAATTTTAAATGCAGACGATCTCGTTCTCCCCTGGAAATCATTTCTGGACCGACATGTCTGACCAAAGCGCCGCGCATTCTACTGAATCCCCGAACGAAAGTGAACTGAATCAGCCCATGGAATCGAAGGAAGATGCCTAGAATTTCGAACGAGGGTCTCTGCTCGATACTTGAAATTTTTTAATTCCAAATTAGACCCCGCACTCAATCTTCTTTGTACATTGACGGAACCCTAAATTGGCTCACAGCTGGTTTAAATAGAGGATTCTCGCTCAAGCTATACACGGTATTCTTCCGCTCTCGCTCGAACTTTTCGTACTCCCTTCTGTCCTTTATGGAAGTCCAGCACCTATGTACACACGTTCTAGTTAATATCTGCTTTAAATATACCGATATTTAAATTTTAAATAGATCTGAACGAAAGCACTACTCACTTCCAAATCAATAAGAAAGCTACTCCAGTGCACAATATCATAATGATAATTAGACCCGGAATCACTGCTTCGTGCATGGGAGTGCGGCAATTCTGAAAGCGTCGACAGAATTTTTTATAAAAAAAAGGAAAAGAGCTCGGGGAGTCTGTCACGACCTACCTTCTCCGCGATCTTCAAAATGACGGTACCGTCTTTCCGGAATTCGTACACGTACGGTATGATGCAGATCTTCTTCTCTTTCACTGTCTTCACAAAACAGTAGTGCTCGTGTCCTGCAAACATAGCCGATTAAGTAGCACGTGATCCAAAGATCTGTCTGGTACCTAACTAATCATCACCTATGTCCACGGTGTTCACGCTCTCGGTCCTGTAAGATGTAACATTCGTTCGACAGAACTGGTCGATTTTCTGGGGGTTCTCGATGGTGGCGTTCACGCAGGAGTTGTAAAGGACGCACATACCACTACCCCCTGCGCTGACGGATGACTCGCAATAAGTACCTCGATAATACGAGCCGTCCCCTGCAGTGACGTTGCATCTGAAAGAAGAATGCGTTCCTTATGGACGTCATTACCGGTTGGAAGAGACTCCCATAAACGAGAAACTGGTACCGGCATTCCCCGCAGTCGCAGTACCCATGAGCAGCGCACACTTCCTCGCTTCCTGGCGCGATGCAGAGATCATCGGCGGCTGGACACTGACAAGCGTTTCCTTGCCAGTCTTCTAGACAGTCGCAAACACCGCACACGCACGCCCCCCTGCCTGCGCACTCTACTCCATCGATCTGGAAGCAAAGGAATTGTCACAACTTCGCGGAACCCTTTAGGGAAGAAGACCTGTGGTCAGCGGTCACCTTGTCGCACGCAGAACACTCGCAAAATTGCCCTTTGTAGCCGTCGTCGCAGAGGCAGCTGCCACAGATGCATTCGCCTCTGTCAGAGCAAACTTTCGTCGCGTTAGGGCCAAGGCACTGCAGTATGTTCTCCGCTGGCGAACTTTCGTTGCAATCGCAGTGTTCTCCTAGGAATGCATTCACCTCGGCGTTAAAACGGTGGATTGGAAGTCATGTGAAAGAGAAAAGTAGACTCGCGGTTCCTACCAGACCATCCGGAATCGCATTTGCATAGTCCACATTCATCCGTTCCATGGTTGCAGCGTGAGCTTTCAGACTGCTTGCAGTTGCAGCCGCACAGGAGCTCAACATCGACCACCACTTTTGATACTTCCGAGGCCAACGCGTCTTCGATTACTACCGTTTGTTTCTGACGACAATTGTGATGCTTATTAGTACGAAAGAGCCGTGTACGAAGCGAGTGCGAAGTCTAAATATCCTTGCATACCCATAGGCTCTCGTTTCTGGGACACTTGTCGAAGGAGAGGGCGACTTTGAAGTCGTACACTCTGCCCTCCTGTATGCCGTTGCACTCCGACGTGCTCGACTCAGGGGCGTTTTTCTTCCCACAGTTTGAAATATACTCGACACGCAGGGGAGCCAGAGAATTGTCGCGCAACACCACCCTGGTGATGAGATCGTGGTAGGCGCTCTCGATGATCTCCAGGATGTTCGAGCTGTTGCTGGTCAACGTCGCCACCCATGCTTTCTCTCTCAGCAGGCCTGCGATCAATTCGTACTCGGTGCGTCGATCCTCCGTCACGGCGAATATCAAATTGACTTTGTTCTCCTGAAGTAGCCTCGACACCTCCGCCAGCGAAGGATAATCGTACCTCGTGGCCAGAGAATATTGTCCTCGTTCGTCGAGGTGGCACTTGAAATCCTGTCGCTCCACAACTCCGCCTAGCTAATGGAAACATCCTATCCTTCAACCATAGATCCGCGATACTCATTCCTCAAGTAATAGCAATCGATCACTTGGCGTTACCTTTCCATCCCCAGCAAAGTGTAAGAATCCGTCAGTAGCCATCAGCATAAGCTTCCGCGCTTGCTGACCCCATCCGATCTGCTCCGCGCAAACGATCGACTGGACAACTCCGTCCAGTCCTCCTTCCAGATTGTCAACGTTCCCAGTGACAGAGCTGTCGTTCACCTACGACAAATCTTACTCACTTTCACCCTGACCTTCACATTTTCCCAACCAGTCATTAACGTACTTCTTTGACGAAACGCTGGATATCCTCGGTGAGGCCCAGGTGATGCTGGAAGCAGTAAAGCGGCGAGCAGACGGAGTGCTCGCTTCTGCAGGGGTTCTCCTCGTGTCCAGGGAATATGAACGGCATCAGAGGTTTGTCCGCGTAGCTGCCGAAGCCTAAGCGGTAATTGGTAGTGAACAGTCCCAATTTCTGCTTCATGTCCTGGCCCAGGCTGGCCAGGGTGTCCTTGTCGTCCTTCATCGACCACGTTAAGTCCATCAGGTAGTACAAGTCCAGCGGGTAGTTTCTAGACCATTTCGCGTCGTTACGCTTCTTGTATACGATAATGCAGTAGCAAGGGAGGTGAGTGTTAGCGAACCGACACTGCCGGGATGGAATAGAGGCGAGGAAACGTACTTGGCTGGCCGGTAACGGAGCCGAACTACTGTCTCGGAATTCGGCCTGATTCGGACTTTAACCTTCTGTGGCCTTAACTGTACGGGAGTCTGGCCGGCTACCTCCACGTCCTGAAAGCCGAAGTCCTCTAGAAGCTCTATCGATGCTGGCGGAGCGGTACGGATCTCCTCTGGAGGGCAGCCGAACGCTTTCAGCCTCTCTGGCACGTTGCATCGCGGCTTCCCGAGCGTCAAATTCGCGTACGACTATAAAAATAATTTCAATCCTGTCGATTCCTAGTCTCGAAGCAGAAAGTAGAAAGAAGAATCTAAGTTTCCCTCGTGTCCGAAAGGATCGACGCTGGAAAAGATTTACCCAGTCGCTGCACCACGCGCAGGAGGAGCTCGCTTCCAGGCAATTCTCACAGGAGCTCTGGGAGAGGCATAGTCTCAAGATCTTCGCCTCGAGAGCCTGCGATTTCTCCCAAAGGCGGCACAGCAGGATCACAAGCAACAATGCTCCGACGAACCTCATCCTCGTCATCGATCGTTACACAACCAGATCGGAGCCTTGCGTGCGTATCGCCGGCGTCCAACAGATCTCTTCGTTCCTCGATATCTGCCCGGTCACCGCTTCCGATAGGCGAATCATGCTTCCGTTCAAGGAAATCGCTGGTCCACGCTGTGCTTTTACTATTTCCGCGATCACGGGAACGATATCCGAAGCGAAACTAGCGGAATCGGCACGAGCAGTGTCGCAACGTGCCCGTTATCAGCGGCGCTATGATAACGATAAACGGCGTGCCCGTTGGAAAATAAAGAAATAGGTAGCGCGCCTCGCTGATCTGATATCGCCCCGCGATATTTATTATACAATCGCGGCGAGAGTTTACTATAGCCGATGAAAATACCCCGATCGCTGCCGCTTCGGGTGGAATTTCATACGCTTCATCTTTACTCCATCGAGGATCGATCGATCATTTAGTGTTCGTTGAAGCACATGCGAGGTACGCGAGCGAGTGGTATCCGCGACGGGAGCACTTTTTCTTGGAGATTCACTGTCGACGTTGTCGCTAGTTTACTGCGAACGCAAACGAATCCAGCTGTAGACTAACGATGCCTACTATTTCGCGTACATGTGGCAGATAGATAATACCGATGCTCCTACGTACAGGGTGTTCCCGACGAACCAGTGAAGGCAAGGTGGAGCTTGTTTCCACGATTCGTTTCCTTCAGTGACGTAAGATTTCGAGAATAGACGCTCCTGCGGTTCTAGAAGGGGATAATTCGAGTAAAGAGCATTTTACCGTAGATCGGAGTTACTTTAAATGTATTGGAATCCTTTGGTATCGATGTACGATCAATGGATCACTCAGGCATTGCGCTGCAAGTGGGTCGTGTGCTTTTGTTCGATGAAAGAGATGGCCTTCGAAATGTCACCGATCGTCACACCCTTTATATACGTTTAATATTCATAGTAGGCATGGAAAGTATGTCCACCCACTTGAGTCTATCTCGATTATGCGATGACGAGTGTGCCTATCGCTCGCATATCATTATCCCTATAGGAAAGATTGAAAACAGCTCCGAACCGCGCTGGCTCCTTCGACAAAAGATCGAACATCAGTCGTTACTCCAGAATTTAACTCGAGATGAAACGTCAAGTCCCTGTTGGAATTTTTAAAAGATTTTCAGAAACATAGTGGAGTGAAACGAATGAAAATACGTGGAAATAGGCGCGCTAATTGGATTGTAACGGTGATGCCTCTTCAGCTAGGAATGGGAGTGCCTCTGCGCGACGAGCATACAAGTCGTGTGCAGTCACATTATCGCGATATTATGTTGACGTAGTAATCAAAGGGGTAGACACTCGCAGATATCAGAAACATCGCGCTATCTAGTGCTAACATAGTCGCGATGTTGCACTTCTGCGTGCGAATTTACGTGGAACACGTTGTTCACCTTAGATTCCTGCGATAACGGGCGTTTAGTTTGCGAGAAAGGTTGGAAAACGAGGCAAAAATCTGGGGCAAAGTTCGTCGATAAACGACGAAAGCCCAGTGAAAGTCTGTCGTTTAGCGTTCGCTAGTTTCACGCAGCAACCGCGCGCCCCAATTTCATAAAGAATGCACTCGAGTAGGAATTTGTGATTTTATTACAATTCTCATTCATCAGACGGAACCATGTATAAAAGAATCGCTTGTGTATCGGGGATAACATATGGCACTCGGTTCGAGATAATACCGTTCATACGATTACGATGCTTGCATTCATCCGGTATTACAAGTTCCATTCCACAAATCGGTAGTTGAAGTGAGCCAGTACATGAGAATTCCATAAACTTTATTTAACTCTACCAGACATTTGCCAGCTGCGCCAACGACAATCGTCAAACCGTTGCCGTTACATGCGCCTCGGGATAAATAACACGCTCCCCCGTCCATTTTACAACCACGAGAGTGTTACGAATTACAAATAGAAAAAAAACTTACGCTACCCTTACGCTAGTTACTGAAGTACAGTGTTCAATGTATCACATCGTGCCGATTATGCAAATTGTACCCGTGTCGTGCGGACCAGTTCAATTCTCCCTTAGGAAGATCACTAGGCGGACAAGTAACTATAAAACCTCCTCGATACAATCGTACAGGCCGTTAAACGGCGAGAGGAATTAATCCCGATCGATCTGAAAGAGAACGTTCGCTCCCAACCGCGCCGCCGTTTCTCAACGCGGCGATAAAATAAACGCGTACTTCCTGAAGTCGAGAGCTTCTGCTTCCTGAAACGTGCTGCCCCTCCAGGTGTCCGGCCTTAGTCACGAATGACAACAGTGCCGTTTTATGTATATAAAGATGCTCGCTGAACGAAGCGAGTTTCCTTTGCCTCGCTCGACGAAACTTGCCCGAATTATTGCGCAACAGCCCAGCTGGGAAACAAGCTCGTTGGAGCGCGATAAAACTCCGGCGCGTACGCACCGTACGCGCCGAGTGTCGCAACGTTTCTTTAGAATTACGCGAGCGTTGTTAACGCATCGTGAATTATACGGTACCACGTACTATTTCATACACTGAATTATTAACCCACGGGAACGTTCTGGATGTGTCGCGAGCGAGTCGATCGCGAGACAATTAAGGCTTCCTCTCGGAGCTGGAGAGGCGTCTGGTCAGCTGTTGATGAATGTTGGTGCCGTTCTCGTTCTTGGTGAGAACACTGGGAACATTCTCTTTGCTTGGCGTTGACACAGGTGGAGGGCTGTGGCTGGTCGATTTCACTATGCCGCGGATGAACATTCCCGCACAGGTCCAGGGGAACGACCTGCGAATCAACGGAATTAATGTTTAACCATCGAGATCGATTGTTTCGCTATAATCTAACGACTACTGGCCGAGACTTTACCATTTCGCGATTAGCAGAATGTAAAGGTAACCGGGCATTACGACGATCTTCTCGTTACACCTCATGGCGAGCACCACGCGGTCCGCCACGTCGTTCGCGCTAAGCCTCGGGAAGAACCTGGTGGGAGCAGAGCCAAGCGTGTGAGTACAAAAATCAGCGCGCAGTGTTTAACAGAACTCGCTTAGTAGCATTCGTTTAAAAGAGGCAGAAAGAAACTTGTACCTAGGCGCAACGTCTTCGAACATGCCAGTACTACGAATGAAAAACGGACATATGACCGTGGTATTGATGCTATATCCATCAGCCTAGAAGATACAATAAGCAATATAAAAAAATGTGCCAGGTGACACTCTTCGAAGGGGTGTCCTTTGCGTGGGTGTTTTTAGAGCGCGATATTTAAGCAAAGAAAAGGGTGTCGGAGTGATATGTTAGAATATAAAATAAACAGGGCTGTAATTCAGGGGAATATGAAGATCGGTACCGCCAGTTCCATGTGGAGTGCCTCCTCGAATCCGACCGCTGCGAACTTCGACGTGCAATAATCCACCAGCGTCGGCACTCCTATGTGCCCAGCCAGGCTGGCTATGCTGACGATGTGGCCCTTGTCGTGCTCCATCATCGAAGGTAAGAAAGCCTTCGCCGTCTTAAATAGATAAATTACTGCCCTTAGTTTGCGATCGTGTAATTCAAATTAAGCGCAGCAGTAGCTCTACGGCGCGCAAAACATCTAGACGACTTTAATCAACCCTCCACTGGTAGATCTGATTGACCAGGGCTCGGCTAACCCTCTGCGCAGTGCTTCGACCTGCCATTCCAGGATTGACACAGCCGAAAGCGAGGCCAGGTGCAAGGTACTGGCGCGACAGTCGCAAGCGACAAGGAATTCCAGCGTCCCCAGGTAAGGAGGAGCGATAAAACGAGGAACGTGGCAGGATCGCGAGTGGAAAGGGCATTGGAAAGTGGCTGGATTTCAAAGGATCCAACCGAAATGACCGTGACATCGGATGCAGCAAGAGGTCCAACGGTTGGCGCTCTCTTTACGCGCCTGTTAACCCACTTCTCGGGGCCATCTTCTACTTCTAACTTTTGAAAGTAAAATCGGCGACGCGTAACACGCACGCGAGGCAGACTCGACCGTAGTCGAGGCGATTGCCAACGAAACGACGAGGAATCCCGTGATTCGAGAGGGCCCCTCGAGGTTATCGTCCGAATCTCGCGAGCCCAGCGTTTAATCGTCCTGGCCGAAAGCTGGGAAGTAAGCGGAGATCCGAGGCAGAAATTACATGCGGAGAGCGCGGCGGGGCCGATGGAAACGCGCTCCGTCAGGGCCAGAACGATCCTCGAAAGGTCCTCGAGATGATCGTTAGTTTTCGAGGAACGGCGCGGCGAGGCGCGACCGGCAGGCCTTGTCCCTCTTTCGTTTTTATCATAAGACGGATATCTCAATTACCATTAAAACCGATGCCGCGGCATGATGCAACCCGTCGCCTCGCGAAATCGGTATTCTCGTCCCGACCGCGGTATAATTCTCTTCCTTCGTGCTCCGAATCCGCACGGCGCTCTTTCGACTAACGCCGTTACTAGCGCCGATACCCCTTCGCCGAGACGGCCCGTCCACTTTCACTCCGCATCCCGTTACGTGGACGGGTCGTTTCGAGGCTCGCGAAAGCCTCTCCTAAATCGAGCGAAATTCGGGAGGACCTGAACGGCTCCGGAAGCTCGAGATACGCTGGCGCCAGGCTCCTTTCCGAGCGGCTGGCGCGTTGCGCAGAAGCTACCAGCCAGGCTAAGGTGGGCTTCCTTCGTATTGAGGAACCTATGTGCGTTTGGCAAGCGCGGCCGTCGCGCGTGTCGCAACTACAATACACGAGTGTGTACTGCAACCGCACGACCGACTGGCTGCATCTATCGCGACCGGTTTTCCCACCTGACCCACGGCAACAGTCCTAAACAGAGGGAACACGGGGACAGGAATGCCTCTCACTCGCGGACTCCACGAAGGGGGGATGCAGTACGCGGTCTTTGAATTTCAAGCCCCAACCCGTCCTGCGCCTGGCTACGCTTAATTGCGGGGATTCAGCGGGAATCTTTGGAGGGAGAGTTTGCCACCAGCTCCTGGGAATGCCACTAACTCGGGAATGTGCCGTCCGTTTTTGGACATTTCGGAGCTAGCTTCGCCGCAAACAAGAATTAATTTGCGGCCTCGGTGTTACGTACGCGGGTCGCGGACAATTGAGATAGGATCTATATACCACTCGATAGTTTCCATTGGAAGTTTACTGCGTTCACCTTAGTAGTGGTGGAGAAATATCGATAGTCGGCACTATCGATAGTTTCTGATATTTGGGCCATTAATAAGTAATAATATTACAAATTAAATTTGGGATTCTGAATTTTAGCTGTTATTATTTTTTAATTGACTAACCTACGATTTTCAATACCGATAATTATCGATAGTGAAAATAAGCCATCGATAGTTTTCGATAGTGAGAACCATCGATAACTATCGATGGTACCATCAATAGTTCTCCACCACTACACCCTAGTCAAGGCGATCATGCGTGGTCGCGAGAGTTAATGGAGTTTTAAGATCACGAGGAGGCAGAGGGAAGGTGGAAACGTACCCAGAAGTGGCTCATCACGTTCACGTCCATCGTGCGGATAATCAGCTTGTCCGGAGTGTCCAGGAATTTCATACCGCTAGCCACGCCAGCGTTGTTTATCAGTATCGTCACCTGCGACAGAAATGTGTCCAATTAAGCGTTGCTCGTTCTTGGCTAAATAACTTTCACCGTTGTCGGTTGCCCTCCGAGCGGAGGATAAAGGACGAGGCAAAGGATCTGGGCGCCGCGGAAGGGACCGTTCGCGTAAAACCGAGCGCCCGTGGCCGCGAAATTCCATTTCTGTCGAGCCTGTTGAAACAGATCAGCTAACACATCTGCAGGGTATTGCAACGTTTGTGGCGTAACGTAGGATTTCGTAACGTCGCTTCCAGAAGCATTCGTCGCTCGTGCACCTCGACAGCGCGCATCCGCGGCTGCGACCTTCGGACTCGCGAAGATGCTTGGCTCGCGGATAGCTTCTTTGTCCAGTCCCTTCGAATTTCATTTACATTTACACGGAATCTTGTGCCTCCTATCTGACGCGGGATCTAAGAAACTGATCACTTTCCTGGCCACTTTAAATGTTAGCTACCAGAGACGCTCGGAGACTTTTATCCAAGGGGAGGGGGGGGGGGTGCAACTTTGGGATGATGGTAAAGAAAAATATACCCCTCTTGCTTTTTTAACCCATTTTATAGTGCCAATTTAATTAAGAATTTAAAACCGGAATTTAAAGATATTCCTTTTTTTAGTATAAACTTAATAAAGATCAGTTTTGAAACTTTTGACCACCCCCTCCCCCCTGCGGACGCCCATGTCACCTATGTCACCGATGAGACAGGAATATCTAATACAAACATTTCCTCTTGGTATTCCGCGGAAACTAGTATTAATTGTTGTTCTTGTGATAGATAAACACGCTTGCGTCATTAATATTCTACTGTAACATCGATTACACCGTTCTCACCTTTCCAACTTCCTCCTTGACCAGGGCAGCTTTCTTGTAAACGTCCTCCCGATCGCACAGATCGCAGACGTAGCCGTAACAGGTTCCGCCAGCGGCTTGTACCAGTTTAACAGTCTCCTCCATGCCTGCAACAAGGAAGCACGTTTTGATCAATGAAATGTGGAGCTATAGGCTCGTAGAGTAGTCGAACTTTCAGAACTCCTTAAGGAGTCATGCCTAGTTGGCAAGCGTGACTTTCGGGAATTTTTTGTGGAAAATCTAATGTATATTTTTTACAGCTATTTGCTTATTGTAAAAGTACATATATTCAGCAACTCTCAGTAATTTTGTTATAGAAAAAAATTAAGAAACGAACGAATAACAGCCACTCTCCTGGAAGCTATTTTTTTTTGCGGTGAGCATGATTTCTCAGAGCCGGCTCATCTGAAATCGAAAAGTGAAGAAGATTCTGTTAGTAGATGAGTTTATCTAGTTCGTGAATGAAGGATTTCTGTTTTTGATGAAAACTCTATTTTTAACTCGCGAAAAACGAACAATTCAGACATCGAAAAATCATGATTTTGTGTTAAACGGCCGCCATTTTGTCTGAAATCATTTCTTTGAAAAATCCTTCGTTCGCGAACTAGATAAACTCATATACTAACAGTATCTTCTTCACTTTTCGATTTCAGATGATCCGGCTCTGAGAAATCGTGCGCACCGGAAAAAAAATAGCTTCCGGGAGATTGGCTGTTATTCGTTCATTTTTTAATATTTTTCTGTAACAAAATTACTGAGAGTTGCTGAATATATGTACTTTTAAAATAAGCAAATAGTTGTAAAAAATATACAAAAAATTCCCGAAAATCACGCCTGCCAACTAGGCATGACCCCTTAAGGGGACGAAGGCAACTAACGACGGACTTAACTACTCTCGTATTCTATATCTGCTATCCGGCTGTTCTTCGTTCCATCGAATGTTCGTAGGGAACACGGTCCTCCGCGCCGCTCGCAATAGCAGCGCCGATAAGAGGAGATTGCAGCAGCGAACAACGAGGGCAGGGATATTCAGTTAACCGATAAGCCACCTGTTGCGGGAAATTAGCATAGCATTGTTTTTCTTGGGAACATGGTCGAGAGGTGGAAGCGATCCGAGTTCCATTCGCTCGCGAAAATTCGCGGGTGGAGGAGGAGGGGGGGGGGGGGGGTGGGACATCAGCCGATAGCCGAAGAGCGCTCCACTCGCGGCTCGCTTTTACGTAGAAAGTCGAGCCGGTGAGGCGGCTGTCTCGCTTCTTGGCCAAGTGGTACGTGTGCTCGCGTAGAATATGAAAGATAATTGCAAAACGCAGGAGTATATCCTGCTTTTATGAGGTATACCGCCGGGATCCCTGAGTTTTCACCAGAGGGAGGGCAGCAAAGACCGCAACATCTAATTAGAATTATTCTTAAAGCTGCTAGCAGTTATCCAAGCCGTGCCCCGCCGAGGAAAAGTGGGCTGACCGACGCGAAAACCACCGGAACCAAAGGCGCCGTTTCGCAACGAGACACGCGCGAATGGCATTTCATTCTCTCCTTAACGATCGACGAGTTCGCGACGCTCATCGGGGCAGATCTACTTGCGCGGCCTTGAGTGTCTCGCCACTTGGGCGCAGTTTTTACCATCTCAAGTAAAAGTTCTCTTTTCCTAGTTTTCCATTCGTAATGTTGATCCTCGAGACCCAGTTACGAGGATGGGCGGCGTCAGCGGCGCGGAGATGATACGGCGGATTCTTTGTCATTCCGCGGTTCGTCCTCGCGGACACGTGCCCGGCTTGCAAACAATAAAAACACTAATCCGCTTGTTGGGAGTGCAGCCGTGCGATCAGTATTCCGGCCGGGATTTGCCGACCATAAAAATTCATCGCGCCAACTGGCTTCCTCTGCCCGTGAACCCGAGCGCGGTCTTTCCTCTCGCGGCAATTAATCAACCGGCGATCCTTATCGCCTCCGTACCGTCGCCCATCTGTCCGATTGCCCAACGCCGCCGTATCACCTTGCTGACGCGATTGCCTCACCTCGGGGGCCCCCAAAAGGCCGGCAATCGCGGCTATCTGTCCTCCAAAGCTCGTGTTTACCGTCTCCTTCGCTGTTTGTTCAAATTGATAGCATCCTCGGGGAGATGATTACGCTTGAGCGGTGTCTGCTTCGTTATCGATCCTGCTTCCCTAGCTCGAGGCAGCGACAAGGGGAAAAGTCGATCATAAGACAGACGGGCGCGCGATTTCCTCGAAGGCGAACCTCCGCGAATATCGAGCACAGCGCAAAGGGAGGCGGAGTAACGCGTAAGGGTAAGTTTACGTTGGAGCCGCGATAAACGATCAGAACGGCGATGAGAGCGAAGCGTAGAAATACATCCTGTAGTTTTATAATCCAAGTGTTTACGTTTACTAAATCGTGAACAATGGAAATGAATAGCTCGGGGAGATGAGATTTTTGGAAATATATTATGAAACTTGTGAGAGTTTAATTCCACGAAACTACTAAAATAATTAAGAATTATTAAAATAAGAAACCAATTGTCTCGTGAGATTAAAGTGCGATATTTTTGTCAAGCGTCCGATCGACGCTCTGATAGTTTCTATCGCAGCTCCAGCGTAAAGATATTTTTCTCGGCGTTACATGGAGGTCATTAACATGAGCGTGCGCGTAAAGGTCGTTCTCCGCACGGGGCATCGAGAGGTCGCCCACGATTGTTGCGCAAGCAGATATGGATATGGATATCTCCCCGAGAAGAAATGGTTATCCTCCCGATGGAAATCGAGCAATAATAAGCACTGCCTGCGGGAAAAGCGATTGTCTCGATGCCCAAGAAAAGTGGCAGCCGGGTCAAGGACGACCCATTCGGCGACAGGCAGCTGACGATCCTGAGGCAGCCTCTAGTTGACCACTTCGATTGAGCGGTTGCATAACGCGGGGCAGCCAACAATCACGTATCCACGAAGTAGGACTATCGTAGACTCGGATTCTCAGATTAATGCGTCGTTGTTTCTTCTACAATTCTTCTACGTTACATTGGCAATTGCGTAAATCGAGCGATCGCGAGCAGGAAGTGTTTAACCAAGGTAACCGGCGGCTACTTCGCCTTTTTATCGAGGAATCCGCTCGCTGCGTCGCGGCTCGCGCACAGATTAGGTGAATTATCGGTACGCGGAATTAGCAGGGAAACAAAGGAGCCCCCGATATGATTATCTATCGCGCTCCACCATCAGCCGATGGAAGCACGCGCAACGTGACATTTCAGCAAATCAAGCGCGACAACGTACTCGCTCCGAGGGTCGCGCGAAGTCACGTTGAGAGTCCGAGCACGCCGCGGGCGGCCTTGAATTTCGGATGTTCATCAACCTGGAAGGATTCGCGGCACGCTCCACGTTCGAATATCGCGGACGTAATTGCTCGGCCGACATCCAGGCGGCTTGTACTCGGGTCAGGGCTCGAGATCGCGACGTGGGAAGTCCGCGGCGAAGGCTCGCTCGTCACGTTTCCCTCGAATTTTCCCGGACGTGACCTTCCGATCTGCCGTTACGATTTTTGCGAGGCCCGGTCACGCGTGCAAAAAACTTCGGCGGGCCTGAAAAGTTTTCCACGGTCGGTGCATCGGTCGTGGAATCGCTTAACGATTCACGGGACGTCCGGGATGGAACCGGTTGATCGCGTGGTCATCTTTCAAACGGAACTATCAATTTTTTTATTCATCCAACACGTAATCTTCCAAAACATTCCTGCCACAAGACTCTGTGCCTCGATGGACAAGGTTTTTTGTCGAAACTGGCGTGTTCCAAGTGGTTTGCATAGATGATTCGTCTAGTTGTTCCGAGCACTCGAATTAGAATTCGAGATTCATATCAAAGGTGAACAGGGCCATCAAAGACGGATTATTGGTATTGCGCTGGGGAACACGGAATCTGTTTTACCGCGGACTCGTCGCTTATAAAAACGTGCTTTATTGGAATCGCATAATGCATGCGAGGGAGTTAATTAATTAATTAATTTTTTTATGAGTTCGAGGAGGCATTAATACTGGGCTAAGTTTAATCAGGACTTTGGTACTACACCTTCGAGTCCACAGAATCGCAATACTATATGAATCTTCTCCGAGAAACAGAACTACAATGCTAAACATCGCTGATTAATTACCGCAACTCTAGTCGCACGAGCCCCGAGGGCTCGGCTAGCAATTCTCCGAGGCGTCCTTAAGGGGGGAGCCTGCTGTAGCGGGGCGAAGAAACCGATTTTTTTTTGTACAAATCAATAGTTGAACATCGCGATAATATGCTCCCAAAGCCGCGAAACAAAATTCGAAAAATTAAAGCGGATAAGCCGGTTTTGAAAATTTGAAATGTGTTTTTCTCGAAACGAGAGTTTCACAATTTGCGGGCAATGTAACTCCAAAAAATTCAAACAATCGACTTGGCCTTGTGCACGGATATTTGTGAACATTTCCTTCACAGAGCTTAGTTATTGGCATAGTGATATTATTTAAATAAATAATTGTTTCTACACATTTAATGCGAAATTTCGTTGAAAAAGGTGAATTTTTTTTCAAGAGGCCGCTATTTGTTCAATTTTACATCTTTCAAGTTATTAATTTATACGATTCGTGCGTGCACTCATAAACTAAACAAAAATTCTTCGACTTTTGGTTTTAGATGAATACAATAGACGCTACGTTGCCCGCAGTGGAACAATTGCGTCGCCAACGGACTGGGCATAAGCCCGTATAACTCTGTTATTTGCTGCTCTTTTTTAATAAAATTTTTTTTTTATCTACCTTAATCTGATAATACAATATCCTGAAAGTTTCAGAACGATCGATTAAATACTTTCTTTAAAAAAAATTCCCGAAAAATGCCTCGATTTTCAGCTAGTTACGCCAGGCTCCCCCCTTAACAGCTGAATGCCCAGCTCGGTACACCTGCGAAGCAGAAAAGAATAAAGGAGGCTCACCAGCTTTGTTAACGTCCCAGATGACTACGACGGCGTCGAGGTTAGCCAGCCTAAGTGCAATTAGTCTTCCAAGACCGCCCCCGCCGCCAGTGACCAGAGCAACCTCACCCGCGATGCTCTTCATCTTGTACTTGGAGGGGATGAACAATTTCACGATGCTCTCGATGATGGACACCAGCGCGAGCAGCAGGAAGCCGATCACGTCCCTGGTAGACGTTAGGAAAGACATCCTGCCCTGTTCCCGATTCAAGCTTCGACTGGAACCTCGGACGAACGATTGCCGCGGTACGCGACTCTTCTGCCTTTACGTGGACGCCGATCGATCACGAGATCATAACTCGTCGCCGGACGGGGGTGTGTAGCAGGGCTTCCGGGCGCGGAGGGAATGGTGTCGCTGTTGCCTGGTGAACCGGAAATCCAGCGAAAGTGGACACACCGGTTGGCACGGCTTCGGGTCTCCTGCAGGGTCGCCTGGAAAGAAGAAATCATAACTCTGATCAGTTGACGATCAGAAGACCGAGGACCGTTCAGAGTCCTCCTTCGCCTTCCCTCATTTTTCGTAGATTACGTGACGTATCGCTGACGATTATTGATCGGATGCAATAACCGGTTGTAAACATCGGCTGAGAAATTAATTACTCCGCGACACGGTAAACAAGATTTGAAAACACGATCGAGCAGTGTACAATGTACACTCGATGCCCAGAGATATGCCCTGAAAGATCCCCAAGATACAAGAGTTGCACGGGGATTCGTCGAATCGCTAATCTCGTTAGTTACTCGACGCTGGTCGCGAGTCTACGGGCCGACTATAGAAACTAGTGTACGCTTTCTCCGAATTTCGTAGCGCTTTCTTCTCGACGCGGTAAAGAGGACATGGTGACGGACAATCGAGCAAGGATCTATGACGTCTCCCCTCGAGTAGCATGGCGGGACGGCAGGACGAAGGAAAGAGAAAGAAAGATGGACACGTTCGGCCAGGCTATTTCGAAAGAAGCAAGGAAAAAAGAATGCTCGATTCCGATCGACCGTGCGTCGCGACGCTACCGTTTTCCTGTTAACGAGCCGCGTTACGTCGGACAGCAGAGATCTCGTCGGCTAGTAATTCACTTTCTAATAGAACGCGAAGTTCACTTTCAATTTTCAGCCGAGAATTCCCCTCGATGGAAGCGTGTAATTTCCCGTTTACGTTCGGCCATTCCGCGAGATCGTTAACGCGTTGATTGGATGTATTCGCGATTGCATAAGGGGCGAGCCTCCGAGTGAAAATCGGAGAAAAAGGGGACCGCGGGAAACGAGTGACGTCTCTCCTTCTCTGCCGTCCGTCGCTCTATGCCCTTGCAAGAAGACTCGGGCAACCTGAGTTATGGAAATTCCATGTTGTAACAAACAAAACGATAAAAACGTCCTCCCAGTACTGTTACTGGATATCTGTCTACGTGGCATTTACATAACGCTCATTGTTTCTATAATTATCCAGGAATATTTGTTTCGTCTATTGGCGTCGTAACTGGCGTTTCACGCTGTCGGAACACGCTTGTTTTTCCCCTGGATAACGTATAGAAAGGCTAATGAGGCCGATACACCTGGCGAACCCGTAGGCTATAGCAAAACTGATTGACTTTCACTGTCTTGCACGACCCTCTAAATTATGGAGACGTCGCGGCGTCCTTGCCAAATCGATGCTTCCGTGCTGTCGAGTGGCAACAGGTTGCAACGAGAACCAGAAGCCACGTAGCCGTCACTATTTCCCATCTATCACCTTTTTCAGAGAACACAGACTTAAATAGTGTTTTAATGTACCCCGCGAGGGATTCGAGTAGCCCTTCTAATCCGTTTATTTCTTCCACCGGTGGTGCGCAAACATGTTCTCAAGAAGTCTGGGTAAAACGAGGAAAGAGAGACACGACAGCGGCCCCCGTTCTTCGGAAAGGCGCGAGGATACGGTCTACACAACACTTTCTCGTGGATCGATCGAAACTTGACGAGAAATCAGAGGACCACTTTCGGAAGCGTCCGCGATGGCCGAGCCGACCGTCTCGGGATTAAATACAGGCGAATCGAATTTGCGGTCGCTGTGGGTCTTCCAATTCTAAGCGAGGCTTCCTAGTCTCTCGGGCCTCCAACGGCGCGTAGCCGGAGAGAGGGCTCGACGGTTGGCGAAAATATGGGAAACGATCGTCGATAATTGCAAGAGAAAAGTGTCTTACTGGGAGATGGTCAGCTGGGTCGTTGGAGGAGCGAAAGCCACGCGCGATCCCCGATGGAATTCCGAATGAATGGAGGCAGAACGAGGCACGGCGAGGTACGAATGTGCGTACCTATGCGAAAGTCGTCCGCGGAACGAGATACTCGTCTCGCCGGCACTACGGTCGTCGGTACACTGAATGAAACGGCCGCTTCGGTACGCCTTTACCCTCTCGACGGATCTCCGGCGGCTGTCTGCGCGCATCAGCCGAGAAATACAGCCGAGTGTATTAATGCGACCGCGGTAATTGCACGTGCATCGATCAACCACCCATCCTGCCTGTCTCCCCACCAGCTCCTCTTCGACCTTCTGGGTCACCTGTCCCCCCACTCCCCGTCCCCGCGAATTTCGCGGGCCCGCGGTCACGGCACAGGCTCCGATAGCCCGCTTGACATCGCTCCTCTACGCGGATCTCGAACTTGGATATCGAGCGTAAATCGCGGAATAACCGGATGAATATTAAAACGACCGTGGCCGATCGAATATCGCCATCCGTTGATTTTTTCGTTTCTTTGGGACTCCAGCTTCTTGGGTCTGGGGACTTGAGAGATTTCTAATGATTGGTAGAAGTTTTGTTTGTTGTCTTTTATGTTGGAGTACCTACTACTCTATATTCTGCATAGTCTCTTAGGTGTAATTATAGGCGTGGAAGTAGGGGAAAGTTCCCCATATTGGACTACTTAAGGGTTCTCCCTACCTCGATGGACGAAGAATGATGCGAACTTTGGGAAACTTTTAAAACAAAACATGCTAAATAATATGCGAGCTTCAACCTCATGCTAAGAAATAGGCAGGGTAAACTCGGGTAAGTTCGTGGTACAGGTTACTCCGTGATACTTTTTCATTTATCTGTAACTCGAAATTGTCTGACTCAATTTAGATGGAACAAAAAATATATAAAAAAAAATTTTATGTTAAACGATTTTATTAAAAATGCACTAAAAACTAAAAAAAGAATTCTTTCCTTGCACTGCAATTTCGATGGTGTTTTTTCACTTTAAATAAAATCGTTGAGCAGGATTTTTCATAACAGAATATGAATCAATTTAATACAGCATCAAGCGTCGAAATGAATTTGTTGTGAGATAATTTATTTAAAGTGAAAAACACCATCGAAATTGCAGTACAAGAAAATAATAATTTTTTAGTTTTTAGTGCTTTTTTAATAAAATCGTTTAACATAAAATTTTTTTATTTTCTAGTTTTTAATGTTTATGGATTTACATTTCGCAGCTCAGACTTCTTTAGAAATATCTTTTATTTAATTTCAAATCGCGATGCGACTAGCGACCCGAACGATTTGCAGCGGCTTTTTGTCGTTTTCGTAAAGAACGCGAGTGAGTGGCTGATTTCAAGTCGTTTGGATTTGTGGTTATGAGTTATATTTATTGACGATTGGGTAATTTTTTCACCCACTCGGGGTTAATTTTTTTTTTTAAATATTGCAATGTCATCCAAACTACGCACGCCTGCGAAGTTTCAAGACAATTGGATAGTTGGAAGTGGGTTAAATTTGAGTTGCCAGATTTGAACCATACATACAAACAAACATACAAACAGAGAATCGAAGCTGAATAAAATCGTTTAAAAACTAACAGGCAGCGTTGATATTCTAGTTTATGTTGTGGTAAAATAATTAGTTAATTGAAGTTAGTGTGATGGAGTGAGAGAGCATTTTGTTCCAGCAGCGCATTATTCGTGAAAGTTTTCGTGCTAGTTATGGACGATCGCTTGTTTATGTATTATATGTGCTTTAGAAGATAAATGAAAAATTCAAACTACAGGTAAGTGATGGTAAAATGTCATTTTAACAAATCTTACTCTTGAAATTATCATACAATAAGGCATCAGTGTTATTTTTCCTTATGAAAAGTGACTAAATTCTTAGTTTTCGTGTGCCTGAGTCTGCGTTTCTGATTGCGCTGTTTGAGAAATTCTGATGGTCAATACCAGAAACAATGTTTCCTTACGTCTCAGCCATCTAACGATCATGAAACGATTGATTATACTCAAAATAACAATAATATAAAATAATATAAAATAATGTAAAATCATTTAAAATAATGTAAAATAATGTAAAATAATGTGAAATAATGTAAAATAATATAAAATAATATAAAATAATATAAAGTAATCTAAAATAATATAAAATAATATAAACAAGTAGCTGGTAAACATATATCGGGCCGGCGAGAATTATCACGGAGTTACCAGAATACTATCACAGAGTAACCAGAGTATGCCATGACAGCTTAATTTTGTATATTTTCAATTAAATATACTTAGTAAATTTCTGTTAACCTATTATTTGTTTCTCTGATATCTGACCTATCATTATATCCTACACTCACTTATAGAATATGCAAATATTAGTAGTTAATAGACAAATTCTATAACTATCACGGACTTTCCCAAGTTTACCCTATGTATCGCCTAAATCAATGCATATGTGAATAAAGACGCTCTTACTATGGTCCAATTTAGGATCCGGTTCAAGTTAAGGAACTTTCCCTTATGTAACCTGTTTTGCTTTGCAATAATAATATTTCGAAGGTAATCAGTGCTTTACGGATTGCATTGCTTCATCGTACGAGTAGATAGAATTTATTGCGTACAATGTAGATTTGTTTTGCCCTCCTGAATTATCGAGAGATACTCGGGGTTGTTGATTGTTTTCGAAAGAAAGATTTCAGGGGCATATTTTTGTACCTCCGATGAGGAACGGGGTCAATCAGGCTATCTGTCTGTTTTCGAGTGATGGGCAAGATTATATCGGTCCTGATTCGACGCAAAGAAGCCGAAGAACACGAGATCATTCCTCGAGGCTCCCGCGACATCGTCCAGTTTCATTACAGCCCGTTGTTCCTGCAATGTACGAACTAGAACGGCGGCGATACGAAACACACGGCTCTCGAGATTTTTCTGGTTGCAGCGGCGAGAGTCGAGCGATGGAGAGAGTGTGGACGTCTCGAGCGAAAACGTCGACGGGGCGAATCCGACTTTTCGCGAAGGCTTCCCGTCCCCGTGACGGGCCGTGGACGCGAGGGTCTCGTTATCAAACGATTGGGGGAAAAACAGGGATTTAATGTGTCAAGGAGATCAAGTAGACACCGCGGCGAAGAAACGGCGCTCAGGTGACAACCCGTTCAACGATGAACGCGAGATCTACCGATCCAGTGATCAACGATCTCGCATAAGAAACACGGAGACTGAACGTGAGAAATCAGTTTCGACGAACGTAATTGCATAATAAACTTTGAAAATAACGCGAATTAAATGGAGAATAACATGCAAATGCCCAGGAACGATGTTTCGAATTCTTTCATGCCTAACGAGCGATAGGATGACGAGGCGTATAAACAATCGCGTTTCTTCTATTATTTTGAGAAGGATCAGGTTTTTCTAATACATTAAAAACTCTATATGTAGAGCGATAACAACATCGACTCTTTCACTGTGCAGTGTATCGCTTACAGTAGAGATGGGTAAATTATTTCAAATAAAAATTTGAGTTCGAATAAAAGACATTAATTTCATTCGAGACAAATAAAGATAAAGTCTCTTTTATTTCATACGTTATTTCTATAATTTTTTATTTAAATAATGCCTATCTCCGGCTGACGGGAGAGATTAAAAGCCAATTATTTCTCGAGCAGAAGTTTTTGCCCATCGGATTTGCAAGTCATTGACGCAGAAAATTTCCACGATTATGTCCAGACTGGATTTCCATTGAATTTACAAATGTGTATCGAAAGATTTGTACTCTACAAGTGCAGGCGGGTTCTTCGAAGGTTGGCACGGTTCAAAGGTACCGCGCGCCAAGCGGAATCGTCAAACGATTGGGATCAAGGAGATCCCCAAACCGGTTTTATCTTTGTTTGCCACAATTTCCGAGCATTATTTCTCCCGGAACGTTACTTCCTCCTGGATCGTCGCGAATGCTACTAGGACTATGACGAAACACCATTTTTATCTTACCAATAAAAAGAACGGCTGTCCCCCACCATTACTTGAATTATTTGAATTATTTTCAACGGTGGCCAATTAAAAATCACGATGAAACTGAAAGTAACATTCCACCCGCCACAACCGTTGAACTTGAACACGAGAAATCTTTCTCCTCGCGACTCTTGTGGCCTAGCAAATCTCTAGACTGTTCCACGATGCCATCATCGTTGTCAGCTTTCCAGAGCAACTATAAGTGAAAGTGGCCAGGCTTCGGAATAATTTCGGCGGCGCTGGCGGTCGGTCCGCATTAAGTCCTAATCGATTGGTAATGACTTCGATCGCCGGGCGAATACTTGACGCGATGAACCGGGCAAGTTAGAAAATCATTAGCGAGATCACGCAATAAGTCTCCTAGAAAGTTGTCCCTTTTGGCTGGCCAATTATGTCATGTTCAGTTACCAAAGCATCGCAGTTTGTAATTTTACAGATGCAATTTAAATACGCCTTGGCAAGTTGGCCTCCATATCTTTCTAAGTAGCCGTGCTCTTACTGAAACCGGTTCGCCCGTGAGTTTTTTTCAAGTATCTGCTCGTAAATACTCGGGGATTGGATTGACATCACGATCCTGTTGCGGTAAAATTGCATTCCACCGAAAGTTACCAACAGGTAGGTACGCCTGCGCTTGGGACGTAGCCCTTCTTCTTGGATCTTCATAGATCTGTGCACGTTACGGGGGATCAAGAGTGTAGGACGCAATAGAAGACACCGTGAGAGGTGGACGGCTCAAGTGAAACCTTTACTCAGAGGTCCAGGTGTAAGAAAGAATAAAAATTACGAAATTATTGTCGGCCTGTACTTTCACTGAAATTCGCATCGGTCGAAGCTGAGTAGAATGGACCGCGAGGCTCGTGAGCGATTCGGCTCTTTGCTCCACTAGGCGATCACTTAAATATGCAAATACGATGGCGTACAAATATTGACACGATAAAGGCCTCCATCGGCTGAACGCGCTTCTACGGGAATATCTATTAACGGGATTGCAAAATCGTATTTTCTGCGGCAATCGGTCAATTTAGAGACGTATCAAATGGTAGGTAATTATTCTTCCTGGCTTGAGGCTCGGGAGCTCGCCTCACTTTCATAAGAAGCTTCGTCATTGGCGAAGTTTCAATTTACAAGACAGTTTCAAAATAAAATATTAAAACATACTTACAATTTGAAAATAATGTATCACTTTAAAGGAAACCCTACTGTCCAACCGGGAAAGATTAAAACCCTACGTCGGTACACTGGAAGCCTTGGCGTTCATCCAGTAGATGGAGCTTCCTACCCCGCGAGATCGATTAATCGAAAGTGAAACTTGCAATTCAAATTTAAAAGGTTCCTCTGTCCCTTTCTGTTATCTCGCTAACTAGAATGGGGCTTCAGATAAGCTATTATGCCCAGATAAATAAAAATTTTGCAATTCTACTTTCTTACACGGCTACGCAAAAATTGCGCAACATTGCTTTCGCCATTTGCATAATTTTAATCAGTTTGAAAAGATGGAACGTCTCGCCGTGAGAGGATACGTAACCCGCGCATTTTCAAACTCGATGCCCAGAAAATTTTATTCTAATCGACTTCTTCTTTCTTACGAGTGCCCGCTTCCCGTGTAGTACCAGCCATTACGAGCTCTGTCCACGTTCGGGTGACACGTGCGCGGATCCTTGAGCGCCATAAACGATCGCGAAATTTATTAGTCCTGTCCGCGCCAAAGGATCGCAACAAACCGTACACACCGTGATCGTTCACGCCATCGTTTACCTTACATTTATTCATCGATTCAGCCACGTCCCATTACGAGGCGCGACGAGTAGCATAGCTAACGAAGCATCCCGTCACTTTTTCCGCGACACGTGATTCATCCCTCGCCGACAATCGCCTGGAACCGAAGGCCCCGCGACAAAAGCTTATTTTTCCCGAGGTGGGAATTTTAACGACGCGGCACGATAATGGGCCGCTTCTCCGCGCTGACAAAACCTCGGGCCTGTCTCCCGGGGCCGTTAAGAAACGTGAAGAATCGAGGAAAGACGTCACCTCGAGGCGCAAAGTTGCGAAAAGTTTCTCCGCGTGCTCGGGGCACCGTGAAGTAGAAATCAATTATGAAGCATAGACGTCGATGCAACGGCACCTGCTCGTCGTTCCTGTACGTCCCGTCGCCTTTATAGAGAAACAATGCCGCCGACCTAGATCTTCAGCGTCATCCTTTCACCAGCCGCGCGATAATTCCTGCTGTCTCCCGGCATTTTACCCAATTCGCAGAGGGAGTTTTCACGGTGCCACTCTCCTAGAAGCCTCTGTCGCAACCTCCATTACACTGTGTTTAACTGCACGCAAGCGTGTGGCCTAATGTTTTACCGCGAGTGGATTTACATTGGCAAGGGAATAAACTCCATCGTTCGGTGCAATTGTGCAAGCTGAAATAGCGCAACATTCCATCGCACACGCGCAATTCAAGGATTCATTGGATCTCGTAACTTTCTAGCTGAAGGAAGACCGATAGATTGCGATTCAGTGACCTCGCGCAGTCTTCCGGCATCCCGAGGCCCCTGACTTCTGGCAATTTGGCAAAAACTGAGGAACGAGCTGCGGTGGTTGTTAAAATTTTGAACTGGCGACGACTGGCCTCAAGGAAGGAAGGGTGAAAATACTAATAAGCAGACCCAGCTCGAGCCTTTTTTGTGCCCTAAGCGATTTAAAATGTTTTTATAATATATTTATTTGAGCTTTTTAATGACCTTACTTTGAGTTTTTATTGGGCCTAATATAAAATGGCTATTAAAACAAACCTAGAAATTACTTATTTTATCAGAACAAACCTATATGTTCAGAATTTTATGCTGATTCAGAAAAACTGGTCGATATTTGCTTTAAGGGGATATTCTGGTCTGACGAGGCGTTTTCGTCGCGTTATTTCGGAATTTTTTTTACAAAGAATCCATCAATTTTATTATTATTTAGTTCATTGCTACATGTTTATTGATTTTTCAACTATCTTTACAAATTTTGTCAATAGAAAAAAATTAAAATCAAACGCAGTTGACTGTTTTAAAGTAATGGTGAAAAAAAAAACATGGAGTCACGGTGCCCATGATTGGGCTCGTTCTAGTGATCAGAAACAAAAAATGAAAAGAGATTCTTTATCTGTATGCCTGTGGCTATCGTCCCTACCAGAATTATGATAAAATAATTTGTTTTTAAACTTTCACAGACCTTTGAAGTTGCAAAAATGTGCGAAAATCGAAACTTAATTTTCAAACCGCCGCCATTTGCTTAATTTTCAATATTTTTTTCATTATCTCTTTTCATTTTTCGTTTCTGATCACTAGAACGAGCCCAATCATGGGCACCGTGACCCCATGTTTTTTTTTCACCATTACTTTAAAGCAGTCAACTGCGTTTGATTTTAATTTTTTACTATTGACAAAATTTGTAAAGATAGTTGAAACATATATTTACTTAAACAATATTTACTTAAGACAATATGACACTTAGACAATATTTACTTAAAAAGTAAATAATTACTTAAAAAGAGGTTAAATGTAACCTCAATTTACCTTTTAAAGCCTATAAATCCAGAAAAACACAGACAGAAAAGCGAAATGACGCTATTCATTCAACTGTTTGGCTTCTGGAGAAGTAATTGGTCTGCACTTTTACGTAGAGAGTCTGAAATATAGGGACTTGACCAACTCTCCGGCCCGACCGCGTCTCCCGGATTTACCCTAGCAGCTTCAAAAAATCATAGTGCAATTTGTGATATTTCATTTAAAACTTTATTTTAAAAAATACCAACTATGAAAAGGCCACTTTGCGCCCTGGGTAGCAGCCTAATTTTGCCTGCAGGGACGAGCCGGACCTGCTAATAAGCTTGAGTTGGGACAATCGAATGAATGATATTCCAATTAAAGCAAGCAATCGCCACGAACAATCAGCTTTTAGTGACATCTTTTCCTAGCCAGTTCATGCTCTATATAGCGGCGATAGGTCCTAGCGCCGGCACAAATTCGCGCGCAACGCGATATGATAGGAGAGCATCAGAAAGGTAGGAAGAGAGAGGCGCGGGAACTTTCACCATAAACGTGGTAGAGGCCTTTTCTAGAGTATTAGGAATATGCAGCACAGGTTTCTTGCACCCTGCACGATCACCACAGTAAACTCAGTGGCGTATCCAGGATGGGTTCTCGCGGTGCTGCATGCTCCTCTAGATCCTCCCTCGACGACACTCCCGTCTTTCTTCCTACACACCCCCGCTGATAAAGACAGCCGTGGATCTGTGCCGTCAGTGACTGCAGTTTCACATTCAAAGTCCGCGATGAGTGACCAAGGAACGACGAATCAAACAGTAAGTGATTAGCAGCTTAGTGATTGCTTCTCTACTTGTTCTACGAATCCCCAGAAAGCAGATAAAGTTGAAAAAACTCGCTACTAAGAAGTTGCCAGTTGCATGTACCGAAGAAGAAATATATTAACGTAGTTGGAGTCCCAAGTTCACAAAGGTATCGACCATCGAGAAGTGATAAGTAGAGCGTGATGTTAATCAAGTAAAGTAGTCGAAGGTAAAATTACCAGTTTGTCGCGTGTCCGCTGGCACATTCTGGTTACGTTACTGCGCGAAGATTGAAGTTACGCGGACCGCTGCAATTCGGTCGCACTGTCGTGATAGGCCTCAGTCAACAGTGGTCGATCAACTGATACGCAAGCAGGCCGAGAGGACGATTTGCTTCTTCAACCCTCTGTCATTCTGTGCGCCGACGAGAACGAGTTTGGAAAGGATCTTCTTGGAACAGGTAACGGTTTCATCGGGCGACTGATAGAGCGTCCTAGAAGTTGATCCCGCGTGTTAGCTCGGTGCAACGGTGTGCGAGACTATTGTAAGAACAAGCTACTACCAAGTTACGGGACCGTTGCGACGATCAACTTCCAAGTCTGAAGCGTTGCTTCTCGGGTCCCTCGATAATTCTAACATATAACTTTCCATATTCGTCGGCCCGGCTTTCGCCGAGGCTACCAAGTGTTGATATTATCCCAAAGAAGTGCCTCAGACGTCGCTTCAACAGTCTCTAGCACTTGTCTGAATTAACATGACCGCAAAAAAAAAACTCCGTTCATTCGTAGAATCGGCGATGAGGCTTCATGAGTCGCTTCTCTATTCCAAGGAGAATTTCAATTTTGAAAGCAGCGGAAACCCTGGCGAAAATCCACGTACGGTTTTCGTATTCGCTAGGTCTCGCGCCGATGAATGGCCCCTGAGAATAATCGAGCCGATAAATATTCAAACCGATATGCTCTGAGGCCGTAGAGTGAATCGCAGAAGCGATGCCTCCTCGCTTTGTTTCGCGCAAAGGAATCTTGGTGCATCGACCCAAGTTAATAACAACCGATAGCCGCAAATCTACGGCTCGCTCAACGGTACCGCCACTTCCACGGCTCTGTACCGCAATGTAGGCGATTAGTGTCTATCGCTGAACGTTACCAGGCCGCTGATTTCTACCTCTCGCACGGGAAACCGAGGTGGACCTTCGTCGGGTGTTCACTTCGGGCTGGAAGTGAACGTATGACATTTTAACAAATGAAAAAAACTGAGGAAATGCCATTCGAATATGTGGTTCCATAATCATTTCGAGTCTCCTTCTATCGCGAGGGTCTAAAGAAATGTTTTTGATTCTGATATTAGGTGGGACGTTCTGTATTTCCAATTGGGACAATTAAAGGTCTTGTCTTTCCTGGGTCGAAATGGAGCTACCCGAATGGGCCACTCTGTTGTACGATCTGCTGCTATTGGTGGGAATGGCGGTGATTTATATAAGCGAGGCGATAGTTCTGACGTTCATCCCTCGACGCTATCGTGCGAAATCTGTGAAAGGTGAGGTCGCCCTGATAACGGGGGGTGCAGGTGGGGTCGGAAGTATGATTGCCACGAAGCTGGCTAAACTTGGAGCACACGTCGTGATCTGGGACGTTAATAGACCCGGCAAGTCCAGATTGATTATAAAGCCGTGATGAAACTATGGCGAATTTTTCTGTGAATGCAAGTTTCAGGCATGGAAGAAGTTGTTGGAAAAATCAGGGAGGATGGCGGGAAATGCTGGAGTTACTACTGCGACATCAGCAGCAAGGATGATGTGTACAGGACAGCAAAGGCTGTGCAGATTGAGGTCGGCTCTGTAAGTAAATCAGTTTGACTGTTATTCTATATCAATGATTAGGGCAGGATTAATGGCCTAAGGTAATTGAAACTCAGGTGACCATACTGATAAACAACGCAGGCTACGTGTATGGGAGAACGCTAATGGAGCTGCCCGATGACGAAATCGAGCGTACTTACAGAGTCAATATTTTATCACACTACTGGGTAAGCTTAGTTGGAGGATAACACTAGTTTACAGCCATTTTGCGCAACAGATGCTACTATTTTTCCTTTATGGAAAATGGCCCGCTGATGCCGAAAATGGGGTCTAAAATTTTTTTTATGGATACGTTTTCGAGATATTGATAGGAGAACTTTTTACCTGCCTGTCAAAAAGGTGATCCTACATAATTGCGAATATCTCGTGTTGTGAGTAACCGATATGGTCCGAAATTATCTCAAATTAAAGATAATTGAATCACCAACAAATTTACCTGACAAAATTTTCAAATCGGTTCAGTAGTTCGGGTCAGATCGATGGAAATATGTGAAAAAAGTCATTTTTTCGACAGAAATTGACATCGACAATTCATTTAATCATCTGGGAAAAATCGAAATCGCAAAAATAGGCCCAATTTCTCATTTTTTTACGTAAAGTCTGCACTTTTACGAAGAAAACAAGCTGTTACTGAAGAAAATCTATGGATAAATACCGAAGCTAGAGACAATTGTGTGAAAACACTCAAATTTCTTTTTTTCTCGGTTTTTGTGTTTTCAATTTTATTGTGTTATTTCCATTTTAATTAATTCTGTACATTTTTTCAAGTATTTTGTTAATATATATATGTGTGTTTTAGAAATATTTCTGGCTCTTTTTTAGTCTTTTGTCCGTTTTAGCATTCGTTTCTCTTATGAGGAACCAAATATAATCTCCCATCATTGTCTCATCCCAAAATCCATGATATAGCCGCTCAATACCCTTCATATTCTGATGGAATCTCTCTCCGTGGTCATGATTTACTTACATCACTAAGATTTTCTGGGAAAAAATTCAAGTGAGAATAAAATAAATGGATCTTCAGGGACATATTTACGCCTGTTGGAAAAATGAAAGCCATACAATAGAAAATGAACTACGTGTAGAAATATATATAAAAAAATGTTATGTTAAATGATTTTATTAAAAATTCTCCACGATTTTATTTAAAGTGAAAAAAAACCATCGAAATTGTAGTTCAAGAAAAGAATTATTTTTTAGTTTTTACTTGATTCTTACTATTTCTGAAACAAACACATATTAACAAAATACTTGAAAAAATGTACAGAATGAATTAAAATTGAAATAACACAATAAAATTGAAAAAACAAACACAAAAACCGAGAAAAAATTAAACGTTAGCGTTTTCACATAATTGTCTATAGTTTGGCTATTTATCCATAGATTTTCTTCAGCAGCAGCTTGTTTTCTTCGTAAAAGTGCAAACTAAACGTAAAAAATAAGAAACTGGGCCTATTTTTGCGATTTCGATTTTTCCCAGATGATTAAATGAATTGTCGATGTCAATATCGGTCGAAAAAAATGACTTTTTTCACATATTTCCATCGATCTCACCTGAACTACTGAACCGATTTGAAAATTTTGTCAGGTAAATTTGTTGGCGATTCAATTATCTTTAATTTGAGATAATTTCGGACCATATCGGTGATTCGGAACACGAGATATTCGCAATTATGTGGGGTCACCTTTTTGACAGGCAAGTAAAAAGTTCTCCTATCGATATCTCGAAAACGTATCCATAGAAAAAAATTTAGACCTCATTTTCGGAATCAGCGGGCCATTTCCCACAACAGAAGAATAGTGGCATCTGTTGCGCAAACATTTTTTTTATTTTGTAAACTAGTGTAATTGATCGTGAACAGGACGTACGTATACAGAAATCTTAATGGAGATTTTGCACTCAACAGCTGACCAAAGCATTCATGAGGGACATGATGAAGAACAACCACGGTCACATTGTGACTGTAGCTAGCGTAGCAGGACTTCTAGGAACTTACAATTGCACGGATTATTCGGGAACGAAATTTGCAGCGGTCGGGTATCACGAGAGCCTCTTCACCGAACTCAGAGTAAGAATATTTCTAAATTATCATTAACTGCTCTCTTTCTGTTTCGCAATACCTAGTCAGTGAAAGAATCTTATTTTAGACCCACGGGTACGACGGGATTCACGCGACTCTAGTTTGCCCTCATCTTATCAACACGGATCTATTTAAAGGAGCGAAGCCCAGGTAAATAATTCAGTAATTCAACGCGCTATTAATGCGCTCGATTTCTTAAAAGGATGTGTGTGTTTAAAGATTGTCACCAATGCTAGAGCCTGACTATGTGGCTGAGGAAGTTGTATCAGGAATACTAGTGAATCAAGTGAACGTGGTGCTACCTGGATCACTCAGATATCTCCTACCACTGAAATGGTAAGATTCAAGGATTTCGTTTACTTAATCTAGTTGAGACAGCGATTAAGATGTTTCCCTTTGTATCAGCTTCTTGCCAGCGAAGCTATGTTGGGCTGTGATGTATCATATCATACGTGGACCCCAAACTATGATGATGATGAAGGGAAAAGAGGAGAAACAATCATTGAGGAACAACAATGTCACAGTGCTTGCCAAAGAGACATATCTACAGTAATGCGTGGAAATTGACGCGAAACATTATAGGCTATTTAGTATAGCGATTACACGTAGGCGTACGAAATTTCGGCTACGAGTATTGACGGGAATAATTATGTATACGTGATATCAGAACGTCATTGGACATTGTCAAGACTGAATTTGTATGTTTAAGTCGCATTTGATAACGAAGGTTTTATTTTCTTAATATCCTGTATAGTTTAACATTTGTAAAGGTATTCATAATAAATCGTAAAAATAATGCAATCCCTGACCCAGCTCCCAAATCGATATACCTGTACCCAATTCTGCAGCAAGATCCAGTCGATGCAGAATAGAATATAATGTGGGATAAAAGACAATCCCACTGCCCCCTGATGACCTGAAATACATCCCCAAATTTCAACCTACGCCAGATTAAAATCTCGTCTAAGTTCTAATTCTCATGCTCCCGAGTCTAATTCGGGGTAGAAAGAAGAAAGGAACTAGTTCTTACTTTGCCTCGAAAAAGTGTTCTTTGCTGTCATCGTCCCATTGAATTTTCCCCTTAGACGACTCAAGAACTTTTAAATAGTCTGACCCTAAAATGGCTCCCCCGCCCTGAGGAGTGTAATTGTACCCATAGAAGTTAAGACCTAGCAATATCTGGGATCTTTTAGGACCTCCTTCGGGTACTAGCAACTCCACGCATTCCCTCGCCCAATCGATAGGACTATTCGGTCCGGGGCGCTGGATGCTCGAATAGTCGTAAGTCATTAAGGAGAAAGCTTTCAAATATGGTGACAACTGGTCAAAGTGATCTTTATTAAACAACTGAACCTGTGGCCTGAAAGAGTGGAAAACATGTAGCCTCGTCAAGAGGCGCACAATTTATTGAGCCCTCTTTGCAGAAGTGCGAAATACACGAAAGTGCAACTGTTTAAAAACGATAGGAGACAAACTCACCCTCTCGATGGCGGCACTGCGAGAATTACGTCCAAATGGTTGTCCCTCAGCTTGTGGGCAATGGACTGAATTATCGACACAACGATCTGAGTATCTACACTTGTAAGCACAAACTGGTTCCACATTTCCAGAACGTATCCGTCGAAGTGGAAAGCCTGGAAGAGTGGCATAATTGTTAGGATAACTTTATAGACACCCATTCAATTATGTGTATTCCTCTAACAAGGGAACACCGCGAACCCGGACTCACCGATTTGAACGCAACTTTGTGGGTTGTTAGAGTGACTCGAAACAAGAACCACGGTGTGTTTCATTTAGGCCCTATCGCCCTTTAAGGGGGTGAAAACTAACCTCAAAGTCAAATTGTCACTTCCACTTTATCGCGTCTAACTCTCAAAGTACAATAAACAGAAAAAAATGTTTCAAACAAAAGTTTAATGATACAATAAGCGCTGCAAACTTGCGTTAACAAAATTTTGAAAAGAGTTTAAAAAAATAATATTTGAACGAAAAAAAACTTTTTTCAAAATTTTGTTAACGCAAGTTTGCAGCGCTTATTGTACCATTAAATTTTTGTTTGAAACATTTTTTTCTGTCTATTGTACTTTGAGAGTTACACGCGATAAAGTGGAAGTGCCAATTTGACTTTGAGGTTAGTTTTCACCCCCTTAAAAGGCGATAGGGCCCAAATGAAACACATCGTTATTCTTGTTTTGAGTCACTTTAAAACCCTACAAAGTTCCATTCTAATCAGTGAGTCCGGGTTCACGGTGTTCACTTGTAAGTACCTTAGCCGTGTCTACGAGCGCTGAAATTAATGCGATCTGCTTATGAGTGTCACCGTACAGCCCAACAATATCGTCCACTGACCAATTCTCGAACAGTACCCTGGGCAAGACTGAAAGTAATAATCCCGTGATTAGATGAATATGTGCAAACTTGTTATACGATCCTAGTCTAGAATACTCCATACCTTTCACACGATGATCAACGTTATTCGCTGCTCTCATCTCCTTCAGCCACTTCTTCTGAACGTCGTGGGTCGACAGTTTGTATGTCGCGCTATTGCCTTCTGGAAATGCCAGCCATACCGGCGACACCATGGTGAACTTTCCGTGAAAGGTTTTGGAAACTTCAACTCCATTGTTGTTCCACTGAAAGAAAAAGTATCAGTTATCAGTATTAATGTACGACACAATGCACTTTACATTGCTGTGTAACAGTACTTTGCAATGCTGTGAAACAGTTTTGCTCGAGAAACAGTTTCTCGTTTACGAACTTCCTGGCAACGAAAACGCAGATTTCGAACGACAAACTTGACAGAATTTGACAATTCGAGTCGGCGAACTTACCGGTGTGACGTACCCCAAAACGTCTCCGGTAAAACGTCTGCGAGTTGTATTAGAAAAGTAGAATCCTGCTTCTCGAATAATGTCGTGGGGCTTGGGATTCTTCACCACTAACAATCTGCCGAAAACGTCCTGGCTGGCAGGGCCCTGCTGCAATTCACACGCACATCAGGACATAAATGCTACATCCGGGAGAATTTTCATAACTCCGTTTCCTGTACCTTACTCTCGACCTTCCCTTTGCTCTTTTTACTAGCCTTCCCCTTCGGCGGCGACAACGTGCATTCCGACAATTGGATCAGTAACAACAAGCCGACGGCCAGTGCAAAAATATTCATAATAATTATCTGTCTTTATCAACTAATTGAAATCATAAATTGCTACGGAGCAACATACGTGGCCAAACACTAATTCAAAGGACTTTCGCGCAGTCGTTGGTAGAATGCGCTACCGTCGCCTTCTAAGAACACAAGCATATATAATTCATCAAGTTCCATAAGTTTGATCACTCGTTTCCTTGCAAATATATCTACATAGAAATATGCGCGACATGGAATATTGCCAAATGTTGACGCAACGTCTCAGACCGATGATAAACTTTTGCTAATTGATAAGACCAACTTTTATGCTCGTTTTACATGAGATGCGATGCGCCACTCGTTTAGTTTGAAACGAAAGAAACTGCGAGGAATTACCTCTCCGAGGGCACTCGAAGCCGATCGAGTTGAAGCACCTTTTCATTAAGATAATAAATTTCGTTAGATAATATGTAAAAAGATAAAAATTATTGGAAATTGCTTTAACACTTCTTTAAGCTTCTTTTAAGTACCACGTGACTGGGTCCATGATATGTATTTTGATGTAACATGGCGCCTTTAATTGTCACAGCGTAATAAAATTTTTGGAAGAATGTGAGAATTTTTTGTGTGTTGAATTTAAGTCTCAACACAGAATGCCAGTTGATATAAATCGACTAACTGAAGGTTGGCTAGAATTGGAAAGTGACCCAGGTACGAGCGATTAATCCCGGAATTACGTTATTTCAATGACGCATGATATTAAAGAACTCGAATGCGTTATGAGAGCGTAGAAGTTTAATGTGTTACGCTTTCGGGAGATTTAAAATTCGAAGCACATTATAAGGGTGTAATTTCGGGATGTTTGTCATTCAGTTTGATCCTTTTATATACCACCATCGTGCTTACGTTTTATTCTAATAGCAATGGCATTAAAGGAGCAATCGAGTGATTATGCCCTTTTATGGTATTCGGGGTATCTTTTGTTGACATATATCTTGCATCGTTAGGTTTATTCACACTACTGCTGGAAGACTTTGGGGTGAAGGGTGTGCAAGTGGAAGAAATATACGACCTGCAGAAATCTTTGGAGGGTCCAGTGTATGGCTTTATATTCCTGTTCCGTTGGATAGAGGAGAGGAGGTCCAGGCGCAAAGTTGTCGAGCAAGATGAGAGCTTCGTGAAAGATGAAGAAATCGTTAACAATATATTTTTTGCACAACAGGTGCATTGTAGTTTGTAATTACAGTCCATCCCACGTATCGCGTCGTCGTCTCACCTGTTGTTCTCTAAACAGTTCCTTACTTTATAGGTTGTGCCCAACAGTTGCGCGACCCATGCGCTACTCTCTGTGTTACTTAATTGCCCAAATATCCATTTGGGTACAACTTTATCCAGGCTGAAAATGCACACGTCTGGCATGTGTCCAGAAAATAAAGGATGGGCAATAGGTAATACACCCGAATTGGCTTGCGCGCACAATTCGCACGCGATGCCCCAAGCTAAGAGGCGGCAAGATAAAAATACCGGAGTTTCCACCGGTAGATTCACCGGCGAAGCTTTCCACTTTGTTAGTTACGTACCGATCAACGGTAGGCTGTTCGAATTGGATGGTTTGAAACCGTATCCCATGGATCACGGTCCATGGAAGGAACACGAAGAGTGGACGGAACAATTCAGACGAGTAATCACGGATCGTCTGGGAATGGCGACAGGAGAGCAACTGCAGGACATAAGGTTTAATTTAATGGCTGTCGTTCCCGACAGGCGACTCGCTATCTCGCATAAATTAACTATGCTGAAAACGAATAGACAGATAGTACTAGAGGCATTACAGCAACTCGTCAAGCTAAGCCATCAAGATGGATCTGAAAAGAATGTGAATGACTCGGAGAAATCAGAGAAACATTACGAGAAGAAGAACAAAACTGACGATGAGAATGCTCTACCCAATAAATCGGAGATCGACGAATCCTCTTCGGTACCGGCTATCACCGTTGAACGAAGTAGCGATACTGCAGCGGATACCGAAGAGTCAGCTTCGAGCATAACTTCTGGAAAGACTGAATCGAAGTAGGTAGATTTAGATTAATCGGGGTTTATATTTCTCAAACATTTTATTTAACATCTATCCTTCAACGCTACAGTGGTATGGAGAAAGTGGTGATGTGTGCATTGGATTATGCTACTCCACTTCGAATACAAACTTCACCAGCACACAGCTCGTCTAGTACCGATACATCATCCGAGATTGGCTCCGCCTTTAATTCTCCGACCCAAGGTAAGTGGACAGGTTTATCTCACTTTGCAGAGACGTTTCGTTGTACACACCTTTTTGCTTTGACAAAATATCAAGCCATTCGGACACGTCATTAGCATTGACTCGAATCCTTGCAATTTATCTGACGAAGAATGACAAATATAGTAACCCGATTCAGACTTTGGATCTTTTATTTTGCCGTGTTCTGTACATATATCTTTTTCTGACGCAATTATTTGAGATTCGTTGTCAGACCCTTCCGAAGGCTTCGTGATCCCTTGATTACTTTCCATACACTTGTTATAAACTTCTCTGTCACATACTCTAGTGTACTTATTAAATGCTGTGAAAGATGGACACGAATATTCTTCTACAGAAATCATTTCTGGGTCGCAGACATAGTACCTAACACAGTCGTTAGTATTCGCCGTACGAACATTCTTTACGCACTGAATCACTTGAACAAATCGCGAGTCTATATGATAACCCAATGATTTATATTTTTCGACAGATAGATACTCCCTGTTTCCCGACTTGTCAGTAATTAAAATTATATTATTCTCGTTTTCTGAATCGTCCAACGATATCTGCGATACATTGCTTGGAGTTTCTATATTTAACTTCGATTCATTTGCGTCGTTTCCTCTTGAAATTTTCTTGGAATCAGTTTCATTCTGTGACTTCGCAGTAGTTATAATAGTATTTTGCAAGTTATTCTGCTGAATGTAATTCTGTATGAGATAATTCATTAACACGCTTCTCTGCTTGGTTTTGGAGGGTTCCAATTCGTTAGGCACAGTTTCGCTTATACTTATACTACTTCTCGAAGGCACAGGTAGTGACAATGATGCTAGCAGTTCTAAAGGAATTGTGATTTCTTTGTAATCCAACAAGTGACGTATCAATCGATTTAACATCAAATAATCCTTTCTGGTATGATTCTGTGCTTGTAAATAGCCATATTCTAGAAGATTAGTTACGGGAGCATTATCCGTATTTGTTTCATGCTTATTTTCCATTGCTCCTTCAATTTCAATTAGGGGATACGGAGTTACGAGTTCTTGATCAGGAATGCTATCAGTAGTATATGACGAATCAATGAGTTCAGAGAAATTTGAGGGGTCTTGTGTTAATCCCATGTAACTAGTTTCATTTGGATCCACTAAATCAGGCGTATCGTACCTGTTTGTTATAATAGATGATTCCGTCGACAGCGCGTCACATGTCCAGGAATCACCGGGTAGAACACACATTCTTAAATACGGCTGGAATATCTGCGGATTAAAAGCTCGTAAGAATATTGAAAGCAGCGAGTGATACTAATGCAACAGTAGATCGTCTTACCAAGCCCTCCGTACATTTACTGGGTACCCAAACGTAACCGCCACTAGGTAAACTCACGCATTTATAAAACACGGTGCAGCTAGTGGAGTCAGGTTTCCTCGATTCTGGACATTTCGACGACGCTGTTACCAGAATAGAAGAGAGAATAAAAAGTATCAGTCTCATCTTATCGCAATGTTACGCGCGCTGTCGTCTAGCGAACTAAAATTCAACTGCCCTGCTTGATGGTACTATTTGCCTTTCGCACATTCCCCCACGTTTCATCGTTTTCTTTGGCACCTCCGAGATACAGTTAGTTGACCCGTCCTCCGCCAGCATCTTCGCACTCTTTTTATCGTACAATCAATGCCTTCTTGTCCGTAGCATGGGGATGGAATTCTGGCCAGAGCAGCCCGACGTCCACGAAAGATTTTAAAAAGTTTGTTGTAATTAGAGTTGCTGGGGATGAGAAGAACGAGGCGGGTTTGAGTATGTATATGTGTCATTGCCTCACTCACTGTGATCCATTAGGGCACAAACTTATAACAATGCATAAAGTATACGTTCCTAAGCAGGTCGTTCTCTTGGGAATATTAATATAAATGGGAAAAGATTAGTTTCCGACAGTGGTCACTTGCATAAGAAGGTCTGCTTGTCGGGGGAAGTTAGAATACCGCATGCTAGAGTGAAAACTAGTAACGGTGATACTGTTACCGAGGAGAAGAAGGTTGAAAAGATCGACCCGAAATTGTGTTCCAAATACCCAGAATTATTCGAACCGCACACGTTTGCGCCCAAAGATCTTCTAGCATTGTTGAAGAACTTGGAGCACGAAATAAGCATTTGCGAGACCAGTTTAAAGGACGAAAATGACAAGAGGAACAAATACAAGGCAAGTACATCTTGAAGCAGATAATTCAAGGGTTCTAGAATGTTGTTTTTATTTCAGATCGATGATTGCCGTAGAACACACAATTACGATGAGTTCATTTGCACTTTCCTTTCCATGCTCGCCCAGCAAGGTAAATTGGCGGAACTGGTCCAGCAGCACTTGACGTTAAAAAAGCACACTTCTGTGTCCGTGAACAGGGTTCATAGGTAAGTAATTCTGTTCCAGCTTTCATTAAAGATGAAAGTATCGCGTGGTAACGCTCAACGTGTTCGCAGATCTTCAAAGAAGACAGACACTCGTCCAAACTCTTCGCGCAGACGTCGTGGCAGGACCAAGTGCAAGAAAAGAAAATAATCTTCGTGTTTAAATATGAAAGAATCTGGTGTCTTCGCTCCGCCTACCGAATTGTCGATGCCGAAATGTGAAATCGCTGCAGGCGCATAGTTTTACAAAAATCGATAAGCATGTAAAAAAGGATGTACGATTGTTGAAACGAGAGAACGCGCGAATACGTCGCTCTTTACGCTACTTACGCCGCGTCAGCGGCACCGAGATGTCCGATACTTGCTTCACTTTCTAACTCGGGCAGGTATTTCATAGACAATCGTAGATTCGTCGGCTGTGCTGGCCACATTTCTTTCGTTCTGACGTCTAATCACTTGCACGATCGACAATTATACTTTGCAACTGTACAAATTAACTTTACGGATATATTTTTTATATTTTTTTTTTCACGTTAACGCATGGCGCCTGTACTGTCGCTGTATTTATAGCCATTGCGAATCCATTCTATACACCCTTTTGGGTGTATTTCAGTAATATTTGTCTCTTTACATCTCTATTACGTTTTCGTATGAAATATATGTTTTCCTAGATACGAGCAACTCTACGTTCTTTACGCTCCACGCTGCGCGCAGACGGGTAAATCAAACAGGAACGGGTTGCAGCAATCAAACGCCATCCGATTATTGTCAAAAACATTGAAAATATTTATTTCGGTATTCATATACAAGTACACTACACGCTGTGGATATGTCCCTTAGATCTAAATACTTATATCTCCGTAACAGCCGGAGAAAGGAGGATCAAAACTCTCGTAGTGGAATCATGTTTATCGTGGACAACGGCCGACCGTCTAAGTCGCTTTACCATTACTTGTATAGGAACTGTATTCGAAACGTTCTCAAAGAAGCTATTTCAAGGGGTAACGGGTTAAAGGAGACGCGAGATGGTCAACGAAGAGAGATTTAAAAAAAAAAAAAAGTAGAAAAAAAAGAAGAGGTTCCTTCTCCGGCCGATGCTTTTTCTTACGCCCACTCGATATTTGCGCCACTTCCATCGGCACGAATAGCGTGCTTTTTGGCAAAAGTGCAGTTTATGTACAAACGATATTGATTTATGGTCGCCGTGGTCGAGGCTAACGTCTCCCCGCGAGGCAAGCTACTTGATTGGGAAGTAGAGATTATTTGGAATTCTTGAGAGCAGAACGTGCAACGGTCACGGCTCGTCCCCGGCAATCTCTGTCCCCGGATCACGAGCGAGATTCGACGCGTTCGTATTTACAAATACAGCCCCGTCTCGTCGGGAGGATCGTCGCCGCGCGATAGAGACGTGCTCGGCGATCTCGGGCGGAGGCTGTTAGAGAACTGTTAGCTTCACTGCCGACTGCGGGATACACGCTCGGCATCGTCATTATAGGCACTCGTGGTATGTTACAGTAAATCAACTGCGGAACAACGATCTGATTCTCCATCGTGACGTTGGTAAGCGAGCTGGTCGCCTTCGCGCGAATGAGAACAGAACAGATTCGACTTTGTAATGCTAGTTAACGGGCACGTTTTGTCCGATAGTTGACGCTTATTTACAAACAACGAAAAGTGAAGATTAATCGTGCGCATTCCCGTCGCTACTCGACTGCGCGAACCTTTGTAATGACTTCCATTCGTTCCGAGGTAGCTGCGAAACGTTTGAGCGGCGGCAATTGGAGTACATCGATCATTGCTGCGGCGGTGTCGGCTGTCGTTCGCAGAACATTGTTACGCGCGATTAATAATAATAATAATGCAAACATGCCGTATAAAATATAGAAAAATTCACGCAGGGGAAGTAACGTAAAAAGTACAAACGAGGGGAGGGAGGATAAACACGGACAACGAGATCCTTCCGCGAATAACGCCGATTACGATTACAAAACAGTCTTGTGATGCGTCTTAGAGAAACCCTAATAAACACAGTTAACGCGCCGCCGGGTCTACCGACCGATCGCACCCGCTCGGGAGCGCTGAAAAATCAAACTTGACATGCCTCTCGGTACATTACAAACGCCACAGAAGGTAGCCGCGGTCGTCGCTAATGAAACAGTGAAAGCGCGTCGAATCGTTTCTTTTTTCGTTCTGTAGTCTCGATCGCGAATCGTTGGCGCAGTTGTTCCCCGTGACATAGGCAGAGCCGAGTAGAGAATAGTATTTCGACCGGCAAGCGGGGAGCCCCGAGGTTCCCTGCTGCCTGATCGAAATACTATTTTCACCCGGCTCCGTGTAGGCGATTAACGATAATAAATAAAGGTAAAATTTTACAAATATAGTGGCTTTAGATTAACGTTTCTGGTTTATCACACAGAGCGGTGGACACATCGACGAGCGCACCGATCGAACGACCCCGACTCCTACGTTTCTCCTTAAATAAATACGTGACTGACGCGTTGATCGGCAACGAGCTGCCCGGGGAAAGATCGATGCCCGGGCAATTCGTCGCTTCGGTTCTTGCCTATCGCGAGCACGATCGCGACCGTTCGATCGACCCGTCCGTGGCGTTCGCCGTAGAATTTCCGAGAAGGAGTCCCTTCGATTCGCGAGACGGATTGCTCTCCCTCCTTTCCAAACAGGTTTATCATTTTTCTTCCTCGCCGAACAACCGACCGATAATAAAAAGGATGTCAGTACGTCCTCTCGTTCGCGTATGACACAAAAGCGTTACGCATACGAGCGCACGCGCAAAGACCGTTCCGTCCGATTCTCTCACACGATATCGAAAAATACATTAATTTGAAAAAAATATATATATATGTATTTATATATACGTATATATATATATATATAATATGTATAGTTCCTTGTATATGTGCACTATATATACAATTACATACACAGCTATAGGCTCGCTTAATACTTTGGATACCGCGCGTTCCCGGTATCCGACAAGTCTCGCGGTCCACCTTCTCGTCCCGGCCAGCTGGAGGACACCTTCTCTCGACGGTGAGGCACCAGCAAGCGCGAAACCCGAAATGTACACGCTCCCCCTGGTTTATACATACAATATGTACACACGCGGTCACGGTTAATCGCTAATAGCAAAAGTATAAAAAAAAAGAAGAAGAAAGGGAGCGAGAGAGGAGGTAAAGACGCGAGGGAGGGCGAGATATAACGATTCAGGGGAGCGCGGAGGTTCTTCCGCATCGATCGATGCTTCCGGGACACCCCCGCGTTGCCCGAGGATCGACCTGCGGGCTCGATTCCAAGGTGGAGGGAAACGCAGAGTGATAGAAGAGTCGGTAAATAAACGAGAATCGAAGCCGGGCGTGCGAATGCTAACAGGCAGTTGGGCTCTGCAGCAAGTATCCCCCCCCCCCTGCCCCCTTTACGACGAAGGAGAACATCGACGAAGAATGAGCGATCGAAGGAGAGAAGATCGAACGACAAGATAGGGTGTTATTGCTTTGCTTCGATAACCACGCGGGGATTTAATCGTTAAGGATAACTGGCGGTAGTGAAATAGCCGGTTGCGCGACCAATCATCAATCGGGAGGATGAATTCGTGTACCCGAGAGAAGCTCGACGCCGCGCGAATCCGAAGATCTTCGAAGTGATTTCTTTTCATTGTTTTCTCGAGCAAGCGCTCCCGCCGGGGCGTGGCCGGGGGATAAATAACACGATCGTCCGAAGATCTTCGAGCTCGCGTCTCTCGGGCGTTGCGGGCGATACGAATCGAGCGCGTTCAAGTGGCGTTGCCCCTTCCGAACCGTTGCGCAGGTCTAGCGCGCGATAGCCAAATAATAACGATCGACTCGTCTAGCCGCTACACGTGATTGCCCGAATCGGAGAAAACGAACTCGATGGTGACGACAATGGGGTGATAGTATCAACGAGATAGCCTAAGAAAGTCTTACAGCGTTAAGTTACTTATACACTAGTCGCATCTTATCAACTAAATCATCGTTCACGATTGCGTGGACAGTGTGAACCCATTTCAGCGCAGGGCATCCGACAGTCGATCCGGTCGTTCCTCTTCGCACCTGACCGACTAAACGTGCTTCTAGTCGGTCCACCTTATCCGAGCGTTAACCCTTTCGCTACTACGGGCGACTATAGTCGCTCTCCACAAGACGCCATGTACATACGACGAGCGACTATAGTCGCTCTCCACAAAACTATTTTATTTTCCCAATCTGTTCAACACTGAATAACGTTCCACATCCCGTAATAATACAATAGTAATAATAATACAAAATATATGTATGTGTTTTAATTTCAATGTTTAATTAAAAAATTGTTTGTGCAGAAATTATAAATATCTTGGGCTGTACTTCCGAATGACCCCAGTGGCCGAACGACACGAGGTTTGGGGGGAAGGATGAGGAGGGGGTGTTGACCCTCAATCTAAAATTGTTTCTTGGGGTATTTATTAGTTTCCGAAATATTAATAAAAAATTGTTAATTTTTTTGGAAATTTTTTTTTGACGTTGGTGCAGGCCTCCCTATCCGGGAGCCCTTCCGTCCCCCTATTTTTCATTTTTGAAATTTTGTAACCACGGTCTCGTTTTTGGCATCGCCGAGCTCACATCGGTTCGCTGTCGTGCTTTCCGCGCCCCACGCACTGGTCTAGCCCCAACCGGAGCCGATCGAGATGAAACTTATTGGGTAATACGAGGGGTGTGGACCGACCCCAAATATAAAATTTTACCTTCCACAATTAATTCGTTCAAAAGATACAGAAGTAATTGTGCATAAAAGAGTACACCTTACCGATTTTTTTTAATCACTTTGGTAGCGAACCGATGTGAGTTTGGTGATGCTAAAAATGAGACAGTGGTTACAAAATTTCAAAAGTTGAAAATGGGGGGACGGAAGGGCTCCCGGGTAGAGAGGCCTGCCTGCACCAACGTCAAAAAAAAAATTCCAAAATAAATGAACAATTTTTTATTAATATTTCGGAAACTATTAAATACCCGAAGCTACAATTTTAGATTTAGGGTTCACACCTCCTCCCCACCCCTCCCCCCAAACCTCATCTCGATCGGCCACTGGGGCCATTCGGAAGAATATCCATATCTTGTTTTAAAGAAAAGTCCATTTTCTTCCAAAAATATGTTACGGCGGTGTTGCTCAGGCGTAGGACGTAAACTTGAACGTCGAAAACTGTCCATACGCAATGTGTACAATCGTGGCGCGGGGTCCCTTTCAGTGGAGGTCACCCGGCGGAGCGGACCGCCGTAGCGAAAGGGTTAAGAAGCCGCGCGAGCGATCTGCTACACGCGACAATCGGCTGCTACCAAAGTGCACGCGGATCCAATACTGCAGAAGCGGTAGCAGTCGCGCCCAATGAAATCTGTGTACTGCGTCCCCTCGAGCTCTTTCCCTTCCGAGGATCTATGCAAGAATCGCGTGACTACTACTTCCTGCTATCGGCTACCATCACTTGGAAACGTTCAGCGCGAATCAGCGTCCAGAAGGAAAAGAGAGAGAGAGAGAGCGAGAGAGAGAGAGAGAAAGAGAGAGTGTTTTTCTGATCTCTCCGTGGTGGATGCGAGGAGTCATCGCCGCCGCTGTCGCGTCCGACGCAGCTGAAAGATCTGTCGATCTTTATTCGAGGATCACAAAGAGGCCCGCGCACGGTGCAGGGCCATGGTGGTTCTTCGGTTGTCCGCTCGGGAGCCACGAAGAAAGAAGGGTTGGCCCCCGCCTCAAGGCCCGTTAACGGCGGCGTTCGGGGGCATCGGGTGTCCCGTCAGGCTGTCCGCGGACTTCCCTAGGCGGAGTATCGACTGCAGGGAAGCTACTTCGGAGGCTAGACGGTCGAGCCTCGACTTCACCTCCCTCTCGCTCTCGGGGACGGCGGACACGGCGGGCCCTGTCCATTCGGCGCCCAAGGAGATGCCGGAGTCACGCTCGTCGCTGGACCCCTCGTTGTCCCACGGAGGTGACGCCCTTGGCCCCGGCTCCTGCTTGATGCCCTGGAGCGCCAGGAGCGCGCTGGCCGCGTCCTTGTCGCCGATGCGCGACTTGTGCCTCAGCTTGTGGGGCAGACTGTTGTTAGCTGTGGAGTTCTGCGAGCTGACCACCATCTGGGGGCCCTCGTCCCCGCTACCAGAGGACAGCTCGAAGGGGGACTGAGCGCGCCGGCCGCGGGACAGGTTCAGGGCGCTCGTTGTGTCTAGGTGCATAGCTGGGTGAGGATAGGGGTACTGGAAGCTCTCCGCCTCGGGGTAAGCGGTGGTCTCGGGCACGTAGAGCTGGGCCGGCGACCTTGGCGATCGGGCCCCGCTGACCGGCTGATGGATCACCGACGTGTGCACGGGACTGGGCGTCCTGGCATAGAGAAGGGCCGCGGAGGCCGGAAGCTTCGCCCTCTTCACGCTGATCGGGGGCTCGGATGGCAGTGCGGCGAGCACGTGCTCGGTACTGATCACAGACTCGCCGCAGATGCCGAACTTGTCCCGTATCGCCTCGAGCTGCGCCTTGAGGATGTGGTTCTCCTTGCTGAGCTCCATCACCCTCTGCTCGAGCACCATGTCGTTGAATCGCCTCTTCTCCCGGGACCGCTTGGCGGCCTCGTTGTTGCGCCTCCTACGGTCCCAGTAGCTGTCGTCCTTCTTGTTGTCCGGTATGAACTCCCTTTGCTTGCGCTGAGAAAATAGCTCTTTTCTGATGTCGTAGTTCGGGGGGAAATTTTCGGGGTGTGTCGTCACCTGTTGGGCATCAAGGTGATGGAGTTGCTGCGCCTGCTGCTGCGCCTGCTGCTGGGCCTGCTGCTGGGCCTGCTGCTGCTGCTGCGCCTGCTGCTGCTGGGCCTGGAGATGGTGGTGGTGGTGCTGGGGTTGCTGCTGCTGCGGCGGCGGCTGTTGCTGAGGCTGGTGCTGGTGCTGCTGCATCGAGGGCGGTACAGCGTGATGCCCCGGATGCGTCAGCGGTGGCAACGGCCCGTGGGCATCGTGACCGCCGTGGCCACCATGACCAGCGTGCGCCATCGTGTGGGTGGCCGGCATGTTGCTGTTCAGGCACGCGGTCTCACCATTGATCGGCGAACCACTCTGACGGGTGACAAATTCTGCCACCATAATTTGTCTTCTTAGTACATCTGCAAGCACACGAAACCAACCATTATTTTAGCAGCCAGGACAAAGGGGCGGGCGCGGCGGGGGACTCGCGACAATCTGCATACGATTTCGGATCGAGCGGGACAAAGGATAATCCGAGGGAATTAATGGCACCGTATATTATCTGACCGCGGTTTAAATGTCAGATAGCGACGAGAACGATTCTACCGAGTCAACAGACGGGATGAGTTTATTAACGGCGGTGACGAATGCACCGCGCGCTGTGTGCCAAACGATTACGGTGACGATGCGGTGGAGCTCGGTGACATGTCAGGCTAGTCACGCGCGCCACGAATAGAGGCTAGACTATAACAGTATGTACATTAATAACCGTTTGTTTGGAATGATCGCGCAGTTTCGTATTAACCGCATCGTCACCTTTCGTTTGTAACCGAGAACTGACGTCGCGCGCCTAAAACGGCGAATAGCACAGCGCAGTGTACCTACCTACGCTAGTGCAACTGGCCTCCCGTTTTGGAGGTAAAGTCCTTAATGCCGGTAAACGGCGTATTTATTAATCCGCGAGTGACACAACGGAGCACGTTCCAGGGAACTCATTCGAGACAATAGCCACGGACAAAACGCAGTCCTTGTACGGCGGTGTCACGCGATTGCCCAGTGACGGTGGACCATTAACGAGAGAAGGTCGCGGCGATACGGAATCAGGAAGAAGGAAAAGAATGATCTCGAGAGACTTCTACAGATACCCGACCTCCTAAGCCGCGTTTTTTTTTTTTGTCACCGTCGATTACGCACCGCTTCGGGTTACGATCCACGCCGATCACCTGGCGTGCCTTGCTGAATTCAAACCGGAGTACTAACTCGACCCCCCCGGCGTGAGTCAATTGTGATCATTCTTTGGCCGTGACAGGACGCGTAATAATTGTAACATGTCCCATCTCTGAAATGTAATCAAACCATCGCGGTTTAATTCGGTGACGCATTCCCGTGAAAACCGTGCGTCACACCTGGTGCCGACGTCAAACGCTTCAACGATAACTGAAAGTTCCTGGAACAATTGTTCACCGAGCTAATTATCCACATTGCACAGCGGGATGATGATGAAACTCGGCTTACAGAGATAAGCAATCGATTTAATCGGAGATTAATGGATTAGAATTCTGTTCCTTCATTAATGGAACTAATTGAGCGCATCGAGTGTCTCTTTGTAGTCCTGATATGGCGTTGAATGTCACGCGAAGGCCGCGGGTTTATCGTGAACAAATAATAGGTACTTAATGGGTTCCCTACCGCTGGACGTGTTCACCCGCGTTTAGCGATCTGTACTATGTCGCCCTAAGGATTCTTATCAACGGGAGTAAATATTTAATACAGAAAGAAAAAATGGGAAAACAGCCGCCGAGGAGTAGCATGGTCACGCGCCTGTTCAAGGTGCGCATTGTGTATCAAGTGGCCATTCGTATTCGTCGAGCGCGCGCCGAAGATCATTGCCTTACTGCTGTATTTGCACGGCAAACGCACTACCTCGTTTGTACAATGATTTTCGATGCCAGGGACGTGGTCGGGCGTTTTGGAGGCTCTAGGACGACCCTGGCCATCGTAATCGACCATATCGCGCCTAACAGGGAGAGTTTCACGAGCTTTTGCAACCGTTACATACAAGAGTGGCACACCAGCGGCCAAAGGTGAGGAATTCCGAGAGATCGAACGACGTGCTCGCACTGCCAACAAAACTCAGCCCGAACAATAGCCAGGCAAGCCGCAAAATAGCCTTGGGTAAGGTCGCGCTCCTCAAGGTCGAAGGTGTCGGTGAACCTAACGATGATCTTTAGCCAGCTGAAACGTTAGATCTCTTCTAAATCACCTATTTGTAACAAAAATGCGAAAACAAAGCAAATCCCTTTGTTCCAGTATCCCTATTCAAATTCAAAGAGTCTCCCAAGATTGCGCGCGCGCTTACTACTGGAGCCTACTCAACTGTTCACGAACTGTTGATAAGTAGCGATATGTAATTGTGACCGTTTATGTCTCCACGTAAAATATTTCCAGTTTTTTATTCCAAGAATAAATGTAAAGTAAACGTCTACCGTTGTTGTTTCACTTGCTCTTGGAATCCCATAAGAAAACACGTGCTTGACTTCAGTAGTGCGTGAAGTATGGCCCAGTCTGCGAGTGCCCCCTATAACGTACGCTACTTAGTTCCGTTCGTCGATCACTGTGTCGAAGTGTCGTAGAATGTCCCGAAGATGAGGCTCACACCAGGCACGAGGCAGACTTACGTAAGTGCAGACGCTTCCACAAATCCGTGGAGCACTATAAGACCGATTGCTCGTTACGCGTGCTAATTGCTCGCGGTAACCGTCAAGAACGATAACGCTCGCACTTTGCAACTTTGTTCCGATCTCTCGCGAGAGAAAAAAAAGAATGAAAAAACTCGCGCGCAATTTCCGCGATAATCCGCGACCTACGGAGCGATAGGACTCGGCGATGACTTAATCGTCGATCTTAACTTCATCCGTTAATCAAGCAACGTGCTTTCGAGTAATTAGAAACAATTCGCCGCTGCGTTCGTTAGTTACGACCACCGCAGGGCCAGCAGGCATAACTTGGAGCCCAGAGGTGCGGTTATGCAAGCCAGCACGTGTGTTTTTACAAAACGTCCAACGTGCTGCATTCGCGATATCTACCCGTTTATGAAAATATTTGTTTACACAAGCCACGGTTAATGCAACGCGAAAGCGACGAATCTGTGTCTCACGTTGAACGGGAAACGTGAGATACGTCTCGTGTCCATCATCAATAATAGCTGTCGTAAAAGCGTGCTAATTTTATTCGACCCATCGTCCACATGGTATTTTCAGTCGTATTTATCAATTTAACGCCTGAAATCGATGGAATAATGGTAGTTTCAGAGGAATCGGGAATATTTCGGGCCCGCGCTGGTGGCGCCTCTCGCGTCGTCCCGTGAAAGTTCTCGAGACCGGTAGCAACACTTCGAGAATCGAAAGCGAACGTTCGAGAATCGCAAGCAAAAGTTCGAGAATCGGAGGCGCGCTCAGCGTTCCCGGTAAATCTCGTAACGGTCGCGTCCCCCGCGGATAGTTGTCATGAAATCGTCGGAAATCCGCGTTTAACGCGAGAAGTTTCGATCGAATCGTTCATCCCGAGGATACGCGGTCGCGTGCGTGTAGAATTCTCGTGTTAAACGCGTGGTGATTAGTGTAGTGTGTGTTTAAACCGTGAAATTCGGTGAGTGGCTTGTGTGCCCAGTACGGGCAATCAGTGTTCCGTGTGTTCAGTGAAGGATATACAGCCTCTCTTGGATATATTTGATATACAACATCGTGGGAAGTCCGCGGAAGAGGAAAATAAGAAGTCGAAAGGAAGAACTGGAGAAGGAGACGGGAAGGATGACTGGACGCAATTGGGTATGTATCACCGTGTTTCCCCAATTATTCATGCTCTGTATCTGAATCGGAGTTCTCCCCAAGAGAACGATTATTTCCTCTAATCTGTGATCAGTGGAGCACTGGGCTTGTCTCGTGGGACCAAGTCCAGTGCTCGGCCAGCCCCACCAGCCACTCGTGCTATCTCCCCCTCATTCAAATAACCTCATCTTCGTCTTCACCGGCGTCCGCTCCTTCCACACGTAACAAACAGGCGCGAACGGAATAGCCACAGGGTATCGAACCCTCGTGTCTAAACGCGAAAGAGCAAACGGTAGAAAGAGAGACGAGGTGGAAAGAGCGAGCTCGTGAATTAACCGTCGAAGCACGCGGGCCGAGAATTACGTAAGAGCCTCGTTGCATCGTGGCCGTGCGCGCGTTTCATCGTCCACGTGCTATACGCGCGTGTTTGCCGGCGAATGTCAAGCCGCTTATACCGCGGAAGCCGTTCGGGTAAATACGTCGAGACGTACGTGGATCTCTTCTAATCACGTACGCTCTCTAGCCGAGCAACGTGCCTCCGCGGCCTCGCCAATCGCAGTTTTACGATCCCAGCGAGGCTGCTACGTGCCCTTCCCTCTGTCGATTATGTATCCTGCGCCTCCAGTTATCTCCGCGGAATCTGCGTCATCGGCAAGTAGGAGACTGTTCGCACTAGATGTCGTTTCCCCAAATTACCATTGTCGATATTCCCGCGCGACGTCCGAACCCCATTTTTTATACCTACAATTGCAAACAGTTTCCGGACTGGCCACCAGAGGGCAGCGACACAAATCATCGAGTATCTATCATAAAGTTCCCCATAACCTGCAACTTAGTGCTTTACGACACATTCAACCGGAAAAGATAAATGAGATAGGGTTTAGAGTATAGCCTAATGGTCTCTTAATTCGCTGCAACGCCACTATCGAGGCACGAGGCCCGCTCGAAATTGAGCAATCACTTGGAATTTCAGTTCCAAGTCACCGTACACGACTTCTCTCGCGTGACTCATGTCGTCGTACCGTGCACTTTATCGATCCGATGATTTTTGCTACGGCGGAAAACAACGTCGCCTACGCGAAATTTCTAAAGTGACGAAACATTAGCTGCCTTACGTGTCGCTATAATTTCGTCGAACAGCCAAAATAAGATCTCGTCCGAATCCCGCCTGCACTTCCGTTCGGCGAATAACATTTCGATCCCGTTTAATTTCGCGGCGTGACCGATCGAGTCCCCTCCACCACTCCAAAATCATCTACATCCTCCAACTAAAGCTCTTTTCCCGTTACAAATTACTCAGGACTTTACTTCCTCCCTCGGATCACGGATAGCTTGCCCGCCTTACCGTTTGTCAGGCTCGGAGGAATCGAAGTCGTCGCCTCGGCTACGCGACACGTTGTCGCTGAGTCATATTTAGCCATTACACGGTTCTTTACGCGTGTGCCTCGCCCGTGCAGCAACGGGAGTCAGAGTGCGTGCGAGGGCGCCTGCACGTGTGCGTGAACACGCACTCGCGTACGTACCAGGCTCGTAGCGAGGGAAGAGGTTGTCGCCCTTCTCTCCGCGAAACTCGAAAATTACTGCCCACCGTAAACGCTGGCAACGGCTCGTTAGGGCTCGGAGTTTAGAGGATACTAAACGCCGCGGCCGGGGCGCGTGTAACGTTCTATTAGCGGGATAAATTTGCGCCCGAAACTGGTTACGGTTGCTCCCCGAGCGATCGATAAAAACGGTGGAAGCCGAGCGCGCCGCGAAAAGCGGTAATTATAAACGCAGCTAACCGTATGGCGAAAGCTGCGTTCGGTTGCGCAAAATCGACGTGTACGTACGCGAGGATCGTATCGGCGCCGAGGATCGCGCGCGTACCTATAGCATTCGGTTTCGTGTCTCGGGGTCAATATTTCTCCATGGAGATAATAATAGCGGACCCTTGGCTGGCGCGCGCGTCACGCACACACGAAATAATTACGTGGCGTTGGGCAAGCGTTGGAATTGATCCGGACAGAGTGCGTTGCGTTCAACACCTCTCCCCTCTCTTCGTTCCTGGTACGATCTTGCTTCCACGGAACGGTAACACACACATTGCCACACCGCGCGCTCATAAACCAGCGGACGACGGTAACGTGCGACTAGTCCGTGTACAGGGAGCTTCAGAACTGTGCTTGAATGATTATAATAATCCTAATGCACTTACAAGGGACACTATTCGGTTGATAATGGAATCGTGCAGATTTTTTTTATATAGATCAAAAGTATATTACACCACGGTCACAAAAATGTAAATTAAAGATGCTCCCAAAAACTGCTCTGACCTTGAAAAATCAACAAAGTGGAAGAGAGGAAAGAAGAAAAATGAGGGAAAGAGAATGACAACACCGTCTGTTGAAATTTACTTATCTCTATTATATGAAAATACATTATATTAAATGAATGATAATAGATTAATAATAGATAACAATTAGAAACAAATTAATGATAATACTATTGAAATCACAACAGTGGGTAATTAACCATTACATTTATGATAATCTTGTCGGCAAGATGGTTTAAATAACTGATTGAAGCAATAATAATTTTCACAATGACTGCAACAAGCGAACACTGTTTCTTTCATACCTTGACCAACGAGACAGTCGAAAAGTGTCACTGCGAAGATTGATCGACAGATCACACATATACTGCGCGAAAATTTTTGCCGAAATATAATTATGTATACATTAATTGAAAAATAAATGCCCAGAAAAGGCATATACAATTTTCTTAAAAATCATGTAAGATGTAAATAAGACAAAGAAAACAATTTGAATATATGGAATTTACATACAAAACTTATAACGAGGGCTAATTTATTGCGACACATTTTTTTACGAGAAAGTTTGTCGCTTTGAATAGTCACTTGTTTACGAATTCTTACATTTGAAACAATACGCCATCATCTTCTAACTAATAATTCTTTGTCTTATTTACTTTTTACATGATTTTTAAGAAAACTGTATATGCCTTTTCTGGGCATTTATTTTTCGTTTAATGTATACATAATCATATTTCGGCAAAAATTTTCGTGCAGTATATGTGTGATCTGTCGATCAGTCTTTGCAGTGATATGTTTCGACTGTCTCGTTGGTTAAGGTATGGAAGAAACAGTCTTCGCTCGTTGCAGTCATCGTGAAAATTATTATTGCTTCAATCAGTTTTTTAAACCTTATCGACAAGATTATCATAAATGTAATGGTTAATTACCCACTGTTGTGATTTCAATAGTATTATCATTAATTTTATCTAATTGTTATCTGTCATTTATCTATTATCATTCATTTAATATAATGTATTTTCATATAATAGAGATAATTAAATTTCAACAGACGCTGCTGTCATTCTCTTTCCCTCATTTTTCTTCTTTTCCCTGTTCCACCTTTGTTGATTTTTCAAGGTTAGAGCAGCTTTTGGGAGCATCTTTAATTTACATTTTTGTAACCGTGGTCACATATACTTTCGATCTATATAAAAAAATCTGCGCGATTCCATCATCAACCGAACAGTGTCCCTTGTTAGTGCGCGCGCATACCTCGATACAATGGATGCAAGGATGTCGCTGGTAGTTCTCCTACCGTAATCGTGTTATCTCAGTTGAAATCGAATGGAAATTTCGAAATCTACCGCTATTAGCTGCTGGTTTTCGCGCGCTTGAAAGTTTGAAGAGGCACGGGCGCGATCGGTCGTTGGGATTTGAAGGATCGCGGCGCGCGACCGGCGCGTCGAGAGGTGCGCGCGTGCGCGGTGCTCGGCGCGCGAATACGTAGGTGGCGTATACACGTGTTACGATGATACAGTCGGGGCTCACGTTCACCTTTCTCCGTGGACACGCTTCATCCGCTCGCGTGCCGTCGAAAATACCGCGCGGCCGAGAATTCACTCGCGATTCCTCAATTATGAATCGCAATTAGAATCGACCCGCGTGCGTCACGTGCGCCGTGCGCGCCCGCCGCGTCGGCCGGTTGCGCAACGTGACACTAGCCCAGTGGCTCGTGACGCAATTCGGGACCAGCCGACGCAGCACATGCTCTTTTTTTACGCGTGCGCGGAGCCCGAGAGTGTCCGCCACCGCGAATATCGTTACGATCGCGGAAACATTTGCGCGTCATCCTTGCGACGGGACGATTATTCGTTGGAAAATCCGTAAATACGCCGCGTTACTATTAATACGCTCTGTACGCGCGCTGGCGCGCCCGTCACTTGGTCGAACGACCGGCGATGAATGATCCCTAAAACGCAGTTGCATAATTTCCTGTTTCGTTTTTCCGTCCCGTTTCGCGCAGTCGCTTTTCTATTTTCGATCGTTGCGCAACCCCCGCGGAGGGCTGAGAGGCACGAGTTTCGACGGTGCAACGAGTGCGCGCCGATAACGTTTCATAAACAGCAGGCGATCGGTTCGACGCACGATCCAGCCGGGCACGTGTCTCTCGAGTAGAATCATCATCGACGATACCGCCGACTTATCGCGGCTCTATCTTCCGAGAGAGAGGGGAGCCGCTACAGTTACGTGGCGGCCGTAATCGCGGCTAGCTGACTAATTCTACCAAAGTGGCGGAGAAGAGATTATGCGAGCTGGAGACACGGATCCCGTTGTCAAGCGTGCACGTGTAGATGGATCGCAGAGTTGCGCAATGGCGGCGGACCGCGCACGTGGCCGTCGACATCGGTCTCGCTTTCCATCGAATATGCTTGCTAGGCGTTTCTTTTTCCCCGGAGCAGCGCGCGTGCCAGGGAATCCTCTTATCCTATCTCTCTTACAGTCCCCACGAGCTTCACTTCAACCTCTGCCTCGCTCTCTTACTCGGCGAACCGCGTGTCGATAGAAGCGTGTTTACTTGGCGCGATTGCGCAAACCAATTCCCGCTGTTCTGTTTTTCGCGCGGCGAATTCTCGGAGCAGAGAGGGGCCAGATGAAATTTAAGAGACCCCAGGGCGATCAGGGGAATTTGCAGGACCGTTTCGACGGCGTTGCAGCTTCTGGTGGCTAATAATCACGATGAATATGGTCGGGAATTGTAAATTCCGCGTGACGCCGAGGCGATTCCCGTTGACCCGCCGCCAAGCCAAGCCGGCATTTGTTTTTCTTCTGACGCCAGCCTTTCGGGGAACGCACCGCGCGCTAATGCAAGGAACGACCCGAGCGTAGCGGCCCACGGGGCATCGCAACAAATTTATTCGCGCGATATTTCAGGGTGTCGCCCACCCGGATTACTCTTCGCCGAAGGCGTTGGACGCGAGGACTCCGCGGCTCGCGACTCATCGCCGCGCTCGATATTAATCCTACGCATCTGGCTGTGATTCTGCAAAGAGACCGCTGCGACTTCGTCTCGTGGAACGCGCTCGAGGTGTTTCAAATCAAAACACGCGTAGGGTAAATCCGAGAGACGCGGACGGGCCGGAGAGTTGGTCGAGTCGCTATATTTCAGACTCTCTACGTAACAATGCGTGAAAGGGCAGACCAATTACTTCTCTAGAAGCCAAACAGTTGAATGAATAGCGTCATTTCGCTTCCTTCTGTGTTTTTCTGGATTTATAGGCTTCAATGGGTAAATTGAAGTTACATTTAACCTCTTTTGCCAAACAGCGGTGTACAGAATCGTATTTAAAATATACTTCTAAATTTATTTTCGTTTAATGTTTGGGATACTAAGATAGTAGAGATATTGAGGGACAATGCAGCCAAAGTATTCGGCCATATTAACTCTTCGGCTCGAGATATGATTTTTTTTATTTTTGTTTATTTTTTTTATTTTATTATTATTTTTGTTTAGTTCATTTATTCACTTTTGTATTCATTTGCTTTGCTAATCGCCAGTAGATAGTTCACTTTTTCTTTGATGTGAAATTAAATATCAATGAATCTGTAGTTGTATTTACTCATAAATAATTTTGCTTTATCCTTTGTTAATTTTCCATGAACAATTATGTGAGTGGTCTCTACCAACGATGAAACCCATTCCTCCCGACACCTCGGGAGAGGTGGTCAGATGTCATGACTTCAGTTTTCAACCCGATTTATAGTAAATATTGTCTTAAAGCAAATATCGACCAGTTTTTCTGAATCAGCATAAAATTCTGAACATACAGGTTTATTCTGATAAAATAAGTAATTTCTATATTAGTTTTAATAGCCATTTAATATTAGGTCTACCGCGTCTCCCGGATTTACCCTATACAGACAAAAACAATGGGGAACGTAATTAAACTCTCCCTATTTAAACATCGAACTGTCTGGCAACTATTCTCGGTCACGTCTCGATCACCCCGTGCCCGATCAATCAGCGCGGACGAAGTGGTGCCACGAGGAAGTGCAGCGCAGCAGTGACCCGCAAGGGTTAAACGCGTTATCGAGGGACCCTTCGCGAATCTCGGGGCACGCATCGTCCTCGCGTGACTCTTTTCTTCTTTTCCGGCCTCCTCCCGAGCTGCTCCAAATTGTATCAACTCGGCCGCGTGACGCGCGATTATGTAACGACAAAGGCATTCCTCTCTCTCCTTGCGTACGCAGCGCTAACGTTTCGACCTCCCTCCTGGTCGTCACCCATTCTTTATCACGCTCTCTCCACCCAGCCCGCTTTTCGAGGCAGCTCTCTCCCCCTCTCTCTTATCAGCATCTCGAGGACACGACCGTTATCCGTCCCATTACCCTGGAACTGGCCACGCGAGTCACCGAATTCCTCGTGCTCGACGCGACGTGTCGATACCGCCGGGATGTAACCGCGGCTCCTACGAGCCTCGAGGAATCATCAGGCCAACTTCTCCGCAGGGAGTGTTGCGCACTCCAATCCCCCGCGCAATGTTATGTAACGCGTAAGAACCGCGGGCAGGCACGCTCGAATTCCCTTCATTCAGTCGCGCTTATCGCCGCGGCGAATCTGTTCGGCCAAGTAGATACCAGGAAGAAGCCCGTTTATCTACGCTATCGAATATTCCAGGAATTCTAGCAAGCTCCGCGCGCTCCAAAGAGCCTCTGTTCGCCCAGCTAGCCCCGAGACGCGGAGGACGCCTTTGCCGGAGCATAAGTGGACGTCGGCGGGGAGGGGGGGGGGGAATTTCTTTCGCGGGACATTTTCAGCGGTTAAAAGGCAACGGAACGGGCCTGTCCGTGGAGCGGGAACGGAAGGCAGGGGAGCAGGGCGTTCCAAAAATGCGGGGATAGAAGGCTGCGCGCGGGCCTGAAATAGTTTCTCGGTGGAGTACGTCGAACTTTAAGTACAGTACATAAAGGCACGTGCACAATGCCAGCGACTCGCTCGATATACCACTCGGAGAGGCTCTCTGCGGTGGCCGTGGCGCGCGTTACGATTGCGGTCAGCGCTCACGTAACAGCGGAGCGCTGATACCGTTATCGGCACCGGCAACACACACCAGGCATTTCGAGCCGGTCTCCGATTTCGTTTCCCGCTCATTATGCAATTCGCCCCGCGATAACGCGACCGCCAACCGAAAAGCAGAAACTGCCGGCGGGATTCTACGCGACTGGCTCCGCCGTTTCACGCCCCGATGATCGTCGCCGCATACAATCTGCAGGCGCTAGTAAGTGGCTTCGCTCGAGAACGATCCGGATCCGCGCCCCCTGCTTCCCGCCCGCTCTGGTCGCTTCTTCGAACGGGACAGACGTCTGTGGGTGGACGGGGAGGGAGGGACGAGATCGATCGCGATCGTTTTAGGAAGCGGAGTACGGTGTAGTAACAGCTACGCTCCACGCGGTGGAAGCTTGTAACGGTTTGGAGGAGTGCTAGTGACCTCGGGTATACGGGGTGGGGCGTTTAAACGGGAACGGTTAAGTGTCTGGGAAAGCTCGATGGTGGGCCGCAGGAGACGCGGATAGGAAGATCGACTTTGCTTTTTCTCGTGTACTCGGAAGCGACAGAGAGATCCGAGTGGCCTCGTTTAATTGTCCCACTCTGCGCGCGGAGTGACGCAATGGGAACTTGCGGGATTATACAATGCCGCGATAAGCGGTCGAACCAGCGTGAAGTGGATGGTAAAGAAGCGACGAAAATAACGCTGGACGCGAAGTCGGAAGAATCGTGGAAGTAACTGTTCTGCGACGCGGAGTAATCAGAGGTTTCTGACGAGTCTATCATTTTTCTATCACCCTATACACAGTTTATTCTTCTGCGTTCTTACACACCCCATCTTCCAGTATTCTTTATTCCCGTCTCTAGCCCTTCCTTCATATCCAATCTCCCCGGATTTCTCCCTCGAGTGCGCTCCACGTCGACCCTCAACTATTTACAGTGCCATTCGAATACGAATCACCGGAGGCGATAACTCCTGCGTTGCTATCCGCGAACACGGGCGACGATAGCTTTCCTCGTTTACCGGGCGTGCGAGGTGCAGGGTTCGGCAAACTCACCTCGTCGGGGAATCGGTATCGGTATCTCTAAACATTGGCGAGGTGGAAAGAAAATTCGACGACGGCGCGATCCTCGCGCTACCGATTATCGCTTATCTGGATTCTCACGCGCTCCACGCGAGCTTCGCATGTTGTCTGGTCGCATTTGTCGCCCGTCGACACGTGACCTGAGGTAACGTGTTAAGGCTCGCGCGAACACACGCGTCTCGTCCCGAGCTCGTCTTACGTAACGAACACGTGGAAGATATCGCGGGAAGGATTATAACAGTAGCTTGTAATCGACTGCGTTTCAAGCGTTATTCAATCGAAACGAAAGGGTTCGGGAGTCGGGAGAGCGGCCTGGTGGGCGTTTCGACTGATAAACAATGCGAGAGACCAGCCCCGAGAAAATAATAATGGAGTGCGTGTGATGCAACTACCGTCGGCGAATGCATAGAAATGCTCGGCGCAATTCGCTCGGCTCGCGCTTTCTGTTCCAGCCTGTCCCCCCCCCTCCCTCTCCGCCACGTGACTCCTACACGTGCACGCTCCATCTTACGCGAGACCGTTCACCTTCGTTGCATAATACTAACGCGAAAAGGTCACCGCGAACAACGGAGCCTGATATTTCCTAATATGATTGATAAACCAACGGGCCCCGATCATGCCTCGATCGGGGGACCGTCTCACGACGCTGCACCTCCGCGACCTCCGCGCTCATTTTACTGTAAAACGTTCCTTCGTCTGGCGACGAAGAAGAATTGAGATTGTAGCAGATGAAGTGGAAAAAAAATCAGTCGAGAGGAGGTTGGAATTGCTCGAGCGAAGAAGTGGAGTATACCTAGAACTGTTACCTAGTGCGATCCAGTAAGAGCCGAGTCGAGGCCCCGGCGTGTTTATCGGCTAGTAGGTGGCTATAGAGCGCGAAAATTGTGCTGGAACGGCCGCCCGTGATCGATGAACGACCGATGACGCAATGATCCGCGGGCACCCGAGACACAGCGTGTAGATACATACAGGGGAGAGTCGTGCAGTACCGACCGCTCTAAGTTTTTTTTTTGTTATATCTTGGTGCAGAGTCGATAAAAATCAGAAATTTAATAACGTGTTTGTAGTATAGATGGCACTTAGTAAGAGGAGGGAAATTATTTTTGTGAAATTTAATAATAAGAATTCTAGGAAATGAAAAATTGTCGTCCAGTACCGACCAACTATTAAATTAGTAGATTTTTAGGTCTAAATGATTAACGATGTTAATAAAAAGACATTTAATTAGTACAATACAAGATTTATTCAAATTTTATTTGAACAAACTCGCAAGTAAAATAATTAATATTCTCCTGATCTGTGCATTCGACGTGTGCCCAATCGTCACATTCGGTACACTCCACCCAATCTTTGTCAAATGATTCCTTGCAAACAGAGATGGGCAAAGTTTTTATTTAAATAAAATTTCGAATAACGAATAAAAAAAATTAACTTTGTCCGTCGAATAAATTCTCATCGAATAAAAAAATTAACTTTATTCGTCGAATAATCTAAAGTTAAAGTAACTTTTATTTGATCCTTATTTACATAATTTTTTATCTAGTTAATGCCCCACTCTGCTTGCAAATAACACACTGGATAACTTCTTCATTAAATCCTAGCTTCCTGTTTGTTAGGTTATCATACCTATCCTTATTTACTTTATTTTTCTGCGGGAAAACGTAGAAAGAAGGCTAAATCATAGCGTTATTGTTATCTTTTCCTTTGCGATTACTATTATTCTTCCTTTCTCTCTTTCTGAATCTGTGTATATATGTTTCTCGACCGTCATACATGCTAACTATAGCTGACTGTCTCTTACTTAGTTATATGCTTCTTTGTATCTAAAGTGTACGTCCCGTAAAATAAATAAATAAATAAATAAACAAATAAATAAATGAACATCTTATAAATTAATCTGAGTTGCTAACAGTTGCTAACATTAAACGTATACGTTTAATGCCTCAGAACATCGAGAGCAATGGAGTAAACAATATGACCCCGAAATAGGTTATAAAGAATTGTGATTTCAATTGATTAATTGAAATAAAGTGCTAATATCTGGTCAAAGAAGCGAGAACTAGCTTTGGTCGGTACTGTACGCTGGTCGGTACTGCACGACTCTCCCCTGTCGCGTTATCCGACACAAGAAACCCGTATTTATCGGCGAAGGAATTACAAGTGGCCGGCCGATTCCGCTACTGGCCTCCTACTGCACTCCGCCGAGGCTCGCATGCACGCGAATATAATAGCCCGTTCGCGTCACGCGGTTCCGCGGAGCGCAGATACCGCTAATCCCGATTGATGTGACACCAAACAATCTAGATCGACCGCGCGAGATAACCGGCGCACAATGGAATCCGCAAAGTCCGCCGTCCGGGGCTGACCTCACCCCGATTATCTATCGATATTTCGCGATACTCCGCGCTTTTGCCGCCTCGTTCCACTTGACGAGCGTACAGAAATCGCCGATCACCCTCGGACCTGTTCGTCGAGCGCCGCGTCGGGATCTATCGGTACGAGGGCACCGATCGCCGCCAAAAGCGTCTTGGTACACGTGCGCGCCCTTCGCCTCCGAGCGCTGCACGCACGCTCCACGCTACGACGAGGTTGAGAGTTCTGCAAATTAGGCCGTGGCCCAGTTTGGGCGGCGATAGAGAGAAGGTGGCGGCGACGCCGAGCGAGAGGAGAGTGGGATCGATCGGAGAATGGGGGGATATGTAGCGGCATAGTGCAAAACGCGACAGAGGGGGACACGGAGAGGCGAAGGTGGCGTAGCTTCCTTCCCCGAACCTGGGGATTCACCGTCGATCTTCTCGTCTTCTTCGATGGGATCCAGACCACGTGGGAAAGCCCGAGACACCGCGATCTAATCTCGCATTCCGGCCCGGCTATTCGTTTCACGGCTGCCCGTTATCGCGGCCTCGCTTTGCTGGAAAACATCCACTTTTCACCGTCCCGCCGTTTTCCACGGAATTCTGGTGGAGAAACGTGAGCGTATATATACCGCGCGCTCTTCGCCGGGGGATAGATAAGGATCGGAGTCCTCTTCGAGCTCGTCACGAGTGACGCAATCGTTGCCGCGTTGCACGAGGACTTTCGTAAGCGCAGCCTTCTCTGTTCTCTGCGCCTCGCCAGTGGTCGTTCGTAGCCAGCCTTCCCTGTCCGCGGGGATGTCATCGATTTCACGTCTCCCTTGTCCCTGTTCGAGCGTTGTACGATGGCCCGTGATTCAGACGCGGCAATAACGCGATAAGATAGTCGAAATCGATCGAAACGAAAACAATCGAGTTTATTGCGCTCTCGAGCGCGAATTGCACTTCGCCAGACATTGCGTCACCCGAATATCTCGCCAAGGTCAGAGTCTCCCGACGGCTGCCGTTTCAGGGTCGACGGATACGCGCGCACGCAAGCCCCGGGTCGGCGATCGAACGGTCGAAAATCGGGAACGACGCGGTTTCGTTGTTTCGACAACTGCCAGGCTGTTGCCGACGGGAGCGACAAATAATTATTAAGCCTCCATGTGGTAGCGTTACTTGAAAATCCGGAGGCGCGAGCGGAACACGTACCGCGGATATTTGAGCCGAGGGTTTTTGGTTCAAAGTCCTGGCGCGTGACGAGTCTCTAGTAGATAACGGTCTGCTCTACGAATTATTACAAGGCCGCCCCGTAATCGCGGCGAGCGTTCGTTTCCGCCGCGCGGAAAGAACGATAATAGTGATCTCGATCGTCGATTCTTTCAACGGGACGGGACACGACGCTAGGTTACGTTCTCCTCGATCGATGAATCGTTCTCTGTCGAATTCACGTACGGGGCTTCCTCCTTACGATATACAGGGAACTGTGCTTTACTCACCAATTTTGAAAGATTCTGTCGAGCACTGTCGAACGACGGAACAGCGATCCACTTTTGCTTCGTTGAAGTAGCTCCAAAAGGCAGACGGTGCGGTGCACTCGTCAACTGGCAAACACGCTCGACTAAATACAGTTTTCCGCGGGCGCACGGAGCTTGGTCACTGGCTGAGCGCGTTGTATCCCGTTCGTCGAACCGACGTGAGGACGCTCACCGTCATAATAACGCGCTCGTGGTCCGCGCCTCGATTCGAAACCGCTCCACCCCTCTTCCACGGGTAAATAATCCAGTACAGGTGCCACGGAGCGTGATCGCGTGTTATGTCGCACCAGAGTAGCCCGGGGTTGCGGGAGAGAAAAAAAAAATATCGAAACAGTCGTTGAGGTAGTCAATGATCGGGGAGAGAAAACCGTCTCCGCCGATGCGATGTCTCTACGCGAGAGAAACAACGAAGGCACACGAAGAAACTTGGCGAGAGATCACTGCATGTGTGTGTGTGTGTGTGTGTGTATGAATCCACCGCGACTCGGAGTTTCTCGTCTCCGTTGGAACCGATGAACTTGAACCCTGTCCGGGTAGCAGGTGACAGGGAGCGTATGTCAGTCCCTCGGTACGATCGTACGAGCAGATAGAGAACAGGAGACGCGCACGTCCGCTCGCTACGGTGTCCGCCTGCAAACTGACTGCACGCTGCGCGAGACTCGCGACTGCCGTCTTGGCCCCAATGTCGTCTGGCTTCGAGTTTGATGCGAGAAGGCTGACGACGCGGGTTGCGCGAGTGTGTGCGTGTACGCGATCCGTGTCTGCCGGCGCTGCGCTTCGATCGTGGTGGTAACGAGGATTTCGATGGCTAACCAGGGGCGGAGGGAGGGGGGGAGGGTGGGGACGCGCCCGCACGGTGGGGGGAAGTTTATGCCTGGTTTATGCTCGGTTTATGTGTACTCCCCACCACCTCGTCACCGTCAGCCCGTTCTGCGTCAGAGTACCGACACCGTTCTCACTTCCCCTCGCTCCCCTTTCGCGTCTCCCCACCTCGCCCTTGCGCTCACCCCCACCGCTGCACCCTAGGTGCACCGCGTCAGATCTTTCGGCCCCGACCACGCAGCCTTTGCCGTACGCGCGATTAGATTGCGTCGCGCCGCGACGACGAGCGCCACGCTTCCGATATTATTCCCATGGGTCGCGATAGCCATCTCTCCATTTTTCCCTCGTTCCTTCTCTCTTCGTTTCTCCCCCGCGGGGGACATCCCCTGCCGTTGAAAGGGTTCGATTTTATCGCAGCAACTGATAATCTTTTCATCGTCGCAGGAAGATCGTTTTCTTTTGTATTTCTCGCGTGTATCGTGGACGGAGGGAATATAGCGGGAGCATAACAGCGCTGCGGGGTGAAGACAGTGGTACTTGCTGTGCTGCGATCTTTGCTATATTCCTTCCACTCGCGATACCACTTAAATAACGCAGAGCAGTCCAGACGAGGTTGACTTCGTTGATGTTAGAAGGCGCGATTGAACGAATCCTCTTTATCCACGAAAAACAAAGGCCGAGCGGTGGCGCGAGCAAGCGAGCGCCACTTGGCCGGGGAGTCAGTTGCAAGGACCCTCCGCCTCCTGCTCCACCTCCGTCCTCTATAAACCGAATGCCAGACAACGAGGGCATCAGCCCCCATGAATCACCCGGCGGTCACCTTCACTTTTTATGCAAGTTTGTTCTCACCCGACCTCGTCGGTTGAACGAATCCTGCCGCTCCCGACTCGACCAACAGGATCGATACGGAAATTTGCGTTGCGACGTAATCACGGCATGGCTGTTTGGCTGGAAATCGGAGGAGTCTCGGCAGGAAAAGTCGCGCGGCCCATCCCCTTAACGATCACGTTCCTTCGATCCGCTCATCGATCGCCCGAGAAAACAAACCGACGATCCGTTTCGCCTTCGATTTTACGCGTGACGCAACTGCATATTATACGATATCGTTTCGGAGGAAGAGAAGGAAGAAGGCTGTTTCGAGTGTTTCGACACCGAAACTCACGCGTTCGCCCGATAAATCAGCCGCCGCAGACGCGACGAATGACCGCGTCGCTCTTCAGCCGCGATTCGGCAATCTGATTTGCATAGATCGCATATGCATAATGCTGGTGTGACGCGCGCCTATGGCTCGGCGAATTTGGAATTTCAAGGACGCGTCGGGACGTGCGCTGCCTCGATATCTCGTTTTTCGATGCAGTTTCCCCTGCACCGGCCCGCGTGTCATTTCTATAAGAATAAATTCGAGACGATCGATTGGGATCGACGCCAGCTCCGAAGATCGTTAATTGCGAAGAAAAAAAACTGTTCTTTTGCAGTTTTACACCATTCGCGCGAGATTCTAATACAACGCGTGGCGTTTAGAATTAGTCGTATTTTCTTTAAATAGGTACCATATTTATTTCTATTGTGGCAACGGCGTAGGGGAGAGTCGTGCAATACCGACCAGCTTACAGTAGCGAAGACACTTAATGAAGAAGTTATCCAGTGTGTTATTTGCAAGCAGAGTTGGGCATTAACTAAATAAAAAATTATGTAAATAAGGATCAAATAAAAGTTACTTTAACTTTAGAATATTCGACGAATAAAGTTAATTTTTTTATTCGATGAGAATTTATTCGACGAACAAAGTTAATTTTTTTTATTCGTTATTCGATATTTTATTTAAATAAAAATTTTGCCCATCTCTGTTTGCAAGGAATCATTTGACAAAGATTGGGTGGAGTGTACCGAATGTGACGGTTGGGCACACGTCGAATGCACAGATCAGGAGAATATTAATTATTTTACTTGCGAGTTTGTACAAATAAAATTTGAAAAAATCTCGTATTGTACTAATTAAATGTCTTTTTATTAACATCGTTAATCATTTAGACCTAAAAATCTACTAATTTAATAGTTGGTCGGTACTGGACGACAATTTTTCATTTCCTAGAATTCTTATTATTAAATTTCACAAAAATAATTTCCCTCCTCTTACTAAGTTCCATCTATACTACAAACACGTTTTTGAATTTCTGATTTTTATTGACTCTACCCCAAGATAAGTATAAAAAAAAAAACGTAGAGCGGTCGGTACTGCACGACTCTCCCCTAATACATTATGGCTGCGGATTCTAGTGCCCGCGCAAAAACTATTTCTAAACGCTAACGAGGAATCTTCGTGTTTGGGTAGGCGGTCGCCTCGGATTGCGACACGCTCGCCGAGGATTTGTGTATCCTCGGAACTAGTTCAAGTTCACCGCGAGCACTCGAGCAGGCAGCTTCTAGGAGAGTACCTACTCAGGCTTGATACACAAACGAATCGCTTCCACGGTTTATTCGCCGGCCAGATCACTTTCCAGCCCCCACATTTTTTCCACTTATCATTGCGCGCAATCTTGCAGTTGCTTTGATCATAGGGATCCTCGTAATCGAGTGGCTGATCAAGCCGCAGACTCACCCACTGTGATCCTTGAGAGCTATGTATAGCTCTCGCATCGCAACGCGTCGCAGTTTCTACCGCACTGGCCAGCTCAGCCATAAAGTCCTTTGAGCATCCTCCGTTATTCTCAATCCGCCCAGAATCCTCCCCGTCGAATGCGTACTCTATCGAGCGATTTCGCCAGCAACTATTTTCGCGATGCGCATCGGGAGTCGTTCAACCCGCGTCGGCTGCCAGAAGCGAGGCGCACATGTCACGGTCCCTCGCCGGAACGTCAAGAGCGACGCCGAGTTGCGATTAATCGAACAACGCGTCGACTCAGGACGGTCTCCTCCCCATCCTCCACGGTGGCCCGGCCGTTTCTCCTCGACTTTCATCGGCGCGTAATCCGCGGCCGTTTACTTTGCATGAATCGTCGGCGGTTTTGCTTTCAGAAAGAAGCCCGCGTTCGACGTATCGCGAGGCCCCTCTTATAATTAATCCCAGCTCCTTTCTCCATCCCGCCAGGCACAATCGCCCGGCGGAACAATGAGATCTGCGGCGGGCGGCGGAGAAAATTTCCGCATTGCTTTTCGCGCGAACGGAATCGAGCATCGTCGCTCTCTGGCCGAGGCTGCGGGTCGCCTGCCGATCGGTGATTTTAAAAGAAAGTCAGGGAGCAGCTCGGCTCGCGGCCAGTCACCTCGTTTATCGCGGCCTGTGTAACGCGCAAGGCCGCGGTGGGACCTCGATATCTCGATTAAACCGAGCTTTCTTCGACGTTTCGAAATCCTGGTGCACGACCGGTTTGCGCCGTGTGCCCCCGCGCCGCCGCGGTCAGATACGAGCCATTTCGTTCGGCTGCCTCCCAATTAGCGGGAGCCGGTGGGAGAACCCGCTAACCGCGAGTCCCTCCTCGCCTAAAAATCGCATCTGCTCCTTTGAATCATCGTACAGCGATCGATCAGAGGAAACGTGGAAATCGCGAGCTGGCCGTAGGGATCCTCGCGCGATTAACCATACCCGCTGCTTCCCGGGCGATAATGTACGGGCACCGGCCACGATGGGGGATTCCTGATGCGTTTCAGATTAGCAGATGCTTACTTTAGTACGTGCACCGATGACTCCACTTTCTATCCCAGCGAATCTGAACGTGGGAAATTCTTGACGAATCAGCCTCTCCCGACGCGGTCGCCCGTGGTCTCGATTCGCTCCGGTTCAGTTGTGGAATGATTAATAAATGATAATTGGATCGATCGTTTTCTGACCGGGCGCTTTCGTAACGTGCTCGATCGAACAGTCGATGGTTACAGCCGCGCAACGCTCTCGTATTATCTAAGAACATTTTCATCTGGGCAGTTGCGACTGGCCGTGGCGGGGGAAAAGAGAGAGAGAGAGAGAGAGAGAGAGAGAGATTTTATTTTGAATAAGCAGCTCGTTTAACAATAATTTCCTCCCCCTCTATGCACGATGCTTTTCTCTCTCTCTCCCTCTCTGTCCCTCGCTCGCTGCTCGAGCACGGGCGAGCGTTAAGGAGAAAGTGTAACTGTTGTTCAAGTAATAGTGACGATACAGGTGTAATCCGGATTGCGCGTGCGAATGCTTGAGATAGCGTGTCTGCATTTCAATTCCGCTCGTCTACGACCGGCGTGTACGGCTAGTACGCGATCTAAACGCTAATGCAGGATACGCACGCTCTTTCACTGCGCTCGACCGTGATCGAACCGTCCCGTTCGTTGGGTAGAAATTCTCGAGCACTTTTCTCTTCTGCTCTTGCCGTTACTATCATCGTTCGTCCACCAGCCCCGCTGAAATATCCTCTGCACGAACGCCAAACGGTTCGTGTTCGTCAGCAGAGGAATCGTTGCGCAAGTCCACTGGGTGTGCATAAAAGTTTCAGTCATAAAAGCTTTTAAATCGTACACACCGTGCTGATTGAAGCAAACGAATGCTAAAGACTTACGTTCGTATTGCAGTGCACCAGGCATGAGTAATTGATTGGTGGAAAGGATCCTCGTTAATCGCGAGCTAGCGATACTTGCGTCACGGTGAATCCGGCATAGTAAATTATTAATACCCAGATACGTTTGTGAACTCTATTCTAGTATCTAGCTGACGTAGCGCTGCAGATTGCAGACAGCGTTTAGCGACGCTTGCGTCAGGCGGAGCTTAGAACCACTGCCATTGATAACGAACGGTATAGTAACCAAACAACGGTTGTCCAAATAAATTTTGCAATGGCTCCAAGTGTTTCTCAGGGATCGATCCAGGCTTAAAGACTTGCGATACGCGTGCATGCGCGAAATTAATTAGAGGTGTGGTTATTATTGGCCCACGAGCTGGATATTTCCATTCGAGCCATTCATTATTCGCGCGGATCGATGTCGGCGTATTAATTAATTCGCGCGAGGACTCGTTGGTTATTGCATTAAATACGCAGCGTTTCAGCGGGCCGTTCGTTTAATTGAAGTATTCCTCGTCGATCGGGGAAAATATCGTTCCCACGGTAATCGATGAGCTGTGGAACATTCGCGGTGGATGAGTTTAAAAGCGATTGAATCGAAAGGGGCGCTTTTAAAAATAACCTGAAAGCTCGCGGCGTTTATTTATTGGGCTCGCCTCGTTCTCTCCTGCCTATTTTGTTTCGTTTCGGCTGGTTGATCGTTAATTCCTCGGCGAGCGTAGTAACTCGCGAATCGAGTGCGGCGCAATCAATGAAATTCATTCGGCGAAACCATCTTCGATCCCGCGAATCACCAATTAATCGCGCAATTACGATGTATGGTCGGATTTAAATCGCCGGTTTTCGACGAGGCTGAATTTTCAATCTGCGCAGCACGCCTGGAACGTTCATCATCGGAGTAGACGTCGCTGCAGAAGATTAGCAGTTTAATAGCTGGTGCATAGGATCGATAAACGGAACGTGTTACGCGGTACACTGGCCTCCCCTAATTTACCTTGGCCTTATCTGCCCTTATATTTATTACTGACCTAGGGCGAAAGACTGTGCGAGAGACAGAGGTCTAGGGTGGTTGTATCTTCGTCCAGTTTCGTGCGGGGCCCTTGACCGTTGGATCCCGAATCCCAAAAACAAACGTGGGTTCTGACGTTCGTGTCCAGTCTCATTGGCACACTGGGTGCTCAAGAAACAGACTTTCCATTCATTCGTCGCGATATTACACGAGTTTAATTCGATTTATTATTATTATCATCGACGGGACACCTTTTAGATTTCATGTTAAAGAACCAGCTTCACGGTCCAGGTAAACTTTCGTATTCAGCAGTACTCTCTTGCACTTCCAGGGATAATTTAATATTCAGAATACAAACTCAAGTGATAGAACTCGAGAGGTCTCCAGAATTTTTCTAAAGAATAGGGCAGACCGTGGCAGATTGTAACAAAAAAGTTTTCATAGTTTTTTCTCGAAAGTGTTTTCCTTAATCAGAAAATAATTTGCGTGATTTACTTTTTACGTATGTGGTGAACTGATTGCGTGAAAGTACGTGACAAAATCTTGAACACTTAGACATCTAGCATCATCTTAAACAAATCTGAACCTTTGTTACAATGTGCCCCAGTCCGGGATAAATTCTAACACATCTGTTTTACTTATTTAAATACAAACATGAACACAAATAAATATTTCTAAAAAATATAAATGAAAACACAGATCATTATTAAACATTTGATATACATGAGATATACATTGCTTATTCATCTGAAGAATAGGATCAAAATCTTCTTCTTCGCTTTCTTTACTTCTTCCTTCATACTTTTTTTTCTACTTTTTGGAATCTCGATTGTTCTGTTGTTCGTCTAGAGCATCTTTTTCCGGCGTATCAGCAAATAGCTTGCTTTATCACCATTTAGAACGGAGTAAGTATAGTAACATGTTACAATTTACCCCGAGCTTGAATTTTTGCGTTTCATCTGAGCAAACGAGAAACTGAGCATCAAATTACTAAAATGCGTACACATTATAATAAACCAATGTGTAATAAACCAAAAATTCAAACGGTTTCTAATAACGGTTAATTGAAATGAAAGTGCTAAGACAATATTTACTTACGTACTCTAAATACTAAAATTCTGGGCTACAACCACAAAATGAATACATAACACTCGTTTGTGTGACTAAAACCGACGGTGCTAATATCGTGAAGCAGCTCTCGCAATGCTGTGGGTTATCAGATTTGTCGTTCAAAAGATTTTACTTAGCTATGTTACAATTTACCCCGTGTTACAACCTGCCCCGATCTCCCCTACGCTGAAATTACGAGGCAATGAGTTGGCAATAGTCGACTTGGACTTTCGTGGCTGCTTCTTTTCGCTCACCCCGTATAAAGAACGGGAGCCTACTTGGCTCGCGGACGGTACTTTCATCGACCAAGTGAAAGCAATATGAAAGTGCTTGATTGCAAAGTAGAAAGGTGAAATGTACGATAAAAAGACGAACGGCGTTACGTGCGTGTGTGCCGCAGCCGACCCATTTGAAGAGCGTTGCGCGGGAAAGGAAGGGAACGGCAGAGGAGGCTAACTGGCAGAAACGGGCAGAAACAGGGAGAAAGAGGCAGACGGGGGAGGAAGGATGAGGTCGATTACACCGCGGTGCAGAGCGAGAGGGAAGAATTCGCGTCGCGTACGTGGTCCTTGATTCCAGTGGCTAAGGTCAACGGTCATTAAGCTCTAGCCGTTCCTTTTCGTACCGTAACGATTCGTTTTCCTTACATAACTCGGCTCGCGTAATTCCCTTCTTCCGTGCTCGACCATTCCTTTTAATTCGGCAGCACCGTTTCTCTCCTCCCGTCGAGTATCCACTGTTCGCCCCAGCGAATATCTATCAGCATTCTTTACGTCATATTGACTTAATCTAGAAGCCAGGAGCCAGCCGAAGATTACCTAAAGCATCGCTTGGCGAGTGCACCAGCACGCTCGCGAGCCGACTATAAATATTTTGAGGCGCAGATTACGGCCGGGGGGCCAGTATCTCGGTCGGGAGTAATTGCTGAATTGTTGTAACATTGGAGGAGCGCGCGAGCGGCACGATAAACCGCTATCGGGCCTGGATACCGAATTATCGTAGCGGGGTGGAGAGTTATTTCATTCGGCACGGGTCACCACTGCCCGATAACTCTTGCAGTTTCACGCGATACCGGCCTACGGGAATGATGCGCGCAGAAGGACGCCCAGCTGGAAAACGAGAGGAGAAACCGCTCGCGCGACCCGCGTAATATGTGCCTCGACTGGTTCCATCTTCCTCGGGTGGCGCTGCCCTTTTCAGCCGCGCTCGTTACGCGGGACCGCGCGTCGTTTTCGATTTGCTCGCCTCCACTTCTCGCGCGCATCGATCCGCGCAATTACCAGACTACAGATAGGGCTACGCGTGCATCGCCAGATGTCCCGACAAATACAACCCCCCTCCCTCCCCCTCGTTTTTTCCTTCGTCGCCGGAGATCGGCGCGATTTTTGCGAACGCTGGACGGGCTTTGGGATCGCTGGCACTGGACGACGCGCGGTAACGCGGCTCGCACAGAAATTGCCGCATGCAACTTTGCGCGGGGGGCGCGGCGTTTTAATAAATTTTAACGGAGGCCTCAGTGATTGTGGGTGGCAGTTCGTCGAGTAAACTTGGACTGTTCGGTTACCAAGGGCCTTTTCAGAGGAGTCTGTAGGTGTCCTGCAGAGCTGAATCATTCGGGAGGATACTTTCTCCGCCGCACGAAGTCGCACGCTGTTTGGACCGCTCGTTATCTTTAGGTTGATTGATATTAGTCGAGGCCCCAAGAATGACTGGGCCATTCATCGTTTTCTGCCCAAGGTCAGTTCGAAGGTCGTTCCATTGAGAAAGAGAAAAAGCGAGCTCGCCCCTCTGCGAGTGTTCGGCGGGGGATTTGTTTCGCGCGATCGGCGGTGACTCAAGGCGATCGCGATAAAGCAGGAGACACTGCCCCATTATCGAGGTATCGCGACCTTAAACTTTCGTCATGAACTCTGCTCGCGATCCTGTTTGTACCGAGGGAAGACGCGATGGTCTCCGCTGATCTGGGGTCATTGTATTCGCCTCTCGCCGCTATCTGGATCGTTGCATCGTAAAACAAACACACGGGCTCCATTTGAAGAAATGCTAATAACCTTGATAACTTCGGAAACGATGACCTTGGTGGGGAACATTTCTCTAAGTAGTGTCTCCCATTTAAATCCATCTGTCTCCCGATCGACCGACGGTTGACAGCAACGATTTCTTTAGTGGAGCAGACAGATTTCATTGTTTCTTTATTACGTAACACGTGGTTGTCGCGGGACAATGCTTTCGGCTGGGTATCACTGGGCGACGCGCACGCACGGCACGAGTCGTTGCGAAAAGGAGACGCGCTGGGAGGAGCTGATTCGACTGGGTGGCTGCGTCGTCCGAGTTTCTGGGCGATTACCGAGGGGAAAGATCGAAAGGTCAGACCGCATCGACGCCTCTCTGCTTTCCATACCTCTTTCGTTGCGTTACATAGCCACGAGCTCGCTGGTGATTGACCTGTATCTTTCTACGTACGCAGTTATTTTCGCTGCGCAGCTTGGCTCGGCTCGATCGCTCCATCGGCGCACAGTGGGGTATTTGGCCCCAAAACCCGGACATAAATCGATTTAAAAAATTTTGCGTAAACCGTAAAACTTTTGGTGCTCGAGGCAGTTGAATATCTGAGGAACAATATGTCTGAATATTGTTTTTTTTTTTCATTTGAGCACTCATGAAGCAACAGGCTTCGCCGAAAGTTAAGAGATTTTAGAGCTCGCGATTCTTTCTTAACCGTCCTCTGAAACATCGTTGGCTTATTAGAGTTTTCTACATGTGGTAAAGAAATTTTGTGAATTCTTGCATTATGGAAGCTTTTTCGGTAGGTATATACTACACTTTCCAAAATGTTTTACTTTTTCATCATATATATTTGCATAGTTATTAACATTTGAGGATAATCGAGAATTCAGTAAATTTTCTCTACGATTATAGGATTTCATTAACGATTTCGTTATACTGCTGAGCCCTGCCCACTGCTTTTGTTCGTGCCATTTCATTTGATAAAGGTTTGCGATGACAGTGCAAAAAAGATTGGTTCCGGATTCGTCCGGATTTAAGTTTTATAGCTAATTTAGGTAAAAATGGCAATCAACAGCTGCTGCGTTTCACGTACGCCTGTATGGTCGCGCTCGCCAGGCCTTCGTGAGGTGTTAAGGAACTCTTCAACGGAACTGTTTAAATTATGGACATATGTGTATTAACTGAATAAAATGAAAGAAAAACTAAAATATAATATATAAGTCCGTAAAAAATACTTTGAATATTTCGCCGTGTAGTGTCTGATGGCACTGTTTCAACTGAATGCAGACATAAAGTAGAGGACTTACAATTAGTGAAAGATTTATCTACAGCATAACATAAACATTTTATGAAATTCTGTCTGCATTCAGATGAAACAGCGCCATCAAAGACTACACGGCAAAATATTCAAAGCTCTTTTTACGTAATTATATGGTATATTCTAGTTTTTCTTACATTTTATTCAGATAAAGTTTTGTTTTGTATAGCCTATATTTAGTCTGCGTTATAGATATTTATCCTGCGTTTATTAATTTCATTAGTTAAGTTCATATTTAAGTACTGTTTTGATTTTACTTTTATATTAAATTTAATTTTACTTGTACTTGGTAAGTACGCTTAAACATTTGTCAAGGTGCGTTTAAACCAAACGAACAAATGCTTGTTCGCCCCCCCCCCCCCCTCCCCCCACATCGACAATGAAAAGTTACAAGTGAAGATTGCCGTTTACACTAAATGAGCATGTATTTTGTCGAAATGAGGGGCGAACGAGCATTCGTTTGTTTGGTTTAAACGCACCTTCACATGAACCAGATATTTTCCGCTATTGTTATTCAGATGTTACTTATTTAATGAGAATATATATACGTATAGGTATTAAAATGTCAGCAAATTGTTCGGTGCAAGCTGCGGGTCCATATGGAATTAAACTGATGACGCGAGAAAACATAAAATTTATACAAAAAAAAGCTGTCAAGATGCAATTCCTAAATGAAACAATAGATTTACTTCTCCCCCCTGAGCTCACAATTTGTGTAAACGAAGAATTTCTGTAAAAACATTTAAAAATGCATTCTTTTTTAAATGGCTGTATCTTTGTTAAAAAAAAACATTTCTTTTTATGAGTTTTGGCTTATCGTAAAGGCAAAGGATCATACTTTCCGACAGTATACATAAAAATTACAAAAAATATTGTTTGCACTCCGTAGCACTTGACAAACATCAAGAAACTTTTACAGTTTGGCACATTTCCCTTTAAGGGCGGATTTTACCCCCTGGATACCGATTTCGATAAAATTGATCTAATGAGTCGAAATGTAGAAAGTTTAAACATTAAAATGGTTTTTGTTTCATCAACTTTGGATGAATTTTAACAAAATTATGGAATTTTGAAGATTCTAAAATAGCCATGTCCGGGTTTTGGGGCCACTGTGCGGCGATTCGATTCAAATGCATATCGCGCGTGCCTGCGCACCGTGCAATCCCTCGCGAACGCTGCGCTATTCCGTGTCCTTTGATTATATTCCTCGTTACGGGCAACTGGGCGTCTGATCTCCGCTAATAAATACATTTTTCTCAATTTTTCTCTCACTACCCTACTATCGCATTTGGATCTGGACTACCATCTATCTACAACTAGCATCAGTCGGTTATCTTATTTCGCCGAATCGCTGGCGTACAATCTACAAGGCCGAGGGTCGCGATTTATCCGCGGAGGTCTCGGCATCGATATCGCTAGCCAGGGGTATTGGGCGGGCGCAGGTTTGCCCATCGGTGTTTACCATTCCGAGGATCGCTCATTAATTCCGCAGGTGCCTCGATGGGCTGCATGCCTGGTCCGCGTCGTGCCGCTCCCCGGCATCCTCGCCACCTCGTTATAAATAGTCGCCAATCCGCGATTAATTAACGCCAACGATACCGACTGTACTATTAATACGGCGGTAAGCGTGCGGTACTTTACACTTCTCGGGGCCTCGAGCCGTTAACCACGCTTCCTCCCCCCTCTGTCAGATGAAGCGGGGATGGACGAGGAGCGGGGGGGGAGGGGGGGGGCTAATTATATCCATCGAGGATTTTAACCCTCTCGCGAGCGCGGAAAAATCGATCGACGAGAGTCGAAGAAAGTAACCCGGACGGCGAAGGGAAGCCGCGGAAGCTACGCACAGTGAAAGTTACATTTTTTCCCCTCCCCCCCCCCCCTTTCCCCAGCCCCCCTTTTTCTCTTTCCCGCCTTTTGCGCTCGCTCGCGTGCTCTCGTTCATTCCGCCCGAACTATTATGCAATTCCCATGATCGTCGATCGCCGCTCTGGTGTCGATAAACCTTTAATCACTGCCTTCTACCTCTGTCCCTTTGTGGTGCTCTGATATACTGTGCGTTCAGTTTTCCGCACGGAACTTGGTCCTTGTAAAGCAACAATCGAATTTCAACAGTTGAATTTCGAGGATTGCATGCCGATTCCAAGTTTTGCATGAGAGAAGGAGGAAGGGGATGAAGAGTAGAGGAGGGAGAGTGGAAGGGGCGATGGAGGAGCAGGTACCCATTGGTCGTGTAAAGTCAAGTTGGCCTGAGGTGTCCGCGTAACACGCAACGCGCCTCGTAATCGCGGATCGTAGATCGCCAAGATCACGTGCCTACGAGGCAGGAAATCCTGGCCATCGAACGCCGCGGAGAAAGCAGCCTTCGCGATCTTCTCCGCGACGCAACACGTGCACAACCGCGAATGCAAACTCGATCCCGTTCCTTTTCCACGCTCGCCCCTCGAAAACCTGCGCCGGCTTCTTCGCTGACGCCGAAAATCACGATGATCTATCGCTGCGTTATCGCTCGTAAAACTATCGGGATCGATAGATCGATAGTAGGCCACTTGGCGGATCATTTGGGCAACGCTGCTTCTGTATCTCGAGTGCTACAACGGGTATTGGGTGCTTGGGTATCTGGCAATCGAGGGATCGAGGGACAGATAATCGATGTGTGTTTTAAGTCGTGGCGCAATGTATTCCGATTATCGTTGGTAATAATTTCGTTTTCGCGTATCTGGAGTGATAGGGTCTCAGGGGAAATTGTAATTGAAGGATGAAAGGGTGAAATAGTAGGGTAGGATGGGGCTGAAAGTCCCTTTTTTTCGTATGAACCTATGTATAGTATTAACAATCTAGAGATATCTGGTGTTATTTTTTATAAACTATAACTATTATGCTTCACGTTCACGAAGTTCGTTTGTTGATACTGTTATTTCCTGTTGAGTTATACCACAAAATGTTTGTCAATGCAAAATGGACTTCTTGCCCTACGCACGGGGCAAAAATTCCATTGCATAGGGTAGAAAGTCCCTAATGTCTTTTCGTGTAATATTAAACTAAATAAGTAAAACATTCTTTCCAAATCAACAAATATTTATTAAACCAATTCTTTTTGGTATACAATATTGAAAGGAAAGCATGACTTCTTTACCAAAAAATAAAAATATAAGTCAGAGGCACACTTTGAACTAAAATCTAAAAAAAATCGCTCAACTAAAACAAAAACACTATTTAAAGACATTGACATCATTTCTTTATAGTTTGGCCATTTTATTATGAAAACAAATTATAAAATATATATTTTCAGTCTGAGGGACTTTTTGCCCCAATGGTACCTCTATAGTTTCTGCGATATATACGTTAGAAAATATTATCATTCAGCAATAAACAATATCATGCACACATTACTAAAGGAACATACAATCTTAACGTACTTGGCTGATACGCTTTTAAACTGTGGTTTACTTCGTATCAAACAAGAAAGACGACGTATTTCTTTTAGTTTTCGATACATAAAATAACGAAAGCGTCGTGTAATTCGCACGAACGTCCAGCAGCGACTGGCGACTCTGTGGTCACCTCCGTTTCCTCTCGCCTTTTACTTAGAATACTGCGAAACTCAATACATTGTTTAGGAATAGAGATTTTGAATTCGGGACTTTTTACCCGCCGGACTTTTAGCCCCACCCTACCCCACGCGGAAAATATATAATAAGTAGTCTGGTTGATGTTTAAAGAAGCATTTATTCTTTCGATCCTGTCATACGTTACACCAAGTTAATTTCAGTTTCTATGTAATTCTTTCCTTATCCCTTTTCTTTATTTCTTTTCATCGCAAACTAAAGGGTAATGTACCCGTGCAATAATAAACAATACTAATAATAACAATAATAAAATGCCTTTGTTCAAGCTTCTTCTAAACTGTAGTAGCTCGGATCTCGATAAATCTACGGACGTGCATTCTTCTCGCTCCCCTTCCCCCTGGAGCATTCAAATCCATAAACCTTCTCGTCGTAACTCGAAAGTGATCAGTGGAAACTGCGCGACAACACGCGAGCCACCACGCTTCCGATCGTGCTGGTTCGCCGAGCCGGCGAATTATCATCCCGCCAGGAGTGACAAATCACGGAATGCAACGCTTGTTACACTCGCCGCGTGTCCTCTTACTCCATCGAGTGCCCTCGTAATCACCTTCGCGCGCTCGTGCTTTCCACGACGAGTCCATTAAGAATCATATTTTGCCCCGAAGGCCGTGAGAAGTGTCTCGTCGATCCCCGTTTGGTCATCGTTTTTTAATCATCCTCGCCGCGATGCTTCATCCCGAGGCGAGAGCTGATTCATCCGTTCCATCCGCTCCAGCAGGATTCGCGAGTCGCGGGCACATGACGTACGTATCGAGGAGCGACCAGGGGTGGGTGGGGGGTGGGGGGTGGGGGACCTTGAGGGCCTGGCGATCACGGTCACGCTTAGGGCAAGGCCCTCAAGGTCGCGACCGCCAGGGAGGCAGGTGAAAAAAAGCAAGCTGCGCACATTTTCCTCGGAAAGAGAAGCCCCGTTCGGCCGTGATCATAATGGATGAATTACGGAGCGCGTCCAGGGTCGGCTGGTATCTAGCGATTCGCGTGAAACTGCGTCCTCGACGGTAGACGATAAAAGTCGTGGCGGGGATCGCCGGTTGCGAAATCGAGGCGAGATTCGTTCGACGATAAGCCACGCTAACAGATCGCGGCTGCGGGAGCTCGCGAGGGAAAACGGAGAAGATCGCCAGCCCTGGGTGTAACAAGGCGGGACAATTCCGTTTCATTATTTTGGAATATTCAAATCTGAAAGGGGATTAGAGCGTAATCTCCTGAAGCGCCCGTCACTTGCAACAAAGATATTTATACGCTCGATCTTCGACGAGTCACTTGTAAAATTTGGAATGATTTTTATTTTAGGCGATGAAATAATGAAGTCGCCAGCTGACGGTGCAGTTTTTCGCGACATGGTTGATCGTTTGATTCGCACGGATCTTCTGTCCCACCTTATCGCGATACTGATATTTATCCGATTCTGGCGATTTATCGGATGAAACGTTTGCAGCGGTCGGATGCGAGTGTTTAAGGGTGGCTTCCTGTGTCGATAGTTATTTAATAGAGGCGTGGGCGGGAAGGGGCATCGGTGCATCGAGCGGGAAACAGTGGCGAGATTTCGGGGCTCGGAAAGTAGGGCAACGGAGCACGTGGAGCACACTCGACCGAGTTCGAGGCCGTTCATTACATAACAGGGATATTACATAGCTATTATTTACGTTGCTCTGGTACCGGGCCAGGCTTCAAACTCGTTGGACCTCGAAATATCGTGCCGCAACGCTGCCTCCCAACACGACAATGTCCACTCCACCTTGGCCTGAAGTGTTGCTGGCGTTTCGCTGATTAACGCGTTCCACGTCCGTCCAAATCTCCGATCCCATCGCTTTAGATAGGATTTATCCATCGATTGCCCGTCATTCTTGGATCGATCGTCCCGTTATCGAGCTGTTGAACGAGCTGTGACCCCTTGTCTCGGAAATCTCGAGAATCTCCTGGTTAATTAAGCTAGCAGCGCATCGCGTTCCTTTAGATTTCCTCGGTTCCATAATATTTATTCTCTCCTCGGTAGTCTCGCTACGGTCTAGTGTTATGATACCCAAGAATAAGACGCGGGATTCGATTTAATAACCCCGTCGGAGCTGGCGGGCGACGACCCGCGGGGGCACGTGGCATCGGTAATGAAATTTTCGTCGGAAATAGGATTACCGCTTAAATCACCGGATCGTGCATACAGAAATAGAGGCCGGCCAAGTAGATAGGTCACACAGCTGCGGATTAACCAGCTTTATCGCGGCGCTAAGACGCGCGAAATCCGCCAGCGTCTCGCGTATTAACTCCCGCGCGTTGCAGCACGGCGACCGGTCCGGGAATAGCGACCGTTATCTTTACGTAATTTCTCCCGATCGCGCGTGCACCATCTCAGCGGCACGGGGGATGAAAAAGTGCAGCCCCCTGGCGGACCATATGGCTGGATCTAGAAATAAAGGAGACGCGGAAACAGAATGGAGGGAAATCGGGGTCACGGGGGTAAAAACGCCCGCTCCCCTTCTTCGAGGAATAACGAATACAGAAGAGGAGAAAAAAAAAAGGAGAACGGTAGTTCGGTCTGGTTGAATGGCCCGCCAAGAGGAAAGGGAGGATCTAGCGGTGCTCTTCCGATCGATTTCCTGCGTTTCTCGATCATTGTCCCGTCCCTTTGTGCCCTTTGTGCGCGCCCTCCACGCGAGTTGCGAAATAGTGTTGCGGGTGTACCTTACCTTACGGTCTTCCGTTACGTTTCCAGCCGAGAGCCGTAGCCTTTCCAGCTCCATTGTTCGAGGCGATCGCGCAAGTTCGAGGAATGCACAGGGTGCAATAGAAGCTCGGATTGATCTCGGGCGCTGGGGATGATGCTCACGTGAGGATGAATTTTTATTTCATTATTTACTTCCACGGTTAAGTAAGAACAGCGCGAAGCAAGGTTTCGGTTGCAACAGCGGAATGATCGATGGGCTGCGTGTAGATGGCCTCTTCCGCTTTCTTTGTCGCCGTATCAGTTTTTATCGCGGCGATTGCGACAGCAGACGGCGAGGAACGTTCGATTACGAGCTCGCACGCAGTTTACGGTACCTCGTACCACATTCGCCCGGTCCCATCTCGGTTCGGCTGTCGGAGAGCCTTGGCTGGCTTTAAAAATGATTTAATAGTCGTCAATCTTCGCTTTACGTCGCGGTTTATTCCTGTCGGCGGACGCTCCCCGTTTCTCTCCTCTGGCCGTCACGCGACGCTTTAGCCTTAGGTGCTTTGCATTCGGGGCGAAATCGCCGCCGAAACGGGACACGCTGCCGCGCGTTGCACTCGAAATAACCGCGAAACGAAAGAGCCAGCCTGTAACCGCAGCCCAGACGCGAGACACTTACATCCGCGCCATTTCATTTCTTTCCATCTTCCTGCCGCATTCGAGTCACGAGCTTCGTGATCCCCGTTGCCGCCGAGCCGCCGCACGGGCCCTGCACGAGGTGTTTCCGGTCCAAGCGTACTCGATTTATTCTTTGTATCTCGTGCGTTTGCACCGAAATGGGAAACGTAACGAAGGATTTCTGTTCTTGCCTCGTCGCTCGATTATCCCCGGCTCGGCGTAGTGACGAAATCGGTGGCTCGGTATCAGGGATCACCTTGAGAGGAACGTCATTGCGAGGAAACAGCGATTGCGACGGTCTTCGTTGGAACATTTTCCTTCGCCAGTTTGCGCAACGGCTGTTGAATCATCGAGAGGTAGAGGGGGGGGGGTGGGAATTTATAGGAAATCCGCGTGGTTTCGACACTTCCGCGAGCGGTGCTCGATCGATATCGGGCCGAGACGGCGGTGGACGATAACGATCGATAAACAAAACCCGTCCGATTGCGTGCCACCGCCACGACACTCTCGGGAATCGCGTAATTTGCATATAAAGGAGCGTCGCTGCGATTGCAGAAAGACGATGATCCGAAGGGGCCGATCATCGCCGTTTCACAATCGGATTTGCGACGCCACTTATCCTCCATTCATAATCGTTCATCAACACGGAGTGCGAGTCTCGTATCAAAGGGCAGTAATTAATTACCGCGTATTCATCTTGCGGCACGAGTTTGTATCGTCTTGGATCATCGACGACCCATGGACGCCGTTCCCCCTCCTCGTCGTTTCCTCGTTTCTCCCCACAGCAAGTCCCTGCTCCCCCAGAAAAGTGGGGCCCCGGTTTATCGTGGAGGGGGCGCGAAACGTCGGCGATCTCGCGGCGCGGAAAGTGACGAGGGATGGTCACGAATCGATTGAACGGTGGATAAAGGGGAAGTCGCGGGACAAGGAGAGGTCCCGCTGAAATATGGCGGAGAAGTAAAACGAGACGAGACGAGACGAGACGAGACGAGGCGGCGAGTAAGTGTGTCGTGGTGAAGCGGTACACGCGACGGATCCTCTGTCATAATATGTAGTTTCACAATGGCGGCTATCGAGGGCAGAACACCGTTAGCTCCTTCGTTGCTGGTACCGTGTTACCCAGAGCCGAGACTCGGCCTCCTCGTTGCCGGCAAGAAATCGTCTCGCCCCTCCGCCACCCCTCTCCGCTCTTCATCCTTCCTTTTATTCGCTCTTCTCCGCGGTAGCGCGTCACGTTCGGTGGTAACGTTACCGATACTCCAGATTCAGCCTCCCCCGCTCCAAACCCTGACGCATGGGTCCCGACGAGGGTTCCGGGGGATGATTCCAGCTTGGAGAATGGGAAGGGTGATGCAGGGAATATTTATGAGACTAACTGTTGTAATTGTTGGTGCTACTACTATCTTCCACTCGATCGTCCCTGTTTCGCGGAAGGATTAGAAAACTCCGCAGCACCCGCGGTACCCGCAGCCGAGATGATAAGCAATTTAATGTCTCATTGTTCTCACTCCCCATTCACCGGGCCCTCGAGCCCGCCTTATTACCGATAACGAGCGTTTAAACGGCGCTTGAAGAGGGCCATTGATCCACGTTCGATTCATAATTGAACGGTTCGAACGGACCGCACAAAGAGATTAATTATTTCGATACCCTCCTCGAGGCATCTTTCCCTTTCAACCACTTCCGCGGGAGGGAGGGCCCCGCGGGCGCAAGTGGGTCAGCATTCGAGGGATCTCGATGGAAATAATCCGTTACCGGTTACCGCTGGTCGTCGTCGATCATCCTTTAATAGTGGCATTATATTCTGGGTTAATGGTAATGCGAATCCCGCTTGCCAGAGTTATGCATTCAGATTTCAGAGTGCAGGCCCCCGCTTTATCGAGTGAATCGGTATCGATGCGGCTCGATCGGGACTGGGAGTCCTTCTCGACGGACGCGTCGGGTCAAGTGGCTCGCGAATTCCTCTTTCTACCTTCCAACAAATTAAATTCCCAAAGGAAATGGTGTCGAGTGGCGGCCGTCGATTCCCTTTTCCCAAACGTATCCTCATTGGTGGAATCGAAGCTCGTCCCTCGGACTTATTCCCAGTGAAATAACGAAGAACGCGGGAGCCTCGGGTATTAATCTTCTCGGGGATGGTCCTACCGTTAAAGTTTCACTCTATGCGCCACCCACAACATGGTTGCGCCAATTTCGCTTGGCAGGACGCGAATCCCTGGGCGTCGCGGTTATCGGCTCTTCCAACGCACGCCGCCGCTAAGGTTAACGACATCCAGCCGCGGAACGCTGCTCTGGACGCATCCAGGATGTCCGCAACGCGATAGAAGCCGTCGCCGTCGTATCCTGGCCGGTCTGGCCGTCGCTGGGATCCTATCAGCTAGGCGTTTCTTTCCCTGCCCGCGATAACCGGAACCGTCCCGCGATATTCGGCGTTATAAACGGTCACGTGGCGTCCACGTTATCTGGCCCGTTTCTCTCTTTCTCCCGTCCTCTATCCCCCAGCGTGAATGAATTCGAATTACGTGGGCGGCCGCGACGGAAATAACGCGCAATCGAAAGTGTCGCTGTGCTCGCGGTGAAAAACTTCTCCCTGCTCCGTTCATCGCTTAAAAATACTTCCGAATACGGCGAGGCGAGCTTCAAACCGTATCTGCGTTCTTCCAAAAGCAATTTCCCCGAGTAGGGGAGACTGGAGCTGGTTGTCTCAAGGGGTAGGTTGAATAGTTGTTAATAACTTTGCACCGACATATGCTCTACTGCGGAAACATTCACTGTAGAAAGAAGTCACTTCTACTATGCCATGCATTCATGTTCGACCCCGCGATCGCACGTTTTTTAACAGTTATCCGCGTTTGTCGAAAAATTGACTAGGGTAAAGAGTAATGGTTGGCCACTATTAAGTAAGAGTGTCACATAAATAGTGAATTATAAATGTAAATTTAGTAAATTTGAAATGAAAATTAATATAAATAAGTACGAAAAAACCCTAATAATCTAAAAATAAATAGAGTTTATAAATAAAAAAGCAAGAATTTATAGGAATATATAAAAAAACGTGTTGACTACGAAGAAATATAGTTATTGGCATGGTCATGACAGTAGTTGTTCGATCGGTTCGACAGTGATTGGCCGCTATTTGACACATAATATGAACTAAACAAAAATGTTATATGATTTCATGATAGAAATGGGATTAAAATTATTCAATAAAAATGGATATATCTTATGTATGCTTGTATGATTTGTTCATCTGTATATTTTTTCTCATATTTATCGCCTTTTTTTACTTGTGGCATTTTTTACTGTAGGGTAATTCAGTTCTACTAAAATATTCATAATTTCTTAAATTTATCTACTAGATAATCACAATTTAATCTTTAACTTCAATTTAATTAAATAAATTCAGTAATCAAATTAAATTTGAATAATCCAATTAATTCAATCAAATTTCATTTTTAATTCGAATTTAATTAAAGAAATTTAATAATCAAATTGAATTTGAATACACCAATTAAAATTCAAATCACAAGAAACTTAAAATATAACTATACAATGTAACATACCTAATAGTACTTCTTCTTTTTATTTAATTATACTATAATAATGTCGATGATGAATCTTTTTTAAAAATGACCGTTTCAGTACCGCGAATGAATAGGGGACCAATAACTGTTTTACCGTTAACATGGTTATAAAATAGTCGCCGGCCGCCCGGCCAATTATTGCCATTCAACATTATTCATATGACAGTTGTTGGCCCCCCGTAATTTTCATAATATATGTATAATTTTAACAAATAAATAATTTTTTTATAAAGTTTTAACCATTATTTATCAATATATACAGAATATGAGAGATATAGATATCATAAATACATTAAAATATTCGAAAACATTCAACTGTACTCTTATGATTATTTCATTGAATCGCTGTAATTTTCAAGTTGCAAAGCCGAGTCATCCTACCTGCTTTTGAATATAATCACAGTATATAATGAGTGGAGAAATATTGATTACATCCGAAGCAAGAAAGTACAAGGAATATGAATATGTTCATTAAAAAAAGCATAACATTAGTATTTCGTTATATTGTTTTATTTCTCAAAATAGGGCCAATCATTGTCAGGTGGCCAACCACTGTACTCTTTACCCCTACGTAAGGAAATATTTTTTTCTTAAAGATTTTATTTCTTCACGCTCTATATACTTACAATAGAATAAATGTTAAGGGACTATTCTAAAGTTTGTTTATTAGACGATCAATTCACATAGTATTTTTGTTTATACATAAATAATTGAAGGTTATATAGATTATTGAAGTCAAAATGATCGGTCAGGGCTGGTTGACTAATAAGGTTTAAATTGTTATTTTGTTATTCATAAAGCGATTTTTGTTTTGTTTAAAGGGTTTAGCCGGGTAAGCATGGGGAAAACGGCCCCAGAACCAATTTTAGTATTTATGTGTAGCAAATATTATTCTTTGCCTAAAAATCCACTGAGAGAAATTTCAGATCTCTACCCCCTTTTGTTAGGGTGATATGGGGATAACAAGCCTAAACTTTACACTATGTTATAAATACATTATAATTAATGTTTAAGTTGAAACAATTTTCAGCTTATTATTAAAATACGAAAGAACGAAATTAATATTTTACAATGAAACAACTCTTGTGACATTGTGTTATTTTATTACCACTGAGATAAGTTACGAATAACATTTTCTTAACTGATTATACGTACATATAGTCAACCTACCCCATACTGTAAGTCAACCAACCCCGATCATGGGACTAAGTAGTTGACCAGCACGGAAGGTGTTAGAAAAACATTAAAATACCTTAATTATTGTCACATTGAGTCAACTTTAATAATTGAATCAGATAGCCACATGTATGCCCTATCAAATATACTAACCGGTTTAATGATCTTTCGCCCACATAAATGATTAAAAATCAAAAACTGAAAAACTGGCCTACTAGCCCCGGTCTCCCCTACACCAAGCGCATACCACATCGCAGACGTGGAGGCACAAGCTTGAAAGCTGCTCCGTGCAAACAGGCATCGTTGCAGAAAATACGACTCTCCTTGCGAAACTGTTGGACGATAACCGTATTATTGTCCCTCATTGGCCGAGAGTGCGCACACGGTGGAGTGACGAAATCGTAGCTACTCGCCGCGATGACTCAAGGGGTTAAGTCACGCGCGTGGCGGTTTTCAGGCGCGCAGGCGGGCTCTGGACGGCGCGCTACCACGATACACCGCCGCGAGAAGAACCGCAGAAAAAAAAAACACCATCGGCGATTTGAGCAGCGCGAAGACGATCGGGGCCAGAGAAAGTGGTCGATGAACCCGGTCCTCCGACGTCAGGCCGGTCACACATTACGCTACTTAACTGACTTACGTTTCCGCTGGACGGCGCGTACACGCGCGCGCGTGCGGTTACACCCGCCACGGAATGGTCTTTCAAGCGAGCGCCACTTCTTTTCTCGGAGCGCGAGCGCGTCGCGTCGCCGCGAAAAGAGCTCGAGGAGAAATCGTTACGTCCCCACGTAACAACGGCCGCTGTTACACATGACAATGCGCCATGAAGTTCTGCCACGGTTACGACGGTGGCCTTTGGTATCGCCGAGGTAACGTAATTCTGCGCCCGCTGTTTTGAGCTTCGCAGCGAAGGAGCGCAGATGAGTATCGAGATTTCCACGTGGGCGTAGAATTGGAATAACCAGAGCTCCAGCTGCTGTCGATTTGCTCGCGCGACTCGAGCGGCGTTTCCCCCGCGCGTGCCTCGAGTGGAGCCGCGGGGACGCCTCGCCTCCTCCAAGGGTGGCGACGGGTGGCGACGGGTGGCGACGTGGAGCGCGCGGGAGAAGGCACGATCGATTACACGGCGGCTGCTAAAAGTGGAAACTGAACAAAAAAAATAGCGGGGGGAAACGGACAGGGAGAGAAAAGATTCACGTGCATCGATGGCTTACATCGCGTTTTCGAAGGTTGAGCCTCACGAGGCTTCTACACGAGCGTGCTCGTCTATTTCTGTCCCCGACACCCTCTTTCCTGTGCCGGAGGGTCCCTCCCTCCCTGCCGGTTCCCCTTCAGTGTTCATCTCGTCCCTGTTCGTCCTACGATGCCCGCAGGGTTGCTGTCTCCCTCCTTCCGTTACACTCGTGCCTCTGCCTGGTTATGCCTTGCTCGTTGTGTTTGCGTCATACTCCGCTCTCCGTAACCTTCCTCAATACCGTTCCGCTGGAAAGGATCAACAGTTCGCGATAGGAAAACCTTCTCCTCTCCTCCTCTTCGCTCTGCTTCGTCGGAAACTCCAGTTTCATTTGAAACCAGTGTCTTGAGGAATTCAGAGTTCGGAATTCAAATCTGAGGCCCTTGATCTTGAACCTGCTGAATACCTAAGTAACAGGGAATGCAAAGTTTCTTCCTTCCTCGACGAAAGTTTACAGGGGTAGACTTGGAACCTGTCAGAGGCATACCTGAAAGACATCGACCAGAGAAGTGAATGAGAGTGATTTGAATGGGCGATGATTTCTTAATCGTCGCGTTGCTCGTGCCAGGCACGAACGCTCCTCGCTCGAGCACGAAAGGCCATTTCCTTACCAGCCTTCTGTTTTATGTAATTTCTTTTCTCCTCCTCTCTCCCCTTCCCCCCCCCCCCCCTCCCCCCGCGCTCAGCCGGGGGTCCGTTCGTTCGTGCGTCAGCCTCGAGCCTTGCTTTTTAATTGATCTTCTTTTTCCCTTGCCAGCCACATTAGCTGGGAATTTTTATATACCTACCGCGCCGCAGCGGACGGCAACGAGGAAGCGGAGCGACGCGAGCTTTCTTTGCGAACTTTCTCGGCCAATATCTCGCCTCGCGTCCAATTGTGTAATGTAATACGTAATTGAACGGGTCCGTCCGTGAAATCCCTGGCATCGACAGAGGCAGCCCTTTCAGGAAATGGGGAAAGCCTCCGCTCCCTTTCGACCTGTCATTCGGGAAAGCCGTTTCCACTCGGTTCAGCAGCGATCGCTAAAGGTTCGTTTCCTGCCCTTTAGGGGAGACCTGGGCTGGTTGTCTTAAGCGGTTGGTTCACTAATTGTTAATAACTTTGCACCGACATATGCTCTACTGCGGAAACATTCACTGTAGAAAGAAGTCACTTCTACTATGCCATGCATTTATGCTCGACCCCGCGATCGCACGTTTTTTAATAGTTATCAGCGTTTGTCGAAAAATTGACTACGTAAGTAAATATTTTTTCTTACAGATTTTATTTTTTCACGCTATATAGAGTTACAATAGAATATATGTTAAGGGACTATTTTAAAGTTTGTTTATTAGACGATCTATGGACATAGAATTTTGGTTTAGGTATACATAAATAATTGAAGATTATATAGAATCTATATTATAGTTTATTGAAGTCAAAATGATCGGCCGGGGCTGGTTGACTAATAAGGTTTAAATTGTTATTTTGTTATTCATAAAGCGATTTTAATTTTTTGTTTAAAGGGTCTAGTCGGGTAAGCATGGGTAAAACGGCCCCAGCACCAATTTTAGTATTTATGTGTACCAAATAATGCTCTTTGCCTGAAAACCACTGTGAGAAATTTCAGATCTCTACCCCCTTTCGTCAAGGTGATATGGGGATAACAACCCCTAAATTTTACACTATGTTATAAATACATTCTAATTAATGTTTAAGTTGAAAAAATTTTCAGCTTATTAAAATACGCAAGAACGAAATTAATATTTTATAATGAAACAACTCTTGTGACATTGTGTTATTTTATTACCACTGAGATAAGTTACTAATAACATTTTCTTAACTGATTGTACCTACATATAGTCAACCTACCCCATACTGTAAGTCAACCAACCCCGATCATGGGACTAAGTAGTTGACCAGCACGGAAGGTGTTAGAAAAACATTAAAATACCTTAATTATTGTCACATTGAATCAACTTTAATAATTTAATCAGATAGCCAAATGTATGCCCTATCAAATATACTAACCGGTTTAATAATATTTCGCCCACATAATTTATTAAAAATAAAAAACTGAAAAACTGGCATACAAGTCCCGGTCTCCCCTATCTGGTTCACACGAATCCTGCTCGAACCACGTAACATTTCCACTCGACACGCATCGACATCCAAACGCTTATTCGTAGAATCTTTGGTTACTCGCATAATCCCTCACCCAAGTCAACTCCTCCAATCGACAAATTATTCTACACCCTCTACCGGCTTCCCCCCAAACGATAAGAAATTCTTTCTGCGCTATCTGCGAGCAGTATCGACTCCGAGCCCTGTGTACCAACGACCATGCACGTTAATGCATCGACACAGACCCACGGTCACGAGTCTGAGGAAAGTGGAGCACTCGCGTCACGACGCGCCTTCTTTTCATTCTTTCGGCAGGACCTGCCGCAGGAAAATATGTCCGTGGCGGAAAGGAAGAAGGTCGGGGAACGAGATTGCCGATAACGCGACCGAGGCTAGATGAGGTAGCTAGCATTCCTTGGGGAACCGTTAAAAGGCGTCGAAGGTGCGTCTCTACGCTGGCGTTCTTGGGCTCTGTCTAAAGCTAAAGTAACCGTTGTTCTGGTGATCGAGTTCCGGCAGGCCTGAGTCACCAACAACGCCGTTTTCCACCTAATTACGGCATCGCAAACGGAGCAGCGCGTGCACACGGATTTTACGAGCCACTGTAACTCATTCACGTACGTGCGTTTTATGAGCGGCCATAAATTCGCTCGCTAATCGTTGGGCGAATAACTCTCGCGTGTCGTTGCCTCGTCGTTGCTCTAAGTGATTTCGATCCCCCCCCCCCCCCCGCCCCCCCTCCTCACACTGCAATTGATCCAGCCCGCGCCAAAAGAAGTCGCCCGCGATGAATGGCCGCGGCGACGATGATGTAACGTTCAAGTAAACCGCGAAGAAGGGTGTTGCTGTCTCCTTTATGGTGGTTCGAGGTCGTTCAACCGTCAGTCCGTGGCTCCACACGAAGCGTTATAAATTAAGGTAGAATCTCAGGTGATCTTCCGGGTAATTTTTGGGTAAGCAGTTGCGTTCCCAGTAAAGGTAGATTTTCCTATACGCGACTGGGTTCAACGTCAAGAATTTCAAAGTCGATTTCCTCGAAACCGAAGCGCAATATCAAAAAAAATTTATTCCTTTTCCTCGACTTATTTACTTGTTACAAGTCGAAAAGAAGCAGTAAGTTTTTTTGATATCGCGCTTCATTTTCGAGAAAATCGGCTTTGAAATTCTTGACGTTGGGTCCAGTCGCGTATAGCAAAACCACCCTTAAGGGAATGATAATTTCTACAAATGTAATTTCTACATAATGTACGAGCTCACGTGTTCTTCGGGTAATCCATATCTAGCTGCCGTGACATTTAACTACCTTTTTTTTTCACATTCGTCCAGCTCTTAAGCTGTTATACATTAATCCCCGGACGCTGCCGCGGCATGCCGTAATCCAGTGTTATTTATCGCGTCGTTGCAACTTTGCTCAGGGCACGATCCACTGCGAGTCTTATGCATCTTCCTCTTATGGCGTGACTTACAAGCGTTCCTAAGCGTATCGCTCGTTCATTACGAATGAATCGTGATTCATACCACTGTTTTTGTAGAAAATTGCTGGGTTGTTACTGGATTGGAGGGGAGGAATATTTTGATGAATTTTTCAGACAAAACAGCAGGTGTTCCGTTCTCAGAACATTGAGTGGTAGGCATTTTTTCGAGTAACAAGCTTGTAGCCACGTCCGAAAACGGCCGCCCGTTTCCCTGGCTATCGATCTCGGAACGTTACGCCGGCCATTGCAAGAAACGTCGGAGAAAGTGGCGCAGGGTCCTTGAACGAGAACGATAACGGGGTGCAACGATGCTGGGAGCCTTTGCCCCTCGTGCATCGTTATCGTCGCAGCGTTAACGTCCGATCCTCCTCCGCGCGCCAGCAACGCGGAAAGTTTACTTCGCCCCGAGATTGGAGGCACCGTGGAATTTTTTATCGGCCGGCTGAACGAGCCACTGTGGACGCCTCTCCTCCTGGGGACGCATAAGGATCCTGGAAATTCGGAGCGCCCCGGCTCGCTAGACGCGCATCAATTTCACTGCTTCTTGCTCTCGAACAGGGGAATAATTACTTGTCCCCGGCAGATGTTCAAAAATCCCAGCCCCCTCGTCGCGGCCATTAGTTATTCTCGTCCTGTCGACATCCTTTCACCCCCGTTTCGCCGTCGAATTATGGCCGAGGGTTCGCCGTTTCCGGCGACGGGATTCCGTTAATATCGTTTTCACGCCTCTCTCAGAATTTTCGGCTGCTTTCCCACCCCCGAGGAGCGGCCAGTCGTCCCGCGGTGGTTTAACGAATCTCTCGCAGAGTTTTCCAGAGTTGAACGCTGTCAGTGAAAACGCTGGGACAAAACAGTGTGTCCCTGATAGCCAACGACACTGTTCTCGCCCCGGTTCATTGGCCACGATACTTTTACAATCGAACGGACGCGAGGCGTGAAAGCGAGGCCGTTGTATCTCGCGTAATTATCCGGTGCGCGTTTACCCAGTCGTTATCGGGCCAGCCAGAAACCGCTATTCTTCCATTCGCGGTGGGGAACGAGCGGTCGAAGGCTTCTCTCGTTTCTGGAATGGGTACGCAGCAGCTCACGCTGGGAATGTTTTGAAAAGGGAAATCCGTGGTCAGAGTGTCGCGATAATTTATAGCACGATTAAGAGGCATCAGATTAGGCCCAGTCTTGGCTAAGTAGATTGCTCTGAAGGCCGTCCAAGTAGAAGTCCAAAGGTATTACTTCGAAGTAATCTTATCGACGAGGATCACACGTTCTACCAGAGAATGCTGGTGTGTCGCGGAGACCGCGCGAAACTCCGCTGAGAATCGGAGATTGGAAGGCATCGCGAAACCAGTTGCGAAAGAAGAAAACAATTGGCCGAGGGAATTCAGAAGAGAGCGCATATATACGCGACAGGACGCGTCGCGTCGCGAGGCACGTTCAAGTTTCAAGTACGTGTAACGCGGCACTCGCCGTTCCGCTTTCTTACCCTTCCGGGCCATTCCCGCCTTCTGCAGCTGCCAGTTTCTAGAGCAACGCGAATCGCCGGGGGAATGCAAATTCATTTGGCCAGCAACTCTGTTGCAACGGAGTTGCCACTGTCGCGCAACCGAAAAAGACCTCGCGCATCTGCGCGTCTTCTTACGCCTTGGGATTAGGAGAATCAACAGCTACGACTTCTTCGAGCACCGGAGAGATGTTATAGAAAGTGGAGAGGTTTCGGAAGAGCAATTGTCGAACCGGCTTACGAATTACTACATTTACACGAGACCCAGACGGTGGGGACCAAGCTTCAGAGGTAGCAGTATAAATTCTAGAAAAGGGAATAGGGTGGATGTACTCATTGGCGTAGCTAGAATTTTTATCTGGGGGGGGGGGCCTGGCCCCCCCCCCCCTCTCGCGCTCTCTCTTCTTTTTATAGGTAGAAATCTTTATATACATACACATTTTATAATAATCATTTACCTACATATTTATTTAACACTAAAACAAAGAATAAACGGAATAAAAAATTATTTATTATTTAATCTCTGGAAATGTAAACAAAATTTTAAAAAAAAGAAAGAAATACAGTAGAAAAAATAAATTATGATTTATTAAAAGCCAGAGCGTATCATGTGTACCTATAGTTAAAATTTATACAAGCTTTAATTTGCGGTGTTTTTCTACAAAAATATTTAGGACCTGTTGTGCTGTTACATTGGTTTTGATCATTTCGCTTTCGATGTTTAGGAGTGCCATATTCGAAAACCTCTCCTGGAGCATAATTGTTCTTAACCACGTTTTAACGCGACGCATAGTGGAAAAGCTCCTTTCACAGCCGGCCGTTACTGGATTGTTAGTCACATTTGCGTTTTGTACGCGCGGCGGACAAATGTGCCGGCCTAATTCTAACAATTTTACTTCATAATTTAACGTAGTAAGAACATTATTGTATATTTTTTATTTAGTTACACAGTATATAGCATTTCGGCCCAAAATATTTGTTTCTTTTAAGATAGGATTTTACGATCAGACGAATGTTTTTTACTTATTTCGAGTGTTTCTAGGGAGGGGCCATTCTGCGTTTTGGGGGGGCCAATCCGCATTTTGGAGGGGCCAGGCCCACCCGGCCCCCTACCTAGCTACGCCAATGGATGCACTAGTAAATGAATACGTACCAGTGAATGGCCATTTTTTATTAAAACAAGTAAAATAAGTTATTAAAATAAGCAACTAATTAATTAGAAACTTCTTTTAATTTCTTGCTTCGTATTCAAAGAATTTTTGCAGCACGTGGAATCAATCGCGCTGCAAACATAATTTTATAATAGTGTTCATTCATTAGCCTTAAGTGTTAATTTATTGGTGCGTTTACCGTAGTCGACGTGCGTGCAGCCATCGAAGGAAAAGAAGCACCTGGGAAGCACTCTCTTCCCTCAACGATTTTCCCTCTCCGTGGACGCGCGTAATTTCCCGCTTGGAAGGTGGGGAGGGCAGGCTTCCCCCTGGAAATTGCGAATCGGCTGACAGTTTCAGTGACAGTGTCACGCGCAAGTAATCGGAGAAAGTCGTTGACCCCGTTAGTGTAACCTGACGAGCGTGGCCTCGGCTGGCTGCACTTGCGACAGAGCAGGACCCTGAATCGGCGAAATTCCTGCCCCGGCTCGAACAATCTCGAAAACCACTTGCCCTCCGTTTAACGACCCAGGTGGCATCGATGGGCCGACCAACCAGCGGACCTGCTCTTTTCTGTCTACGAGTTTCGCAACAAGAGCCTCGAGTCGTTCCTCCTCTCGTTCCTCTGGTTCTCTCTCGGCCAAGGTTTCGCTTCGCGAGACGATTGCCAGTGTCAATAGGAGCGTGAATCCTAGAGGCAACGCCACGTGATGGATTCACGTTGCCTCAGGTCGTGTTCTTAGCTTTGCCCAGGGAACCGCTGAGATTCTCGTGCGACTGAAGGTGATCGAAGGAGAGCTCGCAGGTAGAAGTATGTATTTCCTCGATTCCTCTGGCGTTTAACAGCGCTCCGAGCGTGTTACACGCGTCTGTTACGCGCGCGGCCAGATTATCGCAGCGTTTCGTGTTATTTGTCCTGGACGCTGGTTATTCTGCCGCGTTACGGAACGTTGAGCAGTTATGAAATGCGGCTGGGACGGAGGCAAGTTGCTTTCTCGAGCTCCCGTCCCGTCCCCGAAGAAAGTTTCAGCGGCAAGTGCATTCGAACATTCGAAAGTCCTCGCCTCCTCTTTGCCGGCGGCGCGCTCTCGAATCGCGGCGCCGATTCTTCTCGATTCTTCTCGATTCTTCTCGATTCTTCTCCCGCTCGCTCCTCGGCCTCCTATCGCGCGAAAGTGCTCGTTAGAATAGGCACCTTGCAGCTGCCGTGGCGCTCGCGACTCCTCTCGAAACTGCGTCCGGAGATCCCCTCGCCTCTTCTGCTACTCTAATGGCAGTTTTACTCGACGCCAGTAACTCGAGCAATCCAACTGACCACCTGTAAGAACTCTTCTATCCTCAACAAAAGCTCCAAGCGTCTCTTTCTTAGCGCACGCGGAACGCTCACTTCAGAAAACACACATTCCCCGATCGTCCTTTCTAAGGAGAATTGGTTGTAATCGGAGAACGAAACTCCACGGTCGGTGGGCGAAGCGCAAGTTTCCGGAGAGCGTGGAGACGAGCCCCGTCCAAGTGAAAGATACCACTTCCGATACAAGGAAGCAATCCCCTCGTTTTCTCCGCTCGCTATTCGAACTGATCTACGCCAGATGCACAACGACCCCCACATTGTTGCGGCCCGCGCTTTAATTGCCACTTATTATCCAACGCTCGCGCGGCCTTTTTTATCGCGCTCGGAATTATCGGGCTAATTACGCTAACGTGCCTCGCTACTGTGGAAAACAAAAGCCCGATAGCCGACCATTGGCGCGAAGCAAACGGGGCGAAACGACGTCGTAAACCTCCCCCTGGCGAAAAACAGTCGCAGCTTCGTAGTCGCCGAGGCGCAAGTTTTTATGTTCGTTTCGTCCTCAGCTGCCCTCCGTGGCGAATTATTCCGCTATCTTCGCGTGGGGACGATCGCACCAGATTTGAATGGTAAAGGTTTCAGCTTGTCGTTCGGTGATAATTATTTTCTTCAATGGCATTGCACTCACTCACACGACGCCTCGCCTATCTTCCTCAAAATATTCGCTAGGAAAGTAGTACAGGAAGAATAAAATGAGCCGAGGCGAGGCGGAGGCGTAGCGAGAGCCTACTTTAACATAGTACACTCTCGTTTCCAAAGAACTAATGTAGCAGAGGGAAGCACGGCCCCTTAGGGCCCCACGATTTCGTATTTTTCCACGGCGAACTGATAAAGTAGAAAGGCCCAGGAAACGGTGGAGTTTTATGAAAGTGCGTTCCGCCAAGCTGCCGTATCTAGTGATCGGGCGATCGCCGGCAAACAAAGTAGCTCTTTTCACCGCGTTTTCTAGCGGTTTCTTTCGCCGCGGACGCAGTTTGCTCCCCTTTCTATCGGCCGGCTCTATCGGGCGCGTTATCCAGGGAGGGGAGACGGTTTCTTCATTACGAGAACGTAGCCGGTCAGGACATTGGCCTTCCGATGCGAGTTCCTACTTGACGTTTATGTAACTCGTTCCATCGTTCGCGCCTACACGCCGCGCGTTACACGCTAACGAGTCACGCCCGTGCACGCTAATCGGCACGCGCCGCGCCGTCCCCAAGCCGGCCACTTTCTCGCGGGCTCACGCGATAGATCAAAGATCCAGGCTTCCGATGGCTGTTCTCGGGTTGTCCGGGAGATCCGGTCGATTTAGGGGCGGGGGCACTCGAGGGATCGGTTTGGAATCCAGCGAGATATCCCAGCTAATAGCGGTGCAGTTTGCCAGATCGGCGGTGTCGATGACGTTCAAATGATTACCCGAGACTCCGACAGCCCCTCAATTATTGCACACTCAACTCCTCCAATTTGCGAAGTCGATCATTCCCCATCAATATGCATTTACTTCCTACGGCTGCTCAGCCTTACGTAACATCGAGTGCCGGTAATAATTATTACACAGTGGCGCGTGCAAACACGTTCGCCAATGTGGCAGCGTGTTTGCGTTTCCTGTAACCCGCACTGCTAGATCGACTAGCAGCTCTTCCGGTTCGGCGTGTTGTTTAGTTAGCTGCAAGTGGGCTGAACAGGGGGGGACGGCTGACGAATGATTGAGTAACAAGGTTACCAGCTGAAAGATGGTCGTCGCAGGATGCCCTCTGCCATTCGCATCCCACTTTGTCTTTCTCTCGGCGAATCGACGGGATCGACTGTGAAGCTTTCGGACACTCTTAGCTGGGACCAAGAGGTTGTATCGAATAATTCTCGCGTCCAACTTTGTCACAGTGGTGGGTAACGAACGCGTCGCGGCGCGGTCGGTGCCAAGAGACCAGGATTGATGATCCGAGACAGAAGCGGCGGCAAGGTGGCAACGGAGGCGCCTAACGAGCTGAGCACTGAGCAGTGAGCAGCATCAGCTCGGCGAATCGCGTGCTAATCGCGTCGTACGGCCGCTCGATGGCGGCTGCAAGCTGGGCTTGCGTGTGGAAACACGCGGTCGGGCACGCGTGAGATCGGGTATCGCGCGATCGGGTTATCTCGCACGTGCGCACGCGCGTGTCCGCGGCACGTTCCTCTTCTGGAAGGCACGGGCGAGCAGGAATTCGCTGACACGTTGTACCCGTTGCGTCACGAGACCCGTACCGCTTGGGGGATCTTTTTGCTCCTCGGCAGGCCACAGGGAGGAGGTTTTCTCCACCCTGGCTAACGAGGGAAAGCTTCCGCGCTCGAGCAACAAAGTGTTTTAATTGGGTAAGCCAGGGCTGAATGATCGAGTCCAGGTAGGGTGGAAATCGTTTTAAAAATTTCATCTGTACCTTACCTTTCATCTCGAAGTTCGAGAGGATATCGGTTACCCGATTGTAGGTGTAGCTTGACACGACCATCTCCTAGATTGCAAGACATTCGCGATACCCTGAGCTCTCAGTGCGAACGTAATTAGCGTAATCTCTCTTAATATCCTACTTGGGATCGCAGATAAGAAAGCAGGGGGATTAAAGCCGCAACAGTCCCCGGAGTCAAGTGGACGATTAAGACGAGCATTGTCAACGGCGCGAACACGTTCCTCAATCGGCCGCTATTGTCTCGCGGCGGAATTTATGCGATTACGGCATTGGTTGCATCGGTGCTCGTATAGAAATGGTAATGAGAATGCCAAGTTAGCGTCAACGCGTTTTCTAATGATTGGCGTCACCCCCGTCGTCGTCGCCAGCCTTGTTCGGGGCAGGCGTCAACAACCTCCAGCAGGATATGCATCGACATACCTCCTCCTTCGATTTCTTCTTCTCTCTGTTGAAGTTCAACGATTGTCACTGTTAGATTTTAGGCTTGAGGAGCTGTGTTTCTTCTGTTCTGGAAAAGGGGGTCGAAGGGTACTTGGCTGGGACGAAAAGCGTCGGCGAAGTCTGTTTACTAAATGTGACCAGGCTGTGCGCATCGTGTTCTTGCTGGTCTGGTTAATTCCTTTCTTCGTGGACATTTATATTTTAACAAATTATTCTGATACGTGGATACACTGTGTGTTGACTATATAATAAACCATATTTGTGTTTATAGTGTGGTATTAATTTTCAACCCTTAAGAAGTAATTATAACACTCGCAACGACCTTCCTTTCTAGGGTAAATCCGGGAGACGCGGTCGGGCCGGAGAGTTGGTCGAGTCGCTATATTTCAGACTCTCTACGTAAAAATGCGTTAAAGTGCAGACCAATTACTTCTCTAGAAGCCCAACCGTTGAATGAATAGCGTCATTTCGCTTCCTTCTGTGTTTTCTTAGATTTATACGCTATAAAAGATAAAGTGGGGTTACATTTCACCTCTTTTGTCAAACAGCGGTGTACAGAATCGTATTTAAAATATACTTCTAAGTTTACTTTCGTTTAATGTTTGGGATAATAAGATAGTAGAGAGATATTGAGGGACAATGCAACCAAGGTTTTTGGCCATATTAGGGGAGACCGGGGCAATGTAGGACGAAAGAAGTTTGAAGTCGAATAAAATTTTTCCCTTTTAATAAAAATGTGTGGAAATAGATTTATAATATAATTTGAACATTACTCTTGATAAATGACGAATAGCAATACTTAAAATAAACTTAAAGTATATTAAAATTCAACTTGAAAAGAAAGTGCCAAAATGACCACTTTCTACTATCTGGGGTAATTTCAGCTGAAATAAAATACGAGTTTTAATGAAGGATATGATTATAAAATTAACTTTATTAGAAATTAAACTATTTAAACAATTTTTAAAAAATATATTTCATTAATACAAGTTTAACGTTAATAATTTGTACTTTGTAACTTTCTACTTTGTGTAAACACATTTTCTCCTGAAAAGGAGTTTTTAAATGAACTTTGTTTACATGAACAGTCTGACATATTATTACTAAAACAAATACATACATAATTATTAATAAAATACGTACTTATATGTACTATCCAAATAAATTTTTTAACTAAAACATTATATATTTTTCTATCACAATTTTTTTTCAAATGGGCTTCAATAATTTTTGGCAGACAGGTTTCACATAAAAATAATGTGCATATCACCGCGCATCTTTTCTTTGCAGCTTAGTTTACCCCGGTCACTTTGCCCCGGATGTGTACTCAGTAGAAAATTAATTATTTAATGTTAGGATTAATGTTTTCCCAAACGCGTGTACGTGTATGTTTATAAGTTTGTTATAAACACGCAGAAAAAAATTGGAGTTAAAATAACACATTTAAGACTCATTTATCCAAAAAGATAAATTGAAAAGAAAACCAATTGGAAGCCTCTAAAACTTCATTTATAATTTTTTAAATAAATTTCCATTTTTCGATATCTGAATGTGCAAAATTATCATTGTGGTATTACACACACATTTATTACGTCACCAAAATTTGTAAATATATTCTATTGTTAAAGAATAAATTAAGAAAGCTCATTTTACCCCGAGGTTCACTTTGCCCCGGTCTCCCCTAGCTCTTCCTCTCAAAGCTAACGAGAAGACCACCTCTCGCTGCAGAAAGGTGAGATGGTCGAGTTATGATTTTTTTATTATTTTTTATTATTTTTTATTTTTTATTATTTTTTTATTATTATTTTCGTTTATTTAGTTTATTTATCCAGTTTTGTATTCATTTGCCTTGCTAATCGCCAGTAGGTAGTTCACTTTTTCTTTGATGTGTTCTTTACTTGTTTAGCGTAAACAAATTAAATATCAATGAATCTGTAGTTGTATTCACTCATAAATAATTTTGCTTTATCCTTTGTTAATTTTGCATGAATAATTACGTGAGTGGTCTCTGCCAACGACGAAAACCATTTCTCCCGGCACCTCGGGAGAAGTGGTCAGATGTCATGACTTCAGTTTTCAACCCGATTTACAGTAAATATTGTCTTAAAGCAAATATCGACCAGTTTTTCTGAATCAGCATACGATTCTGAACATATACGTTTGTTCTGATAAAATAAGTAATTTCTATATTAGTTTTAATAGCCATATTATATTAGGTCGACCGCGTCTCCCGGATTTACCCTACCGCACAAAACAGAGGAGTCCTAAAGATCCGAGGACGCAGCAATCGAAAGTAATCGAAATTAACTCGCACAGACGTTACGCCGATTCAACGCCCCTCGTTATCGCTGCGCTTGGATCCCCAGCAGAAAGAGGTTCGATCGATCGTCGGTGAAAAAGGTCAATCGTATCGTAGCAGCGATCTGCATCGGTTTTCGCGCGGGCACTTAGCATCGCGGAGCGAGAAAGTGGGTCGCAGAAAGCAAGGCCACTGACACTGGCCGCAGTCGCGAGAGAGTCGCCACCATTTTCTTCCCTCTTCCTCTTTCTTTTCCCATCCGAGACGCCTCCCCCTTGCAGAGCTCCTTTCTCTCTTTCTCCCCGTCCCCCCGCCCCCCCCCCGCCCCCCCCCCCGCCCCCCCTCCAGCTCGTTACGCTCGCCAGAGTCATCGTCATGCTCGATCGCGAATTACTCTCGTAATATTTGCGCGGGGAAAATGCACGGGACGCGGCGCCGAGCGTGTGCGCTCATCCGTGGCGCGCGTTATGTCATTACCAAGTAAACCGTAGCACTTGGTCGCCAACGGCGCTCCTCGAGCACCCTGTCGATCAATGTCACCACCGTTCTCCTCTTTCTCCATCGTTTCAGATCTCTCGCTCCACCTACGCTGCCCCGCCGTTGACGGAGCCCGGCGTCGGAGCGGGCAGGCTGAGGACGCGTCGGTGATTGACACCGAAAATTCTTCTTTCTCTTGGAAGAAACATTGTGCCTCGGTTGGTAGAGCTTGCAAGCGGAGTTCCACCTTGAGCTCGCGTTAGTTCGTCGAGGATTTGTAGCTCTCTTCGTATCGCGCCAACTTCCCTCAATTTTTGGCCCAAAGAAAGTTTTCCAAGGAACAGATCAGAGAGCCGGGTTCCCTGGAAATAGGAGTCGTTGTTCGATATCGCTTCTTGGATCGTAGTCGACGCACAGCTCGAGGAATCCTCCGTATTTTATCCGGTACACTTTTCCCCGAGGGCTCAAAGTATCGAGGTTAAATCTGCTTTCGGTGGCAGAGGTCGGTTACCCCGATTTGCGACGAAATTCTCGGCCGAGCATCGACGAAACTCTCACTCGAGAGTTCCCTGAACCGGCCTCGTCATAACGTTGTTTGCGCCTTTTACGTCCGTTCCGCCTTTCCCGCGGCACTCCGCCGCCGGGGGTCCGCACTGCCAATGCCGAATTCCACGGGTCAACGTACTACTTCCGACTTTCTTATCCAAACGAAGCTATGCGGCTTGTAACGTTGCATCAGCGTCGTAACGCCTGCCCCCACTTGGGCTAGCCTAATTCACCTTCTCTGGCTGTTCCACTGAAATTCGTCATCGAACGCGCAAACCTAACCGACTTCGTTCTGTATCTGGAACCCCTGATTCCGATTGCACTTTACCCGCAGCTTTTCTATCTATTGCACCTATGTCTCGCATCTTATTGAGGTCTTCGATTAGATCTCCAGCTTGCATGAGGAAGCAACCGAAAGCTTTTCATATCCGATTGCACGGGATTTCGTGGAACGACCTACCGTGGCCGGTTCACTCGTTCCACAGCGAATCATCGACTTGCCAATGACCCCCCCCCCCGCTGGTGAAACTCTCACTCTCCCGCCACCCTTTCTCCCAGCCCAAGAGCTGCTTCGCCACGTCACCTATGTCACGAACTCCTCTAACGCCGGTTACCAACGAAATTGCGCGAGTGGTGAGTCAACCCGTCGCGAGAAATGTAGTTTCGACATGCAACGGGGGCTGCGGGTTACCGCGGGCCTCTTTGTCGAGGAATATTCTTGGATCATGGGCGCGGATTCTCGGGTACGCAGGGCGGGCTGAAGGGAAGCTTCGATTTTGGGAATGCGCAAGCTTTGCGGGCGAGTCTTGGCGAGCAGACTTCAGGGAAATACATTTACTCGAAGAGGAACTGTAAATAATTTACTAAATTATTTTTTCTAATGGACTAACTTCGCCCTCGTTCCTAAAGACTCCATTGGAAAACTCAGGATTGATTGAAAATTCTGAAATTTCACGAGGAAGAGGGAAGGGAGCCGACAGTCGAAGCTGTCGATCAACGTTCGTGGACGATCGAAGAATTGGTGGCGTAATTCCTTTGCGCGAGAAGGGATAAAGGAGCGGTTAGGCAAAACAATTACGTTAGGTTTATTCCGATCTCGGCCCCCGTTGTCCTTCGAGCCTCGTGCAGAGTCCACGTGAGTGCTGAGGCGTTTCGGCCACGTGAGCTTTCGAGAGCTAAAACGGTACTTTTACGGCGCCAGAATTTTGCCATCCGCGCGCACTCTCTCTCTCTCTCTTTCTCCATCCTCTGAGACGAGCTTGCCTTTGTCACTATAAAAAACAAGTTACATCCTTCCATCTTTGCCAATGAATTTCTGCGCACTTCCGTTCGTCTTGGAATCGACATCTTCCTCAATACATGCGAAGGCTCACCTCTGTCTAAATTTCTTTTCACGTAACGAGAAAAATATTCTTTTATCAATGAAGGATCTTCTAAATACGATACAGTAGATCTCCCATTTTTAATTCCAACAAAGATCCTTCTAAGCTTCATCCCTCGCGAGCGAGCGGAGGGGATAGTTCGAAGCAGGAAATTTGTCTCCTGAGCCATCGTTAATTGCTCTGTTAATGAATTTCTCGCAGCAAGCTCGGAGTTTGCACGAAAAATCGACGGGTATCGAGGGCATCTGGAGTTGCCTCGACTTTAGCGAGCGTTTCCTGCGTACAGTTCACGCGCCACTGATCCTCCCGTTAACGATTAACAATTAGGCGTTAGAAACTAGAATCTCTCGACTCTGCACTCGGCCTGCCGCTGCCAATTTCCTTTCCACGATATCATTTGAACTGTTGAAGTTTCCGAGAACTCTCTCACTCCACGGAGAACTCCGATTGAGAAATAACAAAATTCAAGGTTCTTCCGGTTGAAATTACGATTACTATCGAAATCTGCTATACCTTCTTCTCGAGAGCACGCTAGGGGAAAGTTTGTCGACGTTCGTGGGTTTTCCCTGGGCGGAAAGATCGAGAATCGATTACAAAGGGGGTACGACACGATTTGAAAATATAGAATGATTCACGGTGTTTTGCAGCTCCGGTCGGGTGAAATGGAAAACACGTGAGGAACGTTCGACCTTCGCCTCTGTCAATATACATCTGTCTTTCGCGAGCGTAATATTATTGTTTTAATTTCGCGACCGAGTCTTGAAAACACGCCGAAAAGAGACGGCTAGAGCCTTGTTATCTCGCTGCCGTCCTGTTTCCCCTCTCGCTCGAGTTTTTCGTCGGGGAACCTGTTTTCGAAATTGCTACGCGCACCGTTAAACAGTCGAGGAATTCCTAGGTACGATAACGCCGAGCCGACGCCGGGTTTTAAGCTGTTGGTTGTCTAGCTTCAACGGGGACAGCCCTGCGGGGACATCTCTGTCCCTTTTCTCCACAAAATGGAATTCTTTTTCATATTCGTAGGGATTCGAACAGGGCAAGGTGTCTCTTCGAAGCTTTCCCTGTAAGCGCAAGGCAGAGCGATATTAAAAGTTAAACAACATCAGATTCCGGTGCTCGGATCAGAATAACAAAGCATCCGTCTAGACGAATTCCTCGATTGCGAATGAAAAGGATGTCGAGAGTTTGAATGGAGCCTAGACATGCAAATCCCCGAGGCGATTTCGTCGCAAGCACAGAACAGTTTTCCTCAAAACCCGAGCGCTGTTTACTCATCCGGCCGACATTCCGTAGTGGCCGTTTCGGAGCTGCAAAAAGCCACGAGTCATCGATCACTAGCGCGGAATCGAGCTCTACGATAGCGACGGCCAGGTAGGGTTGGTCGGCCGGCAGAGACAAAAGATTATTCCATCGAGATCGGAGATGTGGGACACGATAATTAATTCCACGCGGCGTGACGTAAAAGCCCGCGTAGCCGACTCGCGTCCAACTCCGCTGATTGTTGTCGCACGTCGTTCAGGGAAAGAAATATCGCCGTGTTATTCCGCGGCAACCTCCGTACGGAAGGAATTTCGGTAAACACGCTAATATCCGCGATGCAGCCACCGATCCGTCGTATCTCATCGCGAGAACACGCGTCAAAGGGGCAATTACGAGATTGCCACTCGGCGCGCTTAGCACCCAAGCCTACCGAGCCGATGCTTCTCGAGCAGAACGCTGGCAATTTGTCTGAGAGCGTGGAATAATTCACTATCCCTCGATACAGTTCCCTGGAGACTTGCAACACGCGGCCGGCTCTATTTTTAATCCCGCGAAAGACGCAGAAGTATGCTTCCTTTCTTCCACGTCGGACATCGCGACGTAACGAGTCAACGGATGGTTCTCGGAAAGAATCTGCATGTGAAGCTGCCGGGCCCGGAGAAAAACAGCTCGGTCTCGTAAACTTTCCGGTGAAAATCGATGCCGCGGAAGCGTCTGCGAAAGCTGCGCCCGTCCCCGACGCTTGACCGTCGCGGGAAACTGCTTTGGGAGCTGTTAACTCGCGATTCGCTACTTCTATTTTCATTCCGTAGAGTAGCCGCTGTATCTCGTGTTCACTCGAGTAGCCTACTATTTGATCGGCCGATACAATCATGTCGATAATAATAGTACTAGTATCTTATCCACTGCCAGTTGCTACTTTATTGTTATCTCTGCCCGCGCTCCGCTTCAACAATCTGCAATCTATTTCCCGTCGAACGTGACAAAAACACGCGCCAGACGGTATCCTGATTGATCGGTAGCGATAAGGGTTCTAAGAAAAGCCACATTTCGGGCGAAGCTACATTTGCAAAAGCTCGCTGTTTATAAATGTTCGCCCAGTTGAGGATCTAAATCTGGAGATTATGTAGTCGCGTCGCAACATGGTGCAATCCTGTTCGACGCGTACGCATACCGACGCAGGAGTGTCTTTCGAAAAATGATGACTGGAAAGTTTCGCGGATTCCAAGGATTTTCCCTTGATGGTCGCAGGAAGGCCGAGGAGGAACGAAACAGCGGAAAGAACGGTATGGGATGGCTGCGCAAAGCGAGCGGATTCGTTGTCAGCTTTTGCATAACGATGCAGTGTCGAGCTTGCCAATGTTACGCCAGCGTTGCTCTCTTCCCTTCGTCGACGTCTCTTGCGAATCGAGAGCTCTCTCGGGGAGCACAGTCGTCCCCGAATAGGGCTGCCATCCGTCCGGGTGTCCCCGGATTTGTCCTCTTTTTTAGGGCGTCCGGGGACGTCCGGAAGGATTTTCTGTAGTGATCCGGGTTTTTCGATGCTGCTCGCTCAAAAAGTCATAAATATTTTATCTTTATTTCTTCATTGCGGCTACAGTCTATAATTTACAGAAATTGTTGTCTTGGAATGTCGTACCTAATATGAGGAAGGGAGAGCGACAACGGAACAACAAACATTAAAAAAAAGAAATTTCTTCTATTTTATATGATTAGCAGAGCCTATTGGAATATGTTATTGCTGCTAACTCAATTTCGAAAAAAATGTGGGTTAGTCCATTATTGCTCTCACTGTCTCATATAACAAATAGTTAAAAGTGTCCGGGCTTCAAGTGGAAATGTCCGGGGTGTTAATGCTCTCTCTCCTGGTTTAATGATTTTACGGATGGCAGCCCTATCCCCGAGTATCGAGGGAATCTAGCGTGGCGCCGTGGCGCGTTCTCGCCTATTTAAGGGGGAACACTACTGTGACGGCCGGAAAAGCATGCCATTTTTAAGAAATTTTTTCAGGAATAATTTACAGTTTTTATAGAAAATTTTTATTACCTACCTTTAGTACGCTATCTTAAGAGACTATACAAAATTAAATAAATAGAAAAACATGTATAAATTTTAATATATTAATTAATCTTCTAGACCTCGTCTCGCGAGCTGGTCGAATGTGTAACTGTGGAACAGCATGTCGGAAATTAAATTTAATTTTTTTTCTATAAACTATATGAGTGTAGTTTCCGTTGTACGTATCGATTTCTTAAACAAATTATTTTTGTAAGAATGGTGCGCTTTAGAAGAAAAGTTTTGAAAATCCGCGAATAAGATGGACAGTTTTCCGAGCGAATTTCAAAAAATTGATTTTCAAACAAAGAATCCGTACGTACAACGGAAACTACACTTATATAGTTTATAAAAAGAAAATTAAATTTGATTTCGGACATGCTGTTCCATAGTTACACATTCGACCAGCTCGCGTGGGTGGGTCTAGAAGATTAATTAATATATGAAAATTTATGGATGTTTTTCTATTTATTTTTTTGTATAGTCTCTTAAGACAGTGTACTAAAGATAGGTAATAAAAATTTGCTATGAAAACTGTAAATTATTCTAGAAAAAAAAATCTTAAGAATGGCTTATTTTTCCGGCCGTCACAGTGGTGTTCCCCCTTAATTCCACAAACTCGCTATTTCTGCGTGTGAGAATTTAAGCTGCACTGGTCGCCTGACGAACAAGTCAAACTCGCAAGTGGGTGTCTTAGCTCGAGCTCTCCATTAAGTCGCGTCCACATTCACGTCAGCGGCAAATCTATTTCTTGGTCAATCATTTTTTTACAAAAACTATTCGAAGATTTCAAGACTATAAAGTTACTAAACTAAGCGTCCGAAAAATAAATTATGGGTTGATACATGAAATACTAATCAAAGCTACCTGCAATTCAAAGATCCCATATCCCAAGCGACAGTTCCTCCTTTGGAAAGCGTTAAAAGCTCACTGCAAACCAACCCTCGATAAATCCACCCGGTCGAGGATCCTCCAGGCTTCGATCTCGATCGTAGCTTCTAAGTTCACGATCGGACCCAGCCGAGTCGGCCCGTTATGCACGCCGCCTAAGGGAGCGAGTATATCGGTATATCACGCAGGCAGATGGTGCGCAAACGTTGATGCACGATGGCCGGTGTACGCGTGGCTGTGTGGCCAGCAACCCACAGCCACCGCCTAGGACAGGTCAGTGACAAAGCAAGGTCACGTCAAGTGCTTCGTAAGCCAGCGGCACGCACGTCCACCAGCCGATCCCTCTCTTCCCACCGAGGCGAAAAAAGAATCGGGATCTCGTTCTCGCCGCCCCGCCGCCCCGCGGCTAACAATAAGCGAAGCGCTGAATCTCGCAACCGAGCCGAGGGGAGGGAAAAAAATTCACGCCACCGTCGAATAGTTATATAGGTACATAGAAGAGGAGCAGCTCGGGACCGTGACCTTTGCGCGGATTCCGCGAGGTCGACGCGAAAAAAAGAGTGCCCGCTGGACGTGGAACAGCCCTGGGAGGTTGGGCGACGGCATGTTACGTAACGAACCGATCGGTTTTAATCGACTGACATCACGGCGGAATGTCTGTCGATATGAACGGTTCGAATGGGGTCGTTGCACGTTTAGGAACGCATCGTCGGATTGCCGGGACGGAAATAACTCAAGGAACACGGCTCATAAACTCTGTTGTGCAGCGCAATATTATTCTGCTCGTGCGTCAACGAGAATAAATCTGCGTGGGGCATCGAGTCGTTTCGAGGCGCTCGCAGATCGGCAGGGAAGCCTCGCCTAGGGAATCGAAACGATGACGAGACGTTGGTTGGTGCGATCTCGGAATCTGCTCCAACTTCGCCGAAATCTGAAATCGGCGGGGCGGAGCTTTCCTCGTCCTGGCGGCGACCCGAGAGTGGAATCTACGATCGATCGTTGTCCATCGATGGCAGGCCGAGTCGATTGTTTTTCACGAAGGGGGCAGTTGATTTCTGCGCGAGTGTCTGGAATAGCAATGTCGAACTGCAGCCCGCGGTTTGCCCGCTCGGTCGGCTCCCGTTCGACGGCAATCACTCGCCCCCACGTATTCTTATACATTCCTTAGCTCCGTTAATGCTTATCCAGCGTGTTTACGACGTTTTGTACGGGTCCAAAACGAGGCGACGGTTTAGAGGAATATTTAAATGAGTTCACTTCTCTTTTTTTCGCCGGCCGAGTGTTTTTATCGGGTCTTTGGCTATTTCGAGGCTTTACGACTTCTGTATACGATCAGCCACGGACGCCGCGTCTACGGATAGAATTTACATGCCAGCCCAGCGACGAATGGTAGCGCGATTTAAGCTGCGAGCCACTTATAACGAGCGATCCTTAATTAACCGTTTACCGCGAATTCTCCAGAATATTACGGATAGCTCGCTGCAGCACGAAAACAGTTTCATAACGTGCATCCTTGCGCGGAGTCAAAGATGTAAATGCCACTATAGAGGTAACGTAGCGTTGCCTTCTATAAATAGTATTTATAATCCTTCCGAAGCTGGCACAACAACGTTCATTCAAAGCAGTGTCTGTGATTTATGTGGACGCACCGCGGCGTTGTGTTCGAAATTAGTAATTTAAATGCTACTTATGGCCCGCGCGAAACGGCCGCGATAAAATTACTCCAATGCCATTTTCTGATCGGTCCGAGATGAAAGTCATCGACGGAAAATGCGGCAGGAACGAAATCGGCTGACGATCGTCTTCCCCTTTCGAAATTTCATTGCGAAGCAGAGAAATCTTTGAACAAGTAAACAGCGCGCAGAAAGCGTCAGACCGAGGCGTCATTGTCTAATCAGTATTTCAAAGGATTTCGCAATTTCACGCGAGAATCGTACATCAGCCGAAAATTGAACGACGCCACGGTGGACTGACGCAACGGTTCCGAAGAAAAATCGGTACCGCTGGCCAGTACATACTCGCCCGTGTTGTTTTCTGGCTGCGAAGCGAAAGTGGCCCCCACGGTCGCGAGTGGTCAGAGAACGAGACGTAATTTCGGCAGTTATTTTTTGCGAATATTTTTAGCGCGTCTGCATTTCGAATGATTGTCTTCAAGTTGTTTACTCGGCCGTCTACGCACTTCATTCGGCTTACCCGGATCACGGCTAACCGTGAAACATCCTCGCAGACTGTTTTTCGTTTACATCCGCCCGAGCCACGCTCCCGTTTCATTCACATTCGCGATTCGATCGGGACAATAGCGCCGCTCAACGGAGGACCGTAACCGCGACCGAGGAACGCGTCCTCGCGCGGTGCATCCGCCGAGCGCTGTTGATCGTTGCTTCTTCAACGGCGAAGTAATACCGGCGTCTCGGCGCAATCGTAAACAACGCTCGCCTCCCTCGCCGTGCGTAATTAACGCTCGATATAACAGTACATAGGGAGCGTAGGCCGGTCGAGGATTAGCCTTTACGTAAGTGGCAAGAATTATGCATGCGCTGCGCTGAAAATTATATAAAACTACTTTGCATACGCGCCGCTCAGCCAGTGCCGCCGAGACGGGCGAAAATACATTGGCGGGGGTGCACGTGACCGATCGACACCGTCGTCACCTTGCCAGATCCATTAAAGTATATTCCGATCCCGATTTCCTATGGTACCATCCACTTCGAGCCCAGACTGCGCGGTCTGTGTAGGTACCTACGCTGCGTGGTAGCGAAACGGGCTAATTTTAAATCGACCATCTATCGATCATGACCGCTGAATAGGAATAGAGTCGGTGCTAAAATCGAATCGGGGATGGCTGATGCGTTTCTCCAAGAAAAGAACTCCGCGGCGTTGTCTTTGTTTATGTAACTTTTAACTAGTGCCGAGAGATTGCGCGACTTCTCCCTCGGCTTCATTATCATTGGACATTTGTTTAAGTCAGTTTCAGCATCAAGTTGTCTGTAGAATAGACGACTCAGTTATCGGTTAATTATGCCAGTACTAGAAGCCACGCCAGTGATTACGAAGTTGGATGATGCCGCGTGGACGATAGACTACAGGCGTTCGGGTATCGCGTGATTTCTCGCAATGGTTTTCCCCTGGCCCGCCAGAACTACGCCTTATTTAATTCCCGGAATTGCCGTGCAGCCGGAGGCCCCGAGAGAGGGCAATGATATTGCAAAAAGAGCGGTTAATTGGGCGCGGGCCAAGGATGACATTCAGTCGAGAGCGAAACGAAGATCCTAGAGGTCTAGTGGGGCCAGGCTTCTATCCTTTCCTTGGGGAAATCGAAATAGTCCTGTCGATTATCGATCCTTCGCGATTCCATTAGCAACCTTCGTAGACCACATTCTATAATCGTCTACCTATCGTACATTTCACAAATACAGAATCAGAGTAGGAATGTATATTAAGAAGAAGAGACGCAGAGACTAGCATCGCTAACGAATGGACCATTGCGTCATTTGGAACACGCGCTGCGTCTTTCACAAACTATAATCCCTAGTGGGATCAGCCACATACGCGTAGTTCGGAAAGAAAAGTGAGCTAAACGTTCCTGCACGTTCAAATGCCACGTCGACGATCCGTCCATTACGAAAGTGGCCGAATCTGATCTGCCATTAACGATCGCTGCAATCAGCACTGTTTACCGCGAAGGCAGCAAAATAACGAGGAAAACGGAATCAACAGTCTGCAGAATATTATTAGCGCTCGTAACATCGCCCCCTCCACTCGGGCCGCCGCGAATGTACGCCTCGAAGCGGCCGTAATCGATCCGCCGCGTTTCGCCGCGCAAAAGTGGCGGCGAGGCGAGGGCTTCATTGCCAAAGTCAATGGCACTTGGAACGAGCTGACGGTGGATCGGGCCTCGTTAATGCATATTTACGCTGCTTTCCCGCGCACCGATAATCGCGGCTGCCCCAGCGCGTGGCGGGCGGGCCGCGCTCTTTTATTATTCCTCCGCCGCGCCGTGCTCTCTTTCATTGGAGACACGCTTCACTCTCAGTCACCGGAGCGTCATCCGGTTTCGTCAGCGGACGAATGCGCGGCAAACAAAATATTCCACGAAACGACTGATGATAGCGCGTACCCGCCCCGTGAAAATGAGCGTCGCGTGCGTCCAACAGCGCACGAAATCGATTATCTCCCTCGAACCGTGCAGGTTTCTCTTCGGGGAACGCATTATGCTCGCGAATCGTATGACCTAACCCAAGTTGCTGGGTCGAAGCTAGGGTGAATTCGCGGTGGACTAGATTCTCATCTAGACGCAGTTGTTGTTTTTTTAGATCTCATAAATTTATTAAAACAATATTACAAGATATACACAATACCTATTACGGAAAAAACGACAAAAGGAAAGATATCAGTATGTACATACAGAGGACTTCCGACAATAAGATTAAACCATTGTGCATCCTAGATACGCAAATTACAGTTATCGTTAAGGAACTAGTTTCTGATCAGTTTAGAGGGCTTCCCGCTTTAATATTTATTTTTAACCTAATAAAACTTTAAACTACAGACTTTTTTATACTAAAAGATGAATTAATGGTTAAACTTTAAGGAAAAATTGTAAAAAGTTGAAAATAAGTATAATTTAATTATTTATAAGGTACGGAATAATAAGGTGACTAGGAACTAGTTTTTGATCAACTAAAATACATGGGAACTAATTTTTTGATCAGGTGAGGAACTAGTTTATGATCATTTGAAATACATGGGAACTAATTTCTTATCAGGTAAGGAACTAATATTTGATCAGATACTAATACTAATTTAAAAGAAAGTACCAAATAAACTTATTTTTAGTATTATACCATCTAAATTTAATTTTTTTATATTTTTATAATGTCCTATCCTATTTTTTATTTAGGTGATCAAAAATTAGTTCCACAAGAAAAAATTGCAACTAAATAATGATCACTGACTTTTAACGCAAAATGATACATATAATACTAAAATTCTTGCACTACATTGTAAAGTAAGCTATTCTAAGCAGAATGTATGAAAATAACCTTTAATACCGCAACAACCAGCAAAGAAATCGACTGCGGCGTCGATGGTGATCTCTTACTTCGAACAGTAAAAGATGGCGTTCAACAGGGGCTTCCTTCAAGTGAGCTACCTTATACATTTATTTTCACGAAAACTAACAATATTAACTGCTTTCACAGACAACACATATATTTTTGAATTATCAATTTTTATGTTAGTAATTAGGGTAACGGCACCAGTAGTTGACCATGTATCAGTAGTTGACTACTTTTCAGAAAAACATGAAAAATATGGGTTTTAGAAGTGACGATCTTTTGAGCAAAGTGCAGTTCTCCAACTTGGTCAACTACTGGTGCCTTTACCCTATTTCAAACAATTATTTATTGACATAAACCTAAAAGAACGATTTATTTCATGAACTGATAAAAAATTAGTGCCTGATCAAGAACTAAGTTCCTTAACGGTATTTAGAAAAGTTAGAATACAGCGACAAGCTTTAATCTTATAACTAGCAATTAACGAAACGACATCGAATGGCAATTATTGAACGCGGAGCTTATTGTAGTTCCCTTTGCTCTATGCTATCCCAGGCTCGTATATGATATTCTCCTGCATCATCGAAGAATATCGTACAAAGCTGCGGTGCGATTCGAAATCGGGCGCGTGATGGAAGGCGGGGATCTAGCTTAATCGATTGCCGAAATAAGTTCCAAGAACGGACGGAAAGGCGCGCAGCATCGTCGCGCCGGGTCATTCGCGATGCGATCTTGCATAACAGGCTTCCATCGGCCGAACAACACGTCCAAGGTCGTGAGCATTCTCTGATTCCCTGGGTTCGATCGGCCAGCGCAGCCTCCGTCGCTCCAAATCCAGCCGAATAAGCTAGCCAGTCCGCTTCGTTCCGCTCTGCTCCGTTGGTCCCCGTGGCGTTACTTCACACGGCCAATTATTACGAATATCAAATTGGCCGGGCGCGGACGATCCCGTGGGGAATGGAGAAAGAGGATAGAGCTAGTGGGGCGCGAAGGAATACATATACGCTGACGTGGTCGCGGCGTTCGTCTCGTCATTATTCCCGACGGGACGTTGCATAACACGGCCGTTTCTGTGAACTCCGATGGCCAGGCCGATGCGGCTTCCTCTCTTTCTCCGGCTGGCAGCGGTTGCTCGATCGGCGTTTCGCCGTTTCGCGCGTGCACCAGCGAATCCTGCCGCTCGCGCCCCGCGGAGGGACCAGGCTAGTCACCGCTTTCGGCCGAGTGGCTGAATTTGTCCTGCATAGGGGGCATCGGGACATTACCCGGGTGACCTTGGCTGGTGCGGACTGCGACGCCCGACGCTGTTTGTGCAGCGCCGCTCGAGCATTGCACCTTGCTCTATCGCGCGAGACCCTTCCCTCCTCATCCTCCTCTTTCTCTTCACCCTTCCTTCCCCCCTTCGCTCTTTTCCTCTCACTCCTCTCTCTCTCTCTCTCTCTCTCTCTCTCTCTCTCTCTCTCTCTCTCTCTCTCTCTCTCTCTCTCTCTCTCTCTCTCTCTCTCTCTCTCTCTCTCTCTCTCTCTCTCTCTCCCTCTCCCTCCCTCCCTCCCTCTCGCTCGCCGTCGGCCTCCGTCCGTCTCTGCCCGTCTCACTCGGTCCCCGGACCAGCTGCCGCAGCTTTCTCTGTTCCGCCCGGCCGAGCATCTCCTCCCACGGTCGCCTCTCCGTTTATCGAGCAGGCGTGGGCAGCTCTGGACGCGGCCGACTCTCGATTACGGGACGACCCGGCCTGCTCCCTGCCTTGGATCGGATCATCCAGCAGTTTCGGGGCCCTCTAAGCTCCCTTGGGCCCTCTGCTTAGGCCCCTGACCGGTTTCTATGCAGCCGTTGGCCTGCGCTGCGCGGGCCCGCTGGCAGATTCGGTGGAGGGGGCTCGCCGATCGTGTGTCGGGAGCTTTGGACCCTCGCGGGCACTTTCAAACGCAATTTTGCTATGTATGTGTGTATGTTGCTTGAAAGGGTACAGGGTGAGGATTATTGCTCTGTGGTAATGGAGCCTCAAAGAGAGACATTGGATATCTATGCTGGTTAGATATCTGCACCTTTTCTCCCGCAATCAGCTAATCCTTCAAGGCGGTTCGAAGGAGATAAGACAAAAGCTCGTTAGTTGGGGATTCCATCGTACACGGTCAGGGGAAGGAAAGTGTCGCGAGATGATGAGGGTCCTCGGCTCGCAGGCCTAGAGGTATCATCGCGAACCCCCTGGAAGACAACAGGCCAGCCTTTGGTACCCGGTGATCTCACTTTCGGGGAATGCCGTCTGAACGTTTCGCCAAAGTGCATCGTTCGTTGTCGCGACGGCGATATCGACCTCGCGTATCTACGCGATGCGACAAGCGCGGCAATCTCCGCGAAAATTAATCCGCTGGGATCGTCGACCAAGCTGCGCAGCTTTCGCTGTGCGACACAGTTGGATCTTTCCGCAGACGACCTAGCGGATATCGCGAGGGGTCGTCATCCAATGGTTGCATTCTTCGCAGCCTCTCAAAGCTGCATAACTCATCGATACATTTGGCGAAGGTCCAGTTGAATCGCACCTGAGGTTTTCGAGCCGCAACGTTTGCTTAACGAAGGCCAGGGGACGCCGTGAGATAGGGTAGGGGAGACCGGGGCAGATTATAACATAAAAAGTTTTCATTTTTTTTTTCTCGAAAGTGTTTTCTTCAGTTGGGACATTCCATGTGAACTCGGGCAGATTTCGGAGTAAGTTTTCGTAGATTGCAGAAATTTCAATATGTTGTGGTTTTTAGTGATATTTCAACGTACTTCAAAGGATTTTTCAACATTTTGAAAAATGGCGATTTCACAGCTGTTTGAAGTTGTGCTAACTTTTTTTCAATACATTATAGCTATGGAAGTAGTAAACGGATGGACATGAGCTTTACGGTGCTTAAAGAGAAGACATTGACGTTTTAAGAAAAAATTATTTCAGTTTAAAAAAAAATTTCAACTATTTTTGTGCAATTATTTTAAACAAATGCTGGTTTTTAACATCGGGTGCGATTATAAAAATCTGAAAAAAAGGGATAATATAGTTATATCCTTCCCCTGGATGGGCAAATTTTAAAAAATATGGACATTTTAAAATTAGCCCTGTAAAAATTGCCGATAGTTGACGCTGCGTCAAATCACACCGGCTCGACTGGCTGAGCCGTGCGGTACTCGCAGCAGCCAAGCGGCTATATCTGCTATTCTTATACAGTGTTCTCGAATATGGTAAGTATTTGTAAAAAATTGAAGAAGGAAAACTTTTATTGTTTATTATACACAACATCATACGGTAACTCAATTATTGGTGTTCGCAATATTTTCCTTGAAACGAAGGTGACCCTCAGTTTTTTAAATGGAATGCTATATATTTGATTATCCAATATGAAAGCGACTGTCAAGACAAATTCAACCATATGGTATACTATGACTTTCAAGGCTACACATGGTTAGGAATGAAATAAATATATCGAACTATCTATCTAGTAGATTGAATTTCATCTTTCATTCCTAACCATGTGTAGTCTTGAAGGTCATAGTATAACATATGATTGAATTTGTCTTGACAGTCGTTTTTATATTGGATAATCAAATATACACCATTCCATTTAAAAAATTCAGGGTCACCTTCGTTTCAAGGAAAATATTGCGAACACCAAAAATTGAGTTACCGTATTATGTTGTGTATAAAAAATAGTAAAAGTTCTCCTTCTTCAGTTTTTTACGGATACTTACTATATTTGAGAACACTGTATAAGAATAGCAGATATAGCCCCTTGGCCGCAGCGAGTACCGCAGGGCTCAGCCAGTCGAGCCGGTGTGATTTGACGCAGCGTCAACTTCTGACAATTTTTACAGGGCCAATTTTAAAATGTCCATATTTTTGAAAATTTGTCCATCAAGGGGAAGGATAGAACTATATTCTCCTTTTTTTCACGTTTCTATAATCGTGCCCGATGTTAAAAACCTGCATTTGTTTAAAATAATTGCACAAAAATGGTTCAAATTTTTTTTTTTTAACTGAATTAATTTTTTCTTGAAACTTCAATGCCTTCTCTTTAAGCACCGGAAAACTCATCTCCATCCGTTTACTATTTCCATAGCTATAACGTATTGAAAAAAAGTTAGCATTTAACTTCAAACAGCTGTAAAATCGGCATTTTTCAAAATTTTAAAAAATCCTTCGAGGTACGTTTAAATATCACTAAAGACTACAACATATTCAAATTTCAGCAATCTACGAAAACTTACTCCGAAATCTGTCCGAGTTCGCATGGAATGTCCCAATCAGGAAATAATTTGCGTGATTTACCAGTTACATATGTGGTGAACGGATTGCGTGAAAGTACGTAACAAAAACTTGAACACTTAGCCATCTAGCTTCATCTTAAACAAATCTGAAACTTTGTTACAATGTGCCCCAGTCCGGGGTAAATTGTAACACATCTGTTTTACTTATTTCAATACAAATATGAACACAAATAAACATTTCTAAAAAATATAAATGAAAATACAGATCATTATTAAACATTTGATATACATGAGTTACACAATCATTGCTTATTCATCTGGTTCTATCAAAATCTTCTTCTCCGCTTTCTTTATTTTGCCTTTATACTTTTTTCTACTTTTTGGATTCTCGATTGTTCTGTTGTTCGTCTAGCCTGTCTAGAGCATCTTTTTCCGATGTCTCAGCAAATAGCTCGTTTTATCACCATTTAGAGCGGAGTAAGTAGTAACGTGGTACAATTTACCCCGACCTTGAATTTTTGCGTTTTATCTCAGCAAACGAGAAACTAAACATCACATTACTAAAATGCGTACACATTATAATAAACCAATGTATGTACTGATTCGTTTGCGACAAAGAAGCAAAAATTCAAACGGTTTATAATGACGGTTAATTGAAATAAAAGTTCTAAGACAACATTTACTTACGTGCTCTAAATACTAAAGTTCTGGGCTATAACCACAAAATGAATACACAATGCTCGTTTGTGCCATTAAAACCGACGGTGTTAATATCGTCAAGCAGCTCTCGCATGCTATGGGTTACCAGATTTGTCGTTCAAAAGATTTTACTTATGTTACAATTTACCCCGTGTGACAACCTACCCCGGTCTCCCGTATCCCGAAATACCTAAATGGTGAAAAGAAGACGGACGCGCGGATCGATCGCAGCGCTAGGTTTTCCTGGTGTGAGGCAATCGTGCGTCCGACAAATTGAGGAAACAAGGCGATCGGGCGAACGTATCGCGTGTGCAACCACCGTGGTTCCATCGGCTGGTCGATCTCCGCGAATCCCGTCACAATAAACCGCGCCGCCAGACGGTTACGCAATCGCTGGCCAATTAATCACGATCACGATCGGCTTTTCGAGTTCATCCGCCGCTCCTTCGGTGTCTGATTCGATTCCATCGACTAGCTAATTGTTTTCCGCCAATGGTCGTTATCAGTGGACGCGCGATGGTCCCCCTGGGTCTGGCTCAATTAAGCGCAAACAGCCACGAACGCTCTAATAAAGGCGACCTCCGCGCGGCCGTTGCTCCAAGCGCGTACGCTAGCAACGTGCCGCAATATCGAACGCAACGGCGTATTCTGTTTACTTCTGTTACCTACTTCCATCTTTCTCGATAGAAATAATTAGGAATAAAGCTGCTATAATCAGTTGCGAATGCCCGCACGGGTGTTAGGGAAAGTGGTGTGTGAAAATTGCGAGCGGGAGATAGCGAGACACTTGGTGTCCACGTGTTGCTGCATCGCTCGCGAAAAATATTTGTCTTGGTTGGTCTTCCGAGCTCGTCCTTGTTCGAGACGGTATTTATCGTCGGTGAGTTACGTGGCTCGAGAAGCCTCCGCGGACGTGCTCGCCGGAGATAAAGAATTCCGTGGTCCCGTCGAATAGCTGCTAATCAGCGTTAAATAAGCAAGAGCGCGACACGTCGCATCGGGCAGAGGTTTACATGCGTTTTAAGCGGCCGGGAACGGTGGGACGATGAACCCGTGACTGTTTTTCGCGCGACAAAAGCGCAATCAATCTTGCGGCAGTCCAGCCGGCGCGTAATTTTAGAAAGCGGCCTTATGGCATCGGCCGCGCTCAATTAATGCAACGAATAATCCCGAGATAACGGCTGAAAACATGGTTGCTGTCGCCGATACGGTTCCCGGTAACGTTATCGACGACGTTTTTCAGAGAAACGCTCGTCGCATTAGTGGGTGCAACGCTGACGCTCGATAATTTCGCGTCGCGCCTCCTTATCGCCCGGCTTAACTGATTTCGACGCGGAAGGCAGACGGTCGCGCGCGAAAAACAATCGCGCGCTGCGGGAAAACAGCGTCGCAAGGGGATTACGCGCTATTTGAAGCGCGTCGTAATTCGTTTAACGTGGAATTACCGTCGATACACTTTGCAAGTGCGCGCCTCTGCGTCCATTGGCCGATCCATCACCGGCACGGCGCAGAAAAATACAGGATTATGTCTGGCCTTACGCCTTTGGCCGTCCGAACACGTTCTACGCGTTATTATTCCGGCGAGAAAAAGATTTCCGAATCAAAGAACCCGTTGTCCGCTGGTGAGAACAACAACAGTGATATCAGCTTCGTTCAGCTACGATTCGCGTGGCAGTGCGCAAGTGCGCGGTGGGTGGAGGAAGCATAGAAACCAGGGGGATCCTAGAAATCGTAGGGTAAATCCGGGAGACCCGGTCGACCTAATATAAAAAGGCTATTAAAACTAATATAGATATTACTTATTTTATTAGAACAAACCTATATGTTCAGAATTTCATGCTGATTCAGAAAAACTATTTACTGTAAATCGGGTTGAAAACTGAAGTCATGACATCTGACCACCTCCCCCGAGGTGCCGGGCGAAATGGTTTTCGTCGTTGGCAGAGACCACTCACATAATTATTCATGGAAAATTAACAAATGATAAAGCAAAATTATTTATGAGTGAATACGACTACAGATTCATTGATATTTAATTTGTTTACGCTAAACAAGTAAAGAACACATCAAAGAGAAAGTGAACTATCTACTGGCGATTAGCAAGGCAAATCAATACAAAAGCGAATAAATAAATTAAATAAACAAAAATAATAATAATATAATAATAAAAATTTAAAAAATCATAACTCGACCATCTCTCCTTTCTGCAGCGTGAGATGGTCTTCTCGTTAGCTTTTAGTGGTAGAATTAATATGGGCAAATACTTTGGCTGCATTGTCCCTCAATGTCTCTACTATCTTATTATCCCAAACATTAAACGAAAATAAACTTAGAAGTATATTTTAAAAGACGATTCTGTACACCGCTGTTTGACAAAAGAGGTGAAATGTAACCTCAATTTACCTTTTATAGCCTATAAATCCAGAAAAACACAGAAGGAAGCGAAATTGTGGTATTCATTCAACAGTTTGGCTTCTAGAGAAGTAATTGGACTGCACTTTCACGCATTTTTACGTATAGACTCGACCAACTTTCCGGCCCGACCGCGTCTCCCGGATTTACCCCAGGGGTTGAGGAAAGGCATACCGGGCCCGAGGGGGGCGGATTTGGCGGCTCGTAGCCGCACGCCGTCCAATTTCGCAGCCCTCGAAGCGGCACCCCCGTCGCGAATAAATTTAATTGCCCGGGCGCGTGGGATCGCGCGATCTAGACGTTTAAATGGCCGAAGGGGGCTCGACGGGGTGACGGAGGCATTCCACCGCGTTGAACTTTTTCGTTGCCGGTCGATGCGGCGGAAAAGGTTGGGGCCCTGTGTCTCGAGCCACTGGCCGTCGAGATTTACCACGAACCGAGAGAGCCCCGTCCTTCTCGGCGAGCTTTGAACCGGGGCCTGTAACCTCGGTCGTTCTCTCCTCTACGGTCGCGCCTTTCGGCCTCCCTGCCACCCCCCCCCCCCGCTCCCCCCCCCCCGCCCTCGCCCTTCCAACCCCTTGGTGCCCGCGGTTGGTAGCGAGTAGCGAGCGACTGGCCACGAGCCTCCTAACGTCTCTCTTCGGCGAATCTTCCCCGGGGCGAGATGTTACCGAGAAGACACCCGTACGGGGGAGCAGTCGCAGCGAAGAGAGAAGGGCAGGGCCTCGCTCGCGCGTTCCCAGCTTATAGCGCGTATTTATAAATATGCCGCGGCGGTTCATGCCCGCGGACGGACCTTCGGCGACGCGACGCCGGTGTTGTTCAACGGCCACGACGAGCACGGAGAAGAAGACGAAGATGATGGCGACGGCGACGGCGGGCAGGACGAGAGGATGAAAAGGAGGCGGTCGGGACGGGACGCGAGCCGCCGACGTCGCTCCAGACTTATTCCAGGCTCACAAATACAAGGTCAGCCGGCCACCGCTCCAGTGCAGTGGTACTAACCTCGTCCGGCGTCCGCCGCCCCTTCCCCCCCGGCACCGTCCCTCCGCTCTTCGTCAACAGAATGAGAAACGGCATTCTGCTGCCGTTCCGCTCCTCCGTCCCTCCCGACAGCCATCAACCTTTTTACTCGCGCCGCGCGCACCAATCTTTTTTATTGCCCTTCCTGTTTATCGTTCTTGCGCCACGACTCTTGCACCCGCGACGCCCTGTTACGCGATTATGCAACCGGGTTAGCTCTAGCTTAAGAGCTGGCTTCCGAGTAGGGGCGGGGGGGGGGTGGTGGGGGGGGGGGGGGAGGAACACTTGAGCACTCTGCCGCGTCTGTGCACTGGGATCCAGAATCGGCGATCTAGACTCCGGAGTTGTTCCAACCTAGGATTACTTGGAATTGAAGTGATGTTAATCGTGCCTCTGCGAGGTGAAGGGGCATTTAATGGTTGGGTGGCTGGAGTGGTTGCGCGCCGTCTAACTGGAACTAACTCTCGGCAACCGTCCAGAAATATCGGCCGACCGCTTGCATCGGGCCAGGCTCGCCCCTGGCGCATATTTACAAGGCCATCCGGTCACCGATCCAATGCTACTAACCCGAACCCCTGCCTTCCTCCCCTTCGAAACATCCTGTGCCGTGTGCCGTGTGCCCTGCTCCACGCGGACTCCTCGCTCCTCTTCTCCCGCAGCGCCGGGACAACGGCCTTCCTCTTGTTCCCCGCTTATCTCGCCCATCGTTCCCCCGTGCTCGCGCACTTGGACGCGTTCTGCCTCTAACCACCTACGTGCTCTCCGTGTCGGGCAACGAGAATGCGATTATGCAACTAACCGCACCGCCTGCCTCTTATATCAGAGGATGCGCCTGCTGCCGGTAGCGTTGCCTCCCTGGATCCTCGGGCCACGCTCAACTATTCCAACCATCTAGCTCTATTCGCAACTCCCCGTCGGGCACTCGTAGGCGATCGCAAAATTGCCGGCGGGAAGCAAGAAGCGCGCGGGCGCGGGCGCGTGCGCGGGCCTAATCGCGCTACTCTTGAACTTGCAAAAAACGTCCTTTGCGAAAGTTGTTTGGCTCGAAGCGGCCGTCTCGACCGATAGCGGGCGAAAACGATGCCAAGGTCGCGTATCTTTGGGAGATTTCAAAGTCATCGGCGCGGTTGACACCCGCGTGGGATTCAACGACCCGTAATCGCGTGATCTTCGGGTAACCTTGCGCTCGGCAAGATCCCGATATTCCCGGGAACCTGGTGATGCAACGGTTATGAAATTGTAACAAACAAATCTGGTCGATTGATAAACTCATTGAGGACCGGCTGACTTACCTACTCCGGTCCCTCGCGAGTCTTCGTGGCAAAGCGGCCGGATTTTCTGCTAGGGGACCCACTCCCGAGCGAACGGAGCCGCGAGCCGTTCCCAATCCAACGTCCCCGAGACGTTCGATCGATCGGTTAGCGAAAGCTGGCCGCACCTACTCCAACTCTCGCGCCATGCACCTCGGACGTAACGAAAGGAGGTTCGCTAGCTCGACGACGCTCCGTCGTTGTCTGCTGCTTTTATTTGCGCTTTGATAAACGATATCTGCGCCCGCTAATTTCGGAGACGTCTAGATAGGCATCTCTCTCCGCCTCCGTCCAGACGGGGACACGAAAATAAGTCTGGCATGGGTCGGGTGCGTTGCTCGTGTAGCACGCGTATCGTCGATATCGTCGCGACGCTAGATTAATTCGGATGCAATTAATCGCCGCTCGGGTCCGGCTTATTTTTTCGAAGGCATGGGCCGTGGGCTTGGGATTACGTAAGCAGACGGGGCCGGGCCGCTTGCCATTCACCGGCCGCGCCGAAATTCGTCGAAGAATCGGCGGGCGACGCCTGATGACCGTGGCTCATCGACCTAGACGCATACGCAAGGTCATGCGGCCACTGCTCCAATGGTATTATAACCTCAACCTTCTCGTCCCCTCCTCGGCCGCCGCCTGCCACCCCTCTGTCCTCCTCCAGCCGACATTCTGTCGTTCTCTCTATCCTCCTCGTTCTCCTCGCTCTCCTCGCTCTCCTCGCACGCTCGCCGGTGTTCGCGTGTGCGAATGCGCCCTAACCGCCTACGTGACGCGGCTCTCCCTCCACCCCGCCTTGCTCCCCTCTCCCTCCCCTGGCCGTGGCGTCCCTCTTTCTTGCGCTATCCCTTCTATTCCCTTGCACCGACCGGCTTCCCTCCGATCGCCACCACTCCGCGCGCGAGTATTCGCGAGCCCTACGCGTAGCACGAGTACCGGGGAATGCAGCCGATTATGCAACTAGTTGCGCTGCTAGCTTCTTCTTGTGTCACAGGGGACGTGCTCACCCTACCTGCCTCGTAGCCAGCCTACTGCACATCCGCGGATTCACGCTCCAAGGATTTCCTTTCAGCCGTGCCGTTTGCCCTGCTTTCGGCCGTTCCGCGGCGTTTTCTGGTCCGACGGGCCTGGACGCTTTCGCGCGGGGCTCGGTGGCTATCGATTCCCAGGGGGTTACGAGGATTAATAGATAAGGATTGCGGGAATATTACTCGCTTCGATTGAGCAGTTTGAAGCGAGGACCTCGCAAAGGGTCAAGAGCACGTGATTCTTGGGGTTACTATGCTGGTCAGCCAAGTTTCAGAACTCGTGGGGCTAGGAAGTTCGGAAGTTATTACCCCCGCTCGATCGGAGGGCCAAAGCTTGATCGCTCCCTCGCCTCGAATACGAGTTTATCCCTCGTTATCGGGCGGGAAGGTTGCCGCGCGGTCGACGAGCTCGGCCACGGGACTCGTAGTTCTCCGGCACGTGAATCTCTGCCGACTAGTCGAGGATACCGCAATGATGTAACCAGTTTCTAGGCTTTCGTGTCACTCGTTGCCGGCTGTCACGGGGAACTACGAGAGACGCGCGCGGCCACGTAACTGGCCGCCAGTGAATCACCCGATTTCACGCAAACCTGTAATATCGGCTATCATCCGCTGCTCATTTATTCCTCCGTCTGCAGCGAGCCAGCAAAGTGTCGCGGCTACCTACCGTCTGGCCTCGTAATCGGAAGCAACACTCTCCTCCTCGAGAACTCCCCGTCGCCCCACAGATTTTCTCAAACACCCCCCCCCCCCCTCCCCCATTAACGTCCACATCGCGGCCAGAGCTGCGCGCAAAGGGGGTGGCTCGAGTGGACTCGAAAACAACCGTTGACTCTTACGCAACCCGGGTCGAGTATGCCCGCAATGGGGCGTTTTGGAGCGGCGGGGCGGGGAGGCTCGATACCCAGCGGCCTCTCCCTCGAGGCACTCGATTCCTGGAATGCTCTTTGTGCTGGACACTTCCCCTCCAGCCGATCCGCCCCCACCAGGACGGAGGCGTCGGAGTCCGACGACTTTGATAGCGAGAAGCCGTGGTTGTCCTCGCCGTCATCCAGGCCGTGTTGCAGCCCAGAGCCGGGGCCACGTCCCGGTCAGGTATACCCTCGTAACCCTGGCTGGTGATCGTGTCCACCCACGCGGCGACACGGCGCTCTTTGTCTCTGGGAAATTGGCCGAGCGTGCTCCATCTCCGGCCGCGAGTTCTGCAGCGGGGAGGCTGGAAGGAGACGCGGCCACTCGGGGGCAGCAGGATCGATTCGATCTTGAAGCGGTAGCCAACGCGATAGGGCCATGTAAATGCTTCTCCCCCGTGGGGAGGGAGGAATGCGCTCGTAAAACGGGAGCGTCTAGGGACGTATCTCTGACTCCGGAGAGCGTTGCTCTCCTCGCTTCTTCCGAGAACCGGCTGTTTCGGGGCGGGGGGGGGGGGGGGGGGAGGCGTAAAATCCTTGGTAGTTGGGATGCTTCGTGTACTTTTTGCCCTGTCCCTGCATCGATTGTGCCGTCGTTATTGTAACAAGCTCCCACATCTTTCGCGACGAGCTTAGGCTCGTTTACACCAGCGACTTCTCTTACTGTCAGACCCTTCCAGCCCAAAAGTCAACCCTTTCTGCCACCGTCCACCCTCGTGCGGCTGAAGTTGCTGGCCCGGAGGAGCATAGCGCCCCGAAAGCGGGAACGAAGACCGCGAGGAAAGCAGACGTGGCGGGCAGGAACGGTGGCGAAGGCGGTGGCGGTGACTACTGGTGCAGCGATCGAGCACGTCGACATCGGCAGTGGGGTGTGAGTAGTGGGGCGTCGGGATGCCTGAGGGCGGGAGGGGTTGGGCGGCGGACGCCCTTGAGCGACGGGCAATGCACCGTGCGAGGTTCAAGGCAGAGCGGCGGTTGCCGTCGCGCCGCCGCCGCCTCTCTACCGTCCTCCTCCTCTTTCTCCTCTTTCTCCTCTTTTCCCTCCGCATGCCCCCGCCATCGCTCCCTCTTCGCACGTTGCACTCTATCCTCGAACCTCCAACCTCACCCCGCCTCTCGTCACCTTCCTGCTCTTCTGCATCGCGCCTCCGCTCGCCCCCTCTCTGTCGACCCATTCTTCTCTACCCCATGGGTCTAGTTGGCGCCCCCCCACGTCCCTTTCGCCCCATTCTTCCCCGCCCCTTGTACCTCGCCACCTTGGATCTTGACCCATTTTTCCCCCGGAGAACTAGGAGACTCGATCGGGGGCCCCGCGGACAATGGGGGATGAATAGGCGAGCCGTTTGGAGGCGTTGCTCTGTTTTGGCGCGTGCAACCTGCCTCGTTTAAGGCTCCAAACCGATCGCGCGCGTCACTCCTGCTTCCCTTACGATTCCTTTGCGCAACAAACGTGAACGGTGCCAAAACACACGCGCCCCTGCCACGGGAGTGCACGTTCCTCCTGCCGTAGGGTGATCGAAGCGCGACCGCATCATCGGCCGTCGAGGTAACACGGCGAAAGCTCGCACGTGCGTAACCCCGGCCCTCCTTCGGCCTGTTTCGCGTTTGCTCGCGTAAAAAAATACGCGTAAGGGAGAGTCGGGGAATTACGAACACCTAAGGAAAAAGTTGAATAAAACAAAATATTAGAAAGGTAGTAATGTCTTTATTGCTTATATTCAAAAACATATTATGTGTTTGTATATTTCTGTAATCAACTTTAATACAATTTTAAGATAAAATCTGTTTTGAATAAAAAAACAAGACCGTTATTGTTTGTGATTTTCTATCTAGTGGCGGGTAATCACGAACACAGAGTGGGGGAATTACGAACACGACTTATTTTTTACAAAAATCACATAGGGTAGATGTACCGTTTGTGGCCATTGCACTGTTTTTTGCCATGTGCATAATTATCGCGGTTTTTTAGCTTGAAATTGCTTGCAGACACATAATTATGTGTAGAATTTCAAACCATAAACATTTTGTTTAGTATACCATCAGAAATATAAGGTTACATTTATTGCTTCCGCGAAAATTGGTAAGTGGCCACAAACGGTGAAAAATGGATTTCTTATATTTTTTAACTTTATTAATTCTTTAACGATTTCTCTAGTTAATGGTAACTTAGACATTAATAGTAAAGATAGTGTAAAATTTAGTAAAGCTTTTAGTTTCCTGATTTGAAGTACAATTTTAAAGATAATTACGATGAACGTCACTGAAATCCTTAAAGTGGCCACAAATGGTGCATCTACCCTAAATAGCCTCTAGATGTGCTCTGTCCATCACTGCAGTTTTCGTGTGCCCACTTGCTACAATTGTAGCACATTATCCAATCTTCAATTGGAGGGTCCTCGTACTTTTCCTTACAATAGATGCAGTAATATTCATCCTCGTCGTTCTCAGCGTTAACTTTCCTTTTCTTTCTTGGTACTTTTTCTTCTGTCTGCCTCCTTGTTTTCTCTTGAAAACCTTTAAAAATCTTCACTGCTTTACTTCTAGTCAGTCTTTTGGTCATTTCTTTGGTTTGCTTCTGGATTTCATACTTCCTATCTTTTTTCCGTTTTTGTTTCTTCCAGGACCTCTTTCATGGGAGAGCTAGTTAAAATCGTTGAATGTTTTTTCTTAATATTCCGTTTAGCAGATTTTTTTAGATAATATCGGAGAGTGGAATCGACGAATCAAGTGAAGGACCTGGTTGGTTCAACGAAGGTTGTATATCAGTCATTGCTGAGTTTGAAAATTCTTAGAAGTAACGAGATTGTTAAGCAGTTCTTTTTTAAATTTGTCGGGGCTTAACGGACATATTCCTGCAGTTTTAAAACCATTTGCTGCCTTTTCAACATTACTACAGCGATTGAAAGCTTTGGTGAATAATTCGACGATATTATATTGGGTAATTGCTCGCCCCGGATACCCAGCCATATACAATTCATATTCTCGATTATAAGCACACTTTACAGGACTAAAGAATGTTAAATCTAAGAGCTGCAGTCGATGCGAAGTGTGATAAGAATTATGATAAGAATCAATGCTAACGTAGCTCTCATGGTTATCTAAAATTAAAACTATGGGCTTTTCTTTGGTTGGTTTTGCAAAGGAAATGAAATGATGTAACCAATCGACAAACAAATTTTCATTAATCCACTCAGAATCGGACACAGTAGCAATCATGTTACTATTGCCCCCTCTTAATAGCTGCTCGTTCATACGTTTTCTTTTAAAAATAAAAAACGGAGGTATATATTGACCAGCAGCACTAAATGCACAAACTATTGTTGTCAAGATGTCTCTTTCACCACTCGTTGCTTTCCCGACGTGCTTCTGACCTTTACAAGCTAAAATCTTCGAATTCCGTTGTACGTTACTGATGCCAGTCTCGTCGACGTTGTAAATGCGGTCCTCTTTAAAATGGAATTGATTTTGTATTGTTTCCAGATTGTGGAAAAATAGTTTTACTTCCACTGCATTAAACGCGGTAATTCTATTTAGGGATGTAGCCTCGGGTTTTCTTAGAGAAATATTGGGATGCCTTTTGATAAATCCATAATACCAGTCTTTACCGGCCATATGTGTAGTTTTGTTGAAACAGTGTGCCAATTTATTTTGTTCCGCAAATTGGAATGCAATTTTTCGCAACATTTTAGTAGTCAGCCCATAAAACAACTTGCTACATTTCAAAATATTCTCCTCTAATTCCATTTCTTGATGTTCTCTGAATAGTGGTTTTCTACCACATTTGGGTTGTCTTATAATGGATTTTTTCATATGATCAAATATTGTCGTTTTAGGAACCGAATAAATTGCTGCTGCTTTGACAAAAGTTAATTTGTTGTTCCTGATATCTTCTATAGCTTTTTGCAAGCTCACCAAACCATACGTCGTTTCTGTTTTTCGCTTGTAATTGCGTGGCATCTAAACATCGTAACAAATGAAATCAAAATGGATAATTATAATACTCTTTAGTTCGAAGCACGGGGTAATGACAAACGAGAGGGGGTAATGTCGAAGGTTCGAGATTGACCCACACAAGCCGTTCGTCAATGCCCCATAAGGTGAAAAACAAAAACAGTAGAAAAAAAGTTAGGTTAGGAACATCAAATAGAAAAAACGTTGGTGTTAAATTAATCCTTGATTTGTACTTTTTGTGTTCCTGGACATTAGTATTGAGATAATTATAAATACAAAAGCTACACCTACTTTAATTTGTCAGAAAATTATATGAAAATAGACAAAAATCAGCAACAGTGTTTATTTTGAGCAGCGTGCGCGTCAACTGTTTTGCACTTACGACCCAGCATTACACGCGGCACGAGGTGTCTCGTGGCAAGGGGAGGAGTTGTTCATGTTTTTCCAACAAGATTAATTTTCGAATTCGCTATCACCCCGCGTTCGCAATTCCCCCACCCGCCCTTATATACGACCGAAGGTTACGCGCACGGAGGGGAAACGGCGGCGAGGCAGGAATGCGTTGCAACTGGAAGAAGGAGGGAACGAATCTACTACCCCCTTTGCCTCGTCTCTTCCTCCATCGTGTCGTTACACTTCCAAGACCCTCGTCGTTCCTCCTCCCCGTGGAAATCGGTCCGTTCACCGAGGAACCAGCGCTTCGCCTATCGATCCTGACACGTACACACAACGGGTACCGTGCTATTCCGCGGTGATTAAGCAAACACGGCCCCCTACGTCGTGGGTCCACGGGATGACGCAGGTAAACCCAGAAATCGGGCTTCTGTCACGTTGCGGCAATGTGACCGGGAGCGAGAGGCTCTTCACCGGATCACCGACTCACGTTTCCAGCTTCGAGCCTCGAAATAGAACGATTATTTGGCCCACCGGGTGCTTCGATCTCGCTCTTTGTGCTTGCACCGGCATTGGAGCATCGAACGGAACCGCCTGGTGCCCCTGGAATTGTTATTGCGTTCTCGAGACCGTTACTCTCTTTGGTTAGGACATTATACGTCTCCTAACCCCTCTAGTTACGCAGCAAGGGCAGCCAGTTAACGCGGCGCGCAACTCCTCGGGCTGTTACGCGCAGCGATCCAGTCAGCAGGCTCAACCGCTCCGAAACAGTTGTAGGTATCGAGGAAAAGAAAGAGCGCGCCGGCTCGGTCGCGTCGAGGTATTCGGCGAAGGTGCAGTATATTTCGAGCGGCGACGCGCTTAGTCGAAGGTCGAAATCGTAATCCCGCGGTGGAGCGGGGCTGGTTTCAAGTTCACGGCTCCGCGGAGCCAGTGGAAGACGGTTCGAGCGGAGGAGTGGCTTCGTCCCGTCGCCGACCGGCGAATTCGTCATCGAAATTTCTGGAACAGGCAGAGAGCGGAGGCTGGCATAGCGATCTCTCTCCTCCTCGCTCTCACCGCGGAGGCTGCGGATACTGCGAAGAGCGCGTTGGCCCGGGCTCGTCCGGTCTATGACTCAGGAATGACCCTCGTTGAACCGCGGCCGAAATGCATCGCGTCGCGAGCCACCGCCGGACGAAAGCGAAATCCGCCGCGCGTTTTTAGCCACGGCGAACCCGAAAATATCGCGCGGTTGTCGGCTCGCTGCCTCTCGCTTCGCCGCTTTTCCCCAGCTCGAGCCACCGAAACTCAACTTTTCTTGGCAACTACGGTCGACTCAAAATGGGGACCATGATGGATGGTGGAGTTGTCATCGTAGAGACTTGTATCTCATTCGATTGGCGAGGGGTGCTTTGTGGCTGATCTGAAGGGGTGGTCCCATCCAAGGGCTCTGAAATAGGAAATGAATTTCACGTACTAAGGCATTCGATGCACCTTACTCGATTCACCCTCCATCGCTATCGACACAGCTCAGCCCAGAATTATCCGTTCCACACTTAGGGATCGATCGACCAAGACGTTCGTTTATTATCGACGGGTGGCAGCGTGGGGTTAGCTTCAGTGGCCCCAGTCGCTGCATGGAAATTTGAAATACGGCTTTCCAGCTCTTTAACTTTCGCCCGGTTGCTCTCCATCCCGGCAAGCCGCTACGCCTTTGAAATCTCGAATTTCAATCGAAAGTCCGTTGCCCCCGCTAAACTTAACTCATTGCCCGTACGGCTGCATCGCTTCCGGCCGTTCAGACATTTTTCCCGAAATTTCGCGCAACGCGTTCAGTCGTCGACCTCTTCGAGGCCACGTGCACTCCGTTGCCAGACCCCTCGAGCCTGTTGGCGCAATTTTCTTTGCGAAAATCTCCATTCTCCAATCCTCCTGGTCAAATCTTGCGAGCATCGATTCCCATAAAAAATGTTCCACCTCTTAGGGACAAGGGTAATCACGCGAAGGGCCCGATGCTATGTGTAACATTGTTACGAGCCGGGGCTCGACGCACCGCGCGCAATATTTCGTCTCGCCGCGGCGCGTTTCGTAACCCCGCAACGAAAAGGTTAGCTAAATGTCTGCGGAGATTATTGCAACGGATTAGATTGTCTTGCACAACTGTCTATCGCGTAATAAATGAATTTTTTCGCGGTCGTTACGCGGGGAGGGGGGGGGGGAGGGGGGAGGGGGGAAACGTTCCCCGTCAGCTTCTGACAGCCAAAGATACGAGCGGCCTGGTGTCGTAACGTATCCGCCGTAATACCGGATCTCTACGCGCGATTAAGGCGCCTGCACACCGGGCCGAGCACGCTCGATCGTTCCAATCAGCTGGGACATCAGCTAGCAATTAGAGCGAAGGCACCGTAATGCCAAATTCCTAAAACAATGACGTACCACGAGTCGCCTAACGTCCCGAGGAACGTTACCCGAGGATCATCGGTCAACTAGCCTCTCATTGTCTGTTGCCGCGTCCAAGAATCGCGCGCACGTCGATTCTATTCGTGGCGCGCTATAAATCTCGCGGAACAGAGAAATCCTTTTCTCCTCTCCTCCGAGAACGACTGTTACGCGAGTGGTTGTCGACGGCGTTCCAGTGAAACCGATCGGCGCGCGAATAGCGGGAGAGTCGGGGCGACGGCTGGCCGGAGAGCGAGACGGCTGGTTGTGCGTGGGCCTTTAAGCGCGAAAGAAGGTGTATCCCGTATCCGAGCTTGGTAGGGAAGCCGTTAATTCTTGTGCTTTGACATTAGCGACGTGCTCGCTTGCCTCGCCGCCGTACTTTATTTCGCAGTCGGTAAATCGTAAAACGTTAAGGCAGCCGAAGACATCGTTCCGCGGCTACTATACCATCTATGTATCATGTTATTCCCGGGCTTGTACGCCGCGACGCCCCGCGCCGCTTCTGTGCAGGCCAAATTAATGGCTTTATCCGCGGAACACGCCTTGGGCCGTTCCACGGCGATCAGGTCGTCGGCTGGGCACCGGGTATGGACCTTCGAAAGGTCCCATGTCTCGCGGCCTTCGTTGGCTCGCGAATGGACGCGATATTGGACCTCGAAACCTTGCCCGAGCTGCTGATAGCACCTTGCAGGTCCTTGGCAACTTTATCTGCGCCGAGAATTTATCGAGGGCACTTGGAACCCGTACAGTCATTCTCAGTTTCAGAGCTGCAGGACTTTGAAAGAGATTCGTCAAGGTGCTCGGAACTTGTGACTCGAATCGGTACACAATGCTCCTCCAGGCACGTACTCGATTATCGCGCGCGAGTTGGAGCAATCGTCTCCAGGAGTCATTGCCACGCAACGGCAACGTGACGGTGCCCCAGTATCAATGACTAGCACCGCGAAGGAAAACGCTCGCTACGCGTGTTCGCGGAAGAAGCGATTTGAATTTGTACAGCACAGTGCACACTAAAAGAGAATTTTATTTTTCAAATTTTGAAAGTTTAAATCCTTCTCAAACACTTCTTATTTATGAACGCGAAGAAAGAAATTCAAATTTTTATTTTCGAGGATTATTTTTTATACATTTAAGGCGGGGCATATACTGAGATATCCCAAAAAGATATTTTTTTTCTTCATATTTTCAGTTTTTAATATGTCATGAATGTTTCCTGAAAATTAGGGACCAAAATTCGCGAGAACATCGAACATACAGACATTAGAAGTGAGCTATGCTCATTGGTGACAGAGACGTAACAGCATTAACCTTTAAGGTTGAAAATAATAAAAAATATATAAAAAAAATTTTATGTTAAACGATTTTATTAAAAATGCACTAAAAACTAAAAAATAATTATTTTCTTGTACTGCAATTTAATAGTGTTTTTCACTTTAAATAAAATCGTGGAGCAGGATTTTTCATAACAGGATATTAATCAATTTAATACAGCATCAAGTGTCGAAATGAATTTGTTGTGAGATACCCTGCTCCACGATTTGATTTGAAGTGAAAAACACCATCCAAATTGCAGTACAAGAAAAGAATTATTTTTTAGTTTTTAGTGCATTTTTAATAAAATCGTTTAACATAAAATTTTTTTTTTATATATATTTTATTTTCAAGCTTTTAGTGTTTAAGGATTTACATTTCGCAGCTCAGACTTCTTTAGAAATATCTTTTATTTAATTTCAAATCGCGATGCGACTACTTAGCGACCCGAACGATTTGCAGCGGCTTCTTTGTCGTTTTTGTAAAGAACGCGAGTGGCTGATTTCAATTCGTTTGGATTTGTGGTTATGGGTTATATTTATTGACGACTGGGTAATTTTTTCACCCGCTAGGGTTAATTTTTTTTTTAAATATTGTATTGTCATCCAAACTACGCACGCCTGTAAAGTTTCAAGACAATTGGATAGTTGGAAGTGGGTTAAATTTGAGTTGCCAGATTTAAACCATACATACAAACATACATACAAACAAACACACAGAGGATCGAAGCTGAATAAAATCGTTTAAAAATACACATTTCTTTTAGTCTTCATAAATAAGAAATGTTCGATAGACATTTAAATTTTCAAAATTGAAAAGAAAAATCGTACATGAAATCTTTCACTTTTTAGGCAATTAAAAAGAAACTATGAATCAAATAAATAATCCGTGCTGTCAAGAAACTGAGTAATGGTGTATCATATAGCCTTGCAAAATTTGAGGTAAATCGGTTGAATAGTGTTTGAATAATCGTGGGTAACATATTTGAAAATCATGATTTCGAGAAAAATGCATTTGAATACCTCACTTCTGATGTCTATACCTTCGATATTTTTGCACATTTCGGTCCCAAATTTTCAGGAAACATTCATGACATATTAAACTTTCAAACTTTGAAAAATATTTTTTTTTTAGTTTTTCGAACTTTTTTCGAAAACCGTTTGCCGCAGGAGAAAAACAGAAAATATGCTCCTTGTCTGGATCTACAACTTTTGTTTGGCATACTTTTTTATGTAATCAATAACTTGGAGGATATTATATAAAATCAACTTTGTGAGCGGTTAAATAATTATTCAAATGTTCAAGGGCCCAGGGGCACCTTTTCCCGTTATCCGATCGGGCTCGAACTTTACACAGATTTTTTTTGTTCTTATTTCGAACTATTCTGGGCGGTGCCGTGAAGAGAATTCAAAAGTCGAAAATAAGAGCCACCCTGGTGTAAGTACACAGACACCTTTGCGTCAATCTCTTCCCCTTCTTCGCCCTTCTGCCAGATTGACCCCGGCGTAAACCGTCGGCCGGAAGTCGTTTGTCCTTTATTAAAATGTGGCAGTAAATCTGTTGACGGTGACACTAGCATGTTCAATTCGCGGCGAATGTCTTCCGCGAAAGTCCGTTTAATAAAGGCGAAGCGGGGGAGAAGGCTAACCGAGACTTTTCATATTAACGATCATTTAAACGAAGAATTAAAATATCGGATGGCGCGATCGTCGGGCCACGTAGGGAACGCGAGCGGCGATTCGCGGATTCGCGTGACACCCTTCCAACCGCTCCACCTTTCTCCCGCTCAACGACCACTGTTTAACTCAATCGTTCATGTGAATTGTATAACAGAATAAAGCGTTAAAAATCTTTGCCGGCCTGACATTTCTCGGGGGGGGGGGGGGGTGGCGGAGCGATAAAGTGTTATTATCGTAATTGCTCCTCGTCCGCGGATGTGCGGCCGCATTTTAAGGGCAATTAAATTAATTAGCTGGTCGAACGTACGTCGGACCACTTTCCTGTTTTCCCCGCACTGTTTCCGAAACAATCGTCGAGCTTCACGCGTGGAAATGCAGATTTCCATGAAATGCGCAATTTTATTGCGCGGCCATCCGGCGGAGGGATCGTTAAACGTTAGTTTTTCGCGAATCGTTCGACGTTTAATGCTCGGGGGCAGTACATTAATCGGCATCGTAAAAGCTCGACAATGGAATTCCTTCGATGCCGCGTATGTGTACCGGGTCTCGAGGGACACGGGAGGCTCCTCTCGTTCGCGAAAGGGCACCCCTCGGATGTTTACGCGTTATCGTGACAGACAGCAATTACGCGGCTGCATTGTCTTCTCACCTCTGGCTGTTTGGCCGTTACTTACGTGACGGGACTCGTTGCGTGTGGCAAGTGAGCGGTAACAAAGAAAACGGAAACGCGGCCGTGTATAATTAAATCCCCGCGGGATGGTCCGCCGTTGGACGCGAAATCGAGTGTGCGCGCGGCGAGCTTAATCGACGACAGACGTAATTGCGTTACTCCTGCCGAAGCACGTTAAAGCGTTAAAAATCGAGGCGAATATCGCGGTCGATCCTCGGGATCGCCGGTCGACTTGGACCGGCCAAAAAGCTGCACGCTTTTTTGCACAGAGGTTGCCCAGTGACGCGGCGAATTCGCCGTCTGGGTCTCTTTGTTTTTGCGCCGGGCTTCATTAATCTTCTTCAGAGATTCTAAGCGTTGCTTGATACAAAGAAATCTAAAAGCCGCATAAATCTTGGAGCCGCCGTCACGCTCGTCCTCGCTTCGCGTACTATTTTCTCCCGGTTCCTCCGCCGTGAAAAAATGCAGAAAGCGATGTCCCTCGTCGTTGGACCAGACTGAATTATCTTCACCAGCGCTTCTTCATCAAATAGTAGCGCTTTGCGTGTTCGCGTCACATTGTTAGACAATAAAGGGCACTCGACATCTCGCGCTGCATCATCCGCGAGTCTCACAGACCGAATCCTTCGAGGTGACTACGATTGGCAGTTAGAAAGGGCGAAGGGCTGGCTCCTGCTTCCTAAGGACGGTCCCAAGAAATTATTACCCGATCAGAGGGAAACGTCTTGGCGAATTGGGCGGCAGGAGGAATTCCTCTGTCCGCGAAAGATCCGGATTTAGTTTCGCCAGGGGCGAGAGAGAGGGAGGAGCTGGCTTCGGGGAAGAAGAGAGAGAGAGAGGAAGACGCGAAAACGAGCATGAGAGGCCCGTGGAGGAGAGCGCGAGGGAGAGGAAGAGGGAGAGGACATCGGGCCGGTGCACCGTGGAAGCAGATGCGAGCGAGCTTTATTGGGAGCGTCTGGCTTCGCTGCAGTTTGGCCGTCCGTGACTACGAGACTCCGAAGGTCCCTGGAACGTTGACCATTCGGCTCTTAAAGGACTCTCTGCCCGTCAAGGTCACCTATTGAGTCTGTCCACTTCTTCCCTTCCTCCAGCGGCTTCGCTCGTTCTAGCGGAGCGATCCGCGAGCCCGATCGCGCCCGATCCCCGGCTCTCCTTGTCGAAACCATGAATTCCGGCGGAATTCCTGGAAAACAGCCGTTCCTTGCCCCTCGGCGGACCCGGCTCGTGTTATTTTCGCTTATGTACGCTTGGAAGCTCGAATAAATTTAAGCAGCTCGCGCTTTCGACACCTTCCAAGTGGCGAGGACCTCGCTGGAGATTCAAACGTGGGTCGACTACCTGCGCGGATCATCCAACTCCAGATCTCTTTTTACAGATCTTGAACATGCGGCCGTTATTTAGACGGCTCGGTCTCGTCACAGTGTCAGCTGGTATCATTCAAGACTCTCCTTGGGCCTCACCCCCGTCGAGTCGTAATTTGATGGAAAATTTAAAGTGGCAAGGTTACGCGGCGTGCTTTACACGCGACAGAAACGATTACTCTGTCCACGGGTCTGCTGAAAGCAACGTCACTGGCACGCTGCACTTATTGTTAGCATCTCCGTCGATGAGTCCTGCACACAGCCTCGTCCTTGGGCATTTTTTCACGAATACGCGCGGCTGCTTCGATCGGAATCGAGCCCCACCGGCCACGCACAGCCACGGCACGCCGATTGTCCTCGAAAAGGAGATGTAATAAAGATAATTATATTCCAGCGCTCGGGGCTGACGTCAGTATCGTTGGTCGATTACACGGCCGCGTGTAATGCCATTTCAATAACTCTGACGTCCCTGTTTTCTTGGTCCAGTTCCCTTCGTCCTGTGTGTAGGGTAAACTCGGGTAAGTTCGTGGTACAGCTTACTCCGTGATACTTTTTCATTTATCTGTAACTCGAAATTGTCTGACTCAATTTAGATGGAACAAAATCTAACGGGCAGCGTTGATCTTCTAGTTTATGTTGTGGTGAAATAATTAGTCAATTGAAGTTAGTGTGATAGAGTTAGAGAGCATTTTCTTCCAGCAGCGCATTATTCGTGAAATTTTTCTTGCTAGTGTGAACGATCGCTTGTTTATGTATTATATGTGCTTTAGAAGATAAATGGAAAGTTCAAACTGCAGGTTAGTGGTGGTAAAAATGACACTTTAACAAGTCTTACTCTTGAATTTATCATGCAATAAGGCATCAGTGTTATTTTTGCTTATGAATAGTGACTAAATTCTTATTTTCTTTGTGCCTAAGACTGCGCTTCTGATTGCGCTGTTTGAGAAATTTTGATGGTCAATACCAGAAATAATGTTTGCTTACGTCTCAGGCATCTAACAATCATGAAACGATTGATTATACACAAAATAACAATAATATAAAGTAATATAAAATAATGTAAAATCATCGAAAATAATGTAAAATAACGTAAATTAATGTAAACTAATGTAAACTAATATAAAATAATATAAAGTAATATAAAAAAAGTAGCTGATGGCCATATCAGGGGCTAGTGCGAACTATCAGATTAACCAGAGCTATCACGGAGTAACCAGAGTATGTCATGACAACTTAATTTTGTATATTTTCAATTAAATATACTTAGTAAACTTCTGTTAACCTATTATTTGTTTCTCTGATGTCTGACCTATTATTATATTCTGGACTCACTTTCAGAATATGTATCTAAATATTAGCAGTTAATAGACAAATTCTAAAACTATCACGGACTTACCCGAGTTTTCCTACTATTAAATTAAATAGGGGAAATTAGGACAAAACCGGGTACCTGGATAAAACCGGGACGTGCTATTATTTTTAAAACGGCCTTAAATTTTGCCGCGTCGTTGCAGCGACATATTGTCACGATGAGCATTGTTTCATCAACAAAAGATTATCGTCTTACAATCATGCATAGTAAAGTTATATCGTCTTCTGTGCTTTTGAAGGCTCTGATCTAATTTTCGATAGTTAAGAAACTTTAACACTTTTGACAGTGTTCAGGTAAGTACTTTTTTGTGTGAATTATGTTAATTGTTGGATATTACAGTGTAAATAACTAAGACAGTTTGTTTGTACTTCGCCCTGGTATTGTTGATAATTCGTAATATTTACAAAATTGTATGCTGGGGCAAAGCCGTGCGGGGTAAAATCGGGTACCTGATTTTGGACAAAATGTGTATAACAAAGGAACGAAAAAGAGGAAGTTATCAACATTAAACTAAACCTTAATAAAGGACTACAACTAAAGAGAAAGAAAACGACAAAATTAAACAAAATACGGAAGGATAATGATAACAGTGGTGATGAAGACGCCGAAGACATTTGCATTTATGTCCAAGAATCCTATGGTTCATCCAAATTGAATGAAGGTTGGGGGACTGGAGAAATGGACGAATTCCGTTGTTATAGGTGCTAGAGCCAGTTTTTAGTATGGTACCCGGTTTACCCAGGCCATGGGGTAAAACCGTAAAAACGGACCATATTTTAAATTGTATTTTTTTCGTATTTGTTATTGCATTAAAAAAAACGGATATATACTATTATTTATTAAAGAGTTTATTCTAATGAATCCTAATTTCAATGTCTTTTTTACATTAATAATGTCAACGTTATGAGCTTTTATCCTTAACGTCCCGGTTTTGCCCCTACTTCCCCTACAGGTTCCCGAAAATACAGTCTCTTTTAACACGATCTACTTTGCCCAATCCTGACTGAAACCTACTCGAAGCGTGACCTAGGTCACACCCACTTCTGCTCGCGCATAATCTAGTTCCCTTAACGCGGAGCTGATCTACGCGTAGTCCGGGCAAGAAACACGATTCCGCGAAGGGAATCTCCTGTTAGCTATCGTTGACGCGCAGGAATCGCGGCGGATGGCGAGCGCGCAATCGTTTACGCTCGCCGGATCGGCGCAGGATACTTTGTTTGCCACGGTGGCATTGCAGCAGAGCTGCAGTTGGCGAGCGCGCAGTTTGCGTTGCTAATAACCGAAGGCCAAGTCAAACGCGAGTCGATGACTCCTTTCTTTCGCGGTCCCAGCTGCCTTCTGCCTTCTGCCCGGCCGTGCCATACCCGGCAAGCGTCGATCCAGGGTCGGAACGATACGCCATCCTCCATTTTTTCTGACACGACCTCCGCGGATCAGAGGCGGGTTCAGGGCCGTCGCTGCTCGCCAACCATTCCAATGAATCGAGCAACGATATCGCCCGGTGCCAGATCAAGGAAAACCAGGCGAATTTTTCTTCCTCGGAAATGGTGCCTTCGTACGATAGGTACATACTGCGGAAGCGTTGTGAACGTAGCCGTGAATAATAAGATCTATTGATGCCTCCGCCTTGGTTTGCGGCATCAGAGATTCCCAGTTGCAGTGTTGCTCAATTTTCATTCACGTTTTGATAGATCCAAGGAATCGGTTTGGAGGCAAGGCTGCGATCAGAGCTGTGGCTGATCCAGCACGACCCGTTCCCCTTGTTACACCGCGGCTAGATCAACACCAGCCGGCGCAAACGCACCGGGCGGTTCTTTCTGCGCTTTGACCCCGCGCTGAACTCACTGCCGAAACGTTGACTCGCAGGCTGAGTTCGCAGCCGATGCACATGCACGTGGCGGCGCGGGCCACGCGCAGCTGCACACCGGAAAAAGGCTCGTGGGCATTTGACAGCGCCGCGTCAACGTGCGACGGTGTTCAATCGAACGAGGTATTTCGACACCAGCCGCGTCGCCACGGTCGTATCCGCACGACACGCGCGAAATGCGAGGCGTCCAGTGACTTCTCCTTGGACGGTGTTCAGAAACAAGCCTCTAATAAACGTTCAGTCGAACAGTGGATCGCGACGTAAGTCGTAGGTCAGCTGAAACTATCATCAGGGGGAACGAAGGCCTCGAGCATCTACTAAATCGTGGTCTCCCAGGCCTCGCCGCTCAGCCACTCCGCCACCCCGTCGATCGAGGGGGAGGAGGACGAGGAGGAGGAGGAGGAAGAAAAACGCGGGTATATCGCTTCCAATTAAGATTGCAGCGAACCTTCGGTTTCGTAACGTCCAAACAAAACCGTACGAAGAAAAGTGACGAGTCGTGGGGGCGAGGGGTGCACGGGGATGCAGAAAGAGGGAGGGGGTGTGGAGAGAAAAAAGGTGGAGGAGGAACGGCGAACTAGTTAGCGCTGTCAGGAGGCTTCGTAGGGACTTGGAAGGGAGCCTGGCCTCGTACAGAAAGGGATTCGCGGTTTTCGTGGTGGGGTTGACGGGGCAATAGCGGCGAAAGGGGAAGAACCGCCGGGGTGGGGGAATGGCCGTGCAGGGAGTGGGAGGGGTGGCGGAGTGCAGCAGCCAGCGGCAGCGGCAGCAACGATGCAATTAGGCGAGTTATGCAGAATGACGTCACACTTCGAGCCGGGGTAACTGTGCTGAGTCAAGGACAGCCTACCCAAGGCCCTCTCCCCCCTCTCATCCCTCTCTATCGCTGGCCGCCTCTCTGTCTTCCTCCCTGCCCCCTCTCTTCCACCGCTGCTGCATCGAGTTTCATTTAAACATTGTTTTTCGATGCCCTTCGATTCAGATTCACTTCAGACCTCATCTTTCCCTTTCAAGTCCACCGTAATGAACATTAACTTCGTCCTCCCTTCCCCACCGTCCACCTTCTCGCCTTCCCATCCGCTTTTGCGCTTCTCCGCACGTTCGTCCGTGGTGCACATTGTCGTTAACTCGCGGCCAATCGACCGGGCGGCGCGGCGTGCGACGACAAATAAACGATCGGCCGGGAAAAGAGAAGAAAGGAGAGGTGGACGCGAGGGCCTCGTCGATTATCGTCAAGGTGATCTACGTATTAATCGAGCGGCGATGGGTGTCGCGGTGTTTCGCTTCCCTTTTTGGCAAACGGCGACGACACGTCCAGAGCGGAGCGGCCGTCCGCTGAATTTCCGCGTTTCCCTGACGGCCTGCTCGCCCGTCGCTTTAATATTAATAGCCACGGACGTTTATCCTTCGAGCCGTCGCTTTTCATTCGCCACGGCCTTCCCTCGGCCGCGCGGAATCGGCGCGCGGTTTAACCGGGAACCGAAGCAAGGCCTCCGGCGTCGACGATTCCGGTATCGCTTTATAGAGACTTTGAACAATTCGTGTAAAAGGGAAGGCGATACAGCGGGTTTAATTAACGACGCTGCGTGCCGTGAATCGCATCTCGGAGCCGCCTCTTTGTTTCCAGAAGGCGCGCGCGTCGTCGCGCATATGAAGGGGTGGGGGGGGGGAGGGGGAGGGGGAGGGGGAAAAAAGTCGTTAACAAAGCGTGCCCCTCCGGCCGTGCGAGCGTTTCCTTTATCCGAGAGTTTCGCGGGCCGAGCGGCGGCCACGTGCCGGCTCTGCAAACAATCGTGAAAACAAGGCCCGTCCACCGCGAGCACTCCATAAAAAGGCCGTTCAACTTGTTTTTCTTGCGGCCGGCCGGACATTATCGGCCCGCTGTCGCAATATGTTGCCCGTCTCGTATTTTGCGCGAGATAAATTCTTCATGGCGCCAGCCGCCAAAGAAACGCAATACCCGAAGCGTAGCATGCGCGAGCCACGTAACACAATCGCTTCCTCCTATTTCCAACACCGTTCTCGTGAAATTTTGCCGACACTTTTCCGCGGGATCCAAGTATCTGCACAGCTATCCAAACATTTCGTACGATTTCCCCTTAATGTTCGAATAATACTCGTCAATGCTCAAGTATTCCCAGCCTGGAAAGTGAAACGGCTGTTGCTTTCAGCGACACTTTTATTTTCGCACATGTTGTGGCGCCGAAAGGCCGTCTGGCTGGCGACGAACAACAGAGCCCGGGGGATTCCGCGAACCATGGGAATGGACGATAATGAGCATTCGTCCCCGTTGAAAAGCGAGCCAGCAGGTGTCGTTTGTCGATCGCGAGCGTTCTCTCGCGACACGTGGCCGATTCCATTCCGCGAACGTGACTTGGCAGAGGTTCATCGAACGTAACGAGTGTTCCAAAGGACCGGCCGTTTCGCACGTAAAAGCTGGCCCGCGAATGGAGGAACGAGGGAGATAATGTCCTTCTGTCTTTCTCAATGGAAAGCTTCTGTGCCTTGGAAATAATCCAGCCCCCATCCACTCCATCTCCTTATTCTCGATCGAGTCCGATATCAGTGGACGGTCAGTTCCGTGGAGTTTATCCAACAGTGGCAGCTATGTCGAATCCCGATGGAGATTGTTCAGAGGCCGAATGAATCTACTTTCGTGGAACGAGCGACTGCGATCGACGCGATCCGCTGAGAAAATTCACTCCGGAGGTTTCTCAGATGGCCGATTCAATTAAACATTCCGCTGTCCCGCCATTACGAGAATCTTCTAATCACCTTGGTAATCGCACCTGGCTTTCGTTACGTCACCCTCTGAGCAATCAGCCTCCGATGCAACGGATCCATCTTTGTCGTTCCTCTAATCCTCCAATGCGTACCGCTGCGATATCTATGATTATTATTATCTATCCATCGGCTTTGCGAGCAGCATCCTTGGAACAGGGGCTTCGTAGAAGCTTCTACGAACGCTGTGCCGGCTAATGTTCAATTATAACTGGAAAATATTCTTTTAAGTAACTGAACACTTTCGACGAACGATGGAGCTGTGTCTGTGCTGTACTAAACTAATTCTACTTAATAGTACTTAAGGGCTGCCTACCTGTAAGGTCTGAAAACACAAGTATTTTCGGGACTTTTCTTAAAAACTTGAAGACTTTTTTATATAAACGGTTGTATATTCGAAAGAATATATTTTAAAGTTCTTGTAGTTTTTTCCGCAATGCAATATCTAAATAAATAATGGAATTATAGACGATCTACCGGCAGCGTTTTTTTTTTATTTAAACACTTTACGGTGACCAGTGTAGCTTCTGGTTCATCGGAAATAAAAAATTCGACCAAGTTTAGTTAGTACATTAAATTATCTAGTCCTTAATCGTGGCTTTTCCATTTCCGTTGCGTAGTTTTTATTTTACAAATGAAAAATTATGAAAAATGAGAACGATTCTGTGACGAAAACGATGAAGGACTAGATAATCTAATATACTAACTAAATTCCCGCGATTTTTTGATTTCTAATGAACCAGGTGGAAATTAAAGTGGTCACCGCAAACTACTGAAGAAAAGAATCGCTGCCGGGTGATCGCTGATATTTCTTTTATTTATTTATATTTTCCATCGCAAAAATTACTACAAGTAATTTAACATGTACACTTTCGAATACATAAAGGTTTGATTAAAAAAGCCTTCTAGTTTTTTCCCCAGAAATTCGCGAATATACTTATATATTTCTTCAGACCCCACAGGTAGGAATAACCCCTTAATCACTCGAGGGGTGGACTTTGGTTAGTTTCTTTGAAAATATTGTGGAAACCAGTGTGATCGCGTAGGAATACTTGCGGCTGCTCGTCTTCGTGGCTGATGGTCTTCCCGCGAGGCCCGTCGCGCGGTTTCACAATAACGGGGCCGTTATAATCGGCTAATACGCGACGGCACGTCGGAATAGTGAAATTCTATGTCATGGACCCAGCCTTGGATTAAGCCTACGATATGTAGCCAACCCAATTATATATTTATTTACTACGTAATATCGCGCTGGCCCTGATCCGACCGCAGCATGCAACTCTTGTATAATCGGCATTATGTAATGCAACGGAGGCGTACGACAATCGACATTAGCTAAGCCAGCTTTAACCCTGCGAGCTATTACACGCGTGGCCAAGCTGCCCCTTCTTGAAAATGGAATCGTCCGCCTCTAGAGACGCAATCGTCGATGCCTCGAGAAACACCGTCGCGTTTAATTCAGAAAAATGGTAAACCTGTGAAGCTTCTTTTAGAGGGAATGTTTTATTACCGTCTTATCAGATTAACAGTCTTATCGAAGACAAATTTATGAGCGTATCAAGCAGCTGTGGCTGCGGATATTTTTGGTAACGGTTATTTCTGGAAGTCTCTTGATTAACGCGTGAAACTTTAGCCCGCTGCATTTATCAGCCGACAAAATACTCAGGCCCGCTGCTGGAATGGGCACATTTGTATCGGACTTTACGCTCACGAAAAGCTACCGCAGGTCGGGGGACAGAGATTCCGCCTCTCGCGTGGCATTAGCCGCGACGAGTTTTGGCCAGCGAGTTATAGCCTCCAGGGTCAGTCTTGCGCAAGAAAATCAGAGGACAGCAGTGAAGATCCTTCGGGATCTCTCCGGAGAATCGTAAGATAACTGCGTCTTAACCAGTTTACCCTTCGTGTCGTGCGGAACGCTCAGGATTCATTCAAGCCTCGGTTATCTGTGCGCCTGATTACCGCAATACCATACCATTTCCTCGCGCCAAGAATAAATCAGCCCCTATCACGCATACAGCCGTGAAGCCGGGTGTCGAAGGTGAGCAGAGATCGAGCGTGATCGCGATAAGATCGCCGGTGACATTTCTGTCACACTGTCGATCGTTTCACCTTGCCGCTTTCAGCTGCCGATAACGGTAAAGACAGGGCTGCGGGGCGGGTGGGAAGAAAGGGAGGGAAAAAAGAAAAGGACGGCGTGCGATTCGAGGCGTGCGGCGAGAAATTTCTCGGCGGCGCACGCGTCCGGATCGTGACTGGCGCGAGCTGGCAAAAAAGAGCCGCGATCGGGCGCTGGCGAGCGCAAGGCTGGCGGAGTACGCGAGGTCAGTGCTGCGCGCTGTGACACAATCGCTCGACATTGCTCGCGTTCGCGCAGAGAAGGCGAGCGCGTTACGACCACGTGGAATACCGCGTACCGCGATTATCTTCGCCCTCGCGACACCCACCGCGCGTCACTCGCCCATTTCCAATCGCGACCGCGCCGCTCGATCGCTTGCGTAACCGCAAACGATATTTTCGGCGGGCCGGGCCGAGCAGGAAGCGCGGATCGAGCGATCTGACCCCCTCAACCTCTGGCCTCCTCGTCTGGACGATAATCGGGGCTCTCTTCGTCGGCTAGCCGGGCAGGCTCCCTCCAACATCGATAATTTGGAGGAACAGATGTTAACGAGGGTGGCTTCTTTGCAACGAAGGGTCTATCAACTTGGCTTCTCTTCATTCTTCTTTTGGTTGCCAATAGAATGCATCGGAGAAATAATGCATTCGAAATGTTCGCACATTCGCGATGGGTCATCGATTGTATATGGTATTATTGGAAACAAACAAGTTGTTGAGCGTCCTGTTACGCAGTAAGTGGCGATACGATGCTCGTCTTGTTTTTCGAGCCACGTAATTAAGTCGTATCTTGGATTCATTCGTCAGCGGCTACCGTTTATTATTATTTTGTCAAGGGGACAGGGCACGGTGTATGTAAAAGAGTTAGAATAGTTTATATTCGCGCGGTAGAGTCGGCTATGAATACGCTGAGTGAGAAAAATAAGATAAGAGTACAGAGAAACGTTCCATTCGCGCGAAACAGGAAACAGAATCTGTTTAAAAGGATTGCGCGTTGTCTGGCTGGACACTGTGCCGTTTCTACTTGAGATGTGACCCTGCGGCGCCGTTGAAAATCTGACGCGGCATCCCTTTTTCGGCGAAGGAAACAATCCCGTGGAACAGCGATCGCTATTGAACGGGAGATTGAAATATCGCGCAGGTGGTATCTATTACAGCAACCGTAAAGAGTGGTGACGTGGATCAAAGAAAATTCTATCGCAGTGCTCACGGACGAACACGAAGGCCGACGCGGTAGCTGAGAAATAAAGGGAAAATGACGAAGGAAGATGCTTCTATCCTCTCATCGCTCAGATGAACGGTTCAGGTGTAACAGCTGGACGTGGGTGTTAGATTCTATGCCGCTGAACGGTATGCAGAGTCTCAAATCCGTTAGAATATCGTCCAGACCTGGAAGCTCTTGAAATCCGTTGAAAGGAACTCGATCCGCTTCTCCGGATCCCATCAGTGTAAAATTGCCACCTGCATCGACGCTTTATCTTCAACCTAAGGCCGCGACGAGCACTTCAGATAACAGAGCCTTCCAAGTACCTACGCGTAGGGGAAGTAGGGGCATGATGGGGAAGCTAAGGAAAAATGCAAATAAAGCGATGATTTTACCTATTAATTAAGTCTTTATTACTCCAAATACAACTGTAATTTAACGATTTAACATTTGTTACACACTTCGGACTATCTGAGGTCAGGCGTCTAAGTTATTAAACTTTACAAAACAGATGGAAAAAAACCGTCTTGCCCCTACCGCGGGGTAAAATGGGGTACCGAAAAATGGGGTAAAATGGGGTACCGAAATGATTTGCCTAAGTATTTTATAAATTTGAACTAAAAATAACGAGATTTATTTGAATTAAATAAATAATAGAGAACGACGACGTTGCTTAATCTCACCCCATACAGCACACTCCGTTGCAGAAAGGTTGCAGAAAGGTTGCAGTTACGTTGTGGTGCAATGTTGCACAGGGGCGGACATAGGAAGATTCCTGCAACATTTCAGCAATGTTGCGGTGCAATATTACTCCTGCAACGTTTCGGCAATGGTCACGCAACGTTTCGGAGATTTTACAGCAACTTTCTCGCAACGTTTCTGAGATTTTATAGCAATTGTCCCGCAACGTTTCGGAGATTCTACAGCAACTTTCTCGCAACGTTTCGGAGATTTTATAGCAATTGCCTCGCAATGTTTCGGAGATTTTACAGCAACTTTCTCGCAACGTTTCGGAGATTTTACAGCAATGTTCACGCAACTTTTCGGAGATTTTACAGCAATGTTCACGCAACTTTTCGGAGATTTTACAGCAATGTTCACGCAACTTTTCGGAGATTTTACAACAAAGGTCTCGCGGTAACCAGGGCTCAAAAACTGTTATAATATCGATTTAGTATATAGATTTAGTATAATATCGTAGTATATCCAATATACAGTGTATATTAGGTTACGCTTTGTGTAACATAATATAATTTATGATAATTTAGTGCAATAAGTAGCAGACGATGTAAGCTCAATTGATTGTATGCTTTATGTAAACTATGGGACTTGTCCCGTTTATAACTGAAAGTATAAGATCTCAAAAATACGCGTTGACATATTCCATGCGATATAAGGTGGGCCTCATGTAAAATCTCTGAAACGTTGCGAGAAAGTTGCTGTAAAATCTCCGAAACGTTGCGGGACAATTGATATAAAATCTTAGAAACGTTGCGAGAAAGTTGCTGTAAAATCTCTGAAACGTTGCGGGAGAATTGCCTATAACATCTCGGAAACACTGCAGAAATATTTCATGCAATGTTGCACAGGGGCGGACATAGGAAGATTTCTGCAACATCACAGAAATATTACCTGCAATGTTACAATGTTGCACCGCAACGTAACTGCAACCTTTCTGCAACGTAGTGTGCTGTATGGGACATGAACAACTACGATACGAGGAATGATGGGGTACCCCGACCTAACCCCTAATGGGTTTAGGTATCAAGGACCCCATCTTGCCTCAAAGCATCGTTTTCCAAAGATTAATACATTTGTACAACAAGTAAATAAATATTCAAATTTTGAATATATCACATTAAAATAGTTGAAATGGAGATTATCATAGAAGAAAAACAATAGACTTACCGTTCTTAAATATATATTTATTTCAAATCTTTTTATCACACGAAATAACATCGACGCAGCACGCAAACGGTTCACAGCTATAATAAATAAAAAACGCGTGCTCCCCCACTCGCTTTTGCCAGCGACCACACTATTATAACACAGTGGCTTCCTAATGATTTATTTGTCACGTGCCTAGCACCTTTTAATTAGGGTTTACGGAGATACCCCATTTTACCTCGCGACCCCGTCATGTCCCTACTTCCCCTATATCCTCTGTCTCAAACGATCGACAGCCAATGATGCCCAGCGATTGCATCCAGAAGGGACACCGAGCAAACGAATTATCTGAAAGCGTTCTCCTCGCCTTGGATCGATGTTTACGCGTTATATCACTAAGCGATGCGAGGTCCCGTCGATAACGCCCGTTACGTATTAATAATCGGCATTGTTGTTGCGATCCGGCGTTGCATGGTCGCGGCGTCGTGCCGCAACAGACGATAATCGCAATGGTAATCGTCGCGGTAACTCTTGCGTCATTTGATAGAAAAAACCGCTCGTTTTCCCTTCGAACTTATCGTCCACCGCGATACCCGAAGCCGGAAACGGGGCAGCCGACATTGTGCGCCCGCCTTGAAAAAAGAACCAACCGTTTCCCTGCGTGGCCGCGGGCACGTAAGCCGATTATTCGGCGTGTCGTTATCGCGGCAGTGAGTCAACCGGAAGAACGGTGCAGCGCACCGAAACGATTGACATGCTCGCCACCTCGTTGTCCTACCCTCCTTGAAACTCCGCTTAGAAACGGATCGTGGCTACAGCAGGAAAGTGCCTACGTGTTTCCCTCGGGTTTTCCATAAATCGTCCTCCTAAGAAGCGCTGAGGTCGCTCTGCTTGCCCAACCATCTCGTTGATTCACTCGAACCGCAGCGTCGACGACCAGCCACATGGTAACATCGATTAATGGGCGGGAGACCCGCTGCGGTGGGCCTTCTGACCGGAAGGGACCAGCCGACTTCGCGTCAGCCTACAGCGATCGCGAAATTCCAGAGTGTTTTGGCGTGGAATCCAATCCACTTTGGTACAGTTTCTTGGAAGTGAGGTGGGATATATGAGGGTAGTAGGTAATTAATCACGCGTCTTAATAAAACTGAACAAAGAATATAGTTTATTGTAGGATGTTTCCTAACACAAAAATTTCGGTAAAGTTGCTGATGAACTGGGACCTCGCCGATTTCGATGAGCTTCAAGTATGTTGCAAAACTCGACATTTTGAGTAACTTTTTCCTTTGACAAAATTGCCGGTCGGCCTTATTTTCCGAAATATTCGCAGGAAAACTTTCGCTATTATACAATCGTACTCTACGTATACGTGCACGCCCGCGACAGTGTGTGCAGCACCACGCTGTCGGCGGTTGTCTTCTGTTTGTATAAACACTGCGTAGCAACCTACAGCATAGGTATCAAACGGGTGCACGCGTGGTGTCGCAGCAAGAAAAGTAGTCCAAGTTAAACTGAATTACAGGATACTAACAGTACACGCTACTCTTAATCTTTTATTATAATAATCTGTTTCACAACCGACGGTATTAGCATTGGTTGGGGCTAGATTAGGGCGGGGGCGTGGTGGGGAACCGATGTGAGTATGTGTTAAATTCGGTAATTCCAATGTTAAGTTAAGTTTTTTGCGAATATCTCGTAAACCAAAGCCGACCACCAAAAAGTTTAAACGGAAATGTTCAGAATGACGACCTTGACAACAATAGCGATATTGACCCCATCGCGCGATACTTGTAACCGCAGTCTCATTTTGAACATCCCCAAAGTCACATTGGTTCGCTCCCACGCTTTACGCGCCCGCGAGCCCCAACTAGGGATCGCAATAATCGCAAGAAATACCCTTAAATTTTTACCGGTAATTCGCCAAATTTTTACCGGTAATTCGATAAATTACGTATAGCAATATAACACATATAAGCGTTTATTAATTCCGTCGACATCTACTATGTTATCAGTGAAAAAGAACTTCAGTTACTAATGAAGACGAAAACCGAAGTATCTCATGGAGAACCAACTCTGATCCAAAAGAAAACTAAGAATCTGAATCATGTCATCAAAAAAATGGACGCATTTTCAAGTAGAAAAAGTAAGGGGAAAGTATATACAAATGGCATATGATTTCTTAATGATTACCCGACCAAAAAGTGTAGAATATGAGAGCGCTTTATTCGTGGCTGGATTATTTTTTACAAAAATTAGGTCGCGATCAGGAAACCAAACTTTAAACAAATTATATTTTTTACGTACTTATTTGTTAAAAAGAATTGTTAAATAAAAAATATTTAATTATGTATGTAAGATAAGATTCTTTTCATCGTTTGCCTGGTGAAGATCCATATTAATAAGTATTGTAAATAGTTATACAAATATATCTATTTTGTGTTATATCATTTTATATTTTATGTTCAGAATAGTTTCACATGCCTATCTTTTTTATAATGCACGATTAGAGTTCAAAAAAAGTTTTTTGTAACGTTTACTCTTATATTTTAAGAGTCATTTAATTCCTTAAAAAAATACCGGTTAATTACCGGTAAACCGGTTTTGATTGAAAATTTTACCGAATTACCGGTAATTGAAAAAGTCGGTAAATTTGCAATCCCTAGCCCCAACCAATACTAATACTGTCGGCTGTGAAACAGATTTCAATATATTATGCCGAATGTTTTTCATATGTTTTTGACAACATAGGTCAATATCATTGAAATCGGTGAGGAGGTAGCTTTCAATATATTATGCCGAAAGTTTTTTATTAAAATCTCCGAATCTAAGGCCGACCGCCAAAAAGATTACAGGGAAATGTTGTTCAGAATAACGACCTTGAGAATATATCTGAATCTCATCGAAATCGGCGAGGTCCCAGTTCATCGGCAACTTTACCGAACTTTATGACTCCAATACCTGGCCGCCTTCTGCTCCACTCGAAATCCGACGCTACTCACGCTACAGATGCATTTTGAGGGCACTCTAAAGGTGGGATTCCACTGAGGCAACGCAAGGTAACATATCGCATGCGATGAGTGCGATAATGATTGCATGTGTTCCATGCGAAAAAAAGATGCGGCGATGTTGCCGGCTGCCGGTTGCCAAAAAGTTGCCTCAGTGGAATCCCAGCTTAAGACCATGTGTTTAATATTTGAATGTTGAATTAAAGGTGTGCGGAACGGTTTTTTCATAAATATCTTTCTTCTATTTCAGACCGAACGGAAGAACGAGGAGTCATCGCGGTGAGCCAAGGAGATAACGTGAGTCACGGATCTTGTTTATTACGCTGGCGCACAGGAAATTGTCGCTTAGTATAGGGAAGTTTGAATAAAAATATTTTTTGCTTTTTAACTATTTTATTTCTTTGGGTTTCTGTGACATTCCTCGAGTCAATAGTCAGGGCTAGCAATCGCCAGTGTATGATCGGCACATTCATGCGCACCAAGGTAATGTTTCACTTGATCCTCGCGGTGTTCGTAGCTGCAAAACACTTTCTTCGATTCGGTATCGTGCCGCAACCAAATTAGCTTATCCACGAGAACGCGATAGCAGCAGAGATACACTTCCTGCCTGCTCCCATTATCTGTTTTCTCTGCACCGTACAAAGTACGCCTGGTGCACTTTCCTCGAAAGCCGCGATCGCTGTTCAGCACCGTTTATTTCAGGCTGGCGTACGCGAAGCTCTTGACTCTGTCCGCTCGTTTATTTTGGATTCCCTTCGATTCCATGTCCCACTGGTCCACTCACCGGCTAATTCTATTGTTACATAAATACTACAATGGCCGCGACGACATAAAAGGAAGTCGCGCGCGGTGGACGATGCCTATTTCCGGCCCGAACGTTCCTTCCTCTGCTCCTCGATTTGCGCAGCCTTGGTAATTGGGCCGAGCTCGTATTCGAGCCATCTTCGATTCCGTCGCGTTCCAATCGAATTCCAACTGAAGCCCCGTCGTCTTGCTCCATTTCCCGTTCCTTTCTCGCGACGCTGTTCGACGCACCGTGCGTCACCGCGTCGACGCGACGGCCATCCGAGTCGATGAAAAAAGTAGGCGAGTTCCTGGGCTTCTCGCGCCCGTTGGGTCCTCAGCACCGAGCAGCTGGAATTAATCGTCCGCTCGCACATAGATCTTTGGATTGGTTGATGAACGTGGGTGTTTTCGGTTCCATAAGGCTAACTTGAGAAAGGCAGCGTGCCTTATCGAACTACTCTCCGTATGTTGTGTCTGAAATCAAAAGCAGTAAAATTTTTTTTTATGAATTATGTTAATAGCTAAAAGAAATGGTGATATCAAAGATGAAGTTAGATTTTTCTAAGAGAAAAGCCCACTTCTTTTCTTTATAAATAAGGCAGTGAGAGCAAAACGGACTAATCCACATTTTTTTCGAAATTGAGTTAGTAGTAATAATGTATTCCAATTGGCTCTACTAATCATATAAACTAGGAATATAAAAAAAAAAATTTCAATGTGGGTTATTCCGTTTTTGCTCTCACAGCCTCAAATAATAAACGAGGAATCGTAATAAAAAAAGGTGTCGTAGATCGATGTGGAATCTTATTACGATTCTGCATGGAAAATTGGAGTTAAATTGGTTGAAGGTAGCGCGAGTTTTTAGAGCCACCGTAATATGTAAGTAGTTCCGCTACATAATGTAGTGTCGCGAATAACGTAGTTCCGCTGCGATCGGGAGGCGCCCCGTGCCACTTGGGTTGTTCCACTCAAATGCCTACAACTTCGTCAATTTTCCGAATTTTTAAATCCGACTTGATTTATACTATTTCTAAAACGTCAATCTACGAATATATATATAAAAAAATCCGTTTTTTTACACTTTCAAACGGTTATAAATCCTTAATGGGGGAGCAGGTTGCGCGATCGATGAATAAGAGTGTCTGCACGGTGAGGAGCTGAATGCACCGCGATCTCCGAGTGAATTAAATCCTGAAATCGGTTTCACGCGGTGCCCCGTCACAGGTAAAATACGAAAGCAGCCGTCTGGGAATGTTTGCCGTTCGCCGAGACGCAAATTACGTGGAAACGGCGGAGCAGTTTTCCCCGGCGGGCCTGTGTTTGCTCGAATTACAAAAGCCGATTTCGACACCGCGCGCGCGCACTACAGAGACCGATAAACAAAATTCGTTGCGCAATTAACGGCCTGGAGAAGCCAGACGCTGTCTAATGTCACCTCAAACAGGCTTATCGGCGGCGATAATCATCGTCTGATGCGCACACCACCGAGCCCCTATCAGCCGGCAACGACGCTGATCAACGCTTTGTAATATTTATGCACCTACATGTGCACTTTCGCGTCTACATACTCATTCGACCTCTACTTGTCCACGTGAATCAGACCGTATGTCACGGTTCGACACGTTCGTCATTGGATCGCTGGCAAGATCTCTGCTTCCGATAGAACGGCCAGTGCATTTCTCCGACTTGCACCGGTGATTTAAAACGGAGCGACTCCATACGGGTCAGCGTGGCTTATTGAATGAGGAGCTAAGGTCGGTATCAAATATATTGGCCGGTGAATTCGTTTTCGGGAACAGCGATCGAGGAGAAATCAGCCACCACCATCTGACGATCGTGGATTTGTCAGTTGGAGTTGCATGATCCTCCCAGGGTATGGTGGGGTAACGGGAACGCTGCTCGGCTCCGCCTGAACCTAGCCGTTTGGCTGTTATTTATTCTTAGCGTAATAGGGTAAGCAGACCAGTAGATGGACAGTTTAGCTGCTTCCGAAGTTTACATCAAGGTGTTGTATTAAAAAAAAATCAAAAGCTTTGCACGTAAAAATGTACAAATTTAAAGAAAAAAATAACTGCAAGTAAAAAATTAATGTATTTAAGGATAAAATGATGAAAATTCTACTGATAGCCCGTATCACCAGTAGATGGACGATAGGGCTAGCAGATGGACAGTTCAAAACCAATAGATGGACGGGTGTCCGGCTAGACGAATAAAAGACTTATTAGATATAGTAGGTACCTAGATTAAGTTATTTTTAGTTAAAATATAGTTTATTTCATCAAAACTAAAAACGTATGGAGTCTTCATTGGCAGAAAACGGTGCAACAGATTATAGGCCCAGGCCGGAAATAAAGTGAGGTTATCTCTAGCCTAATGTGGCTAGACGTTTCACGCATGAAGTGACTCGCGCATGGTGGCGTAAAATCATAAATGCAAATACATTTTTCGCATACAAAATTTTATTTTCGGTAAATATGTTAATGTTTTATAAAGCAACAAACGTTTTTTCTACAAAATAAAAAAACAATAATATAGATTAAAACTCTAGTTCTTTCAATATTAACGATTGACCAACGATTCGTCCATCTGCTGGGCCCTGTCCAGCTACTGGCCTGCTTACCCTAGTTGTGTGCGTTACGAAGCTATGCGTAGACCAATACGAGATGAAGCTATCGAGAGAGTATCAATGTTCTAATCAATAAAGCTCCTGAATTTTTTCGTAGCTAACGCACACCTATTCTGATGCGTGTATTTCTACGCTGACAGCTCGGTTTGGTATACACCCCAGAAGCTTGGCACTATCCCCACCATTTCTGGCTCACTCTTGTTCTGCGAAGGTGAGAGCGAGATGGAACGAGAGCGAGTCAGAAAACGTTGAGAAAAGGAGCACCGAGGCAGGCAAACTGTGTGGTGGGAGAATAACCCTCACGAAAGTCACCGGCCAATATATATGATACCGACCTTAGATGCGCGTCCTTTGATAATGTTATCTCTTAACAAAAGGGTGCCCGCCCATATATAAATAAATACATCATTTTCCAGCTCCAAGCAGTTCACTCCAACTCGCACCTGTCCGAATCACCCAGTCCCCTAACGAGGGGACATATCGAACCCGCGCACGATGACTTTCACGAAGCTCCGCAGATTTGCAGAATAGTGAAAAATATTTGACACGTATTTTTTGTTATCGGCAATCGTCCACCAACGTGGGATGAAAAGAGCCCCTAAATTTAGGGGTCGAAAACAAATTTTCTGAGTAGGTTGTAAGCTACACGGGAAGAATAGGTGGTCGTAATTAAAATGATAAAACCCGCGGTTTTAAGTAGTGTAATTATATTCTTCAGCCTTCAGTCGCCAAGACACACGAGCGTCTCCTGCCGATATTGAACAGCGAATGCGTCTCAGATCACCTCGCTTGATTCGCGTGTCATTTGTTTATATTCCCGCGATCCGAGGTCTACGTGACCGTCGGCCAGAGCGGCTCTCCTCCTATGTAGGTTGAAAGGTGACGCCGATTGCGTCCCACCGCCGTCGGGCGAGATCCTCCCTCCTTTTCCACCGTATTTATTCGGTTCTGATCTTACAAGGTATTTCTAAAAACTGAGCAGGGGGTTGGATTCGTCTTTAAAAAACTAACAATTTAAAAAAAAAAACATTTGTCCTACGCCTAATAGTTCTTGAGATATTCCAGAAAATGTGTTTTCAACCCTCATGTTTAGGTGCTGTTTTTACCCCTTCAGCATGCACGATTGCCGATAACAAAAGAGAAGTGTCAAATATTTTTCAGTGCTCTGCAAATCTGCAGAATCTCAAAAATCGGCGTGTGTGGGCTCGGATATGTTCCGATACTACAGAATTCATTGATCTCTAAAAGGCAGGTCCCGATCTGGATATTCTCTTCCGCGATTCTATCTCCAACTGAAAAACGAAGCGCATAGGCGCGAGAAAGGCACCGCGAAATGATCTAGAGACGCGGTAGCGTCTCGACGCCAAGTACATGAAAGAAAAGACACCTTGTATATGCCTGTCGCTGCCGCTATCATTTACTCGTCGCCCGGCTAATCCAACCTTCCCTGAAACTTATTTCATTAATATCTCATCACGCCTGCAATATTTTCTAAATTTAAAGGCATTTTTCTTATGAAAACCGCATATAAGCTTTCGAATAAGACTAAATTTCAATAAAATCTGTCCACGCATGACAGAGATATCATAATATCGTCTCATGTATCAGTGGGAAACGGTAATTTTTTCTTCTGATTCTGATTCTTCTTCTCCAACCAAATTTCGTCAAACATAATACGAAATATAATTACAAAATAAAAAAAAGATGTGAAATCAAAATGAGCTGCAAGTACATAAAGGTGCTTTCCAACTGCGCTTAAGATGACACAACTACATATACACAGCTAAAATGCTGTGTTATTCCATTATCCATATCGCGGACATTTTAATTAACCCATCAAAAAGAATCCCATTTAAAAACATTGTCGTAAATTAATAGCTTTACAAAATTAATGATATACAAAAATTGCGCCAATTATAACAATGCCTATTTATACAAAGAAAAAAAAGTATTAAATAATACCCATCAAAAAGAATCCCATTTAAAAACATTGTCGTAAATTAATAGCTTTACAAAATTAATGATATACAAAAATTGCGCCAATCATAACAATGGCTATTTATACAAAGAAAAAAATGTATTAAATAATATTAAGCAGATATATTTTTATACAAATAAATATTTTAATACGAATAAATATTTTATTCAAAATACTTGGCGCTGCACAACCGAAAAAATGTTAATTGACTTAGTCTTAATAATTAACAATAACTCCCTTACAATCTAAAATACATAAACATATACATATTATACATATACATATTAGAAACACAGTCAGATTTATTGTACATATATTTAACTCATTAGCACATTCACGAACGCACGCACAAGAAAGAAAGAAAGAAAAAAAGATTAATGCAATTTATACATATTTATTCTGTTTAGCAACACCAATTCGGGGCGCAGCGCCAAGTATTTTGAATAAAATATTTATTCGTATTAAAATATTTATTTGTATAAAAATATATCTGCTTAATATTATTTAATACATTTTTTTCTTTGTATAAATAGCCATTGTTATGATTGGCGCAATTTTTGTATATCATTAATTTTGTAAAGCTATTAATTTACGACAATGTTTTTAAATGGGATTCTTTTTGATGGGTATTATTTAATACATTTTTAAATAGGCATTGTTATAATTGGCGCAATTTTTGTATATCATTAATTTTGTAAAGCTATTAATTTACGACAATGTTTTTAAATGGGATTCTTTTTGATGGGTTAATTAAAATGTCCGCGATATGGGTAATGGAATAACACAGCATTTTAGCTGTGTATATGTAGTTGTGTCATCTTAAGCGCAGTTGGAAAGCACCTTTATGTACTTGCAGCTCATTTTGATTTCACATCTTTTTTTTATTTTGTAATTATATTATTTTCTTTTTTTTGTGATTTCAATTATTCATTCGTTTGCAAAGACCGCGATTGCCCAACGCGCTCAAAGTTTTCCACAACGAAACGCCCCGGGGCATCCGGAGCGGCTGGATCGCGTCCCGGCGACGCGTCCTCTCGAACGCTTACGAAATTAACCGGCCTGTAGTTTTCAGTCCGATTCACAGTTATGAAATTGCCCCGATTACGAGCGCGAGCCGCCGCTATCGAGCTCCGTAACTCACAATCACAGTCGTTACAAAAAGTCACGCAGCGGCTGCACGCAATCGGCCACTATCGCCACTATTTGCTAAGCGGGCGATTAGATCATTTTCATGGCTCCTAGGACGCGCTTCGCCAACTAGTGTACGTATAACATATCGGTGACGCAACGCGTCAGTTACGTCTCTGATTCTACCAGCTAACGACGATAAACGATCGTTTAAATCGTGGCAAAACTGATTACGAATTGCTCGCGACTCTTCCGCGTGGGGCATCCAGCGAATGGAGCGGAAGGGGAGATTCTATCGGTCGCGGTGTTTTCGAGAGAATCCGGTGCCGACCAGATTCGGCCCGGAGCTAGAGTCTAATCAAAGCTTCGGACTTCACTAATAACGATCCTCCGCTATCTCCGCTCATTTTCAAATTCCACGTACCCTGTATCGCTGCTCTATCTCTAGATATCGCCTCCTGGTCAGTCACGCCACGATCCCTGGCCACCACGTGCAGGACATCCGTTTCGTATATCACGTTGCACGCTCCTCTAATCGCCGATAAACAATCCCCGTAACGGAATCGTAAGCGCAGCATCGATAGTAAGCCACGCTTATTATCGTGCCGGTTAAACCAGCCGCTGATTAAATGCCCGAGCAATTTCAATAACAGAAAACATTTCGAGGCGACACCGTCGGTGAAACAGCCGAACGGCATCCTCAATAAGCCGCGGATTACGTGTGCACCAGTTATCAGCTCGCGGTTGATTCATCGCACTGCAACTGAATTAAATGGCCGAACCAAGAATCAGCCTGACCTCCGCGGCCCATTGAGATTCTGATAGCTGGCCTTCCACGCCAGTCAAGGGAGTCGGGACGATTCTTTCCCGAGGTGGAAGTTTCTCCTTCCGTCTTTAAGACGTCTATACGATTTTCCATTACGAACGCCAGCTTTCCTAAAATTTCGCCCACAACTCTGGCTATCGCTTATCGAGTGCTATACTGACCTCCTTAGTTAAACTGTCCTATCTAGCAGTTTTTCATTTTTTGAGATATGTTAAAATATTTTAAGGTCCACGCGTCTTTTACCTTTTAAGTAAAGTTAGAAAACTCTATGTGCTTCGTAAAGATTTATAAACAGTCTAAGGTATTTAACCTAACTTCTTTCAAAATCGTTAAAATATCTTATCTAAAACTATTATTTAATTGGTACGTTAATAATACATTCTCTACCGGTACACCTATTACAAAAAATTATAGTAGACTATTAAAAAATAATGACAACGTGTTTTAATTTGAATGAAGGAAACTAAGGATGGTACCAAGTAAATGATAAATCTTCAGTTTTCTCGGTTGTTTCAAAATGCTAGATAGGACATTTTAACTAAAGAGGGCAGTATAGGTGCTTGTAGGTTTATGTAGCGAATTAAGTTTGGAAATCGTTGATCGACCATCAACATCCCATAAATATGAACGCTTCCAGCGTCGCGAGCAATTTTATCGGTTCATTTGTATTTACTGTCCATTGTTACTGGTTAATGTCAATTCTTTATGCACTATTTGCGCGCGAAGGAGCCTCGACACAGGGAAACGAACGAATTTCAAAGTAATTAATGCTTATAAACGCGATACCCTATCTATATGCGTCTTCTCGTAAACTTTACGAGCTGTCGTTAGCATTTACGTCACAGGGGACTTTCTTGAACTCCTTGGACTTCGCGCTGCAGCGCGTTCGAGCTGATTCCTGTTCATTGTGTTCCCTCCGCGGGCCCAAAATCCGGACGAGTCTATAAAACACTGGACTTGTTTTCCTATTATAGAAGCAGCGGTCTAATCGTTGAGTTACCCTCTTAGAAGATAGTGCTACATTGCTACAGCGTTGCTCTAGATTCGCTTATCGTTGGTTCTTGGATAAAAGTACGGCTGGCATGAGTCGGCTCAGGGTCCGCAGAATCCTCTGCCAGTCTTTGCGCTATGTTCGAGGCGACTCGAGGCGACTCGAGGCGTTGCCATTCATATGGAACTGTCCCCGCGTTTGATTTAAGAGACCGTAGGTTGCGGCACGTGGTAGGCCTTGCGATACGTATCCCGTACAGCTCCGTTCCGTTACATAATTACTGGGATCACGGTGAGGCGTATCAGTTTCCAACGTGACGACCGTTTGCTCGCCACCCGTGCGCCTCCGTAGAGGCCAGTAATCAGTATCAGCGGTAATTGTTATCTCCGTGTATCGGCTGGCCTATTTCCTAGAAGGCCGTTGTCCAACGAAACCTATGAACGAACCGATCCACGGATCTTCTAGCCACGCACGTTGCGTAATCACGCGCGTCCACCCGGAGCTCCAGGCCTTCGAATCGCTATCGGTCTCTCGGATCGCGCCGATCAACGATAACCACCACGGCTACTGTCCGTCGACGTGTCGCTGAAAACTTAGGGGGTAGATGGACGCCGGATTTGGAACGTCGTCGCGATAAGGCGTCGCTCGAGGGACACGATCAGCAGATCCGAGTGTCATTACCAAGTGTTGAAGAGGTCCGAAGGGATCCTCGTCTCATCTGTCCGAGAACAGGGAACAGCCACAGTGACGATTATCAGATGAAGCAACAATGGGACAATTGAAAAATTGTCCGGCGTAGCTAACGCGGACCAGACAGCTCTAATCGATCTAATTGCTATCTGGATCACAGATCTCTGCTCCCTAGGCTCAACATCCGTGTCGCAGTCGATGGCACTGACCTAACTCGCCTGCGATCGAGTCCTAACCAAGACCTATTCCAACTGAAATGAGTCTTGCCAGTTAGAGAGTGTTGCGAGAGCTGGATAGTTTTCTTATCGAATCTGATTCCTGGCGAAAGGGACGAGGTCCGCAGGCTCGCAGGATTTCAGTTGGTAGATGAGAATGCTGCAGGTTAGAAGTCGATCCTGGGATGTGGTCAACTTTCTAGGCGAGGCGTTGCTGCGATCTTTCCGCCGGTAGCCTCGTTTCGTCGAATCGAAACCGTTACTGGGGGGCGCGGGCGCGAGAATCGAAGCGATGCGCGGCGGAACTTTCACGTGACACACTAAAACCGCGAAATGCAAACCGCCGGGGGAGGTAATTGAATCCGACGCGAGCGATTTCCGAGCAAAATAAGCCTACTCGGCCGCGTTCCAGTTGCCACGGTCGCCGTCACCGATCCGATCGTTGCTTCGGAGGACCCCGCCGTGGACGTCCATTGCAAACACAATTACCTCCGCCCGGGATAATCCTTAGAATATTATAAAATCGAATTCCTATCTCTACCACGAAATTGGCCGTGCCGAAAGGTTTCATCTACTTCATTAGTAAATCGACAATTATTTCGGTAATTATTTCGTCTGAACTGCAAACACGCATGAAATGGCGAAGTACTGTGAGATCGAATGAGAAACACCAGCATCATCGCGGATAATGGTTGACCAGCGCCGGATCACGCCGCGAGCTATCTGTTGCGTAAAGCTCCGCTGCTCGGGACGCATATTTTCTGCAGGCAAAGTGCCTCGTCATAAGGCTCGGCACGGCGATTCAGGTCGCATGAACTTCTTGAGGTAGGTCTGGTCTCTCCTCGTGGTTTCAGGGTTTCGTCGAGAGGACTGGGCAACCAGAGGCAGAGTGACAGAGAGAGAAAGAGAGGGGGAAGAAGGTAGAGGAGGTGGCACGTGAAGGTACTTCAAGGTGGAGGTGGCCGTGGTGGCTGAGGTGGGAATATCTGAGTAGCGATGGGACTGATCCTGACGATCGTATGAGAAACTGGCGTGCGTCACCATCGTTTCTTGTAACCAGAGTAGACTAGGAGTACCCGTCGAGATTGAGTACTCATTGAAATCGAGGAAGTGCTTGAAGCTATTGATAGAGGGAAGGAAACGTGCTGTCGAGAGGTATTCTTTGATGCGTCAGCTGATGACTCTCTATGCGCTATTATGTCACCGTAAAGCTGACGATAATCCAGTAGACTTGCTGTGGTACCTGTGTATTTGAATTGTTTGGGTCGCGAAGGAGTCGTTGCCATCGCTAGGTTTGCCACGAGGTGGGTGCAGACGTCATCGTTGCACTTTCTTCTCCGGACGTGCACGCCGGTGCAGGCTGCGTGCACTTCACCTTTCTCTTTCTCTTTAGCCGATCGCTTCCGACACTGATAGTGTCACGTCCACTCGAACGAGTCCATCGAGTTTCGAAATCGCCGGGAAGAGCAACGGGAAAGAGGAGAGAACACCGCGTAGAGCTCTCCAACTGAAAACATCCCGGCGGCGAATCTTCTTCAACTGCACCAGAAGTACCTCATAAATTTCCCTCTAACGTGCATGCATAAACTTGATCCCAGGCTTAGGAATCATCGAGCGAACCTTCATAATCATCGGCCATTGTCTTAGTCACCTCCGTGATCTCTGCACACCTCCACCAATCCTCCCTTCCCCAGCTTCTAATCGAGCCTGATACTCATCAATTCCACGTCCCTATTCTCAAACCTATTCCCACCAAGTAGAAGCATCGAGAAGAAGCATCGCCAACCACGGGGGATCTCTCGATCAGTCGTGAAACCAGTACTGTTGGAAAGTATCCACTTATTTTCGCCCTCCCCCTCCCCCTCCCCCCCCCCCCGCTCCGCCTCCCCGAGCGATCGTAAAATTCAGTGCATCGTAATTGATATTTCAATGAACGGGAGAAACGCAGTAGAAACTTCGCCAAGGTCGGCCGATTAAGCGCCCGAGAGAAAAGAGGCGCGCAGCCGCGACTTTCCACGGATTTTCACTCGGCTGTTCACGGCGAACAATGAATGCACGCACCGGGGGCGATTAGGCGCGGCCTCGTTAGGGGGACGCGTTAATTTTCAACGCAGAAACGGAGGGATATCGGGGCGACCTGGACAAACGACGTGGGAGACGGCGGTTTCTTTTCCATTCCGCTCGTATCGCGGCCGATGGAAAGCTGAAAGTTTCATGAAAGTGCATCGCGTGTCGGTTGTTACGCGTCCCGTGGGTGACGGGGCGAGGGAGGGAGGGTAGGGAGGTAGGGAGGGCACGGTGAAATGGGGTGGAAGGGGACGATGCACGTCCAGTTTCCTCTCTCTTGCCATTTTTCAACCGATCTGCCCGTTCCGCGCTGAGAATTCTTCAAATCACCGATCGCAACAGCGATTATTCAGCGGCAGTAAGATCTACGGGGTGCACTCATTGTCAGAGTGATCCATTTATTTCGATCAAGGAAATCTTATTGGCACCGGTAATACAATGAAGTCACGCGCAGGAGGTATAGGGAGATGTAGTCTTCGACGAAGAAATATTGTAGACACTCCTGTCTGGGCAAAAGCAACAAGCGGAGGCTATTCTTTCCTCCGCACGTGAAACGACACCGTTTCTAATCTCCGTTTCGCCGGCAACCGACCAACAAATCGACCAACGTTCGCCGACTGGTCCCGATTCGACGGACCGTGTCGGACATCCGACGGCCTCTCACTTCGGATATCTCTCGCCGCGATTACCCAAGTGGTTATACGTCCGCTGCACTTTCATCGCTTACCTGCTGGTGTTACCAGAGAATTACTCGCAGTTACTGCAAACAGGGATCGAGGGAGGTGGGAACGCCGCGAAGAGGATGAATATTCCAATTAAATAGAACCTTTCTCTTCGTTAGCCGTGGTACCGAGGCGCCTCTAATTCAGAATCAGCATCGAAATCAGATCTTCGGAGAATAATTCGTCCCGAGGTAATCGTCCTGTACGACACATTGGAATTGAGTAATTTTCCTGCAATTTCAAGTAATTTCTGGTCGAGAAGCTTTTATAGTAGGGCCAGCTTTCCATCCTTTTCCATCTGCCGTCCCATCCCACGGAGGACGAAGTGAATTTTTGCGAGACGCCGATCGAGGGCAGCCACGGGAAAAATCGCCTCGCGCCGGGAGAAATGGAAAAAAGACTTTCTCCAGCCGCGGCTGTGTTTCTCCCGCGTGGCGCGCCGTTGCGGAGGTGCACTCTCCTTTTGCGCCGAGAGGAGTAACTGTCGGGTAATACCGGCGCGAATTAGTCGCGATGAAAGTGGCAGCGGATGTATAATCATTTAGGTAATCGTTGTGAGACAATCTGCTGGGAGAAAATGATCGGCGGGGCCTGCGCCACGGCCAAGGAAAATTGCGCTTTCGACTGATTGGCGCGAGCACGCCTGCTCCCTTGCTCTCCTCTGTCGAGCAGCCGCGGAGACTGCGACGGCGTGGCTTTCGTGACGGGAAGCCAGTTATCGTTCCGTTCCCCTCGAGATTTCTAATCTCCGCCGCGGTGGATCGACCAGCAGCGGAAAAGTACCATTATCGCGTAACATTTTCGAGGTTAGATCGCATTTAGATCTACCCACGATCATCGGCAGGCGAGCGTTTCGGCAAGAGGGAGCAGCTCTCGCGGAGGCATCCTCTCTCTCGCCTGCGATTTACCTTGCGCCGTCTTTCGGCGAAACTGTTGCGAGCGCCGTGTTTCTACCCACGGGCAGCTACGCACGATCCCCGCGGGATCCTTGCCCTCGGGAACCGCTGGAAGACTTTCCGTGCTCGACGTCACCGCAATCTACTTCCTCCCACTCTGTCGCGATAATCCCCGCGATTCTGGGCCCGGTGGCCGACGCGGGCACAGGCCTCGGTCCAGGAAGTGGGCCCACGCGGCGGTCCGCGAGGAAGGGCGAGCGCTCCGGCCCGATAATCGAGAGACGTTTTCACTGCGACCGACCCACTTCTACCGCGGCGCACTCGCCCGCCTCTATCCTCCGCTTGCACCCGTCTGCTCACCTCCAGGAGAAAGTTTTGATCTCGAACGTGAAACCGCCGCGGGATTTTCACGTCATATCCGATCGCGCCAGCCGCGTCCCCCGGGTACCCCGCAAAAAGAATGTGAAAAGCGCGGCCGACCGTCGCTGGATTCCGCGGGACGCGGTTCCACGGAGAAAGTGGAGTGAACCTCTCTGCTCCCTGCGTCCAGAGGGGCCGAGAGAGGGAGAGAGTCACCGTTCATTCGCGAGGAACTACCGACTAACGTTCAAGTTCACGGCGGAACAGTGAATCGACAGGATCCGCTGCTCAACGGTTCTCGGGAACGGTAGAGCTACGAGGCTTTCGCCTTTTCTTGCTAGCCGCCGCGCTAGAGCTGTTTAGGGTAAAGGACACAATTACTGACACTTTAAGCGTTGATGCTGACATTATCTTATAGTTTTGTAATTATAGAATAAAAGTATATGTTGTTCTTGTTATTTATTATTGTTTAATATGTTTAATTAACGAAAAAAAATTGGTGGATCTTAGAACTTTGATTTTTATGATAAATTCATCAATTTCAAAAATACATTTCGGGATCTATTACTGACACCCTTCAAATGTATTTGACTGAATTACTGACACCCCAATTACTGCCAGCTAACCTAATACTGTTTATCTCATTTTAAGGTTATGTCGTCTCATGTTTATGAGCAACTATATACTGCTATGACAGTAATACCAAAATGCTTGAAACGCTTGTACCAATCACTGTCACGCAATTAATAAGTAAAAAGACTTAATGAATCGTTGAATTCGGATCTTTATTACTTTCTATGATGCGTATATTATTTAAAACTGTTAGAATTAGTTGTTTGACCCTTTCGACCCTCTTGGGACACATATGTCCCAGTGAATGTTTATGGTTATCTGTGGAACAATACGTGCCACATATGTGCGTTGTTTTATTATTTTTTAGTTAATCTGACTATATACTACTATCTATGATTGGCAATCATGAGGAGAAGTAACGTAGTAACATGCTAGATAAGTTTTATTTTAGCAGGGTGTGTGGCTGCAGAGTCGCATTTATAGAAATTTCGTGTTTTACACGCGTAATTGAACAATTTTCTGATTTCTTTTCACACAGCGTTTCAGTTTATAGTATGATATAACTGTTTTGCTAAAAAGTTTTTACATTATTATGTTTTTACTTATCTTATTGAGCATATAGAAGTGCCTATGCGTTTCCGGGACGCACATGTCCCATTAGGTATTTTCATACTTTGTTCTTGTTTCTTTATCACAAGCAGTAAGATGTAATAATGTTATAAATACGTTCATAGTATGTATATATAATATATCTATATATAATAAAAATACATTATATAACAATCCCACAGAAGATTGGAAGTTAAAAACCCTGTTTAATTTTTCCGGGTCACATATGTCCCACTGAAAAATACTGTTGGGACAAATGTGTCCCGATTTTTAAAATTAACATTCAACTGTCAAATTTGATCAGTACCTATCCGCCACTTAGTATAATCGATTTCTGCAAGAAAATATAATAAAATCCAGATAGAAAAATGTCGGGTCGAAAGGGTTAAGGTTGAAATAATAATATTACACTTTAAACACAAATACGGTTTATTATATGGTTTTTGTAAAGCAATGCACAGTATAACCACGTATCAGTATAAATGGTAAAAGGTTAAGTAGTCGAGCAATGACGCGATGTGCACAGTCTGGTCACATTCAGTAAACTGACTTCGTCGACCCTCTTGGTCCCAACCAAGACCCTTCGCCTCCCTTTTCCAGGGTAGAGAAAACGCAGCCCCTTAAGCCCAAAATCCTAACGGTAACAATCGTTGAACTCCAACAAAAACATTAAATTTTCTTATGTTAATAGCTTAAATATTACAATTACAGCATTTTCTTTAACCCCTTATTTTCTCTTTCGCTAGTAAGGAAGTCATCGTTTTCGCTCTCCCAATATCCGCTTAAAATTTTTCATCGTTTTATCCAAATTAACGAAGAAAAAATTAAATACTGCCTTTTGTATCGTATAAATAACAGTTTCAATTGTATGCTAGATTTTTTTTATGCGTCATTTCACAAGATTTATTCGTTATTTTACGTAACACAGCTTAGGGTGACAGTAATCGGGTAGGTGGCAGTAATTGGGTCCTTTACCCTAATTGCGGAAAGGTCGATGCTCGGATGGTGGACAAAGAACCGCATGATTTTATGCGCTGCAGGCTTTTTAGCAGATATCTAAGTAGTTCTTTTCTTCTCCCATTCCCACCGATCACTGCTGTACTCTCTCTTCTTTAGAATTCAATAAAGATTATAGCGAATTAAGGGTTCCTACTTTTTGACACTTTGAACAGTACTTTGGACAGTACACCATCTCAATACCCTACGTTAGAAATTCAGCCACAAAGCAGTGACCAACATGTACCCATGCAAAGTTCTCCCATGGGACACTTGCGGATCTCCTCCTGCAACGTTCCCTCCCAACTCTGCGCCGATCGGCGTCGATTTCGACAGCGGTACCTTGAAGATGGTCCCGATCTGCTGCCACCCAACGATCGAACCCTAGATAACCGGGAACCGTGTAAATAGAAGGCACGCGCGGGTAGCGCAGCCAGGTGGCAATGAACTGGCCGAGGGTTTCGAAATCGCAATCGGCGATGCGTAATTCACGCACGTCCGCCGCCGTGTAACGCTGGATGATGTATACAATCGTCAGGCGCCGTGGAATTTCGAGAGAGCTAACGCTGCGCGAGGGGGGACTCTCTCGAAAAACTTTCGAAGGCATTGAACCCTGGTCGAATGGAGCCGAGGCTCGTTTCGAGCTACTGTGCCGAATTCAAGTTCAGGGCCAGCTGGCCTTCCTCTTCCACGTCGATCGCTGTCCACAGTGTTTTACGACACTACCAACGCTTTACCGCGCCAACGGTTTATCGATCGTTGCACGAGCCAGTCGGATGGACAATTCTGCCACGCGGTGCAACTAGGTCCGACCATTTGATCCTCGTGAAGCATTGGGGGCCTGATTTACGTCTGACTTTACGCCTGCTTGCAACTCGGAAGGGGGATTCTAAATTTCGGGTTCAAGCGGACACCAACCACTGTTTTCTCGACCCTGAATTCGGTAGAAATTTCTGATTTCTAAGACACGTTGGATTTAAATGTGACCATTTCTTGCGGGCCTACTGTGGTAGCAAGCTGGACAAGTCCCAGTCTTCGGGAACCAAGGAGGTGCTCGGAGTCTGCAGTATCTATGGTGATCTGGGGCAAATAATAAGATTAACGAGAAAAAATTCCGCCCGTTTCCTCATAGATGGTCCCCGTTGCACCCACCATGCCCATTCGCGGAGCCACTGTCTCGCCCAAGTAAGGCTAACGAATGCTTCCCCAGGTTTCGCTGCATTGTTCCCCGAATCGGCGCATCTCGCGGGTGCATCGAGTGCATAAAAGGCGAGGGATCCCAGGCCCGTGATGCATCGCTGCTCCAGGTGGACAATGTCGGCCTCGCCCACGCGTTTCCCTCGAGACGACTCTTTCCTCGGGGAGTTTCTCCTCGTGTTTACGCCAGGCGCGCGCGCGCGCGAAACCGCTATTATTTCCGTTACCCAGACGACGAGGGCCGATCGGTTGTTGAGTCTGCCGGGATTCCCAGCAAGCGAAGGGAGGCGAAGCAAAGAATACACCCCCTCCAACCTCCTAAGCTGCACCAAGCTGCTGCTACACACTACATAGTCGGCCGCGTTTGGTAAATAAAAACGAAGCACAGTCGACGAAGCCCTCGCGTTTGGCGATTGCCCGTGGGAGGGGTCGGGGCATCGGTGGCTCAGGACGAAGGATACCGGCGAAAGAGAAGTGGCACGACAGTATCGGGGTCAAGTGGCACGATAGTAGGCAGCGACGAGGCCTACTTTGCTGAAACTAGACTGTGGACGGAGGAACGCGCGAAGGAGCAACGAAGCGGGCCACAATGGCGTTCCGTGTGCTCCAACGCGTCAACCGCGGGGCCTTTCTAATCGTGGCCTGTATTTCGTGACGGCGGAATTATCCCCGTTACCTGGTAAGTGTTACGTGGCGCCTCGACCATCTACGTCGACCCTCTTCCTTCCTCGAATTTCGTTAATTTCCATGGGACCCGAGGGTTCTTGGAAGCCCGACTGCGGTAGCGTGAACGTGAACTTCACGCTCGTTGTTTGTTCCTTCCTTAGCGAAAGCGGGGAAACAAGTGACGCAAGACGTTGCGGAGCGTAACGCGCTTGGGGATTCAGGATCAATGGGCGATTGGAGTGTTGTTATAAGAAAAGTCTAACTTCCTCTTCTTTATTATTATTATTATTATTATTATTATTATTATTATTATTATTGCGTCTTCATTGCACTTTTTGTACACATATTAGATTGTGCAGGTAGGGTAGGGTGGGGCTAAAAGTCCCGTTTTTCGTATAAACCTATGTAAAATTTAGTACTAACAATCTAGAAGCATCTGGTGTTATTTTGTATAAACTACTAGATTAAAGTACCCGGCGTTGCCCGGGTTTGTTATATGTACTGTGGTTTGCAAAAAAGTTGGCATCCAGATGCTGAGCGGGGCAAGGGGGCTACTTTGCTCGCATTGGCTCCCACCGCCTGTGTCCCCGTTCGCTTACTTTGTATTGGTCGACATTGTCGCGTTGGCCAATGCGAGCAAAGTAATCTCCTTGCCACGTTTAGCGTCCGGGCGCCTTCTTTTCTGCAAACGACAGTATGTACGTTCGCATGGTCTTCAATTTAATGCGATAATATATTTAGTATGTGTTCCCGGCATCCGTTGCAATGCCACTCAAAGAAAGGAAGTGTTTGTGTTTTAATTCTGTTTATTGAAGTGCTTTTGGATACATAATATTTTTTGTTTTTCCGTCTGGTGCGTACACGAATAAATTAGAAGGTTTTCCGACGCGTGAGCAGGCCACACACAGCTGTCCATGTGAGAAGCATGGATTCTTCAAATTTAGTCCACGCACTTGTAGCGATTGTCCCTGTGCTTTATTAATGGTCATTGCAAATGCGAGTAACAACTCATCAAAGTTTCATCGTAATCGGATGAATGGTTTAGGAACACATACCGGACAAACAAACAAACAAACATTCATTTTTATATATATAGATAACTATTAGTTATTTATTTATTTTATTTTTTTATTTCTTCATTTATTTATTTAAACGGAAGCCTTTTGATAAATACAAAATACAACAGTATATAAGTACACTGAGCAATGAAGCACAGACTAGAAAATTACACACATAATACGCATTAAGGTAGCAGTATAAAACGCAATAGAGATAAAAACACGTAAAAGCCAATGTAAACGAAAATAGCAGCTACTTAGTACAAATATGATTAATAACTCTAGTTCTAAATGTATGGAAAGAACAGTCGAAGAAATCGAAAAGATTAGATACGGCGTTAACATTATGCTTTTCGTTCACGAAGTTCGCTTGTTGATACTGTTTTTTCCTGTTGAGTTATACCAGACAATGTTTGTCAATGCAAAATGGACTTCTTGATCATGCACGGGGCAAAAAGTCCATTGCATAGGGTAGAAAGTCCCTAATGTCCTTTCGTGTAATATTAAACTAAATAAGTACTAAACTCTATTCAAATCAACAAATGTTTATTAAACCAATTATTTTTGGTATACAATATTGAAAGGAAAGCATGACTTCTTTACCAAAAAATAAAAATATAAATCAGAGCCGCACTTTGAACTGAAAACTAAAAAAAATCGCTCGACTAAAACGAAAGCACTATTTAATGACTTTGGAATCATTTCTTTATAGTTTGGCCATCTTATTAAGAAAACAAATAATAAAATATATATTTTCAGTCTGAGGGACTCTTTGCCCCAAGGGTACTTCTATAGTTTCTGCGATATATACGTTAGGAAATATCATTCAGCAATAAATAATATCATGCACACATTACTAAAGGAACATACAATTTTAACGTACTTGGCTGATACGCTTTTAAACTGTGGTTTACATCATATAAAACAACAAACACGACGTATTTCTTTTAGTTTTCGATACATAAAATAACTTCTTCTCGCCTTTTACTTAGTATACTGCGAAACTCAATACATGGTTTAGGAATAGAGATTTTGAATTCGGGACTTTTTACCCGCCGGACTTTTAGCCCCACCCTACCCTACGATACAGGTGCAAAAGGCGAGGTCCAGCGAAAACGCTGCTGTACTATACCTAACCATAGTTTATCGATGGTATTAAGTGCTGATCGTGTAGAAATTTAGATCGCGGTAATATGTTTCACGACATTGCACCAATAAACGTGCACTCGCGAGTAGGTTTCAATCCTTCGAAGGCAGCGTGGAGTCTGTTCCCCGAAGATCGAGACCACGCGATTACGATAATCGAATCTATTTTTTCCAAGCCCGATAGTATCACCAATCGAGTGTTGCTTTTTCGAGCATCGTGATAAAAGGATCGAAGTACACGGCATTTAACATTCTTTCATATTGGAGATCGTAGAACGCTGATAGTAGAATCATTCGTGAGGCACGTGTTCCACGAAGAATCTATATCAGAATGTCAGCGCATCACGCAGACGGTTACATCATTTCTTAATTCGCGTCGAGTGTCCCAGTGGCTAAAAAAGATTGGTAGATGAACGATAGTCATCGAAAATGTGATTACTCGTTACATAAGCGGACATTGTTTTGGCTACAGGCATCCGAGCACGAAGAAAACGCCCAAGCGTTAGAATCAACGTTAGAATAGATCCGAATTAGGGTAAAGGACCCAATTACTGCCACCTACCCGACTACTGTCACCTTCAGCTGTTTTACGTAAAATAGCGAATGAATTTTGTGAAATCATGCAAAAAAAAAATTTAGCATACAATTGAAACTGTTATTTATACGATACAAAACACAGCACTTAATTTTTTCTTCGATAATTGGGATAAAACGATAAAAAATTTTAAGCGGATATTAGGAGAGTGAAAACGATGACTTCGTTACAAGCGAAAGAAAAACAAGGCGTTAAAGCAAATACTGTAATTGTAATATTTAAGCTTTTAACATAACAAAATGTAATGTTTTAAATAATATAAGCATCACAGAAAGTAATAACGATCGCAATTCAACGATTCATTAAGTTTTTTTATTTAATAATTGGGTGACAGTGATTGGTACAAGGGTTTCAAGCATTTTGGTAGGGTGAAAGCACTAGTAGTCTGCCACTTAAAGCTAAACTCGAATGAAAAGTTCTAAAAAAAAAAAAAACAATCAATGTTATAAAATATATAAAATGTATTGAAGTAATTCAAATGTATTTAATGTATCATTAAAAATTTTGTGTTAGTATAAAAGTTCGGGGAAAATAAATAATTAGCGTTAAAAATAAAGTGGCCGAATACTTTAATAATCGACCGCTTAACTCTAAAAGTCGACCGGTCCGATAGCTAGTAGGTAATCGACCACCTCTTTTTAATATGAAATTCAAAATGGGTTATATGCGCATTACAAACTAAAATTTATTTTTAAATATAATGTGTAACAACGGTAAATAATTAATAATGACAGGAATAATGCGTAATTAAAATAAGTTCTTTTAAAAACTTCATCAAAATTTTAATAAGATAAATTGTAGTCAACACGCGGTCGACTTTTAGCGTTCATTGTGAATGCAGTTAGCTTCAGAAGTCGACCGCTGTGGTCGACTATTGAAAATTGGAAGGGAATGATGGTCCAGTTACCGATCTCCCATAAATAAATAAATTATCCCATTTTTTTATATTTTTTAAGCGCATATAAAATTGTTGATGCTTTTTCAGTGAAATAGCATCATTTTCCAGTAAAAAATGTATAGAACTGAATTACATTTGTCGTTACTATTCAAACCGCGTTTATGCTTCTCGCGTTGAAAAACAGCAATGGCACATAAAGAATCAAAATTAGTTTACAAATCACTTTAAAAACATTTTTTTTGTTTACCTATGAAGAACGCTTTTTGTCGTATTTTAAAGTTAGAAATTCAAAATATAATATAAAATTGTCATTTAATAAATGCTTTATTTCAGTACTTATTTCTTTAAGCTAAACAATAAAAGTGGTCGACTACTAGAGGGTGGCCGACTATTAGTGCTTTCACCCTATTACTGTCATAGCAATAGTTGCTTATGTACATGAAACGACATAACCTTAAAATGAGATAAACAGTATTAGGTTAGCTGGCAGTAATTACGGTGTCAGTAATTCAGGCAAATACATTTTAAGGGTGTCAGTAATAGATCCTGAAATATATTTTTGAAATTAATGAATTTAACATAAAAATCGAAGTTTTAAGATCCACCAAATTTTGTTCACCAAGTAAACATATTAAACAATATTAAACAATAATAAATAACAAGAATAACATATAGTTTTAGTCTGTAAGGACAAAACTATAAGATAATATCAGCGACAACGCTTGAAGTGTCAGTAATTGGGTCCTTTACCCTACACTTGTTCTCTGGATGACTTTCTGAGCGGATTCGTAATTGCGTTGATCGCGAAACCCTACTCGCAGCTGCTCTCCTCGTTGCACTCCGTTCAAAAGCACCGTGGAGGATTCATCGCCGGCGATGGCCTCGTTGCTGCCTCCAAGACGAGTAATCGCGCAGATTACCATCTGCAGCCAGCGAGGGGACAGGGTGGCTCCTTTGGACGAGCGGAAAACTGACTCACTCCCTCTTACAATTAGCCTGCCTTTTCCCTGGAAAACTAACTGCGTCCGTATCGATACAAAGGCTGCGATGAGAGGCCTGAAGCTACAGCAGTGCTTTCATCGGGAATTCAAAGCGGGGCGCGCTCGGCATTGGCAAATTATCAAAAACGCGCATTGCACGTGCAACTGTAGCTCTCTCGAGGAAAAACTGCCCCGAAAGTGCGGCGAGACTTGACCCACTTGAGTCAACGGGTCCTCGAAGTGGAGGAAGCACGCTTCGCGAGGACAGTTTATGGACGCAGAAGATACTTTGGAACGCGATCACACCTGGCTCCAACTGGCCGAGGCGTTCGCAACGAGCAGTAAAAGCGCGTTTACGTTTGAATCGCGGCGCTCGTCACGGAAACGTCCCTTTGTCGCGGCGAGGCTCGATCTTCTTTGTTCCCACGGCGGCCACGTCTGTCCACCGTCTATTTTCAGGTTCGATTCCCCTCGTATCGCGGGAATCACACCGCGCCGTCCACGCTCTGGCCCGTTTTCGAAACGTCGGCGCCGGGCCTGGACAAAATATCGCCACGTTGGAAGATTTAGACCGAGGAATGTAGGTCCGCCGCGGCTCCATCGCGCCTGCGAGGCTCGACCGCGTTGTATCGCGTAGAATATCACTGGAAATAAGGATTAAGTAATGGGCCATCGTCTTCGTTATATATAACCACCTCTGACCTCGATCTCGATCGTGCTTTACGAGCTTTGTTTCGCGGTTCCCACTCTATTTCGATGTTTGCCTTTGGATGGGCTCGAAGGTTTAGAATCTCGAGCGTGGGCGGTTGCAATGGAGCGAGCAGTTAGAGAAGGAAATTACACCGGGCTTCTGGTGCTCCGATAATAGATACTGCATCGAGTTATCGTCTTCTGGTTTACTCGTAGCTTGCAAATAGATGAAGTAAGCAAAGGAAAGGAAGTGGATCCCTCAGTTTGGCTACCCAACCCCATCGCCAATTCACGCAAGATTTACCCTTCTGAATACTGATTTACCCTCGACTACTTTCGCCTGCATAACGCTCGTTGAATCTGCATGGAGTAACGGCAAGGATAATAATAACGACGGTCGTCAGGGTAATTGACGGACGTTTCCGGAGCGAGTCGGATCGCGAAAACGAGGGGAAAGTATGTGGTCAACGTGAAAAAAAAAAAAAGGTGGACGGCGACGACCACGGCGACTAACTGGCTTTTCTTGCGAGATCGCAGCCGTTGCTTTCACTCACGCCGTCTCGTAAGTATAGGAATTACGGCGAGGAGAATCGCGGCGGTAACGTGCAGCCAATCACGGGATTAGACCATTGGATCCCAGCTAGCGCTCGTCGATCCGACTCGCCGCGTTCTAACGCATCCACGTCTTTATCGAACATCCCCGATTATCGAATCTGGGTCACGGTAATTCGTTTCGCGTCCCACTTTGCCTTTATCTTCTTCCATGGCGGCGCGACGCGGCGCGGCGCTACAGCCGCTGGAATCGCAGCGATGTGACATAACCGCGGCAGGGGCAGGACAGGGTCAACCGGGGCACGATAACGCGCAGATGTATTGGAGATAGCAGAGAAAAACAAAGGGAAACGCCGAGGATGAACGCCAGAATAACCCTGTGGCTTTGGTGGTTGGAGAAGCTGGAGATCGTTCCTTTTTGGTATTTGGAATTCAAGGATAGCGATAATTATTGCTCGTTTAACTCTTCTCTTGGTTAAGTTCTGTCGGTGTAATAGAGGAGAAAGAGCGCCGCAGAGCACACTTTCCACCGTGGGACAAAGTTACCACGGTTAACGGCTGCGAGGTTAAAGGAATCCGCAGAAAAACAAAGCGCGCGGCAGGCGAGCCGGCAAAAATGACGGAAAGAGAGGCGTAGAGGAAGAAAAAGGAAGGCTGATCGATCGGATAGGTGTTTGCGTTCACCGCAGGAGAAAGTGGCGATCCGGTGGCGTCGCGGCAGGGAGAGTAGCCAAGAACTTCTAGCTCTACGCCGGCTCTCTTCCCAGGCGACCTCGAATTGCGACGTGGTTCAATGTCCCTCTGCGGCGAAAGAAACAGGGGCAGGATCGTTTGGAAAAAGCTGCTACGTCCGAGGAAACCGCAGGCATCCGTTTACAAAGTTGCTTGCCCTTAGGAAAATTCTCTTCTGATCTTCGCGGCAGTGAGTCACCGCTTAGAGATCCTCGAGGCTCCGATCTGACCCACATCACTTCTTTGTTTTCTTCTTGAGTTCCTCCTCGAAGCCAGCCCGCTGCCAGCTCGAAGAAGTAACCGAGAGTTGGGTAGAAGAAGATCGAAAAGACCTTTCGCAACGACCCAATAAATCCTACCCTCCGCAACGTGACCGTTAAAGGGTTGAACCGTCCCGCTTCACGCCGCGAGACCTTTTTCCTCGGCCGTATCATGAACGCTCCAGGGGCCGGTAAAGGAGTTATTTGCATCGAAAATAAAAAAAGGAGAAAGCGCGGGGAGATAGGCGAGTGGAAGGGGCGGGAAAAGTGTGTCGTATCCGGTGCAACGGGCGTCGAGATATGAAAAAAGGAACGTGGTCAAGGGCGTATGCAGGACCGTTACATCATCGAGGACGATGCTGACGATAATCGAGAGGTGGCTTCTCCGCCAGGGAAAAAAAGCTGCACGGACAGACAAAAGCCGAGATTGCGCCAGCGGAATTTCCTTGGCCACGTGAACGTAAACAAGCCTGCCCGGATCGAAGAATCCTCCAAAACATGGTGCGCAGCTGCCTCGAGCTTGCATTACCATAGTATGCAAACGACAGGCCGTGTCCTATTGCTTATTTAGATGCAAGGCGAGCTGAATATGGCAAAGAATTCTACTGACAGACAGAATTCGAGAGAATTCGTCAGAATGAGAGGAGACAGACTGTCTACTGTGTACAGCTTCCAAATCGAATCAAAAGCTCATGTACACGCTCTCTTTAGGGGCCATTCTTAAATTAGGTAAGGTTAATTCTGGTGCTTTCTTACCCCTTCCCACCCCAGTATAAAAATTGTAATTAGTATTTTATATTTTTTATATTTTGTTACTTTTTAGTTTTAGTTTTGTTTTGTTTTGTTTTGTTTTGTTCTGTTTTGTTGTAATGCTCTGTCCCTATTCTGCGTCTTTTACACCTTCTTCTGGCAAAAGTTCATGTAGAAATAAATAAATAAATATTTTTTACATTGCATTTTTTCAGTTATTAAAATTGTTTTAAATGTTTATATAATTCATTTAATTCGCTTTCGGGAAATTTAAATTAAAATTACTTTTCTGGACCGTTAACGATACAATTTGTATTTATTGAAAATTAGGTTAAAAAATATTACGTATGCCGCTATCTGCCACCTCCCCCAAGCATTACGTAATTTAAGGGCGTCCCCTTACTGTTAATCCAAGTCGACAGTTGAAACGACGATGCACACTTTGTCGTGGTACATATTAGAGCAGGGAAACAGGAGAGACTCGCCGTTCGATACACGCAAGCTAGCAAACGGTGTATCTAGGAGACCCGGTTGTCTCGATAGTATCTGTCAGCGATGAATGGAAGAACGAGGCTCGTTAGAAATGCCAAAGAGAGGAGCGAGGTGGAGCTCGCGGCTCAGATGCCAGGGGTCTCTGTATTTCGATCGTTGTTCGTTCCCTCGTTTCACCGTGGCCGTTCTAATCGACCGTTTAGTCGATACCGTGCTGCACGGGGTTTCATAACTCGATTAAGTAACGCGCCTACCGCGAAGCGAGAAAATAATGCCAAGGCTCTTCGCGCCGCTGCCGCGATAGACAAGCAGATAACGGTCCCTGCATGCTTATTAAAATCAATCGACGAGCACTCGACACTGCGCAGAGGAATCATCGATTCCTCCGCTCGCCTCATCTCCCGGCACGAAGGATATCCGTCGATCGGACGGGTCCTGGTACGCTTGTGTCATCGGCGATCCACTCTGCGACTCCTTCCTCGCTTCGACAGCAAACTTTGCATCTTAATCGCCTGTCCAAGTCGCTTAGCGTCCTCCGCGCTAAATCAATTTGCCCATTACGCTTCTCTCCGAAGACCAACTACTATTTACGCGTCTGTATGAATCATTGTGCAAGAGTTTCTACCATCGAGGCGATGCCTGTCACGTCGTGAGTTACGAGATCAGTGGCACGGAAAGGGTTGAAGGTAGATTTTTAAAAATTTATTCCTCTCGTTCTTCTGCTGCCTACCTAAAACGTGTGAAAGGACGATTGGACGACCTCCTTCGAAGCTCCACGGCACGCCGAAGAAGTTCACGGGCTGTCCGCCTCCGCCGCTCCCGATCCGCCTTGGGAGAGGAGTCGCCGGTTTTGGCGCTCGGTCGCGTGACATAATTTCGGGCTAAAAGACAGTGGATGGCGGCGGAGGTCGCGGGGCCAGGGGCTGGCGCGATTTTGTGGGTCACGGCGATGACGTGTAGCACGCGGCCGCCGTGTGTAACGGGACAATTTGTGCGCTGGCGGTACGCTCGGGTGGGTGTCAGCGTCGCCCGAGGAGGGGGCAAAACGAGGGTAATGTAGGTCAGTAAATGTATAGCCACCACTTTCTCCGGGACCGTTCGAAAACTGGCTCCGCCACCCTCCGTTCCCCTCTGCCCCGTTCTCAGCTCGCGCGCCTCGCCTCCTTCCTCTCTTCCTCTCTTTCTCTCTTTCTCTCCCCGTGCCCGCTGCATTCGTTTATCCTCCGCGCGACAGAGCCTCTCTCTTGGTGGTTCCTCCTCGATGGACGTAACGGGACAGCCTCGAAACGGGTTCCGTACCGTTTCTTGGCGACAGAACGGAAAACGCCGACGTAGCAAGGACACAGACGCTCCTCCAGCGCGACGGGGAGATCCTTTTAGAACGGACCTCGGTCTGAGGATGTTGCTCAACGGCTGCAGGGAAGACGCGGCCCTCAGTTTGCAATGTTAATGCACGCTCGTTGCAGCTAGGGAGATTATGGGACAGTGAGGAGGGGAATTATAGACGATTAGGATTAGATGTTGCGTTTCTGTTACAGTTAGGGATTTTATTTATTGATATGGGTAACGTGGCAATCTTGGGAGGTTACAGAAGTTTCAAGGAGATGTATCGAACAGGGAAGAAGGTTAAATCCCACTTCGAGAGCCCAGTGGCCAACGTGGATCTGTACAGTTAGGCGGCGAAAAGGAGATTTCGTTTGCCTCCCACTATTTGCTCGGTTGTTACGTGAAACACCTGGTTCCTCGTCAGTGGACGTAACGGGACAGCCCCGAAACGGGTTCCGTACCGTTCCTTACGACGTAACGTTACGAGATAGATCAAGGCCACTACCTTGGTCGGTGCACGTCAAGCCCAATTAGACATTCCGTGGTATTTTCGTCTGCCGCTTGCCCGTCGCCCCTAACTGTACTCGCCAATCTTGTGCATTCGTGCGAATCTGTAGAGCTCTTCCACTCTGAACCGTATCTTTGACTACCAACTTCCTCCATCGACGTTATCGTATCAAAAAAAAAAGCGCCTTCCTCGAGGAGCACACTCATCCTCATTTCTCGTGTCTTCTTCTTGATCCTTCCGCGTAATCTCTAGGCACCATCCATCAATTTTAAGATTCACCCGGGCAGGCTTAATGCTCCCTGTGAGGTTTCGCCGCGGTGAAATTGATTTCCATAAATTCCTGTTCGTGGTACGTGTCAGTCGGGCCGAAAACGGTCTCCTTTGGCTTCTAACGATCGTGGGTAAACATAACAGTACTGTAACCGCCTAATTCGGCGCCTCCCGAGCATATAGAGAACACCGTTACTCGATACCACGACGGATGATGCCTCGTCGATTTCGTCAGGCCGAAATCGGCTCGCTCTCGCTGCCTCCGTTCCGTTAAACAGCTGAAGGTCCCTGCTGAATATTTCACGGTAAACGGTGAACAAATGCCGCGGAGGAAGAAAACGGCGCGCTCGGTCGACTCGGATTTTTGCGAGCGCAGTTTCGCGAGTGGATACTTTCTAGCAGAAAAAGCGCGCCGCGGGGATCTTAACCTCGTCACGGTCAAACTTCCGCGAAGAAATTCAGCCGGCGTGGCGGTTAGAAAGGTAATAAGTGAACGACGGCAAGGAAAGTCTGCCGCGAAATTATAGAGTGAGGTAAGACCAGCCTCTGATGCATTACATTTAACGCGATGCTATTACTGTATAAGTACGTGAAAGTTCGCCCCCCCCCCCCCCCCTCTCCGGCGTTGCGCTAGCATGTGGAGCGTGTTTAGCCGTGGATGAGACGCTTCACTAACCACCTTCGTCTCCATGCAGCCGTTTGACCATTTTCGTCCACGGTGTCGCGACGCCTTCCGAGAAAAGAAGGGATTATTGACGACCATCTTCCTCGTTTTCACTTCGTCGCTCGCGCGAATCCGCCCGCCCCACTCGGCTATTGCATTCCATTGAACAAACGGTAGCTGCAGTGTCTCTTGTAGCCGAGAACATGTACCATTCAATGATCGATGCACCAAAAGTCCCGGTAGAATTTTTCTGAAAGTTCGTGAAACTTTTGCGAAAGTAGAATTCATTTGAATTTTCATTGAGCCTTCTGTTCGGAAAATCAAGCACCTAGGTCATCGAGTCTCATGGGAATATCAAAGTACTGGAGACTCCAGTCGAAAGATTAGAAGAGGCCTGGAAAGTGGAAGGCCTGGAAATCGTCGCGGTACAAGTTTCATACCAGCACATGCATCGATCAGTTTTTCGCCCGGTGGTTGCCTTTAAAGGCAGCTGGAAACGTAACAAATTGTCGCGGGTAGGATCTATCGATCTACCGGTTGTCGAGCGATGTCGAACACAGCCGTACAGGACAACGGCCTCTGACAACGAGCATAGACCACCTAGACAGGCCGCGCAACGTCGGACCGTTCCACTGGTTTCTTGAATTATTCCGTTCCCAGGCTCGCGCTTTGGAAATATCTAAGCGCACGAAATGGTGGGAGTCTTTGCCCAGAAGGGGGCGTAAAATAGCCATCGAAAAACAAACGAGACCCAACGTGGACGGAAGCGTAAGCCGTAAATCTTGCTTTCGTGTAACGACATCGTTTCAATTATTTTTAACCTACACGCCTTTTATGAGAGCCCCGAATTCAACCCTTTCTGTGCTGAGCACTTCCAAGCTGCCACGTTGCAAGTAACAGGCAATCGTAGGCGATATCGCCCATACAGCACACTTCGTGGCGGCAACGTTGCAGGATCGTTGCAGTAACCTTGCAGTGTTGCATGGTTGCAGCGCAATGTCGATGTAACGTTGCTGCGACGTTGCCGTGCAACATCGCACGGGGCGGACATAGAATTATTGCTGCATAGTTGCATCAATGCTGCGTTGCAACATTGCACGGTAACGTTCCTGCAATATTTCTGCAACGTTGCGGCAACATTTGGCAACGTTTCCACAATGTTGATGCAACGTTGCGCCAGTATTGCGGCAACGTTCCTGCAATGTTGCCGCAACTTTCCTGTAATGTTGCTGCAAAGATCCTGCAATGTTGCGCTACGTTGCTTAAACTAAAATATTTAAACCTAAAATATTTCCGTTATTTTTGATGATACGAGAAAATGTCTGAGGAAAAAAATGTTTGCTTTAGGGAGAAATTATTCTGACGGAGACGATTTTTTTCTCAAGGTTATATTTTCCGAAATTTCAAGATCATCAATGGTTTTTTTCATGGGATGACGTATTTTCATTACTGTAACGTTATAGCCAATGAAACTACAAATTCAACCATGTGTAATATGTTGTCCTTTTTGTCTAGGAATCATTTTTTTCCTGAGACATTTTCTCGTATCATTAAAAACAACGGAGATATTTTAAGCTTAAATGTTAGGTGAATGACACAGGGTGGAAGTTGTAGCACATACCTATAGTGTTACAAAACCCTAATGGAGTTTGTCAAAATGAGCCTTCGTTTTTGCATAATTTGAGTTTAAAGTTTTGCAACGGTAGGAGTATAAGTTCGAATGCATTAGCAGTCTTATCAATCAGTGGTTGTAGCTACGACGGTAAAGTGTTCGTCTACGACGCTACAAGTCGCCGGTTCGCGAATTCCGTTGGGGGAAAAAAAATTTCTGTGAGAAAAAATAGTAATACGTGCTCACCTTTGTACTTCTATGATTGATTCTGCACACATTCAATATCGTTTGCGTTCGTCCGTCACGGACGTTATTTTATATTTTTGGACCCGCTGCCCGAAACGTTGCAGGAGGCGGACATAGCAATATTGCTGCAACGTTGCGACAACGTTGCAGTGCAACATTTCAATCTTGCACTGCAACGATCCTGCAACTTTGCTGCAACGAGAGTGTGCTGTATGGGCGTGCACGAATTAAAAATGAAGAGATGCACTAATCAGACGAATAAAGGAGCGTGAAGGGTTGCCGGGCGTAGCGTTAGAAGTGTGACAACGATCGCGGCGCTGGCGGAGAAAATCTAACGGTACTAATAGAGAGCTCTCGGCATCAGCTCGCCTACATTGCCGCGATATTACGTCCTCTCGTTTCGTAATCCCGGCACCCCGTTTCGTAACTGAAACGGCTAGCGGTTCACGACGCGCCATTGGAATGCGCGAAATTTGTATCTCAGGCAACTTTGTACCTCCAAAAGTCTCCTTAGCTTTTATGGAAATTAGAAGATTAAAGCGTCCGCTCCTCCCAGACGTAGATATCTAACCGACCGAGAGGCCCTTCGAGTAATTTATGGCCGAGACAGTTGCCCGGGAACGAAATCACCGAGCGAGCGTACGTGGGCTAGGAGTTCAGCGACACGTCGATTGTGAAACCGTGTTTTGGCGGTGCCTGCATTCCGGGTCAGGATCCTTGAAGCGGATCGCGCCTCGAGTCGAGGCGCAAGTTCAATGCGAGGAGGAGGAAGTGGCCGTAGGAAGGTGGCCGGTCGTAGCCGTCGACCGCCATAATTCTCGTCGAGCGGAGCCGCAACTTTCACGCGCTCCTTCCCCGTCTTCCACCGCCTGCTATCGCCGTCCTGCTCCCCCTTTCGCGATGAAAGTGCACATGTAACACTTACATGACAGCCCTGGGGCCCCGTACGTAACGTACAGGCCGATCTAAAAGGCGCGAGGAGCGCCGCGAGAGATTTCGTCAATGTCAATGCCACTGGCCCGCTCCAGGCTAGCCCGCGATCTCGCCGAGTTCGCTCGGGGTCATCTTTAGGTCCCTCCACCTCGCGGCTACTTTCCTGAGACTGTTGCAAAATACGGGCATCCCTTCTGGAAGAGGATGTTTTTATCCACGCGCATACAGAGTTCAATTAATTCGCTCCTCCGTTTCCACGACTTTGCTCTTTCTGATCGCTGGCTGTCCTTGCTGTCGCGATCCCCTGCCACTCGAAACTTGAGACGCGCCACTGGCATTGAGGAAAACTTCCGGAAAACAGTCACGTTCAGTGGAACGGCCTCGGCGCTGCTTTTCCCTACGCGTTGGCAGAAACGATCGGATCCTGTCCAACAAGTTGCCTCCATTACTGTTACTGTTCGATGCTAGGTCTACAAAAGGAACAGAAATAGAAGCTTGTATCTGAAAAGTTAAAACTGAATCCCCATTTGAAGCGAGTATTAGTTAGGCTGCTGGAGAATATTTAAAGGAAATATCCGTGGGCCCGGAGCAACGGCGTAGCCACTAGCCAGGCGAGGGCCCCTGGCGTTAATCGATTCCAGGAGCGTAGCGGAGTGCTCCACTTTGGTATTTTTAAACGGTCCTCCTCTCTCACCGCCCTTCCGGTCCGCCATCTAGCCACCCCACTTCCACCGAGCCGGCTTCTTTCGGTCTACTTTCCGTGCGGACGCGCGCAATCGTGCCTATTCACCGCGCCACGCTACAGGCGCAGGTGGAGGGGCACGGTAAATATTTACAGTTAACATCGTTACATAATAAGCGTGTACACGCCGGTACGTGTTCACAGGCCAGCGATTCGGCTTGTCCGGTACACGCCGCCGCGATAACGGGCCATCACCTGCCAGCCCCGATTCGGTGCCCCAGTCCTTTCGTTCCTCCCCGCCCCCCCCCCCTCCCAACGGCCCAAAATAGCTGGGCCCTTTCTGCGCGGCGCAGGATCGATAAAAACCGTTTCGCTTGAGCCCGTGGACGGGGATAGAGGAATCAAAGTGTTTCTGGTAAATGCCTGTAAAGGAGGCTCTTGTTCTCGCCCCTGTTAATTGGCAGCGAGTTTTTGCAACGAACAAATTAATCGTTTAGCGTGGCTGAGTCCGTTGGAAGTGCGCCGATGCGCCAGCGGTGGAAGCGAATTCATAAGAAGTCGCGTTCAACCACACTCTCATTTACCGCTGCGCACTTTTTTATATTTTCTGCTAGAAAGAGCCGTAGCTTGTCCCAGTTACGTGAATCACCTGCACAATCAATGCCAAGTATATCTCTCTCGTACCAACCGGCCGCAGGGAAACAGGAAAAGCACGTCGGACCGTGAATGGCCAAGGAAACCGTTCCATAAAAGCACCTTAGGAGACTTGGGAGGTTTCGACTCGCGGCGCTGATGCGTCGAGGTATTCCGCTGCGATCGCAGCCGTATCCTTCTTCACCCCAAACGTATCACGTGCATCCTCCTACCCCCGCCATCTTGGATAGTCCCCAAGAAACTTATGCAGCTCTGCATAAAACGCCTCGGTAAAGTGTCAGCCCCCCAACTCCAAACAGGACTCACGACTTCACAACTGGAAAACATCTCCCAGGGAAACCAAGCAACCTACAGCATCATCTGAGAACCTGAACCTTAAAAGTTGATCTGAAGAATTCATCAGCGCCCTACTTAGTTCCCTTGAATCGCCTCAATTCTCAAAACCCAAGGGCATCCAGTAAACCCCGAATCCTCCAAGCGCCGAATCCACAAGAACCGGTCCACGTTCTCCAAGGGAGACCGTAGAAAAGCGTCGACAGAGTTTCCTAAGACGATGTTGAGTACCCAGCGGCGTTTTCCGCGGCCAGTTTCCCGGAAGTCCGCGGAATTCTCGCGGCGGCTGGATCGCTTCCCGATCGGTTTACATAACGCCGCGGCTCAAGGACCTCGAACTAGGAGAAACGGCGTGGATCGATCCGATTCGAGAATGTGTTGCGTGGACGAGCACGAGCGCGAAGCACGAGCGCGCGAGCGTGCCAGGCGAGCGAGTCGGGCCACGCAACGCGTTATGCGCATTACGTGTACGGCTTACGGCCTTGCGTACCTGAATTTATCGCGCCAGGTAAATCCTCGGCCTGCACCGGTCCGCACGTTCCTCCTCGTCGGCTTTTTTTCCTCTCCTCCTCCCTGCTCTTTGTCCCGCCAGGGCTCTCGAGCGGAAGGCTGCCAGTCCTTGCCGGACTGCCAAGGATATATCACGGCCACCGCCGATCGCTTTCCTTCGTTCCTTGCACGCAACGAACTCCTCGGGCCGAGGGGGCATGCCGGTCCTTTTTTCCTGCCGTCGTTTCTTTTATAATCTCCTTCTGCCTTCTCCTGCTTCGTTTCGCTGTCTTCCATTGGGTTGGGACTGATCGGAGACGAGTATTGAGTGATTCCGGGGGGATCGGTGACGCTGCTTCTTCTTGGGGCGAGATTCGAATTCCTTTCGGAGAAAGATCGCGAATTGGATGGATAACTGTACGAGTTACCGTATGCTAAGTGTCCAGGTGGCATTGGTTACTCCTTTTTCCAGGTGTTTTATGATCGCTGGTGATAAATCTCGAGCACTTTTTCCATTCGTCACGAATACACCGCTGGTTTAATAGCAGTTTCGCGTTCATTTCGCAAATGGAACGGTGCTCGAGCTGGCGCTGCAAATTTCCCGCAGAACTGTTGCATGAAATACGCAGAGGGCGATCGGAAGCGTGCGTGTCGCGATCGATCTCGATCCTATGTGGAACGGAGGACCGTTAGAATTGTTCTCGTTATTATGCAAACGACGGATACCTTGGTCTCGTTGAACCAACGTCTCTGTCGGGGGTCTCCTGGAATCAGTGTCGTGTGGGGCATTCAGTTTCCAGAGAGAAATTCGTAAAAATACCCCGCACCTTATCGAATGGTGAAGATTTCTCGAGTATTTCGAAGCCTCGACTTGCTTGAGAGCTGAGAGGGCAGCTGAACGGCTCGGCAGCGTAATCTTTTTTGCGCGCGCACGGAATGACTGGAGACTCGACGAGTTACGCAATCCCGGAAAACGGTGCGCGATAACCCTGGCTTCTCTATGGAAATTTCGACCATGAAATGCGGCGTGCATCGCAACGAGGCTCCTTTATCCGCTCCATCTAACGCCGAGCCTGTAGCAGTCGGTCAAAGGTGAAGAAATATCAGGGACAACGTTCTTCCGGGCCCCTGCCCCGCCCAGCCCGCACCCCCCCCCCCCGCGGTTGCTTGCAGCTTTTATTTAAATTACCGCCACCCGCGGCGCCGCATCCCTCTAACGAATATTTATTCGCGGCTGGCACGATTTCAGGCGGGGACATTTGTTTCTATCAAAGTAATCCCCGCGTCTCTTTAACCGCTCGGGGGGGAAACGAGTCGCGTGGGTGTTTATGCGACGATTTATTTCGCCGGTTAATCTCGCTGCAACAAGATTCCCTTCGACTCAGATCGAGATATCGATAGCTTCGTCCCGCTCGAGTAGATTCACGTGGATGGGGGAGCAGGCGAATTCTCTGCGTTGATTTCGAATTGGGGCGGAGCACAATTGGTTCGAGTATACTACATGCTAGCTGGACAAAATTATTTTTTCACGGTATTGGGTTTATATGGGGTTCAAATTGTTAGACAACAAACCTGATTCGTAACACAGTTTATTATTTCACTAAAAATATCAATAAAATAAAAATATGACTAATTCAATAAAGGAAAAAGAACAAAACGACAGTATTGTAGGTAGTTTAACTATAATTATCAGTTATAACATTATGTCTATTCCTGTAATTTCTGAGTTTTGAAGTTTAAAACCTGGTTTTTGAAATCAGTTTTCTCTGCATCGCTATTAAAATAGTGTTTTACTATATGTTCCACGTAACAAGGGTTGAATGTACGAAAAGTAGAGACTTTCTTTTTTTTTTTATTCAAATGATCGATCTGCAACAATTTGCAAGACTATGTTTTGTGAATTGTTTTCGAGTGCGACGCTCGGCAGGCGAGATTTTTAGTGACATAATAAACTGTGATATGAATCAGGTTTGTTTTCTAACAACTTGAACCCCATATAAACCCAATACCGCGAAAAAATAAGTTTGTCCAGCTAGCATGTAGTATACTCGAACCACTGAGTGGTGGCTACCGAGCGTCGCACTGGAAAACAATTCACAAAACATAGTTTTGCAAATTTTTGCAGATCGACCATTTGATTAAAAAAAAAAAAGAAAGTCTCTACTTTCGGTACCTTCAGCCCTTGTTACGTGGAACGTCGTGGAACATATAGTAAAACACTATTTTAATAGCGATGCAGAGAAAACTGATTTCAAAAACCAGGTTTTAAACTTCAAAACTCAGAAATTACAGGAATAGACATAATGTTATAACTGATAATTTTAGTTAAGGGGTTACGCCACCCTGAATGTTTTAAAAAATCGTTTTTTTTTCTTGCATTTTCTTATTACGTGAAGTTTTAAGAATAATTTAAGCCATGGTAGACGCAAAGATTCCCCAAAATAGCCGAGTTATAGACTTTAAACGAGGCGCGCATGTCGATATTCCGCAGCAGGTAGCGACCATTCTACTTTACTTCTTTTGCGTTTTTCTCGAAACTACATTTTCAAAGGTGACCTATCAAATATCTCCAAAACTATTTGTCCGATTGATTTCAAACTTGGTATGCATATTCTTAATGGTATTATCTACGATGTAGCATATCACTTTTTCCATCCGATACCCCATTCGTATATTATTAATGGTTTAAATTCGTTTTCTTCACGTGAAAAACGTATAATTTTCTTCACTTTGCTCTCATTTGTGCAATAATTTTTTTTTTCTCAAATCCGTATGCTACATCGTAGGTATTTTATTAAGGAGCACGAAAATCATCATGTATTTGATTTCAGACGAACCTGGGCGTTACAATTTGTTAGGTTAGTCACGCGTGTAACGCCGGACGAGCTTCGCGGGAGAACAAATAACTCGGTCATTTTTTAATATTTTTGTACAGTATTTATACAATATATGCACTAATACATGCTCTACACATAAGAAGAAAATAAATAATTTTCAACCTCATAGTATCAGTAAAAAAAATTGGTCTAGTTTAGTGCTGTTTCGAGCGCCTCAGGGTGGCGTAACCCCTTAAAGTACAATACTGTCGTTTTGTTCTTTTTCCTTTATTGAATTAGTCTTATATTTATTTTGTTGATATTTTTAGTGAAATAATAAACTGTAATACGAATCAGGTTTGTTTCCTAACAACTTGAACCCCATATGAACCCAAACCCACGAAAAAATAATTTTGTCCAGCTAGCATGTAGTATACTCGAACCACTGCGCGGAGGAAGAAATCAATGCTTTGCTGTTCCTTGGAGTCCGCTTAGAGGAAAACGAGGCAAGTAGTAAATTCACGCGACACATAGTATTTTCAGAGAAACGAATGGCAAGTGAGGTGGGTACCGAAGCGATCGAGTCGATGGAAAAGTTTGGTGAAACGATGGGCAAGCGCGTGCAACGGTTAGGTGTTACCCGCTTTCGATATCTGGGCCAATGGGTCACAAAGTTTCCCGCGCGCTCGCGTGCGAACGCACCTCCGCATTTCCTTGCCATTCTCGTCCTCGTGCTTTTTTTTTTTTACGTCACCGGTCTCGCGAATCGATTCGAGTGTTGCATTCCTCGATGCGTTCGCGACAATCGTTCCCTTCCCCTGTTTCGTCACGTCTCCTTTTTCAGTCTTCCCAATTAATTCCACTTGCGTAATCGATGGAACGGCGCCTCGATCTCCGTTGACCCGGAACAGTCCACTTGTTCCTTTCTTCCTTTTGAATTTCTTGAGTCGACTCCACTTAGATCTCAATCGAATAGCATTCCCCGTTCTTCGATACGGCCAGAGTATCTTTCTCATCGCACCACAGGAACGGATCAAGCTGGAGGCCAGAAATTCCGTACAAATTACACACGATTCGTACAAACTTCTATCTTCATTCTGTTTCTCGCGGGATAGAATCTCGAGATTATTACACGGATCGTTTAGGATTCCTCTTCCTCGTTTGCCGGATCCCCCGATCCGAGGTCGCCACGAAGGTTTTTGCCACCGTCTTGCCAAGCAGCTGTGCAATTTTTATCAGCCAGCGGCGCGCAGGTCACGGGGGAAGAGATTAGAGCGCCCGTCCGCGTCCGCCGCGGGCGCGTAATTCCGCGGAGGATGTTTCCGAGGGGAGGGCGCGGATCGCGTGGCCGCGAGCTCGTTAGCGTCAATTAACGCGTCGAATCGACCCGATTTACGCGTTAAGGGATCCATCCCCCCCCTCTCTCTCTCTCTCTCTCTCCCTGGCGCAATTATTTATCGCGGTCCAATTAACATTCCCCCCAGTGGACGATGTACGCGGACGCTTCGTCGCGTTCTTCAAAAGTTTCGAATTATTCGAGGAGTCGTTGCCGCAGGAATGCGCATTCCCCGTTCGGTGGACGCCCAAGGCTGTCCCTATTCCTTATCCTCCCTTTTAACATGCATTCTGGAGCTGCCCCTCGCGAAACGGGACCGAGGGAGTTATCGAGAGGAGGCCTGACCCTGGATTTGACCCGAGGAACTCGCGGGTGAACGACGATTTTTCTGCCGAAGGCTGCACGAACCTCGCGTTGCCATAGGTCACGCCAACGACTATTTCAATATGTAGATAGATTCTCCGATTTGCTTTGGGATTATTGTGACGAGCATCGCGGTTGAGATGTGACGTTCGCGGAAACATTAGGATATTTATATCCTCAATGCCGAATGTACCGCGTATTCTTATGTACGAATCGTTTCTGCCGACGATGCGTCGCTTCCTGTTGCTTGTGTAACAGTTACGCTTGAATATAAAACACGTGGAAATGAACGCCCGTGAATATAAAAAAGCCGCGAGCAAACTGGACAAACGCAATTACCCCAGTCGCTGCTGACTGCTTCACATCGTTCAGCAGCTGCGAGGATTCGCGTAGGAACTTTTAGAATGATGTAGGGGAAGTAGGAGCATGATGGGAAAACTAAGGAAAAATGCAAATAAAGTGATTGTACATATTAATTAAGTCTTTATTACTCCAAATACAACTATAAGTTAACGATTTAATATTTGTTACACACTTCGGACTATCTGAGGTCAGGCGTCTAAGTTATTAAACTTTACAAAACAGATGGAAAAAAAACGTCTTGCCACTACCGCGGGGTAAAATGGGGTACCGAAAATGGGATAAAATGGGGCACCGAAATGATTTGCCTAAATATTTTATAAATTCGAACTAAAAATAACGAGATTTATTTGAATTAAATTATAACAGAGAACGACGACGTTGCTTAATCTCGCATGAACAACCATGATACGGGGAATAATGGGGTACCGCGACCTAACCCTTAACGGGGTTAGGTATCAACGACCCCATCTTGTCTCAAAGCATCGTTTTCCAAAGATTAATATATTTGTACAACAAATAAAGAAATGTTTAAATTTTGAATATGTCACATTAAAATAAATGAAATGGAGATTAGAAGAAAAATAATAGACTTACCGTTCTTAAATATATATTTATTTAAAATCTTTTTATCACACGAAATAACATCGACGCAGCACGCAAACGGTTCACAGCTATAAATCACAGCTGTTTCTTGTTTCTAGATGGCATTGCATAGAGGCAACCTACAACTATACGCCGAACTCTTATATATCTAATCCTTATAACCTTTTCTTTATTGCCTGATTCGAACACGGTGTTTGCTGTTTTGTCTGTGCAAATCATTGAACTGCACATACTTGTTGCAATGGGCTTGTCCCGTAAATAAATATATTATTATTATTATTATAAATAAAAAACGCGTGCTCCCCCACTCACTTTTGCCAGCGACCACACTATTACAACACAGTGGCTTCCTAATGATGTATTTGTCACGTGCCTAGCATCTTTTAATTAGAGTTTAGGGAGTTACCCCATCTTACCTCGCTACCCCGTCATGCCCCTACTTCCCCTGGAAGCAGACTCGTCGTCAGACATTTCCCTGATCACAGCTGCTAATAGTATAAATTCGCTTCTCCCCTCGTCACAGTGGCAATGATTTTAGGGAACCGATGCAACGCCTCCGCATATAATTGGAAATAGAGTAACGGAGAAGAAGAACAGAGAAGCGCAGAGTCGACCGGTTGTCGAAGAATCGCCGCGCTTCTCCAGCTGGTTGCCTCATCGTCGTCGGCGACCGGTTGCCCTATCAACGTCGACGAGGCCCGCAGGAAGTCGATTGCTCGTCTCCTTAGCTAATTGCCAGGCTTCCAACGGCGTTACGTCGTTCGGTTCGTTCTCGTTTCTTGCGTAATCGAAGCCGAGCGGTCTTTGACCGTACTGCGTTCCGAATATCCACGAATCGCCATTATACAGCTGGCGTTTTAAGATCGCGCGCAGAAATTATTAATCACAGGCTGACTCTAAATTCAACGGGAATCCACGAGAGTCGATGTTGCGCAATGGATACTTGCTCGATCCTCCACTCGATCGTCGACTATATCTCGAATTAGAGCCACCGACGGCGCTGCCCGCGCGAAACACGAAGGGGGTGTCGGTGTTTTTAATCCTTGGTCGTCATCGGCCTGGCCTGGATACGGTCCGCGGCGACCCACATTTCGCGGCACGATGCGCGCCGCGATGTGGAGCAAAGGTGAGACCCCTTTTAGAGAGCAGTCTCGGCGGCGAGTCACGAGAAGACCGCACGAGACGGACGGTTCCCTTGTACAGGCATTACCGTTAAGATACGCATCGATAAGCCGCCTCCAGCCACCGTCCATTCAGAAGATCGACGGCCCACGAACCATCCGCTGGCTGGCTATTTTTGGATCACCGCTCCATTCTTTTACCCCGCGAGAAATCGGTCCACCGATACGGGGGAGGGACTATTAAGAACGGTACTGTACCAGCTCCTGGTGGGACAATTCAGGGTAGGTAGACAGGAAGCTCACGAAGAAAATCGAGCGTGCAAAAGAGAATTGAAATTTAATAGACGACGAGTGGAAGATTGGCCCCGAGCGATCCAAGAGCTCCGCGACGAGCTGGCCGCGGGAAACGATATTACGAGCAGTTGCGTAACGTACAAGCGGCCAGGCGACACCGTTAGACGAAAGATTGTCGGCCGTTAACGGGCTTTACCGAGCGAAATGGCCGGAGCAGGCTTAGATTCGTGTGGGTGAACGGGTGACTTATCGATCAGGCAGAAGGGATCGGTAATGAATCAGAACGAGTCGTGATCGCTAACGGTAAAATATACCCCGTTACGCCGCGCCGCGCCGCGCCGGCACAGCAACAATAGCGCCAAGATCGATCCGTAATTGCTCCTCTCGTTCGGCCCCTCGCGGCGATCGATGACGATTCTCGATCCATTGGGAGCTCGTGGGACCGTCGAGACGCGAATTCAGGTTTCAGGCACGTCGCTCTCCGCGAGAGCGCGCGATAGGCGATAGGTTTTTGCTGACGGGGGTTGTAGCGTGGCTGTCTTAAAGGTCAAGGTTCGGTTCTCGGAGTAAAAAGTTTCGTAAGGGAGAGAGGCTTCGGGGCTTCGACTCGTGCTTCCATTGAAGCGATCAGCTCGGGACCGAGGAATAGTTTCAGTTTTAATTAGACTCGGGGTTAGACCCCTGGCATGGATCTCCATCAACATCCATCAACGCTAGCTCGGTACAAGGCGAGTTACACTTTTGCACAGCGAATTACTCCGTCCCAAGGAATCGCGAGTCGGCACGAAGTGGATGCCGAAAAGGCGGCGAGCGATGGATCCCCGTTCGCGCGAGCCGCCGCGAGTGTGAATTGTGCAACGCGCGCGTAATCAGCGTAGCAAGAATAACGAATGTCTTTGAAATAAAGTGCAGAAGGCTGGGAGGCCTAGACACAGATGGGCAACGTCCGTGTGATGCAAATAGCCGGCGATTTCGTAATACGGTATTAATTGACGTTGCCGCGTACCATCGCGTATTACGTAAATGGGAGAGTTTCAGCTGCCCGCCTGATCTGATCCCCGATACCGCGAAATTCTCAGCCGTCAACCAACCCCTTGCAACATTCTCACCCTGCGCTTGCGTAATTAACCGGCCGGGAATATCGCCATCCAATAACGATTAACTTGTGCTCTTACAAATTCCACCGCCCGAGAAGTCGATCTCCAGTTCGGGCCTTCTGTTCGAGCGAATAAAAGGTTGCACCAGTTTCTGAACGCAACAGTGTTGCAGCCGGGAAATGGCCGTTGCTTCAGCCAGTTGCAAAGAGCCATGCTTGCCTGGCCGGTGTAAACGCATAAATAAATAATCACACGTTCGATATCCATATTCTGAATATTTCATTACGAGGATGTGTTTGTAATCGCCGCCGATGGGAACACCCTTGCGTAACTGGTAATTGAATACGGATAATTTTGCATAAACGGAGACGGTGGTTGTCGGTAGGCAGCGTGCTTGCTTTGCGCGCAGAAGGACGTATCATTACGATAACGGTCTTGGAAACGTTAATGGCGCGACTGCTGTGGAAGCTACGCGTACTCGCGTTTAACGCCAGCGGCCGACAGCGACGCGTCTCGTAAAGAAGCCAAGACCTATTTCGACCCACCCGAGCTCCTCTTTTCTCATCCGATCCGCCCGGCGAGGCGAGTTTCTAGCGCAAACAAGAGCGACAAGAGCGTTCTCGCGGAGGGACGACGATTTGTCCCGAAAACCGAGTCAGACGACCTTTTTCAGGCGTCGCCGCGCTCCCGACGGGCGCATTTGCTCGTTGTACATCATCAGAATCCGGCCCGTCCGTCTCGCCGCGGCCTCGTCATCGCGCGAGTCACCAGCACGCGGCTCCGGCCGCGTAAACGCGTACGCGCGTCGCTGTCGAGGGGGGGGGGGGGGGAGGGGGGGGGGGGCAAAAAAATGGCGCTGAACGGAAGAAAAAGGCTGACGGATGGTAAAAATAATGTTTCAGGAACGTCATTAACTGGCGACGAAAATACGGAGCGGAGGGGTGGACGCGCAGAATCGCGTCTAAGAGACGCGACGGACGGACGGATAAATCACGACAGCTTTGCCCTGGGCTAAGTCGCTGGCAGCCAGGGGCCAGACAAAAATCGTAAAAGAGTTGGAGGGCCAAACGAGACGCCCACAGGATCCGTCCAAGCCCTCCTGAAAGCTCTGTCTCCCCCTCCTGCGCGTTTTCTAGCGATTTCGAGGCTTTGTCTGCCCCGCCGCGGTCTCGGCGTCTCGCTGCGCGATAAATAAGCTCCTTCTTCACCCTTGACCTTTCGGTGATTCGCAGTATTCGGGGAAAATCGAGGGTCACGGGTTACCCAATCGCTCGTCCCGTTTTTCCTCGCTTTTTTGCAGCTGGCAGAGGTACTTGAGCGGCTTCGAAGGTGCTTGCGACGTCTGGACGACTATGTACGACGCTTTCGGAGAGTCCTCTGCGACGTTGGCAAGGGTACGGCACTCTGTATAGGTTATTCAGAGGAAACTTTACCCCCCCCCCCCGGCGAGAATATAGGGTAAGTCCGGTATTGTTCGACCACCGGGAGAGTCCGGCCAATGTTGATATTTTAAGATTGACGCAAGATAGGGCGCTGTGTATCATTGACACAAAAGAAATGAATGCGCTTGTTGTTGATCTTGCATTGACCAGTGTCACAAATCCATATTTAAATTATAGGAAACACTTAAAGGGGAACACCACTGTGACGGCCGGTAAAATAAGATTTTTTTTAAGAATATCTTACAGTTTTCATATAAAATTGTTATTACCTATCTTTAGTACAATGTCTTAGGAGACTATAAAAAAAAAAAATGAATTGAAAAACATGCATAGATTTTCAAATACAGTTAATCTTCTAGACCCCTCACAAGAAAACATAGATCGCTTATCGAAACGGTATCTTCGGAACGGCAACTCTGAAATTGAATTTTTGTTTTAATATAATCTATATGAATGTAGTTTCCGTTGTACGTACCGATTTTTTGATCGAAAACATATTTCTTGAAATACGCTCGAAAAACTGTCCATATTTTTGCGGATTTTCGAAACTTTTTCTTCTAAAGCGCACCGTTTTTACAAAAGTATATTTTTTTTTAAAATCGGTACGCACAACGGAAACTACACTCATATAGATTATATTAAAAAAAAAAAAAATTATTTCAAAGTTGCCGTTCCGAAGATACCGTTTCGATAAGCGACCTATGTTTTCTTATGAGGGGTCTAGAAGATTAACTCTATATGAAAATCTATGCATGTTTTTCTATTAATTTTTTTTTTATAGTCTCTTAAGACATTGTACTAAAGATAGGTAATAACAATTTTATATGAAAACTGTAAGTTATTCCTAAAAAAATCTTAAAAATGGGCTCATTTTTCCGGTCGTCACAGTGGTGTTCCCCCTTAAGACTTTATGCGAGTCTGAAAGTTTTCAGACCAAGTTACAGTGCTGGTGATATTTGAAAGACAGGTAAGTTTATTTACACTATTCCGATATTGAGGGATATAATATGCATAAAACTACAGTGTCACCCCAACAGTCACGTATGTATTCGTTTTTAATTTATTTTGACAAGGTGGTCGATCACTCCCTAGATTGTGGGATAGTCCGACCACATTAATGCGGGACAGTCCGACCAAATTAGTTAAATATACAGTGTGTCCGTTGTATCTGAAAAAGTGTAACTATCTCGAAAAATATGTATGGTACGAAAAATACCATACTGTACTCTTTACCCCTATAATTTATATATACCCTAAATTGCTTGGGCTTTCCTTTAATTTGCGCAAAGCGACAAAACTGTGGAAAACAACGATGCTACAATTTCTTTTCCAAAAAGTGGTCGAACTCTCCCGGCCTTACAATACATGAGTCTTCCAAGGATAAGGTGCTCGGGTACGCGCGAATCACGCGACTTGCGTAAGGATCTCGCGCGGAGCGGCCTCCTCTTAGCAAGGTCTGCCCGTGATTATGCTTATCCCTAGTGCTTACATCACGCTAAATGCCTAACACTTTGCACGCGTGTACCAGCAGCGCGTTTCAAACGCCAGCTACGCGAGCAGCCCTGCGACATTTGCACGCGAACCGTGACGTAACCCCGCGGTCCTCGTCGCTCACTCGGAAGAGTCGTCAGATCAGAGGCCGTCGATAAACGGCGCTTAAGGATATTCTCCCGTTGCTTGCGCTATCTCGGCTGCGAAGCCACGAGCCTCGACTATTTTCGGGGCCTTTTATTTCCGTCGCGAGGGAGTACCAGTCCATTTCTTTCCTCGCCGTTTTGCTCCCATCCTCTGTCCCGAGCAAGGCACCTCCAAGTGCGCTGGTGCACCGCTGATCCCGCGCCTCCGCGCCGCAACGAGTGAAAGCTGGCAGCCTTGATTTAATAATAAAGGTTGCGGGCGCTCCTGACGCGGAGCAACGGCTACTCCAATAAATCTTTATCCGTGCACTCGTTTGCTAGACGTGCGCCCGAGGACCGATGGAATATCGAAAGCATTCGCTTTCTTTGAAACGACCTCGCGGAACCTGCATCGCGACAATGGCGTATGAGCGGCGCTCGATTGTCCGGATGACGCAGGCAGGAAGACATTCGCTCGATTCCAAGGAAGCTCGAGCCGTTTTTCTATCGAACGGACGGACGATTTCGTCAAGTTTATCGGGAAGCTAGTGGCACGTTCGCGCGCCTCCGGCAAAAAACGTGATCGTTATACAACGCGGGGTATTATACGACACGGTTACGCAGCCTCTTCTCACGGGCGGCGATCGTATAAATAGGCCTGGAAATTAATTTCCCCTCCCCCGTCGAGCTTCGGCTGGCCTCCGCGGACTGTCCGCGTTCCTCTCCTTCGACGGCGGACAAATGAATCTTGTCGCGCGAGTAAAACGGTGCCGACCTACGGCAACAGTCGCACGATCGGCACGCGATTCTCTCCGCTCGGATCATCGCGAGACACCGGTCTCGTGCCTCGCATCGTCGCCGGTACTCTGAAATTATTCCACCGACAGATCTTAGGTGACCATCACCTAGGTGATACACAGAACTACCTATTATTTATTATCGCTGGCTCGCACGAATGGCTAGCTGGAAAAGTACCATTATTCTGAAAGGAGTTTCTAGAATTCTACCAGCTTGCAACCTTCTGTGGTACTTGGAAGACGAAACTCGATATGTACCGCGAAGGGAAAAACCGAACCACCTTCGGGAGCGCAGGGTCCGGCCGTATCAGGCCGATCGATCGTAAAAATCGCGCGATCGCGGAAGGCTAGGGACACCGTGTCGGCGGGCCGTTAATAAATTAATCGCGCGGACAAGGCGGTCGTAAACGCCCGCGAGATTCAGGGGATGCGAATTATCGTCGGGCCCCCACGTAAATTATGATCAAGCACGGGCCAGACGGAAAAAACGGACGGCCCTGGGGATTGGATCAGGACGAAGGACAGCTAGTTGCGGCTGCACGTCCACCGCGGTCCTTGGACGGCCACCCTGATCGTTCCCTTCCCGTCGAGTGGCTTTTATTTTCGCCAGATAACCTTGCTATTGATCTTGATCGCCTCGTATCGCCGGCTCCGCGCCGGAATCCGCGACCAAGTATCACTGGCAACGATGGAATCTTGGCCTCAACGTCCAACAATCACTATCTCGATTTATAACTGAAGCGGTTGAAATTTGAATATCCTTTGGCTAACTGGGACAGAGAATTGAGCGATAAATACACTGGGCCGTTAATGGAGTTGTCAGTGCACTGAATTAGAGATCAATTATTATTTATTTATAATTTAATATATCGCTGGATGAATGCAGAATTGATTAGAGTAGTGGCGTGCTTTATTCTTACAATTAAAATAATTGTCAATCCACATTATTTGTTCGGAAAGGAAAAGATTCCAGGTGCTTTCTATCTGGAAATGATTCTTGCGATCAACCTGAATAGTAAGCGTAAAGTAGTCCGAGTGTGTAAGGACCGTGATATCGATAAGGGATGTCTGAGAGAAGTGATGGCCGTCTGGCGCGGCGCGGTCGATCGTAGCAGCACCTGTCGATGGCTCGCGCCGCGTAATCCCCGTGCGTGACGTTGTGTAACACTCACGTTTTACCGAGCTCACGTGCCGGCCTACCTGTAATCAGTCATCGGGCGCAATTATCGTGGACGCAACCTCGCTGCAGCCGCGTGCAACGATACGCAACCCGATGCACACGCGTTTGCGTGCGCGTTCGGCCATGTTTATTTATGAAACTGGAAGAGGGGCGAGTATGCGTCGTGCTCGAGGCAGCACTCGATATTTCTGCGGCATAGAGAACGGTCATTACGTTAAGTGCTTACTATAGAAAAGAATGGAGGAAGTAGAATAGGCCAGCCGAGTCAGACAGCTGGTCTTCTCTAAACTTGCCGCGGGAAGGGCAGCCGAAGTGGAATAAGTCAGCCAACGTCAGACTTATCGAACGCTTCCACCACCGTTTCGCAAACTTCTCTCATTTAGAACTACGGCATAAAGAACGTCAACCTACCCCACAGCAAGTGGGTTTCAGCTTTCTTTCAGCAATCTACTCTTTCTACTCTGTTCATAGTAGTTTGAGGGACTTTAGCCCGTGATGCCAGCCACTGCACATTCGACGCACACTCGATGGACCGTGGAGAGTCGAAGATACGTTGTTACGTGTTTCATAATTAGACTTTGTTGCAGGGCGCGCACACGACCTTACGTTACACGCGTGTCAGCCGGCGTTTCCACGAGGAGAGGCTAGATTCTTGGCTGACAGCGAAGGAACAGGGAGAGAAGATCCCGAAGGGGAACAGAGGGAGCTTACGTAACTGGAAGTAGACGAACGATGCTGCGAAGTCACGTGCCGCCTTTGCCGCGAGGTTTTACTGCTGCGTCTACCAAGAGAGTAACCAGGCGGGCCTCACTGGTCACCGCCACCGTTCCTTCGCTTTTCAATCGAAATGTCAAGCCAGATCGATCGGATAACCGTGACCAGATCGATCCTGCCAACGGGGGCAACCATCGAACACTCTTCTCTGACATTTTCATTCAGACTATGACGCGTCTTCGGCCTGTAATAGGTTCATGAGTAGTTTCAGTCTAACTGTACCCAGACAGGCATATAACATCGTACAACTTACCTCCACTCGTTGGTGACACTCTGCCTCGTTTTAAGAACTATCAGGTTCCCAACCGTTTTAAGGAGTCTCTCCACCTTGACGGACGAAAAATGATGCGAACTTTGGGAATTTATTAAAACAAAACCATCAAATAAGGTGAAAGAAGTAGTAGTCGGCCACCCTCTAGTAGTCGACCACTTTTATTGCTTAGCTCAAAGAAATAAGTACTGAAATAAAGCATTTATTAAATGACAATTTTATATTGTATTTTGAATTTCTAACTTTAGAATACGACAAAAAGCCCTCTTCATAGGTAAAAAAATAAATGCTTTTAAAGTGATTTGTAAACTAATTTTGATTCTACACGTGCTATTGCTGTTTTCCAACACGAGAAGCATAAATGCGCTTTGAATAGAAACGACAAATGTAATTCAGTTCTATACATTTTTTACTGGAGAATGATGATATTTCACTGAAAAAGCATCAACAATTTTATATACGTTTAAAAATGAAAGAAAATGGGATAATTTATTTATTTATGGGAGGCCGGTAAGTGGACCATCATTCCGTTTCAATTTTCAATAATCGACCACAGCGATCGACTTCTGAAGCTAACAGCATTCACAATGAACGCTAAAAGTCGACCACGTGTTAACTATAATTTATCTTATTAAAATTCTGATAAAGTTTTTAAAAGAACTTATTTTAATTACGCATTATCCTGTCATTATTAATTATTTACCGTTGTTGCACATTATATTTAAAATAAATTTTAGTTTGTAATGCGCGCATAACCTATTTTGAATTTCATATTAAAAAAATATATAAAAAAAATGTTATGCTAAACGATATTATTAAAAATGCAATAAAAACTAAAAAATAATTCTTTTCTTGTACTGCAATTTCGATGATGTTTTTTCACTTTAAAAAAAATCGTGGACCTGGGTATCTCACTACAAATTCATTTCGACGCTTGATGCTGTATTAAATTGATTCATATTCTGTTATGAAAAATCCTACTCCACGATTTTATTTAATGTGAAAAAACACCATCGGAATTGCAGTACAAGAAAATAATTATTTTTTAGTTTTTAGTGCATTTTTAATAAAATCGTTTAACATCAAATTTTTTTTTTATATATTTTTTATTTTCTAGTTTTTAGTGTTTATGGATTTACATTTCGCAGCTCTGACTTCTTCAGAAATATCTTTTATTTCATTTCAAATCTTGATGCGACTAACGACCCGAACGCAGCGGCTTTTTATCGTTTTCGTAAAGAACGCGAGTGGTTGATTTCAAGTCGTTTGGATTTGTGGTAATGGGTTATATTTATTGATGACTGGGTAATTTTTTCACCCGCTCGGGGTTAATTTTTTTTTTTAAATATTGTATTGTCATCCAAATTACGCACGCCTACAAAGTTTCAAGACAATTGGATAGTTGGAAGTGGGTTAAATTTGAGTTGCCAGATTTGAACCATACAAACATACAAACAAACAAACAGAGGATCGAAGCTGAATAAAATCGTTTAAAAAGGTGGTCGACTACTAGCTATCGGACCGGTTGACTTTTAGAGTTAAACAGTCGATTATTAAAGCATTCGGACACTTTATTTTTAACGCTAATTATTTATTTTACCGAACTTTTATACTAACACAAAATTTTAAGTGATACATTAAATACATTTGAATTACTTCAATACATTTTATATATTTTATAACATTGATTGTTTATTTTTTTTAGAACTTTTCATTTGAGTTTAGCTTTAAGTGGTCGACTACTAGTGCTTGCACTCTATATATACTTCCAGCCTTATGGCTTTATTTGTCAATCTTTGGAGAATATGAAAAAAAAATTATATACAAAAATAGTGGTTATATCCGGAATTATAGTGCTTCAAATAGAGCGCCTTACAAAAATCATATGGACATGGTTAGCATAAAATCAACTGTGGTAGTTGTCTGAAATAGAAAATGAAAAATTTGTGTAATCTTTAGTCTGGCTATCGTTTGAACTAGATTAAATAAGAAATACTAAAAAGTAAAACAAAATGGCAGCGGGACATCGATTTCTGCAAAAAATTCACTGGTTTTTTAATTCGCAAAAGTCTAATTTTGCAAAAAGCCATTTAGTTTTAGTAACACCGAGAATGGCACATCTACTGAAGATACATACCAAGTTTGAAGTAAATCGAGTGACTTTTTTGGGGGTTTTGTGCTAACTAATTCGAAAAACATCGTTTTGAGATAAACGTGTTTAATGTTTTAGGTACTGTTATTTTTTAATTATTTTTTTTTCAAATGTTGCCTAAATATGTAGGAATATAGGCATAAAATTTTCAATCAGTAAAATTTGAGAGGTTTCTCGTAAAAAAAAGACATATCGCACTCCTTTTCAGGTCATCGAAGTGGGGAGACCAAGAACACGAAATCTTCGTATCTGGTTATTCAACGACGATATGGACGTTTCGACACATGTTTTTCGCCACCAACAAACCGTGAGTGCTAACGTCTTCCCGACACGTGACCGCCGATTATCGACGCCCTTTGCGCGCAAAAACGTTAGCATATTACGGGTGGAGCGCGTTGCATAAACGCCGCCGATCGCATAACCACGCGGTCACGTTTCGCCTGGGAAAAGAGCGCGATAACGAACCGTCGCTGTTTGAATTAACGCAGGCGGCACGTGACAGATCCGGACGCCCATGCTTTCGGGTAAGAGCTACGACTTCCCCACCCTCGTATTTTCTCCTCGTCACCGTGAACTTGAATCATCTTGCATCGATCCCTGTAACGCTGTGAAATTTTCCGCTCTTCGCGATCGTCCAAGGCGAGCTTTAAGGAAAGAAATCTCGAGTGCCTTCTTCCACGGAAATAATCAGCGTTGCGTGTCCTTGACTGAACGTTAAAGGATCCGGGATCGTGGTCTCTGTAATCTAGATCGCCTGATCTACGAAGAACGTTGAAATTGACACGAGGGATCCTGGAGTTTTAGCTGACGTGTACTCGAGAAGCTGTGACTTCGCCATAACAATAACAGAGATGTTTGGATTGGTAAAAAGAGAAGAGCAGGTCCGATTTGCCGCAGCACTTGGACAATTGTTTGCCCGTGGCAAGGTCAACAGTGTTGGCAGAAACAATCAGCAGAGAAAGAACCGATAACGAGAGGAACAATGGAGGAAGTGGAATGAGACACTGAGTCAGACACAGTCTCTTTTTCCTTGTTAGAGCGGATACTTTTAGCGCGTGGAAATATGTACTTGGAGAGATGGGGATTTCTTTCTTTCATAGGTATAGATACTGCTTATCAGCGAGTGGTTGGCTGTAGTCGCAGCTAGAATCGAGCAGCGCGTCGTCGAAACCTCGATGCCTATCGAGCTCTATTTCAGTCGTAGAAGAAATCGATGAGAAGGGCGACACGCGCGATATAATTAGCCAATAGCAGGCGCGAAAACCTGCTGGTCAAATGGAGCGGCTAACGCGCCCTACGCCAGGATAAAAATCGCGTTCGCCACGGCGTAGAAAGCTCGCATCGATTGCACTTTATTTCTGGGCGTCGATCGCGCTTGGCGTTCTTCTTTGTCAAACAGAGGCCCGATCCATCATGATCCTCCGAGAGGAAGCGGCTGGAATCCCTCCGCCTAAACGATTAGCTCCTCCGACTGAACATTTTCGTTTCACCGGCGATACGACCGTGAGCCTCCTTCGAACAGGAACACGGCCACGGTGGTCTTGCATCATGGGTGACCTTGCCTCGTTCCGAGGGACGTCGAACTTCTCTTCTCGGTGCATACAAGGTCAGAGGAGCACGTGACTCGTACCGTCGGCCGACCTGCACGCGTTTCGATGCCAAACAAAGGCTCCAAGCCGGACATTGCGATCTTGGGTGTACCTACTACTACTGAAGATCCTTCGGCTTCGGCTTCGGCTTCCTCGTCCCACATCTCGTCTGTGATCGAGGAAACAGCATCTGGCATCCACATGTAACGAATCACGCTGCTTCCTATTGACTGACAATTCGAGTCACCCGCGACTGGCTTCATATTTATTATTTATGAGACGTCGTTGAGGAAAGAGCGTCGCGGACAGAAATTACCCGTGCATTACGTTTATTTCTGCGCTCCGTTTTCCTCGTCCGCTTGTTTCCCGGAACAAGGCCGCCGCGCCGCGATCGCATCGGGAATCGCCGATTTGCAAAATTCGACGCTGGTGTCGCGGGCTTTGAACTCCCCGGCCGTGCATGACGGTGTGGTTCAGACTCAATTCTCCGCTTTTGATCGCCGATGTCCGTGGCGATGATCGCGATGGAAGGTTGCGGCGCCCTTCAACCTCCTTTTCAAGCGGGACTCGCGCCGTTCAACCTGTTTTCGAGGCGACGCTTCGGCAAACACGTTGCACAACGGCGTGCAATCGGTGCGCGAGCGATTTCGCACGGCGAGCCGCATACAAATGTGTTATCCTTCACGGAGAGATTACCGCATTTTCGTTTCGGCCGCTTCCTCGAGCGTGGCCTCGGTGAAAAACAACGTTATCGGGGACGAGCGTCGCGAAAAAGATACAAATATGTTTGCATCCCCGCGGATCTCGAGCGGCTTCTGCGTCGAAATTTCGCGATCGGACGGCGCAATTCGTTGACCCCAGATTGCAAACTAATTGCGTTCTAAATTTAGAGAGGGTTCTGTCTCGTGCTCGACGTACGCCGTGGGACACTTCGCATCGACAGGCTTTCCTCGTTTTCGATTACCGGGCAGAGAAGAAGGATTTATGTTCTCTGGCCACATTCGCGGCGCAACTTTGCACCTAACCTGCAAAGACGATTACTCGAGGGACAGTGGACACCCAGTAGGCAGTCACTGTGGACCTGAGCGAGGCGCAATCTTGACAGACCAATCGCTGATAAAATGTACATATTCGTAACGTCGCGACTTGTTTGCGCGATGATGTCATCCGGACGGCTGCACCGTCGAAAATCCGCGGCGTATCGCGCTCGATTATCGACCAGTGAACCCGCTCGATCTCGTAACGCAGCCGCGGCGCGATCGAGAGGCCCGATAGATCCTTCTTCCCCCTGGTTCTCCGCAGATCTCGCGCGGACCGATAACGGTTGCGTCACGTTGCGCAATCGTTGTTTACGCTTCCCGTTAGCAATAATACCAAAAAACTGCGTCGTGGTTATTTAAATGTAGGAAGCCCACAAACGCCGCTGCGTAGTCCACCTACGGCTTCCCGATACCTGCTCTCCTCCCTTCGCGGATGCAGCCCCTCGACGCCTAGAAATTCTGCACAGAGATGTCACGATTAGCTCTGCGGTTGAACTTTGAAGAGCTGATAGCGTCGTTGAATCGCGCCCCACCCGTTAAACCGACTGCCCGCTTCCAATAACTATTCGACGCCGCGCAGGTAACATTGCAGTTTCACTCGAACACGTAAGCATTGTTTAAATATCTCCTGCGAGGCTGGTTCGTCGACCCGGCTGGCATCCTCTTATCAAAACACAGACCGGGTATTTTCGCGTCCCTGCAGTCTAGACTCTTATTAAACAAACACGTCGAGACTTTTATTCAACAGAAAAGAAAAAGAGCGCGCCAACTATTGCATCAACCGGTCGCTTCGATCACCCGAAAATTGCGGCTTGAATCAGTTGGCGGAACAAAGACGGTGCTCCTTTGTCTAATGAAATGCAAACATCGTTAACGGGTCTCCCTAGTGTGACGGTTTAAAAAAATCGATTGTTTGCTTTTTGCATTTTCTGAAAGTTCAACATCTATTATGAAGACAAAGAAGGTGTTCTCTATGGGCCAGGCATTGGAGACTAATTGTAAGTATGATTTATTATTTAATAAATGATATTTGAATATTTAAACGCATTTTGATCGAAACGACATTTTTTGGCGCGGCGATCACGATATCTCAAAAACTACTCGACCAAACGACTTAAAGCTTAACATATATATTCCCTGCGTGTTCTGTTAGAACCTGAACTAGAATGAAGTCATTATATGTAAAATTCGAATTTCGCAGCTGAAAAAACTGACCGCATTTTTGCCGCGAAATGAAAACTTTTCTTTAAAGTGCTGCCATTTTTGTATTTTGTGATTTTTTATTTTCGTTCTAGTTCAAACCCTAGCTACGTTCATATAGATTAAGAAAATAACTGTGTTTTTTGTTTCAGATGACCCTGACAGCCGGAATCGTGATCGCCAGCAGCAGGCGTTTATTTGCGAGCTCCTCGTTGTAATCCTTCAAACATAAAATATAATTATCACTAATGCTTCAAAAAATTTGAGTACATTGCCCAAATGTAACTGAGTAAATACTCCAAAGTTTGAAACTGCAATATCAAGTACAGTTCCTTCAAAAAATTCCCAAATGTTGCCCTATATTTCCAGGCGTCACACTAGGGAGACCCCTTAAAGCCGGGAATCCACCGGGAAGCTAAGCTAAGCCATGCTCTGCGATGCTTTGTTTTAGCTTAGCTTTTGGTGGAAACGGTTCCATAAGAATGTATTGAAGCTAATTTTTTTAAAACGTAGCATGGCATAGCATAGCTTAGCTTCTAGGTGGAATCCCGGCTTAAGGAAGTATTCTAGTCTAAACACTCGTTTTTAAAATAAATTTATTAGAATTTCGACCGTATATATGAAATAATTCAAAATTAAAGTGGTTTCAGCGCACTGGTTCAGTCACGTTCTAACCGACGCGCTCAACGCACGTCTTGGGCTAACGTGTAAATTTCACCTAAAGGCAAACGCAGTTTTATTTCACTTTCCTTGATAAGGGTCACAATCAATGACCGAAACGTCGGAAATATAACGATTGCAAAATAGCTTGTATTAAAAATTTGAATTGACCTAACTAGTGCGCTGAAACCACTTTAATTTTGAATTACTCGTTTTTAAAGGTGATATTTGGAAATTAATTCTGAAAAACCTATCGCGCCTACAGGGCAGGGGTTTTTCACACAAATTTAGTAGTGTTTGAACTATCAACACAAATTTCTGAAATGCATTATATTGAAATTTGTACAGGTTACACGCCGAAGCGCAGATCATGTCATCAAAAACCGGCTCCATCGGGCGCACGAATTGCGGCCGTCCTAGTCATCTGAAACGAAAGTACCAAAGATTTTTTTAAACTATATGAGTGTAGTTATCGCCCGAACTAGATGTAACCATGTCCGGACATTGTTACCGAAATCGCAGCTGTTTAAAAATTTATATTTGATTTTTTCGACCTTTCTTGAGCTAAAACAAGGTGTGGGGGAGGTTGTATTAAAACTATTGATATAATTCTAGTTCGGGCTATAGGTACACATTCACTTTGAATGTGTGTAAAATTTTAGCTCAATCGGTCCAGTAGTTTTTGAGAAAAATGTGCGCCCGATTTAAAAAAATTGTTTCGAGGAAAACGCGTTTAAAGTTTTTCACGCAGTTACGACCTGTACGACTGAAGTTACGGTAGATAACGACTAGTTTCTGTAACTTTCCCCTAATCTGCTATACCAGGACCGTGGAGGAAACCTTCCTTAGCTTCAAAAAATCGTGTCGGGCAGCTCTCTCTTCTCTGCTGGCAGTCATAGCCTGCCTGTCCTTAATATTTTAAGGACATATTTTCGAAACCCTAAACTATTAGAAAATCCAAAAAAAGAACATCGAATTTTTGGGTAGAATACCCCCTTAATTGCATCGGTGCTCGTCGAGCGTCGTTCCAAGGAGACCCCGCCGCTTGGTTCATCGCGGCCCAAGTGTCAGCGAGTTGGCGCACGCCCACGATCCTCTTCGGCACTGTTCTTTCTGATCGATCGCCCGGACCGCTCTCCTGGCGAAGGTCTTGCGCGCGTAATTAGGATAGCCTGGTTGGAATTACGCTCTGCCAATTAACTAGTTAGGAATAAATTACCGCTTTTACCTGGCGCGCGGGGTTACGCAACCGCGCTATTACCGCGCTAACTGCACCTCCTGGCTCCCCGTCCAGATATCATTACCCCGGCCACGCCGATAGTTTCCTTTGCTTTGCGTCATCCGCGCGATTATGCGAGCCGAGTCGCGCTTCGGACCATATCCCCCTTCCTCCCCTTCGAAAGGCTGCTGCCCGGCTGTCCCGTTCCACTTGACACGATCATCGACCGCGGACAAGCTCCCCAGTTTCCATTGCCTGGCCTGGGCTTTCGATTCGAGCTCGATCGCTGGAAACTATTCCCCGATCGATCCCGAGGCTTCGTCATTCCTGTTTACGCGAATCATCGCCTCGGCTACCAATATAGCCGAAATCGAAAACAATGCGACCCTCCCCCCCCCCCCCCCCCTACCAAGATAACGGTGCATCGCAAACAAAATATTGGAGTAAACAAAGGCTGCGTCGCAAAATATTGATCTCCGACCAACGAGACTCTGCCGTGGAATCGCGAGCACCTCGAGGGGGCTTCGTTAAACCGCCTGCCATCTCCTGGCAACGATTCGCGGCGTAGAATAATCGACGGGGATCGTCGATCTCCGCTTCTCTCTGCTCCTCGACGCCCTCCATTATCGTGGCGGAACGAATCCGCGCGTTCGTCGCGGCAGAGGAGTTAAATAGATACGTGGCCTGGGCGAGGATCGATGGCACGATCGAGGGGAAGGATCGACGGATCGATCCCGGCCGCGTTCACCATTAACCGGCGCTCCTATTGGCTAACTATATTTAACCCCGCCAGTATTATGCATACAGTTACATCACGGATCGATTAAAATAGCAAATCCGCGAAGTTCATGCTTGCAGCGGGGCTCGCTCGCGGCCGATAAGCGCGGTGCAACCGCACAGCTGCACCGTAACTGCGATAACCGTTATCGCGAGTCCTCGGGCTGTGTCTGCAAATATGTTTGCGTTCTTAAATGCAGCCGAGGCTGCGTTTATTATCCGCTCTTATTATTCGGCCCCCCTACTCTCCCCCCTCCCCCCCGCCCCCCATACTCCTCTATCTGTCCTTTCTCGCATCGTTTTCGCGTGTTTGTCGCACAATCTCGTCGCCTTGCAAATTTTTCCACGCCTCCCCGCGGGATCGACCGCCCCTGCGCGCGACGCCAAATGCAATCGTCACTTGCGGCAGCTGTGCTTTGAAACTGTGACTCCTCTGAACTCTGCACTTTTATTTCTTAATACCCTTCTGATTTTTTTAACTCGACGCGGATACCTTAAGTTGTTAGTAGACTGCTGATTTCTGGTGTTTGGATTTTAAGGTTACTTGTCTTCTGAATTTTCAATTATGGCTCCTTTACTAGAGTGACCCTTATATAAATAATAAATGAGTATAAACTTATTATCTAAATAATGCTGGGACGCACGAACGAATTATATATACAGTAATTGTAGAAAATTGAGTGCTCTTTTAATATTATTTGAACAAAATTTCGATAGGGCTTACCATTTTTGAGAAGTTTTTTAAATCCGAACCACTGATGAATTCTAAACGTTAAGAGGACTAAATACCCTAGTAGCATTTTTGGTTGGCCAACGGTAGCCAACAGTTGGGAATTAGTTGGGATATAGTTAGTGTTTTGCCTACAAATTCCCAACATAGGGCCTACGGCAAAAAACTTACAACAGTTTGCCAACGAATATTCAATGTTGGGCCTACAATTATAATGGTTGGTTAATTAACAAAAAGTTACGACAGTTTGCCAACCAATATTCAATGTTGGGCCTACAATTACTATGGTTGGCTAATTAACAAAAAATTTACAACGATGATTAAATGTCGTCTTACAAACGACAAAAAATTTGCTACATCCAAAAACCTGTTATTATATTCCAAGTTGTGATTTTTCTTTTCTTATTTATAAATACGTAATGAGGACGTCTGTCTTGAGACGAATGTGAAATTTTAAGGAATGAGTCTAAAGGTCGAATGATGCTATTTTGTAGAATATTTCGCGTCACTGCGCAGTTTTTATAAACAATTAATATTAGTTATGTAACTAGAAATTAGAATTGTCTACAAGGAAATGTGTTGGGTAACTGGGAACAGCGGTTGCGTCATAAGCGGAAAGTTTGGGTTCGATGCTTCTCACCCCGAATTTTTTTTTTCCTAAGACGTGTTTACAACCTGAAAAAGACGTGTTTACAACGTCTTTTAACGTTCTTCAAGATGCCTTCTGGACGTCTGTACGACGTCTTTTGGAAAGAAACTGTTGGCTTATGGAAAGAAACCTTCATTTGGGCCTGCGTTGGTTACAATCGTTGGCCCATTTCAAAATAGCGCGACACTTCAACAGTTGGTCAACGGATATCACGTCATTGGCCCAACAAAGTCCCAGCAAATAAATGCTACTAGGGTAGGCAGTCGTTTTCCGCGAAAGAAACACTTTCTTTTTAATGGATTTGTAAAAAAATTTAAGCAAATCCAGATGTATCCTTTTATCCAATGTTTATTATTATCGTAGAGATTAAAAATAAGTTGTATGAAATATACATGTGCTTTAAAAATGGCAGTGCTGAATTGTTAAATATTTTAACGTTCTTCTGTGGTTTTGCTGTAATATTGGTCTTAAAAAGTGACGTAATTCAATTTCAAGGTGTGATTCCTGTTTGTTACATCCGTAGTTTCCCGCGCAACCAGTAAAACCTAAAAATAAAACAGAATTGTTACATTGGTGGCCGAAAAACGGCGATTATTTCATGAAAAATTCGATCGTGTTTGTGAGTTACTAAAAATCTGCGACTCTTTAATCTTTTTATGAAAATCTCGAATTTTTACGAATCATATAATAGGTTACGGGGGAGATAGCACATGTTTTATACATCCTGTAATTTTTTTCAAGTCGATTTGAACCTCCGTTCATTCGCAAATACGGCAAAACCAAGAGAAAAAAAGATTCTAGAAAAACGCGTTTAAAGTTTCTCAGCAAAGGCGATGCTATAAATTACCGCTTGACCTTTTTAGCTGCCAAATCAACAATTTTGCGAATTTTAATATAAACGAAACGGCATTTTATTCAGAAAAGATAGTACTTTCGGAAATTGCAATAAAAAATCGATTTTTCGACTGCCTTGAGTGCCTAGTCCCCTTAAAGCTTGGTCAGCACCTTTTCCTGTTGTTCGATTGCAATAATCTTCTTCTTAGATTAATTTTTTATGAAACGAAACAATACTAGGGGGTGAGAGCAAAAGAAATCGCGTGTTGAAAATAATGTCCACCGTACTCCTCCACGTGAACGCGCGGTTCCCGCGACTTTCCGAGTTTTCTGCGGCGTGGTCATACGCGCGCGGTTTTGATTCGCGTGGATCTTCGAGGCGCGTCTTCGCGAGCCGTTCATCGATTCGTTCTGACGTAACCTCGATGAGCGAACGCGCGATAAGGATACCGCGTAACACTCGAATTCGTCGAAAAACAGACCAGCGGGCGGCTCTGTTGTCGAGATCGGCCACGAGAATTAATTACGCGATTCATGTAATCCGACGTGTCGCGGCCTGGGTTTGTTTGTCTTTCTACCAGCGGAAACGACAAGTCATTTGACGCCGGACAGAGATTAAGCGTTAGATCACACGGCTCGCAGTAAAATAGTCCCCGGGACGATCGACTGCATTTATCATGTCGATAATGGACATTGTTGCGGAGGTCACAGTAGACGAAAGATCGCCGGGTGAAGGTGGAGGGGTCTATTTAACGGAGAGGAATCTCTGAACTCCTCGAGATGAATCTTTTAATCGAGCAAGAGGAATAATTAGCGAGAGAGAGAGGGGGCGTGTAGCTCGGGCATTAATTACGCCCCAAGGATGCATCTCGTTAAAGTGGCTCGCGATTGCGCCAAGACATTTTCCAAAACACACGCTCGCTTATCTCCCGCTTACACTCTCCCCCCTCGGCGGTAATAATTAACTGCGCTCTCGACTTGCGTAATTAATTTACGTTTACAAGGGACGCCGATAATGCCGACAGTCACTTTGTTTACCCACTCGTTTGCATTATTCTAGTTACGAGCTCGCGTTACAAACGCGTAATATGTATCCTGTAATAGTATTATACTGCCCCAGGGTTATTCCATTATGAATCTGGATTACGCGATCCAGCGATCCTGCTCGCGAAATTCATCCGCGATACTGCGAATGCCGATCGCGTTAATAGCATCCGCCTCGAGATTAGCATTTAATCGATGGCTGGCGACTAATCCAACCTGACACGTATGTTTCAGCTCTTTAAAACAGTCTTCCTTTGCCAGGAGACAGCGAATCCTGCGAAGGGTGCCACGATCATCCAGCAGGCTCCGGAACCTTCCACCAACAGGATCGGAAAAACACTCCTGGAGGATGTTTGCAAGCCCCGCGAGCACGTGAGTCATTGCTTTCTGTTATCTGCGTAAAAATTCGATCGACACTGGTTGCGCAACTCGTTTATTGTTTACAATGAGCCGGTGACGCTGCGTCTTTTTACTTGTTTTCACATTTTTTGATCCGACCCGATGTAACTGACCTTGCCTCGCAATATTCGTTGCGTAACTCCGCGGCATCTTGTTTTTCATTTCATTCTTCCATGGAACAATAGACAATGATCTCTTTCATCCACGTAGGCCATAAAACAGTGCCTCGGTATCGAATATCTCTTTGTCCCGCTTCTTTCATAGCGTCGATTATCCCCGATCTCGTTCGATTCCCGCCAACGAAAACCGCGATCACGCTAAGTGGTAACCACCGAAAATGGTGGCTAAGAATCCAGAAAGTAAGGGCGATTGTTCCCATCGGTAGATACTGAACGAAAACAGAATGTTCGTTTCCATTATCATGCGGCATAGCCACTCGCGCAATTGAGACGCACTTGGTACATCGAAAGCAAACGCACGTCGATAATGGCTGCATTTGTTCGTCGTGGGCATCACGTGATCAGTTATCGCTGTAGTCGTCCAACGATCAGAAAACACCGTCGCGTGAAAAACAATGGAGGTTTCGTTGCCGAAACGACCACGTTTCCGGTTGTAAAGTCACAACGCGTGAGTCGTGTTAATTTCTTGATGGTCAGGCGTCCGACGTAGCTCCCCAGCTCGGCCTAACTGTAACCATACCTCGACAAACTTCTTCAGCTATGATTTGAGGCAGTCAGAGCAACAACGGACCAACAGACATTAAAAAAAAAAATTTTTTTCCTATTTCATATGGTTAGTTGAGCCTATTGGAATACGTTATTGCTACTAATTCAATTTCGAAAAAACTGTGGGTTAGTCCGTTGTTGCTCTGACTGCCTCATTTGTCCTCTTCTCTCGATTCAGCGATCTAAATTCGCAGATCTGACCTAACTCAACATCGAACCTCGAGCTATCCGGTCCTCCTACGTGCACAGTGGATGGTGTTTTCTTTTCTGCTCCACAGTAGTGATCGATAGAGACGAAGAAACGGAGGAAGTGGGCTCGAAACTGGCGCATTTCCGGCTTTAGCGATCGCGTGTCGGCGTCATTGTTCAGCTGGTTGTTGCTCCGCAGGCTGTACACCGAAAGCTGGGTCTCCCAGCGGAGCGCTATTTTCGTTCGAAAAATCGCTCTCTAGCCGAACGGAAGGTTGCGCGCTCAGAACGCCAAGAATCAGTTTACGAAGGACTCTCGAACAGGATGTCGAGACGCCAAGCGAAGTTGCGAGTAAATGTTTTCGAGAGAGTGATTCATCTGTTGGCTTCGACTGGCAGCGCGTTCCGAGAAAAAGACGCGCCGTGTTTTGTGGAATCAAAATTGTTCCTCTTTCGAATTAAATCACGGCGACTTTTTCCAGATGTAAAGCAAACGCAGGCGAATCCGCTCGGACGGTAACAGGAATATCCTGTAACCTGATCCCGCCCGATTGGCTCGCGAAACGATCGATCTGCAGCCGTGAAAATCGAATGTCAGACGATGTGTTTTCTCACGAAAAAGATCCCGTTTAACGGCTACCGAAGCACCTGTCTCAATTAGCCGAAATTGTGGGAATCGACACAGGTGTTTTAATCGGTAATTACTCGACGGACTCGACACGTTCTGGTATCTCAGAATGCAGGTATCGGTGCAAAGATTGGCGACACAATTAATTTCTTAAACATCGTTTTAATATCGAACTGAGTATAATTCTCGTTTTTCTTTCAATCTTAAATGGAACCCTCGATTTCGATCAGAGATGTTGCGTTGGCGTCAACACGACCTTAGTCGCTCCCTCCCTCTCTCTCTCTCTCTCTCTCTCTCTCTCTCCAGTGTTTCATCGCGAGGCGAAACCTGGCCGAATGGTAGAAAACAAGCGTCCAGTGGCGGTGGTGGAGCAATTTCGGTGATCGTCATCGCGACGTGAACCGGAAGAAGGAGAACGGCCGATCGTTAACATTCATTGAATCGTTCTCTGCTCAGCGTCGCGTCCCACGGTAAGGTCGATTCTTTTATCAGCCGCCTGTCTGGCGCGCTTGTTATGCGCCGCAGGATGCGTCAAATAACATCCTAAAAATCCCGACCTACCGCAACGGGGAGCGAAGGCTGGCGAGAACCGATGCGCAAAAGTGATTTCGCGCGGAGCAACGGGGCTCGCGGAGGAGTCACACAGCAAACAATTTTTGCGCACTTTTATCGTTTCGTTGTTCCTCCAGCGTGATGTCATTCCGGCGTGATTGCGAACGACGTAGCAGTGCGCCGACGATAGTCAGTTTTCTGCGATAATTCTTGCTTGAGCCTGACGTTTACGTCGCCGCAGAGAAATAATCAGGTTCGAGCAAAATTCTAACCGCTTTGTCTGCGTTTTGGAGGATTCGACGCATGGAGCTGGGAATATTTAACGGTCGGAAGAATAAAGATTAGGCAAAGGGAACTCGAAGACCTCGTCAGCTGTTCCTCTGTGTCATTTCCAACGTAGAACGAATCCGACGGGATCGCAGGCTTTCAACTTTTCCTCGGCACAGTGGTCTGCGTCGTAGCTCTAGCCCGGCCTAAGCACGTCGGTCGAAAACACGATGACGGCACCAAAAATCTTATTAACATTGTTCCGTCCTCTCCCGCGGTCAAAACAAGACGGAGTCTCTCGCGCTTAACAGAGTGTGCAAACAGTTGGCCGATCTGTTTACCGGCCAGCCGTTTCGCGATTTCTTCGACGTGATGTCAGCCACGTCGATCCCCTTTCCTGTGGACGTGGCGCATTTTTCTGCTCCTCGGCGCACCATTTCAGAAAACCAGACTGTGTTTTCTGTTTCCTCGATGGATGCAGTCTGCAGGTCTGGTGATATCGCGGGCTTCTTCTCGTCAGTCGCCTCGTGCTAGCGATAGGAAATTGTTGGGCGTGAGGCCTGATAGGCACGGTACTGGGGAGCAAAGGTACCACTCGCTCGTTAACTCGCTTACGGTAAAGGTTACGTAACAAGCTTGAAATCTGACATAATACGACTTACCACGTGCACACGCGGGAACTTTTACTGTTCAGTCACGGCCGCGCCGCTTAGGAAATCCTAGAGCCATTCGCAGCCTCGGTTAATTAGATCGTGGAAGAAAAATGATCCTACCCGCCGTGTTTCGCCGTTTCATTATTTCGCTCGCTGGCTCCATTTGATCGGTCCAATTCGATGGAGATTGCGCCACGGCGGAGCGATGCGTTCTCGTTGGAACGTGCTCGAGATTCGGTTGCAATCCCCAGAAGATACAAGCCCCCCGAATCGAAACTCTGGGAGAGCGATAGCAAAGCCCCGGGTGGCTTGGAAAGTGATCCATATATCTGTCATCTGCGAAGCGATCCGTCATTACTTGGCTCGAATTTTTCAGCCCATTTGCTGTTGATACGGTGAAGAAACGGGAGAGGAGCACGTTCGAGCGTTTCGCTGGGATGTTTTCATCGCGAAATCGAGGCCGACGCAATCGAGGTTACTCGATGACGAGCGTTATTATCCAAGGAAGTCGTTGTTAAACGCGTCGATAGCGAAGACGCTAATAAATGAACACGCCTGAAATATCACGCGGCCACCACGTGCGCATGGGTGCGAGGTTTCATTGGAAATATAGCGATACACTGTTTTCTCGTGTTTCCACATGCAAATGATAGACGGAGCCGCAGGTTTCCTTATAAAACGCCCGCAGATCATTTTCGTAGCTTTCTTACATCATTGTGTTAGAAGGTGTTCCCCACCTCGTCGGTATCATTTTTCCTTTAATCGGCTCTAACGGACACCGCGTTCTCCACGCTCTCCCAGCGGCCAATAAATAAACCACCGTTCGTGTTCCGCACGCGAGCACTTAACATGCAGTACAAATAATATTCATAAGCGGCGCAAGGTAAGTCGCTGCAATCGCTGCAATCGAGTCGGTTATGCGATTACATAAGCGAGCAACGTTGGGAAATCGGCGTATCGAATCCATTGCACCTTGACACCGCTGAATCGCGACTAAGTAACTACTTAGTCGGTTTCCCGTGTCTTTCAGTTCCAAATAAATAAGTTCTCGCCTCGCTTAAATTAAACCATTCAAACGCCTAACAAGGGAACACCGCGAACCCGGACTCACCGATTGGAACGCAACTTTGTGGGTATTTAGAGTGACTCAAAACAAGAACAACAGTGTGTTTCATTTGGGCTCTATCGCCCTTTAAGGGGGTGAAAACTAACCTCAAACTCAAATTGGCACTTCCACTTTTTCGCGTATAACTCTCAAAGTATGAGAGACAGAAAAAGATGTTTCAAGCAAAAGTTTAATGGTGCAATAAGCGCTGCAAACTTGCGTTAATAAAATTTTGAAAAAAGTTTTTTTCGTTCATGTATTTTTTTTTAAACTCTTTTCAAAATTTTGTTAACGCAAGTTTGTAGCGCTTATTGCACCATTAAACTTTTGTTTGAAACATTATTTTCTGTCTGTTGTAGTTTGAGAGTTATACGCGAAAAAGTGCAAGTGCCAATTTGACTTTGAGGTTAGTTTTCACCCCCTTAAAGGACGATAGAGAACAAATGAAACACACTGTTGTTCTTGTTTTGAGTCACTCTAAATACCCACAAAGTTGCGTTCCAATCGGTGAGTCCGGGTTCGCGGTGTTCCCTTGTAAGTGTCGTGAACACCTTGCAGGGCGAAATTCAATTCCCCGAACGAACTGCCGCACGTTTCAGTGCCTAAACTTTCAAAATGAAATTCGAATTCGAAATCCACGAGCAAGGTGGAAGGTCCGCCGTGACTCGTCCTGCCCGTGTAAACGCGCGGAGCAGCCCCGCAGCCGTTGACGTAACACACAGCGCGAGATGATAGCCGAGAAAACCAGAGGAGGCTGGCATTGCCACGGTGACTCGAAAAAGTAGGTTTCTGGAGCAGACCGAGCACCGTCCGCCACGATACCACGAGCGCGCCGAAGGCCCGCGAAACTCCGCTCGCGCGAACTGTAACGCGAATCCGCGAGAATTTCGCAAGGGCAGCGTCGCGGTTCGATCCACCAGCGAAATCGGCCAAGGGAAACCGAGAACTATCGACCTTTCGCGCCTCCGCGCTACGATCCGCTCGCTTCCACCAGCCGAGCCGTTTACACCGCTGACTATAGAACCTCTGCCCGCTAAAATATCAGTGAATCGTTGAGTGGCTCGATGGCTCGGCGAAGTTGAAATTCTTGAAGAGCAGGCAAATTTCTTTTCGCGAGCCTTGTTAAACTTCTGTACTCACCAAGGAGAAACGAATCAGCCAACGTCCCCTTTAAGCTTCCTCGAGGCGTCCAGCGAAATTTTTCAAGCGTCTCGCTGCCGTTGCTAAAAGCAAGTAGGCCAGTCCGCGCGTGCACCGCAAATCTTGCGCCGCTTTTGTCCCACCGTCGTCGCTGCTCTCTTTCGAGTCTCGCTATTTCTGGACCGAAAGCAGGCTTTTTGTTTATTCCTCTCCTTTTTACATAGGCCCCTCCGACAACCCCACGCGATCGTGTTCGCACCCCAGAAACGCGCGGAGGCGAGCTAAGGCGGCCGCGTGCCCTGGGAAAATAGGCCAATTCGGGGGGAGCGAGGGTCCAGCGACGCGTCTCTCCGAGCTTTTCTCCTTCCTTTTCAGACGAATCTGTTTAGCTCGACCGAGATACCGGGTTCCAAGAGGCCGCGAAACAACTTGCCTCGATCCACGACGGGAATCTATCGGAGTTATATAATCCCAGATGCAATCCTGTTCTAAGAAAACGAATCACAGTCGAGGAAAATATCCACTCGCAGGATAATTGACTGCATCGCTATAGAATCATGATTACTGATGAATAATCGCGCTTTAACGACGAAGGATGCGTCACCTGCACGGACGTGTGTTCGATATTCCCAGGCGGAATTCTGCGAAACGAGGATGACAGTTGGATTTGAGTGCTCGATCGTGTTACGCAAAACGGTCTTCGACATCCAACCGTCCAGCCCCTTTCGTGTAACGTGTAAGCGATGTAACGACACCGCCGTACCGTTATTTGGACCAACAGTGTCAACTGATTCGTCTCTTTAACGCCGGGGAGGGGAATGTGGTACATGGAACGGTACCATTACAGCTCGGCGCCGTTCCATGGAACTGCAGTCGCTCCACGCTCCAATCTCGACCACGCTCTTCTAAATATCTCCGACGAACTTCTGTCAATCTTACTTCGTAGTAAGATATACGATATACTCTCGCAGCTCGCTCGTCAAAGCCGCAGGGAGAGGAAAGATCGAGCAGCTCGTATCTTCGTTCGCGAAGCCATCCCGAGATCTCTAGTCCCATAATCGCTGCCGCCCTCCGCCCCCCTCCCCCCTCCCCCCCCCCCGAATGGAAACGTTCCTCTTCTGCCTGATTTCGACGAGCAGTTCAAAGTTCGCAGCAGCCCCTCGCCGCTTTGCAAAACAACACAAGTTTCCACGAGGGGACGCGCTTAAAAAGTGTTTGCATTGTTGGAGAGAGTTGCGAGAGAGTCTCAGGCCGAAGTGTGTCGAGGGACGGTTTGATACATGACTATTTATAGGAATGAAGATTCATTACGCGAGGTCCCGTTTCGCGGCGTATCGGCGGCTGGTTTCAGCGTTGTGCAACCTATCTAGCGTAATATTCCCTCGCGTTAACCGTGCAAATGTCGGCGCCACGAGACAGCCGCGCCGCTAATAAGAAAATTGCCTCCTGGCCCGCTCCTGTCCGGAACTTCTCGCTTCAAATCCCTCCGCGATTCGGCGGTTTGATGGGAAGCTTCGCAGTCGGCGTAGGTCGGCGAATCCTTTCGTAAAAGAGACGTAGAGACGCAAGGTTCGCCGGTGAGATTCGCGAAGAAAGGAGGGACGTGGGTGGTTTGCCGAGGCGTGCGGTTACGGGCCCGCTCGGCTCGGCTCGGCTCGGCCCGCGTGCTTACGTAATAGTCCCGCGCCCCGTACACGTGCTCGCCACCACGTGGACACCGGTCACGTTCTGCTCGTAGAGATCTCTGAAAATGGAATTACTCTTACGTAGCCGTGTAACCTCGTAACGACAAAACCTGGCCGGCCACGGAGGCCACGATGACTGGCAAGTGGCACGTGAAGATCGCTTCTGGATCCGCTCCATTCACCACGGACGAGCGGCTCTTTTCTTTCTCTCGCTCGGTTTCCATTTTTCCAACCGACCCGATACTATTCCCATCGACATCTATTCTGTTCTCACTTGACTCGTAAATCGTCACGTTCACCTATCCCGGACTATTTTACTCGCTCGCCGGCTGCCGAATACAAAAGGGCCCGGCTCGCGGGATCGCAAATAGTCGGCGATCGCTGCTTTTTCTGCGCCGCGATGGGCGTCCATTTTTAGATGCTGGATGCTCGTTAAAGGGGTGATGTCGTGGTGGAATTATATCGGAAGGGGATCGGGCGAAATGCTGGGGCAGGATTGCGGCGTGCACGGGCACGGGAATGATATATCATAGCGTAACCAAGACGCTAATTATATGCTGGAGGCATTGCCATTATCTAACCATAACTACTCCCACCTAGATTCCAGACAATACGGCTGGACGGAGACCTTTAACAGAGTTATCTTGGCCAACGCAGCTGCTCGGGCCTCGAGAGCGTGTTGTAACCCGGTGCAACGAGCTAAATTGTCGTTAACGGTGAATTACAAGACGAGAAGTGTTCGGCCGTGTGCCTCGGATCTAGAATTAATTCGCTTGTCCCCGATGCATCCGCCGCCTGGATGCGAACCGAGACCGAGACGTGCACGTGACATTTAATCCGCCAGTGAATTATCTGGCGATTGCCGTTTAGTTAGAAAACTCTGCTGCTCCTCTCGATTAACCATTCGAGACGATAATCATCGACGCATACGAATGCTCGAATATCTAAATCTGTTCTATTTCTCATTAAAAAGGGGTCTGTAAAAATATCTACGAGAACCCATCTGTCGAAACGGAGGCTAATCGCGGTTCCTCTTGCATCGACGGAGTGATAGAGACGATAAGGGTCAAACGAATTCAGCAGCCGTCGCGATTTTCCTCGTCGTAAGATCGACGCAGTGTATAAAGAGGCTGGTGAAGTGGCGAGAGCCTATTATGTCACAACTCCTAGTTGCAGTGGCAAGGTAGAGGCAGGCCGTGAACCTAAGTGCAGCCAGCACGTTGCATGGTCGCACGTGACTGGCTCCGGGAGTGCAGCCTTTTCTGCTTTCTTTCTCTCCTCGCTGTATTATAATAGTCACCAACTTACTCATTCATTCAAACTTACTCGCCTGGCGTTTTCCCCTTCTCTGTATTCCTAAATCGACGATACAGTTCATCTAAGAAGAATCTCACTCGATCAAGTCCCAATCAGCTTAACAGACCGCCGCGCAGTGGCAATAAAATCTGATGGATGCTCGATAACAGACTGCCCCGCGCCCACCTGTTACGCCAGCAGATAATCTTATCTAAATTCCAACGCGTCGTCGCCGATGTCGTGATCCGCGAAAGGCGGATCAGATTCTCGTTTCAATCTCCTCGGGGTTACGTAATCGGGTTCCCTGTGCGGCTCTGGAGCAACGATACATCGAGCAGATCGATTAAGCCATACAAACCGAGGGAATTTAACGAGGAAACGAGAAAATCGACTGATCCTGGCCACCCTCCGAGGAACCATGAAATCCTCCACCCTCAAATCCAATTAAGAACGGTACTACCCTCTCGCTTGGGGCTGTGGCCCGACTGGGACGATAAATAATCGCGGTCGGCACCCTCCCTCGAGGATTAAACGCGAGCTCGCTCCAAGTCGAATCGTGCCTCCTACGTCAGTGAAATTAAAAGACTGTGTTAATTTCGAGAATTTTATCTGTTTCTTATGATAATTAGAATAGATGTTCTTCGTCTGTTCTTCAGATTCTACCGCAGTTCTTCCAAGTTCCAGCTTCGGTACAGATTCTCGCCTAATCCTAGTAGCAATTTTCGTGACCGAGGCTAGCTGGCCAGCTTTGGAAATCGACTCCCACTCACCGAAATCAGAAAATTCTTCACGGTTCGGGGGACACGCCGAATTACAGGCAAAAGCGCACGTGCGCGCAATTAGTGCAGCGTTGGGCGCGTATGACTCAAGCGGCGCGGAAAGTTGAGCAAGAAGTTTCATGTGTTTAGCTCCGAATGGACACCTTTATTGGGTTCACGTAACGCGTTACAATTTTCTCTTGAAATACACGGCAGTGTTCTTTATCTTAACGCTACTCCCAGCCACGCAGGTTTATATAAAACTATGAACACATTTCGAAGACACGGGTTATGGTACATAAAATCGTTTCAACGCACAGTTGATTCATGGTAATAAAATAATTAAAATAAATAAAATAAATAAGACATTATAAAATAAATAGACAGTAAAAGGGTAAAAAGTAAGTGACTTAAGGTAGCTAGTTTACAAATAAATAGGTAAATAAGGAATGATGTCGGGGATTAATTAGATTCGATTCCATCAGTCTCTAGCTTTGCGACGAGGTTTGCCTCGCGAACAGCCACAACCCCCGTCGCTGCTGATCGGCGAACGCTCTGAAACAGTGTCAGTTTTGTAATCGATTAATTTCGAAACATCTGGGTGAACGTTTCGCAATGATAGAGTCAAGTATATGCTCAGTTTCAGTCTTCTAAACTATCCTGATCAGTTTCTCCAGAAGGTTAATCCACATTTTGCAAGAATCTTCTATCTCGTTAAAACTAAATGACACGATGCTGCACCCTTTGTGTTTTGAGCGCATCAAGAGAGGAACTTTAAAGAAGAACTTACTCGATGGTCGAGACGGCTTCTTCTTCGATGGTTTCGGGCCGCAAGACGGTCTGCTTGGTTTCGTCGTCTTGGACGATCGAGAAGCCTTTTTCTTCAATGGGCGCGAAGTCTTTCCCTTCAACTTCCCTTTGCCCTTCCTTCTCTGGGGAGTACTCTCCCAGCCCCCACAGTCGCAGTCGGAGCAATCACAGCTGTCCGAATAATCAGAGGAGTCTGAAGAGTAGGAGGAACTACCAGTGCTGTCTGAGCAATCCGAGGAAGAGTCCGAACTCTCGGTGCTGTCCGAACGGTTGCAACACGAAGAAGTGGACTTCCTGGCCGACTTCTTCGTAGCACGTGCCCTGCAACTATTTTTGGGAATATTCTTTATACTTTAATGAATAAATAATCGATGATTCCGATTCTAACTTTAATATTTCTTGATATATCGAATAGAGACACAAGTGAAATGGAACTTTTTCAAATCGCCAACTGTCATTCTCCTCTGTTTGTTGATGGAACCTTGGTAGACAGAAGGACGAGCGAACAAGACTGCTGAACGGCCATAGCTGTTGTTTCTTGAAACTTTTATATAATCACTCGAATCTCGCTTACCTCATTTCGTCGACGTTCAGGCACTGCAACCCTTGCTCTATCAATCTCGATCTTATTTAACCCTGATTCTCTATCAAAATATTTTCTCCAGCCTCCAAATATTAGTCCTTTATCAAACACATTTACCTCCGTTTAAGAACAATACTGTCGTACAATTTTCCATAAAACATGCAGCTTAGAATCAGAATGTATCACGAACGATTTGGAAGATTTAATTGGAGAGGAATTTCACCGAAACCAGCACGATGTTTGCGCCCCACGTTCGCACATTCGAATGTGTCCCGTGACGAACACCATAGGTTTTTATGTACACGGTAGTCACGTTCCTCGGTAACCGTTCCTGCCGCTTGTGTACATTTAGAGAAGGCCATAATAGCGCTAGATTCGAAACGATTATCCCATTAACCTTACCTTTTGCCGAAGAATCGCCACTGTTCTATTTCTACTTGAATGAATCCCGAAAATTCCAATTCTTTGCTGGAAACTTTCGATATTCCGCGGAATGGATATTGGATAGGCACCGTCTAATAACTGAAAGCGGCTGTTTAATTGTTCGTGGCGACGCGAGTCGCGACTCGTATCGCGCGCAATCGCGTTGCAAATCGTTATGCAATCCCGACCATTGACGCAATTCTGATCGGATCGCGCGGCGCATAACCGATCCCTGGGAAATCTTGAGTTACACGTTTTGTATGTGTACCGATGTAGCGGAGGGAATTGAAAGGGCGAGTGCTGGTTACGTTGATCTCCGCCTTCCCCTCGTTTAGGATAGCAGAGCGCAGCCTGGCCTTGCTCGCCCGCGAATTTCCATTTCGCAACACAGAAATCGCGAGCCCCTCTGACTCACCGAGTCCGAGCGTTTCTTCGGAGCTCTTCCGAGATCTTCTCAATCGTCGGTCGAAAGCAAATGAACGGCGAGCAAACAAGGTGTAAAGTTGGATAATCCCATCGCGAGCAGTAAAGGGACTCCCACCCTCTGCGTCGTCCAGGGGTGCGCTCGACCTTCTTCAAGGCGCGTGAACGAGGGCGGTGGAGGTTTATGGGACCCTGTGGAGAGGGTGCAACGTGACTCAGCGAAGGGGCTGACGTAAGGAAACAGGGGGTCGTAGGAGGAATAAAGGGAGAGTGGCTTAACCGCATATCCTTAAAACCCCCAACTATTTCCAGTTCTGCTCGTGTGTATGCTACGATTAGGGGCTGTGCCCTGTGCCAAAGCAATTTGCTGGCAGACGGTATTCCTCCTGCTGCGGCAAATCCTGGCAATATCCCCTTGTCCCACGCGTGTTAAATAAATAAAAGAAATCAAGCGAGACCAGACTATTTCACCGGCTGGGGGATAGATGTCTGTTTGCACGCTGACTGGTCCACTTTCCATCAATTTAAACTGGATCTATCACGTAGAATCTCAGCGTAGACACACCCACCGTAACTATATTCCGCTCTAAACGAAACCAGCTGAAGTCACTGATCAGTTGAAAGATTGAAGCAGAGACGGAAGTGAACCACACCCCTTGCGGGCCCAGTCTTATTGAAATTTCCAAGGGCCAGTTATCGGCATATCGAAGGGTGGCAAGTCCCATTAACGAACGACGAGGGGTCAGGCTTATGCAACCGGCTCCGGGCACGCAGCTTCGCGCCACCATTGCCCCGGAATGTCCATTATTAATACTACAACGTCGCCCATTCATGCGACCAGATCTGCCCTGTCACCCGCAGAGCCGCGATCGCTTTGTTTCACGTTTCGACGCGATGGGACTCGCCGTGACAGATCGAAGATCGATGCGACAATAGGCAGTGCATCGTATATTCCCATTGTCCCGTTAATCTGCCCCTGGTAATTCCATTCTACCTGCTCGGCGGCCGCGGGCTGCGTTGCCCGGGTTTCGGTACCCCGTTTCGATTCCAAGGGGAATGGGAAACATGGCAGAGGGGTGGAAGGGAGGTAGCCTTGCGCAGTGACCTTGTCAGCGAGTCCCCAATTTAAGTATCACTCATCAGCTCCATCTTCGTTCTTTCCTCGTGTTATTTTCGAGCTCCTATCGTCATAGGGATTGTCCCCTGCTCCCTCCTCAGAGGGTAAACTGATTCGACGGTGGAATGTCCCATGCGCGCTCCACCAGAAGCCTTGTGTAATCCTAAATGAATAAGCGCGTAGGTGCAGCCTGGGGATTGCGCCAGCGGGACACGAAGAGGCCGTCGGACCTTTCGATCAACGACACGTGCAACTCGCTCTCGACAATAACCACCGGGGCCCGGCGTATTGGTGCCATAACCGGGGTGTCATAACCCTCGGCGAAGGTTGCGCAAGTCGACGCTCGATCGTGTCGATCCCCGTTCCCCGGGGCTCGTTTAGTTGGGACAAATTCACGGTTCGGTTCACAGAGGCACAGGCTCCGCGGATCGATACGCCGGCGACCGTATCGCGCGACGTAGCGAAACCGATGGCGAAACTACGGCCAAGTGTTCTAACGAGCAGGGGCACAGAAACCGGGGAGGCGCGTTACCTCGGTGCATCGCGCCTGATTCGGATTTTAGAAGCGAGCGGAAGCTTGTCTGGAATCGCGGGCCCATTCTTCGCGGGGCAGTGTTTAAGGTCCGAGCTGATGGATCCGTCGCGGTGGATTCTTCTTCGGGCGAGTCCCTCGAGATTCCACGGGGCATCAAAGGACTTTCTATGCGCTTACGTGGAACTCTGTAATAGGAAGATGACGTTTATGAGCCAGCTAACGCAACAAGAAGGCTCCGCGGGCTATCTTTATCTCGACGGAGATGCTTGCATCCGGTCGCAGCTTCCAGCAGGCCCTTCGTTCCCTTCATTCCTTCCTTCTTCTTGACGTCATCGCTTCTTCTCGACCCTTTTCCTACGGCTTTCGTCGACCAGCTTTGTTCTTCTCCACTCGCCTGCCTGTTGTTACTCGGAATTCACTGCGCACACGTGGTACGTTGCACTTGAAATTTGATTTTCCTGCAAGATTTCTGGTAGAGTAGTTTATAGAACGAGGGTTACGATACACATTAATGATTGCACTCTAGCAATCTAGTTAGTTAACTTATTTATTTATTCATTTAATTATTGCACGGGACCAGCTCAATAAGAACATAACAAAAATGTACACACTAGTGTACTATTACAAAAGTGTACAGACAATTTCTACACCGTTAATCACGTTCTCGTGGTGGTATTTTGAAAAATGATCGATTCGTGAGAATTCCCATTGACTTTTCATCGGTTTTCGGTGAAAATATCTAGCTATCAAACGAACGAACCGCTGTGCACGATCGGTAAAGCGTTCCCTCGGCTCGAGCCGAGTTCATTCTCGCTCCATCTGTCGACACGGCCGCGACTTGCTTCGACCCAGGAAGCCAACCGCGATCAAAGACCTCGAGACCAAAGTACACTAAGCGTTAGGTAACAATGTTTGCACAATATTTATCGGCGAAGACAACATATTGCCACAAACTTGTTATTCGCAACCATTACATAATCGCTGAGATAGAATGCAGCATTCAAAGCACTTTCAAGCATACTATCCGCGTTCATTTTTCCTTCAGCTCCTAAAATCTCATTCCCATTTCAAGCGAGAGAAATGCAGCTCTCTTTGATTCCCTTAAATTCCTCCGAGATTTGAAATCGAGGAGGGAGCTAAGCCTACCTAACCCAGACCCTGAAGAAAGCAATTAGGCAAGTGACCGGGTGAATTCTACCCTTAACTCGACGGTAGTTGACGTTTTATCGAGCGCGACACGCTTTGATTGCCCACGTCGAACGGAATCGGGCCATTCACTTTCGTTTCGCCGGGGTGGTTGTACCGCGGTGGTCGCTAAGTTATGAGAGGGTTGAAGAGGGTCGCGCAGCCGCGCTGACCGCTGTCCACCTGGCTAGATCGCGGATTATTCGCCACCTGCTCGCACCTGGACGAGCAACAAACAAGAAAAAGGTGCCGCGATCGAGGCTGAAGTCGCTGAACCGTCGCGAAAAACCGCAGGCAAAATAAGGGGATCACGAGTCGCGAACGGGGAGTCCAGTGAGTATACGCCCCGTCGAGGGAGTTCCTCCTTTCGTCGAGTAGCAGTCAAAATAGAGAGGTCAATGGACGGGGGCAGATATTTCCATGAGGAGCGGGGAACAAAGGAGTTGGACGTTTCAGAGTTTTAAAGCTTTATGTCAGCTGGATAAGTCTTGCTTCTTCTTCAATCTTCCTGAAAGTCTTTCTTACGTTACTCTAGGGGTTAATCATAGTTAACCAAGTGGATGAGTGTGGACTCTAAGTTTCTTTGGAAATAGATTTAATTCTTTCAATAAACTTCGTCCAAGTTTACTCGCACAGGGAAGATAGTGTTGGGTATTACAGTTGACAAAGTTACAAGCTGAACTTCTACTCTATATAAATAGAAACACTGCACCGGGCAGGTGTTCGCGAGGGATTAGAAACTTCTTACATTGTTAATGAGGGACTCGCGGCGATCTTGGAGGCAATCGGGAGTTTCGAATCGATAATCTCCAACAACTTTCTGACGCTCTTAAGTCCTGTTAAAAATTCATCTTCCAATGTGCCGTGGTTCTACGTACACGTCCAGAAGTATCTCAAACTGCAATTTGCCCCAAAACACATGCCATTCATCGAGTACAATCAAGTACAATGCATCGAGTAGCATCATGCCTTCCAAAGATTATCTCTCTGGCTGGCATTACAGCAATTAAGGTCCACATTCAGTCACAAAACTCCCTCCTCTATCCACTTCATCGTTCTCAACATCAATGAGACACCTTCGCCTCTCGACAAAAATGAAAAAATCTGAACCTTTAAAAACAATCTTCGTGACGCAGATCGCCAGGTCGCGTTAACGCAGGGTGGCACCCGAATCGATCCGAATATTATGACGTTGAAGTCCAGGTGTACACGTAAGCTCGCGGCACTGTTTCCCTTGGAGAACAGCTCGAAGGCGGCAACAAGTCCGCTGCGAGCAGCCTCGGACGTCCTTCGACGGGCCGTCTGATCCTGGCATTGGCACCGGTGCACCGGTTGCTAGAGAAGCATTCATTATTCAGACCCGACAATCAATGGGAGGTCTTATGGATCGGCGGAGACTCGAGTGTTAGACAGTGTAGCGTGTTATAGTTTCGCGATGGCGACGCACTTGACCTGTAGTCTCTCGACCAGCGTACTCGATTAACACGGTGTTGCTCAGGCATCGCGCGGGAACGGAAGGATGCTCGGCCGTTTCAGGAATTCGTTCAAGTGTTCCTTGCCGACATGCGAGTCTTTCACGTTTCCAGGGATGGAGAAGGCCGGGTCCTCCACGGGGGACGACAGCAACACCGAGCTCGAAGACAGGGATCCGAACAGCCTGAACCAACATCTCCAGGTACCTCTGATTACCGTGAAGCCAAGCTTGGGCTCGTGGTTCTTCATCTTTTCGATAGCACCAGATTTTTTAACATCGCGAATTTATAGAGGCACGTTTCATATCATTTGTGTCGTCTTCCATTCATTTCCATTGGTTTCTCGTTTGGCTACGAGAATTTCTCTGTAATGAATTGTTATGTCAGGTGATGTGGGATGACGTGATCGGGGAACCGGAAGGAATACGCAGCCCCGAGTGCGCGTGGCGCCTGAGCGGCCACTGCTTCCGTTTGTCCAGGGGATGCTGCTACGTGTTCCTCTCCGTTCTCGTCGCCCCTTTGCTCGCCCTTTGCCTGGGCTTCACCTTCGCTTGCCTCGCGTTTCAGGTGAGTCGACAACCCTTTTTCTCGCTTCTCTGCTGGATCGATCACGGCCAGGTGTCCTATCTGTGCCGTGATCGGTGCGTTTATTTTTGCTTTCCACGCTTCCCGGGACAGCCCGTTCCATCAGCATAACGCAAAAGTGATCGAAAAAGAATTGTATATTGGATATGCACCGCTGCACTTTGGGCAACGTTTACTCCCGCCCGATTCACCCGGCCTATCTCCTCCAAGAAACTTGCATTCCGCGTGTCACTCCAGAGCGAAAGCTTAGGCGATAATATCAGACCCTCGAAGACGTCACACTCGGCTCCACCAGTTAGCACTGATAGAAGGTCGCCGAGTGTAAGCCGTGTCCAAACTTCGAGGAACTTTCTTGCGCCTCCTCCGAGGCTTAGGCTTGAAAAGCAGAACACCCTCAGGCCTTGGGGAACTTAGCAACAACGTTCTTGGAACGTTCTCTGCGATGCTTTCCCAGAAGGCCACGGCTTGCAATTAGGAAAGCCTGGATTATTATCGCCCAGCACCAAAGCACCGGCCAGTCACGGCGAGGGGAATTAAGAGATCGATCTTTCCAGCATATATGGTGCCTGGCGCCCTGTCTCCGCGTCTGGAAAATAACCTGCGCTGCTACGAGGAATTTCCTCACAGCCGTGACGCAGGCCATCGTGCGGCCAGTCATGGATTCCCTTGGCTACCTGTTCCACAACATTCGCGTCTCTAGTCAGAAGCTACCAGATGATCCTGTTCACAAGGACGACGTTCTAGTGGTGTAACCTCCCGCCAGGAGATCGACCAGCCTTCGCGTTTCTGAATCATTCAAGTGCCTTTCGAATCGACGAGCCGAAAAATAGTATGAAACATTCGACGACGAGCACTGCCCCGTCGCACCTCCTTGTCTTCAATCGACACGAAGTTCCTCGTTTTCCAACGCCATTTCCCATACTGCAGTTCTAATTATTACAGGTAACCTGGGCAAACATAGTCAATTCTCGATCGTGCAGGAGAACTACGTCTATATCTATTGTTATAATGTTTTGTAAATAAAATGTGTGGGAGTGAGTTTCTTGGGGTTTCGGTATCCCTTCCGTTCGTGGGAATTTTCGGTGCAAGAACCTCGAGCACGGTAGCTTTGAGCAGCTTTTAATAACTATCGAACTGGAGGTACAAAGTTAATTACAGTGTAAGAGTGCGTTGGCTGCGAACAGTGATGAATTCAAACCTCCCGCCCAGTACTCACTAGCGCGGACATACTTGTTGACCGATGCAAGGTTGTCAGTCAGATTTCACGAAGAATCTGTGTGCAGTAGATAAAAATTATTAGCATGAAATTTAAAAAGAACAGACAAGGCTCGGGTCGTTTTATCACCAATCTCTGAGTGGGGGCGAAGATGATAAGGAGCTCCTCGTTGGGCCAACAAGTCAGTTCTCTGCTGGTTTTCGATCAATATGGCAGCCCTCACGCACAAGTTTCTTCTGCGATGCGGTCGATTCTGCCAAGGAGCTTCATCCAGGCGTATCCTTTCGTCGAGACATGTAAAATCAGTTACCATATAAAAAGAAACTCGAGTATACAATTTTCTTTCGCTGAAAATCTTTCATCTCCATTCGACATTATTCTGCTGCGGGTCCTTTATTATTCTTAATCGGTGCTCCAAATCAGAGATCTCCGTTTCATCTTCGCTGGGAGGACAATGTAAGTGTTCTTTTCGTTTCTTTACTGTTTTTGCTGTTGTTTCTCGTGGAAACCGCCGTCTCACAATCAGCTGTGATGTTGTGCAATTGGTAGCTCTCGCTTCTGCCATCAGATGTCAGCAGTAGTTCATATTTTGGTCGAATGGGAGTTAATACACCCAATACAACACTGATGAATAACCTTTAGCCTTTGGCTTTGGCAGTGGAAACTTGATACTCTACGCGGGCCGCAATATTAAATACTTAAATACACTATTCAAAGAATTTTAATTTATCGGCTGAATTTCTTATTTCTGGCATAGATTTACAATGGAAATAATTGCGGGCCGCGGGTTGCTCATCACTGCAGTACAGTTGAAATCTGCGTAGTATCTCTACCTAATCTTAATGGTCTCCATTATTTGAATTTAATTAATTCCCATTCCATCACAATTGAACACCCTCGAGAAACAGATTTTGACACTGATTGCAAACATTAGCTACCTTCAACTGGGAGGACCCGCTCGACCTGGAGTCCCAATTGACCCAGGACGAGATCATGGTCAGGGACCAATTTCGCTCGTACTGCCAGGAGAAACTGTTGCCACGAGTGATCGAGGCGAATCGCAAGGAGCTGTTCCACAAGGAAATCATGAGGGAAATGGGCGAGCTAGGCGTCCTCGGGTGCACGATGAAGGGCTACGGTGCTGCAGGGATTTCCACGGTGGCTTATGGGCTCCTGGCCAAGGAGATCGAGTCTGTAGACAGTGGGTACAGATCTGCCCTGTCCGTGCAATCCTCCCTTGCAATAGGTTCGATCAACTCCCATGGGGACGAATCACAGAAGCAGCGATTCTTGCCCAAACTGGGTACGTTTTCGAAAAAGGGGACGATGGCATTGTTTGGTGTACTGACACGATCCAAGATACTGATTATTTACAGTCTCTGGCGAGACCATCGGGTGTTTCGGACTGACTGAACCCAATCATGGCAGCGACCCAGGGTCCATGGAGACTAGGGCCACTTACGACTCGCAGAAAAAGGTTTACAGGCTGAATGGGAGCAAAACATGGTCAGTCGAGATCGTTGCGTTGTAAACGGCACATAATCCACTAAATGAGAATCCAGAAATCCTCCACAGACACTAGCATCACTAACAACCACCGACAGTAGATTCAAACACTCGTCTCATCTTCCATTACGAAACATCTAATTAGTTACACAGACCCTCTGAATCAGGATCACGAACTCACCGATCGCGGACATATTGATCGTCTGGGCCAAGTGCGAGGACGGTCACATTCGAGGGTTCATCGTGGAGAGGAAGGGCAACGAGAATCGACTGTCCACCCCGAAGATCGAGGGCAAGTTCTCGCTGAGGACTTCCGTCACGGGCATGATCCTGATGGACAACGTGGAGGTGCCCTCGGAGAACCTCCTGCCGAACGTTCAGGGTCTGAGAGTGAGTCTCTGTGGAGGGCTTAGAAAAGGACAGTGGTAAAGCAAAGGGTGTAAAGTCTAAATGGGCGACGTTGAAATAGGGCCCGTTCAGCTGTTTGAACAACGCTCGATACGGGATCGCGTGGGGCGCATTGGGCGCAGCGGAAACCTGTCTGAAGCTGGTCAGGTCGTATGTTCTGGAGAGGAAGCAGTTTAACAGGCCGCTGGCGGCGAATCAATTAGTGCAGAAGAAGCTGGTCGACATGATGTGCGACATCGCGTTCGGTCTTCAGGCTTGCCTGAGGGTGGGCAGGCTGAAGGACGACGGCAAGTAAGGGGGAATTTTGCTTGCTTTTACCCATACAGCACACTCTCGTTGCAGCAAAGTTGCAGGATCGTTGCAGTGCAAGATTGAAATGTTGCACCGCAACGTTGTCGCAACGTTGCAGCAATATTGCTATGTCCGCCTCCTGCAACGTTTCGGGCAGTGGGTCCAAAAATATAAATAACTTTCGTGTCGATACTGAATGTGTGCAGAATCATAGAAGTACAAAGCCCGTATTATTATACATTTTTTCACAGAAAATTTTTTCCCCCCAAGGGAATTCGAACCGGCGACCTGTAGCGTCGTAGGCGAACACTTTACCGCCGCAGCTGCAACCACTAATTGATAAGACTAAGACTACTAACGTAATCGAACTTATACTCCTACCGTGCAAAACTTTAAACTCAAATTATTCAAAAACGAAGGCTCATTTTGACAAACTCCATTAGGGTTTTGTAACACTATAGGTATGTGCTACAACTTCCACCCTGTGTCATTCAACACATTAAAATATACAGGGTGAGTCACCTAACATTTAAGCTTAAAATATCTCCGTCGTTTTTAATGATACGAGAAAATATCTCAGGAAAAATATGATTGCTAGACAAAAAGGACAACATATTACACATGGTTGAATTTGTATTTTTATTGGCTATAACGTTACAGTAATGAAAATACGTCATCCCATTAAAAAATCCATTGATGATCTTGAAATTTCGGGAAATATAACCTTGAGAAAAAAATCGTCTCCGTCAGAATAATTGTCTCCCTGAAGCAAACATTTTTTTCCTTAGACATTATCTCGTATCATTAAAAACAACGGAAATATTTTAGGTTTAAATATTTTAGGTTAAGCAACGTTGCGCAACATTGCAGGATCATTGCAGCAACATTACAGGAAAGTTGCCGCAATGCTGGCGCAACGTTGCATCAACATTGTGGAAACGTTGCCAAATGTTGCCGTAACGTTGCAGAAATATTGCAGGAACGTTGCCGTGCAATATTGCAACGCAACATTGATGCAACTATGCAGCAATAATTCTATGTCCGCCCGTGCAATGTTGCACGGCGACGTCACAGCAACACTGCAAGGTTACTGCAACGATCCCGCAACGTTGCCATCACGAAGTGTGCTGTATGGGTAGTGTTAGCGTTCGCTTTGGGTCAATCTTTGCAACTTCAGCATCAGTCCCTCGCTATGCTGGAGGTAACTGAAGGAACGCTATTCCTTCCTTCGAAAGTTCTTCCTTTTGGGTCCTTCCTTTCCTCCTCTTCTTCGTCCTCTTCTTGGTCCCGCTTTTGAAACTTTCGTTATCCTCTTGCTTTCTTTGATTCCCTTGCTTTTCTGAATTATTACTTTTTCACAAAACTTGTCGTTCGTTAGAGAAACACCAGAAATGATCTCCATGATAAAGAAGAATTCAGCCACGAAGGCTCTGGAAATCGCGAGAACGGCCAGAGAAATGTTAGGTGGTAACGGGATATCGGACGAGTACCATGTCATCAGGCATATGATGAATTTAGAGAGCGTCGTTACCTATGAAGGTACGTACATGCTCTTTCGCGGGCAAGATATCGCTGGGAAGTTCTATCTATCATTGTTCTCCACAGGTACAAACGATATTCATGCTCTGATACTTGGCAGAGTTATTACTGGCATACAGGCGTTCAGTTCCTAAGTAAGAGCAGCATATTTTGTATGGAGATATATACTGTATATAATCAATTTATTTTCTACACGATTTTATATAAATTAAACACGTTTCGATGAAATACTTTTCAGAGTTGAATGAAATTGTCTGTGCAAATGACAGTCATTCCCTTTTTCTAAATGACCGATATATGTACCTATGCCATGTTACAAAAATCCCAAAGGAAGCCCCGTTCTCTGATTCGTAATTATTTATTATCCAGCTTTCCAAATCGCTTTTCGTTCGTCCAAGGGCATTCAGTTAATTCTCGTAGCTGAGTACAAGGCTAAAAGAAGTGAGAAATGAAAGACAAAACAGTCGAATAAATGACAAAACGGCCAGTCGCTCTTTCTCGAGTTTATTTAACTTAACTGTGAGTCTCCCATGGATTAATGCTTTATTTGACTAGATTCGGTCGTTACAACGAAGGCGTCTACCCCGATTGCTGACCATCCGTCGCTCTATAATCCATCCTAAGCTTAAAATTAAATTTCCCTCTAACGTGTCACCGTGTCGTACAGAAACCATCGTGTTTACAAGTCGCCGGACCAAATCTCAGGAACCAATGGTCAGGCGCGACGAACGAATAGCTTGAAAGAAAGGCCACCGGTAATAAATTAATAAGCAACAGTCGCTGTCAGATCGAGTCGCACGGTACTGTGAGTGTCAGTGAACGATTCGAATGGGGAGTGCGTTCCTACCATTGATTTACATGTGATCGTCGAAAGGAAGAGAAACGAAAGAAGAAAAGAACAAGAACGATCGCTGTGTCGGTGATGAAGAATCAAAGAACAATCCAGATGCCATCAAGAATCGTGCCAGAAGTCTCTTTCTTTTCTCATTTTATCTCACTTTTTTATTTCGACACCGTCGAATTGCACAGTTTTCTCTCTCTCTCTCATCTCGTCCGCGCCGAAAAAGAGCGCGGGAACACGCGAGATCCTCCAGAACAGCGTATTATTCATAGATTTAAACTTCAACAAGGGCGTGTCCACAACAACACAAGCGACTCCGATTTAATCATAAATAAATTAAGTTTAATTGCTAAGTAATAAAACGTTAATTACATATGTCAATCGATAATTAATTTAAGTACAACACACGTCTCGTGCAAAAGTGTAAAGAAGTTTTCTTTTTTTTTTTTTGTTCGTGCTACACTCAATTACCATCTTATTTTTTTTTTTGGTGGTTTTACGACGTAAGTTACCATTTTTTTTTTGGTTTGTTTGTTTGTGTGTGTTCTTCTTTTAATGGTTCTCGACTACAATAAGCTCTTGGTAAAACGTAGTAACATCGTAGTTTACAGTAGTTTACAATCGCCTCGCCTCCATGCTCATCTCCATCTCGCCCAGAACTCTGTGTGTGTCTGTCTGTATGTGTCTCTATTACATAGTTACACGTCCGCCATGCTGGAATCGAATTTCCCACCTTAATTATCTAATTTCCAGCTCTCCTCTCCCCCCCCCCCCTCCCCCCACGACGACCGTTTTACCCTATTCAGTTTCGATCAACGCAACGAAAAAGATTCGAAATCTCGACGACTCGAGGAGTTCGAGTCGACGCTCCACGGATCCTGGATCGCTTCCTCGATCGCTGCCGGTGGATCGACGAGTGGGCGCTAACAAAGTGGTCACTTACAAGAAAAAAACTAGCCTCTCGTCGATCATCCTGGCTGGATCGATCTCTTATACCCCGACGGGGGAAAGTTCGACTCCATCATTTACAATTATCCCCTAACACTCTCACTTGCGCTCGATTCTCACCGTCTCCTCGCAAAATCAACGACACGCCGCTTTCACGACTAAGTTTCGGGCTGCTCAAGCCTCTTTCTATCTCTCATTCTCTCTCAATCACTCTCTGTACGTGTGTATCTGCGTGTATGTGTGTCTGTGTCATTCGCTAATGAATACGTAAGTGTAAACAATAAATAATGTTTTTTTTTCTCATCTTTTACTCGCGTTAATCTACGATCCTTTGGTATGTCCTCGCGGAGATCCGTCGATCCGCGTCATCGATCAGCGCGGTCGTCGAAAACGACACCGCCGAAACGAGATATCGATACGTTTCCACGTCCCTCGATATCCTCCCCCGTTCTTCACTTTTGCCTCCGTTCTCTTTTTTCTTTTGTTTCGCCTGTTCTCGCGCACGCCCCGCGTTTCGTCTCCGCTTCGTTTCGCTTCCCGTTTACTAAAACGTCTCGCAAACCTAAGCTGTGCATCGATCCTCGCGGCGCGGCGCCTCGCGCGTTTAAAATTCTAAAAAGGAGCCTCGACGTCGCCTCTCCTGGCGTGAAAATCATCTCCCCTCTACTCCGCCTCTCTCGATCCTTTTCCCCTTTCCGCTGTTACAGAAAGAGGATCGTGCTCTCCCGTCGAAGATTTTCTAATCCCCTATACTTCGAACCTCCCTTCACTGGATGCCGACACGATGAACCCTCGTATTATAATAAATATAATAATGTATACTTGCTTTTGCACTTGTATTTTACATTATTTCATCTCTGATTAACTAATCGATACCTTATTGTCGTACGAACCGTTCACCCGTTCTCGCTTCGTTCTCTCTTCCTCTTCCCGAGCCCCCCCCCCCCCCATTCTGGTTTCCATTCTTTTGTCGCTTCCTAATCTCGCTTCAATCGCTCCAATTAACAGATAATTAGTTAATCAACGACCGCGAAACGCGGCCACAGGTCCTCAGACTTGTCTCTGGGATTCCGAAAGGTTTCTGATCTCTATTTCACTCGCTCGCCACTGGCTCGAGTGGATTGGAAATGGGGCGTCGCGACGATTCCTGCAATTCAATAGCCGATAGTTTTATTGTAAGTCCACATTACAGATAATCTTCTCAAAATTAGCGCGTCTTGGTCTTTGTCTCTGTTACAGATTCGGTATATGCTAGCTGTTGCGCACGACGAAGGTTCAATTAAACTGAATTACTCATCGTCGGCGTCGCCCCCCTCCCTCATCCACTAGATATGTGTTTAAAAACAATTTAACAGATTGAGTGATCCAAGGAAGTAGCAATTTTATAATCGAGTACTTAAAATGATCCACGAAAGTGGCCGTGAAACAAGGTTTCAACCTACTTGAAACAATCTCAAGCTTTAACCACGGAATTCTATTGAACGCTATTGCACGATACAGGAACGACATTGAAATTACTCTAATTATAAAAGCGAGCCTTAGCCTACGAAGCGAGTAGCCAAGTCGAGCACAGAAACCAGTCCTCCCTTAAGCCATCCACGATCTTTACGCGTGCTATACGATAATATAATATATTCATGTAATATATTATTCAACATTCGTCCAACGTCCACCACAAACTCCCTCCACACCCTCCAAGGACTAACTTTTACAGCTACGCCTGCTCCTCCCCGTCCATCTCCCGCCACGTTTCTTTCGTTTCTATCGATTTAAAACTCGCGCGCGCGACTTGCATCGTTGCAATATAAAAAAACGCGTATACACACACGGACCCGAAATAGATTCTCTTAATCTCTACGCTTTTATTCCCTCCTTTATCGTTATTATTACTTCTGCTTCTTTAATATATATTATTTATATATTTATATTTATATATGTTCATTCACCGTCGTCTCGAGGTACACCCCCCCCCCCCCCGCGAAATCCCAATCCCTGCGTCGTGGCGGAACAACCCCTCCATCGGATTCACGGCCACCTTTTCATTTTCTTTTTCTCTAATCGCTTCAACCCCCGTAGATCGTCGTTTCGAGACGAGGCACCGTGCACCGAAAATATACATAAATAGATCATCGAATACTCTCTTTTCTGTTCATCCGTTGCGGTCCTCTCGTAGCCGGTGTCTACTAATTAACGTGTGTTCGCGTATCGCCGATCGATCGGCACCGGGATCGATCGACAATCGCAACCCCATCGATCGCTGGGGTTTTCGCTATGTACTAAATTATATCCCCACCCACCCGAATCCCGACTTCCCACCCTCCCCCTAACTACCCCAGGGCTGCCTGAAAATGGCAATTATATTTATATATTTATATATATAATATATCATTCATTTATATTTATATTTATATTCATATTTATATTTATATATATTTATATATATTTATATATATATATATAGTATATATATAATTATATACTATGTTCTTGCATGACGCTTAGCGGGTTCTGTTTCGCGTGTACCTAGCGTGCGTGTGTCCTTCGATACCCCCCTTTCCTCTCTGTGATAATCCAACCAGCAACTCCGCCCCCCCCCACTCCCTACGATGAATCCCGTTTTAAACACCGTACAACTCGACCGCGACGTTTTTGCTTTTTTTTTATACCCCCCTGCCCCTTAACGATGCGCCATCCCTTCGTCTCCGTTCGACGTTTCTCGAATAATTGCTCTAGTTAAACTTTCCTTTCACCCCGCCACAACCCCGTTTCATCCCTCCCCTTCATCAACAAAGAACGTGTAGACGGTATATTTATATAATAATCAATCAATTTCTCTCTCTCTCTCTCTCTCCCTGTCTCCATCTACCTCTCTCTCTCCTCCTTTCTCTCCCGTTCTCCAGTTACAATAATAAAAATCGCAACAATGTCGATAATCATAATAGGAATGGCAATATAAATAATCGTATCAATGAGAAGAATAATAGTGACAAAGGTGATCGATGGCAAATGGCGATGATCCACGCTGATCGTAGTAATAATAAGTAGAATCGTCCGCGAGCGCGAGCGCAATTAATAGTGTATTTACAAGTTTATCGTACAGATAGAGTTCTCCCATCGCGTCTTCCTCTAGTTTCTCCTCTCCCCACCCGTCCCCCCCCCCCTCCCCGGTCACGAGATTCCCGCTCTCTTGTCCGTCTCGTCTCGATTCCTCGTCGTTCGTCCACTGACTCCCGTTCTATCCAACTTTCTACACGCCACTTCTCCCATTCTAACGATGCGACGACTGCTCCGGGTCCCTTGCTACTACCCTCCGCACGATTCTCGGTTACACAATTGGAATAGAATATCTTTTGCTCTCTCCCTCCCTCTCTCTCTGTCCAGAAATATCGAACTCGTCTTCTTCGGATCATCTGAAACGAAGGCAGACGAAGTCGACGCATCGTTAACGCGAACGTCCTCTCTCCTCCCTCGGTTCCATCCCGATACAACCCTCCGGTACAACGTCCTCGCGCAGGTGATCGCGTCCGACAACGAGGCGGAACCACGCCGGGCGAGGAAACTCGCGTGAAAACTCCACGCTTCGCGCCGTCACCTCTTTCAGAGTCGTTTCTCATCCCCCCCCCCCCCTACCCTCGTACTTCGGCACACGCCATCGACAGCACTTCCATCCAACAACCCTTAAACGTCAACGTTCCTGTCCGCGTATCACCATTGTAACACCCCGTTGAAACAGCGACGCTCCCTCTTACATTTAATCGTAACCGTTATTACAATAATATATGTTTACTTTGTACTATATATGATCTTATAATCGACGGCCGCGCTGGGCCGTATCCGTTTCCACTGTCCTATGCCTTTGGTACGATGAGTTTAGCCATTCCCTTCCACACAGACGCGGTGACATCCGGCACCCTCGCGCTCCGCCCTCGCCTCGTTGCGCGCCAGGTCGGTGACTCGATCGGAAAACGGAACGTCGAGCGCGAAAAATCGAACGAACGCAGGATTCCAGTGCCCGCGGGCCGGAGAAGCTTGAAAATTATCCGCCGTTCGGACGTTTCAACGTAACGGTACAATATATCGACTAGTACAGAAGATTCTTGTTCAAACGATTCTTCCAGCGGGCCAACCTGCGAACGCGCCCTTGCACCCCCCTCCCCCCCCCCCCTCCGGTTTCACACTTTCGTAACCGAATGAAACTTTGATGGCCAAAGGACCAGAGGCCCCTCGGTATTCAAGCTTTGGGCCGAAAGTAGCCAAGCAGGTTTCAGAAACTTCTACGATCTATTGCCGATATTCCGATCCGCAGGGAGGGCATGCTGGTGATTTTTAGAGGGGTTTCTCCACGTTTCTCGCCTCGAAACCAACGAGGGGAGAGGGCGCAACGCCGCTCGTGGTGTGTCCCGAGGGGGGGTCGCGTGTCCGCTTAAAAATAATCCTCATCGAACGCAAAAACGAAGTTTCCCAACGAGGAACGGCTCGCGTGCAGGCGGGAAACGCGAAAAGAAGCTTCCTCCGCCATTGGAGATCGGTGCTTTTCCCTTCAGTCTCTTCGATCACCGCTCTTCCACGCAATCGAAAGTCCCTTCACGCGCGCGCGTGTGTATATGTATGTGTCTCCCTCCTCTTTGTTTCTATCTCTCTCACACAGGCTCTCTCTCTCTCTCTCTCTCTCTCTCTCTCTCTCTCTCTCTCTCTCTCTCTCTCTCTCTCTCTCTCTCTCGCTCTCTCTCTCTCTCTCTTTCTCTTTAATATGTACAATAGCACAGCACAATTGCGGTACGGTATCGAGTGCGGTTCGCAAAGTCTCTCTTTCTCTCTGTTTCTCTCACTCTCTCCCTCCCATGCATTCAATCAGCTCTCCCCTCGCATCCCGGTGAACACTGAAAACCACTAATTCTCGCGAACGATCACCCCTCCGCACCTCCCGTGTCCCGTCTCCTCCTCTTCTCCGTCGATTCGCACAAAACAGCGTCCACTCTGATATACAATGTTCATTACATACATAGAATATATATATCACTTGGCACGTGCACCCCCGACACGATGCCACTTTTGTTTGTATCTTTATTCTTCTCTTTGTGGTCTCTGTGTTAATGTGTGAATGTCTGCCTCTCTCTCTCACCTCCTCGGTGTATGTGTGTGTGGGTGTGTGTGTCTGTCTTTTTAAGAAACGAAGCTGTTCTTGTTCGCGTCCTTGTTCAGTTTTTTTTTACGGGTTTCTCCGTTGTTGTTCCTTTTAGCGACCAACGAGGACACGACGAGTCCTGAACACCCCCTTCGACCACCCACCTCCTGGACTGAGCTTTCTCACCCCCTTTGCCACCCTCCACCTTCGCCCCCTCGATGTTCGATTGATTCTTTTCGGCACTTTGGTTGATGATCGAGGCGCTGCCACTTCGCGCATTTAGTTGGCCGTGATTAAGAAGGAATTTTGTGTCGCTCTGTTTGAGCAATTCTTTGGTATTGCTCGCAAGGCCAGGTGTACTAATTTCCAATCGAAATCGAGGATATTTTGGTATAAATATTTTAGTTCAAAGTGGCGACGTTGATCACTGACAACGGCGGTCTCCCTGGATCGTTGGAAAGGTGTATTTATTAAAAGAAACGTCGGGGTACGTTAAGAAAATTCTAGCAGCTTTGGAACCCTTTGCGATTTCACAGCAAGTAGCCTGCACTTCGCGACTCCCTCTCTTCTACGTTAAATTAAGTAAAACATGGCACAGGATATCATCCGCATGGCACTAAACACTCTATCCTTCAAAGTACTCGTTAGAATAATAAAAAATAAAAATAAAAACACTTGCACGTTAAATGTCAAGCATTTTCTGGTAAACTACCCCAGACTGCTCGCCGGAGGAAAACGCAAATCGCAAAGGGTGAACCTGTTTAATCCCCATGAAAATATATCCCTCACTGTCTCGCGATTATAAAAGATAAGAATCTCGTAGGTTTGAATGCAAACGTAATCCTTTCCTCTAACCAGGAAGACTGCGAGCCTCGAACGTGTATCTTCTAGGAAACTTACAGCGCGTCTTCAAATAATTTTGACTAGATAAAAAAGGCGGTCCTCGTGGAACCACCAATGACGCGCGTAGACTAGAAATGTGTTCTAAATCGAGGGGAGTGAAGGCGACCTCTCCGCGGAGAAAGGTAGCTTACTCTAATATGGCAAATTATGGCACCAAGTTCCTCGGAGCAGTTCGATGTTCACTTCGAACGTTGCTTTGGAAGCCGAGCTTTCCTTCGACCAGCAACCCTTCGAGGATCGCTCGAACTCTATGGCGGGGGGGGAGTGAGAATTCTCGCGACCGGAAGTCGATGGCCAGCACGATTTCTTTCGACGCTACTCAACGATACACCGACCCCGACTTCTGGAACGTGGCGTTCGATCATCATCTTACGCCCGGCTATTTTTCAAACGAATTCTAATGCCGTCGCGGTCGTGGAAAGTTTCTGCATGAGAAAGGAAACGATTGTGAAATATTACCGAGGGCGAAGCCACTCTCATTTAAGCCGAGGATTTGCTGTCTACTTTCATAGAGTTATTGCTATACTCGCGAGTTCTATTCCTCCCACAGCGGCAACGGACACACTAGTCTGAAATTCTGTGTTAAACCTGCACTTAAGAATGTTAGAAGTAGCGATAGGTGTGTTTCGCAGGTCACAGCGAGGCCCGATTGCAATATTCACGAGCAGAGCTGCCACGCGTTGCGAACGGCTGTCATTAAAAAATTATCACAGTGGCCGTGGCTATAAGATAATCACGGCATCCTGCGATATGTTAAACGGTACAACCCCGACTTGAAAATGGCTCCATTCCCATTGGAGTTCCCTTCGGAAATTAGATAACCAGAAAAAACCACCCAGTCTGTCCAAGAACCCTTATCAGCAAATAACAACGACGCCATTCAAATCCGTGCGGAATTTAATTTCCAAAATCTGAGAAGCATCCATACTGAAACTTCAACCACCATGTATAATCCAGTTAACGCGAGCAGCCCTGTTATCAACACACGCCTCGGGGTCCTTGCTACCTGGCCGAAACAAGACCTCCACGAGCGATCGTAAAGATTTGCTAGCGTTGGCAAAAACTATCGTTCCAGGTCGGCTGGCGGGCGAACGCTACCAGTCGTGATCGGTCAATCGTGAGTGTTGCGTCGAGAGTTTACGTGCGGCCCTTACGAGAAGGGCAGATCTTCCTCGGGCGACTCGTCGTGGTACTCCTCGTGGTCGGACGTGTGTCACAAAACGTCGCTTGGCTGCCGTTGCCCGATACCTATTGTGGGTGATAGCTGTCCCTCCTCGACGGCCACCGTCTTCGGGTCCTCGTCCTTCCACTTGTCCATGGAGCGGCGTCGAGCGTTCATGAAGAAGTTGCCGACCGTCGTCGGCTCCAGGCCCAGCTGCCTGGCGATTGTCACCTGCATCTCCTTCGACGGCCTCTTGGTCTCCTGCAAGACACCATTTTGGTCAGTGAACCTTCATATTTATTAGTATTCATTAGAGTACTGGGCTACTTGGTAGGGGGGACCGGGTCTGGTTGTCACACGGGTTGGTTGTCACAACCGTTATAATAAAGAAACTATAAACAATAGGAACGTACTAATAATCCATGGCGATGCGTAAGCATATCGCCGCCTCCCCCTCCATCCCACAAGTCGTTGTGGAGTCCCATGGAGACACAATGTACCATTGTTTGTTTTCGTGCGCTCGAAGTAAATTTTGCGGCATTTACCTTCAAGTAAGTATAGGTTGTTTCTTAGAATTGACTATAACATTTTTGGATTATTCTCGTAGTTTAGAGCTTTTTCTAACTTATTGTATTGATTTTTTTACATTTTTTTAAACTTTTTAATACATGAATAGCGAGGCGAAATTGTTTAACGGTTTGGGGCAAGTTGTCACAGAACATTTGGGGTTAGGTATTTGCTGCATGTGACACTTGTACGCCAGGATTACAAATGTTTGTTTGTCATAACTGTGATTCAGCAGATTCTGATTAAGATTGCTGAGTTATTAATGATTCCCAGTGATTAATAAGTTTTTGTTAAAATTATATTTAATTTGATTTTAATGATTGTTCAGAATATGTTTCTATAATAGAAACTGTTTTTTAATAATATTTATAAGTTTAATTTTTTGTTCAAAAGTATAGTATTTATAATTATAATAGAAAAATGATATTACTTTCTTAATTGAATCGACTTTTTATTCATAAACTTAGCTATCCAAATGTGTGACAATCAACCCCAGATACTGTGACAACCAACCCGGCCTCGGGGTACGTTGTCACAAAATAGTTCCTGCAAATAATATGAATTAGCTCGTAATCTGGTTGACAAAATCCACAGGACCAATTTTTTTTATAAAGTCGGACATACGTAGTTTATATTAATCTAAGTTTAAACAACTTAAACTTCCCTGCAGCTATGACCCGTAAAAAAATCAAAATAAAAAATCGAGACAACCATACCCGGTCTCCCCTACTACCCCCTCCAGTAGGTTTCTAGAAATATGCGTTACCTTAGTCGTAAGTGGAGCTATGTTAAGTGAACGGTGGATAGATATAAGTGCAAGGGTCGGACAGAGTTTCTTATGCTGGAGAGAATTGCTTAGGGGTGGACGTTCAGTTTTTGGCTACTCGAGTAGCGTTTGTAGAGTTTCTAAGGAGACTCGTGATCGCTTCTTTGATATAATTGAAGCAAGGCAAAGGGGTTGGGGATTTACAGAAATAACTCGGAGGTCATCGAAAGCTTGCGATTATTCTAAGTCCTGTCTGTTTCGACGAATAATCTGGTATGTAGCCAACTCTCCTTCCTTGTTCAAACACCCAAGTGAAATGCGCTTCGCCAATGAATTAGAAAATTTACGATTCACTTTTTGTAGATAAGCTTGGGGAAGCTTCTGCGATAGAGACTCGTCCCCTTAGGGAATCTAGATCTTCTTTGAGATTCGTTCTTCCCTATACGGAAGCGGTGAAATGGAAAAATCGCCGTCAGTGCTATATACGGTAAACATTTCTCTACATGTGGTGAACGAGCCTGGCACGCTTCCTTCTCACGCTACGCGACGTTTCTTACTCGACGTCGGTCGATCAATAAACGGACGGCGTAGAGCGTATCGATTGGTCGAAGCAACAATTATTACAAACCGATACTTCGATTACGCGTGCAGCTGAACGGGATAATTAACGCGTTCCACGTGTGAAACGCGAACGTTTAGGCTTTTGAACGGAATTGCGCTAGAACGAACGATTCATATGCGCATCGCCTACTTAGTCCCGTGAATTTTCCTTTCCCTTGGTGTTCGAACCCTTCATCCGTGATTTTAATAGCTGGAAAATATAGTTCCGAGGAATAAATTTAGAAGAACTTGAACGAATTAGGGATTTAACAAATGTAAGGATAATTTCGAAAAATAAATAGCAAATAAGTGTTGGAAAATTACCGAATATTCTAAGACATAAGTAATTGAGAGAAATCACAATACAGGGTCGAAGGGAGTTTAAGAAAATTTTATTAGGAACCTAGTTTCACTTAATTCACTTGGAGGATGCACCGAGGTGACGTTCAAGGAGCCGCAGCCGTATTGATATCCTGTCTAGGTGTAATTCACCGCGTGTAACGCAACGAAACGAAGGTAGCCTTCTCTGTCTACGGGATACCGATTTCTATATACCTACAGAGAGGCGTATCAATTGTTGGAAATACAGGACACTATCGGCACAAGGATCGTGATTATTCCTTGACAGCCACTGTGCACCGTGCCTGAAGGCACAGGGAGGGAAAGGAGGGGGCTTGCATACGTGTCACGGCTTGAAAGATGCACGTACAACTTCAAAAACGACGAACGACACCTGCTCTTCGAGTATCGTAGCTTTTAGATATCCTATTCCTCCTGCCATCAAACTTTTCAATGCAGCAGTGGGGAAACATTCAAATAGAAAGGCTTAGAAAAGTTGCGAGTGCTTTGGATGGCCTGAGAATCCGTTTAATTAAGGAATGCCCATAAATATAGCCACCGAGCCAAGCTAAGAAAGCTCGTGCAATTAAAACGCATAATAGATTCGAGAAAATTCGTGATTCCGGCAAATTCCGTTAAATTCCAGGAAATTCCAGTGACTAGAGACACTCGCAGCGAGCCGCCATCAATGAAATCGATCGATCGCGCGGATTTCATTCAGATCCACTCGTTTATTCACAATTCCGGCTGAAATTTCGACCAGTAACAACGAACCAGGTGAAATTAATTGCAATGACGTCGCAGTGATGGTTCGATCGGGTCGGCATTTTGCGTCGAGTCGAGCCGAAACGATTGCTTTAACATCTCTTACGAGTAGGTATCCTGTTTTCGCGCGGGTGTCGCTTCAAGTATTTAGCGAATTACGCTGCCAGCTAACGCCACGGCACTTCGAGTAATTAAATCTCTCGTAATAGCGCGGTTCTACTGGCTTAATTTAATTTCTTTCCGTCGCTGGCTTCACACCTTCCCCGTGTGAGCACGCTCGTCGCTGCTTGACAATCGATCTCTCTCACTTTCAATGTATTTCTTTGGCGATTACTTGGTCCGAGTGGATAATCGAAGGAACGACCTTCCTTATTTTCATTTTCACAAGTCGAGGAATTAATGTTTGCGATAGTATGTTAGTTGTGGAGCTCTTCCGATTGTTGTTACTGGGTTTTGGGAAGGCGAAAGAGTTGGGATAAGTTTGAGGCCCGAATAATCGAGCGGAAAATAGAAGCAGAACGCGAGAAAGATCGAGCGGTGGCGTTAACTGGGCTAAGGTCAATTCGCGAACTATTTGGCATACTTCCAAAGAACTGGCGAATACGCTGCGACTCCATTTTCCCTTTTCCTCGGGAACGTCCATGTTATTTCCATATTTATCCCGCAATCGAGTCGACAGAGTCGATCCGATCTCGCCCCGGCTCTGCTGCATTCCAATTGCCTCGATAAATCTGACTCTCCTTACGCCCCGCGGAGACTAATCGATACGAAGTTGGAAGAAAAATATAGAACGGAACCAACTCTCGCGCTGTTCTCTAGAAGTGGACAGGGAGACGCTCTTTGGAACGTAGCTGACAAACATCTAACTCACTTCTAAGTAAAACTTAATTGAGGTTCAATAAAGAGACAAAAAGTTAATAATTTAATCTAAAGTCGCACAATATAATTGCACGTTAACTTAATCTAGATCCAGTCTATGCGAAATTTCGATTAAAGCTATATCTACTTGAGATCTAACATAGAACCCCTAGTTCTAATTAGGCTCATCCTAGACTTAAGCTAGATTTACTCTTTGAATAAATTTCTTCTAAGTTTAAAGTTCATTTCTCATTTAACAGAACATCAGCTTCCTACTTGAAGAATCTGGTGTCTTCGAGGACAGGTAGGTACAACATAACACAAAGTTAAACGGCAATTGAGGACCTTGCAGCAAGAGGGGTGCAGCTCCATCTTTACCAACTTCGAATAAATTAGAAAAATCAGTTCATAAAATTTTTGTTTTGTCTTAACATTAAAAAGGGAACACTAATTAAAAAATATATATTTTCGCACAATAAGTAGTAGTTATTGAGTTAATAAGTTTTTATTTCTTTTTTAACGAATTTTTCAAATCACGAACTGCCCGAAACAAAAAATATATAAAAACAAAATTTGTATGTTAATCGATTTTATTAAAAATGCATTTAAAAGTAAAAAATAATTATTTTCTTGTACTGCAATTTCGATGGTGTTTTTTCACTTTAAATAAAATCGTGGAGCAGGGTATCTCACAACAAATTCATTTCGACGCTTGATGCTGTATTAAATTGATTCATATTCTGTTATGAAAAATCCTGCACCACGATTTTATTTAAAATGAAAAAACACAATCGAAATTGCAGTACAAGAAAATAATTATTTTTTAGTTTTCAGTGCATTCTTAATAAAATCGTTTAACATAAATTTCTTTTTATATATTTTTTATTTTCTAGTTTTTAGTGTTTATGGATTTACATTTCGCAGCTCTGATTTCTTTAGAAATATCTTTTATTTAATTTCAAATCGCGATGCGACTAGCGACCTGAACGCAGCGGCTTTTTGTCATTTTCGTAAAGAACGCGAGTGGCTGATTTCACGTCGATTAGATTTGTGGTTATGGGTTATATTTATTGACTACTGGGTAATTTTTTCAACTGCTCGGGGTTAATTATTTTTTTTATAAATATTGTATTGTCATCCAAACTACGCACGCCTGTAAAGTTTCAAGACAATTGGATGGTTGGGAGTGGGTTAAATTTGAGTTGCCAGATTTGAACCATAGAAACAAACATACAAACAAACAAACAAACAGAGGATCGAAGCTGGCTAAAATCGTTTAAAAAATATTGCACAAAATAGTAGTGGATGCAGGTTCAAATTTCGCAATAAATCGCTCATTTGTTATCGGATTTGCATCAACCGTGCACCAAACGATGTAGATTTTTTTACCTACATATATTACACGTTATAACTGAAAAACTGTGAAAAATGGAGTTGCACCTCGCTTGGTGCAAGTCCTCAATTAGAGTCTTGTCGTTACTAAAACCGTGTTCCAAGGATTGCAGAATTTTACGCGAAGAGTCGAATGGCCGCGGTATCGATGGCCCACCGAGAAGGTATCGAGTGTACAGCCGCGACCGTAAATTCCACTCTGTCATACCCGTGTTCTTTCGTTGTCTTTTAATGCCTCCTTTAATGACAAGCTCGTCGCAGTTGCGGTAGGCTCGGTTTGCTAACTATTTGGCATAGTTCCCAACGACATTACCGAGTGTATTCTGCCTCCATTTCCAACCTTAGCTCGTAACATTCGATCCTTCAAGAAGACTAGAATTCTTCTCCCCGCTCGTCATGCACTTTCGATCGTTGATAAAAATCCAGAGAATCATTAATTGTGGGTGGAACGGTGGAATGCCAGCAAAACCGAATCACTGTCCCAAGCTGAAGTTAACCTTTAAGAGCAACGAAGAATCTTGAATCCTCCAGGGAAGAGACGATGAGACAGGTGGCGTGCCGTAACCCTGATTTTTCGCGTGCACGTGGAGAAAAACGGCGCGTAGATGCCCCAGGGGGTGAGTTCACCCTCCCGCGTCGACCGCCACCGTTCCCTATCGATCGCGTCTTGAATAATTTCGCGGCCGATTCCTTCGTCGCGCTCTCCCCGCACTTCGATTGCGACTACGATCGCGACCACTTTCAAGAATGGCCATCGATATTGTCCGTTTCCTCATTAGCGTTCCCGTCGCGACGGGACAAAAATCCGCCCCTTCAGCCGCCACACCGCACAATACGCGGCCTTCCACTTTTAACGATGCCTATTGCTTTTCGACGGCCGCCAGGAACCGGTGGAATTTCATCGGTTGATTCTCTCAATGTTTTACTCGCGACAGGGTATAACGGACTCCCCTTTCTCTCCCGCAAGGTTGATTAAGAATCAGACGTTGGGATAATTATGTTCCATGCAGAGTGGGAAAATAAGGGACGTTTTGACTCGATCGCCATCGTGCCGCTACTACCTCCACCCCCGGGACAATCGCGAGACCGAAGGTGGAAGAGTGGCGCTATCGATCAAAACGCGAGTTAAGTTATACAAGACTTACTTTAAAAATAGCCTGTAGAGTACGGCGCTGAAGGTCTGTGAAAACCAGGCGCGGTTTCTTGGGGGCGGGCTGTTGGTGTTCTGCCTGGCTCGCCATCTCGTCTTTCCTCTTGCATGCTAAAATTCAAACCATCCTTTAGTGGATCGCCCTCGAACAACCGACGTTAAAAAGAATCGTTGGAGAATTCGCCATAGAACGGGGAAACACTCGACGGGAAATTGGTGGAGGGTGGATAGGAAGTAAGAGATTTATAATTGCGAAACGGCCACTTCGGTCACTTTGACGCGGCAGTTTTTCAAGGACTTTTGAAGAATCCCGCTCAATCCGTTCCTGCTCGAATCGCGACAAGAAACTACGAACCCTCCATTCCGCGCACAATGTACCAAACGTCGGGCACTAGGAAATTGTTTTGGTTGTCGGTTTCGGCCAGGAACGGATTAAAAGTTCGGATTCTCGCAAAGACCGCGCCGCGGGAGGCGTTTCACTATCGCGAAAGGGAGGGGGCTAATTGGTAATTAGCCGATGAATAGCGTCTCGCCGGAAATGGAAAGAAGGCGAGCTCAAACGGGACGTCTTCTGCTCGAAACGGACTCGCAAGTAGCCATTAAACGCCAAGTCTTTTTCGAAACGTGGAAACGCGAAGAAAAGGGGATCGCAAGGAGGATTCCTGCCACCAATTACGTGGTAGACGCGGAAGCGGGACAAGGGGGTGGACGGGTCGTTTTTCGATGTAATTTATTCGTACTTACTTGCGCGTTGTGGAATCTGTGCAGCTGAAAGCAGAAAAAAGAAACGAATGTGAATGAACGATGAAGTTATTCGGTCGGACGGGCCACCGTCTCGGGGCTCGTCTTCTTCGGTTTCTATGAATTCTTTTTCTTGTCTGTTATCATGTATGCCACTTTTTTGTTTTGCGAAACAATGCCACTCCCTCTCGTACGTACATCGAGCAAAACAAAAAAGGTGATGCCTCGATACACAGATGCACATATTCAAGAAAATGTTGCCGAATGGCAATGTAATATATATATATATAAGTAACATGTATACAAGTCACTGGATATAAAAAAGGGGGCGGGTTCATGTTGCATACCACGAATATCTCAAACTTATAATTAATGCTACAGCTGATAAACATGTCACTAAAGGGTACCAACAGGGCAAGGGGCGTTAGGGGGACGGACGTGTGACGATGCAAGAGTGTCGGTAGATGCATTTCCTTGGAGAAAGCGAGTGGTATTCGGTGTGTTTTTTCGTTTCGTGTTCTCGAGTGAGTGGGTGTGGATGCCTTGTTTCGATTCTGAGTGGTATTTATGTCTGGTCGAGTGTACGTTTACCCCGTTATTCTTTCCCCCTCATTGGAACGTATCCAACGCGGACGCGACAGCTAATTTTCCCATCCCCCGTCGCGAGCCGGAAAATTTTCCACCGGCCACGGATTTCGATCGAGCCTCAGACGCCCGAGCTTAGAAGCTACCGATGCTCCCCAGCTTTTCCATATTCTAATTCAGAAATTCAGATTTCTTGATTGGGAAGCTGCCAATCTTGCAATTTCCTAATAGGAAGTAGTTTAATTAGATGGCCTCTCCGCTTTCGAATTTCGTAATTAGGCGATTCTTGATCTTCCATTTCCCCGGCTGGGCGCTCTTCGGGTTTCCATTTTCGTAATTAGAAATCACTCGAGCCTCCGGTCCTCCCAATTAGGAATTACTGTAACGCGCCGCGATGGAGCGGGAATTTTCCCACCGGTTAATTTTTCAGCGAATCGCGCCGCGCCGATTTTATCGCCGGCGCCCGGAGATAGACTGCTCTTTGAAATAATAACGATCCCGCGCATTGAATTCGATTCGATCGCGATATTAGCTGGGAATTGGAACGTAATCACTGCCCGGGCCCTTTGTGCCGCCCGCTGTAACGTTACGGCGCATAATTACGGAGAAGAGGAGCAGAAAAAGAAAGGGAAGAAATAACATTTACGCGCGTGCATCGCTCTCCAGCGGGCTGGAATTCCCACCAGCCCCGATCGATATTAGATTAAATAACTCGTCAATTTTCCCTTTGTCCGGCGTCGATCGGCCCCTCAAAACTTGGAAATCGTTTAAATTCCTCGACGATGCGTTGCCCATTCGGCGGAGCGAATGGAATCGCTCGCGCGACGGAAAAACTCGCGCTTACTGCTGGCAGATCGGCGAAATCGATTATGCACGGCGAGGCACTTGAAACGATGCTCCTCTGCGCTTAGAAATACTTGGACAGAAATTAGAAGAGCCCGCTTCGAAGCTTCACGATCATCCTGACACAGCCTCGGAAACACATGAATTTCCCAATTCTCGGATCTGCCAATGGCACCCTCTATCAGGCCAAGGAAACGTTTAAAACATCGACGGCGCTCGATCCTCTCCCCGAGCAAACGTCGAAGCTGGGATGTCGATCGCTGGACATCCGAATATTTCAATCGCGTCCAGTCGCGTTAGGAATCTCCATTAAGCTGTCATGAGGAGTGGCCAGCCCCTGGAATGATCTTAAAATCCTCGCCCCTAATGAAAGAAGCTGGCCCGTAAAATAGTTGCCAATTAAAATTTCTATCGGAGGGATCGCGATTACGTGGCGATGGCGGCGACGATCCACGAAAATGGAATGCCATCGCGTAGTCGGAGGGGCCGCAAAGGGACGAAGACACACTGTCCGGGGGTTTGGGGGGAGAGGGAGGGTGGCGGTTGAAAAGGCAATCGCGTGCCATTAGCAAGCGGCCGATAACGAATGAAAGGAAGCTCGCGAAAAAAATGGCACCCGGGAACGGGGACACGGGGGATACCGGCGCGTGGGGTTGCCTTTGGGGGTGGACAGGCCGGCAGAGACGGAAAATTGACGCGTTCATTATTACCCCCGGGACTTTGCAGCGGGGGAAGCTCGATCGCGGCGACCATCGACTTGCGGGCGAGGCTCGAAGCGTCCTCCGCTTGCTCCTTTCCCTCTATTCCTCGATCAGACGGATCTGCCGCGACTAAAACATCTGAACGATGTCCTCGTACTTCCCCCTATCTACTAATTCAACGATCGATTCTACCTGCGAACGAACAGACTCGACGACCCTGCACTCGCAGTGTCTACAGGAGAAGAAGAAGAAGAAGAAGAAGAAGAAGAAGAAGAAGCTGAAGTACGCTCGTACCACCTGAAATTTACATTCCTCTCGTTAACCCCTCGACCCCTTAATCGAGAAAGAGATAACAGCTGAATCCATACAATTGAAGATAACTCGGTACACGCAGGAGCTTTCCAACTCCCAGCAGAAGATACACACCTGCTTTCACACACCATTTCTCCCATCCTCCGAGTCATAAAAATCTATTCTTGCCCCGTGTCAGACCGGAGGACACACCGATGACAGTTGTCTCCGCGCGAGCTGCAGAGAGAGAGGGGGGGGGGGGGGGGGCCAAAATTGACTTTAAAATTGTCAAGCGGAAAGACGGTCGGGTTGTCAGGCGTGTATCCATCGGCGAGCAGAACTCGAAATGGATGCAAGCAAGAACCGGATGTCAACGCGGATCGATCGAAGGATTCCAGAAACGGCTAAGTGGGCCAAATCCACTCGAGCGTACCGCGCGATAAAGCATTAACGAGCTTCTCTCTCTCTCTCTCTCTCTCTCTCTCTCTCTCTCTCTCTCTCTCTCTCTCTCCCTCTCTCTGTTCTCCTAACGTGCAGAAAATCTCTGACGTGTGGTCGGTAGGTGGCTTTTCGAAATAATCCGGTTGACACTTTGTGTCGCGGCCTGAAAAGCCGACCGGGGGTCACTTTGACGAGAAGATCAGGTCGCGCGGAAAAATTTCATGGGCTATCGGGGGTGGCCTATCGAACCTGTCCTCGCTCAGAGGAGACAACGAGCGAACCAATGTGACTTTAGGGGACCACGTTCCTTTCCTGTGAATCGTCAATTCTCCGCGACACAATCGACACCCAAGGATCACGTAAACGAACACGGTTTTCCATCGAAGGAAACGGAAGAACTCCGGTTTACAAGCTTCTAATACCTAATCCTCGGAGAATTCCAAAATCGACCGACCATCTTCCCCTACTTCAGAACGTAACGATCCAAAGCCTGGACATGGAGAATAGCCGAAGAAGCGTCTATGAATTAAAACGAGAGTCGCGAGAGTTACACGCTGCAGATCTGGAGACCATGAAACTGGAAACTCCATTAACCCTCGGCTGAGATCCGCCGTACGTGGGTATCCGTCCCCGCAAACGTCGGCCAGGGCCAATCAAAACGAAGTTTGTCAGGGTTGCAAGCGCGGCACGTAGACGTCTTCTTCATATAGCCGGGTCCTGGAGAAGAGACGCGGCCCGTGTATCCGTCGCAGCCGCCACCCTCCTCGAATAACTCAAGAATGATTGCGTTTCGGCCGAGGAACTCGCCTGGCGTCACGTGGCCCCAATAGCTTCTGCTATATAATAAAATAATACACGCAGAGATGGCGACCGTGCATTTACATGGGTCACGTGATCCCGATACTCTGTTCTCCAACCTTTCCCAACCACCCCCGCCACCCCGATACACATCGGGTGTGTGTGCGTCGCCGAAACAGCTTCCTCCCCAATGATTCTCATTTCTCCTTGTTTTAGACGCTTTTAAAATACTCTTCCTTCATCATTCGTCTTCGCTCAACGGCGACTTCTACGCTCACCTTCGGTTCGGTTCATTTTCCACGTATTCTTGATACGTACTTATTCCTCAACTTCTCTCATTCAGCTCCTTTTTATTGCCCCACCTCCTTAAGGTGAGAAACGATTTCACTCGACCCGTTTAATAGGGGAAGAAGAGTCTCTTCCGGCATCGCCGTTTCCACTTTCCACAGTAACGTTCCCCGATAGTTCCAGTTTATTTCTGCCTGCATTTCTTTCGATATTACGTTTCCCTGGCGCTGGACGAGCTTCGGGGAAAGCAGCTAACACGGTTTATAACTCGCGGGATCCCGTTTCGAAATTTCGGACGAGGCGCGTAATGAATTGGTAAGTCTGTCCAGCGCGCTCGACTTTTCGCGGGTTAACGATTTCGAGTTTTTTCCTCTCCCCGTATATATTATTGATAGCGAGACTCGATCGCGCCGTTTTTAGGAAAATACCCAGCCGCCAGGAAATTGAATTCCGCTTCATTTCCGTTAATCCACCGGCGGCAATTGCCCGTATTATCGCGATTTCGGAGTTTTGTCTAACGCGATTGAACGTTGCCCGCTCTGTCCCCTCCATTTTTAGGACAATTGTCCGTGCAGGTGTGACACGAAAAGATCTCGAATAAAAAATTCCCAGCTACCTCGCACTGTCTCTTCCATCAGATTCTTCGTTCACTCTCTGTCAACATTTTCCTTCGTTCATCACCTGGCAATTTGCGCACCTTCCCTCCAAAAATCTCCGGAATGGAGGAGAAATGATTTATTTAACGAATGGATTCTCTAAAAGATCTCGAAACGTTTCCTCGAAGGAGCGCAGCTTGAAATTTGCAGCGGATTCGGGACGCTTGCAAGCACACACTGTAGGACGGGGGTGGGTGGTCGGTGCAAGGGTGAACCTCGTCTCCGATAGGCCTCCCCCACCGGCCCCCCTTTTTTTGCCTGATAGGCTCGCATTCCGTCGGAGTCGGGACGGCCCGGTTCGCCTTGGATTTTCTCGCTTGGCGCAGATTTATGAGGGCGATTCGATTTTATTGCTTATTGGCCGAACTCACCGATATATTCGCCGCCCACCGGAAGCTCGCCCCCTTTTCACTCAACGACACGCTTCTTCGAATTCCTCCGGCTGTACTCTTCTGCTGCCTCCGATCCGTCATTCATATTCATAATTGCTCACCTTCGATCATATTCACTTTCGACAGAGCCAAGTAGTCTCACTTCGGGCATCCAAAGTGGCTGTTTCCGTCGTTTGGTTCGATCCGAGAGCTGCTCTAAATGCTAATTCGATGAATTTAGACCGGCAACTGGACGAAATTAACGCGCAGCAGGGCTCGAGCTGGCTTTCAGAAATATCTCGGACGCGAGACTTCCCTCGCCAGGAAGCAGGAAGAAGGTGAAGCTTCGATTTGGAGCGCCGCCCCTCTAAATTCGGGCGCGATATATTCCCGCCTCGAGGCCGGACGTTTCGATCCACCCCCTTCCCCGGGTATTCGTGGATTTTTTTTTCGCCCGCGTAATTAACGACCGGCCACGTTAATAATTTAATTACCGTCGCCGATGGCTCGCAGACGGCACACGGGAAAACAAACCGCGGCGATGGCAACAATAACGGGGCAGAGCCCTCATTATCGATTCATCGGATCCCCCGGAATTCTTCGCGTTTTGACGGACGTTCCGCCGTGGCAAGTCGACAGCTGCACGATTCAATTTCGAGAAAGTTAATTAGAGCGTCACGGGTATCGGGCATTTTTAACGAGCGCCGGTTACATGCCTGAATCGCGAGAACCAACTGTCCTTTTTTTTCCCCTCCGTTGCGGAAAGATATTCCGGAAAAGAGGAGAACAGAGATAAAGGATGGACGCTGCTCGGTGAAAAAGAAAGAAAGAATATAACATTTTTCGAAACCCTCTGCGGCTCGTTGTTGGAGATATCGCGCTCGGTTTACATTTTGCACCCGTTACCCTCGGATTGCGCGGCGACGAATCTGCGGCTCGCGATTTCGATCGATTGCGTCGCGATGCGGGGGACGATCGAATCTCGGATCGTTGTTTCGTGTACCCCTGATGTTTCTGAGCTGGTGACCCTCGACGCGTTTTCTCTTAACTAACGGTGATTGGATCCGATGTTTTACAGTGAGAAACGCGCGCTCAGCTTTTGTCACTGTACTGTTTCATGTTTCTTAGATTTAGATGAAACGGAGGCGAGTCTGATTTTTTTTACACCGTCGAGGATCACCGACGATGTGGTTTACGCCTGTAAAAATGTGCGACTTCTTTCCAACGGGCTGAACATTCATGCTTTGTCTTACAAGGTGTCGACTAACAATACTGGTATCTGGTTGAGTAAGGGCGAGGGGGGCAAATACTACCTGCGCAAGGACCTCAAATCAACAGCTAAGTAAAAACGGCACTCTCTGTATTACAAGTGGAGTTCTAAAATTGGGATTTATCTGGCGGGGGATGGTCGGCTCGCAGCAAAATGCTCACGTTCAATAAGACAGCATTCGAGCCCAGACGTCGGCGAAACTTTTCCCCGTTTCGATCGAGATTCCGTCGATACCTGTCACGGATCATCCCGAACCCTCCTCGCGAAACTCTAGCGCCGCGACTATACTCGTTCCGCTAGATTTAGACACTCAAAGTTCTGATAATTCCCGTACTTCGGTCACTGAATAGATTACCGAAAATCAAACCGGATGGAACATTCAGTAGCGTCTGCAATAGAAGACTAGGAAGTTTGGTGCCTCGCGGAAAGAGGCATTTAGGAATCGAGTGATCTCTGAGCAAAGTAAAAGACAAACGCCTCTCGCGCGCCCCTATGACAGAATCTCGAATTCCCAGTCGCCATCCAAGTTGAGACTCAAAGTGTTCGATCCCTTCTCCAACAGCGACGCCTTTATCGGCGATCGATCGACGGGACGGAAAAATTTCGCCGGCCTCCAGGGGTGACAAGTCGTCTAAACATCGCTCTTTTTTTTTTTTTTTGTTTTCTTTCCCCGTGTACGTCTTCGTGTCGTATTCTAAGGACAAAGACGCGAGAGACAGAGAGGGGCACCGGAAACGAGGGCGTGTTACGGTGTTCCTCGTCCCCGTTTCCACGCCGAGGAATTCAGCAAGCAAGCAAGCAAGCAAACTTTCGTCTGTCGTCGTCGAATTTGTACGAAAGGATCGCCGTGTAACTAGGGTGTCCTGTATTTTCTTTTCGTCTGTTCTCTCTCGTTCCTTTCGTCAGGATATCTCGAACGAATTTTGCTCCAGGTATATCGATCTCTCGTAACAATCGACTTCTCAACGTCCCTTCTTATCCCTTTAGCCACGCGCCGCTCAATTTGCCCCGAGGGTGAGAAACATGAAAGAATTGGGGGACACCCTATGTGTGACCCATACGGCGAGATTTCTCTGGTTTGCCATGTTTTTTTTTTTTTATCTTTTGCAACGATGCTGGGGTTCTCGTGAGCAATCATTTCCAAACAGACATTCCTTTGAACTTTATCGAGAAAAATAAAGCGACTCGTAGGTAGTTGAAACGGATGACAATTTGCAAGGGAAAAGAAGCGTGTGGTCCGACGTCGGACGTTTCCACCCAGCACCGTTCCCAAATAATCTCGCACCAATCTCGACTACCCCTGTGCCTCGAAGTTTTGCGCTCCGAACGACGTCGTTCGATCGGAACGCCCTGGACGTTCCTCGACCGCGTCGGAGAACAGACTCGAAGACGCAGAACGGAGGGGAAATGCTTCGTTAAAGTCACTCGGTTTACATAATAACGTATATATATAAATATATATATATATATATATATATGGATATATATATGTTGGCCATGCAATATGCTACTGTACATATATAGAGACTTGAGATAGCCCGGTGGCGTTTTATTGAGAAATTTGTCTCTTCCTCAACGATTTACCGGCGCACCGTGCATCATCCCCCCTCTTTTTGCTTTAATCTCTCTTTATCTACTCGTTCCTCTCGCATTGTTCTTCCACGTTCTTTCCACTCCTTTTCGTTTCATCTCGTTCGTCTTTCCCTCTTGTCTCGATTACGTATGCTTGGAATTTCACGAGTCTTTTTCTTTTGTGTAACCCCATTTCGTCCTTTTTTTTTTGTGCGTCAATGTCGAGGATAAGGGTTGTTTCGATGGTTCTTTCTTCATAAGTTTCAGGGATCGCGATGTACAGATATACAGGGAACCCTTTGCGCTTGCTCCGCCGCTGTATGTAGTTCCTGCCAAGCTCGGGCTTGAGAAAGAAATACTCGAAGCTTCAAAGTAAACGTTGGAGCCTGAATATTTTGACCCCCTCTATATTCATAGATAGAGGTAAGTGTATTAAAATTTCTACTTCGCTTCACAAGTGCAAAGGGTTAATAAATTTCTATTGAATCAAATGCAAAGATTCTTGTAAAGAGGGAACCACCGATGGTACTTGTGATCATTTCTGTTCCAATTGTGAGTCGAAGGTATTAATGAAGGAATCGATCGTGATCTTCGCAACTCTTTGAGCGGCGTGACGACAGCGTGGGTATCGAGGGGTTAAGAAACACTGCGTGGGAAAAATTTCCACTTCGTTTCAATGTGTTTCCTACGATCAGTGATAGAAGAATTTCAAAGTAAAGATCAGAGTTTCAAATTCAAATTCGTTTCTAATACCGAAATGCCTCCCTTTCGTGTCGTTCTCGGCCCCTCGGCATGATCAAACTGCACATTATATTTCGTCCGGGGTAATCGAAACGACCAGCCACTCCTCGCGTGTTCGATCACCGCCGCCATTATTTTACTCTGTCGTGCGCGAACACGCGGGAGAAGCTCATTCAATTTCACGAGCGTCGGCGACGGGGACGGAACGAGCGCGAAGATTCGCGATGAAAACCGGAAACAAGTGTGCTACGTTCCCGTCAAAGAGGAGGAAAAAGTTGGTCGAGCACCGTTGGCGTTCCGCAACACGAAATGCGTCGTACAATAAATAAACGCGATACTCGTATCTTCCACTCTGCGCCGGGGTTGAAAAGCGACTTTCAACCCTGCCGCGGCCTCCTTCGTTAGCCTCGAAACGATCGGGAAAAGTACAATCGAGGAAAAACCGGCTACGGTGGTTAATCAACCCTCGAGTTGCAATTGAATTTGTATTTCATTGAGGCGTGGCGAGATTTACTTAACCGAAATGGCGAAGGCTCTTCCACGAGCTGCGAATCATTCTGAAGCCCTGCTCTGGGGAACCACTTGGCTGAAGTTGAGACAAATTTTCGGGAGCAAATTTAACCGGAACGGAAGTAGAAGTCACTCGGAATAAATGTGAAGAAAAGACTTTCGAGATTTGTAATTATCCGCGGTGAAAGTTGCGTGTTTGGAGAAGTAATTAAATTCAATCAGGAGTAAAAGGGAACAATTATGCTTGAAATAGAAAGGGGAAGATTTTTATGGCGCGGGTCTGCCGCGAAAGACGAACCGAGGCTTTCTTGCAGAATGGAAGATGGCTGCGTTAAAAAAAAGCCCACCCCCTTGCCAGCGTGGCTCCGAAAAGGGTGGCCCGTACACTAGAGTGGCGGTCGAGAGGGTGACTCGTGTCATCAGCGAGGCCGGCGGACAATACGTCGGCTTAAATTCACCGAAACCGTGGCCAGGGCAGAAAATTGCGAAAGGGACAGTTTCCCTCGTAAAAAAAAGAAAAGTCACCCCTTCCGTGGCGCGTTGGATTTTGAAAATAATTTCGTTGGCCGGCCCATCGACACCCTTTTGTTCGACTCGACACGGTTCAGGGCTCCCTTGTTCAATTTTTCATGTAAAAATCTCTGAACTGCTCAGTCGTTTTTAATCGCCCGAGTTTGAAGTTTTTCATTCCCCAATTCCCCGATCTCGGAATTCTACCGTTAGAATTTTACGAATCTGCTGAACCTTTTGGTTGGATTCGCTCAGTCTTGAGGTATTTTCAATAGAAACTTTCGATCGAATAGAAGAACCGGCCGGGAAAGTTTGATTCGTTAAAAATAATTGCGGCTTCCCTTGAGCAGATTTCAGGGAGAACGCAGGGAGCTCCGACACCGGCGATCGAGCTTTCCGCCGACCCTCTCGCTTATAAATCCGGTTAATCTGCCTGTCGAATTCGTCGAGTGTAATTTTGTTAGCCGATTGGCAGCTGGTTTCGAATTTAGAGTGTGGCTACTTGGTAGTGATCTCGGTACCCCGATGTAAGTAGAACGAACGATTCCGTCGGAACCACGGGGAGATCGAGTCGATCAACTCTGCCTCCTATTTTCTGGACTCTCGCTAGCGAAAAAGTGGATCGATCATTCCGTTTCATCGAACCCCCCCTTTTTACCTCGGAACGTTTAAAACTCCCCTCGAACGAGCGAACAGCAATGCGACTTAGGAATTCAAAATATAAATGCCAGTAAATGCGCTAATACTTCTAACCTCGCTATTAATTCCGCGAATTTTCGCTTCAGGTGACTTTTCTATCAAGCCCTGACGTAAAAGTTACAGGAAGATGTAGCAAAGTATAGCAATGCGACTGATGTGTTAGAGAACGAGGAAAAGGAGCGTTAATGAAGGGGAAACGGGCGCGCGAGTAGTAGTGGTCAGCCTTTGGTCAGGCACGCCTCTGCTCCCAACATAGCAAGCGACTACATCTCTCTGTAACTTCCTCTACGTGGTTTATTTTCAAAATCCTTTCCACTAAAATGCGCTCAGATGAAACGACACTTTTACTGGCAATTCGTATGTGTAATATTTCCTCGAGTCACGCTGCTATTCCTTTCATTCCTCCCTGAATATGAATCCTAGGTTCTCGACTTTTGAAATTTACCATTTGAAATTTCTACGACGACGAGAACAGGCTCCCAATTACGGAATCATTGGTAACGATGGTTCCCCACATGAAAAACGACCCTTGTACACCCAGGGTCGTACACGGTTTCTGGGTCATTGGCGTAGCGTGTACTTTTTCGCGTGCGAGAGTCGCGTTAGCTGTCGGCGGGTGGTGGTCGATCGTTCGTCCCTCGACTTGGAGGTAATATTCGGAGCCAATTAGAATAGACGGGGCCTCGTCGATTCTCGATTCTGCGATTCACCGTGTACCAGGCTCTCTCGAGCATCCTTCCCCGAAACTTGTCGAGGGCCGAGGCGCGCTTCAACTTCCGTTATCGATCGAAATTCTACGCGCGACTGGAAGCCGCCGCTCGGCCCCCGCGGCGGGAGTGTTTCGCGGGGATTTAGTCGGCTCTCCATCGGCCGTGGAAACAGGGGCAGCGCCGAGGCGAGCGAAAAACGGCACCGCGTCGCCCTCGATAATTCCCCCCCCCCCTCCTCCCCCCCCCCCCTCCGGTTATCAATTGATATCTCCAGTCACGAGACACTCCATTGAAACTCTCTGAATGCCCGTACGTCCGAGAGAATGCTCGAGCACAGCGCGGCAAGGGAATCGCTGCGAAACAGGAAGCAACCCGAGGAGAGAGACTCGCAGAGATTCGCGCCGCCGAGCTTGTCCTCCATTTTGATCGCAACGGGGTCAAGGTCGGGGCATTTTAGCGCCGCTTGATCGATTGATCGCGCCTACGTTACGCGAACGGAATTCCCGGGTAATCGTGGCTTCCGCTTTACCGCCACTTCGGATTCATAGAAGGAATTAAGTAGATTAGCAGACTCAACTCTAAGTTGATGCATATTCAGACGAGGCATAGATACAAGATATCGATCCACCACGAAATCTACATCCAGATAAGTAAATCTGCCCACGAATCTCTCACTTCCCTCGAGCAGCCATTCCTGCCCCCCTTTCCTCGTCAATTCGATCGCGAAACTTTCATCATCGACCTCGTCTCCGCGTGTTTCTGCGAATCCCATCACTGTCGTCACGTTTTTACCGTCTCGATTCTCCTTCGTGCCCCCCCCCCCACCCTCCCTCCGTTCGTACGTTCTTTTTTTTTCGTCTTTTCGTCCCTTCTTTGCACTGTCCTTTTTTCCCCTTTCGCTCTTTCTCACTCTCTCTCCCTTTCTCTCTCTCTCTCTCACTCTCTCTTTTTCTCTCTCTTTTCTCTCTCTCTCTCTCTCTCTCTCTCTCTCTCTCTCACTCTCGCTCTCTCCCTCACTTGTCTTTTTCTCTCGATATCTCTCTTCTCCGGTGGTATTATCACCTCGACACAACCGCGACTCGAGCGGCTTCTCAATAAAATGCCTCCGTACGTGTCACTTGTCAGGCTTTGTACCTTCTCGTTTTCTCTTTCGCTTTCGAGAAGTCTACGTACATGAGAATGGTGATTGTGTCGTTTTCTTTCTTCATATATATATATTTTTTTCTTTCTGTTTCTGTTCAGTGCGCGTGTGTGCGTGTCTGTGGTGTGAACTGGTGTACGTGGGGCTGTCTTTTGTTCATGTTGTCTGGTCGCTGTTTTTCTCTTTCCAATCTAAAGCTTACGTTCAAAGAAGCAGCAGCAAAAATACGATTGTACAGACACGCGTGTCTCTGTATTTGTGTCTCTCTGTGCGTGTGTGTGTGCGCGCGCGCGTGTGTGTGTGTATGTGTGTTGGGTATACAGAGGCCATAGTCACGTTTACGTGTGTACGGAGATTATAAATAATATTACGGTTCATACAGGTACAGCGAACGTGCATGGAATTATTGTACTGTACTTGTTCTGTTCTGTGTTAAATGATCTCTATTACTTTGTAGGATTGGTACTGTCTCTCTGTGTTCCTCCAATGTCTGTTTCTCGAGCTCTGTCGGTTGTCTGGCGGCGAAATCAAGGAAACGAAAAGTCAATGCTAACGGATGCTGCAGTCGGGGCCCTCGCTAGCAAATATTTCCTTCTTTCATACGCGGGCAGATCTGCTCGGAGCTGTCGTTTCGAGGCAGCGCGGTTTCCGCTGGATCTCTCTTAAGGAACCGAGGGAGAGGGGAATCCTCCCACGAGACTTTTCTGGATTTTCTTTTGGAAATCTGGATGTCTGGGTTCTATCCTACATCTCGGTAGAATAACGCAGGGGGAGGGAAAGATTTTAGAGAGATCCAGCGTCGTCGTATGAACGAAAACAGCGGGAGAAAAGAAATCGGAAACCTTTGTCTGATCGGGAAACTTTTACGAAATTTGTTCGTATAACAACCGAGACCCGCAAAGGGCAAAGTCCCGTTCTTTCCAAGCTTCGCAACATAATTTCTAAAATAATATAGCTCATTTCACTGAATCGAAGCGTCGATTTCGCGCGTCCTATCAGCGATACCGATTATCGAGCTCGAACGTCTCGCGCAATCGGCGACAAGGTGGTAGGCGTCGCGACGCGCCGAAACCAAGATGTCCTGCGACCGAGGCCTGCAATCGCAGGACATCCGTGGCTTCGGGCGCGAGCAACCGCCGTTGTCCTTGCCTCCGAGAGGAGATCTCGATCGATCGTCGCGAGATCTCTAGGGGGAAACGAGAAGGACTCGTCGAACGGGGTGACGCAGCGTACGTCTGCGTCGCCTCGCCGACGCTCCTCTCGTTACCCTTTCGCCCCGAACAAAAAAAAAAAAAGAAAACAGACTCGAATTCCTTCGGAGCGGTGAAATCGACGCTCTCGACGTGGAATCAACGAGAACGAGAAAGCCGCGGAAACTGGCTACGACGAACCGCGCTGACTGTGTCCCGCGGTCAACCCTTTGTAGGGTGCAGCAGCAGCGATTTTTCATCCGTGGAGGATCGTTTGGAAGAAGGCGATCTACAAAGGGTCAACATGGAATCTTTCGTGCAAGTCCCGCGATCCGAGGGTTCACTGGGGTAGGGGAGAGTTGGAGCGATGGTGGGGAATTATTTAGATTGATCTGGGTTCTTTGCTCTCGGATCGTACAAAAGATGTGCAGGTATATTTCTAACCGTTCCACTGGGATTTGGAATGAAATTTTCTTAGGGATTGCTTACTGAAAGCCAAGATAACATTTCGACATTCTGGGATTCGAGGAGTTTGGAGGGAAATTTCCACCGATTTCCGCGCCGGATGGACAGGGAGATGGTCGCGGGAGCTGCACGAATCCGTTAGTAACACTCGAATGAGATACGAAATTGTTCGTGGCTCGCTCGAACGGCGACTGCATGGATCTCCGATTGGACAAAACGAAAGAGAAAGATTGCTGCGCGGGGTGTAAACTGGGGTGAAAAGAAGAAGAAAAAGCCTGCATTAGCCTTTGGCGACGCACCGAACGTAAATAACTGAGGAAACGTAGCCGCGAGGGGTCGACCGATCGATCCATCCGTCGTTCGTCGAATCAAAAAATCAAGATCGAGGCTGATCGGGGCTGAACGAAAAGAAGAAAAGGCAAGAAGTGTCGCGCCGCTTCCAGTTGACACGGATTTCACTGGGACCTCCTCTCGGCTGGCACAAAACATTGATAAATAAGCTTCTTCCATCGAGCCACTGGGTCCGTTTGAACTTTCTCCGCCTGACTTCCCCCAGAATTTACAAACGTTTCGTGAATTCTTGCTGAAGATGATTTTTCGCTGGAGTATTACCAGTCCCGGCAGATGGTAGCTAATTGAATTGATTGGCGCGACGAGTAGGTCCTCGGCAGGGCAAAGATGGCAATTGAGAGAAAAATTAGACAAGATACCCGTAACGAGAAGAAGAATCTTCCCTTCAGCTTTCATGGACTGATTAAGCTTCTTCGTTGCTTGCAAGATATCTCGTCGAACCTTTCAATCCGTTGCGATCCCACGTCCTCCAGGAATACCGTCGTTGCACCATCGAATTCGCAAATTATACAGAAACTCGAAGAATGATCGATCCTCTCCCAACGGAAGAACTCTATTTCCAAGCGTTTCGCTTCTCGAGCTAATGATTCCCATTGATCTTTGTGTCAACCAGTCGCGTTGCGGGCGAAAAATGCGAGACACGAGATATAATGTTCATGTATCATGTAATACACAAGCTATGTGTATATATATATATATATATATATATATAATATATGTATGTAACGTATAGAGAATATATATATATATATGTATATATATGAATATATATATATATAAAGGCAAGGTCAAAGGTCAACGTACGTCTCGATCCATTACAACAACGTCATATATAATATAATATATGTAGTATATCTGGTTGAGAACAGTGTAGTTTATCATAGGTGGAATTAGTTACGAAACACCGAAACTGAGAGACTCACAAGCAGGAAGAGGAGGGTGTTTTCCTTCGTTTAGAGTTGACCGATCTCACGTTAACATTGCGCATCTGGTAGTCTGCAATGCAAAACACACTTTGGTAGGGTCAGGGACGGACGACGGCCTTTCGAGGTGACGAGAAACGAAAAGAAACTTTTTCATTTTTATTTATAATTTTTTTTTTTTTTTTTTTTTTCTAAAAAACTTGGTTCGCCAGATGGTCGGCTCACGCTCGCTATACGATCGCTTTTTCTCTCGTTCTCTCTTGCGTCGGCTGATCGAGTTTGTCTCTATCTCTCACGCTATCATCTCTGTCTCTTAGGTCAGGGGCGGTGCGCGGTACTACCCCCCTCTTTTCTTGCCCAAACCGTCTACCAACGGACGGGTTTGCACCCCCGTCGCAAGCCGTCGTCTGTGCTTTCCGTGTTGCCTTCCTCGGCCGGGGGAGGGGAGGGGGGGGGGGTGGAACCGGTCGTCGGGTCCAGACCCTCGAAAGCGACCCCTTTCGGGCGCTCGTCTTCGGATATCCGTTTCTTCGCTAAGCTTCGAGTTATAGAGTTGCCGGTAGTTCGTTTTCGTCCCCCCCGGTTCCCTGGGGGCGCTCGCGGGGTCTGGACGCGGACGTCCTGCGACTTCGACCGACTCCAACCCCCTGTAATCTCCACGGGAACGCCGACGGATTCGGACGCCGGGCGCGGGATCCACCCCGATATTCCTCGACGATTGAAACGCCTCCTCGGGAGTTCATTCTGCTGTCGCCTGTGGTAGAAACGATCGACGCGATCTCGATCGTCCCGGAATATCGTCGTCGAGGGAGGCTGGGGACTCTCCGCCAATCGATTGGAAAACTTTCGAAATGGCAACAGCAACGGCAACCCTCTCGTGCCGTCCACTAATCTGAATCCTCGATCTCAAAGTCCCGGATTCTGGGATCACTCTGAACGTAAATCAAATATACTACGATGCTTGTACACTTTAAAAATAGTGAATCAATCGTGTTTGGGAACTCAACGATTCGACACTGAAAGTCCCCGTCCTCCCCGGTCTCGCGAGGCTGCCCGGCGAAACTCGGTGTGAAGTTAAAGGAAAAGAAAAACGGGGGACACGCGAGAGGGGGTCGAAGATCCGTTTCGCCAGCGGGAGAGGTTCGATTTCCCTCCTTTTCCCCGGCGGGTAACGGGAATGGAGTAGTCGCGGCCTGTCGCTCTCTTACGAGAGGGTGCCGACTACGAGCAGAAGTCCACTCTAAATTCGAAACGAAACGGGCGGGGTGAATTTTCGCGGGCAAAATGACAGACGAGGGAACGTTGGATCCCCCGGGCACCGATCGCCCCTCTTTTCGTACTCTTCTAACTCTTTTACACTTGTCTCGACTTGGATCATCCGTTCACTTTATTCCGTACTTCTCCTTCTATTCTTCTCCCTCTCTCTATCTCTGTCTATCTCTCTGCCTGCTTTACTCCCCGTCGAGAAATTCTCCTCCCCCCCCCCCCCCCCTCGACTGTGAGGAAGGCGGTGGTCGAAAACGGAGAGGAGCGAACGCGTTTTCGACGGGGGACCAGCGGATCTTTTCGGTAAAGCGAGGGGCACGCTCCCCCGATTGAAAGGGAGGATTCTACGTCCGAGCGATTTCGCTCCACGTTCGCTTGCTCTCTTCTGGTCCTGCTCGATCGTCTTTCGCCAGCAGGTCGGGCGACCCAGCCGCTCGATTATCGGTGAAAGTCTTTGGGAAACCTCGGCGCGATACGGAATTCTTTTCACAACTTGGATTATTTATTACTTTTAATTGTAGAGTACCTGAATGTTGAATGCACCTTTGAAACAAAATCGCCATATAGTCGCCGAGGTTCCCGACACCTGCAAAGAAAGTTAGTACGCTCCTGCAAGGGGACAAAGAGGCATATCGTTATCGTTGTCGTGTCGCTCAGATGACCATGGAACATTGAAAAAAAAAAAAAATAGTATCTACTGAAGGAAGTAAAGAAATTCGAGTTAATTGAAGGTCGATAAGGGGGTGAACAAATTGCAGCTCCACGCCAGTCGCCAATTTCTCTCGCGGCAACTCAAGCACCGTCTAAACATAGCATACTAAGTAGAAGTATCAGTTACAGTAGGCAATCCTCGAATGGCCCAGTAGGTTCTACAATCAGTCTAAACCAATTCAGACAGCCTATTTCCCTCAGAAAGTTTCCCCGAAAGAACCGTTCAGCTTTCCACGGCGAATACGAAAGAATTCCCCGTTGCGAGCCATGAACAGTAGGCGCCTAACCCCTGGGCAGTTGAATGGACACCACAACTCTGCTTCGCATCAGGCCGAAGCTACTTAGGCCAGAACTTCCAGCCGATTTCCATCGAGAACCCCCTCGGAAAGAGCAGTCCGGCTGCGGAAGCGGACGCGAAAAAGCGGCCGAATCGCTTTATTATCGCGAGGCCAGGGCTGGTCGAGGCCTCCGGTCGCCTGGATCTCGACAGGAACTCCGCTAGGCGAATTCGATCCACCGCAGAGAGTCGATTACCTTTGACGGAACCACCTGTTCGACCTTTTCTCTTTTTTCCACTAGCGACGCCCGAATTCGCTCGTATCCGGCGCACCCTATAAAAAGCGGCCAAAGTGGACGTCGAAGGCTGGATAGGGTGACGTTGGGGGAGGGATGGAGGTCAGGGGAGAAGAGGCTCCGGCCGTTGGAGGCCCCTGATTCGCAGGAGGTAGCGGAGGAAAGGGGTGGGAGCAGGGCCCCGGCGAATTTAAAAGTAATTTTGACGTCGGCAAGAGCGCCGCGAAAGGGTTCCCGACGGATCGTTACGGGCCTTTGATCGCGAATTAAAAGCTTGAAAGTCGACAGTTTAGCGATGCCACCTCTCTACAGCCTCCGCCACCCACCGCCCGACCATCCCCCCCCCGCCCCTCCTGCCACTCGATCTACATATCTGCCAGCTCTTTTCAGTCCACTTTCTTTTTTTCCTCTCCCTTTCCCTTCTTCCCGCTACGGCCATACGTCTGTTCGTCCAGCTGTCTGTCTTTTCCTCTTGTTCGCCCCGGATCTAGTCTCTCTCTGACGGTTCCTATCGCCCTCTATATATATATGTATATATATATACATATATCTCCCTCTCTGTTCCCCTCTCTCTTTTCATCCCTCGCCCACGTGACGATGGACGGTTCGTTAACCTGTCTGCAGTGTTTATTGGCGCCGGAGATGTAAAAGAAGAGCTTACCAATAACATATTACTATTTCAATCCTAGTCGAGAGGCCGCGGATAAATCCTTTGGTGCTCGCGCTCGCTCGCTTGCGCGCGGGCGGACGCAGGCTTTACGCCGCTCCGAGTTTGATTCTCCTTTCACCGTCTCCCTCTTTCGCCCCTGTTTCCACTGCACGCGCCGGTCCGTCTGTCTTTCCAGCTTCGACTCGGGAATCCGCTATTTTTTCCACGCACAACCCAACCACCCCTACCACCCCCACAACCACCACCACCCCCCCCCCCTCCCCGGCCGTCCGTCGCCATATCGCCCACCCTCTCTCGTCGCGCTCTCCTCTCCCCACGACCCCCGAATATCTTTGGATTTCAGCGACAGTGTCGCGGACCGGACACCGACCGCTTTCCAAGCTTTAACGATTGTCGATTGATCTTCGTGCAACCCCCGCGCCCCTGCTCCACGTTCGCCTGCCGCTTCGCAACCCCCTTTCCACACAGATTTGGCTAGCTTTTCGGTGCCTTTTGTTGGAACGCTGGCGGCTTGTTCCGACAGCGAGCGCGAACCCGCCGCGGAGAAAGAGCTTTCTCGGGTGAAAGGGCTGAAGTTGATCAAGCTCGAGAAACTGGATAGACGGCGGAATGAAACGGAGTTCCGAACGAGATTTCGCATCTTCTAATCAGGGAGGAACTCTCTTGCCACAACAACGCGTTCAAAGAGATTCGAGAACACTGTTTCCCCGCGTTCCCTGCATCCTAGGAAATTACTATCGTTCGTTAAAAAGAACTTCCACCTGTTTCGATACAAGAAGAAGACACCCCCTACATCATAATCAAACCCCGAGAAAATACCAGAGCTTCCATAAAATAATCGACTGGGCCCTCCCACGAAGAGTGTCGCCCACGAAAGTCATTTTTAACCATTTCTACTGCGCGTTATAGAAGGAGAAGATATCCTGGCAACGAGGGGGTGCAGGAGAGGGAGAAAGCTGCGAGGTTCGCTCTAGCTCGAAAAGAAGAGTCGGCTGAAAAACGTATGGAAAGAACAGACGGAAGAGGCCAGGGGGCGAGGGAAACGTTTAGATAGGATACGTTCGATTTTGTCCAAATATGACGGTTCGATGTACACTGGCCAGAGGGGGGGGGGGGGTGGCCGAGGGGGGTGGCGGTCGAAAGGGTTGGGGCGGCGCACGGATTCGAAGGCCGGGCTTTTCGGTGGAGAGTTTCGGCTCGAATATTGGAAAACGCCGAGTTCGAGTACAAGGGAGACTCGGAGGCTTCCCCCGATATGCATATAAACACAATACCTACCCCCTGGCCGCTGGTTTTCGGGGCTGGTACGCGAGCGACCGGGCGGCGCACACACGTGCACCGCGAAACGCTCTTAATATGCCGATGCACACATATTCCAACTAGTCAGGATATCTAGCGACGTGTATATTTTATATTCGGCCAGCGGGGGGTGGTTTCGAGGGGTGGCGGCGGCGGAGTCTAGCAGGCGTATCTCCATCGACGACGAGTAATCCAAAAACCGGCTGCCCGGTCGCTGGACTTTTATTAAGGCGAAATTAAGCCGTTACACGACCATACCCGCCTCCTACCCAACCCTCCCCCCCCCCCCCCGAACTTATATGTTTTTCTGCGTTTCGCCCTTGCAACGGCGAGTTGAGGTTTAATACAATTCTCTGGGTGATTAAGATATTCCAAAAAAAAAAAAAAAAGAGTACAATCGTTTTCGCCTCGAAAATCGCTGGTGCTACGCGCGAAGAACTTGCATCGGATCTACCCTCGTTTCACTTGCACCCCCATCGGGCCAGAATCGAGTGATCAGAGGGGGAGGACGATAAAACCGGAGTCGAATCGCCCCAGGGAACGATTGCCTCGCTCTCGATGCGCATTTATAATTTATAATTTTCCTGCGGTCCAGAAGAACCTGCCACGGATAATCGAGCCTTTCCACCTCTTCGCCCCGGTGTCCACCGTTCCACCCCCCCCCCCCCCATCCCCTCTCACTCCCCCGTTTCTTCTCGCAATTTTTCAACCCCACGGTCTGTCTCAAATATATTATAAATGCAAGGGTGGCAGACGGGGCGGACTGCCATCGGCAGGATTGATGGGTATCTAATTATGCGAATAAAAATACACCGTCCGCGGTGAATCTGGCCGATAAGCAGGCCTGTGTGCGCGCGGGTCTGTGTGTCGGCGTATAATTAAGCACACGCGCGTACCGCTCGAGCGGCGATCTACAAGCGGAGAGGGAAATTTCGGGATTCTCCTGGCCGACTGCCGGGATCCAGGAAAGCGGACGGTGCCGCGAGCGTAGACTTTGTAATTAATGCGACGGGCATCGTGGTTTGATCAAGTGGCAGCTCTCGGATGTTAATCGGGACAGATTATTTTTTTTCTCCACGCCACGCGCGGAGATAATTAACCCTCCGAGTGGTGGGCTTCATCTTTGGCACGCCGAGGGACGGGGTCGTCGAGTGGAGGACTCGCGTCTCGCGTTGATTATTGGTGGAATTGGTGTTTAAGGGTGAAGCACGCGGGGGCAAGTATTGAGGGAAACGGTGTCACAGAGCTCTGGCAACGTCTGCGCCACGTTATCCAACGTAAGAACTGCAGGAGCGTGTGTCCCCTGCAGTTGGGCTTGGAAAAATCGTGCCCTTCCAGTTGATTTCTCGCGTAGAAATCCTAAACGACGCTGCACGGAGGAAGGAGCAAGACGGATCGATTTCCAGCAGCGGAGATGAACGCGGAATATCAACGATAATGACCCCCAGTCGATAGATTAAGCTTGGCGAAAGCTCTCCTGGCGCCTCCTCCATCAGAGGAGAGGAAAGAAGAGGAGAGGAAGCTGCGGGGGTGGTACGGTGGAATTTTTTCCCCCGTGGCGGGCGCGTTTCGTCCCCGGATGCGTGGAGCAACGCCTAGGAGGCGGGTTTTCAGTTTGCTGCGTAGCAGATTTCGGAATCGCGGCGATTTGATGAATGGCCGCGATCGCGGAGCCAGCTCGCCCCCGTGATTAATATGCATTGAAAACGAGCGCCGGCTGACGTGGAGGCTGGGCGCGGGGATCGACTTGAAGCGTCTCGATCGGCCGTCCGTGATCCAACGGAACCAGCGACCCGTCGATTTCTGCCTCGCAACCGGGCTCGTTGGCCCTCCAATTTTTCCATCGCAGAGAAGAATCCTGCCGACGCGGGATTCTGCTTAAAAAAATAATGGAACGAAGTTCTTGAAACCGAGGGAACGGCCAGGCAATTCGGCGATACAACCGAGCTCCGAGCGCACCGTTTCGGGGTAGATAGGAACAGGCGATTAATCACCGTTAACGCGTTACTTCCGCTGGTCGAGCCCTAAGAGGAAGATCTTATCGATGGAGGGGGTGTGGATCGCGCACGTCACAGGCACAGGTACGCGAAATATCCGGGTCATCCTAAGGAAAGTGAAACGTCGATAAATTCCGACTTGGCAAGGACCTTGGACTAGTGTCCTGTTTAACATTCGTGGCAAGGGGCCGCGCCTGAAACAATCTTGGAGGAACAATTCTTTGCAATGAAACAAATCCAGTATCTCTATAGACGCAAGTTTTGCGTTTAATTCGTACGTGGGTGTCAGCCGAACTTGACTCTCTAATCCAGCTAGAAGGGGGCACAACAAGGTGGCTCCCACTTACTCTTCTCACCATTAACAATCAGCCTGACGATTCCAACCGAACCTCCCAAATCTCACGACCATCCGCTAACCTGGACAGCTCAGAATTCGTGGTCACCCTCTCACCCTTGCCCACTGTATCGAGTTCAATGAAGGGGCAGAGAAGTAGAGCAGGGAAAGAGGAGCCGAAAGACGGTCGCGTGGCGAGCATCGAACCCGGAGGACTTCTGGCCACGGCTGCACGGGGTTTCCTCATTTGCGTGCGCTTCCGGTTTCGGTTACAGGCCGGGGAGGCCCTTTCGATCGTTATTGAGTTACCCGGTAACGTTATACAGCTACTTCCAGCCAGGCGTCCGGCCCGTCGGGCGTAGGCGGGATGGGCGGGGGGGGGGGGGGTTGGGTGGCGGTGGTCATAGAAGGGGGCAGAGAGGGGGACAAAAGAGAGGAGAATAATTGGCAAAGCGGACGCGCGCCGGCTGCGACAAAGGACGAGAGCGAGCTCTCGGGTTAATTCGATAGCGGAGCGGACGGACGGTCCGCGTTTTCGAATTCACTCGACCACCGCCCCCTGTATCAGCGCCCTCCTGAATCCTCGGGACCTGCGTGAAATTTCTTAACCGAATTCGCGGCTGTCAGGAATTCCTTGCTTTGAAGCTGACTCTATTTTCGAAACGGCGACGCGGCGGAGGTAATTGCACGTGGACGTGACCCCCCTCCCCCCTCCCCCCTTCCCCCCCTCCCTCCCTCCCGATGATCCAGATGAAGAAATTCATGCTTGTTTCGCGGCTGATCCCCGGGAAACGCGTCCTCGAGACGGGAACTGGAGGATCCCCGGGTACCCGGGCCGGCTACACTGAGAATTTCCCGGCTGCCTTCTATTTCCATCGTGAAACTGACTAAAGTATGGTCAAAGGTGGATGCACCAACGAACGTCCGAGGCGTTGCACGCTTGCAACCGGGTGCACAGAGCAGCTGGCCTGCTTTATCAGGGGCATCGGGACGAAACAGTTTTTATCAGAGGCATCGAGACGGAACACAGGGTAATATCGTGCCGAGGAAAATGGAGTCGAACGGGGGCCATTATTGCAGCTGACTGTACCGGTTGCGGAGGGCGCGTACGTGCACACGTGTCGTACATGCACGTAACCGCGTTCCGCAACCCCCACGCCCACCAGCCGCCTCCTTCCAATCCTCCCCCCCCTCCTCCTCCTCCTCCTCCCCCCGATAGACCGACGAGGAGTCGGCCGGTGAAAATTAATAAAGGTACAATTAATAAAAATTACACATTTTTCATCCATCGGCGGAAAGGCCTGGGTCCCTAGCCTGGCGAACGATCGTGCCCGCAGGAACTACCCCCCCCCCCCTCCCCCCTACCAATCCCCCTCCACGCCGCTGCACCTCTGTTTCAGCTCGTTTCGTTTCGTTTCGTTCTACTTTTTTCCCTCGCTGGCTCGCGGGGGCGAAATTTTCCTTCCCTTTCCTCCCATCGATCGATCGCGCGAAACGCGAGATCGGTATCGGCGAGACCGTTTTCCAGGCTTCTTCGGGGAATTCAGCGCCCAGCTTTCGCGTTCTTTTCTAATGGCGGGGACTTGGGATTCCAAGAGCCCTGCACGGAATTTGTTTTCGTTTTCTTTGAATTTGGAATGATGTTTGTTCGGAGAAGTTCCGTTCGAGACGGATGCAGAGGGGTAGAAGTAGACGTAAAGGATCATTCAACTGATTCGAGTATTCTATTCTGAGATCCTGTACCCGTGGCTTAAATAAGTTAGAGACAGATACCCCGGGAAGTGGTAAAATTGGTAGAATCCTAGATGGGAATAGGATCTGAGACGCATTTAGTCTTCCAGTTTCCAGACCTCTTCGTCTTCGCGCCATCGCCTGCATTTTATTATTAATAATCCATATCAACGCTTGACTCATGTTTTTAGAAAAACGCGCGTTAAATTTCTTCAAGCTAGCTGCGCGAATCCGAGTGATAACATTCTCAAATCCAGGATGCCCGTTTGCCCTGACAAGTCGATAATTCTCCCAGCCTGAGTCAAACGTTTCCATGCTAGCAGGCTTTCACAAAATTATCCGTTTCACCTGAACAAGCCGGGAGCGCGTGGCCCGCAAAGGGGTTGGAAAAGGCCGGCTCCCCGCCCTCCAGAGCACAGTTAATTTTCGTTCTTTCGTGGATTATTTACGCGGTCGCGAAGGCATTTCTCCTGCTGTCAGGGAATCGTTTGTTCGAGTAACTCGGCCGTAGTAGCCGGGCAGAAAATTCTGACAACGTAATTACTCGCCGCGTGTAATTTACTTGGGCTCGCCCGCCTAGGAATGCGCGCACGTGCTCGCCGTGTAAATTTCATCGGCTCCGGAGAATTTTTGTCCCCGATCCGGGCCCCTCTCTTTTATTAATTTCGACCGAGTGTGCCTGAATCCCCAGCTACCGGGGGCGTGTAGAAACGCGGGCAAGCGGAAAGCGAACTGTTTGCCACTGCGAGCCAAAGGAGCTTAAGAAACTCGATTACAAAGCGAAGTCGAAGTTGGAGGCTGGGCGCAAGCACCTTCGTTAAGGCGGAATTTCGAGGATCGGGATTGGCGGGTTGATATTTTTCCACCGAGCGAGCAGAGGAGATTGCGAAATTTTAGCTACATTGAAGTCTCAACGAGGACTCTTCAGTTGCAAATTTCTATTGGATCCCTCGGTGTGATTCACCAGGAATAGCGGTCTATTCCTCGCTCGGACCCAGAGCGAGGATCTTAAATTGGAGACTGAAGTTCTCGCCTGGATTTGACATCCGAAACGTGCGCTCCACCCTTCGCCAGCGTTTATCAGCTGGCTGCATCCTGCAGCCGTTACGCCCGCCAATTCATGTACGAGAGAACGCACCGCGGGTCCCCGGAAAACTATCATTATTTCTACCCCCTGGGACGGGGCCTCGTAGCCTCTGTAACCCATTAACGAAGGCTTGGCGTGCCTGGTCGAGGGGTGGATTGATGAGCGATGAAAAACAGAAGGAAAAAAAAAATGAACGTCGTACGGCGGGGCCGACGAAAAAGCCCGTACCACCGTGCATACTGGGCGCAAGCCACCCCCTCGCGCGCAGCCCAGCCACCCACCCTCCCTCTGCAGCCCCGCCACCGGGCTTTTCTATCGCGGTGAAAAATTTAATTACAAAAAAGTTTTGGCATTCCGTCAGTTTGGTTTAGTCGCAATATATCGCTCGAACTCCAGAACTCCTCCGCCCCATTTCCACCCCCCGCTGGTCCACCACCCAGCTGTCTCTCCCTCTCCCCTCCGAGGCCGTACGAGAGCGAGCTCCCTACAGCCGAGGTATCTGCGGTTTATTCGAGCCTCTGCCTAAAACCGCACCCCTCTCCCCCCCCCCCCCTCTCTCTCTCTCTTTCTGTCTTTCTTCCTGCCGGCCGACCACTTTTTTTATATAAAGCGTTCTATAATATTTTATTAATAATACGCCGGAATACCGGCGGAGTTTCGAAGGCTGCGGTGCTCTGGTTGCGCGGCTTGTAACGGGAGAACGACCTGGAACAGTGGGGACGTGGGTTGGGGTAATTGTTAAGCGGCGATCGAGGAATCAATGGACCAACGCCTCGGACGCAGGGGAATGGTCCGGGTTGGGTTCGAGGAACGGCGTGATTTTCCCCGGGGAATTCTTTCGTTGTGGAGTTTCCAAGCCGACCGGGGGGGATGATGTTCAGGGTGGACGAAGGGTGGTCGCGGATCTTGAAACTCGGCGGGCGCGGTTGATTTCGCGAGGAGCGAGATTTGAAAATTAAATGTCAGGAAGGGGGCTGATCTCGCGGCAGGATGAGCGCCAAGGACTCTCGGAGACGGCTGAGCCCGAGCACCGACAGGCGGACAGACAGGCAAGGGGGCGCGGGAACGTTCGAAATTCGCCGGTGGCTCGCGCATCGCAGCTGGGTTATCTGGAAAATTATTTGGGGTGGGGCGTCGTTCGATGGCCCTCGAAGAAGAGCTAACGAACGAACGAACGAGCGAAAGCCCGGGCCGAAAAGTCAAATAAGCAAAAAATGAAAGCCGGACCCGATCGATAACGCGGCTATACATTGATAGCCAGGGGATATGAGCGGGAATATCGGGCGAACAGAACGGAACAGAGGGGCAAAGGGGGAGGGGGGAGGGGGGGGGGGGGGGGGTGGAGGATGATCGGCAAGGAGGGGGCACGGGGGGACGGAGACCAAGTCCGGCGTCACTGGATTCTTTTTCGCGGGGGATGAAATAACCGGCCAATTAGCGATCTTATTGAAAATTTGTCAAGTTCCGCCGGAGGAAGACTCTCCCCGGCGTCCATTCGAGCCACCGTCCAAGTTTCGCCCAAGGAAGAAATTATTTCACCACCCCCTCGCGCCGCCCCCCCCCCCCTCCGGGCCCCACCATTCAGCCCGGCGGAATTATATTCGCGCGATAGTTTCTCTCATTTTTTTTCTCTTTTCTCCGTTCTCCCTCTTTTTGCCTCTATCCCGCCCGCCTGCTCCCTTTCGCCAGGATCTCGATGACGACCGGCTCGCGAGCCCATTTCTCCCCCGGGGATCCTTTTGAATTCGCGGCTCGACGGGGGTTGAAGGAATTTTTCGACTGTCCCCGGCTTTCGCTAGCTCGCGGGAGGGAAGAGGTTCGTGGGGGGGGGGGGGGGGGGGGTGCGGGGTGGAAAAGGGGCGCGGGATGATTTCGTTGGCCGGACGACAGTAAGTTGTGGGAGGGCGAAGTCTAAACCAGATTTTCCATACGCGCAATTTCCGTGGCCGCGCGATAATTGCGTTTGCCGCGGCGGTCGCGGCAGGAATTAGAATGCAAACCGCAAGGTCGGTCGAATTGTGTTTATGGGGGACGGAACTGGCGCTGGAGCGGGCTCCGCGACGCAAATCGATCGCAGTCGACCACGAGATGCACCGCGATACGAGGCGCGTCCTTCGAGACGGGATTACTCGCCGACGAATTACTGTAACACGTTTGTTTCGCGTCTTCCCCTCGTTCCGTTCAAGTGTAGTGCTTCAGGAAGGAAAAGGACACGCGCGAATTACGCGTAGATGTGCGTGGGAGGTCGAGGTGCACCGGAGAAGACACCTTTCCCTTTTCCGTAATGAGCATGTCGAATGCCTAGGAAAAGGGTGAAAGGGTGCAACGGGCACAGAGGGGTTTCGATCATCCACGGACACGGGAGAGAGTGAAATAGCGAACTCCGTGAACAGGCGAGGTCTGTCATATTTACTAATTATTTAAAGAGAAATTTTGAATCTCGATTCGAACGCAGAATCCTCGAACAATTTGCGAAACGCCAATCCTCCGCGGGAGCAGCTGGGTATTTAGAAAACCTTGGACACGGTCGCCCGTAAATCATCCGTTGCCGAGCAAGCCCGCTCCTAACAATCCTCCGTCGCAAATTTACGTTCCCGCCTCGTTACCTAACACCCCCGTAACGACAACCCCCAACCCCGTCGCCGTGGACGATCGTAATCGTCGGCCCCGAAACAGCCGCGCACGTCGAACGATACGGCGAACACGGCTAATCAGGTCTTTCGTTCGGGCGGCCCCCTTCCTTTCCGCGGCCAACCCCCCCCCCACCCCCCACCCCCTCGCCCTGGAACGTTCTCAACTTCATTTGCCGCATCCCTCGGCCGGAATAACCGCGAGCTCGGTGTTCCCTAGGAGGCAGATACCTGGAAAATTTGCATCGTTATCAGGCCGCTCTCTGTTTCTCTTTTTATCAATCCTTCCGGGGCTCTCTGGACCCCTACCCTCCGATCTACTCCTCTTTCTTTCTTTCTTTCTCCTCCGCCTCTACGCCTCTCCATCCAACCACCCAATCCCCTTCCTCTTTCTCTTGCACTGTGCCTCTATCTCTGTTCCTTCTCTACCTCTGCGTTCGGCGCAGTCACGAGCATCGACGTATCGCCGTCCGTCGTGGAATGTATATTTTTTGACGAGTTTTCAGCCCGGCGATGGGGCGCGGGGGTGGTAGTGGGGGGTGGCAACCCTCCGCAGGCTGACAGACCGCCGCGTCGGGTGGAACGGGGACAAGGATGGAGTCCGCGGGAGCAGTGAATGCGGCGGGAAAGAAAAAGAGGGCTCGGTATAGCGGGCAGGGGAGCAGAGGGGGCAGAGGGCGAATAGAGCGGGGGGGGGGTGCGGGGTGGGACGGGGCGTGGGTGTCGGGGGTTGGAGAGCGGCGAGCGTAGGATGAGAAGCCGCTGGGAGGAGGAAGAGGCCAGGGAGGAAGCCGGTGAGAGCCGCGGGAAGGGTGGAGAGCGAGAGGAGAAGGAGACACACGCGCGCGCTCCGCGCTTGTGGGGGTGGGTAAGAGAGGGACGATAGAGTGTGGTGGGAACGTGGGGGGGAAGGACGAGGGAAGAGAAAGAGGCCAGAGACAGAGGCAGGAAGAGAGAGAGGACCGAGGAGAGGGTGGAACGGAGCTGAGGGGGCGAGAGGCGAGAGGCGAGAGGGACGGGCAAGATAGGCTGTCTTTCTCGCGTGCAGACCACCTCCGTCGCTCTCCTCCTCCTCCTCCTCCTCCTCCTCCTCCTCCTCCTGAGTGAGCTCGCCTCACCGTCAGCCTCGACCAGCCACCCTCACCCTCGTATCCACCCGCGAACTGAGGACAAAAATCAATATGAACGTGTAGCCATTTCTCTTTAATCTACCGCTTACTGGCTAGGAACCGAACCGAACTGCGTCGAACCAGAACCGGACTGGTCGTTCCGTGGCTTTCTCTCTCCCTCTTGCACCCCCCCTGGCCATCGCTCGATCTCTTTCTCTCACAACCGCGCCTCCCCGTCCGTCCCTTATTTTCCCGCGATCGCTGTCGCTCGTTTTTCCTCCCATTCCTGCGTTTCCCTTTTTCTTTCAATCGCCCCCGCTACCTTGCGATCGGCCGCGAAACCCCCACCTCCCCCCCCTCCCCCTCCCCGGAGCGCGTCTACGCTCCCCTCTCGTACCTGCTCGTTTTCGAAATTAGTAGCCACCGATACGCGGCTACCAAATGCAAGGAATTTTCGATACCGACCACCCCTCAACCTGTCTCCCACCGACCACCCCGCTGGCGCGACCCCCTTTTTCTTCTGATCGCTTTCCGTCCTCCTCGTTGTCTCCCGCTCGACGCTTCTTCCCGCCCCGCTCGCTCTTTCGCCGTCTCTATTTTGCTCCCGTTTCTTCCGCACCCTCCCCCCCCCCCTCTCTCCCCCGATTCACCCCCGCGGGCGGCTCGACGCGCACGTGAGAAATCGAGGGATGACGATAACGCGTCGATCCGGGGTGAGTGAACCCCTCGAACGCACCAATTTTTTTTTCGTCCCGTCATCAACCACGCTTTGTTTTTATTTTCCGCAGCTTTCGGACCCTCTGACCCGGGGATGCGTTTCACAAATTTCCATTTCACGAGCTTATCCTTTCGGTCAGCTATTCTGCCGTGCAGCGAACCGCGGCTCTGCCAACTGAAATTATTAACGAGGATTCCACCCGTCTTCTACGGCTGGCATTTAATAGCAACGATCTTAGAACCACATCTTTGCTCCGGCCGATCTTAATTCTGTCGTAATGAATTGCTATCGAATCGAATTAATATTTACGTTAGCCGGATTCCAGCCAGACGGTGCAACGCCGATCGATTTCGGAAGCGGAACACGAAATTTTCCTATTTAATGGGGCGCGTTCGACCGACCACCAATCCGCCGAAAATCGATCGATCGCCACGGGAGCTCGATCGTACTACGTTACGTCGGACCGTCTGTCGTTCAACTATTCAAGCACCGCGCTTTGACTGCGGCTCCGTCACGTAAATCCAATGATAAGTTTAACGGTGTAACGAGTAATTAGCTGGTAGGTAATCAGATTCACTCTGACGTTTCGGGGTCATTTCACGTTCGTCCGCCGGGGGAACACCGCATCGCGGCCTAGTTTTCCCAATTTTCCGTCACGGTTTTCCTCCATTCTCGCAACAAACGGAGTCCGGTTGCCACAGCTGTGCATCGGATCGTAGATCGAATCCAGCGGCCACCGAAATCATTTGCGATTAGGAGGCTCGCCCGATTGTTGGCATCGATTTTGGAGAGATTTCATTGAACAGTGACGTGAATTGACGCGTTCGAGTGACGTCGAACGAGGGATTGACGCGTTGGTTCGTGAAACGGTTCGAGATGGGATCGATCTCGACGGCATGGGGGCCCGGTCGACGCAAAAGTCCATGTCACTTCGGAATTCTACTTTGTCTTGGATCTTGGAAACGGGCTGTTTCGCTTATCGTGTTTCCTTCGGCTTCTTGGAACCCTGTTCGTTCTTTAAAATACACTTCTCTCTTCCTCTTACGCGTCTAAAGGTTCCACATTAATGTAGAATCCAGTTCAGCTGCAATCCGTTCTGGAAACTGATGCGCGAAACTTTGACTATCGATTTTCCTTTCGACTTTCCCGCCCGAGGTGCATTAACAACATTGCAGAATGCAATTGTATAATAACGATAATTCGCGGGGCACTACGGTCGGAGCAGTATTTCGTTTCGAGTTAGGTGTCCCGAATATCGGAACTACTGGTCTAAGTGGAAGTAGAACGAGTCGATATAGGTCAGACCATACTCTGTGTCACACTATCAGGATTTCGATCACTGTTGCGCAAGAAGGTAAACATATTCTGGTTCCCCAAATTGAACGTAAGGTAAGCTGGGGAGGCTTGGTAATCACAACATGTGTACCAAATATTCAAGATGGCGCCGAAGGGGGAGGATCAGAAATTACTAAAACTCATCAGTGATCAATCAACGTCGGCTGGGGTCAACGATCACGGACGACCACAGCTATCGCAGCCACTAAAAAACCCTTCCTTTTCTTCGACTGTTTCTACCATCCCCTATGAGGAACACGAACCGATCCAGCAGCATCAAAGTTCCCATCGCCGGTATAAAGGAATCAGCAACCATCTCCCCCAGAGAACAGCAGAAAATTCGTGGTTCGCGAACACGTGAAGCCACGAAACAGTCGGTGGAGAAAACATATCTAGCGAATCGCGGATGCACCCTCTGACCGGGCCGGAAGCATTTTTCCATTCCATTGTTATATCCGCCGTCGGAGGAACAAAACGACGGAGAAATAATGTATACACGCGAGCGCAGCCTCACCCCTAATACCTCTTAATGCTTATTCCAGTCGCGGACCGGAAGTTAGCCCAGTTCTGCTTTCGTTCCACCGTTCCAACCCCCCGTCGAACCCCCTGGAACCCCGCGAGCACCGCGCGTACACTCGGGCTCTCTCCCTCTTTTTTTCTTTCCTTGGTTTGCGTTTGTTTTGCACGAAGAAGCGGAAGATTTATCGGCGCGGAGCGATACCCAGCTGCAATATTCAGCGCTGGAAGCTTAGAGCTCGCCGGTTGGTGCCGCACGGAGAGATGGTTGGGGTTTACGTGGACAGCAGCTCGCCCTACGGTGTACTGTGTTGCCGCTGCCACATATAGATTATTGATCAGGCAATAACTCAAGGACTAGTCGGCTCGCATATTACCACCATACCAGCCGGCCAGGCCGGCTACGTTCCGGCTAACGTTGGTACGCAGTAGTTATGCTAATTAAAGGCAACCTTTCGGCCCGTAGCCGACATAAACCCTGGCCATACCTGGCAACATCATTATGCGCACATGTGCCTGTCGCGGCCCAAAACGAATCCCTCCAGGACCCGTTAATCACTTTCTTCTCATTCTTCTCCTTTCCACCCCTTTTCTGTGTCTCCCATTTTATCTTCCGAGCTGCGCAAACTTTCCAACCCTCCTCTCCCACCAGCGTCTTTATCCATGCTTCCCGGGATAACTGGCCACACTCTCTCTCTCTTCTCTCTCTCTCTCTCTCTCTCTCTCTCTCTCTCTCTCTCTCTCTCTCTGTCCCTCCTCTCTCCTCATCGTCGAGGCTAGAAAAATTCACCGATACGCGCTGCTCCTCTATCGGTTTTGTCCGAATATGAATACCTGAGAACCGCGCCGGGTAATAATGCATTTTCCAACCCCCGCGCTCGCCCCCGCCGTCCGACGCCGCCCGCGCACCGCGAGAGCATTAATTAATGGGTGAATTAAATTTTAGACGACCGCCAGCGGCGTCTAAATGTTTAATTAACTGGTTAATTAATTGGCGGCCGGATGCTCCTGTTACAACGGGTGGTTCTCGTCCTACCCCCTCGTCTCTCTCTCTCTCTCTCTCTCTCTCTCTCTCTCTCTCTCTCTCTCTCTCTCTCTCTCTCTCCCTCTCTCACTTAGGCCTCCTCTCTTGACGGTTCTTGGTGAACCCAATTCTAGAAACCACGCGACATGAAACAGATGATCTCCGGGCGAAAGAGGTCGACATAGGTATGTATCGAACAGAAGTTAATGTAACTTTTCGGTTCCTTCAGCCTGCTTTTTTGCTGCTCGACGTTTCGCCCGCAAGCTTGTATGGTAATGTATTCTAGCTCGACATTAACGACTGTGGCTACAGAAAATGAGGGTGTATAAAATCGAAGCGAACTCTACTGAAAGTTCATTCAAAGAGCGTCAGTCGCGGCACGCGCGTCGATTCACATCACGGTCTTGGGGTTGATTCGAAATCGCAATCGCCGATGATTTTTGTTACCCCGATAGCAGCGGCAAATACAGTCGCCGGAAACGTGGAAACTAGACTTCTCGGTTAGACATTGTCGATGGCTGCCGATAATCGGCGAAGTAATATTCCTCCTCCCCTCGGTCGCTCATCTACTTTCATCTACCTCAATTAGACCTACTCCCGACTTACTCCTCCCTCCCCCCCTCCCCCGCATCCCCCTGAAATTTCATCCAACACCCGAAACGTCCCAGCGAGGAGCAGAAGAGATCTCTCATTCTCCAAGCGTTACTCGCACAACCGAATCGATAAGCCAGCGTCTCCGCGATAAGGCACAACGGGGAGGGTTCTCCGGAGACATGATGGGGTTTGGGCGGGGGGGGGGGGGGGAGGGGGGTGGGAGCCGTGTGTTGGCGCAGGACGATTTTATAAACCCGAAAGCATATTCTCGAAGCGGAGTACGACCAGCCACTAGAGTACTAAGAGGATTCCCTCCGAAAAAAAAAAAGCAGAATGGAGAGGGGCTGTGGGTGGTAGGTGGTTGAAGGAGGGAGGGAGGAGGGTGGGTGGGTCTGATGTCCGAGTAGAGAAGCGACAAAGAGCCTTTCTTCTTCTGTCGCCGCATTTTCCATAAGTGGATCGTTACGTCGATCCGCGACGTTGTATCGGCGGGGTGGAGAACGGATCCCGAGCGAGTACGGGGAGGACGAAGGGAAGGGCGGCGTATCAATGCGAAGTGGCCGTGGAAAGGAAGAAGAAAAAAATGTATAATGAAAATACTCGAGCTTATAATAGCCGTGAAAGTCGGCCAAGAAATCCTGTACGATCGGTGCGCCACTCGGAACTCGTTAGCTGGGATGCATGAATTTCTCGTCTGGTGCTCGACGACGGTTGTTGTTGTTGCCTTTATGCGAGAAGTACCCGCGTCGATTATCTGCTCTGCCCCCCCCCCCCCTTCCCTGGCTACCTTGGCGAATTGTTTCGCTGCCTATCGGAGGAATTACTTTCTTTCCTTTCTATTTGTTTATCCGTGATTTCGGAACGGGGCGGATCAGGGGGTGGTAATTGCTGGTAATTGCGGCTTGATGAGGTATTATTCCCTGTAAGGGGGCATTCTAGTCGCGGGAGGGAGGAGGAAAACGATTTCTACTTAGGAGCCTTCATTGTCGCTGCGTTCCTCCGGTTTCTCGTTGCTCGAGTATCGGCGCCGCGTGGAATGGCGCGGAGCGAACGAACTCGGGGGCGCGTCACTTTTAGTTCTAAATCAGAATTGCGCTCCCGATAAGTCGGCCTGTGTACCAGCGATTGTAACGTGGTCACTGTGGGAAAGCGGAAATCCCAGGCGTAGTTGCGTCCTCGGGTACAGTTCCTCGAGGTTTCGAAGGCCTGCTGGTGTGTGCCTTGCACTCGAGCCACGAAATCGATCGAGGTGGGCGTTAGAAGCGTTTAGACGGCCGTGCACCTTCCTCGCCCTGCCGGAGATAACGTTTTCGTGTATCCTGGCGAGGGTTGGGAGGACTCTTGGAAGGGTGGACGTCGGAAGTCGCGGGAAAGAAAACGAGCAGGAGGAAGGATCAAAGGATCAAAGCGTCTGGCGGCAGGCAGCCGGTCGAGACGCGAAAAATCGTCGACCCGGAAGGGGCGCAGAGAGAGGGGTAGCGTGAAAAAGGGGTAATTAAGACCGTGGCACGAAACAACCTATTCGAGGGAGTCGTGGAACGTATCAGAATCGAGAATAGAGGGAGTGGGAAACTAGGAAGGACAGTTTCAAAAGAAAACTTGAGATGAGGCGGATGGGAGAGGGGTGAAGGATCGAGGAACAAAAATGGTGGATTGAATCGGAGCGTGGAATTCGAGGGAAGAAGAGGAGGGAATTGTTGGTCAAAGGAAACGGAAGATCTATCGATGCTGAAGTTGCGTCGAGGGGGTTGAAAGATCGAGAAGCAGAATTGCTGGTTGGATCCAGCGGCCGGGCAAAGAATGGTTTGGGTAAAGAAAAGGCTGTCGCCTAATAGGACGGGTGAAAGAAACAGGGGTGGTCGGAGGAAGGTGAAAGGGGAGGCTCGAAGAGGCTGATGGGCCAAATTCTTGGAACCTGCAGCGACGCTATAAATTCTCGGTGTTAATTGGGGCTTGGAAAAGTCACGGCTTGTATTCTGTTCTAAAGAAACTTAGGAATCACTTAGAAATCGTCGAAATCGCGGTAAATCGAAAACATTGAAGGTAGATGGGGGGGGGGGGGGTGCGAAGGTTTCTTGGTTCGACTTTTGTGGCGGCAACGAAACTGGCTGCCAATGGCGTAACGCAGCTGAGCCATTATTGGAAACTCGTTACATGCACGGTGCCCCACGCCGTTACAAAGGCACGCCACCCCCGACCAACCCCTTCCGACCTGCCGCGCCTCACCACCCCTGCGGCCTCTGTTACACAAGTACAGGGGCAGAAGCAACTACGTCGTCGTCGTTAGATCGCACCCCCGCCTCGTGCCAACCTCTCCGCTAGTGTCCACCCCCATCGTCCCCCCGGGAACTTGGTCTCATTCGGTTCTACCTACTCACGCAGAATTCCTTATCCTGCTGCAGCACCTCTTCATCGAATTTGTTTATGCGCTCGCGGAGAGCTTTGAGTGCATTACTAGTTTCATCGGCGTGAAATTCTTTCACATCTGATTGTAAGATTTACTTCCGTGGAGAACGCGCATCTTGCTAAAATCGATGTTAGAATTCTACTAATTTTTCTATTACCGCAGAAAAATCGGGACGAACATGGATCGCGCGAGGAACCCGTCGAACGGGCTGTCAATCAAAATCGCCGATTCGCAATGAAGACACGGAAAAGGGGGTCGGACGGTGCATGATTTAACGGGGTTCATTCCGAGGCAACGACTAAATGGACGGCGGGAGGGTAGGGGGGGGGGGTGAATTGATCTCGACTCAACGACCAGATAATCCGATCAATAAATCGAATCTGTCGTTTGCTTTCAGACGAGAAACCGATTAGTCGGAACAACCGAGACCAGACGAAAAAAGGGGTTCGCGAACCGGGGGGGGGGGGCGGAGGCGGAATAAAGGAGAGTCTGCATAGATACGTGGTTGTTTAAAAGTACCCCCGAGCCAGGGGTCGTGTAAATTTCACGAGGCCGACTTTTCGGCGACGAAGCGCGGTTAATGTAACGATCGAAACGTCGATAACAAACGGCTATTCTGTAATCAACGAAACTAAATAATTCGCGTGTCCCGATGGCCACCAGCGGCTGTCAATTATCAATAACGTGGCAAAAAAGCCAATTGCCCAGCGGCGTTCGGATTAACCTGTGTTTCATAGCCGCAAAAAGAACTGCAGGACGCTGAACAGAAGTGGAATGCAGATGGTATTCAGAGGATCTTTCGTTGGACTCCGGTATCTGGACAATTAGGTAACGGAAAAAGCGCGGGAACCGAAAGTGTCAGTGGCAAGTGGAGCAACACACATGTCGGACCTAAATCATTCAATCCAGAATGTCTGCTAAAACGAGGATTCAGTGTACAGATTCTCGACCGTTCGAAGTAGAAGAACCCTATGCTTGATCAGCCGCGAATAGTCAATGGAAGAGAACACGCTTGAAAGACAATCTACACAGATTTAATCTCCGAAAACACTTGCGAATTCGCGGTTTATATATTCGTCTAATTTACTCCGACGTTTTAGCGGGGTACGGAGGAATCCCAATCCCAAAAAGTTAATCGAAGATGGTGGGAAAATTGGTTAAATTCCGGCTGGGAAATTGTACGTCCATGGAATCTGTGAAAATGCCTCCTCCGTGTTCGCGAGATAAATGTGGCAATAATATTTCACACACCGTCGTCGTTACAGGGACGCGGGGGTGGGTGGTTGGCGACGGCGTCGTTCAAACTCACTTAAATCCTCGAACATCGTCGAAGCGGACCGCGAGCACGGTTTAAGATTGATTCGACGAGCTTCCAGCGCATTTATTTAGTGGGCTGCGAGAGAAGTCGCTCCCCTTTCGCGTGAAAAATCACTGATATCTACCCGAGACGTTTGCTCCTCGCATTATACACACGTCCCCCGGAGGGTGAAGCCACCCCCGACCATTTCTTTGGGCTCGAAAGTTCGGTCGGGGACGAGTCCTGCTCGCTTCGACGCCTGGAGCTGCGAAAGTAGCGAAGCTCTGTCGCTGATCGCGTGTAATTCTTCGGACTTGGGTGGAAAAGTTGCGCGGTACGGGTGTCTTTCCGAGGGTGAGTTTTAGTGGACATCGAGTAAAATAGAAATACCAGGAACTTGCAAAATGGTAAGATTTGAATGTTTCGTTAAAATCGCAAATCGTATGTCCCCGAAATTTGAGAGAAATATCCTAGAGCAGGTCAGAATCTTCTAATTCCTCTGGAAAATTCCCAATTTCTCGCAGGATTTAGCCACCCCACCCCCCCCCCCCAAGAACCCCATCCCCAGAGTCGATCCTCTCAGTCATCGGATATCTAGGAAACACGAAGACGCTCTAAAGGCATTAACGACTTTCCAGGAACATTTTAAAACACGGAGCCTGCGACCAGCTACCCTCACACCAACCCTCGGTTTCCCGTCGTCCACCCCTGCGACGAAAGTGTCCAGCCCTCCCCCGTACGGGAGGGAACAACGGTTCATTATCGAAAAATTGATCTGATTAGGCGGTGGCCCTTTCCTCGAAACTTTCCACCGGACATCCCTCTCGGTTCCCACGTCTCGCGAGAATCGGCCTTGCGAATTGAGGGACACTTAAACTCTTTACTCGCGCCCCTCTTCTGGACCCCTGGTGGTCGAGGCGCTCGTCGATGGTAGGAACTTTCATTCAGGACATGCCGCGTTAATTGCCCCGGCGAAAGAGTCGCGACACTTGTGAAATTCTGCGCTTGGAAGTTTCCAAGACTTGCAAAATTTCTGATTATGACGTTTTCAGGGGGTTCGCCGTTGGAGTTTTTAGACGAGGGTTATTCTCCACCAACTTCGAATCTGTCTGCTCTAAATATTTCTCGCTGGAAATCCTAAAATTTACAACGTTCTGGACTCCTTTCTTGGAAGCGTTAGGAAGTCGAAGGGAACTGCGACGCCTGTTCATTTGCCGGTGGCGTACGCACAGGCAAAAGGCTTCCCCTAGGTTTATCGAGCACCGGTGGTGGCAGGGGGTGGATGATCCTCGGATTTTCGCGGTTGCGCGTGAAAACACCGGCGAACATCGCGGCAGTGCGATATTGTTGCTCGCGGCGTGCGCTTGACAAGAGCCGACGAGCCGCGGCTTGAATTCCCGCGATATCTCGAAACCAGCTCGCATCGAGGAGCACGCGTGCGATAGCAATTAATTTCATCAGTAACGAGGTAATTAGTTTGAGCGACGGTGTATCGTTCTGCTCGATAGGCACGCCCTTCGACTAGCTGAACATGTTGTTGACTCTGGAAATCTCTGCTCGCACGCTTGACAAGCCTGATACCTTCCCGATGGAGCCCTGCCACCCGCAAATGCAAGAATCCGAGTGATGGTTCCAATTGTTCATACGTACAGCTTTACAAGTTTCGAATTTTCAAATCCGCCTAAGCAGTTCTAAATCAAAGCCCGCCTAACCCCCGCCACCGTCCAATCAACCCCCATCTCTGCGAACACTCAACTAGAAACTTTAAAAAAAAAAAAACCCCCCAAAGTATCAGGGAGCTCCAGTGGACGAAATCTAAGATCGACCAATGTCCCTACGACAATATTCCCCAGCTAACCATCGACGAAGAAGAACAACGACGATCGAAAGAAAGCAACCCCTGATCCCGATGATACGCCCCTCCCCGAACCGGTACCCTTCAAAATCGGAAGAAGAAAAAACGACGGGAAAGGAGGAAAGTACAGGAGTGGCTCGCCAAAAAAGAAAAGGAATACAAAACCACGATAGTGGAAGGGTTGACAGGGGGCTGGAGGATGGGATCGATCGGCGTCGAACCGTACCCGTTCCACGGGCAAGTCGGACGAAAAACGTCGGAGGCACGTCGAAAGTAGCGGGAAAGCGCGACGAGGGAGGTAATCTCGCTACTCTTCGGCCGCTCATTCGAATCCCACGCTAAATTTCAATCTGACGTGTACAAAAGTCGAGCCCTTCCGTCCCCGCCGCCCCTCTCGTTCGCTTCCTCGTGACATAGGAACGACTCGTGCTCGAGGCAACGGTCCATTTCTGCGATCCTCCGTCCTCCCTCTCCACCCTTTCCCCCCTCCACCCCACCGCCCTCCCAATCCTCCCGACCACCCACGTACGTCCTCGCTGCACACGTGTGCACCGGTCCATTTGAATCTAGCCACTCGAACGCGCGCTAGTACATCGCCGGGCAAAAGTTTCGCGCGATTGGCCATGCAAAGATCCGCGGGGGAGGGGTGCTCGGGTGGCACGAGGGATGATGTAATTTCGAGAGGGAGGAAAGTGCGGCGGGAGGGCGTTCGTTCAAGCGAATGTGGGTCTTCTTAAGCAAGATTTTTCGGAGGGAGTTCAAAGGGGTGAGATTGATGTTGCTTAATCACGGTTCCATGGAAGTCGAGAGGGGTGGCATTAGGACACTCTGAGCGTGGGCACAGCGAGACTTAGAAGAGGTTAGGCAATTAATTAAGATTTCGCGGTGACAGAGAAACGGGGCGCACCGAGAGCAACCCTAAACAACCCTCGGCCCTAAATTACCCATGTAACTAGAAGTCTAACATGGGAACATCGCGAACACGGAAATTCAAAAAATTCTGAAACTTTGTGAATATACAGGGAATTTCCTCCTGATTACAGCGCAATTTTTGTTTGCCGCCAAAATTCACTTTAAGGGGGTGTAATTCACCCCTGAAACTTTGGTCTTGAAACATTTTTTCTGTCTCTTACAGTTTGCGAGTTATAACACAAAATCGGGAAAATAGTCGAATTTAAGTCGGGTCATTTTCACCCCCTTCGAGTGAATTTGGGCAGCAAACAAAAGTTGCGTTGCAATCAGGAGGAAGTCCTCTACATATTCACAGAGTTTCAGAATTTTTTGAATTTTCGGGTTCGGGATCGTCCCTTGTAAGTGGATACGCAGATATAAAGATGCATCGGACAACGGGATTTTGGTACCCCGACCCTCGAGCCTCGTCCAACCGGATCCTGGACAACTTCTGGCGGAGGAACGAGGAGCACCGCGGCTGCTATACTGGAAACGACCGAGGAGAGGTCAAGACGAGTTCTAGGCCCCGGGTAACCGCAACTTTTGGCCGATAGTGTACGTGTAGCGGTGCGTACATGTGGCAGAGCCACCCCCTTGGCTGGCGGAGTCCTTTTAAGCCGAGCCACCCCCTTCCGACGGCGGTATCCATACCCCGAGAGCGTCCATTTCCTAACCCCCACTCCCCCCCTCCCCGATACAGCAGCCTAGGCAATCCGTGGTGTATCGGCTCGCGTGTATACACAGAGCAGCGTCGCGGCGCACAGCGTCGAGGCGCACCTAATTAAACTTCACCAGCGCACGGCCCGAGCACGTTAGACTTTCATTCGTTCGGCTTTCTTGCCGATCCACCCTCGAATCGAACCAGCTTCCAGGCTTCTTCCGCGAATTGCGCCGGGGAGCGCGGGGCGGGGGGGAGGGGGAGGGGGGGCGGATTTTTGAGCCCGTATCCGGGCGACTGATTTTATTCCATCCTACCCCCTCTCCCACCTCCCCCGCACCGCTCCCACCGCCTCCTCCCTGTCGTCGTCCTCGAGCTTTTCTGCGTCGTTTTCTATTAGGACGACGAGAATGCCGGGGAAAAATGAAAGTTCGAACTCGTCGAGGGCGCGTTTCCAACGAGGAAATCCTTTTTCCGCGAGTCTCTTTGGGAAATGATTGCGAGACCTATTTGAATTTCGAACCCTCTACTTCGGGCTACGTTGGACTTTTGAGGAATTGCACTTTTCTTGGGAACGGGGGTGGAGGGGGGGGGGGAGGGTCGGGTGATACTTGGACGGGGCATTATTGCCACTGAATTAGTGAGTACGTATTTCAAGTATGATTGAATATAATGGTAGAGTGTAATGGATGATGCATAGAAGAAGGGGTAGAAGGTTTGTAATGATGCCTATGTTGCGATCGGGGATGGATTTGATATTAACTATTTGTGCAGAGATTCCCTTGCTTTCTCTCTATTCATACGCCGCTAATACGTAATCTCTACAATGAGTGCTAATTAATAGTGATAGGCGACAGTTAATAGTTTCACATGGATTCACCGAAGCCCTACCCCCCTGTACTTGCACAATTAATCAATTTAATTCTCCCTCTTTTTGAAATGTAATCGCGTGATATTTTGGGGAAGAGTGGAAAATTGAATCTTCCCAATGGATCTGATTAGTTTATCTTCCCTTAGCTGCGAAGTTCACGGTGTGATCAAATGTAAAGCGCGAAGCAACGATCGACCGATCATTTTCTATTAACGTTTCCGGTCGGAAAGTTCGGCGAGCTTAAGCGGCTGCAGAATTCATGTCGGATTCGACGAACCCGAGCGATTCTTTCGGTCAAAATACTGCTGCACAGTGCTCGATAGGGCTTCGCATTATTCAAAACTCTCCGATGACGGACGAATCGATATAAAGTTCGGATCGATTACTTAATTCAATTGTCCCGGGTAACGGTGATCGGTCCCCGTATACGTGGCACGGAGTGCCCGCCCGAAAACCGCGCGATCGTGACTCGACTTACATTCCGATTCAAATTGCCGCGCGCACTTCCCGAAACCGAGGGCTGTTCATCTGCCCCCGCCTCCCCCGCGAACGCTCGACACCGCGAGTGTGAATTTAACTTATTCACCCTGCGACTTATTTTAAGCGACCCTAGCCACCGAAAAGAATGCAACCGACCAAATCTCCCGATCCTCGAGGACTAAATAAGGCTGCTCAATTTCCAATGGAACCATGTCCATTTAATTCCTGAACTGTCGGAAATTCGCGACCCAATTCATCCCCGTGCGAATTATTGAACAACCGACCGGGGACGCGCTTATTATTACAACTTTTTTTCCGTATGCAAGGTGCCCCAGAATTCAGTTTTATCGGGGAATTTTCGTACCACGTCCGCCGAGTAAATCGACCAACCCCCCACTACCTGGCAGGAATCGCGAAAAGAGTGGCAAATTAAAAATGAAAGGATACGAGTGAGAACGATATGCCTTGGTTCCCCGAAAATCTCCAACCCCACCGCTCGCGATCGACTCGCACGCACACGGGGGGCTTGTCCACCCCCTAACCCCACCTCGAGGCAACCCTCGATCAAACATTTACAAGAATTTACTTCCGTGATGGTTGAACGGCCGGCTAGAAGGGTTCGGAATGGCCGGATTAAGGGAACGATCGTTCTTCCGCTTTTAGGGCTCGTTAGGGAGAGCTAAGAAGGGCATAAGCGACTTAATTTCTACCGAACAGGGAGGGAGGGGTAATCGATTATTCCCTCTTACCAGAGGAACCGTTAAAAACAGCTACGAAAGTTTGCGCAAATTTCTAAGGGCTAGATGACTAAAAGAATCGCGGTATATCGTTCGTTCATCGATATCTGGCATAAAATTCTTTAAGGGGTGTTGATTGTATCGCGATTGAATTAGAATTCTAGCAACGCACGAAGACGTCCATGCCAGCTAAGCATTAGGTTCTTTGTTATTTCTCCCGGCAAAGGGAGGAGCCTGATGTAATTTTAAACGTCTCCCTGTCGACGCTGAAAGGGATCGCCTGGGGTGTCTTTTTGCGCGCGCATTCTTTCCGAAGAAGGCGCTCGTGTAATTTTAAGTAAAATATTAAAAGTGATGTATTTTGATATTACCATATGAGTTGTGAAACTGTTGGTGATGAGACTCGAGACCGGTTCCTGGGTGGTGGATATCCAGCATGGCTTCCGGCTCGCCTCCGCTCTCAGAGCAGTTGCTCAGGGCTAAAACCAAACCGATAGACACACACCTTGCGTTTAAACTTCAAATCAGTTTTCATGGCGGCGGTCCGTCATTCCGCGGAATACCCTCGCTTATAATTTCTTTCCCGTTTCTCCGGCTCGTCTTCCGAGTTTCGCGCCGCCCCCCTTCCTTTCTCTTTGCTTTCATTCGAAGGCCCCCGGCCAGCGAATTTCGAATAGGAAACGTCACTTTTCGTCTTCAATTTAGGCGCTTTCCCTCGTTCGGGGGTAGTGTTTCATTTGCAAATCGAAGAGAATTTTACCGAAGTTAATTCATTAGGTACTGAGACTTTTAATATTAGCAGTTATATGTTCAAATTTCTCAAAATTTAAATATCTACGTTTTCAATCTCTCGTTCTTCAATACAATAGTTCAAGTTAATAAAGGAGAATTTAATTTCTGCAATTTCTCATCGTCATTTAAAATAAACAAGAAGCTGCGTTAAGGGTTGAAGCAATCAAACAAGCAATTCTCGAGCTCGATCCGTTAGTCGTAAAAGGAAAGAAAAAGTCACGTTTCCAGACCTGATGAGACGCCGAGAGATCGATCCGAAATTATTCCGCGTCCGGGAAAGGAAGGGTGACGACGAAAATCATCGGAAACAACGCGACCGTTTCAATTCTCTCGCTTTCTCTCTTTCTCTCTCTCTCCCTCTCTCTCACTCACTCTCTCTCTCTATCTCTCTCTCTCCATCTTTCCCTCGTTTTAGAATTGAACCGAGGCGCGTGTACGTGACTTCGTTCTCCGTTTCCTCGTTCGAACACAAACTGAACATAATCGGGGAACGAGGGGAAACGTGCCGTGAAAGAAATCATAAAACACAAAGCAGGGGTATGTCACACGTTCACTTAAAAGGTACATACACAGTAACTTATGCAAAACTCCATACGTAACTAAACTAAACTGGCCAATCGACGGCGATCGGCAGCGTCTTCGAGTTTCTACGGGGCCGTTTCAAACTGGCGAGCACGTACGTCATCGAAGAGGTGGTTGCAAAAACGATCACGGCCCATGGGAGACGAGAAAACGTCTAATAATGATTCTTTCGACAGGCTGCCAGTCCCGAGCGTTTGTCAGCGCAGATCCGGACCGAGTTTGTTCTTGCAAACGACGAGAGCTTGCAAAGGTCTGCTACGTTCATTTAATCGGTATTAAATATCGGCATTCCTATCGGCCCGAGTAGGAAGTATCAAATTTAAACAGGAGCGAAGTATTAGGAGAAAAGTGCAGCTCTCTCGCCGAGTGTCTGCCACCGACATGGGGGGAAACCTCCGGTGCGAAAAGGTACTCCAAGCGCAAGTGTAAAAAAAAAAAAAAATGAGAGAGCAACTAAGAAACGATCGCTTCATTCTAGAAACGAAGGGAGAAAGTGTCGACAGAACCGTCGTTTCCACAACCACCTCTTTAACCAAGATCGATCGCCGATCCACGCGGCAATTTCGAATACAGATTCGAAGACGCTGCCGCGCTAGAGCAGCCGACACAATCTACGCTGAAAAAACAAAAAAACAAAAGTGAAGCAAAGTAAATGAAAGAGCAGGTAGAAATCAAAGTACGCGGGAGGCAGAGGCAGAGGGGGGCGGGGGACGAATGCACACTGGGGATGAAGGAGGTTAGAGGCGGGGGTGGAAGAATATCGCGACGAACTGAAAGAAACGCGGAACGAAACCATTGGACGTCGCGAGAAGCGAATTTCGACAGATTTTGCCCGAGGTGCGTGTCTTTGTCTATCCGTTTGGCTGGTCGAGGCCTACAGGCGTCTAACAGGAGCGTGTCTCGGGTTGTTTTGCGATACTGTGGACCCCGCGAGATATCGATTTCCGGTTCGACAGCGTCTTTGCGCGTGGACGTGGTCTCCTCGAGGCCTGCTCCTCTGCGATCTTCCGTGTAGACTTCCGCTCGGCGCTCGTCTTCGGGTGGTGACGGGGTGGACACCATCGAGCATCAATTAACCCTCTCTTGGGGGCAGGGGGCCGGGGTGAAAAACCAAAGGTGTGGTAAGAAGTTGAGTTATGAACGGTTTCGAAGAACGCGGAGCTTTTAACTGCTAAGGAAGGGTGGCTATATTACGTGGTTTTCCGACCGGCAGGGGGGATTGATTTCTGCAGAATGTTATTTAGAACATATTTCGGTATGTTCTACTTGGCTCATCTCTGTAGTTTTCGTTTTTGCTTGCCAGGGCTGGTTTGCGGGGCGAGGGAATAAATTTGTCGGAGGACCATGGCGTGACTGCTTGTTATTGGGGCTGCGATCTTATTGGCTCCTTTGTCAGAAAAGTCGAACGATTTTTAAGCGAAAGATCCGCGGAGAAAGTTTTTAAATCCCCATTCTAGGAGCGACCGGGTTGTAAATTACTTCTTCCCGAACCCCCATCCCCCTTGACATCGAGTGAATTGAAAGGTACTCCGTCATCCCCTCGCGCGTCTCCGACGAGCGTTCCGAATAATTTCGCGAGCCGGTTTTGAATAATCGTTCGGATATTCGGGGTAAAACGATTATGTAAAGTTGTAAATTATGCCGAACCTCCGGCCAATGTTGAAGAAGGGCGAAGAAACCCCTCCCCGCGAGGGGAGGACACTTAAGGGGAATCCTTGACCCGAAAAGTCTGCTTGTACTTGTGACTGAAAATCTCTATAAAACATTCGTCGAGCCTACGGAAACGTTGACAACGGTTACTACGACAAGAAACGAAAGAAAGAAACTCGCCAGACCACAGGGAGGGACATCGAGTGTTACATCTACAAAGGGTTGAACCGCCGCTCAAGATTCCCTTCAAGCCCCGAAAGCATAGGGTACAGTCGTTAACCTCGATACGCAATTCAGCAGAGAAAATGAACAGTGGAATTCCTCAAGGTCTCCCCTCAGCCGTCAAAGTTACCAACCACGTTCACGAATTTCCTCGACGCACAGGAAATGCCCATTAAACGCAGCGCGCAGACTAACATTGGGAAAAGGAAGAATCACTCTCGCGACACGTTCCACAAAAGGTTGAAAGAGCGTTCAAGGTCCTCTTCAACCCCCGTAAGCTTCCGCCGGGGCGTCGCGAGTTCTCCCCACGGAGCATCGAAAATAATCATTAAGGATACGATTCGCTCGCGTTAACGCGAAAAAGAAACGGAACGAGGCCAGACCGCAAAGGGTTGAGGGTCGACGCGAGTTCCTTATTTTTTATTTTATTTTTTTCTCCCCTCGCGAAGTATCATCCCCTTCCACGTCGGTACCAGCCTGTACATACGCGAGTCACGTACGTAACAGTAGCAGACTGACATGTATGCCTCGTAACAGTAAGCCGGTTCCCACTGAGAACCCTGTTACTGCGCGTCTACGTGGTGGAAAAGAGGGTAGAAAGTGCGCTGGCGCGCGCCAGAGAGAGAAAGAGGGACTGGGGGGTTGTCAGAGAGAGTAAAAGCGAGACTTTGTGTAATACGTGTGTTCCGTGCGCGGTGTACGTAGACATAGAACCGCATGCATGACGTGGAGGATGAGTCAGCTCGTGGAAAGGCTGTTCTAGGGAGAATTCATCACGAAACTTTCCGGAAATATTTGTCCTTTTTTTCCTCCGCCCATCCCACCCCACCCAACAGCGAGCACTTTTCTGACGAAGTTCTGAACTTGCCGCGATAACGATCTTCCCCCTTGCCTTCTTCTTTGTTTGTTTGTTTCTTTCTTTCTTTCTTTCTTCTTTGGAGTTAGTTGAGTATCGTTGACGAGAACGTGTCTTTATTTAGTCATTCCGAATTTTTCCTATGACCCTCTGAATCGATAACTGGGCTCGTTGATTTTCGGCGCGTGTTCGGTGGACGACCGGGATCATTGATACCTGTCGGTCCGATTGCCTACTCGATTGTTGTCAAAGTTGCACAAGCGATTGCGCTTCGAGGAAAAGGAAGAGTAGGGCGGCGTTCGCGACGATTCCTTTCCATTGGTCGCGAACGGCGTTCTTGTTAAGCGTTTACCGAGCCGCACGGAGCGTCGTTCGAGGAGAGAGCAGGCTTATCGTAAAACATACCAGTGTCACCTTTCGTTTATCAACGACCTGAGTGAAGTTTAATTCGAGCCGAACGAGCGGCTCGACGCGCTTTCAGCGGCCGCAACAATGCGTTCAGGGGAACACGATCGATTTCTTTTTTTAATCCACGCCGCGGGGGGACTGGGAACATTGTCGTTATTGTTGCAACGAGCTCGCCAATGGGCCACCGATTCCCTTCGATCCTCATTGAAAACGATAAAACTGATACCTGGCAGTTTCGGCTTTCAGGACGCCGGATTAAAAGCCACTTAATTCAGGAGATCTATCGAAATTCGGTTAGCTAAATAGTGGTGATGATCCTTGAATCAAACACCGTCTACAACTTCTAGAAAAGACCCCTGGCTCTGAAGAAACATCCTAGATCAAAATCGAAAAAGTCGATCCGTCCTTTAGCCCCACAAAAGGAATTCTCGATCCTGCGAGTCCCGTTAGCTTTCATAAGCTACGGCGGACGAAAAGAACAGTAAAGGGGCCCGAAGGTCACGATTCTCCTAGATCGACTGCCGTAACAGCTGTTGGAGGAAAGGTGTTCGTCGACGTGACATCTGCACCTTGATCTCTCCCTCCGGCTATTCACCGCTATTTACCGAATAGCCTTTTCTCTACTAGCATCGAGGATCCGAAAACAAACTTCCCCGAGCCAAATGGCGTGGCCCCTGGAAAACAATGATTTTCCCCAGGGGAGGGGCATCGATTCTAGATCGCGTGGAACGATGACCTTTAGCATTGTCGACTTTAAACAGTGCCGTGCGCAGGGCGCACAGTGTAACGAGTATATAGGAAAAAATAAATAAAAAATCAATTTTCCATCGAGATACAGTTCTATACACTTGATTGATATGTTAATCATATTTATACCCCAAAAAAATCATTTTTAACATAAAATTATGCATTGAAATATATTTTTGAACATAATAAAAGTAAAACAAATAAAATATATATTTTTTTAAATACATTTCAACACAAATTAATAACAAATATATGAAACGATTATAAAAAAATATAATTAATTTTTTTAATTATTCGTATTGATAATCAATTTTAAATTATTCATTCTTATTATACATCTTCATCACTGTCAGTTGAATGTGAAGGAATTCAAAGCTCAGTGTCTTTTAAAAATAAATATTCGAGCACAGATTTGCCTAGGTTTTTCCTTCTATTATGTGTATTTTTTCTTATGTGGGAGCACTCGAGAGCAGATAAAATTTATACCAAATTAAAGAGCATAAAAAGAACTAATTATAGTAAAAAAATGAAAGAACCGATATGTTTCGTTTTTTTTAATTCTCTCCAGAATTTAGAAAATGCGATAAAAAAAGTAATAATTTGAGCCACTGGTATATATCCATATCTTTAAATGCAAGAATTTTTAATTAATAAAACGAAAAATGGATATATTTTGCTTATTTAAAAAAAAAAAAAAAAGTACTTACAAATACAACAAAAATACAGTGGGTAAATATTTCCTATGTGTAGTCTGTGGCAGCTTGCGTTTGGATATTCGACTTTGAATGTAATTACTAACCTTAAATCCGTTATTTATGCTACTAAGTTATGATGTTCTTATATCGGAGGACTGTTTACTATCAATTCCATAAAACGAAATACGAAATGTCAAAACTCAAATTTTTACTTTTTGAACACGTGCCGCGACACTGTGGGGCGGTCCGGCATCGAAGCACGGCGAAGCCGCCGCACAGAAGAACCGTGGTTCCTCGATCGACGAACCTCCCGCTGGCATCGACTACCACGGAAGTGGCTGGAAGCGGAACCTGGCCGAAGCCGGCAGGATGTCCCGTGGAAACGGTAAGGCCGCCAGGCGATCCAAGTCGCGCGGAATTCGCAGGCGGTGCGTCAGCGTGTAATTCGCACATGCGAGCGCATGTATGGCTTCCTCGCGCGAACGGTGTCGCGTTTCGGCGCGTGCTGTGACAACCGCCTGGAAACCAAAACCGCCTGGCCGCTTTCTCACGTCCGTCGTGTTCCTCGCGCGATAATTGCTACCGAAAATCGCCCCTCGAACGATGCTCCCCGTTAGAAGGATTATGATGCTAAGATGTCCACAAGGTGACGAATACGAAACGATCCCTGTGCCTCGAGGCCTCGAGGTTCGCCACATTGGCTGCTCCAAGCCCTCCACCTATCCTCAAAAGCAAATTACGGCAGAAAGTTTCGCGTCCACGTGCGACAGAAACGAAGGTCGAGTCGCTTAAGTGCTAACCGTTTAAACAGTTGAAACGAAAAGAAAGAGAGGGAGGAAAGTCGATTTCTCCATGAAGTTGCAGCGGCCGTAGCCGGCAGGTTTCGACATTTTCAATTGTTATTAATAACGGGAGCGGGGACGCCATGCGCAGAGGGGCCGTTCTATACTTGGAAAAAAAAAAAAAGAAGGAATGTTGCCTCGGACAGGGGAGCCAACACGTTGAAAATAATTGTCCTGTGACTACGAGCCGGAAACCGCGGCGGTCACCACCGTACACGTCCTCCTGCTGCTCGTTCTCTCGCATAAAGGCCCGCATCGATTGCTCTTTATCGCCCGCGGCCAGAGAGTATCCGAGGAAACGTGCTTGGAGGAGCGACACGCGGGTTCGAAAGGAAACTTTTCACCGTCAAAGGGGAACTTCGGCCGAGCGCAAACACCGTGCCCGGCAAAACCATACTTTCAAACGGCGTCGAGCCCTCGAAATCGAAATCGAGCTACGAGCCAGGGAAACTTGACGGCCATCGGTGCACCGCAACCCGGCTGGTCGCTCATAATCAGAAAGCAGAAGCTTGCAGCAGACAGGTTGGAAGAGGCACGCCAAGGTGGTAGAAGGCTGTTTGCCGTTGGAGCATGTGTTTCCTTCATTGGGAAACCTTGAGAACCGGGAACACATTCGTCGGTACGTTTCCCTGCATATTTTATGCCGCGAAGCCGAGCACCTTGCGAGTCGACCAGTGCGTCGCTGGTCGCCGTCACCGTAAACCGGCCGCAAATTTGTAGCAATCGTTCCGCCAGCGGGAACGTACGCCCCTGCTGTACATAATGCATCGACGAATGAAGACGTTTCACTTCATCGCTGATGAATTCGCAATGATTGCTCGAATGAGAACAGTGGAATAGCAGCTGCGTGCGCCCTGCGATCCGAGACCGCCGTAACGTCGTCGAAACCAACGAAATTGGGGTCACAATGGAGTGGAAACGGCCCAGGGGGATCCTTGCACGATTTTATGATGCAGATCACGAAGGGGTGGTGGGGGGGAGGGGGGCGGGGTGCTAGGGGAAGACAGGAAGAAGATCCCCAGGAAGTGCAAGGCTGTATATAGAGGGACGCGTCCTCGAAACGCGCCACCGATCCCAGCGAAACCTCTTCAACTTTTTTCTCCTTGTTTCTCTTTTCGGGGCGCCTCTATGTAACGACGGCGGATGATGTGGGTACCGCGAGGGTATGTGACGTCACTCGAAGCACCGTCCTCGCCGGTTACACGCCTTTGCTTTCCTTTCCCCCGTGTTTCTTTATACCTTGCGTTTCTGCGGACGACACCTTTCGCGAGCAGCTGTCCCTCGCATCTGTAATTTCTTTGACACGACCCAGACGCACGGCGAGGATTAGAAATGGAGGAATAGTGGCAGCGTTTGACGGGGGAACCTTTGAAATATTCAAGCAGCTAGGTCGGAACTTGGGAATCGCGAGGATGCCACTCGTCGCTTAGAGCGGGGGAACTGGAGTTTGTGTTTTAGAAATTGAGATATGTAGCTTCGGGTCCTTAAAATCGGATTGCTCGAAATGCGAGACGAAGCACGGCCCATTACGGCAGAGGGCGGCACGCGAGCCCAACAGCTCAAACAATCGCGGAAACCGTAATGTTTCGGCCGCGTTTGATGACACATCTTGGCCGGGGGAAAGTAAATAAGCGGACAGGAGAGGCCCGGTGCCTCTGTAACTAATGTACCTGACCCGTTCCGACGATCGATAAACAGAGCGGCGAGCGCGATTAAGCGCAAATGACAGCCAGAAACGGGGCAGCCGCTGCTGGGTGAATTTCATTCGGCCGCTGGGTAATGCGCGGATAATAAAGACGAATCAGAAGAGATACAAGCGGCGGTTCCGCTTCATTCACCTGCCCGCCCCATTCACACGAGTGAACACTTTAAGCTAATCGCGGGCGCTTCAAGCGAAATCCAACCAAGGGAAATGGTACTTGAATTAATCCTCCCCGCTCCTTTCACCGCGAAAGAAAGCGTGCCTTCAAGGTTACGCGTGCGACGATAACGAGGTCATTGATGACGTTCCAGCGATCCGGGGGATAGGTAAAAATGAAACAGAGACGCTGAATATCCATTTGTGATCATAGGAGCAAGAGGATGTTTGAAAATGCTTGCAGATCCTTCTCTTGCAAGGGAACACCGCTAACACGGACTCACCGATTGGAACGCAACTTTGTAGGGTTTTAGAGTGACTCGAAACAAGAACAACGGTGTGTTTCATTTGGGCCCTATCGCCCTTTAAGGGGGTGAAAACGAACCTCAAAGTCAAATTGGCACTTCCACTTTTTCACGTATAACTCTCAAAGTACAACAAACAGAAAAAAATGTTTCGAACAAAAGTTCAATGGTGCAATAAGCGCTGCAAACTTGCGTTAACAAAATTTTGAAAAAAGTTTTTTTTCGTTCAAATATTTTTTTTTTTAAACTCTTTTCAAAATTTGGTAACACAAGTTTGCAGTGCTTATTGCACCATTAAATTTTTGTTTCAAACATTTTTTTCTGTCTGTTGTACTTTGAGAGTTATACGCGAAAAAGTGGAAGTGCCAATTTGACTTTGAGGTTAGTTTTCACCCCCTTAAAGGGCGATAGGGCCCAAATGAAACACACCGTTGTTCTTGTTTTGAGTCACTCTAAAACCCTACAAAGTTGCGTTCCAATCGGTGAGTCCGGGGTCGCGGTGTTCCCTTATTAGTTACTCTACCTTGCGCAAATTCTAATTCAATGGAACCCTCGTCCCCTGTTAGGGATCACGAAGGCACGAATTAAGGGAATATCGTTTCGATTTGTTATTCCTTCTCTAGGCCAATTTATCCTCGAGTAGAGTAACCGACGTCTGACCAATTTCGCTCGTACTACTTTCCCCGAAACGCACGACACCACGATTCAGAAATTATGCGACGCATCGCTCCTCGGCAATTGTTTGATTTTCCCCTTTTTTTTTTTCGTGGAAAGTGTACAACACACGAAGCTTGTTTCTTCAGTCAGAGTTACAGAGCTCGATCGATGCGACTATTACTACAACGCGTGTCCATTATCGTGAACGTACAAACCCGAGATAGAGGGAGTGGAATTAGCGCCGCTTTTCCATCGATCCTCCCTCTGAATCATTTACGAGGACGTATGCAACTCGCCGTGGGCAGGGTGCATTCTTAGACCTCGTGCCACGGCGATTCTACCAACCTGGCCGCAAAACTTCCCTTTCCTTTCCAGAAATTACTATCCTCCATTTCGGCGATTTCGGTTTCAACGGAACTACTGATCGAGGTCTAGAAATCTGTTATAGGATAAAGGACCCAATTACTGCCACCTACCCAAATACTGTCAGCCTAAGCTATTTTACGTAAAATACCGAATAAATCTTATAAAATGATGCATAAAAAAAATTTAACATACAATTCACACTGTTATTTATATGATACAAAAAGCAGCACTTCATTTTTTCTTCGTTAATTTGAATAAAACGATAAAAAAATTTAAGCGAATATTAGGAGAATAGAAACGATGACTTCTTTACTAGCGAAAGAGAAAACAAAGCGTTAAAGAAAATGCTTAACATAACAAAATATAACGTTTTAAATAATATAAGCATCATAGAAAATAATAAAGATCCGAATTCAACGATTCATTAAGTCTTTTTACTTATGAATTGGGTGACAGTGATTGGTACAAGCGTTTCAAGCATTTTGGTATTACTGCCATAGCAATAGTTGCTCATGTACATGAAACGACATAACGTTAAAATGAGATAAACAGTATTAGGTTAGGCTGTCAGTAATTCAGTCAAATACATTTGAAGGGTGTCAGTAATAGATCCCGAAATATATTTTTGAAATTGATGAATTTATACATAAAAATCGATGTTTTAAGATCCACCAAATTTTCTTCATCAAGTAAACATATGAAACAATAATAAATAACAAGAACAACATATTCTTTTAGTCTGTAAGTACAAAACTATAAGATAATGTCAGCGTCAACGCTTAATGTGTCAGTAATTGGGTCCGTTAACCTAGGCTCGTTTGAATGCGGAACAATTTTGAGGATCAGAGGGATGTGCAAAATTGGGCCAGTTTCTGAAGAATTCTGATGACACAAGATTGGTTTTGGACTTGACATGTTCAAGCTTAGATGTGGACAATTAAGATCAACAAAAATTTCGTCGCCAATTTTGGGGTAAACGATTGCTAGGGGGCACCTGTACTCGCCACGGCACTTTCGAACGTGTTTTAATGAGACGACACTTTGAAACGAGCGAGAATGAAACGTGGGAAACAATAGCGGGGTTTCTAATCTGAAGGGCACTGGATCGAACCCTTCTTTTTCAGCAGCATTGTCTACCTTGACGAACCCTTTTACCACTACCACCACCTTTTCTTCAGTCTCCCTCGGCCTTTCCACCCAGACCCTTCGCGAAGCTCCAAGTAGCAGAGAGAAGGCGAGAAAGAGAGAGAAAGAGGGAGGTCCGACTGGCTACAGAATAGTTACTGCCCCTCCTCGACATTATCTTTACGCCTTTGCCGTCGTACAAAAGGAGCGACGAAAGGCTGAGGAGGGGGTGAGAGAAGACCGCTGGCCTGGGAGAAATGTTTGTCCTCGCTCAACTGCGAGTTTGCTTTTCTTATTTCTACCCCCCATCCGGCTCCCTCCGCGCGATCTGTCTTGACCTTCTTATGTACTGCGTAACAGTAAAGTCATTGGTACCCCGAGAAGATGATACAGAGGGTGTGCCATTTTCGAAGGGAATCAGTGTCGTTAAACGTCACCTAAAAGTCAGAACTGTACTCAAAGGAGCAAAGTTAGGAATGGGTCAGCTAAAACGGCGCGAATTGAGTACCATCTAGGATCACAGATTGCCTGGACAGTGAGAGGACAATCTTTACGAGGAAGAGAACTCGGGGAACGACAGAAACCTGCTGCAAATTGCAAGTGAGAAAGGGGGCCATTTAAAAATCTAAAGTAATCTAAACCAATTGAAGATTAAGATCACTGACAACACCCCCGGATACTAGAGACTCCATCCCCTATCAGATATACCAAGGTGGGACCATGCGTTTCGACTTTTTGGATCAGGATCCGATGATGATGGTTTAAAAGGCGATGACGTCGGTTCCACGGACACATGGCGGGTTTGGAACTGTGGTGCGGAGTCGGGCGCGAATTCGCGCAGGCCAGATAACACGTTTTCCTGGACGGACAGGGCAGTCCCCGTCGTAGGAAGAGGGGATGACGACAGCGTGGCGGCGGCATGGCGAACATGGCGTCGTCGAGGTCGCGTCTGCGCCGCGACGCCAACACCGCGTGACCACGATCAATAACTGTACGCGCTGTTGTGCCGGGGCAAAGGATGTTGAATTCGAAAAGTGTTATTCCGCGCGTCTATCTCTGAATGATATGGAAGGGAACGCCTCTCCACGTGGGTGCCACGTGTGCGCTTCCGCCCGCGTCTCTTACGCGCGTGCACGCGCCCGATTTCGTTCGCCACGGTTCCGAAACGATGACCCTGACCGTTCTCCAACCTTCTTTCGCGGATTATGCTTTTTTCCCTACCGATCGGGCACCGCTGGCACAGCACTCTGAGCGTGCCGCGGGTGTCCGACTCGGTTCGTAGACTCGGTAATTCCCTGCTCTGGATCGGTTTGTTTTCATCGAGTGAGAGGGATGACGAGGGGCGACGATGGATGACGAGGGACGACGTCGACGAGGGGATCGGAGTTCGGCAGAGGGTTGTTGGCGGTTTCGGAGTAGCTCTCTACGATACGGTTGAGAGATCGTAATTGTACTCGAAGGTGCGTGGTGTACATCCGAGGCTAATGGAGCTGGGTTAGATAACGACCTGAGATTGCAGTTTTGGTCGTGAGATAAGAGGTTTAGGTAGCTTATTAAGTGGCCGAGGAAAGAGCGACCTGGCGTGGAGCGATAGAATCTGGCAAAGAGACGGTTGTTGAAAGCGCGCGTATTGCCGTTGGTCTGGGATGGTTTCGCTAGACGCGGACGAAGCGAAGCAAACGGATCATAGAATCGAGCGACACGCTGGACAACGATACGCGCGAGTGTGAAGGGGAACCGAGCGTAGATTTGAACGGGTCTCGCGCGCGCGTGTCACGCGATTTAAGAAAAGTAAAGGCGACAAAACAGGAGCATGTAGAGATATACGTATGTTATCATCGTGGGAGAATTGCGAACGGAGGACTAACCTGCTAGCCGCAAGGCGGACATTCTCTGAAACTCGGGCTCCTGTAGCCACTTCCACATCCGTCGGAAGGTCTCCCGCCCGCTCTTGAGCTTGGACCAGGGCTTCGGGTTGCGTAGTAGATCGCTGAGCGTGCCCTGGCTACGGCACAGAACCCTCTGGGCGAATATCGCCTGCGGTATGCTGTACCTCTTGAGCTCCGCGCTGATCCTCTGCGCCAGCTCCTTGGTGTTGATCTCCTCGACCTCGCCGGCCCCGTTCCCCGCCGACGACACGGTCTTCATGACGACAGATGTGTGCTGCACGTGCTGCGTGTGCGATATCGTCTGTTGCGGCATCGACTGCTGTTGCTGTTGCTGCTGCTGCTGTTGCTGTTGCTGTTGCTGCTGCTGTTGCTGCAGTTGCGTCTGCATAGGAGGCGGCGAGGCAGCGGGCACCGAGTGCGTGGGCGGGGAATGATGCGAGGGCGCGAAACTGGCCGTCGCGGAGACGGCAGGCGGCGACGAGGGACTAAGGGCAGCTGGGCTCTGCTGTAACCGCGGCAAAAAGGCCGGATCGTAGTGAGGGCTGGCGGACTTGTGCGGCGAATTGAGACCGCTCTGGCTGTAGGCGCTCTGCGGCGACAGGGGACTCGGCTGAAGGCCCGCGCCCGGCGACGGGTAATTGTGCGGCGGCGACATGCCCATCGAGGGCAGTTTGTCGTACGCGTACGGCGAGCTGCCCATCCCGAGGCCGATGTTACCGAGGCCGTTGTTCTGCATGACCGCGAAACTGCCGGTTACACCGCCCGCCGCGTGTGCACTGTACACGAACTTGTCGCTCATCGTGGAGATCGGCGGTAACGGCTGCAACGGCGTGAGGGTCGCGTACGAGGAGCCAGGACTGAAGCCGGGCGGCGACATCCTCTCGGCGACCGAGGTCAGCGTCTGATAGGTCGGCTCCGGCTGCATCGCCCTGAAGTCCGTGGCGTCGATCATGCTCGCGACCGACACGCTTATCCCCGAGGTCGGCGTTAGCTTGCCCGGACTGAGCAGCTCCGAGTCGGCGTCCCGCGAGTCCACGTCCACGTCCTGAGGCGGCACGATCACCGACAGGGACTCCCTTGCGTTCTGTCTACCACCACCACCATCACCGGCACTACCACCTCCACCACTGCCACCGTCAACGTTTCCGTTGCCGTTGCCACCACCGCCGCTGCCGCCACTGCTGCTGCCGCTGCTGCTGCTGCTGCTGCTGCTGCTGCTATTGCTACTCGCGCCACCACCAGCACCTCCAGCGCCGCCGCCGCTGCCGCTGCCGCCGCCGCCACCACCGCCTCTGTTACCGTTGCTCGGCGGCTCCTGGGACGACGACAGATCCTCCGCGGCGGTGAGCTCTCGCTCCTCCTTGACGCCGAGCGCGCCAGCCGCCAGTAGTTCCAGCGGCAAGCTCGCGCACGCGATGTCGGGACTCTGCGAGGCGGAGGACGACATACCCTCCCCGCTACCACCTCCACCGTTTCCACTTCCACCCACGCTTCTGCCTCCACTACCTTCCCCTCCGACCTCGTGCTGATGCTGTTGATGCTGGTGATGTTGTTGATGTTGTTGTTGTTGTTGCGACTGCTGTTGATGATGATGATGATGAGGGTGATGATGCGCCTGTTGATGGGGGTGTTGTAATTGCTGTTGTTGTTGTTGTTGTTGTTGTTGTTGTTGTTGTTGTTGGTGATGGTGATGGTGGTGATGGTGATGATGATGGTGATGTCTACCCCCACCGACCACCGTCCCTCTACCGCCGCTGCTACTGCCACCACCTCCTCCACCGGTTCCTCCACTACCTGCACAGTTCCCATTCGAGCCACCCCCACCGGTTCCCCGGCCATGCGTAGAGACCGCCGCCGGGGAATCGACCGAGTCCAGTAATTGCTCGCTATGCGATTGATGATCGGCTATGTCCCCTATACCTTCCATTTACGCACATCTAGTTCGGGTGGCCGCGCACTCGCTCCCCCGTGCTCGGACACACCGCGTGCACACACCGTCTTCTTCGCTTGGAAAGCGCGCTACGCCACGCACCTCTCCCTACACACCTCTCCCTATCGTTATCACGCGGGTAGAAACTCGCACACCGGTCACGATTCCTCGTACTCTCGTTGTCCCGCGTAGACCGCGCGCGCACAAGTAACACGATTCGCGTTTATCTCGTCCACTCACTCACCGCCTCCACTCTTCTTCTCCGTATACAAACCCCCCTGTTCCCGTCGTTTGCTCGATTACACGTCGTCACTGGTCGGTACCCCGTCACTCAGCAGACCAGTCGCCGCTCGGTACGCGTCGCGACGAGCACGAGGACGAGGACGAGGACGAGGATGCGGACGACAACCACCTCCACGACCACCACCAGCACCGCCTCGTCACCGGCAACCTCGAGCCACGAATCGGAATTAGAAACGGAATCAGAATGAGAATCTTCACGGCACCGTGATCGCGACCGAGGACGTCGCTCGTGGTCCAGCACACCGACGACAGTCCCTTGGCTACCGTTGCTGCTACTGCTGCTGCTGTCGCCACCGACGATCCTTTCTCAGCCGTTGCCGTTGCCGTTGCTGCTGCTGCTGCTGCTACAGCACATCCAGCACGTCGGATCGGCATAGAGGTCCGGTACCACAGCGGCGGCGACCACCGTGCGCCCATGACACACGCGGGGCGAGTGAGAACGCACACACTGCGCTCGAGTGAATACGTTAGTTCGTGTCGAGGCGCGACGGACAGGGAGAGAGCACCAGCACCAGGGAGGAAGAGCAAGAGAGAGAGTGCAAGAGGGTGAGAAGGGGGGGAGGAGAACGCCACAATCTCTATCTCTCTCTCCCTCTCTCTCTCTCTTTGTCCGTCTCTCTCTTCTCTCTTTCCACTCTCTCTCACTCTCTCACTCTCTCACTCTCTGTTTCCGTGTGACGGTACCCCGAGAGCTGTCCAGAGGACCCTTCCGTTCCGTTTCACTCCGCCCCCCCCTTGCCCCTCGGCCAGCGCCGCGCCAAGCCGAGCCGAGCCGCGCCAAGCCGCGCGAGTCACCACAACCAGCACCAGCACCGTCGTCGTCACAACCACTACCACCACCGTCACCACCTGGTCCACCCTACAACTAACCGTTCGCGCTCTCTCGTTCTCCCCGTACTCCTCGTCCCTGTGTGTTCGTTTCACCGTTCGGTGCGCGACACCCTCTGACGCGTGCTACGCTCCAGCTACGCTTCCCAACCACCGGTCCAGGTGCGACTCCTACCGTCCTCCTTTCTTCCCCTGGCCGACAACTACCGCTCTACACGCGCTCTCGCGCTCACGTACTCGCCCGCGCGCGTATAACACACATGCACGTGTGACCCCCTCTTTGTCTCTCCTCCTTTCCTCTCTACGTTACTCTGTCCTCCTGCGTGCCCGTGGCTTCTTAGGGGTTACGAGCGACTCCGCGCCACGGCGATGCACCCCTCGTCTACCACCACCACTACCACCATCCTATCACCGGAGCACACTGGTATGCCGTACCTGCGCGAGATACCTCTTTTAGCCCTCTCTTACCGCGACGGTCCACGTGAAAAAGCTAACCCCGCTTCGGCTCGGATCCCGTCGAGTCGTCAGCGAACTGAACGCGGCCGTATCACCGAGCACGCCTCCAGACTCTCTATCGTCGTTCGTTTATTCTCCTCCCGTGCCGTCCGTGCAGGACAGAGAGGAGCCGAGCGAGTTGGCGCGATCCTCGAGGCCCCCGACCCGCGGCCAGAGCCACCCCCAGCGGTGTCTAAGTCGCCAGCGACGGTATATCGTCGTCGTCGTGGCTGCGAGGAACCACTACGTGCGCGCCGCCGACACCGCCGCCACCACCACTCTCGCGTCAGTCAGCTTTCTATCGATTTTCCGATACCTCGTGACCAACGTTGCTCGATGCGCCGATACTTCGAGCATAAACATCGACTGGCTATCCGCCGCCGCTGCCTATCCTCGTAGCCACCTTCCGCGAGCTCGCGAGACGGCCTTGCCACCTCGATCCGATTATCGAGTGTCCGCCTTTCGATCCTCTTTTCTTTCTCTCCCCGATTACAGCTGTCCGCGGTCACGTTTCACGCCGATTTCGTTACCGAGCTACTCGGATCCCTGTAATTGTCCCGCGGTCCTCGATTCTTTCCAGACTTCCAACGAGTTCCGTCGACGCTCCGAGCAGCGGATCACCAGCCTCTCAACCTTCCCCTTCGCTCCTCCGGCTCCTCCTGCCTTGCCGAGGCTTCGCACAGTTCTTTGGCTTTCCTTCCGAAAGGAAGCTTCTACGTGCTTGGTCTCGGAGGTATGGGAGGGCCAATTCCTCCGCTTCCTCTCCACGTCCCCGCCTGACCCAAGATTTTCACCACGATGTCTTTGACTCCCCTCTGTTTTACCCCCGTTAAACACAAACTTGAACGTCGAAATAGTTGGCGAGATGGACAGCCAACGACTTCTCGTTGGACTTGGCGTAGCACAGCAACTTTGCGGATGATTCCCCGGGCGGACGCGCGCCGGCACGACCCGAGGAACGGAGTCCCGGTGATCAATACGGAATCGAATCGCAGTTGGGTGTCGAGTCGACGAATCGATCAGCGTCCCTCCACGTGTCCCGAAGCGTTTGCGACGCGAGACGCGCTCGAGAGCCTCCGCTCGTTCCACGCAATTCCACGATCGAAACGCGCATCCTCATCCACTTGGCGGGGATAGAGGGGTGCAGGGTAGCAGGGGCCAGTCGCACAAGATGTCCTCCACCGGGGGTCTTCCCCGACCGACTCGCCCCCTGGCTGGCGCGATCCAGTCCGTGGGATGGTCGAAGGGACGTCGATAGGCTCGATCAATAAACAGGGGTTGGAATCGGCGGGCGAGGACTGCGACAACTGCGACCACTGCGACGACTGCTACGACTACGACGGCACGCCGATCGATCTCGCGGGTCGAGCCTCTGCTCCACGTTCGATACGCCCGCTGCTCGGGTCGTTTCGAGCTTCGAGCCTTCGAATGGTCGAATCGACGAATCGCAAGAGGATTCCAGCACGCGTCACCCTCGGCGATCTTCTTCGACTCGCGATCCCAGGCCCTCGCGGCCGCTATTGCGCACGCGCGCGCGCACCCTTCAAACCTGTCACCCTCTCCTCGAGCGCCGCCCCTCTCGGCGGGTGCCAGGGAGCCGGCGGGTAGCGTCGTGCAAGTCGAGCGTATCTTGCAAGATTCTCCGCCGCTACGCAAACTGCCTCCCTTTCTCGTCCTCTGCCGTCTTTTTCCTCGCGTTCTTTCCTCGCCGCGTAGGACGCGTTTTCCGAAGGACGCGCGCTCAAAGACCGCCCCCAGTGCGCGCGGGCGGGCGCTCTGTTTCCCCTGCGACGAACGGGGGTGGAGGGCTGAGGCGAAAGAGGAAGCGACCACGGAGTTGCGCAAATCGCGGACGCGACTACGTGGCTACGAGGGTAGCTTCGCTGCCTCGTCCTTCGTGCTTCCTGGGGGGGGGGAGGGGCAGGGGCAGGGGCAGGGGGTGCCAGCGGGGAACGGAGCGACGGGGCCGCGGGGTGGGGACACCAGAGGGGTGGAGATCTTGCCACGGGGATCTGTAACGAACTCGATACGCAGGGGTCGAGAGGAGACGGCCGTGGAGGGGCGGAGGACAGGCGAGCAGCGCCGCGAGGGGTGGCTCAGGGACCGGCTGATGGCTTTCAGAACCCCGGCCTTAGGGGTTGGCTCGAGAGGGGGGTCGGGGGGTCTGCTAGATACCGGTTCTCGGTTGCGCAGTTCCACCGGCGAGCGAGAATTTGCGATATCGAGCGCAATAGTTGGAAATCCAACGGGCCGTCGCGTCGCGCGCTTAACCCGCGGGATCAGCTCGATTTCAATTTTTTTTTTTCCCGACGAAACAGTGCTCTCGTCTATTTCTGTATCTCCAAGCTGATGATGTAGAATGGTAACGGTATCCTCTTTCATTTCATCCCACTCGAAGCGTGTTATTCGACGACCTAACAATTCTACCTCTCACGGGCTTCGTCGTCAACGCAAACTGGTTGCTCGCGAGGGGTGAATGCGTGTGTGTCACGCTGATGCGCAGTTTAGCGGGGCAGAAGGGATATCAGGACCCGCTGTTAAGAAAACCAAGCAGCGAGGAAGGTAAATGGCCCAGTGGTGAAGCAGTTAAGGAAGCAGTTGAGATCATTGCAATTTCTTTTATATTTAAATAGTATAAAATTATAACTAAATATAATTATTCGAAAGCGTAAAATATCTACATTCAGATAACGCAACAAGAATCTACATTTGTTAAAGGAAAAGTTTTAAATTAATGAAAACATCAAACTGTTCACATGGCCCAGTAATTAAATGAACTTCATAGCGTGTCCCAGTCATTAATTATCAGTGTCCCAATTATTGAATATATATTTAATTGAACTATTTCTATCAGATAATGAAAAGAAATCAATATGGGAATATTTTGAGGTAATAAAAGCATTGTATTTATAATAAATTTGTGTTAAATTTTCGGAATGAAAAAATAATTAAAAGTATATTACAAAATTTTAGGTTATATTAATATTGTGACGAGTTTAAGATTAATTATCCTAATAATTCTTAAACAGTATTATATTTCTGTCTAGTTATTATTAACGTAAATATATGGGATACAAAAAATACTTAGTTTGGTACAATAAATGTTAATAATTTTAAAACTTCACTGAATACTGGCGTCTGGACCAGTGTTTACATAACCATTAAACACGCGTTTAATAACTGGTCCGTGTCATGGTATCGTGTACTAGTGGATAAACGCAACAATTTCAATATTAAAAACAAAAATTATTAAGAGATCCAATTAATTTTCAATTCTTCAATATATAATAAATCCAAAACAACTGTACTATTTCAAAAATGATAAAATAATAATTAATTACAACCTTAACAAAAATATTCTCTCGCTTGCTCGAGCCCATTAGGTAAGAAGCGAGATTGAAACTGTTGAAGCTTTACTGTACAATAATATTTTTGCATGATATAACTATTCAGTTATGTAAGCTTATAATTGTATCTATATAAAGCTAATACATTTTGCAATTATATTTCGAACAGTTTAAACGTTGCAAATTAGTAAAACTGTTATTATTAATAAAATTTCTTCTCAATTTTTAATTATTGGGCCTTGTTTAAGGACTGAGCCGTTTACCTTAGCAGGCTGACGTCAGCAGCATTAGCTTGTACTTTTGGTAACTCAGACACATCCAACGCTGTACGTAAAACAAACATCCAAAGGAGATCCAGGAAAGGAATCCAAGAAATGAATAATAATCAATTGTTTATAATCATCTTGTTTATATAGCTCTTGCATGTTTCACTCGTCAGACCGCTGTTGGAACATGCGTCGGTAGTCTGGAACCCTAGACACAAGCTATACATAAGCCATGTTGAAAGGGTTCAGTACAAATTCTTGAAACTGGCCTCTAAGGCTTCGGGTAGCCCGATGCGCTTCTATGATCATGAATATGGTCCTGCATTACGGACAACAAGGATTGCCACCCTTAGAGATCGGTGGTTTGTTTCGGTTCTGATGTTTCTTTATAAGCTAATACACGGTCAAATTGACTGCCCGGAGCTCTTGGCAACGGTAAGTTTTCACGCCCCACAGCGGCAACTGCATCCCGGGCCCCCGTTCGAGTCTAAGATACCTGGGTACCACAACTACACTGCCGGTCCCATTAATAGAGCTATGGATGCGGCAAACCAGTACTTCGCGGACATTGATGTGTTCTCTACATCGCGTGATTCATTCCGGAACAAAGTGCTCTGTCGACTTTCCGAATAACTATCCCCGGTGCGAAAGTGCATTATGCATAGGTTACCAGACTCATATCATTTTGTACTAGTTACCATGTTTCTTGTATAGGGGAGAGTCGTGCAGTACCGACCAGCTTACAGTACAGACCAAAGCTAGTTCTCGCTTCTTCGACCAGATATTAGCACTTTATTTGAATTAACCAATGAAAATCACAATTCTCTATAACCTACTTCGGGGCCATATTGTTTACTAAATACATTATTCTCGATGTTCTGAGGCATTAATCGTAGACGTTGATATTCAGTGGGTTAAAAGTTATTTTTTAAAGCTGATCTTTCTTTCTCGTGTAAGCAAATGATTTTGTTCTATTATGTATACTATCTCTAGTCTATTAAGTTTAATAAAACGTCCTAAGTTGCAATATTTTTTTGTACATAGTATACCATGATCTAAAATGTTTCCCCGTGTTTGTTGTACAGTACCGACCATATTTATAAGATGTTTATTTAGCCTTCCTTCTACCTTTTCCGGCAGAAAAATAAAGTAAATAAGGATAGGTATGATAACCTAACAAACAGGAAGCTAGTATTTAATGAAGAAGTTATCTGTGTGTTATTTGCAAGCAGAGTTGGGCATTAACTAAATAAAAAATTATGTAAATAAGGATCAAATAAAAGTTACTTTAACTTTAGATTATTCGACGAATAAAGTTAATTTTCTTATTCGATGAGAATTTATTCGACGAACAAAGTTAATTTTATTATTCGACGTATAAAGTTAATTTTTTTTATTCGTTATTCGAAATTTTATTTAAATAAAAATTTTGCCCTTCTCTGTTTGCGAGGAATCATTTGACAAAGATTGGGTGTAGTGTACCGACTGTGACGGTTGGACACACGTCGAATGCACAGATCAGGAGAATATTAATTATTTTACTTGCGAGTTTATACAAATAAAATTTGAAAAAATCTTGTATTGTACTAATTAAATGTCCTTTTATTAACATTGTTAGTCATTTAGACCTAAAAATCTACTAATTTCATAGTTGGTCGGCACTGGACGACAATTTTTCGTTTCCTAAAAATTACAACTTTTTTACTTTTGCGAATTATCAATTCTTATTATTAAGTTTCACGAAAATAATTTCCCTCCTGTTACTAAATCCATCCATACTACAAACACGTTTTTGAATTTCTGATTTTTATCGACTCTACCCCAAGATATAACAAAAAAACTTAGAGCGGTCGGCACTGAACGACTCTCCCCTACTAAAGGATTTCCCTGTTGATAATAATAAATAATAATAGTAATAAATAATTTTCTCTCTGCGCGGCGGGCTTAACTGTTTCCCAAAAGGCGGTCGCGCGACGCCTTCGATCCGCACTGCGCGGAATATTTACCCGCGCGAGGAATCGCAACCCCTCGATCCCTCGAACGACTCTCGGATAATCGCGAGGATCCCATCGATCGCGATTCCCGCTGCTCGAAAATTCGCAGCGAATTCGTATCGAGGAACGATAGGGGAACAGTGGAACGTTTTCCAGACGAAATCCATCGGTGCTCGCGAGGAAATAAAATCGATATCGGGTGTACATCGGCCGGCGAAGTCGAGCAGGAAGAAATAAAAACTCGTCGCGCCCCAGCGAACCGACCAAAGAGAGACGTAACTCGCGAGATTTCCGAGTCCCTGCTCGATTTCCCTCGAAGCAGCTCGGCGATTTTCCGGAAAAAGCTTCACTTTTTAATCGTCGAGGTACGATCCACTGATCCATACCTTCGTGCTTCTTTCTAATTCGTATTACTGGTTACTACTAATTGCCATAAAATTATCATCCCTCTTCTAAACCATCCACACCTTCCCTGAAACATTCCACCGTGGAATTAATAATTTCAGTTCAGACGCTTGTTAAGTTTCAGATATTCTTGTATTTAAAGGGATTATCTCGTGAAATAAAATAACAATAATAATAATAACGCAGGAAAGTCCATTTCAACAGAACCATAGAAAAAATGTGTGTCGACGAGCTTTACAACGCTACATTTTCCAAAATTCAGTTTAATATCATTTAATTTTCCAATAATTCTCAGCGTTTGAACAGTAATTTCTCCAATTTCCAAGCGCTAGATCCACTTACCGCATCCAACCCTTCAATTATCCCTCGATCTTGGACCTCTCCCGCGAATCCCGATCGCGGTACAAACCGCGAAAATCCGTCGGATCTACAATCGTGGCGAGATCGATAGCCGAAACCGCGGGGGTTCATCCTCAGCGCAGCGTGCCGATGAAACGCGCTGTGCCCGTAGTCGGGAGCAAATTTCCTCGGCGACGAGGAATCACGAGAAAGGCTGTAGGCGCTGTTGCCAACGAAGGGCTTCGAATCGGGCGCAGCCATTCGAAAGGGGTGGCACGGTGGCGCCCGATTTCGCCGCTCCTGAAGGGGTAGTCGGCGGGCAACGGTGGTGGGGACCGCGGGGAGGGGAGGTCGGCGATGTAACGTCGATATCGCGCTCTATACTAGGCGTCGCGACGCCGAGTGGGGCGTCAGGGGTATAGGGGAAAGTTCCACATGGGTAAAATAATCGATAGCGCGACCGATATGTATGTACCGAGAGGCGTGTACATACGAGAGCCACGAACACTGCCGGCCGCTCTCTATGTACGCCGCGTGTGTGGTTACACGCGAGCGGCGCGGCGGGGGGGGGGAGGGGCCGAGCGGGACGGAGACAGAGCGATCGGAGGAGGTCTAGGGGAGGACAGAGGGGCGAAAGGGGGAAGAGCGGTCAGTCCGTGCACATAAACGCGCGTGCTGCCATAAACACGGAAACGAGGCTGAGCCGAGGGTGCGGGGAAGTTGGACTTGGGGGGGCTCGCGCGCGACTCCGCGAGATAATTTGCGTGGGGACCCAGGAGCGGGGTGTAGATCTGAAATTCGAGTCTGTTTGCGAATAGACGGGGGGGGGGGGCGGAGAATGGCCGTAAGGAGGAGCGGGTAAACAGAAGGCGACGTAAAATTGAAATTCGTGCACCGCTGCGGGAAAGGGGACGCTGGTAACCGTGCCCATTACTACGGTTGCGCAAATTCTATGTATAAACACGGGAAAAGAAAGGGAGCGGAGCGAGGAGTGATAAAGAGGCGAGCGTGCACGTGAAATTTGCATACGGCCACAGGCGAGAACGGATAAGGGCGTTAATATAGCGGGCAAATAGTAATAGATTAGGCGGCTCGTGTATCCGAAGGAGTAGTAGATGACCAGAGATAAGGGCACGGTGATAGCGTGGCTGAACATTTGCTGTATTGTTGCCGGGGACAAGGGGGCGGCTGATAATCTCGTCGCTCCACGGGATTTTCCTTTGGAACGTGGAAAGAAGAATCGGGGGAGGTGGGAAAGGAAAGGGAACAGGTGAGAGCAAACTCGATGCGCGCCTAACTAGGTATCGAACGACGAATTAGATTATGTTGAAATCTTCCTTCGGTAGAATGTAACAATGTATGCGTGAAAGTGATACGGCGCACGCTAGGCGGGTGGAGAAACAGGGGTGGGTGGCAGAAAGAGGGTGACGAAACGCATGAAAATAACATTTATATACGTCCACGAGACGCAGAATGGAGCGTGACGTGCCCATATAAACTCTCCATATAAACGCGGAGCGAAAGGGATGGTAGGGCGAAGGTGATAGAGGGTGGAGGGGAAGACAAAAATTTGTCTACAGTCACAAAGACGGCGTGGCAGGGTCGACTCGGCTGTGTGAAACCGTACGTACGTGTCCCTCCAAAGTGAAACGGACAGAGGGACCAACACATACAGGCCGGGTATGTACGACCTAGGTACAGGGTGTCCCATTTAAATCGATCCACGCGAATATCGTCGAAGCCATTGGTGATATCGATAAATGGTTCAGACAAAAGCTGAATGGCTTCCAGAGGGGGCATAATCTCCTTGGATTAAACCGTATATTTTTTAATACGTTAATCGATGCGCCGAATCGTTCGTGGTAACGTGAGACTACGGTGTTTGTGCCAGAAACCTGTTCGTTTGGACATCCTGTGTATACGGAACGTGGGTTTTGGGAGAGGGATCGAAAGGGGAGACAGTAATGCGAGGAACAGAAGTGCGTAGGTGTTGTCAGCGGAGGGAAAGCAAGACGCGAGGAGGGAGACGTATCTCTGTATGTGAAATTTGTGTACGGCTTTTAGGGGTAAAAGCGGTGTAGCATGGGGTTCGGCGGGGTTCGAAGGATGAGTAAAGTGCAACAGAGGAATGAAAAAGCGGGTGAATCGAATGGATTAAGATCGACCAGCGATGATTTCGTCTGGTTCGATTATGGATGCCACATGTTGGATAGCTCTCATTCTTTGTACAGTTCGTGTGTATTTACCATGTTTCTGCACATCCCATATATTCGTCTCACATGCTTCCCATATTCCACGTCTCGTTGCATCCCCCATATCCCACACAACCCAAATACAGTAGATTCTTCACATACCTGACGCATCGTACATTTCCCTCGCTATCCACACCTAATTCCAGAATTAATCTGAAGAGAAGCCCATTTTCGCGCCGCGCGTCCGAAATTTTGACCTTTGTGGGAAAAAGGTCAGTTCCGTGGGAAAAAATATAGCGCCGAAAGTCTGGCGGGCTCTTTCGAATTCCGAATTTTGTGGGATAATAAAAATTTTTAAGTCGTCCGGTGTGTGGACATTTTCGTTTTTGCCGGTGCAGAGCGAAATTCTACTTCTCCTGCAGGTGCAGGGATCGTGGAATGAAAATCCCTTAAAACCAAACAGCGAAATAGTCGAGAATTTCCCGTGCATAGAACTACCAACGGATATGTAGCCGTTCTAAAAATATTCCTGAAACCATTTTCCCTAGAAGAAACAGTGTAGAAGTATCGAGAGAGACCTGAGGGCTTCCTGTTGCAACCTAATTGCATTCCACGCAGCACACAATAGGTAGGAAGGGGGAGGGTGGGGGGGGGGAGGGAAGGTAGGGTGGACACAACAAAATCTCGTTAATTCATAAAAATTCTCCGCTCGCTTCATGACGGTCTTTTTGCCCCTGCGAAATTAAAATCCTCCGCGCGCAGTTGTATGATCGATAACTGAGGAATTACAGGGGATTCTCTATTTTCCTTCTTGCGCGATGAGGGTGCGGGGCTAGACAAATTATTCAATGGACGCAGTGCTGTGGGAAAATGGTTTACCCTTACGGACACAGGAACAGAAACTTCTCGATCCGACACGACGAACGTCTGATGGAGACGAGAGGCCTTTGCTTGCTGCTCGGATGACACGAGGATTCCATGCGCGAATGGGGGCAACAGAAACGTTCCAGTATCCACGGTCCACGCTCGGCTTGACCGATTATCCCAAGGTAACGGGCGGCCCACGTCTCAGAGAAACACCTAATATCGGAGCACGCGGGGGTTCGAGTAATCGCGGGGATTGTGGGGGGACTGTGAAAAGGAAACGGGGCACGGGCCCCTCATGCAGATGTCCGATGTAGTAGGCAGTCGCACCTGGCGGCAGGTGGTCCTTGCCGCGGGGGTTCCCCTCCAGGGCCACTGGATCCACGCGTGTGCCCGCGATCATGTGTTACCTGGCGCGTGTTCAGCCGCCTACCTCGAGGAAACCGGTCAACTGCTCCGTCTGAACTCCGGGGCATAGGAACCGGGTCGCTAGTCGTCCCCCAACGATTCGCGACCGACGAATGACGGGCGGGGCGCTCGAGGAGCTCCTTCGTCTGTTCCTAGGTGGGGATGCAGAGGACGGTCTGGTGGGGATCGGTTTCGTTGATTAGGCATTAATCTGTCTGTTGTTACGTATTACAGAATTTATTGCACCATACGATCTATCATAAATGATTGGCTTGAATAAAATCTGTGAAAATCGAGAGAAAATATGTTTATTGTTCGTTGATCCCCTTGGGAACTATTGAATTTGGAGTTACAGATTTTATAACATCTAAAGACTCGAGCAAAGTATTCTGAACGAGTTGCACACGCTGCTTGGTGTCTTCAGTCGTATTCCGCGCCGATAGTGATGCTGATTCCTGTAGAAACTATCTTCGTCTGATGGTACCAGCGATTGGTGTCCAGGACGACTGTTCCATCAGAGAGAAATCAGGACGGTTGATAGGAGAATGTAAATTCATATGACAAATTGGTTGAACCTTCTCTCTGCACTTACAGTCACTTGCCATTCACACAACGTACCTGTAATCTACTCTTAATAATCACGTTACATCTAAGTGGATGTACTTACTAATTTCGCCGGGATGCACCACAACCTCCAGCCTGTTGCAAGTGTAATAGCATTCCCTGGGTGGCTCTAGAATCCACAATTTCTCGCCCTTTACCTGCGCCTGCCACGAAGGGTGCTCCACGTCGTCCACCTGAAAAAAGATCGATACGTGCAAGTGCCTGAATACACCCAGCGTTGATGAACATGTGGCAGGCTTTGTCGAAATAACGAAAGAAGTCTGCTTCGTTGTTTCTATCGCTATTCTGTATTCCGTTAAATAGGCGGCTAAATGGCCCAAAGACAATACTAATGATAAACAATAGTATCGATAGGGGGTCGTCCTTCAATTACGTAAGACTCTTTTGGGGGAGAGGGGGCCACGAATTTCTTATGTTTCCTTACAAGGGGCGGAGGAGAGGGAGTCAGATAGCGTTTTACGTAATATTTTTTAACCTAAGTTTCGATATGTGTAGCCTTAAAAAAGATGTTCCATCGCACACGCGCAACCGAGTTAAATGACTTATGTAAATCTTGAAAGGAATTTTAGTAACTCAAAAAATGGAATATAAAGAATATTATTTTAGAAAGGGAGCGGAGGGGTTGAAATATAAAATCTTACAAATTCGGATACTGAGGGATGGAGAGGGTAAGAAGTCGGCAAAATTACCCTTACGTAATTTAAGGGGGAACACCACTGTGACGGCTGGAAAAGTATGCCATTTTTAAGAATTTTTTTTCAGGAACAATTTACAGTTTTCATAGAAAATTTGTATTACCTATCTTTAGTACGCTGTTTTAAGAGACTATACAAAAATAAATAAATAGAAAAACATCCATAAATTTTAATATATTAATTAATCTTCTTGACCTCCTCACGCGAGCTGGTCGAATGTATAATTATGGAACAGCATGTCCGAAATCAAATTTCATTTTTTTTTATAAACTACATGAGTGTAGTTTCCGTTGTACGTACGGATTTTTTGATTGAAAACAAATTTTTTTAAATACGCTCGGAAAACTGTCCATCCTATTCGCGGATTTTCGAAACATTTCTTCTAAAGCGCACCATTTTTACAAAAATGATTTGTTTAAGAAATCGGTACGCACAACGGAAACTACACTCATATAGATTATAAAAAAAAATAAAATTTAATTAACAGATTCACCCAAAGCCCTCTAGGTAACAGGATTGAAATAATTGATCCTTCAACCTTAAAAAAAGCCACCTGATGCGCACGGTTGCAAGATTATAAGACGGTTACAGTGCTGTAGGCGTTTGCGGCTTGTATTTTAGGTAGCACAAAATTGCTCACAACTAATAAACTAAGACTACGCGAATAAAAATTAAATTGAAAGAAAATTCAACGGAAGATTGATTAAACAAGGTCTCACATGCATAGGAGCTCCATAACCATGGCTCCCCATGAAAATCCAATCAGTTTTTTCGCTCTCCGCGGTGGTTGGTAGGAAATAAGGTCTGTGGTAGTGCTGCCTCAAGATGCTGCCGATTTTCTCGTCGCAGTTGCTCCTTTAACGAAGCCTAAACTGTAGACTCACATAGACAACCTTCAGATCCACATGGAAAATAGATGAATAATTATTCTACTGTTCAATAATTATTCTACAGAGCTCCATAGAGAAAGGATGCTTCGAGAATCAATCATCCTAACCCTTGTACATCAGACTTTACTTTCTGCGATTCGACTAGACTCGCAATTGGATTCCGGGGGACAAAATTGAAAATCCACCTGAAAGCTAAGCTAAGGTATCCTATGCTATAAAGAATATAAAAAAAATATAGCACAGCTTAGCTTAGCTTTTGGTGGAAACGGTTCCATAAGGATGTATTGAAGGTAATTTTTTAACCGACTTCAAAAAGGAGGAGGTTATAGATTCGATTCGTATATATATATATATATATTTTTTCTTTTTTAATGGTTTGTTCCCGCATAACTCCCAAGTATATGGACCGATTTTGATGATCATTTCTCATTCGAAAGAGGGCGATGCCCCGGTGGTTCCATTCCGTACTGAATCAAAATTATCTCAATATTTTGCCAGTTCTGGTTAATAAAGACTATTGTCACCTAATTATTATTATTTTATGTAATACGCGCATATCTCCCCAACATATTGTGTCAATATATATATAAAAAAACATACAATAAAAAATTTTGAAAAAGGTAGAACCGACTTCAAAAAAATAAAAATGCACTAAAAAGTAAAAAATATTTTTTCCCCTTATTTAACCTACGACTATAAATTTTTTCTAAGTCGGCGCCGGATTTACACAGTGCAAATGATGAGGCGTCGACATAAAAAATTGATAGTCTTAGATTAAATAAGGGAAAAAATTATTTTTTACTTTTTAGTGCATTTTTATTTTTTTGAAGTCGGTTCTAATTTCTTTTTAATTCTTTTTTAAAGCTTATCGTAGCATAGCTTAGCTTAGCTTTCAGGTAGATTCCCGGCTTAAGGGTAGCTTTAATCAAAGATCTACGAAACAGTGTGCACTTTTTTGCTCCATGACTAAAGAATATGGAACAAAGAGAACACGTCCGCCTGTCCGAATGTCAGTTTCTAGGTAATTGTCTCGCAGTGTAAATATAGACCAACATAGTTGCACGTAAGCTGGTTAGACGGATTGTGCGCATACGTGCGAGCTTTAGGGTGGTTATCGAAGCCCCGAAACTGTGCTGTTCACGGGCACTGCTTGACCAACTTCCGCAATTCCCGAAGATCCCGCGGTGTCCACGGATAATCGGTATCCCACAGAGATTGTCAGACTTGCACAGTGCACAAGACTTGCTTAACACGGAGAAAGTATATCGAATCGGATTGAAGGGTTGGAGGTACACTTACCAGCCCACGTACCACGGTTCCGTTCCCTTTTCCAGCATGGAGCGACTGGTGCTCATGTCGAACACATCCTGAAGGCTCTGGAACTCGGTGTTGTAGGGGAAGAACTGGCAGTTGCCGTCCTCGCCGTCGTACAGCGACTTGAAGAACGAGAACGAGAGCACTTCCGGGGCTGTCCAGTTCGTCATCGCGTCCGTCACCACGACTGGTCTTCCAGAATACGCGTAACTATTTGTAATTTTTAAAAATTCCGTGAATCGCACTCGTCTGTCATGGATGCCATTCAATAATCTCTATCTCTAATTAAGCAAACTGTAACTGGGACACTATTTACAACGCAACTATTACAAAGGTTTCAAGTGAATTATGGTAAGGGCTCGAAGGTAATTGAAAAAAAAAAATACGCTACGCGAAATTGAGCAGGCAATACCGTTCTTCGAAAGTCCCGGGGACCACGTTGGATATCCTGTCAACCTGTTGAACGTCCCGGCAGATCGAACAGTCCTCAGCTGGTCGGAAAACTTTCTGCGTGAACGAGGGTAGCTCTGCCAGACACTTAAACAGCATTCTACTTTCAAAGATCTCACCCGAAGCGTCGAACAAAATCTTTCAATAATTAATGTATCAACTAGTCACTGCCAAAGCAAAAGATCAACAAAGTAACTAGAAGCTGAGTCTGTGCACACTGACTTGAATTGTATTCTTGAATTATTACTCTTGAGGGCAAAAACGAATGTCCAAATTGCTCACCTTGTCGTTGCGAACGGCGTGCGCGTAATTCCAGAGGAATCGTCCCAGAATCCACGCGAGGATCAACAGGATCCACAGGTGTCTCCTGCGGACCTTCGATCCCCCTGGTCTGAGCACGGAATGCGCGTGGAACAGTTTCAGAGTCCTGTTTCGAAGCCCCGTTCCCTCGATCTTCCCTACTATCGAGCGTATCTCATTCTTCGCGATGTCGAAGGACCTCTTCGATGCCTCGGAGGACACTTTGCTAGTGTTCGCGGTTGACATGGCGTAGGAGGTCTTAAAGGCTTCGCGAGTTTCCGTTTAATCGCAAGGATTCAGTTTCTTTTTATCAGCAAGGCGAAGGATTCTATTTATAGAACTTGTGCTTGAGGTAGCAATCGCGATCGGTGGTCTACTTGGATTCTGACTGGAAACTCTGATGTCATTTAATTATCACGAGAAATTGAACTACGATCGGTCGATTTGGGAATGTCCCACGGCTTCAAGGACCTCCGATAAACCTGCTGGTCGACGTGGAACTGCGGCAAGATGTTTCCACGGGGTTCCAGAGAAGCAAAGGACTCTGTTGCGCATGGGGATGCTGCGACCCGTTCACGGGGGTGTGAAATGAACAAGTATCTGGGCTACCGATTGATTGAAACGAAATCTGCTCGGGCGCGTGGAAACTGAAACGATTTCTCTTCGAGCTGCTGAATGCTGACGAATAGCTTCGATGGTGAACGTGATAAAGTGTACAAATAGATTTAAGTCCACTCCTGGAACAATCAGTCCTTTGATTCCTACTTGCTGAACGGAACGTTTAATATCGTAAAATTAGACTTGAGTAGATGCCAAGTTAATTCTACTTAAGAAGCATCCTTGTTCTCTAAAGCTTTCAAATTGTTTTCGACTATTTCCATTTTGCAAAACCGTCGGTTGGACGAAGGGAATAACATTGGACTGGGGTGCACGAGCCCGTCTCCCTCGATGGGAACTTGTGTGTTGGTTTCTTATCACAGAGTGCAGGTGCCAGTGCTCACCGAGCCGCGAGGTTTTTCTTGTTAAAATACAATCATCGAGCCAGCCCTTATCGCGCGTTCCCATTTCTTCGACGCGCTTCATTCCCGCGTCGAACCAATCGATCCCGTATCAATTTTTAGCCCTCCTAGTCGTTCTTAACATTTCCCGGGAAGATAGACGTACTATTTCTCATCTACGCTTAAAATGAAATGTTTAAAAAATCGTAGCTGCACGCACACGCGAGAGACGAGGTTACAAAACGATTCTCGTGGAATTGCCGAAGCGGAAGGGGTTGCTCGATCCGACGACCAGAAGGGGCCCACCTTTTACGACTGCAAATTGACAATCTGTGCGGCAATCTATTTCTTAATTAACAATCGCCCCGTGGAAAATCGATACCCGCGCGGTACTTCGATCGAGGGATATATATTTTCGAGCTCCTTCGTGAATGTTTGCCCGAGTAACAGCACCTTTTGCGGGCGAAAACGACGTCCGAATTCAATTGCGCGGGCGAACGAACGGGGAGGCACGGTGGAGGGTTCGTGATAGTCGAAGATTGTGTTCAAATGCAGAAAACGATATAAGGTCAAAGATTCCAATATCTATCTGTCCGGAAGTGGAAATATTAATATCACAAATACCTTCACAGTTCCAAGAATTCTTCCTCGATCCATCCTCTTCTGTCGCTTTGGAATTTCAAGATTGTGATCCTGGGGTGGTGGGCGTAATAATAAGAAGAGAACATCCCTCAATGTTCAGCGCAATTAAATTCTTTAATTGTTGTCAGTCGGGTTCGAAATACACTAGTCGATCGATTTATCGTTTAATAATTATTGTATAATACGTGGTACTCCTCCAATATAAATAATACGTCAATAAAATAATGACAATATGTCTGTTCTTCATCCCCCCCGCCCTGTCTTAACAAAATTTATTTATATATATATATATATATATATATAATATATAATATATAATATAATATATATATATATAAATATATATATATACCTACTTCATTCCAAAAGTTCTCGCGTCGTCGATAAACAGCGTTAAAACACGTACGAGTGAACTAAGAAAAAACAAACGACGATGACGATGATGATAATGATCGTGACGATGATAAATCCCCGCCGCGCTTCTCTCAAGGGTGGCGTGCAAGGGGTAGTTCTCCAGTAACGATACTCAAAATGAATGAAACAAACCCACAAATATGAATGAAAGAAATCGCTGTAAAATTCATTCTTAAAAGTCCCAAGAGCACAGAATCTGCTTTCTCCTACAATCTGCTGATAAAAAGGCAGAGAAGTTGGACGATCCATGGATCTCTGGCTAAATCAGGTCACTGGACATCTCCGCCCTTGCCCCACCCCCACGTCGGACTACAACTCTTGTATTAATTAACGTTAAATGTGTGGTGAAACTCCTCTAATACATCTAAAATGCACATCCATGCTTATTTAATGCTCCTTTAATTTTAAATACGTATGCAGCACTGTAGCCTATCATTTACTTTATTTTGTTCTCTATTCTTTATGCGTGTGTCTGTGTTCTTACGTGTGTATGTATACGTGTACGTATGTACTGTGAGAGATACGTGAGATTTTTCTTCAAGTCTTCCCTACTCCCGTTTTCGTTCTTTGTCTCCTTGTTCGCCATGCTACGTCTTCATCTCCTTCTTCTTCGTCTCTTCTTCTGTCGCGATCGAATTTGGCAGATCTCCCTTAGAAGTGAGCTTTGCTCACTGTCGCGGGGGAGTTTGATAGGTTCTCTTCTCGGTTCCTGGTCTTCTGTGTCGGATGATTCCTTCGTCTCGCTCTTCCAGCTCGGATGATGGAGTGGTCTGATGGAGTCACTCGGCTTTAACGCTATCAGTCTTCTCGGTTTTGTCGGTGACGATGATCGCGGTGAAGGGTGAACTCGGTCCTCGATCGGAGGGTGCTGAACTACGCTCGATGACAAGTATTATTATTGGTCGTCTCGTGGTGGGTTAACAGAGAGCTGATATCGAATTTGTTGGGAATTTTAGGCAACCGACATTCACGGAACATTGGATACTTCAACATTTGACCAATTAAAATAGTATCAAAGTAGGTACTACTTGTGTCTGGTACATCCTAAAATTGACGATCAGTGGTTTACGTTGTTAGTTCCATTATAAATATGTCAATATCGCGATTCTGAAGGGGGTTGAGAGTCCCAAAGGCTGCTCCCAATGAAATGAATTTGGACCACGACGCTGTGTTAGAAATTGCACGATTGACATCATCGAGCCTCGTTCGCGACCCCTTTCACGAGAAAGCAACTGCGCGGACAGCTGGCCGCTCGCGGTAAAAGCACACTCCCTTAGGCCGGTGAGAAACGTGTAAAAAACAGCGTAAAAATCGCTAGCAAAACACGGCACCGTTTTAAAAAAGACGGACGCGTCGGTTCGTCGATGCTTCCATCCCCCGTAGAAACTGCAGGCTGAGTCGCGCGTGGCGGAACTCGCTATTCCAAAGAGACACTAAGCGACACACGGCGAATCCTCCCTGGACGAGCGCGAGGTTTTCTAAGATAGACCGAAAGTGTCTGACGTGTTATTGCAGGGTGTCCTAAAACATCGAGTATCGAAAGAAGATCGTCCAGAGGGGATCGGGTCGCAAGGTGCTCGAGACATTCGTTCGACTCATGCGAAGCCTTCGGAAATAGATCACTGCGAAACCAAAATTCATCGCGGTTCCAATTCAAATTCAATTCAGAGAAGGCTCGATTGCGTCTGACGTCACAGAGCTCGACGCAGACTCGAGAATTTCATTGCAATTCACCCACTAAACGATAAAGAGGCTCTTTCAAATATAAATTTAATCTCGAGAGAAAGAAATATCGAAATTAATTGCGAGAGAAATATATTGCGTCTAAGCACCTGTCGCGGTGCTTTCGCTTTAAGAAATAGAAAGACATGATTTTCATTTCGCTTCGCTTGATCGAACGATCCTCGTCCGAGTCTCTCGTTTCTCGTCAATTCATCGTAGAAAATTAGAAACGCCGGTTCACACAAACGATAAAAAGCGGATATCAAAATCTCGGTTCGTTCGTGTCGATCGTGGCGGCCCTGTCGATCCTCCGACGATCCAGAATCGAAGATCCAAACGCACTTACGACTATCACACTACTCCGATGATTTCACACTGTATACGTATTTATCAAATCGATGGGGATCTCCTCGATCGTCGAAGCAATCGTGATCTATCTACTCGATCGTCGCCCTCGGTAGGTACTCTCACTTCATGCTCCGAATGCAACTCTGAATCCTCCCTTTCCCGAGGAATAATTGCGAACCTTGCTCGAATCTTTTAACTATATTTAAAGAGAAGTGCTAATTTAGAAAATTCTGAAAGTGGTCTCGTGAACAGTTTCTCTCGTAAAGAAGGGAGCCGAAAACATTGCATTCGCCTCCAGGATCTCAAGTTCCAAGAACAGGATCATCCCCCGGGCTCCGAGCCGTAATACACCTTTCGAACGCCATCCATAAGTCGATCCTGAACCCGGTCGCGATTACTCCCAAGTAGAAAACCCCTGGATTCTAAAGGCGACCAAAGCCGAAAGAGCTCTCGGCTCGAGAGGGGCGCCGAGGGTGTCAGAGCCGCGGCGTGTCAGTTCGAGGGTAATGGTCCAAGGTCCTCGCCTCGAGGATTCGCGCCACTTGTCGCACATGGCACTCTTTATCACGCTATATCACGAGCGCAGAGGATCTGCTAGCAGTCCGGAACGATAAGCTCGAAGGACGCCTCTCGGTTCGCGGAGAGGCGTGTGTGGTGGGTGGCCCGTTATCGGCTCGCGAAACGCAATCTTGATAACGCACGGTCGCTCCAGCTAAACCAGCCCCCTTTCCACGCTCCGCAGTGAACATAATATTATATCCGAGGCGATAGTGCTGTAACAGTATCCTCTCGTGTGGCTCGGCACCGCGCCACCCGTCGATCGTAATTGATTACGAAATTTCTCGGTCCTCGGAGCTCGCGGCGATGGTCCGCGATTAATCTCGCGTTATCCCGCCCCGCCGGGCGTACTGTTACAGTACTAATAACAACGTTACATCGCTACGATATTCTCAGATCGCTGACGCCAGACTCACCGTTAACGTGGACGATCATCTCGCGAGTATTCCGTCGCGAAAAAGCTCGAAGTTACATGAGAAACGATCGCGCGAGTCTCGGGAGCTCGCCTCATCGAGATGCTTCGATCCTGAAGCGGTCAACACCTGACAGAGTAACGATAATAGCTACTTTTAGCGGCTCGTCGACGATCGCCACCGTGGGGAACATCGTCGACCTCGTCGCTCGTTCGAATGAGATTGTGAAGTCGATCGTCTCGAGGATGAGTATGTACAAAAACGGGGGCGGTGTATGAACAGCTACGAGAATGACAGACGGAGAGAATCGGACTTTTGGGGTGGGTCTGCGCGAGACGATCGACGAGATCGATCCTCCCTCGATCGCGACGTGCACGCCACAACACGTTTATTATAATCCCCGATTACGCGGGAACGGGACGATTGATAACAGGTGCCATTCCCGCGCTTCTCGTGCTATTACTTTCACCTGGCTAAATCATTCGCGGAACACACTCGAGTCAACTGTCGTAATATTATTTTTTTTTTTTTTAAGAAATAGAACAAGGATATACTTTATTCTGTATATATATATAATATATATGTATATATATATATAATATGTATATCGGCTATCAATAGTGTCATATCTCTCTGTCGAACATTCGATAACATTGAACATCATCACATTCTTCATCATTCTCGCGGACCTTTCGCATCGGTCTCCCTCGTTTCTCTGTCGATAATACTCTATAAATGTGACGAAGAATATTAGCTAGGATCGCGACAACAACGTCACGCCAATTGTATACCCCGACTCCTTTGCTTCTCGTCGTTAGTTCGACGAACGGACCGTAATTTTCCGGCTACCCCGAAAGGTGCTCCTCCTTGCGTCTCTAAGTGGCGAATGGACAGTTTCACGGCGCAGACAGGCAAATGCATCGCGTTCACACGGGACCCAGGCACTCTATAACACGCTCTCGATGAAGAAAAACAAAGTGCAGCTCGCGAATAATCGGCATCCTCGTTACATGCCACACCCACAGCCTCAGAAGTTTTACATAATACAATATATCGTAGTTGATCGATATTCCTACGCGTGTGTTTGTGTGTCGGTGTCTGTGTACGATGGTGTTTATAATATATCTATATAATATGTATATTCATTCATTTATACCCTCCTGTATTTATAATCGCGACCTGCTCGCCGTACGTAATTAGCAATTGTAATACCGTCTACTTATCCTTAGTAGTACTTTTACGGTACGCTCGACTCCTCCTGGGGTACCGCCTTAAAATGTACATATACATGTATATATAATATTTATAATATATATATATATAGTATTTATGTACAGAGTGGGCCACCTAAAAGTGTCCTCGTGAACACAGTCGCGCTTCAATAAACGAGAATTAAAGTTGCTCGGATTTAAGGGAGGAAGTAGGACAGCGGAAAGAGTCCTCCGGGTTCTCGGTTGTTTCCTTCGCGAATAGAACCCTGTAACAGCATCCCTTATCCTTCCACCACGATACTTCCCCTTCATCGAGCACAGATACGTCCAAGCGTGCACCCTTGGGTGTCCCACCCCGTACGGTTAATTTAGAATTGTGCAATGAAGGTTTTAGAGCCATTAGTGCGACTACTGCTGCGGATGTGGTCGGACAAGTCGCTTCCACTTAATGTACACGAACAAACGCGGGGGTGCGGAGTTTGCGACTCATGCCCTCGCGACATCACCGCGTTGCCAGGACAGTGATGTCCGAGGCTCCCCCTCGGGGAAATGCCTCCGAGGGGGGGTCGACGCCTGAGGGGCTACGTGGCCCCGGCTAACACCTCTATACCCTTCTTAGTTTCTCAGTCTTCCATTTCCCTCTGTTCAGCCGCTCGCTACGTCCACGCTGGCTGGCCTCTCCTTGACCTACGCTCCCTCATATATATGTATACTCTTTCAACAACCTGGACATCGTTCTCCAGCGGGGTACAACAAAAGAAACTCAAGGGAACCCTACGATCGCTCGGCTCGCCGTTATCAATGCCCTGTCACTAGGTCTGGCGGACCTAGCGCGCCACCCGTCAGGTCTGCCGGAGAGAACCAGTGGACATCTACTACTCCTCGTCCTCCTCTACGTCTCCCCCACCTACTATTCTCTAAATTCTCCTCTTGCACTCCTCCTCCGCCTCCTCCGTTCCTCTTGTTCCAGTGGGCACGCGACTCTAGGCGTACAGGCTCGGGGGAAGGCTTAGGATACGAGCCTCCGGGGCTCCTCCACGTGCACTCTCTGGACCCTGTTATACCCAGGAGTCGCCAGCTGAGGCCGCGTTCGAGTTCGGGGGCACGTTTACCGTGGACGTGGCGGCCGAACCGTCGGGGACACCTACCCCGTCGGCCACCCACTGGCCGGCGGTCGGTGCGCCGACCCCCGCGCCGATCCCCGGACCCACTGGGCCCTGACCCTGACCCTGGCCCACCCCCAGCTCATACTGCCGCTTCTTTTTCTTCTCCAAGTTAACTTGCGCGTACAGCGGCTCACCGGGTTTCGGTTGCTGCAACACACACAAGCCAACGGTTAGTTTAGAGCCCTGACCGACTGATCGTCGGCCGGGGGGGTGGACGCGTCTCGGGGGGTGGGCTGTACTCGTGGGGGTGCAGGGGACAGGGCCCGACGCCTCGATCCCCGAGGACCGAGGTACATGCTTCGCGACGCTTTCTCGTACATTTTTATTCTCTTGTCGCCATTACCGTGCATTATGCGCGTCTCCCAATCTCCTGTGAAGCTTTAGGGGTTGCAAAAGTGTCGATTGGGACGGGGGTTTAGAATGGTTGCTACTCTAATTCCGATGAGGGAAATGAATCACATGTTTAAGTAAAGAGAACCTGTAACAACGGCTTCGCTGGATTGCGGAGTGAACGGTGATAGGGAAAGGCAAAGTCGTGGACCACGCTTGGATAGATCTGCGAAATTAGATGACCGTCGTTTGGAAAAGAATTGCGGAGCTTTCAGTTAAGGGGTATACCCGTTTGAACCCTCGGAAAATGTGTACATTTTGTGGATTTTTTTACAAGCTTGATGAAGATTTCTTACGGCTTGATGAAGATTTCTTGTTTTTTTTACTATCTTTACATAGTATTATGAACTACTTAAAGAAAAAGTTTCAGTTAAAAAACTATTGTTTTTCGGAAGTTATGCATACATATCCGAAAGTCTCTTGATTTTAGACGGCTAAACGGTGGGCCTAAAAACTCGCGGTACGTTCAACCAATTCACTTCCAATTTTGCATGCAGGATTGTAATAAGATTCCACATCGTCCAACTAGGGCTTTTTTTATTCCAATTCCCCGTTTATTATTTAAAAGAAAAAAAGGTGGCCTTTTCTCTTAGAAAAATGTAACTTTACCTTTGATCTCCCACCATTTCATTATTTTTAAAAAATTTCAAAATCGGCCCCATTGGACGATAGCTATTGACATACTTTATAAGGAGATTTTATTGTTTTTGATTTCAGACACGACATACAGCTGTTTTCAGGCCCATCGTTTTAGCGGTCTAAAGTCGGGAGACTTTCGTATATGTATGCATAACTTCCGAAAAACAATAGTTTGTTTTTTAACTGAAACTTTTTTTTTAAGTAGTTCATAATACTATGTAAAGATAGTAAAAAAAAAACGGAAATCTTCATCAAGCCGTTGACTTGTAAAAAAAATTCACAAAATGTACACATTTTCCGATGGTTCAAACGGGTATACCCCCTTAACTGTTTCTTGTTTTCGCTTGTGACAAGAAGCAGGATTCCAAGTGTGGTAGGTACTGTCAGATACTCTTTTTATTATGCTCGATTAATTTGGATATAAATAGATTATAAATAAGTTCGTGCAATAGTCAACGTGTCATTATAAACCATGCTTCGAGGTGCGTCTAGCTTCTCTTCCGTACAATTAAGGTCGGCTTGAATGAGTGTGTATAAAATGAAACTTCGTGTCGTTAGCTGTTCCTCGTGGCTGTTAATTGCGTCGCGATTCTACGGTAATGATCTCCGAGATTACCGCCTGCAAACGAACCTGACTCGCGTGATATCGACGTAGAGACTCCCTCCTTTTGTGCTTGTATATTACCCTGCTTATTGAAACTCATACAGTTACATATTAGTCGAATGTGCTACGGATTACGCTTCGGATTCGTCGTTTAACATTACTCTTACTGTACTTCGTAGATAGACTATGATCACTTGGGTAACGAGTCGAAATTAAGTCCTCTAAATTCTCTCTGCGCGCTTGAACAAACAGAGTCCTCGCGATGGAAGTGTTGCCAAAACGATTGATTACACTGTCGCTACGTCTACGTTTAATTGTATCAATTACTGTCAATCAGGTAGCAAACATCAGCCTTCGTTACGGGAGGTTTGTGCGTTCCCCGAAACCGGACTAGTCTCGAGCAATTTGCGTGAAGCTCTCGCGACTGTTCCCCGACTGGAATTTGGAAGGGCAGAGCGGGTGACTCTGCCGCGGAATGCATCGTGACTTTGTCTGATCGGTTTAGAACTAAAAGTCCCAGCGTATCGAGGGGATAACTGAAACATTAACGATTCCTATGCGTGGTCGGCTGAATCTGCTCCCCAATCGTAAAAAATGTCAAGTATTTGGTCCTGTAATGCCTAGTTCCTTACACGATCGTAGAATTATGCAAGACACGCTTCAACGTTACGTTAACAATCTGACGCTTCAACTTTTAGTATATGTTACTCGTACAGAGGCTCCTCTCGCTACTGAATAGGACGAACCGTAAAGTGCCCGTTCAAATAAACCTTAGCCAACTGAAACGTATCCTCGGTTAAGAAAACTAATTCCAAGTGCGGAAGAAAACTAGTTCCAATATTCTATGCGCACCGAGCACTGATCGATGCGCCTTCACAGCTACGACTATAACAATTTTGTTGAAAGAACTGAGAGCAAGAACTCGTCTAAGAAACGAAAGAGTACACTCTGCTTGCACGGGCAAGCAAGCGTTCGCTCGTTGCAGCACAATTCCTGCGTTGCCTCTCGTATAAAAGTCTGAATGCTTACCAAAACTCGTTGGAACGAAAGGTATTGCCTTAACGAACAATTAGGCGCATCGGATAATAGAGAAGATTCGCATCGTACGCGTCGGAGAAATAAATTACGCATCTCGACAACGGGTACTCTGTTAGTCTATAAATTCTGTAATTTCTACACTGTCCGGCAAATATTGTTGCACCGTATTCCTTGTACATGATATAAATTCTCTCTGCCACCCGACAATAATGCGTCTTTACCTCGCCCCGGTTACAGATTATCGTGTAAAAATTCATCGGATACTTGATAATTCCATGGACTGTTTTATGCGTACCGCGTGGAAATCTACAGTAATACTGCACCAGCGGCTGCTGACCACCGGTAGCATAAAACCAGGTAATAATAATTGGTACTCGTTAATTGACTTAGTTTATACACTTATAATGTTTTCGTTTAAGTAACTGCTTTACTCCGGTATCACAACTATGCGGTGTACACGCCCCTCGCGGTTCCCCCTTAATTTGCCCCTCGCTTCTTTACACGCCTCGTGCAACGGCGCTCGGTTCTGTTCGTCTCGTGCAAGCGGATAAATATTATAAATAAAGTATCGTGATTATTATAGCGTCACAACGACCATTATGACCATACATATTTCCATACGTGTCGTACATATACGATATATCTCTTCTCTAAGTAACCTCCCCGCATTCCGCGTGCGGGAATGCGGCATCTCTTTCGCGAATATAACACAAAGATTAACAAGGAACGGGAAAACAACGAAATCAATATGCGTACACGTGGAGTCTAATTGCTTTTCTACGCGCGCTGTGTGTGGGCTTCTAACGCAAATATAAATCCCCGGTTAAATTAAATCTATCACGATCGATAACGTGGCGGCGGCTTTACTGGTAATAGTGGTAATAGGAAGACATAATTTCAAAAGGAAAAATCTCATTGCGTGGCTTGATTGCTGTGCTCGAAGCCTGGCGTTCGCACGATTCTGAGCTGAGAATTAAAGAAACACGACAACCGAATGGAAGCGTCGCGAAAGATTACTCTGAACAGGACCCGTGCTCTACTCCCCCTTCTGCTTTTATACGCTTATCGAAACTACTTTTCTATACTTTCACTTCGCCGCCAGGAAACAGTGCGCCTGACCTACGTCGCTAATGGGGCCTAGGCGAGAACGCTCCCCGAGAATACCATTAGTTGTTGTTACTTACAGACTGATATATAGTGGGTCGACCGACGTTATTCGAATTCATATTCGCTCTCTGAATCGTTCGGTCCTCGTATCTGGTGCTACCTTGGCTCGCCATCGGCCGGTTCAGAGTGCTGCAATCATAGCTACATTCAACGTAGAGTCGAGCCACTAGACACTAAGCCTGGACTCTGCTCAACTCAAACTATCGAACGAATTTAGAAGTGGAGATGTAAATCATACGTCAAAGAATGAAACGCAGAGTCCAAAAATAAAGGTAAAGAGCTAAAATGAGCCGCTAATACCAGTGGAAACGAATAACTAAGTAATGAGGAGAACAAAGAAAATTATTGAACACGATTCGAAGACTCTTTACCTATTTGCATTGTTGGGTGAATTAGGCCCTGAGTTTCTAGCTGCCACCGTTTTCGTGACGAAGTCTTGCTCCTTCCATCCGTGCTTCTTGTACACGTCTCTCAACTCTTGATGCTGCCACATCGTGAACAAGACTTGCCCTAAAAGAATTACAAGACTTGAACAACAGCCTCTAGGCTCTGTAAGACTAAATGAAAGTCCTCGTTCCATTACTTGCCTGCAAATTTAAGAACGCGAGGTGTATACTTCTGGCGTTGCCTGGTAATGTTCATTAATCTATCGACACCGCCAGCATCCAGCAGTGACCGTGAGAACTCTGCGTTCTTTTTAATAACTTCGTTCAGGGTGGCCAGAACAGCGGCTATGGTGTCGTCGCTGGTCCCCTGGTCGTGCTGGTTATTCCCTGAGGGTAGCTTCTGAATGAGATCGCGCATAGCGTACTTTCCTATCAGCTCCTTATTGCGCTGGTCTATCGCGAGGTTCCTGAGCGCTGTGGCCACTGCACAGACCACACGATCCACCTGGATAAAAGAAAGAGAAACGCTGGACATTAATCTAACGCAGAAATGGGCAAAAATGAACTTTATTTAAATAACGCATCGAATAAAGGCTACTTTAACTTTAGATTATTCGACGAATAATCTTTTATTCAGTTAAAGGCCAACTCTGATCTAATGGTAGCCTCCAATTCTTCCAAGTTCCCTCTCGATCTTAATCCATGGAAATTCGACAAATAGGCATACCTCCATTCGCAGTAGCTCCACCAAGATTGGAAGGCCTTTCTCCTTCCTCACAGCTGCGCGAATCTCGATGCTAGGCTGCCAGTAGCAGGCTGCCAGATTCTGAAGGGCCCCAGCAGCCGCCTCCAGGGTCTCCGGGTTCGAGCAAGTCTGCAGAAGCTTGAGGTAGGACTGGACCACCTCCGGCTGCCACAGCAGCTCCATACCTCTGACAGGCTCCGTTCTTTGGCTGGTGGTGCGAGAGGCTGTCGTCTCCTTCTGCACCGGCTGGCCGTCTTTCTTCTTCTTGCTGCCACCGAAGCAACCCAAATTCTCACCTATGGCACAGCGATTCGAGGCTGGCATTATTCTAGAAGCTGGCCCAGCCCGTTTTGTTTAGTGGACATTGCGTGTGTCGCGTCACATAGCTTGGCAATCGACGCTCCCTAACGCGAGCGACCCGCTCAGCGAGTTTCGCTCCGAGTTTCAACGTCGGGAACGGGAAGTAAGTTGATACAAGTGAGTAGAAGCTAACGATAACGCGTGGCGTGCACTTGAAGGGGAACTAAAAGTATGCGTTTAAGTGAAGGAGCTTTGCAGACACGCTCTTTGTGATATTACTCGATGAACCTCTTTGCTACGGAGGCGTTGGATTTTTATAGGATTTGGATAGTGTTTCTTGGGTGTGAGGGGATTCTGGTGATGTTCATCTCTGAAATGCAATGCACAGCACACTGTAGATGCAATATTACGGTAACATAGGCCAATAGGGGCAGGCAGATGCAAAATGCAGTAGAAAAGATGCACTAGGTCAATGCTACTGGAGTTTAAGTAATATGATCAAGTGTAATGCCCTGTATCTGTGGACTCTTTGGAGGCACTAATGCCTTTTCTGTGCTTGAATAGTGTAACAGTAAGATGCAATTGCTTAATACTCTTTCAGGGATGCGTCGTAACATAAGTTTCCAATTCCCAGAGTTTGAGATTGCGATCAAAGCGAGTCAATGAAAGTAATATTGGAATAATGATTGCTACGACCACGACGCGACTTGTTTTCTTATGATAAAAAATAGGCGTACGTGTCTGTAAGTTCAAGTGAAGTATCGATTTCGATCAGAGTATTATCGGCGAGTTCTCGGTAGACGTTGATGAGTAATTTACCGAGTAATTGTCAAGAAGCGGAGCATGCACTGGCTAATCTGTCTGTTTCAAAGAAAATAAGCTAAATTAGCTTTGGAATTACAAGAATGTCTTACCTTGACATAAACTGTACGCTAAAAAGATTGAAACACACTTTAATCCATGCTGAACTAGAACGGATATAACGTCTTACTTTCTTTCTAGATTTTTACACATATCTCCTCTTCCTCGATAAAACATAATTTCAAAACACGAGACAGAATCACCGATCTACCCAAAACATCAAGTCAGGCCACATTGACAGATGAAACAAGTGGAAACAATAATGGAGACACCGAAGCCAATTAATATACCTCGTAAGGGAACAAGAATCAGTGTAGTGGTTTTCGTTATCGTGTGCGAATTACTAGATAATCATTGCTCTCCTACGTCGTATCGAAGCACTGTACGTGTCTCGTCATTACACACCGCAATCATACCAGAATCTTTCCACAGAACGTTCAAGTGGCCTCAGCGATAACTCCGCGCAGACGTAAGCATCGCAACGAATGTGAAGTGTACACAGGTGTGGCATCGTTTTCATTAATTCGACGGGGTGTACGGGGGCTGTCTACTGGTTCTAATTTCTACTTTACACAATTCACGCTGGGGATATGTACGTATCACTGAGGAATCGTCGGTACGCGACCGATTACAGTACCATTGCTGGGAAGCAGATGTCAATTACATATTTCAATCTCGGTTTGCCCAAGTATGAAGCTATTTCTAACGCTACGTGTCGAACCCACCCCTGGAAGCTCTGATCTGTATCGACCCAATCGGTTTATCGAGCAAACGACGCCTGGAAGAACAATAATTTAAGCGTCGATATTATCAAGTTCTTCACTGAAAACCCGAGCGACGATTCAAAGTTACACCCACCGGAGACAGCAATTCGAAAGATACCCTCAATGTTAATACGCGTTTCCTGTCTTATCTTATCGCTGCCTGGTGGGAAGGTAAACCGCTTATCATCAGCGCACACACAATTCGGCCGCATGCGTGTTCACCGCATGCCCGGTGATTGTGAGGGGAACCGGTGTGTTTACCACGGCAGAGGGAATGGTACGTACATACGCTCGTCTCATTCTCGGTATGCAGCATAGATGGAATCGTGTTTCGCCTCACCTTTGGCTGGCGCAGCCACCCTGTTCTGCACCGTCGACTGTATGGGATGCTTGTCGTAGTTGGGATCCTCGACCTCCTGACACCGATAGCTCAGATTTCTCAGGATGCACACGCAATTCTCCACGATCTTGTTGCCGATGTTGGACTTCTCGATGGCGGACCGTACGACGTAGAGCAGCGCGTCCACCAGGCCCTCGCATTCGCGCAATTTCTTCCTCGCGTACTCGCCGGCGCTGGATACGTTTCTCAGCACGCCGGAGGCGTTCCTGAACACGGTCGACCAGCATGTCTCGCCGCTGGAGGAGCTCGGGTCCCAGCCGCTGTGCGGGATGATTATGTTGTTCACCACCATCGTCACGCCGTCGTCGATGATGGACTTCTTCAGGTCCTAAAAGCAATGCTTCCAATTATGCCAACCAGCCAGGCCCGTCTCTCTTTGCAAGCGTACAGACGACAACAGGCGAGCAAGCGGATCTAGCCGCGTGGAGTAGAGAGATTACCCCGTCGACTCACCTCGCAGGAAGATAGATTCCACAGCACCCCGGTGACCAGCTCCTTCACGTCCGCGTCGGACGTCCTGCGCAGCAGATTGATCAGAGCGGGCACTCCGCCGGCGTTCTTGATGGCCCTCTTGTTCTCGTCGTTCTGCCTGCCGTAGGACAAGTTCCTCAGCGCGCCGCAGGCGTTCCTGTAGACGTCAGGATTATCGTGGTCGAGTAGCTGCACCAGCGGCGGTATGCCGCCCATGTTCCGCGTCTTCTGCTTGTTCGGATCGTCCATGTAGCAGAGATGCTGCAAATAGGCAGCGGCGTTCGCCTTGATGATGTTGTTCGGGTTGCTCAGGAAGCCGATCACCTCGGACAGGTTCGGGTCCCGCCATCTCATCGACTTCTGATCGTCGTCCAGCGGACTTGCCATGCCGGGCACCACCGGGTGCCGGGACTGCAGCCGCTGCAGGTGCACGTCGTCCTCGAACATCCCCGGCGGCACGCCGGAGGACAGGGGGACCGGATGGCCCTCGTCGTAGCCGGGCACATCGTTGGGAACCGCGACCGAACCTACCCCTACGCCAGGGCCGTACCCAACGGGTCCGTAAGGGGACGGAGACACGTAACCGTAGGCCACTTTGCTCTCATCTGCGGTCGCATTGGAAACGAGGCGGTTATAATCTGGGGGAGATTCGTAGCTAGCGTTAGATCGAAGCGTGAGGGCGTAAGGCGTGTGGTGTGATAGTTTTGGGGCACAGTGGTGAATAGATAATAAGAAAGACAGATGACAGATGATTTGCTTCGTCGCACAAGATCATAGAGAGTCTCGCTCCTAAGCTTATCGGCGCCCGGGTTAACTCCACTAGCTCACCCCTATACTCCTTCCATCCCGAGTATAGACGCGCGAAACGCATAATTCACTCGCATTATCCGTGGGCGTTTAGTGGAATATGGACTCGCCGAGGGTGAAGCGTGAACGGCGATAGTGGAGGGCGCGAAGCTCGGCGTGAGAAAACAGAGCGAAAGAAATAGAAAATGGAAAATAGAAGAGCAAAGAAAGAGAGAGAGAGAGAAAGAGAGAGAAAGAGAGAGATATTACATATATATTCGTGGGCATATAAAATAATCCATGTGACCCTACCATGAGGATGCTGAGAGGGTTCGCCGGAGTCATCCATATTCCAAGAGTTGCTGATTTGATCTAGAGGGAAACACAAAATAAAAACGGACGTCAGGCATGGAGATAATTAAAGTGAATTATGCCGTGCACGGGCCAGGCAAATAGCCGCTGCAACGTGATAGCTGAGCGCGCCTCGTTACGTAGCCTAGTCTGCCTCACCCCTCTGACATCGTTCAACCGAAAGAACTATTTGGAATGCCGTGTGCGGGTGGGACCTAAACGATTTTCACGGTCGAATTTACCAACGGTCCGCTTTGGCCGCACGTACCATATTGATCTCCAGGACCGCCAGGACTAGGGGTGATGCGGTAGTGATCCTGCAGGGCGGGATTCAGACCTGGATCGATGTCGTTGTAGCCACTTTCCACGTACGGGGCCGCTCCTTTACGCAGGTAGTCTTGAGAACAGAACGAGGACAGTGGCCGTTAGACACCCTGGCTCCGTTCGTCCACGTCGACGGACAGAGGCGACGGCTACTCACCGTGAGGAGGCGAGGCGCGACTGTGCTCCGAAGGACTATGAGGACTGTGGGGGGAATGCGAGCGCGGCATGTAGATCCCATGCGAGCTTGGGTACCCCGGCTGCGGTGGATAGCCCAGGTATGGCTCGTAGTGCTCGAAGCCGACCATGTAAGCGTCCGCTGGGTACCGTGGGTCCGCGTGCTGGTAGTCCTGGGACATCAGCGGCACCGACATGTAGCTCACCGCCCCCGGGTCCGGCTCCATGTGGGACACCTCGCGCACCACCTTCGACACGCTCGTCACCTAAGCGAAACAGTGGACGCGTTGCATGAAGAGAGGCTTCTTGAAGCGGGGAGACGGATGGGGCAAGGATTGATCTGTCTCTCTCACTTGTTGTGTACTCTGCTGCTTGTGCGTCCGCAGGAGCAACGGGTCCTCCTGGACAGACAGGTGGGACGAGTGCAACGAGTGGGTGTCCGCCTGACCGTTGCTTCCGTGGTAATCTGCATCACTCTGTCCGCTGGAAATGTGATAACGATTAAATAGCCACGTCGTGGGCTTGGGCGTGGAGCGACGATTGGATCGTGGGGTAGACAGATAGTAGCTTACGTGTATTGCGGCATGTCGGGACCTTTTTCCTGGAGAACGCGTCTGAAAGAACAGAGGTAAGACTTAGAGACGGGCTGCTCGATGGAGCTCCATAGGCACGAGCTACGATCGTTCGCGAGTTTCTCAACGACATCGCGTAAGACGACAGAACGGTCGAGCGGAGAGGAATAAAGAAGACCGGCTTGGGTGAATAATGCAGCCGACCGCTGCGTCGTCGCGACGTGCAGCGAAATGGCAAAACAAACAAACGAAATTAAGCGACTCGCCGAAGAAAATTCTACGGGCAGGGAGAACAAAGTGGAGCATCCAGAAATACTTCTAATTACGCTAAACTACTCGCCTCCTGTCTCCTCGTCTCGCACACACAGGCACACGCCACTTCAAACTGTTGAAAGCATGCTAAATGAACGGGAGCACAGGTTGATGGTTAGTGCGGCTGAAGTTATTCATTCTGAGTGTTACGTGTACGCTCTTTTACGCGATGATAATGATCGATGAATGATCTCGGACGCTGCGCGCCATCCGCTCGGGAGATCCTTTATAAATCTCAACACGGAGAGACTCTTTAAGAAAAGGGCCCTTATCGTCGGAGCCGAAGGTCTCTCGGTGGTGAGCGGAAGCGGTGGATCTCTCGAGGGATATCGGCAGCGAATCGACCTCGGCTACGATGAAGCGAAGAGGAGCTGATTAAGTGATGATCGTGGGTGACTGCGTTAATTGTACACTCGCCTTCAGAATGACTAACCTCGTCGATTAGCTCATGTTAGTCACCTCTGCGTGATCTCAGTGCGCGTTATGCTGTGCTCCTGCCTCTTCTCGATCCGACGATTCACCAGCCTGGCATCCAACAATATCGTTCTTATTATTAAATGTGGCCAAGACTACGCGTTCCTCGGCGCGACGTGAAGGGAGAAATGTTGTAACTGTCTTTTTCACGGGATAAGCGCCCCGTCGATCCCCGCGCCAGCCCGCCCAGAGTGGGAACCCGGCGCGGGGACGGATGGGGGCTGAAACGAGAGAAACGGGCGACAGGGAGTAGACAGAATTTCTTTCGGGGGGGTTTCGCCAATTGGTGCAGTTTCTGCTAAATAGACCAGTTCAAGAGAGAAAGCGGCAATTTTGCTTGGCACGGATCAGCGGACGCTCTTACGGACAGAATAGAAAGAACGGAGATATGGTTACGAGTCTCCCGATTGCTCGAGGAGAGAAAGACACTTACAGACAGGAGTCAACCAGCTGATTATTTGACATACCAGCTGATTCTAGGTCTCTTGCCGCTCAGCAGTCGATGGCGTCCCCTGCAATCACACAAAGAGAAAGAAGTTTAAAGAGTGTTGCCAAGAAAGGAGTAGAAGGTGAGCATCGACGGTGATTAACGTTGTTTAGTGTTGACTAGGGATGAGCTCTATGGATACCGGTGCGAAAGGAGCGTAGTTTCTATTTGCAGCGGAGGTTTGATTATAACACAGGTTCGCAAGATTACCCGATCGGTGTATATAAGCTATCAGGGGAACAGAGAGTTCAAGAATTAGTAGAGCTGCTCGCAACTTTGCTAACAAGTCCTGATCTAATAAGGATTTCCTAGGGAGGCCATCAGATTCGCTAACAGTGACTACAGCGTGGCTGGTGACTAGGGAGAAGACGATACCAGCTATCAGTTGCAATTGTACACGACTCTCATCCATGATTATTCGAAATCGGGCTTCTCCAACTATCTGATATCCCTTCCTCAACAGGGAAACTGTTCCAAAACAATAACTACCTACAGCCCGTGAAGAAGATACTTCATCCACAAACTTTAACCGTCCATCTCGGAGCCCCGCTTTCAACCAGAAACCTGAAACGCTCGAGTCGATTACTGCCAGCAGTTTTTCGACCAACTTTTTCGCAAATTTTCGCGCAGCTTAATCCGCCTCGAAACCTCGTGAAACGGTGGATCCATTCCGAGCGAGCCCCAGCGGCGGATCCACGGGTTTGATTAACGGTCTCGAGCTCCTCGGTGCACCCCCGCTCTCCAAGGCGTTAATTAATTTTATCACTTTCGCGTAACTCGCGGGACGCAGTTAGCGCGCGTGCCAGGTATAGAGGACGCGTAATCACGGCATTAAAATATAAAACGAGCAGAAGAGTTTAATTAATTTGTCGCCCCGACGCTCTTCTATCGCGCGTTTCGATTACCGCCCTCGCTGGCGCACGCACAAGCGCACACAGATACCTGTGTAGAAAGTTCGCTAACGAATTCATGTAACGCGACTACGGTCCCAGAGTTTTCCGGCGACAGCGGCCCCCTAAAAGGATTCGGGCTTGTCCCGTGGATTCTGCCCGACTAACGAAGTTCCGTTTCCACTTATCGCAGGGATTCTCCTTTTTCGCCGCGGCCTAATTGCCCTGTTTTCTGTTCGAACACTGTTTCCCAAGATCTCGGAGGCGGCAAGCAGCGCTTGGCAAACTATCGCGCTGAAACTTCGCAAACTGGTTGACACGGGTGAAATAATTATCGTTATCTGAACGGCGATTACATTTTCCGGGCAATTAGCGTGTTTCGTGAGAGTCGATCTTCTACGAGGCATAGATTAAGGGCCTATTCTCCTTTGCCAGAGGGCCTGTGTTCTCACTAATAACCATTTAACATACAAAAAAAACGTTAAAATCCGAATATTAATTCTTGAAAAAAAAATTATGAAAGTAGGGCTCCTTTTTCGACCGGGAAAGTAGAATGGACATTTAAGGGGTCATTCTACTTCGATCGGCCGAAAAATGAAACTATTTTTAAAATTTTTTTTTATCAATAAATACAACATATAATGAAATAAAACTTTTTGGAATTTATTACGCTACTCTTATATTATACAAAAAATTAAAAAGATTGTTTTTAATTTGTTTCATGTTTTTTATACCATCAATGTGACACCTACAAAAAGAGGTATGATCGTGGCGTAGCTCAATTAACAATTTTGTGTTGAGGAATAACAAAATGGCCGCGGTTTGAAAGAAGAAGTTCCCCACAAAAGTGTTTTCTCGAATATTCCCCGAGAGAAATCACGGTTATTTTTCGACAAGAATTGTTAATTGAACTACGGTCGATAGCGAAACTCATACAGATTAAGAATCTTTTAAGAATTTTTTTATTTCAGATAAGCCTGAGCCGGGAAATCACCTAAGCCACGAACACACCTCTTTTTTATAGGTGTCACATTGACGCTATAAAAAAAAAACATATGAAATAAATTAAAAACCATCTTTTTAATTTTTTTTGTATAATATAAGAGTAGCTTAATAAATTCCCAAAATATTTATTTCATTATATGTTGTATTTATTGAGAAAAAAATCTTTAAAAATAGTTTCATTTTTCGGCCGATCAAAGTAGAATGACCCCCTAAATTAAACTTGTTTCTTTCTCGTCGATTATTTATGATTGCAAGGTGAAAGCAAAATAGCTAATTCGCTAGCGGACTCAAAGTAGCTCGCAGATTCAACGCGGAATATCGAAGAACGACAAGAGGAACTTGCTGTCCAAGCGAGAACCGTCCACGCGTGCTCCTTTTTCGAGTAATAATTGCGTTAACGTCGATTAGGAACGCCGACTGGGTACCAGTGACATCGATTTCCGTCCTCGAGCCAGCTGAATCCAGGTCGAAGGCGCAATAAGAGAACCAGAACTTGAACAAACACCCTTCCTCTGCCCCATCCCTTTTCCCCATCTTCCTCAGTTTCCACGGAGTGGAGCTTTGCGCTCTGCTTAGTGTTTGCCATTGTCGCGATCTTTTTAACCGCCTGAGCGAATCCAGCCGCGTGCTGGCTGTTACAATCCTCTTTATCATCCCAATGAAGGATCGAGTAGATCTACACGACCCCTACTCGGACTAAAACTGCAACTACAGAGGTAGTAGAGGTCGAACCATCGAAGAATGATTTTTGAAAAGCACGAATCTGCATAAGCTTCCAGAGCGATGCAGTAGGAATTGTTGTTAGGCTCTCGGGGCGAGATACTGAATGGGGCCCGATCGATGGTTCTTCGAGCGCCACGCGAAATCTCAGCCCCCGAGTAATTAAGACCCGAAGAAACTAATTGCCGTGCAACTAACGAAGCGCGCGATTCGCCTCGTTGTAATCGCGACATTGGAGACCGCGAAGCGTCCATTTGCCCGAAATTGCGCTCCACTAACGAGCCCTTTTCTGTCCCGCTTTCCTTTCTTGCGCCCCGCGATACGTCGCTGAAAGCAGAACACGTGGCCACGTGGCTTAATTCACCCGCAGGCAATGCTGTTTTGGCCAACGTATTGCAGATCCTCGTCGCTGGGGATAACGCTGTAATTAACCCCTTCCGCCCTCTCTCCTACCGCCTCATGCTTTTCCTGCCCGCTTTTTGCAAAGGAAACATTGCTCCCTGGTAGATTAGCGACACGACTTTTTGCCCGCTTATTTCTCTGATGCCTCGCGTTAATTCAGCCGGGCTGTAATCACGCGGGAGGCAATGCAATCACAATGAAGATGATAAAATAGTAAGCCCCGCGCAAGGCCTGATCGATGCGTTCCCCACGAGGAGCCGCGGTATGTTAAATTTAAGCGTATTTACCGCGTCGCTAAGTCGACGAAAGTCCTCCACCCAGTGGTCTTACTTTAATGCACGTCGAACACAGCCCGCTACGGGCATACGTGACCCATAAAAATTCGAGGAAGCAGAGGGAGACACGTACGCCGCGGGGGAATAAAAATTCGACGAGATCGCATTATCGACAATGAGATTTCCGCGCGATCGGAGCGAGAGGGAAGGAAAGGGCGGAGACGAGGGAGGTGGAGGCGGTGCGTTCCAGGGCACGCGTTCAACATACCTGCTTTGAATGCATAATTTTCCAGAGAGCGCAGCGGGGGGATGGGCGAGCGGGGGGGAGGGGGGGGGGGAGGAGGAGGACGAGCACAATGCGCCGCGTGCGTCGATTTATGCGAGTTTTCGTGCTCGTCTATAAAAGACATTCCTGCACCGTAACTGCAAGCCAGCGCGATCCTAAAAAAATCACTTCAACCCGGCGCAAACTATAAAAGTCACTGTGCTGCGCCCCTCAAGTGTCCTCCCTCGAAACGAACCACCAGCTCCCGTTTTCGAAACGCTGAATAGAGACGGTGACATTTTCCCCGGGGGATTTTCCATCGAGCACTCGACGCGCGAAAATTTTCAAACTTGTCAGCCCATCAGACGGTGGCTGGAAAGTTTCGGCGACAGAATTCGCGGAAGCCAAACACGGTAGCTGGAATAGCGAAAACGCCCGGCGCGTTGAGCGGTGGGGGGTGGGGGTGGGGGGGGGGGGGGGGGGGGGCATTTCGGAAAATTCTGGGTAGAGGGAACAGAAGCTAAAGTTCGCTACCGGAATCATAACTGTGACCGAACTCGGCGAGCAGAGGGCCTTCGTCGACGTTCCCAGAACTCGCCAGACTGCCAGCTTAAGTGGCGAAATCCCTATCGCGAAAGAGGGCCGGGTTTGCGCGAACTTCTTCGACCAAAGGAAACAACTGGTATCGCGAAGTCGTGATTCGACATTGTCCAAAAGTTCCGCGAGGATCTTTCTACCAGATTGTTAAGAACCACTGTGCGGGAAACTGTGCGAGAGTTTGCCCGCGGTGTCTGTTGCCGGAAATTCGGGAGACTTCGGGGGATCTGGGAAATTCGGCGAGCTTGCAAGTAACGCGGCTGGATTAATAAACAATCGCTGTTAATTTAAAATTCAGCTTCCGGGAAGTAGCTGGAGCGAGCTCGCGACCCTTTCGACCCGTTCTACTGTAGAAGCAGCCGAAAATGTAGGGCAGCACCGCCCGAAGCCCTGTCCCGTAGCTGTCTGGCATATTAGATTTTTTAGACGTCAGAACGAATTCGTGAGCGGGATCCCCCTTTTCGGGGCGGATGCCCCCTTGGGCCATGGCTCCCCGCTGGCATACAATCGCCATGCAGATTTTTCTTCCCAAGCCTCGCCGAGATTTCGCCATTTTAATCGTTCCGAATCGCCCCTAGGGTGGCGTGAGTCGCCGATACGTAGGGGGAAATACCGCGAATCACTGAACTCTCCGAATCTTTTGGAATCGATCTCTAGATCCCTCTGAAGAGTGGTACAAAGGGGACAGGTAGGTATTCCGATCTCGGCGTTGGCAAGGATTGAAAGGAGGATTCAACTTCCTCCACTTTGCGTCGTCGACGACTCGCCCGAAATTTCGCACGGGAGAGGAAACGGCTGGGGAAAGCCTCCCTAGATGCTCCCGAGAATTAATGCCAAGGTTTGCCTCGCTTTTACCGTCGCAGCCGACTCGAATTCTCTCGCAAGAGTCGTTACCCTCTCGCTGCTCCAAATCACAGGGCACACGCGTGACCAGATTTCCGCGCGGCCGGTGCAACGACTGCATTTACGCAAGTGCATAAATTACCTACGCGCCGCGCCGGTGCGAATGGCCGACGCGTGAGAACCGCGTGCACCGGCTACGCTGTATTGTTTATCTTTCCATCTCCCATCTGCCGAGCGCACCGCCGCTGCCGCCATCAGCGATCAAACTCCGCGGATATTTTCCCGCGAATAATTAATCGGGCCCGGTTGCTGGTCGATGCAAAATCAGCAACGCGGTTCCCAATTGGCCTCGCACCGCTGGCGCCGTCAAACTTCGCGCTGACTGGTTCGGAACACTGTGCTGCGGGGCAACAGTGGGTTCGCGATAGCTATCGACCTTTCGAAACTTCGAAACTTGGACTTTTCGCCCGCGATGCTTTGTCCCGGGGGGGGGGGGGGGGGGGAGGTTATCAAAATTCTCAAAGTGTATTTCGATGGTAGCAGAGGCTAAAGATGCGAATCCACGATGAGATAAAAATTTCGTGTCTAACATGTGACTTTAATCTGATGAGACAAATATTGAATTATTTTAATCTTGATTAATTATTTTGTCATTAATTTCATAAAAGTACTTAATGACTCTCATGAGACAAGTTTCGTGATATATTTTTTCATTACTTTACATTTAGTTGTTGCTGAAATTTTTGCCTCGCGATAGAAAAGTCTCATGTAAAAGGGGGGATTCTCGTGTAACAGCCCCTGAAATTTATGATTTTTTTTTTAAATACTATTGTTAATATTTTATAATAGAATTTTTTATGTCGATTTTTCTTATTATTTATTAGTTATTGTAGAATCATGTTAACTTCTTCTACGATGTTGGTGTCAGGTGTAGCACCTGTCAGAGTCATCTGATTGCAGAAAGAAGAAAATTTTCTTAAAGTTAAATAATTTACGCTGGGACTGGACCTAAAATTTTAATATCAGTTTTTATTTATAATACTGTTTTGCGTCCATATGAAGAATAATATGAAAAAAAATTCTAAGAAAAAAACTTACTTTATCTTTCAAACGCTATAACTCTTTCAATTTCTCATTTTTTTTATTCAAAGTGGACCAATTCCAGCGTAAACTATCTAACTTTAAACAACTTCTATTTTTTTGCAATCAGATGACTGTGCTAGGTACTACATATCCTGCCAACAGGAGTTACATCCCCAAGGCAAGACTCCCCAATAATTAATAAATAATAAGAAAGATCGACATAAAAAAAATATTTTCTGCAAGTTTAAAGATGCCTCATTGTATCCCAAAGGAGTTTAATCCAATATGACCAACAGCTTTTTAAAAAAAAATCCTTAAATATCAGTTACTTTTGGAACTGTTAGACGAGAATCCTCCCTTTAGCGATTCATGAGACTCGAAACCGAACGATGACAAAATTCATCAAATGACTGTTCCAAGTGACTCTAGCTACGAGCAGATGAAAGATCTAAAACTGAGAGCACAGTAATTCAATATCTTTAAAAAAAAAAAAAAAAACCAGCGAAGAAGCCAAGTTTCGAAAGCTCGGAAGCCAAGGAAAGAGGATTTAAGACGCGTTATCCCACAGAAATAAGTTTAGTCTGGCGTGCTCTTCAGCCTAAAGTGGCCGCAGTCTTAATTAGTTTCAAGAGGGTCTGCTTAGCGTTATGGGAACGCGCGCGTGTGAAAATTAATTTAAAATGCCGCGCACACCACGCCGCCGCCAGTGGCTACACCGAACCAGGCGCAAAACTGGAGCACAGACGTAGCCGCGATCTTTTCCAAAGATCCTACGCGAACCGGACCATCGTTCCGTCGATCGTTGACCCGCGCAACTCGGAGCGATCCACCGATCACGTGGCCGGAGGCGTGCCCACGTGGGGCTCGCGAAAATTTAACGATCAATTTTCCTCGTCCGCGCGCCGGGACATCGAATGTGTCTTTGTCCCGCGGGGCGTGATATTAAATCCTCTTTACCCAGGATTTCGTTTTAATTGGCTCGTCTCTCCCGCCGCCCGCCGTGTTCGCGGCACACGTGACAAAGGAGCCGTAATTAGCGGATCTACCCGCCGCCTACCGCGGCACAGTTTTAGGTGTCTACCTTTTTTTAGGAAGTCGTTCATTCCCGGTTATCGCCCGGCGCCATCTGCGGCGAAACCGAGAGTAGAACGCCGGCGTACAGCCGCGCGTATACATATTCATTAAAGAAGTTTAGCCCGCGCCGGAGGATTTCTAAACGTCCGTAATACAGTTCGCCCGGTGCTCGGCGACGATGGAGCCGGCATTAAACAGGCTCCCGACTTCCTGAGACGAGGCTGCCTCGCTCGAGGAAACGATTCCCGAGCCGCCACAGGTGCTCCGCAGTAGAGAATCGTTAAGTGGTTTCTGCGGAGTCCGGGCGCGGATATCTTCGTCTGGCTTCGGCTACGAGCACCACGGATCAAGTATGGCTCTGTCTGCTGGGTGTCTACTACAGCTTGGAGTAATCGTGTGAATGAAGCTTTGGGGATCTTATCCCAAGTCCAGTGACGTTTATAACGGCCCTTTATCTTTAAAGTCCTGCCGTATATTTTTTAATTAAGCGATACCAGGTGCAGCGACAGGCAATTATCACGGACGTCACGTACCGGGGCGCCATCGATAGCCGAGACGCCACGCAGGCTCGTTCCACCGTGAAAGCTCCCATTAGAAGGTAATTAATTCGCGAGGAGGAAAAGTGGGCCGGCGCGGAAGGTTTGAAAAGAGTATGGGAGCGCTAGGCATCGATCAAATCGGCCACGAAAGCCCAAGTGGCGCTCAAAGACGGACAGAGAACGATGGCAGCGATTATGCCCGCGATATCGGGGCGAAATTATTTGCCAAAGGTAATCCTTCCCTGGCCATTCGTCACGCGCACCTCGCACCAACTTCTCACAACTTTTCCACGGGCTCATTCGTCTCCGCTCCCTGCTTTCCCGCGAAATTCTCCCGGCCAGGCCGCGCTTCAACGGCGCTTTAAGGATTCGTTCTGGATAACAGGCTTCGCGCAGCAGCCTCCAGTTATCGACTTTCTCGGCTATTTGTTACGGGCTACAGACGTTCCGTATCTTGGCTCCCGCTGAGGATCACTGCTCCTCAACTGGCTTATTAATCGCGTATCACCATGGCGAGGACGAATGAAGAATGAGAATCGAATAAAAAATATAGAAGGCTCCTTTCAATAAGAAGACCCGCTTTCAATAAGCTTCCCTTCGAGTTCGATTTTCTCCAAAGCGAAGTCTCGTGGCGAGGCAGCTTCGTGTGGCGTTTTTCGCGCACCTGTTTCCGCGGAAAACCTGGCCCCGCGCGCAAAGCTGCCTATCCAGAATTATTAGATAAGAAACCGGGGGGGAGGGGGGGGGGGGGGCGAGATGGGAACAATCGGCGATGACTGGGCTCAAGGAACGGCCACTTTTTCCCGGCGGCAGGAAAAACGATCGGGGGGAACGGTTTGCAGCTCCCTCGAGGCGAGATTGAGCCGCGTAGTAGGCGATACCATCAATCAATCCCGCGTCCCGCAAACTATTCCTGGATCGATGGAGCTTCGGCAGTTGGACGTATTCCTCGATACCACGGGCGATCGCGGGGCGACGGTGATTGGTGGGCCAAAGATAGGCGACGCTCGCCATCCGGCGTTCACGATTTCGTGGCGTTTTAATAGGCACGCGAATCAATCGACGGGGCTCGCTAACTTCCACTCGATAAAGAGGCGCATTCGAACGGGGACACGTTTGTAAAGCGAACAATGCGATCGAATCGGTGCCGTGACTAGGCGACCCGAAGGTCGGCAGGCTCGATACGAGGCCAGGCCCATTCACCGTGGCGGGGTTTTAGCTAAATTTCATTTAATTGGATTCCAAGGGATCACCTTCGGGGTAATCCCCTTCTTCTTCCTCCCCCCCCCCCCCGCCCCTCCCTCCGCCCATTCGCGCGCAACAAGGCGAGGCACTGGCGCATTCGACCCGCGATCTACGAAAACCTGAGCGTTTCGAGAGGAATGGTAGGATTTTGCGAAATTGGAAGTTCGTGTGCGGCGGAGCGCTGGAGTCGCGCTTCGCGTGGAAATGATGTATCGAAGGCGTAGGTGGCCTCTGTTATCGAGATAGGGTTCTCGGCTCCCTCTCGAGCAACGCGTCTCGTCACTGATCTCTTCAAATAGATCAGACCCTTGACACCGAATGTCCGGGGTACTCCGCTGGGTAACTCTGCCGATGAATCCATTAGCAGACCCTTTACCAGCCCATTACCAAACCATTTTCTCTTCGACCTATCGCTCCCTATTGTCCCCTTTGTCGACGTTACATTGTTTCGGTCCGTGTCTCCGCAGAGAGAAAGAATCGACTACGTGGCTTCCCTGGCCGGTGGATCTTTCGCTGTGTCCCGAGCAAATGTAATGGCTACGTAGCCCCCCTTTTCACGTCACGACGGTCTGGTTCTTTGTTCGAGAGGCTAGAGACCGGCTGGCCACGGGCTTAAGATATCTATCTGTCAAACGCAACGATGGAACGGAGCACAGAGGCGAGGGTATGTAGCTGCCAGATCAATGATGCGATCGGAATAATCTTCTGTCGCACCTGACTAGAAGGTACAAGGCGAAGAATTACAAGCAGGTAAGAACGCAGGAGTTTCAACGTCTCCCACCAAATTTCCAGGCCCAATCCCCGACAATTTCCTCCAGCCGAAAGTGTATATTCATTTCCATCGAACGTTTTCTCGTGCCGCCGGAAAGAACGGAAATATTCCAAGTTCCAACGTTAGGGGCCACAGTCGAATGACTCACCCTTCGCCTCTCTCCCTTCCTCTCTTCACATCATCCCTTGTTCTCTCTCTTCCGCCCTCTCTCTCTCTCTCTCTCACTCTCCGGCGTCGCATTTTCGGTCGATGCAGAGAACAGCGCGACGAGGGACGTACGCGGAAATTGCTCGCGTCTCCGGAGACCGGCGTAAATTGTAATTAAAAAAAAAAGAGGGGGAACGGTGGGGTATGGAAAAGGACTCGTTGGAACTGGGGGATTATTTCTCTCCACCCCGCTGGGGAAAAATTGCTCGGATTTGTCCTGGAGGTATTATTCCCGGGCGAACTTTCTGTTGTCCCGTTGTCGCGTGTTCAGGACCGTGTCCTCCTCCTCCTCCTCCTCCTCCTCCTCCTCTCTGTTCCTCTGTGGGACGCGGCTATTCGTGCCCCGCGGAGAACCGGTAGCGTGACTTAATTTTTGTCTCCTCGTTCTCCCTGCTCTTCCTGTCTGCTTGTCCCTCCATCTCCGGTTCGTGACGCCGCTCGAGGCCTCGAGGCCCACTTTATTGGCTCGTCAGGGCGAGCGACAGGTAGCTACGAACCTCGACCGCACCTTCGATTGTGCACGGCAACGATTTGCGTCAACGCTCAACTCGGCCGAACGCTTCAAATCGCAACCTTTCCTATACGCGACTGGGCGCAACGTCGAGAACTTCGAACTCGATTTTCTCGAAAATGAAGCGCGATACCAAAAAATTTTACTCCTTTTCCTCCACTTATTTACTTGTTATAAGTCGAAAAGAGAGAGTAACATTTTTTCATATCGCGCTTCATTTTCGAGAAAATCGACTTTGAATTTCTTCACGCCTCGTCCAGACGCCTACTGGAAAGCATACCTTGATTCCGCAGCCTCCTATCGAGTTAGCCTCCTGCGAATATCACGCAGCGATACTTAGCCCGTTTGGTCAAGGCTTCGCGATCAATGAGCCGTCTTCCCCAGTTAATAGGTTAAAGAGTAGGATACGCGGTCGCTTCCAGAGAATCCCAATTACCCACTACGCCTCGCAGCGAGGAATGAACTACTTGCCACCGAGTCCGACAAAGAAATATCTCAGAGCTGTATCAGCAAGAAGATGAGACTTGTTTGCAATCGAACGTGGGAATGATCCTACCCATCGCAATTCTGACCGACGCGCTCCGATTCCCAATCGACAATTTCACTTTCGCCGCTCCGAATCCCACAGGAACGTTAAACCCCATGGCCGATCGACCTCCTGGTTTTCACTCGCGAATCACAACTGTGAGCCCCGGCGCGGAAAATCGCCAGGAGATCCGCCGGGAATGACGAATCGAATTTTCCGTCGCGCGTCGACGGAAGGGAAGTTAATGCTCTATTTTACGACGAAACCGGGAAAGAGACACCGCTGGGGAGGATTCTATGTATCGAGGGCCGAGGGAAAGAGAGCAGAGAGGGGTAGGGAGGTGGGTGGGGGGGGTAGGGGGGGCGATATATCACAAGAGAATGAGAACTCACCGCAACCTCATTCTCCTTTCCGGCTGACGCGTTGAAAAGCTGTCCCTCCCCCCTCCGGCGACCACCGCCGGCCCCACTCCTTGCAGCGGCGCCCCTCACGTCTGCTCTCGATGGCTCGGTCGTGCGAACGCATCCGCGGCCGACGCGTGTTTGAATGAATGAACGCGTGGGGCGCTCGAGTGGGGAGAGGGAGTAGGGACACGCATACGCGCGCATGTCAAACGACGTACGATAGTACGAGGCTTACAATTCTCTCTCTCTACTATCGCTGCCCTCCTCGCCACCTTCGCCACCTCCACCACCTCCACCACCTCCTCCTCCTCCTCGGCGGACATTTCTGTGCGGACGCGGCGTTCTCCGCCAACCGATCACGCGATACCCTGCTTCCTTTCTTTCTTTCATTTTTTTTTTTTTTTTTTTTTTGAATCCTTTTTCTTTTATAGTAGCGTTTTTATCGTTTGTTTCTTATTACGGATTCCCTTTGGCCCCGCCGCAGCGTTCATCTTTGTCTTTAATGGCGTTAATGTGGTTTTTGGGCCGGCGTTTCGGAGGGTTCGTGACAGGCGGAAGTTTTGCTTCTTTCGCAGTGTCTCGCTGGACTAGAGCAGATCGGGGATAAGTTCATTCGCATTTTGTCTGTTTCGAGGATTAAATAAGCAGGCGAAGCGCGGGTCTCCCGAGACCTGGGCACCGCCAGCGGTGAGTTAAGAAGTTTTTGGAAAGTTAGGAGTCGTGGTGGTGGCAGTGGCGCGCACAAAGGGGAAGGCAACCCTCAAAGAAAGAGGAGAAAGGAGATTAATGTAACCGTAAAGTAATTCAAGAGGTTTCTAAGATAAAAAATATATAAAAATTTTTTTATGTTAAACGATTTTATCAAATATGCACTAAAAACTAACAAATAATTATTTTCTTATACTGCAATTTCGATGGTGTTTCGTCACTTTAAATTAAATCGTGGAGCAAGATTTTTTATAATAGAATATGAATCAATTTAATACAGCATCAAGCGTCGAAATGAATTTGTTGTGAGATACCCTGCTCCACGATTTTATTTAAAGTGAAAAAACACCGTCGAAATTGCAGTACAGGAAAAGAATTATTTTTTAGTATTTAGTGCATTTTTAATAAAATCGTTTAACATAAATTTTTTTTTTAAATCTTTTATTTTCTAGTTTTTAGTGTTTATGGATTTACATTGCGCAGCTCAGACTTCTTTAGAAATATCTTTTATTTAATTTCAAATCTCTATGCGACTAGCGACCCGAACGCAGCGGCTTTTTGTCGTTTTCGTAAAGGACGCGAGTGGCTGATTTCAAATCGTTTGGATTTGTAGTTATATTTATTGCTGACTGGGTAATTTCTTCACCCGCTCGGGGTTAATTTTTTTTTTTAAATATTGTATTGTCATCCAAACAACGCACGCCTGCAAAGTTTCAAGACAATTTGATAGTTGGAAGTGGGTTAAATTTGAGTTGCCAGATTTGAACCATACCTACATACAAACAAACGTACAAACAAACAGACGATCGAAGCTAAATAAAATCGTTTAAAAAGAAACCTGGATTTTATTCTTTAAATAAGTTTTTATAATCACCTAATGAATGTTATTGAATTTGCATTAAAAATAGTTTTATACGTTCAACTCGGCCCCCCAGATTAAATCCTGAGTGCGCCTTTGGGTGGTAGGATGTAGAATAGCAGTGGTTGTAAATTCTCCAATAAAATGCTCGATTCTCGTTGCCCCTCTTAATTGTAAATCGCATTGTAATGCATCCTGTGCGGAAATTTTATTACGAAATCGACGATGCTTGAAAATTGTTGGCCCAGAGTTTTAATGATACTTCATTATTCGATCTGCATAAGGGATGGAAACAAATACACAGGCAGGAGGGAAAAAAATAACAACAGGGCACGAGAAAAGGGAGAATAGAGTTGCGCTCGGAAAATCAGTGCGTATCTTCATTCTATTTTTTTTTTACACTTTTTTTTATCGAAATTCCCGCTGATCCTATTGGAAACGAATGTGTCTAAAGCGCGGCGTCCTACCGACGCACGGTGTGCCAGTGAAATATTTATTGCGCGTCCGCGTTGCATGTATTTTAATATTTTCCCGTTCCTCCCTTTGGCGCCCCGCGGAAAAATCATGACGCCCCAGTGCGATAATGAAATAAAATCTCGCGTCCGGTAAATTGAGCGGAAAGCTTCTCGCGAATATTAGCAATTCACCGTGGGAAAATAAATTTCGAATTCGTTAAAGTCGTTCCTCAGAGATGCGAAATAATCGAGCGTCTGCTTCAGTGAAATTCGTAAATCCTTAGATCCTTAGACCGTTGAATTCGATACCATTTACCGTCAGAGCAAAGAGAAAATTTGGAAAACAAATTCGCTGAGGTTCGCTGTAAAAAATACGCAATACCTAACGACAGAGTGAGTCAGAACGTGCTTACGATTCGTAACGCGATTTTCGTTCAATGGCGATTGCAACGGAATGCAAGCGTTGCATAATTACGGCCGGCAATGCGAAAGAAGTTGTCTCGATATACCTGCGGTGAAAGTATCGCGTTAAGATGACTCGAAAAGTGTTAATCACGCGGCGCTGGATCGTTTCGCAATGAATCCATTCTTGAGCAACGTTCTTTGCGTTTCGTATCGCAGCACCGCGAAACGAATCGGAATGATTGCAATTAAAAAATTGTTGCCGCGATACCTTTTGCCCCTAAGTGTTCGTTACGGTCTTGAAAGGGGGGGGGGGGGGGAGCGATTGTACCGCTGAATCATATTTTCTGCACTCTGTGCGATGCCTGAGATGCGCCCCAATAGATGATATTGGCAAGGAAATGTTCTATTAAGGGGAGAAGAGGTTAAAATCGAGAAAGAAGACTTTTAACAGGGTCTCGGTTAAAATCAGTATGCGGTGGAATTTCATGGACCAACAGTGTAACTTCGCCGGATTCCAGCAGCACGATTCGTTAACCAGGCGCGCGCAACGCTGCGAATTTATCGGCGCGCTAATTCACCATTAGCCCCATGGCACTCGTGTGTGATAAATCAGGCTCAATTAATTCGCGGGAATACGATGCAGAAGGATGATGAACCCGAGCATTCTTAATGCTTACACAATTACGTCTTTCTGTGAATACTTCGTAATTCTCGAAGCCAAGTAAAGACGACTAATTGTAGAATTTAATTCAAAATAGAAGTTCTACAGTTTCCTCGAAGTTTCCCCTAAGTAATCTGCTTTAAAATCTCTCGAATACCCAGATACTGGAAAACGAAGCACGGTTCGACGGACAGGTTAAAAAGAGAAGATGGCGTCGAGAAAATGGCAAGAGAAACTGAAAAAAATAAAGTGAACGAATTACCTTTCGGGTTCGTTCGATTTATTAGCCGAGACGTCCAATAAGAAAAAGGGAAGACGAGTCGAGAGAGATTGCGAGAGAAATGATCGTGAGGCATCTGGTATCTGAGATCGAACGGAGCCTCGATTACAGCTCGCGGCTCGATCGATAGAATATGAAAGCTCGCTCGGAAGTCACCAACACGTTTTCGAAATAGATCATCTACTGATCAGTGATTAAACGATCCCCTAGAAGCGACAGTATTTTTACCCCGACTCCGTCACGAAATATTCCAGCAGTGTGGGTGTTCTAAACGCTCCATACGTAATTATACACAGTGGCGGATTTAACGGGTCCCTATCTTAAAAAAAAATTATGATTTTATTCAAACACTATATTTTTTTCTGTACTCGGGGAAACCGGGGCAGATTATAACAAAAAAGTTTTCACAGTTTTCTCTCGAAAGTGTTTTCCTCAGTCAGGAAATAATTTGCGTGATTTACTACTTACATATGTGGTGAACTGATTGCGTGAAAGTACGTGACAAAATCTTGGACACTTAGACATCTACCTTCATCTTAAACAAATCTGAACCTTTTTTACAATGTGCCCCAGGCTGGGGTAAATTGTAACACATCTGTTTTACTTAATTAAATACGAATATGAACACAAATAAACATTTCTAAAAAATATAAATAAAAACACAGATCAGTATTAAACATTTGATACATGAGTTAAACAATCATTGCTTGTTCATCTGATTCTATCAAAATCTTCTTCTTCGCTTTCTTTACTATTGCCTTTATACTTTTTTTCCTACTTTTTGGATTTTCGATTGTTCTGTTATTCGTCTAGAGCATCTTATTCCGGTGTGTCAGCAAATAGCTTGCTTTATCACCATTTAGAGAGGAGTAGGTAAGTAATAACATGTTACAATTTACCCTGAGCTTAAATTTTTGCGTTTTATCTCAGCAAACGAGAAACTAAACATCAAATTACTAAAATGCATACACATTATAATAAACCTATATGTAGGGGAGAGATGGGATGAAAGGGACACGTATTGAAAGGAACATTGCAATTATCTGAAAGATAAAGGATCTTCCCACGACGAAAATATTTTCATTTTGTAGCAACCCTAATGCATGCCCAAACACGCCTAACTGCAGGTCGCTGCCATGTCAAAGATGGCGGTGATACGCGGTTGAATTTTTTCGTGCTTCAATGTAAAATTTTTTATGATTTCTCGAAACGTTTTGCCAGGTGCTGTTACCAATGACTGATTTCTTTATTATTACATCTGGACTGATATTTATTCAGGAACAATAAGATATATGTTAGATAATCTTTTGTTCAATATTGTAACTGTAGAGATTAGGTTTTCAATTGTGTTGCCATATTTATGAATGGGACACAAGACAAATTTATGAAAGGGACACCCCTTTCCAAAGTGTTCCCTTCAAAATCTTATTACGATGAACCGAACATTGTTAATAAAAGAATATTTAGCACACATCAAGATGCTTTTGTTTAATTTTCGTGCCAATTAAGATCTTTTAATTAACACAGTTTGGATTAATCTGAGGAATATGTGTTTGTTATTAATGAAAGTATTATCTATTGTTTTCTAATGTGAGTATTATTCTTTGTTACTTAAGTATGTAAGCTTACTGTACAGTTTGTTACAAATATTTTTGCAATGCCGTGGTATTTATGTAATTTGAGAAAAACGTCGACTTGTAGACTTGTCGACATCAATACTGCGATTTCGGTATCAGCAGAAATAATAGTTAAAGGAAAAATATTAATATTACCTTGTTTTATTACACTGTCCCATTCATAAACACCCATGTCCGTTTCAACACAGCCAATTTATGAAAGGGACAAAACACACTCTTTTATAAAACGCAAAATAAGACATATAAATATAGAGAGAAGCTTAATATGACCATGTACTGTTACAGTCAGATAACTGGCCTTTCTAATGGTACCAATTAGGACTCGAATGGTTATTTAGTTTTTTTTACTACGTGGTCCTAAACAAAAATGCGTCCTTTATTTCCGACGAGACGAATCGAGGGTGAAAAGCGATTCGCAGGGCGCGGAAACGCGTTAAACGGTCCCGCGCGGCTGCGGAACGCGAACGAACGGAACTCGGCCATTTTTTAGGCCTCTCTGAAAGTAGTTCAACCAGTAGCTCGGTGGCGGGTGGGCCGCGTCGCGGTAAATCCGAAGCGTCTAATTAGCGTCGCGCGTTACGCTGCCTCGAGACGCCTAATTTAAGTTTCCCAGCAGCTGGCCTCCTCCACCTCCTCCGCGCTCGCACGTCTTTCCATGTGTCAGGAACACACGCGCGAGTTATCGCGATACGCCTGGGCCTCAGACGGTTCCGATGCCGCGCCACGGATCAAAGCCGGCGATGAAACGCGCTCGGGGCCCTCGCGGCCGAAATGCTAATCCCTGCGGCCGCGTTTACCACCGGTTTTTTTTCGGCGAGCGTCTCGCAATGCCGTGGCAACGCGGGAGACGTTTTTCTCCCGGCCGTTTAGGGTGGCCGGGGCGTTTGGGGAACGCGTGCTGCTGTGCGTCGGAGGGGTCGGGTCGGGTCGGTGGTTGCAAGTGCATTCGTGTGTTTATGGGAGGGTGGGAAAGTTCTTAGGGGCGGCCAGGCACTGGTGAGTGCCGGTTTTTGATGGAGAGACCGAGTATTGAGCGAGTCGAAGGCGAGTTTAGTTTCTAGAGACGGAGCAGCGATAGACGGTGTTCCAGCTCGAGCATACTTCTCTGCCTCTGCTTCGGACGTGGACGGGTATATAAACTCGTCAAAGTTTAATAATTACAGAATATGCTGAGCATCCATGACTCAACTACAGCGTAACGATATAGGTGTCTACTGGACGCGGACGATTCCTGTTCCGAGAGACCATCTGAAATGCTAATCAGTAGCGAAACATAAAATTTTGTTTACGCTCCTCAGCTTGGTCCTCGGTCCCTCCCGGTTCCAGCCAACTTGGAGACACCGATAAGCAACGCCATAAACGCCTGGTATGTATAAAACGAGAGTTTTATACGAGGCGAACTGGCGCGTCGAGATTTAAAACAATAACGAGCCTCATTGTCCCCGGTGGACGGAAGAAGATAATCGCGTCCCATTCTCTCGCACTCTCTCTCTTTCTCTCCCTCTCTGTCTGTCTGTTGTAGAGAGAGAGAGAGAGAGAGAGAGAGAGAGAGAGAGAGCCGTTAAAGAATTTATGGAATTCGTTTCCTGCTCCCCTCCCTGTGGCCCTGGGGACCACTTTTATTCACCTGAATGGCCCCAACAGCCGGTCGAGCTCTGCTCCGCGTCTTTCTTTTCGTAAATTATACACTCCGTCATTACTAGCGGGCAAACACCAAGAGACGCGCGTACGAGCTCCTTCGCGACGCACCCTCGATCGAGATTTAATCGGCAGACGATTAATCGTTCTCCTCGTTGCAAGGGACCACCACAATGGAACTCGCTGGACGGAGTCATAGAGACGAACCCGGAGTCGCGATGAATGAGGAATTTTCTGGGCGGGAAAGCCTGGCGCGTGAATTCAACCTTTCTCTCCGCTAATCACGGGCCTCATTCCTTCTTCCCTTGCAGCTTCCCACAAACGAGGAACAGCTCGAGATTCTATGATATCGACTCGATCGATCGTTTAATGTAACCGTGCCTCTGCACCGTGGAGTAAGAGCCGCGTCCATTATCTCCCACTTATCAATCGCGAGAGCCGGATCCGCGGCGCATTACTCACGAGCCCTAATCACCGCCCGATATACACGCTCGATTTTTCTCGATCGGTAATCCTCCGGAGGCCGGGAGATAAGGTCCGCGCGAGGCTTATCGATTCCTCCAGGAAATTGTCGGCGTAAACGCTGGAATACGGGCTTACGGGAAACGTTCCCGCGGGAGATAAAAAATGATAACCGCGGGAACTCGCGGCTCTCTGTGTCAGACTGCGGCGGCAGACTTTATATCTCCACCGGGCGTATTCCTCTCGAGTTATGAATTACCCCGACGCGTCGTTTCGCCCAACCCCACCGCCACCCGGGCCACCGTTTTATCATCGAAACAATTTCGTCATCGTCAAATCGACCGGGGGGTCCCAGCAGCTCTGAGCACCGATTGGATGGAAAATTGCATACCGCTCCGATTCAGAGGCTCGGTCTGCGGACCAATATCACTTTATTCCTCGCCTTCTGCTCCTCGGTCTGCAACCTTGATTCTTAAACGTGCATTGCTACCTCCAGCGTTTGCTATCTAAATCACTATTGTCCGAATCAGTGGCGCACCCAGAGGAGAGGTGCCGCGACTGAAGTAATTCAAGAAATTTGTAACAAGAAATGAAAGCTCAATTTTATTCTTAAAAAAAAAAAAATTATGATCACCTAACAAATTTTATTGAATTTTCAATAAAAATATTTTCATCCCTTCAACTCGGATCCCACCGAGGTTGAATCCTGAGTGTGCCAGTGGTCCGAATACGCGAAAAGTGAAGCGGTGTCGAGGAAAGTCGAGCGAACCTAAGTAGTCTACCCAATGCTGCGAGTATCTCCCAGTTGGATCGCAGATTTTCCATCGGACCTTTGACACTCCTATCGTAGTCAGCGCCCGCGGACCTCTTTCAATCGTCCAAGTTCCTCGACACGCCCGCGTCAGTGACCCAAACAATCCTTCATCACTGAAAGGCGTAATGAGGCGTTATCGCGCGACCTCGAGGTGCGATATAACTCGTCGATTTAATGACTGCCGTTCGACCGGCCGTTCAGCGCAGCCGGGGCGGACAATCGCCGGGACACGTGACACTGACAACGTCATTTCCGCGGTGAACAATCGCCGGTTCACCCGCGTGTCACCGGTTTCGGTCACTCTGGGCGGTGAACACAGAGCCGGGGGGGGGGGGGGGGGGAGGGGGGAGCGAGGTCTATCTATCGAGAGGCCAAAGGGGACAGCGTCGCGCGAGCGCCGATTCAAAGCATTGTCGAACCGCGAGACCGTTCGATTACGAATCAAATGGGACTCTGGCCTGTGACACGATCGTTCTACCCCCGATACTTTTCACTCTTCCACCCCACCCACGACTATCTGTTGACCGTGCCCGGCTGTACATACGCGGGGCATCGATTAAAGTTTCGAGAAAGATGGAGAACGTTTGATCCCGAGGGATATTGAACAGCGGCGGATTTAAGGGGGGAGCCCTATTTAGGACACTAGGAATAAGGTGAGTCTTGGGAATTTTTTTCTAAGAAACTGTTAAGCGGATCTTTTCTAAACTTTTAGGGTATTTTAGTTCATATTTAAACAATGAAAATTAATTTTTACGTTACAAAGTGTTTGGTAGAAAGGGAGATATATGAACACGTTCGTTAGGACTCGCGCGCCGAAGTTGCAAATTGGCGATTGTAATGGTGGCCCCATTCTTTCCCTGAAATAAAAAAACCAAGGATTTTCTTATTTCTAATAGGGTAACTCGGGGTAATATGCCACCGCGGGTAATATGCCACTTCTCAATATTTTTTTAAATAATGCACATATGGCGTTATATTTGCACTAATTCCGTTCAATTTAGTGTAACTGCTAAGACGACAACAGATTTTGACTTTTATCTTCTTTTATTTTCAATAAATCCTGGTAAGTTATAAAATTATCGGCTTGATCTAATTTCATACTGTAACTAGAATGCAGATTATACATTTGTTTGAACAGTTATACAAAAAATCAATAGATTATGATAAAGTATACTAACAAACGAATTTTATAACCTCTCAAACATCCCGTTAAAACTGTGTTCTTTGTGGAGAGATTTTCCATCCTTCTTTTTATGGCCGTTTGGAGTAATATGCCACATGTTTGTCGACAAACTCTTATCTTTATAACTCTTTCTACTTAATGCCATCGAGTTGTTTTTTCGTATTAGAACCATGCATAAGAAGTATGAAATGAAAAAAGAAACGAAAAAAAATAAATAAAAACCGAAGAACAAATTTTGAGAATGTAGTAGATATTTCTTATGTCGATTCAACTGATGCAGAAAATGACAATTACTGTGCAATATGCGAACTCTATTATTATGATAAAAAAGGACCTAAATGTGACTGGGTAAAAACTACTTGTTGCAAAAAGTGGGTTCATGAAGACTGCGTAGAGATTGGAGACTGTTTAGTTTGTAAGAAATAGCTATTTTTTCAAATATATTTTACGTTTCATTGAGTTGAAATATTTGTTATTAGTTACTAATAGCTTAAATAGTTTAAAATATTGTTGATTCTCCAAAATTTTAGTGATTAGTTCGCACTTCATAGCTTGTGGCATATTACCTCAGACCTTGTGGCATATTCACCCACCACCTGGGTAATATGCCACTTTCGAGGACTTTTGTATTTGTACGTTTCTCATTGAACTATAAAAGTCACATATCTCTACTTATTAGTCAATACACAGAATTAGTTACACTTTCATATAGTTTTATCTTTTTCCCGGTATCTACTTATACTTGCGAGATATCGCGTTTCAAAGTTAACTGTGGCATATTACCCCGAGTTACCCTATAGGGGAAGGAGTAGCGAGGTAAGATGGGGTATCTCCCTAAACCCTAATTAAAAGATGCTAGGCACGTGACAAATACATCATTAGGAAGCTACTGTATTATAATAATGCGGTCGCTGGCAAAAGCGAGTGGGGGAGCACGCGTTTTTTAATTATAGCTGTGAACTGTTTGCGTGCTGCGTCGATGTTATTTCGTGTGATAAAAGGATTTGAAATAAATATATATTTAAGAACGGTAAGTCTATTATTTCTCTTCTATGATAATCTCCATTTCATCTATTTTAATGCGACATATTGAAAATTTCAATATTCCTTTATTTGTTGTACAAATATATTAATCTTGGAAAACGATGCTTTGAGGCAAGATGGGGCCCTTGATACTTAAGGGGGTATAGGACTATTGAACGACTGAAATCAACGGTTTCTTGTCGGTTGGATTGCTTAGATATCAAATAATAACCATACTGGCACTTTTCACAGTTTTTTATGTACGCTTTTACAAGTAGTGTAAAATAAAAAAATTGTCAGAATGTTGAAAATTATTCAAGTTATTTGACGCTAAATATGGTCCCGCGTAGCCCGCAGCTATAATTGGTGTACATAGTCCCAGGTGAACCAATCATCTAAAAACAAAATGCTTCGGGATGATTAGTTTTTACACTAATACATATCGTGTGGAACTTTGCTGGTGAATTTAAAAAAAAATTGTAAAAGTTACACACGAATCAAGTGTTTTTCCACATTTTTATGGAAAAGAATCGTCTTTAATCAGTTATAAAATGTGTTTACAAACATCCAATGTTGATGCGGAAATTCCACACGATAGAGAAAGGAATTCTACAGCTCCAGTTAAAATTTTAAAAGAAACTATTCTTTCGTTCTTGAGTTATGATGTACACCGTGTTTGAAAATGTAGTTTCGAGATAAACGGCTTGAAAGTTAAGTCCCATACGCCAATATTGCTCTGCGAGGCCGTTACTCGACGGTGCACTCACTTACGTTCAGTGTTATAATTTCCGAAATTATTCGAATTTCCTCACGATACATTGCTGTAAATGTTCACAAAGCATGATACTTTCAGAATTAATAATAATACAAAAATCGATTTTACGAGATTTCAATAGTCCTATACCCCCTTAACCCCATTAGGGGTTAGGTCGGGGTACCCCATCATTCCCCGTATCATGGTTGTTCATGTGAGATTAAGCAACGTCATCGTTCTCTATTATAATTTAATTCAAATAAATTTCGTTATTTTTAGTACGAGTTTATAAAATACTTAGGCAAATCATTTCGGTACCCCATTTTACCCCATTTTCGGTACCCCATTTTACCCCCGGTAGGGGCAAGACGGTTTTTTCCATCTGTTTTGTAAAGTTTAATAACTTAGACGCCTGACTTCAGATAGTCCGAAGTGTGTAACAAATGTTAAATCATTAAATTATAGTTGTATTTGGAGTAATAAAGACTTAATTAATAGGTACAATCATCACTTTATTTGCATTTTTCCTTAGCTTCCCCATCATGCCCCTACTTCCCCTAATTACATTGTCGATGAACCTAAGACATTGATAAATAAATTGAATTGAACAACTTTTTTTCCATAAATAGTACGAAATATCTTGGGGCCAAATCGTAACTTTCTCTTTCAAGTCCCACCAATTTTCCAACTTTTAACTTTTTTTTTCGTTTGTTAGGTTCATCGACAATGTAATTATAATAGAAATAAGAAAACCCTTGGTTTTTTTTATTTCAGGCAAGAAATGGGGCCACCATTACAGTCGCCAATTTGCATCTCCGGCGCGCGAGTCCAAACGAACGTGATCATATATCTTCATTTCTACCGAACACGTTGTAATGTGAAAATTAATTTTTATTGTTTGAATATGAACTAAAATACCCTGAAAGTTTGAAAAAGATCCGCTCAACAGTTTCTTAGAAAAAAATTCCCAAGAATCACCTTATTCCCAGCGTCCTAAATAGGGTTTCCCCCTTAAGGAAAATGGCCCAGGTGGAAAACGTTCTAATGCACCCATTTAATTCGGGAAAATGAAGAGGTAGTTTACTAAAAATGGGTGGGTCTTCCACGAAGATGGGCCCTGGGTGGCTGGGCCCTCTGGACAACTGCTCCTCGGCCTCCCGTTAAATATATCGTGATCACTATTATCGTTTGATTTTATATTCTTTGGGATAGATGGGAAATTCCATCTCGTCAACCACGGGTTGCGTTTACATACAGGGTACTGGGGATTGCAATGGCAAATAGCACTGCTGAAAATTGACCTGAGAACGGGATAAGGTATCCCTTTGACGCGCTGGAGGATTCACGCTAGGGGCTACCGCCCGGGAACCGGGTCCTTTACGAAAATTGATCACAACTAGAGCGCTGACATGACGGCGGAATCGGTTTCCAAAAGAAGCCCAAGGTACACGCAGAAGCTCCCAGCACTTCTGACTCTCGGTTTACAGACTCGTCGTAAGCTGAGCTTTGTATCGGCAGAGCTTTGATTGGATGAGTCTTTGATCCACACGGATGGGTAGCCCCGTTGTCTGGCCACTTCTAAGATCAAACGAGCCCCGAAGCTAAATGGCCGAGCGTATCTTAATGAGAAAGTAACAGAATCTGTCGGCACAGATCACCCTGCAGGCGCAGCTCTTCGCTGCGGACGCGTGGAAATGTCCCTTGTCGCGCGATTATCTGGGGGGAAACAGAGAAACTATTCGCGTCCAGGTATTAATGGTCGCGAGATTCTATACTAAGCAAGCTTGCGGTTTGTCGACATCGGTAGCTGATGAAAGATTATCCTCTTTTGCTACCGTGACCGATTCACTGGTCGTGAGTCACTTCGAAAGCAACTATGCTCGATGAAACGCCTGGTGGATTCTAAACTGTTAGAGTCCATTCTCCCTTGCTAATTTCGCACTGCTCTCTGAAAAGATAATTCTCCATTTTCATTGCGACAGTAGGCAAGAGTCTGCTGTTTGTTAATTTTATCTGCGGCTAAAAGTGCCCGCGTAGTCTGGCCCTGGTGTATCTATCCCAGAATTGCATAAGTTGCTCCTTATCTCGCCCGGATACAAAGAGCGAGGGGTAGGGCGTCGGCGGGCGAGATGCATCCTGAGTGCAACCACACGGGCAGAAACAACTCGCGCGATGCATCTTGTTTTATAAGCTCTCGTTACGGCTCTTCTTACTACCCAACTTGCAGCTCGTATATACGTTATTAATTATTAAGTGCTCACGTGTGCTGGCCCCGCCCCCTTCGATACCTCCAGCGCGAGCGCACTCCTGTTTTTCTTACAACTGCATCGACTGCTGGGCACTTTCAGCCGTATTTCCTATTGTCCATTCATTCTCTATTTAAAGAAACGTTACTTTCCGCGCCATGAGATCGAGAATCGGTAGGTATAATACTCGGGAGTATCGAGGCGTCGATACTCGAACGATCGGAATTCAAAGGGTCGACTTAGTGCCTACTGTAAGCTTCAAAACAAAAATAAACCGCGCAACAACTCGCGCTGCGCCATTGTACGAGTACTGTTTACTTATCGATAACTCTGTGACATCAGACGTAACGGATAATGTCGCGAAGATAATATTATTTCTCAATTACAGGGCTCGAGATGCGTCACCTTCCACGCCTTAATAAATTGTGTAGTCGATTTTAAGGACCAGCCAGGGACACGTATCTTCGAATATTGATCGATACTAGATTCGTTAAGTGGCAAGTGGTCGGTTATTAGCGTCGATTTCGATGGCTAACAATAGAATATCAAGCGAATCGGTAGCTGAAGAAATGATGAAAAAAAAAAGGAGAAACACAATCCCATTGTAGTAGCCCCCGATCAGAGCGTCTCGAGTAATACCAGCAACTGCTAATCGACGCCGCGATATAGTACGATCGCTTTGTTTACCGTGACCTGTTCCAGAAATCACGCGAACGAACTTTCAAGGCGCACTTCAGACACATGGCCCTCGCCGGTTCTCGGAACCCTCTGTCTTCTCGGAACAGTCGCGTGCTCATGCATTTACGCTCCCCCGTCACGAATCCTACTACCACATACCACCGTCACTATTCCCAGCCACGTTTGCAGGTTAGAAACGGAGTACCGTTAAGCACCGTGGCGGTTGTGACAGCTCGTATCGCGTCATTGAATAGAATCGGAATCGGGCGCAACGCCTGCCTCGGACCGCTTCGCCACGACTCCAACGTATCTCACCTTTTTTACGATATTTCCCACGCCGTGAGTCGCCCGTCACATTCCAAGACGCGTTGACGCGCGACGGAGCAGCGGGTCGGTTTTCACATCCAGCCCTGTCCGCCGTGTCTCTCCGCGATACACGGGGGGCGATCCTTCGCCGAGGAAAACGATGCACGCAGGTTACGCGTGCGGCAGTCCGAGTCGCACTGTCAACCGCGCCGCTATCATCGAGCACCCAAACGCGTAGACGTAGAGGCGAGAGTGAGAGAGAGCCACTGGGAATCCGTCCGAGACGTATCCTTTGTCGCCGGTCCAAGTGTTTCCTCGCGCGCACAAAAGGGAACGGGCACTGACTCACGCGGCCAAGGAATCGCGGCGCGTATAGTCGGGTGGCGTGCGCCGACTGAGCGACAATAAAATCTCGTGCCAGTGGACAGCACCGCTGGGGCCGAGATACGAGCAACACGGGCCAACACAAGCAACGCACACACGCGCACACAGTCAACAGCCGCGTTCACACTGGCAAGCGTGCTCGGGTCGACAGTCTCATACGCCGAGGAGCCGTGCGTGCGATAATACGGTCGATCGTAGCCGCTGATAGTCGGATCCTCCCGCACCAGGATCTCGCCTCGAGATTCCGTACATCTCCCGTGCACACACACACACACACACACGCGCGCGCCAGCCGCGCCGTCGGTCCCCCTCCTCTCGCCCCTGTCCGCTGAGAAGCGCGCTACTATCCCGTACGGTTTTCCAAGGTGCGCGTACTACGATCGTCCCCTGCGGCTCCGGTCGGGATTAACTCGCGCGAGCAACACTGACCGTCTCAATGGCCCTTCGATGGGGACGTCCTGGCATCCTGGTCACGGGCGTCGCTTCTCCGTGCCACTGTCCCCTGGAACAGCCGAGTCCCCGAAGGCTCTGCCCTGTCCACCTCCCCCCCCCCTTTGGCAAGGGGGCCCCCGCGACGATTTATACACGCACGCACGGTACGCGGCCTTTGGCGTGAAACGAGAGAACACGGGACCTCTGCACTGGCCGCACTTTTTTTCCTCCTGGCCCCGTAATTGTCAGGCCCGTTCCCGGAACAGCCCACGATCGACGGTATCGTCGCCGAGAGGTAACGTGCGCGCCGGTAATTACGGCCCGAGCCGCGGAGCACCGATTTCCAGAGTGCACGTGCGGCAGAGTACGCAGAAACCGCAAGCTTTTTTACGGACACATCCCCGACTTCGTCTCCTCCTCGCCAACGCCTACACGATACACATTGCACGCAGCAACGACGCCCCTACACGCCGATTCCAGCGGCTCTCAAACTGCGCCGTTCGACCTCCGTTGCTCGTCGACAGGGTGCGCTGCGGCGCCTCGGTTATCGAGGTATCGAGCATCGATTCTTGTCTAGGGTGCATTTCCGTCGTTACACGTTCTAGCGTACCTAATTGCAAGTTTCCTATCCGGTGGAGGGTATTATTTCTTTGGCAGCCGCGTTTCAAATGCTAAATTGCTCGTCAAGGTAGTTTTTTTACAGTAAAAGTTAGCGCACGAGATAAAATTCCCTGGGGCACGGCGACTACGAAACCGAGCACTAGGGAAATAGGGCATATGCGGAGAATATGGGGCTCGTAGAATTATTTCCCTCCTCGGTTTCAAAGAAACGATGATCTAAATGCTTCAGAGTTTATGGAAAATATAATATTTATTGACATAGGAAAATAGAAAATGGCAATGTACAGCGTTGTATAATTAAATGATAAGTACCCTATACTAATTCGTAAGCCTGTATAATACCGCAGCAGAGATTTATCAGCTGTATGTATTCACTTCCGCCGTCCAGCAATCTGTAATTGCATTCCTGAAATAAAAGATATACAAATGAATGAGGAATACTGTTCGTATTATTAAAATGGATCGGGAGTATTTACCCCAAGTCTGTCCGCGATTAAAGCCTTCTGTTTATCCGACAATTCATTAGAGTATATAACACTTTCGCTAAGCTGCTCGATGACCTACAGGAATAATCACAATTAGAAGCGCTGTAACAATCGATCGGAGCTCTAATGAAAATAGAAGAACTCACTTGAGACGTAGCATATGCCTCTAACATGAACTGATCGACAAACGCCTCGGCTTTACTGTAGTCTTTTGTTCTGCATACTTCCATCAATTCAACCAGCCATTTGTCAGGGACGATCTGTAATCGTTTAGTTGCGTTACTAATTATCATAGAATTTCGTTATTATTTATCTATTACTTAAAGGGGAACAACACCTTGAAGCCCGGAGAGAGTGCAACTTTTTTGAATTTCATGTTAGATATCCATAATTCGTAGGATAGTTATTGATACGGGGTTTAAATGCGCATGTAGTGGACAGTATTTTAGAATTTTTGTGTGACAAAATATACAGTTTTAATCAAGTTATAGAGGTCGCCGTAGAGCGCGACGCGTCGAACACGATCTGATGGTTTCCGAATTTATTCACGTCGCGTTTATCTGAGAAAAAAAAGGAGAGCATTTTTTAAATCTATATTAATATAGTTACAGTTAAGCGTCCAGAAATTAAAAATAAATTATTTTTACTATTTTTTCCACCCAAAAATATATTGATTTTTTCCTTAAACTGACTCGAAATTTTACAACTTTCCCCTTTAAGCTCCGCCATTTCTCCAAAAATTATTGTAATTCAATTTCCGTACGCTTAAGTGCAACCATATTAATATAGATTAAAAAATGCTCTCCTTTTTTTCTCAGATGAACGCGATGTGAATAAATTGGGAAACCATCAGATCCTGTTCGCGCTCTACGGCGACCTCTATAACTTGATTAAAACTGTATATTTTGTCACACAAAAATTCTAAAATACTGTCCACTACATGCGCATTTAAACTCCATATCAATGACTTTCCTACGAAGTATGGATATCTAACATAAAATTCAAAAAAATTGCACTCTTTTCCGGACTTCAAGGTGTTGTTCCCCCTTATGAGAAAAAATAATAAGCTACCCCAATAATTTCAAGGACATCGTCGACAGTGATTTCAATGCCTTTACCCTTCAACCTCGTGATAGATTGCAAACACGTTATAGCGCGCCGCAAGTCCCCACCGGATGCTTCAACAATTTTCACCAAAACAGGCTTTTCTGCCTTCAAGTCCTCTTTCGTACATATGTATTCCAACCGCTCGATGATCTTGTCTTCTCCCAGTGGCTTGAATCGGAACTTTGTACAGCGAGAGGTCAGTGGTTGTATGATTCTCGAGACATAGTTGCAAATTAAACAGAAGCGGGTGCTGTGAGATTCTTTCTCCATGGTACGCCGAAGGGCAGCTTGCGCGGCATTGGTCATACTATCCGCCTCGTCCAAGATGATGATTTTGAAAGGCGGACAGCTTTTCCGACTGAAGCGAATATAATACTGTTGTAATAATTGTTCGCATACTATCGAGTCATAAGATATGTACACGCAGTGCCTCAGATCGTGCCTTTATCACAGAAATTACTAGAGCCCTGCGCAAGATTGCTAAAGAATAATATTTAACGCTATTTGTCTGCTCTTAATGCAGGACCAAAAGTTTCATTCTTCACAAACCTCTTGGGACGAACCTGCCGAAAGCAGTTTGCTCTCTAGTTGGCAATAAGAGTTGCCAAAGCACTCCATTACAACTCCTGATAACAACTATATTCAACAAGCGATCCGTGCGCAGAACTCGATTCGTAACTCTCAGACCTTTTACTTAAGCATCATTGGCTCGACGTAGAACAACGTTAATATAAAAGTAGACGTACTCGTCTCTCATACCACCAGCCGTAAGCTGAGCGAAGGATTTAATCTTGTCTCTGACAACTTGAATGCCTCTTTCGTCAGAGGCATTCAGCTCCAATATCCTTTCTCTGTAGAGGCTACCGAACAACTGTCTGGCTGCTGCTAGAATAGTACTCGTTTTGCCGGTTCCCGGTGGGCCGTAAAACAGCAAATTCGGGAAGTCGCCACCTTGCAAACATTGCCTCAATACCTCGACCACTTCCCCTTGTTCAACTACGTCCTCCACAGTTCTGGGACGGCTATAAGAACAGAGAAATCTTAAAATTCGTTGGTAATATGATGAAAAATTTGAACAATTCAAGCTACACGTGGTGCTCACTATTTTTCAACCCATGGCGGTGCTGGCCCGCTGCGCTCCTCCTTCGCCCGCGAAGTCGAGGGCTTTTTATTATCTCCTGGTCCTAATTTCCCGGTCTTCAAAAAAGCCTGCATCACGTTTCCTACTTCGAAATTCCCCCAAAAATCAAATTTCAGCTAAACACGCGTTTGAAAATGTATCAATTTAGGGGTGAAGAATTGCTGTTGACATTTAATGGCGACAACTATGAATATGGCGGCGTATTCCAGGTAGGCAAGGGTGCAAGAATTAATTTATTTAATTATTTATTCGAAGTTTGAGGATCTAAGCCTCTCGTAGAGACATTGTAATTCATTGTCCCATTATCTGAAGCAACAATATTGTTAATTTTTTACTATTAAACGTATGCTAAACATTCCATTTCCCGCGCATTTTGCTTCGAACTTCAATCGCGCCAATCTTCCGAGCAAAATTTTCTAGAAAAAACTACTTTCGTACGCGTTAAAGATTTGCAATTCCTTTCAATTATGATTGTAATTACTACCGATTTTAATTTTCCAATAAATACTTACGATCTCAAGCTTATGATTAATTTCTACACCTTACTGGAAATATATTCGAAAGGTTGAACGATCTCTCGATTATCGAGTTCGCATATTGCCCTAGTTCTAAATTTTTGTTAGATTAGCAGCTACTTACATTCGTTACAAAACGAGCAAATTTACCATTTGCTCGTCGTATCGGTATTGTAAATAAAGGGAAATGCTTGACCGTCTAATAAGTTGATTTCGCGCATGATAAGGGAGAAAACAGGAATTCCCTCTCAAGACAGTTGGATTGCGCTCATCACGAACGACGAATTATGTGCTCGATGCTGTAGCTCAGTTCATTAGCCTCATTTTTGTTAAATTATCGTACTACCGCCTCCCATTGAAAACAGTTTGAAAATTTACAATCGATAATTGTAATATTCATTCAGCGATCGTCGAGTAGAAGAGAAAACGCGTGAAAGTTTCGCGTAGCGCGTAGAATGGAGCGTCATGGTCGATTATGCGTTAAAAAACATTTAATTCACACCATGAGTTTGATGCAGTTCAATGTAAATTAAACGAACGCCGGTGTCGACGTACTTTTCGCGCAGCGACTTTCCTTTTAAACATGTAATATCTCTTTCTTGACATTCCTTCGAGCAACACATTTGAATGATGGTGCTCTGGATTGTTTCTCTGGTAGCAATCATTTTGCACTTCAGTTCTGCCGACACCAGTATGTATCCCACAAAAAAAAACAAACCGTCAGGATTATGAAAGAAAATCTAGAATTTCTACCTGTTTATCTTCGCAGAGCCAGAATCACAGGGCTATTGCGCGCCGTATAGCGAGAAGATCTGTAAAAAGTATTTGGCTGGCATCGGGAAAGTTTGGTTCAATGATTCTAACAGTAACCCTGTGGGATTGTTGAACGAACAGATCACCACTAACTTATGGGAAGAATTAATACAACGACTCGTCGAGCCATGTCGTTCAGCTGCAGAGGTAGGACTGACTTGTCGATGTATCGTATACAATATTCTATGGCTACGTTCAGCCGACAAAACCGGTGAGTAACCGGTGAGCAACCGGTGAGTGAATTCCTTAGATTTTACTCTGAACGCAACCGATCAGTTACCACTACTCAACGTGGTTAGTAAACAGTCGCCATTTTTTGTACCGGAAATCAAGTACGGTACAAAAAATGGTGACCAGTTACTAAAAATGTTGAGTAGGTGGTATGTGATCAGTTGCGTTCAGAGTAAAATCTAGGGAAACCACTCACCGGTTGCTCACCGGTTACTCACCGGTTTTGTCGGCTGAACGCAGCCTATGTTAACAGGAGACAAATGCAGGAGAGACACGACATTCCGTTGTTTTAGAAAATGCTGTGCATGTACGCCTTCCCGCAATGCCATAACTCGGTTGGCCTGCCATTATGTTACGAAGACTGTATGGCGGTGCGCCATCAGTTCTGTTTTAACGATTGGGCTATGATAGAAGACAACAAGCAAAGAGAAATCTATATCAGATCACGGGGACACTTCACGTTGCCAGACTGCGAATCGTTGCCGAAGATAGTTACAGGAAAAGTGACCTGCTCGCATATTCATTTGACTGATATGAACGAAGATCTTGTTACATGTAAAGCGAACTTTATATGAATTTAATCGTAGCTCGTGTAACACTGTCTTCCAGTTCTTAATCCTAAGATATTGCAGATGACTGTGTCAAAGGCAACGGTAGATTTTACATGGGCAAGGTGAACAAAACGAAGTTCGGCTTGGACTGTCAGTCATGGAACGCACAAATACCGCACAGCCACGACAGACCGCCGGATGTCTTCCCTCAGATTCGTTACGGGGAGAATTATTGTCGAAACGCGGGCGGAGAGGAACCTGTGCCATGGTGTTTCACCATGGACTCTAGGATACGATGGCAGCATTGTGATATTCCTATATGCGGTATGCGAGCGATACTCTGCCGATGCAGTTAATTGCGTTGATCGTTCTGTTTCTTTCATTCCCTCAATTTCGCCACAGATAATGTAACGACTAAGGTAGTGGAGATCGATTCGAAGGACTTAGTCATGGACACATTGTTCACGCCGATGTTTATACTGATATTATCCTCGCTGGGATTTATAATTATAGCTGGCACGGTACTATCCATCATTTTAAGTCACAGACTCCATAAACGACATCAAGGATACAACCCGACAGAGAATCAGGTACAGAAGGCAACTGCCATCGGCAAAGTATGCGATTCCACGAACTTGTCCAGAAATATAATGCTGAGTCTGGTCATTCTAGTTGGAAATGGAATATTGTATACTAGCTTTATTACTCGGCTTCGCCCGAAATTTAAATTCTGATTTTATACCAAAAATTTGTATTTTAGTTTTTTTTTCTGAAAATGGTCACATTCATCTGGATTAGTGAGGCATAGTGAGCTGAGGCACATTTCGTAATACCCGAGTTTATCGTTTGAAAGTTTTTAGGCGTCAGACAAACACAAACATATAGAAGCTTTCTGCTTTATATATTAAGATTTCGGTGGTAACGATACGTGTGTTATATTGTTTCGTGTATAATTTCCAGTACGTCAATATCGATCTGGACAAGCTGCCGAGCAATGACGCATACCACAAGACAAGCGCCCAGCTGAATCCCAAGTTAGAGAAACTTGAGTTCCCAAGGAACAACGTGATTTACGTGCGAGACTTAGGACAGGGTGCCTTCGGCAGAGTATTCCAAGCGAAAGCTCCTGGCCTGATCCCAGGCGAGGAGTTCACCAACGTTGCCGTTAAAATGTTGAAGGAAGAAGCATCGGAGGACCTGCTCAAGGATTTCGAACGCGAGGCCTGCTTGCTCGCCGAGTTCGATCATCCGAACATCGTGAAACTGTTAGGCGTGTGCGCCCTAGGTCGACCAATGTGCCTCCTCTTCGAGTACATGGGTCGCGGCGACTTGAACGAATTCCTGCGATCCTGTTCGCCGGGTAACTACATAATTCGAAGTCTGGAGAGGGACGAACACTTTACGGACTCCCGTTTGTCGCACATGGATCTGATCAATATCGCGTTGCAAGTAGCATCCGGGATGGTGTACCTGTCGGATCGAAAGTTCGTCCATCGGGACCTCGCGACGAGAAACTGTTTGATCAATGACCAGATGATCGTTAAAATAGCCGACTTCGGTCTGTCGCAGAAGATCTACCTGCAGGATTATTACAAAGGTGACGAGCAAGACGCGATACCAGTTAGATGGATGCCGTTGGAGAGCATACTGTACAACAAGTACACCGTCGAGTCCGACGTGTGGGCGTTCGCGGTCTGCTTGTGGGAGATATTCAGCTTCGCGCATCAGCCTTATTACGGGATGACGCACGAGGAGGTTGTGAAATACATCAAGGAGGGCAACGTGCTTCAGTGCCCGGAGAATACGCCGCAAGCGATTTACGATCTAATGAAACTCTGCTGGAACAGGAGACCATCCGATAGACCCACCTTCAGAACGATCCACAACACCCTAGACACTATAAAACACAATCTGGAGGCGGAGAACAAGTCAGACAGCGTACCTTTGCGTATTCACGTTTGAGCCTGATAATAATTTCTACTAGAAAAAGGGAGCTGGACTTATTCATACAACTAGGAACTAAGTGATATTTATGCGGAGATTTAGGTAAGTGAATGGTAAACTGTACCTACGTGTTACATGTAATTGCCTTTGTTATGTTTGTTACGTAGCCTCATTAAGCGAATCGATCAAAGTATTTATGAAGAACGTTTTAGTATTGGCAAGTATTATGTTCGCAGTAACGAGTACTTTCACGCAAAATGTTAATGATTCTTCTATACAATTCCAGAGGGAGGGAATATCCATTGTGTTCCCAACTCTTTTGTTCCTCTGGATTTCAAAATTCCACTTTGCTAACGACTTTACTTTAACGTTTATTATTTACGTTGAATCTAAAAAATTGAAGACTGGTGTATAGTATCACAGTTTTGGACAACATGTGTGAGTGATTAAGATGTTGTATGGCTGTTTTCTAGAGCAATTTTACACAAACATAAACTTATATATTGCGTTCATAATTTCTCTATTGTGATTTCGCACATTCCGTCAACGAACTTTACAATAACACAGCATATTCTTAACTGTCACTGAGGAATGAATTAAGTATTTATAATAGTCCGAACCGTGCGATCCTGAGAACAGAACATGATACAGAGGTTCCAGTGGTAACATAGTACCGATAGAATGTCTATTGTATTAGTAATAAGAATACAGTGTGCAAAGCAAACACTATATTAATTTGTGTGTTGCTATTGATATTAAATATCAGCTTGTCTATACTTGTAGATCGATACAAGTATGCTTATATATACGTGATAATGAATTTCTTTAGTTCTCTCTAGCGAAGGACGCATTTGCATTTGCACAAATTCTACAAGCTTGTTATTCGTACAGTTATAACTATAAAGACTGATAACGCATTTCGTAATGGAAGTAAGTAAACTTTCGTAATCGTGTCGTGTGATTTTATAAGTTTCGAATGAAGTGTTCTCTCATTAGTTTCTTGATATTTTCTGTACAAGGCTGGAGCAATGTTTAGTTGTGGACTAGTTGACCAGATTCTAACCGTATGCGTGTATCTATATATTTATATGCATAAAATCGTATGTATTAGCAAATATATTTGCGACAAAATATATTGGCGGATACATGTCCTCCTCTAAAACGGGAATCTTTAAAGAGACACATACTATATTGCAGAAGGCAGACAAACTTTCCTATATATATATATATATATATATATATATATAGATATATATATATATGTATATATATAGATATATAAATATAAAACAACAAATAATAATGTTTCTCTAAAGCCTAAGACAGATAATAACTGAATTTATATAACTATGCAAATGATTTGGCTATGAAAAAAAAATGGGTTTATATTTAGTGACGTTATACGTAAACTGTCCTTAATTGTTAGATGTTAGATCGTTGCTGTACCAAAAACATAGCCTATTTAATGTACGAAGAATATCAATGAAAGCTATTATGACGAATGTTATGGTAAAAAAAAAACATATAAGTGAGTGTATACTGTGCAACTGTTATACATAAGGTTTGAAAGTAAATCATTATCATGCTGTAAACAATATTTAAATGAATGTTTTCACTATAACATAGGATTGATTTATAATATTATTTGTTTTGTAGCATGTATGGCTATATGATGTACCTTTAGGTCTTTCGATGAAATTGCCATATAGAAAAAGAGATTTAGTTTCATCTTTCTAATAAGTAGATTTGCTCGAACTTTGTGATACTTTGCATTCCAGAAACTGCATCATTCACTAGTATTTTCCTAGCGACCTTTACGCTTCACAAAGCAATATATTCTGTTGTGAATATTGTATTCTGTATTTAAGTACATAGATAAGATGCCATCAGCCATTTGATTTATCGAGCATACGTTACAGTAGGTACATGAATGTCTTGTGTTCTCGGTTGAGCATTAACAAGTACTATATACTACGTGCAAAAAGAAAAGAAATGTGAATGCAATATCCAAATGCTCTTCCATAAACTCTTTTATACACAACTTTTATATTCGCGAAAGAGGAGGAGAACTTTTACAAAGTTTTCTGCCCTTACGTCTGTGTACTTGTATCCTTCATAGGTAGTATTGTACGTGATATATCATATAACGATAATACGTACGTGAAACGTATTGTCCACGACCAAGAAAGAAACTTCTGGTATTATATACTTCGTTGAGTTCAAATATACGTTATTGACGACAATGTAGACTCTATTCTGAATTTTATGTACAACAGACTAAATATAATCTGTATGAACATCGAGATTCCTCGATACTCTATTTTCTACCCGAAATGAAATTCGTAAATATTAAAGTAAGGTTTTAAGGAACGCCGAAGAAACAACGGTCTAATTTATAAACGTCGCCTCTTATTTCACATGTAGGGGATCGTATTTAAATAAAGCTTCATGAAAATTATGTACCTTTTTTTACTACGAATATCGAGGAATTATCAATGGTGTACTACAAACGTGTTGAAAGAACTGCTATAAAACTTTTACTGATGTACAACTTTTACAAGAAATAAACAACCAATATCATGTAAGTACTCTGTCTCTTTTTTCTTTACTTGCGTAGGGGGTGGAATGCCAGAACGTTACATTACAAAACCCAGTACATTGCTCCATAAATATATTTCTGCACAATTTTTCTCCAATCAACTAATGTCAAATTATTGTGTATATATAAAAAGCGGATATTTATATTATATGATACATTTGACTTTACCTTAATGTTATCTTACACGTCGAGTACTATGCCCGTGATACAGCAGTTGCGAATAACTACAGTGGCGTGCAAAAGTATTCGGCCACCCCTTAAAATCGCATAATTTTTTTAAAATTAATCGAAACGACTTGAGTTTTTTTGAGAAGCTAGAGAGATTAGTTTGCTAGATGATGTGAGCCGTCGATTTGAAAAAAATGCACTTGGGCGGAATAGCAAAACAAAATAGTAAAGGTCGTTTTCCAAACTCTTTTTTGTGAGCCCCTAATGAAAATTCAAAAAACCAGTTTGTAGATTTTAGTAAATTATATACGTGCCTAAAATTTCATCAAAATCGGTTAACGTTGCTCTGAGTTATGAACGCTTAAAGATCGCAGATGAAATTTTAGATACTTATATAACTTACTTAAATCTACAAACGGGTTTTTTGAATTTCCATTATAGGCTCACAAAAAAAAGTTTAAAAAACGACCTTTACTATTTTTTTTGCTATTTCGACCAAGTGCATTTTTTTCAAACCGACGAATCACATCATTTAGCAAACTGATCCCTCTAGCTTCGCAAAAAAAAAACTCAAGTCGTTTGGATTAATTTGAAAAAAGTTATGCGATTTTAAAGGGTGGCCGAATACTTTTGCACGCCAATGTATATATGTATATCTAATAGACTGTTAACTGCCGAAAGTAATACATATATTCTACTACTTAGTATATATTCTTTGGGGGCTTTGTGTTTTTCTTGCGGTACACCATTTTACGGTCATAAAATTAGGAACAGTCATTGTACCGCTGAAAGAAATGATAATGAAATTTATACTTGCGGCTGCGTGGTATGTAACACTTTATACAAATATGCTCGATTAACTGCACACTAAAATGAGATCCAACGCCTACTTCCTTTGAACTCTTTCACCGATTACGGCTAACCGACATGGGCGTCCGCAGGGGGGGGGGGGGGGAGCAAAAGGGTCAGTTGCTCCCCCTGGCTTTTGAGAAAAATCGCTGATTTTTCAAAACTGATCTTTATTAGCCCTTCGTTGACACTCTGGGTGTGAACCACCCATAAGATGATTTTTACGCTCTGTACCATTTCCAATACGTAGATTCTACATAGAATATCGAGGATATACGTGGAATATCTCTATTTTTCAATTACCGAAATAGCCTATCTTGTATATGCAAAATAAATACCTTTTTTCCAAAGCCGACTTACAAACTATTTTTTTTCGAAATATTATATCTGAACAACAACTCTGTAGACTTTTAGCTTTTAATATTGAAATTTGTAAGTTACAATTTTTTGAAGATTTTCTTCGTTTTTTCTCGAATTTTTCTACAAAAACTGTGGCAAAATCTCAATTAAAAAACTATTGGAATACATTCTAGAGACCTTGAAATTGATCCATGATTCTTTTCATAACGATAGGATTCTTCACATGAGAAGGGCAGACGTTCAAAAATTGCTCTGGGTGTGAGCCACCCAGTATGTCAAGGTTGATCGAAGAAAGAGGTGTGTCAACGAAGGGTTAAGTTTATACTAAAAAAGGGAATATTTTTAAATTTCGGTTTTAAATTTTTAATTAAATTGCCACTATAAAATGGGTTAAAAAAAGCAAGAGGGGTATATTTTTCATTACCATCATCCCAAAGATGCCCCCCCCCCCCCCCCACACTAGAAAAAAGTCTCCGGACGCCCCTGGCTAACTGACGATTTATATTACAGATTTATACGATACACGCATATAAATCTGCAAATAAATACATACAGCAAATCAATCGTAGAATTTTATAAGGCATAACGAAGATAAAATGTTGACAATATATTACAACATCAAAGTTTACACATGGCATACACCGGTATATGTTACTAGATTTAACTACTGTCTCAATGATATGTTACCGCGAAATTATATGTCTCTATCGCTAAAACTAAAAACTAATCTCTTTATTTCGATTATCGAGTACTTAAAAAAGAATGAACATTTGGTTTATTCTTTGGTTTTAACTGGCTTCTACTTAAGACATCACTTTCTTTGCCCTCCCCGTGGAAAAATTCGGTATTAAACTCTTGTTGATTTCGATCACAGTGAAATCTGTACCCCCTCAGTTCTATAATTTTACGAGATTATTCTTTAAACGGTATAACTAAAGCTTCTAATATCGCAGATTTATTAGTTTATCGAGAACGTGCAATATATCTGAAGACGCAATGTCTTCGAAATAACTAGCTAATATGTTTCAGTCCATATTATATCAGGCAGCGTTGCATTTATAACTGCGCTGTATTTTAAGTGTATATGTTTATGTATATATATATATATATATATATGTATCATAGCATCATCGTTAAATCTCCAAACGCAACAGATTATCTCCTCTTAGAGCTCATAGAGTGGCAACAACATTCCGCGCTTTCAGAATAAAATAAGTAGAAACCCAGACCCTGAGAATCCAACTCTAAAATACTGATACTTTCAATTATTATAGCTACGTTATTGCATCATAACAATTTCATCTACTAACGAACACTCAGGGAATGAGAAAGGAATGCACTTTACAAAATGATATCTCAAAACAATAGAAAAACTCGTACCTTATCGTAAACGTTCATAAAATAAGGATAAAATACACTGCTCTTTACGCGGCTGCGATGTTCGATACCTTGTGCACTTCGCTCGCTAAAAGTGACTATCTACATGCTCGCATCAGTGCGAACGCTGACCCGTTCTGCGATCAAAATGCATCCTTTATGTTTTGGAATTGTTTTACTGCCAGGTCAACTGGCAAGTCGAATCTGTAACTCGTAAGACGGTCGAGAGTATGAAATGCGTCTTGGAAACCTGTTTGAGAATCAGTGAATGTTAGAATTGCGGAGGCGTACCTTGACAATTATAATAATAATTTGCGTATCGACATTTTTAACTTACCTGTTTTTACAACGTAACTCCACGACGTGTAATGGCTCTCGAGAAGATACTGACATTGTAAAATAAGTTTCAGCCACACGACAAGTTTTTTAGCACTGAAATAAAAACGGCAATGAATCTTGCGCTCTAATTACTAGAAGAGAAAGTTGAAGAAGTATTTGCTCACTTCAGGGATGCGCAGATGAATGCTTTAAAGTGAGAATCGTAACTCCGTTTGTATGGACTGTGCGAAGCGATAATGTTCCCAATAGTGGTCAATAAACTCTGAAAATTTTAACACTCTGTTACACTATGTACTAGAGTTTGTCGGTTTTTAAAAACTGGTTTTTATTTATAAATTTGTAACATTCGAAAACCGGGTTTTATATTTAAAAAACCGGTTTTATATACTAGAATTAATATGAAGAAATGATTTAATTATTTAATTAAAAACGTTAACATTTTGACTTGAAATCGCCCCGGACACAAGCAAATTGTAGTAGGTAACTGTTTATTATAAAACTAAGCTTCACGAGTTCATATTTTCAGAAAAAAAACGAAATGGAATAAAGCTTTATAATTTGGTACCACATTTTAAAAGATTTATATTTTGTACGGATTTTAGTTATTTTAGCTTTTTTTGTATGCAGTCTATTTTATTGTGTTGTAGTTTTGTAGATCCATAAATATTAGATGAACTCAAAAATTGTACGTATTCGTACGGATTTTAGCTATTTTAATTTTGTTTTTATTTGGATTTGTACAGATAGAGTGTATTTTATTTTGTTATATTTTTGTAATTCCATAATAGTAAGGAAACTGAAATTTTTTAAAATGAGTAAAAATATTGATTTACTATTTTAATTACATTTTTTTGTTGCGAAAGTTCAAAAACCGGTTTAACCGGTTTTTTGGGAATAGTGAAATCCGAAAACCAGTTTTTTCAAAAGTCGGTTTTTGTATAAACCCTACTATGTATATCACGATACAATTCATTATCAAAGTACGCGACGTACCTGCTTGGAAGAAAGAACCCGTCCACCCGCAAGCTCCAGGTTGAAACTTTGGGATAATTTTTGTGCAGGACTACAATTGTAACGATGGCCATTTTTAATTTCGTAGTACTTCAACACTAGCTCCCACGCGTGCATGAGATTAGCGGTAGTAGGGTGTCTTTGAGGGAAACATCCCACGAACGGTACTACACTGTTAGAGCGCACATCGGACAATAGCCCGTGTTGCATCAAGTCGCGTATGGAGGTCGCAAGGTGCTTTCTCACGGCAGACGTTACTCTGGCATTACTGTGCGACGTGGAATCTGAATCCGAGGCATAATCGTTGTCGTTAACGTCGTCGTCGTCATCCGGATGACGCTCGGTCTCGGCAATAGTCTCTACGACGTGCTCAACCGCGATATCTAATCTTGTCCGCACGTCACGCCAATTGTGTGCCGAATTCTTCTTAAAGTTCCTTCGCACCCGCTCGCTACCGCATCCCAATTGGGACACTAGGAACATATGCAACAGAGCCACGACCTTCTTGACGGTGTTAAGCGTCTTAGTTTTACTTTCCTCCTCTATCGGTCTCCTCTTGAATGATCTCTTCGCGTACGAGGCGGAAGAAGCAGAGCCGCTAGTGTGCACCGGACAGGCACAAGTACATGCTAAAGTGTCCAAGCTGACTTCGCCCTGCAGATAATTTATAAAACGCTCCAAATCCGCGATCTGTGTTTTCAACTGAGACACCAGCTGCTCTTTCATTTTCAAAGGACTAACGATCTGTGAATGGAAGAAATTACTATTCGCCGATCCGTCGTCGCAATTCCTTTATTGATACGTATTGTTAAGTAAAAGAATTTACCTGACTTATAGCATAATCTACTTGCCATCTTAAATCGTCAACCGGTAATTTACAGAGATCGTCGACATTGAAATTTAACTTCTCTTTTAAATGACCTGGGAAGGAATAATAAAATTAATACAGGTTCTGTAAAAGGAAATAACTCTTTAAAAAGACTTACTGATTATGATGTTCTGCCGTTCTAGCATCATACTTTGAGGTAAATCTGCGTCACCAGTTTCATAGGCGTATTTCTCTAGGTCCTCTAACTGACACTTCAACTGACATATCAGTTCTTTCTGTTTCGTTCTTTGCAATGCCATTTTAGATTCAACATCGGCATCGTTAATTACCCCAGTTATCTGTTAAATCGCATAGACATAACATTCAGCTATTTTCCTCATTATTTCTGCCACGTACTAGCAAATGCTCAAGAATAAAATGAAAGCCCATGGCGTAAGAATAAACATATTTTCTAAAAGTACAACATAAATATTATCTATATAAGATCGTCGGGAAATGAAAAATTATATAACAGATTTTACAAGCGAAGCGGGTTGCATAAACCTAAGCCGAACAAGTGGGAGGAACGTAAAGGAAGGGGAATAAAGGAGGAACGGATAAAATAAAAATAATATAACACCGAAGCGTTAAAAAAACACTAGCGCTATAAATTTTTACGTGGCTTACACTTTGCTTGCAGGACATTGGAGAAGTTGGAGTGATTGATCTACTATCAAATGACATGTTATTCGAAACATCGGGTATCCCCCTAAAAGCAAACTCTTCTAACTCTTTGAGCAACGCTTCCTTTTCATTAGTCGGGGCGTCCACGATTTGCCGCAAGCGAAACTGAACCTGCAATGGAATATCGACGTTACAATCGTGTGTCCTCGACATATTCCGCAGACTTTGACAAACCCAAGCAGCACCTGGGCGAAATGAGTGGTCAATGCTATGAGGGACGAGTTAAGCATCTCCTGCTCCTCTTCGAGCACCTTCAGCCTCTCCATATCGTGCGACAAGCTGGTACAGTACAGAAATGATATTAAAATGCTGGTAAGAAGTAAGAAGTATATTTGTAAATTTATGAAAGCTCACTCACTTCTCCATATTATCTACATATTTATATTCATCGGCGAAATCATTGTCACCGTCGTTCGCTCCGACTGGCGCCCATCTCTCGCCAGAGGGTCTGTCACTCTCGTCCGAGTTCTCGATATCCTCGATCTCGCAACCCTTATGCTCCCCGGAATTCATTTTCCTACCGTTTGCGATCCGGATTATCCCCTAAGCCCGAGTTTATCCTCACCATTTATCGATTCCTCCGCCCCAAAAGACTCGATTTACGCGTACGCCGCGACGCGTCTAAATCTCTTTGCATCTACATACCAGAAATTAGATCCCGATATATTCCCGATCGCAACGCATCACAACGTCCGGGTCCTTCCACCTTCCCGTCACGTTCAATCCATTAATTAACTTCTGCGCACGTGTACGACCAGAAACGTCACTGGCTGTCGTCGATTATGCGCCCCCAAAGGCGCGTCCTCACGCCCGACGCCATAAGAACCATCGTTCATTTAGAATTCGCTCGTTTTTTGCACCATGATAAAAGTCACGCTATAATCGATTCAGTCCATTACACGCAGACTGACACTCAATAACGGTCCGTTGCGCCGTAAACTTTTTCGCTGCTCGTCCCGCGATATACTGCGCTAAAATCGGCACGTTTCGATGCACCGCGATCGTTCAGTCTACGAATGATCCGCTTGGAGAGTAAATAGAATACAATGAACAATGTGCCAGAACAGTTATGAACAAACCGTTGTAGCTGGTTCAAGGTTTTCCTTTCAATGAATAAGTGGGCCCCGTAATAAGTTCGTGCGATTCTCGTAAATCTGTCGAATCGTCGCGCCGTCGTCGGGACAGCCTCTGCTACTCGATGGATCGTAATCTATCATCGGTCCACCGACACTGCGAGAGATTAGAATGCGCGACGAGTGAACAGTGAGATATGTTGATGAGAGAAACCCTTGATGAAACCTATCGAATAACCTGCATCTCTTGACATCTACTCTGTGTCGTTATCGGCGTATCGTTACGATTCCGTGCGTTACTGCCGTGCTGCCCGAGGGAACAGCTTCGCCGATAGTGCGTTCGCGTATCGTAGCATTCGCGATGATACGGCAGGAAATAAACCTGGCGAAACCGGCACGAAAGAAACGGGACGTCGACGCGCCGATTGCCGAATGATTTTGCAAGAGTCCCATCGAAACAGTAGTATTTTAGCGGGTTTCGTACTGTCCACGGATTTTATCTGCTTGCCATAGATACACATAGATGTTCTTCGGGAATCATTCTTGAAGTATCATAGGTGACGATCAGTAATTATCCAAGCCGCTTCAGCTGCGATTACCATTGAGATCGATGCGGATTAATATAGCTTTTATGCTGCGCGTTCCTGGGAACATTTTTAGGAAGACACTCTGCTTACAGTTATACATGAAATGGGTAGTGCTTGGTGGCAGTGCGCCGCATGTTTGAGAGCACAAGAGGAAGACATTTGCGAGCTGCAGTTGAATCATTGTAATCTGTACGATGTACCACCCGACGTGTTCATTTACGAAAGAACATTGGAGAAGCTCTATCTAGATGCCAATAGAGTAAGTAATGAACGTCGGAAGTTCGCAGCTTTTTAACTAGCCTTGGGTGTTGATAATCTATTTCGTTACAGATAAAAGATCTTCCGAGGCCACTGTTTCAGTGCCATGAATTGCGAGTACTCTCCCTTAGTGATAATGAAGTCGCCACGTTACCACCCGCCATAGCGTCGTTAATCAATCTGGAATATTTGAACCTGAGTAAAAATAGTGCGTGCGGAAAGCTGTTTCCGTTAAACGCTTAGACCAGGCCTGCCCTTTAGGGTGCAAATACCTCCTCAACTTCTTGGACCCGGGCAACAGCCAAGCGCAGAACTATTACTAACAGAACTATTGCTAACCGTTGCGTGGGTTTTGGGAGAACTGGAAGTGTGTGTGCGCCCATACGCGTGAGGCCCAGCTATATAGACTCGTGGCACGAGCCAGTATGGACGCACGCACAACCTTGCAGTTCTCCCCACGCCCATGCTGTGGTTAGCAACGTAACAGTTCCGCGCTCGGCTGTTGCCCGGGTCCCAGAACTTGATGAGGTATTTGCACCCTAAAGGGCAGGCCTGGCTTAGACGATACCTTAATTCCTATTAACGTCGCATTTTTACTTTCCTTTCCGTAGGTATTAAAGAATTACCAGACAGTATAAAAGAGTGTAAAAACCTTCGTTCTATAGATATCAGTGTTAATCCCTTTGAACGTTTCCCCGATGCTATTACACATATTGTTGGGTTACAAGAATTATATATAAACGATGCGTATATAGAGTATCTACCAGCAAACTTCGGAAGACTCTCAGCTCTGAGGACGTTGGAGCTCAGGGAGAATAATATGATGACATTACCAAAGAGTATGAGCCGTTTAGTAAATTTGCAGAGACTCGACATTGGTAATAATGATTTCACTGAATTGGTAGGTTCCCCTTTCGTCGTAGCTTCGTTATTTATTAAACTGTGTGCTGATTCGCTGCATTCTTCTAGCCCGAGGTTGTCGGTGATCTTATTAATCTCACCGAGTTGTGGATAGATGGTAACGACATTAGACGTATACCGATCAACATCAATCAGCTTTATCGTTTAAATCATTTCGACTGCACGATGAATGCTATTCACATTATACCGTCGGAAGTGGACGGCTGGAGGGACATTTCGATCATGCATCTTTCCTCGAACGAGATCTACCAGCTACCGGACTCCCTTTGCTATCTACGTACAATCGTGACCCTCAAAGTCGATGACAATCAATTGAACGCACTGCCGAACGACATTGGTCAGATGTCGAGCTTGGAGGAGCTTATAGTTACTAAGAACTTCCTTGAATATTTACCACCGTCGATAGGACTTTTGCGGAAGCTGCACTGCTTGAATGCGGACAATAACTATTTGAGATGCCTTCCACCGGAAATTGGAAGCTGCACTGCATTATCATTGCTCTCATTGCGGTCGAACAATCTGACTCGGGTGCCGCCCGAACTGGGTCACCTCTCCTCGTTAACGGTGCTCAATCTCGTGAACAATTGCATTAAATTCTTGCCCGTCTCTATGCTGAATTTGAACAACTTGAAAGCATTATGGCTGAGCGACAATCAAAGTCAACCGTTAGTGCCACTGCAACAGGAATTCAATTGCGAGGAGGAGATGATGGTGTTAAGCTGTTTCATGCTCCCGCAGAAGCCGCGGCAGGAACTGGAGCGTAAGTAGTTTTATACATCTGCGTGTCTGGGATCTGTGTGATATCGCAGATCGTATTAAATTTAACAAACCTGTAATAACTATATATGTATGACACGTTAATGCTGCTAGTGGATGAGGAGGAAGAGGAGGAATGAAATGGTAAAGTGGAGACTAGAAGAAAGGCGTTGACGATACGATAGTACGCAGCTTCTAACGCGAGCAAATGCACATTTAGAAATTTCTGTCTGTTGTATATAGAAATAACGCCGGCTGTAGGACTGATATCGAGTTCAATCGTTGGTACTGGGAAAAGAATATGTTTCGCTGCCGAGGTAGAATCCGAAATCCCTAGACAACTTCATCGAGCACCAACTCCTTACCCTAAAGAGCTGCGCAACCTTGCTAGGCATGCCCGTAATTTACAGCATCAAACAGCCCACGATCAAAGAGTAAGTATCGTTTAATAGCTCATACGTCTCTCACTTTCCTCCATACGTCGCTTAATGTGCTCGTATATAATTATATTAAACGATAAAACACAATTTGAAGACTTCAGAATAAGAAGGACGCAATTAAGTGTTATCGATACTTTTTTTTTTATATTCTCTCTCCCGCGTGTCTTTCTATTTTTGTGAAAATCGAGAATACAGGAAGATTGCCGATTGGAACTTGCAGATGCATTTAGAACAGGAGACTATGATCAAAGAAGCTATTATTGCAAAAGCTACTGCTACTCTGGACCTTGCCTCAAAAACTGGGACCTGTATTCCGCAAACTTTGTTTAATAAGGTATTAATAAGAGAATTATGAAAACGATAGGGCAGCTCATTAGATATCCAGGGTAACTATTGACCACACTAAAAGCCTAAAAAAACGTGTCGATCAGATACTGTAAAATATAAATGATTACGCGTGAAGTCAGGGGCAACATAAACTTTCGGCAGTGTAGGACAGAATTTACCAGGGAATTGCCACCCGTTCTTGAGATGTAAAAAATTGTGAATGATTAAGAAATTCTGTTCTTTAGGATTCACATTCTCCGCTATCGTCTACCGAACGTCACGCATCAAACGCGTACAGGAACGGTAGCTCCACGGATGTTGGGACAGAGCAGTCCGTGTCAGAAGAATCTTCCGACGAAGCAAATAAGACAGTGCTCGCGAAGGAGAAGAGTCCAGATATCCGAGAAGCAAAGTATATTCGTAATCCCACATCCGAGTATCTTTCCAAGTCCCCGACAGTGGCGGATTACGTGAATTCCACTTGGAAGCCAGACGAATATTCCAAGGCAAACACAGCGAAAATCGTAGAATCCGAGAAGTTTACCGTGGGCAATAGTACTACGGACCAAATGCACATTCACCCGCCAAAAATAAACGAAGTCCCACCCGTGCCGCCACCGTATCACATCGCTGCAGCGTTCTCGAAGAAAGCCGCGCTTTTTCAACAGTTAAACCAACGTACGTCACCGTTCCCCGTAATTATTTTTAAGTCAATCCACGTATGATATATTCAAAGTCTGTGTTCTGTTACTTTAGCAGGCCAGTTGGACTCGTCAACAATCGTTACCCCGCAAACCGATGTTAAAACACCAAATACGAGAATGGCTGAGGAGATTCGAGTACAAAATTACGATGAGAACGGCGAGTCATTTAAAGCCGAAGAGTACGTGCGCCTGTGCAACGAGAAATTCTTGTCAGTTAATACCGACTCAACAAATGTCTCTATCGACAATGGAAAAACCAGTTCTTCGAATACTCCAGATCAGACTAATGTATCAACGGAACCTAACGATTCGGAACAATCGTTTGAAGGGGATCGCTCGTTAAAGCCAAGCAGAATTCCGATTTTAAAGACTAAGCACTTGGAGGCCACAAATTCCATTTCCAATAACGATCTATCGAGTAAATGTACCAATTCTTCCGTTGAGGATTATGAGGGTCTAAAAGCTTTAAATACGTCGTCTATACCAACGTCGCCGATAACTGGAAAGAAGTATCGAAGTCCGCTTTCCATGCAGTCGAAACTCTCGGATCGTTCGAAGAAACTGATGAATGGATCCGTTTCGAACAACAACACTTCGTTCGATAGTTTGACGTCATTAAATACAGCGAATTCGAATATAGTTGGAAATTTGAACACGGAATGCCAAGATGCAACTTCGAACAGCACGTCGAACGACACGACGACGAACACGAACAGCCCTGTTAATATAAAGAACGAAGCTAATTCTGGTCGGAGCACGCCAGTTTCGATTAACAATAAATCTTCGAACGAGCTGAACAATTCGAACATTGACAAGTACAAAGCTGCCGCAATGAATGAATCGTTCAACCTGGAAAGAAAGCCGAGATTCAAATGGATGTTTGGTCCACATAAAAATGCTAACGTAGTACGTTTCTTTTCACCATGAATCCTTACTCAACGCTCTTATCGTATATTCTAGTATTATTAATTGTTAACTGTTTCGTTACAGTTGCCCGTTCAAATTAGAAAGAACCCAGGCCTCGGTTTCAGTATAGCTGGCGGTGTGGCGGGTGCAGAAACAGTAAGTTATCAAATCGCGAGAGGGGAAGAATGAATTTTGTCGTTTGTTAACGGAGCGTCTCACCTCAGGGAATAATTGTAACAAAAGTGAATCCAGACGGTCCAGCTCAAGGTACGCTTCGGCCAGGGGATAAGATTCTGGAGGTGGATGGTATAGATTTCACCAAGTCCGACCACAACAATGCTGTGGCTGTTCTTCGCGCTACCGGCGCGGTGGTATCCATGATGATTAGCCGACATCAATGACATCAAGTCGACGGGAACACCTTCTGTTATAACGCAAGATCGATTTAAGCGACTCAGACTGACTACATTTTACGTAAGTTTTGTTAGTGGTATATTTCCTTTGTAATCGACGTTGACGAGCACCGACTAAGACCCACGAGAACGTAGAGATTCGACTTTCTGTGCTTCGAGCGCTTGTTTTCGCGGTAGTAGGTCGTACTCTCTCCGACGCTACCGAGCGACTTATAGGACTGAAGCAGCGTTACCAAAGGTGAGAGCGGGGGGCACTTATCCGAGCGAAACAAAAACATTCTGGCTTCCAGTGGTCGCGACCCGTAAACACTATGCCTCTCATTCGACAGAAATAGTAAGAGGCTCGTACGGCAGAGACTCGATCGTTAGGTTGTATCGTAGATTAGAAAAACATTGTTCCCTTGCACAATTACGGAAGAAAAAGAAGTTTGAAATGTGATATACAAGAGAATTATTTTTAAGGTGAATTTCTTCACGGGCCAATTCGCAGCTCACTTGTATTATTTGCCCACGTAAGTAGCATAAGCTGGTTACTGTTCAGCGAACAATTCGAGACGATAAGTTTGTTCTCGAAATTTCTATGCCCAACACATATGCTTATGTTGTTTTATGGTGTTGGTTGTATTTGTGTCGACTCACTCGTTCTCTTCGCAGAGAGCTGAAAACGTGCCAGAAACAAAATACTATTTATTACTCCTATACATACAAAATGAATATATATATTATGCATATATATTATATATGAAAATTATCTCTAACAGTTGAACGGGATTCTTACAGACGTTTTTTTTTATTATTATTTTCTTTTAATATTTTTATATACAGACTTCAAAAGCACAGAGTGTTCTGTGCTTTTTACGGGTCTGTGTTTTATATATGGCACATTTCGATTTTGTTTAAAAACATATCTGTGAGAATCTTGTTGGAGTAGCAAGAGAGAAAAAGGATATTCTTCTATGTGCCGTAATTTTATTCCTAACGTTTATAATTGTCTTATCGTTATTGGCCCTGGAAACTATGATTAATCGGGAGTTGAAGCTTTTTCGAATTTTTATATGTATTTTTTCGTACAACACGTTACTTGTAAGAGTTATATTAGCTCACCGAACGTTTCGTTTAGGGCAATTTTATATGTTTTTGCTTGCCATTGATCCGTGATACGTTTACTTCGTGCAAAGACTAAAATATATTTTAGTAATCCAATTTTCTTTTTTATATTATTAATCATAAATTCATACGACAGGTCTTCGAGAAAATGGAACCGTTATTGTTGTGGTTGTGAGTTATTACGATATTTGATTCATTCTATGCTAAAGGAACAGATGTATGTACCTTGTAGAAACTGTTATTAACGGCAGTTATTAATACGGCATACCGTTGCCGAAACGTAAGATAAAGAACACTACTTTTCTATGTTAGTGGAGCTATATTGGAAAATGAAAGTTATTCATGTAAATGGAGTAGAGCTGTGAGATAAATGTTTAGAAAGGTTGTACAATGATGTATAGCACAAGCGAACTGTTCGCGTCAAGATACGAGCTATAACCGGTACACACTATTTGTATCCCAGAACTTTTACAGCAAGATAACAATATTGTACTTCACTTTACCTCGCATACAGAACAATCACAATGCACATTCACTTTATCTACGTGTCTTTTCCTTTTTGCGAATTCAATTTCACTTTTAATTAGCTTTGCTAACTATAAGAACGCACAGAAAATGCATTTCACGGGGAATGCATTTAAATGACACATTTTCTTTTTTATTTCCGATTGTCTTTCAAAGTAGATTTGAAGCGATTGTTAACGTTGATTCGAGCACAGGCCACCTGCGCTTTATTTCATTAATAACGATTTCATTATACTAACATTGTTACGGTTACAGTTACAACGTGGTAGCTATTAATGGACATTTATGTACGAATGTATGTGTCGAGCATGATTTCAAATGTACATAGACTACTCTAATCTATAACTGTCTAAGCTTCGGATCGTTGGATGTGTTATTTAAAAGTGCGATGAAGCTTAGAACCTCCAGAATTGAAGCTCGTGACAGAAAGTGTATATTTTCAGAAATATTTCCTCCAAGTAAAAACTTATTCAGTGAAGTAAAAGTTGCTCTTTCCATGGGAAATATGTAGAGCTTGCAGTTCGGTGTATTTTCAAAGCGAACTGAGAAAAGAACAGATTATTTTTGATCCTCGCTTTTACTTGCGTACTTCGCGAAAGTAATTTTTGACGACTATATACTCGACCGCGAAGTAATTCTTTGCGAAAGTTATACGTGATTTCGAGTACTTCTAATTTAAGCTATATCGACAAAAAAAAAGAAACACTGATATTATAACAAGCGTGATGTTATTTTCATCATCCTCGTCGAATGTACGTAGTTCTATTATATAAAAAGCAGCTTCGTATTTACAACTCTAACTACATTACCAGGAATAATCTGTATACCTAGTCATATTTGAAAATAGGGAGCATGGTTGAGCATGAGCTTTCACTTAATTACCTTCTATATTTGTATTAATATTCCGTGCATCTTCTTCTTTTCTCTGAGTTTTACCTATAAGAGCTATGACCGAAAAAAGAATGGTATATTTATGTATGCACTTACGTTTAAACAGATATTTTTATGCATTTACTAATAGTAAGCGGACAACCCGAGCTCCGCGCGTTGCGTTAAGTTTCTTAACAGGTTCGGATATCTCCTTTCGAAACATTACCTTAAGGGGTCGTCCTTAAATTACTTAAGGCTTTTTTCGGGGGGAGGGTGTCGCGAATTTCTTACCTTATCTTACAAGGGAGGAGGGGGGAGTCAGGTAGCGTCTTACGTAATATTTTTTAACCTAATTTTGAATAAATACAAATTCTATCATTAATATTCCAGAAAAGTTGTTTTAGTTTAAATTTTCCGAAACCGAGTTAAATAAATTATATAAACCTTTAAAAGAATTTTAATAACTGAACAAATTCAATGTAAAAAAATATTACGTAAGAAGGGGGTTGCAATATCAAATCTTACGAATTCTTATACTGGGGGTGGGAGGGGGTAAGAAATCGCCAAAATTACCCTTACGTAATTTAAGGACGGCCCCTAAGCCGTCGTCGTCTACGATGTTGCGTTAGAGCCTCTCGAAAGGCGAGCCGACACTTTTATTATCACGAAAATTTTGGACCATGAGCACACATATACAATCTTTTCTACTACTCTACTACTAAACAGACTGACTACTTTTCGAGTAAATATTTAAGTGGCATTTAAGGGGACGGAATGACTGCGTGGTAGGATGCGTGATTGAGAATGCGAGGCATTGGACTGTGTACATACAAATTACAGATACATAAATGTACAAGTGGTTGTACTCGCGAGGGTTTCCATTTCAGTTGCGAGTCTTCTCAGTAACGTCTCTTTCTCTATAATTTCAGAGAGACGGCGATCTCTTCCGGAAAGATCGCGTCACTGCACAAAAGGCATTGATACGTGCAACCACTTCTTTAAGATATTTTTTTGGTATATCATCCGTTCGAATAATTTATAAGGCAATGTGTAACAGATTAATGTACAAAAATGCTCACAGTTGTCCGACTGGTCACCATATAATAACTACCGTATAGTAATACTTTGAATATGTTAGGGAGAAGATATTTTACCTTTATTGAAAAGTCCTAGTTGGTTGTGCAGCAATAAATAAATTAATATTTACGTAACAAGTGCGATTTACAGCTTTATTACCGTCTACATCTTCGGCCATCCTCCGATTGAAGTCTATCTCCTCGGAGTTCGCGACAATTGAGATTCGTTTATAGAGAAATATTGGAGGAATGAGCTCGTTGAGATATCTCTAACAAGGGAACATTCCGAACCCGAAAATTCGAAAAATTCTGAAACTGAATATGTAGGGGATTTCCTCCCGATTTCAATGCAATTTTTGTTTGTTGCCCAAATTCACTCTAAGGGGCTGTAATTGACCGCTGAATGTCCGGTTATTTTCCGATTTTGTGTTATAACTCGTGAATTGTAAAATAATTTTTTCATCAAATGATAGATCTAATTAAAAGAAGTAACTTTTGTTTTGAAACTTTTTTTCTATCTCTTACATTTCGCGAGTTATAACAAAATCAGAAAATAGCCGAATTTTCAGGGGTTGATTTCACCCCCTACGTGCGAATTTGGGCAGCAAACAAAAATTGCCTTGTAATCAGGAGAAAATACCCTACATATTCAAAAAGTTTCAGAATTTTTGGAATTTTCGGGTTCGGGATCTTCCCTTGTGAGATACCTCGTTGGGCACGCGGACCTGTTCACGCCCCTATCAGAAGGTACGCAGGATTCTCGACGTAGTGCTTCCAGAGATTCGAGTACTTTGCCATGGTGACGCCGTCCACTACTCGATGATCAGCGGCCCAGCTGATCGATATCACGTTCGCGGCTACTACATTCCCCATCTCGTTGAATCGCGGCACTTTCTGCACTCTTCCAAACGCGCCGATCACAATTTGCGGTGGCAGGATCACTGGTTTCGTATAAGTACCACCGACCTACCAACAATTCAACAGTTACGCAGTTGAAATGACGAGGCTGGCCGACGGCACGTGGCCAATAAATCGGCATTAACAAGCTCGATACGGATAACGCTGGCAACGGTGAAATAACGACCGTTTTCATTAAGTTCGAATTAAAATTGAAGTGGTTTCGGGACTCATTTCGACAGCTTACCAAATTTAAATCACTTAATTCAGGTTTTGATTGAAAGCTCTCGTTGAAAACGGGTGGAATTACCATCTCTATGTTGAACAGTGATAATTTCGATGTATATTTCGATAATCGTTTTATCCCCTTCGAAACGTTTCGACTCCGGCAATTTACAGTCGCGGCGTGACTACTGTGTCGTTAAAAAAAAGTGGAACTTACGACGCCGATGTTTGATAACGAGAAGGTAGTATCCGTCAGGTCGTTCAGCGGTATCGAAGCTCTCTTTCCCAGCTCCTGAAGCCTATTCAATTCTTTCGCGATCTCCACGATGCTCAAGGCTTGGACGTTTTTAATACACGGCACCACCAACCCCTCTGCGGTGTCCATAGCGATGCCAATGTTGTGGTTCTCTACGATCCGTATCGTTTGATTCTCCTCGTCGAGCCACGCGTTCAATTGTGGCACTTTCTCCAGCGCTCTCGAAGCCGCTTTGATAAGGAAAGGCATCAGACTCAAAGAGATACCTTGCCCTTTGAGGGAGTCTTTCACTTCGTTCCTGTAATCCATCAATTTGCTGACGGTACACTCGTCGCTGTACACGAAGTGCGGTATGGTCTGCAAAAATTTCGTGTGTACATGTTTCATGACGAACTGCCGTTAATCGAACGTACATTCAAAGCGCGCAATTAAAGAGGGAAAATACGCGAGATATCTGAGCGTTGAAAAAGAAAAAAAAGAAAAAGGGAAAAACGGGAACGAAACCGCTGGTATTTTCAGCAACGCTTTAATCGTATCTGGTCTGTCAACGTCGACAGGAAATTCGGCCGAGTGCTCGGCTGGCGAATCGATCGCTATCAATCCCGTGTGTCAACGTCAGTTTTAGACAAGGCACTTCTATTATCGGTTTGTCGTGACTCTGGCCCGTTCAAAACGACAACGGGCACGCAGAATTCCCGTAGAAAGCCTACCATGACCCGCCGCGCGATATTAAATTACGAATTTCTTCTCGCCCCTGGCGGCGGGGCTCGCCGCAAGCTAAAATGCCCATTACGCCACGGGTCGTTTAATCGCCGTAACGGGTTTGATCGTCGCGTCATTAGCTCGCGCATCGCCGCGCATTGTTTTATAACGATTAACCGGCCGTTTATTCAGCGACCACGTGGCACGCGATACGCGAAATTCCGCTAATCTCGCGATTCACGCGTGGTCCGCGTTTTAAGCCGCTCACGGTTTATTAATATCGCGACGCGTCCCCGACCGAGCAGCCTTTCGTTTTCGAGGGAGTTGAAGCTGCAAAATGTACGCCGCAAGTTAAGAAAGTTACGCTCCTCTCCTTACGGCATGTACCAGGAAATCTAACTTACCAGGGATCGCGTCATCGTTTTCCACATATGCTTGGCGTAGCCTTTTATGGGCACCAGCTTCCCTGCTGTTGCTTTTCCCCCCAGCGTTTTTTCCGCCGAACCAGCTGAAATTCTGTCCAAGTGGGCTAATATATCCTCCTTGAGCACTCTCCCGCCTTTTCCTGTAGGGGGGACGTCCTTTAGGTTAATATTCGATTCCATAGCGATCCGCCTGACCGCTGGTGTCGCCAGCGCTTTTTCTACCCCACTTTCCGCCACGTGTTTTACGTTAGCGTCCGTGGAGTCGTTTTCGTGCTCGGTTCTCGCCACCGCCTCGGGCTTAGCGTCCGCTGTTTCGGCATGTGCATTCCCATCGGCATCATCTAGTTCGATGTCCAGCAGCGAATCTCCTACCAGAGCCACGTCGTCCACCTTGTAGTGCAAGGCTTTAATTAATCCATCGTAACGGCTGGTAATCGTCACGGACGCTTTGTCGCTCTGGACCTCGCAAATGTTATCGAATTGAGACACTCGCTCGCCTGGCTTCACGAACCTGTGAATACAAATACATCGAGCACAGTTCAGCCCCCCTCGCGGATATTCGGCCACGCCTTTTTTAACCTTTCTTGGTGATTGCGAGGCAAACGCGCGGGATATGACGGTTTAACGAAACAATTCGTTGCTTTGCTCACCATTCCTTTATCATGACATCTCGAATTCCTTCTCCGATATCCGATAGTTTGAAGGGGACGACGGTTCCGCACCGAAAGCAGCTTATGTAGAGGAATCGACGTTTTTGATCGCGTACGTTCCTACCCTAAATAAACATCCATTTCTTTGTGTACTCGTCAGCAATGTATCTTGGGATCCTCGATCTTATTTGAGTAATTGCGAGGATATTTTTAATTCTGAATTTTGTATCGAACGCATCGGAGTTAGTAAATTGCATCTCGGGTGTTCTAATTGAAAACGAATTTTAAACCGTTGAGTATTTTAAATCTGGCGCGTCGAAGTTTGCAACGTGCAAGTAGAATGGCTATCGATTTGCAATCGATCACATTCGAATTACCAGCAGATATTCCTTTACGCTTCGAATTCGAATATATTCATTTATCTGAGCTACGGCAAACATATATCGCGATAGCAGAGGCAAGTAACCATTTAGAATTAATAAAATAAACGTAACAATTGCAACGATGTATCGTTCGATAGTAGGCTCGATACGACTGTGCAGCTGGCAGCCATGTTTGATTTAGAATTTGACTTATGTGGGCGCGTCGCGAGTGTAGTGGTAAACAGTGGTTCAGTGCATAATTACCCAAGAATGATCATTAAAAAAGCAGGGACTAGAGTAATTGAAACTGCTTCCCGACAATCTAAACCGACGAAGTCGTTCATTCATCGGTAACTTCTCACGTTTCAAGGCAGACGCTAAACACAATGGTGCCGGCAACTCGACAGGGCCAACAGAATCAACTGCATCGGTGAGCGACTAACAATCTACTAAACTTATATTTTTTTCGGTATCATATTCGAGAAATAATATCACAATGCGTGCAGTAGATTCGACTACGTCGATCTCTATAAATTTTACAAACATTCAGATGACACAATTGGTTGTCGCATAGATTCTTCTACCCCCCCATAGGCGTCCTTAGAGATTATCCAATGAACTTTTTGTTCCGTGAGATTATCCAATGGGAACGCGTCTTACGTATCCATCTACCTATTTCTTTCAACGCGTATGCTGCTGCGAGCGATTCTATCATACGTATAGTGTCTGATCACACGACGTGGAAGTAGAATCGACGTTAATTCGACAGCCATCAAGTACCACGTGTAAAACGTGTACGCTTTTATCGAGCTTTGATCGGTCGAGCACGTCGCGTGTTAATTTCATTTCTACGCCGCGACAAGTATTTATAGCTTCGGTAGTTTCTCTGCCGTATAATTTGCTTGCCACCGCAAAATGGACCGGTATCGCGAGTGCCTCGCACTTGCTCGCAAAGCGTATTGCCACCGTAAAGGTTAACCAGACTCTCGGCATAAACGGAATATAACAAGGCTGCCGGCCAATCCCATGTCACGGCGATTAAACACAGCTGAATAGCAAGTTGCCGCACGGAATATTTGCACTTTGCTGCGTTCCCTGCACACATTCTCGGTAGCTAGTATTTGCTTGCTCGTTACGAAACGTAATAAACACGCCGCCGATTCTTTAAGTAGCTACAATCGCGTGCGCCCAAGTATCGTGTGGGTAAACACAGCGGCGAAGATGCTCGAGGGTAGCCGAGATCGTACGACACTCTCCGCTGTCATCTCTATGGGGCACAATACGATGATATTTATTTCTCGAAATGCGATCGCTCTTTTACGTTGTACCCTTACCAGATGCGCCAGGGCCGTGAGTCGCCAGGTTAATGCCATAGGAGAATCGTTTCCCCGACTTTCCTTCTTCGAGTAACGACGAAACTTTTGGGAAATTACAGTTGATCGCGGTGACCGTGCCGGATAGTGTACAACTTTTAACGAAGCTCGATTCGTTATCATACGCGTTCACTGTTATCGAAATATTTGCGTGTCAGGGGTTATGCAACTTATCAGTGGTACTCATTGAAAACATTAAATGCTAGCAATCTCGCGCATCGACGGAACACCGGATACTGATCAAAGGTTCTGAATGGTTATCAACCGTTGGCTAATACAAGCTTCTTTCGGGACGAGAATTCGACAACGTCTTTTCAGGCTGTATCGCCGGAGGCGGCCGTAACCGTGGAATGACGTTTATCTGTGCCCCGGCACGCGAACGTAATTGTATTTAAATTTAATGCACATTGGATTTCCATATAAATTGGAGAGGACAGCCGTAGGCAACGATTATTGTTAAACGGAGCTGTGTACTCGGTCGGGCGGTGCTCGCGTTTTCGCGCTCTTCCTCTGGCGTTTGTTAACCCTAAAACGGAACATCGGGTTTACGGGTCGACCCAGAATATTTTCCAAGCTTTCCCAGTGTCCGCGAAAATTGGGCTACGCGACGGGATACGGGTCATGAATATTCTTATACAGGTCGTCTGCTAATAAGATTGCGCTTGAATGTAGAATCAACTTCAGCGGAATGGGGGTTGGCGTATGCGTGCAATACGCGCTCAATCGGGGGACCTCGGTGCGCCAGAATCAGCGATTTAAAACCCCCTGTTTCTGTCACGCAGTGTTGCCAATTTAGATTTTTGAAAATCCGTAGAGAAAAGTTCAACATTCCGTAGAATTCCGTAGATCCCCCTTTGAAAAATCTGTTGATCTACGGATTTTGTTCATACCTAAGTGTCAATTATTACATGTATGAAAGAAGCTAATTCCCTTGCTCATGGAAACCGTCCTTTCCCAAATCCTTTCTAGAAATCTTATATTTTGACCCTCCCCTAACATCCTCAAAAAAATTATTGTTAAAACAAAAATTCACAAATTACGAACAAAATGCACGTGCAACAGTTGTGAAATCGACTTTTACTAATTTCACTTCAGTACCAGAGCTTTTCCCAAAAATAATGTTTCCTCGAAAGTCGTTTTCGCCAAAGACTTTCGCCCCGACGTAAATTCACGAGAAGGAATTAAAAAAGTTCACGTGCAAAAATTCTGAAATCAACTTTGCTAATTCCTATTGTACTCGTTCAAAATGCAGGGTAGTAGAATTAGAAAATAATAGCTTGAATTCCAGCGATTAAGTGTGATGAAAAGTTCTTGTTGTGAAGTTGAATTTAGCGACTCGCAGTAAATAGACGGGTTGGATCGTAAAATCAATGGGTCATGAAAAAGATAAAAAATCCGTAGATTTCAGTTTACAATCCGTAGATCCGTAGATAAAGTAAAAAATCCGTACATCTGCGGAAAAATCCGTAGGGTTGGTATAGTGCGCGTCACTATTTTTCGCCGATCCGTCACGCGAAATGGTAAAAGGAATTCATGTAAAGTAAATAGTGTATCATCTGATACATAGATAGCATTTTTGTAAATTATCAATTATTAGTTAGAAGAAGATGGTGTATTGTTTCAAATTTAAGAATGAGTAAACAAGTGATTGTTCAAAGCGACATATTTTTTTGCCGATAATTCCCCGTTCAATAGCCATCTGGACTCGTATCATTCAATAGCCGTTTCTCATAGATTTTTGTGCGGTGAAAACGAATCCGCAAACTGTTTGTCGCCATCACCCTCAGTTTTTGAGAAAATCGATTTTGAAAAAAAACTGCAAATTTTCAACTTTGAACGTCTTTTGTGTCGAAACGGTAATAGTTATTCGGTTGCTCGTTGCGTCAAATTATGAACATTTAAATATGTTTAAACAACGATCATGTTTTCCGGAGGAAAAATGTCTGCTGCATCGCGTGGAGTAGTCAGATTTTCTCCTAGTCCCTTGGTTTTTTAAATATATTGAAATATTTCTGAAAAATTTGTGCATTTCGGGTGTCCTTTTCCCTTTCATCGTTGTTTAAACATATTTAAATGTTCATAATGCCATAATATCTTATATCGTTGTATTCGGGAGGGTTCATAGAATAATTTGACGCAACGAGCAACCGAATAACTATTACCGTTTCGACACATAAGATGTTCAAAATTGAAAATTTGCAGTTTTTTTTCAAAATCGATTTTCTCAAAAACTGAGGGTGATGGCGACAAACGGTTTGCGGATTCGTTTTCACCGCACAAAAATCTATGAGAAACGGCTATTGAATGATACGAGTCCAGATGGCTATTGAACAGGGAATTATCGGCAAAAAAATATGTCGCTTTGAACAGTCGCTTGTTTACTCATTCTTAAATTTGAAACAATACACCATCTTCTTCTAACTAATAATTGATAATTTACAAAAATGCTATCTATGTATCAGATGATACACTATTTACTTTACATGAATTTCTTTTACCTTTTCGCGTGACGGATCGGCGAAAAATAGTGACGCGCACTATAACACTGCTGTCACGTGCTCGTAATTCTTTTTCGTATGCGTTTCCTGCGTCACTAAATGGTTCTACCACTTCCTCCAATAAGATAGTCGATAACGGTCTATTAAGGATTCAATATTCCTTCGGTTATAACGTAGAAACATCCACGTTCTAATTTACCGAGTAGAGTGTAAAAAAGGAAGACTCCACTTCAGACCGATGTAGCTGGACAAGTTAATTAATATTGGACGTATCGCGACGGAGTTCCGTATTCTTCGCTATATTATTACAGTCTGCCGTTAAATTGAGATCAAATTAGGAACACGTGCCCCTCTATTTCGAGACGACTGACTTAAGGATAAAGTTAACTTATTACATAGATTTTTGTCACACGGCTGGGATGCCCTAGATCCCGGTAAATCACCAAATTCCGGGGTAGGAATAATCGGGCGACACTTGATAATTTCACATATCTTTACTTCATATACACGTGTAGAAGGATGGGAAGAAAGGATTTATGCAAACACTTCAAGTTACATTTATTCTTACATTCTATAAAAGTATTGTAAGTTAAAGAAATCCCCATAAAAAATTTCAAAAAAGTAAAAAAAATGATGCCAAGTACATGAAAAAGTCGAGGACGGAAAAGAGTAAATCACAAAAAAAATAGAAGACAATATACAATATAAAAAAAAAGTGAAATGAAAATGAGCTGCAAATACATAAAGGTGCTTTCCAAACTGCGTTTAAGATTTCTTTATAAATTTATTTTCGACCGTAATAATTAAAATATATGATTTCGGCGCACTAGTTCGGTCTATTAAAACAATAAAAACAAGCTATTTAGCAATTATAATTATATCAGCTTCCGAAGTTTCGATCTTGGTTTAGATCATCTTCAGGAAAGTTTAGAACAATATAAAATACTGCTTTTGCTGTTGAAATTGAGTCACGCGTTTAAGATGACACAACTACATATACACAGCTAAAATGCTGTGTTCATACATTCCATTACTCATATCACGGACATTTTAATAACATGAAGATAATATGTAACATCTATACATTTGCCTAGATGTCCCAAGACTATCATAAAGTACACACGAAGACAGAAGTCATACAAACCATCGAACAAATCCATAAAATAAAATAAATCGTGCAAAACCATAGACGAAATACATGAAATAGAACAAATTACGCAAAACAATCGACGAAATGCATGAAATAGAATAAACTATGGAAAAAATAAATAAATAAAAATAAAAACATTGTTAAGATACATAAAGGAGAGCTGGAAATGGAAACAGATCGATGAGATGCATGACAGGGGCACCGAGTCATACAAAACCATCGAAGAAATACCTACCTGAAAAAGAATAAAATTCTGATTAGATATCTAGACCGAACCAAACTCACTGAACGTAAGTTTGGCTCGATCTGGACCCTTAACCTAGATCGTAGGCTTCAGCTTGATTCCGTTTCGCAAGTCGCGATGCTTGGGAAACGTTATCAATTGTGCGAGTACACAACATGGAGGTACCTACGAAAGTGACCCATTTCTACTAAATATTTCTAGTCCATGTTCGACCAATGCTTTGTCCATTTTGAAAAAATTAATATTTCAGTAAATATTAATATTTGAAGGGCTTGCGGCACCTCAAAAAATTTGTTGATCACGTTCAAACTTTGGCAGCTTAAATACCATTATAAAAGGCAACTTTTGCCCACTATTAGCAGTCGCACTATATTTCGTTCCACCCTACTGTAGAGCCCGGAAAAGCAGCCTGATTTTGAGATTTTTTTATGCGAGTATAGTGAATGGAATACAAAATCTTTTTAAAGGCCTTTATTGCACATACCTTGAAGTATGATCACAATTTTTAAAAAAAAAAATTTAATACAAAATGGCGGCGTTTCTGCTCAACAAAAAAAGTTTCTTCTGAAAAACAGTGTTCCGCGGCCGGAAAGATTTCTCCTTCAATTTTTTTACCTACAACAAAAAACCGAAAAATGTTTAGTTCTATATAAGATTATCTCGTGAAGTACACTAGGAAATTAAAAAATACTGATTTTTGTAAGAATGGTGCGTGATTGAACGAAACACGGAATTGCCACAACTTTGAAATTCTTGAAACGTTTTGTTCAATCACGCACCATTATTACAAAAAACAGTATTTTTTTATTTCCTCGTGTACTTCCCGAGATAATTTTATAGAGAACTAAAAAAAAATTGGTTTTGTGTTCTAAGTCAAAAACTGAAGGAGAAATCCTTCCGGCCGCGGAACAGTTTTTTTCAGAAGAAGCCTCTTCTGTTGAGCTGTGGCGCCATCATTTTGTATTGAAAAAATTATAAAAAAATTGTAACCATACTTCAAGCTGTGTACAATAAAGGCTTTCAAACAGATTTTGTATTCCTTTCACTACACTCGTATAAAACGGCTTTTCCGGGCTCCACAGTGGCATTACCCTTTAATGCAAGGGAGAAAGAAATTTAAGTCTATATAGCAGCCACTTTGGCAGCTGTTATCTATTATTATATGGTAAATGTGGCATTTTTGATTTCTCGTAATATTGCCACTATGTCTCTTTATATTTAGCAGATACAACGGTCAATCAAAAGTAGCGAGCATAGTGAGCAGGTAGTACCAACAATGACTGTCATTGTTAGTTATTATACCAAATTAATGCTTTCCATCCGCGCATTATTAACAGAATCTAATGACTCGAATGTAATTACTGTTAAGAGAGAAGATTTGAAAGATCTCACACGGAAGAGTTCAACTTCAGAAATGTAACTCATATTCGATACATTAAGCATCCCGAATGATTGTGAATTTAAAGAAAAGTAGTTTAGAATGTTTGAAACGCGATATTAAAACATCTATCGCGAAATTAAAATTGATTTATTCTATGTTTCTACGCGTATTAAACATCTGGAAGCACACGCATTAATGTTACCTTTCGCGAGTACTAAGTATGTACCTATTCGTGCAGTCTACGCTCGCTACAGCAATCATTTTGTTCGATGGCATACAGAAAGATTGAAAGAATGAAAAAGTATCACTCACCGTTCGTTGCAAACAGTCTCACTGCTATCCATGCAGACAAACATCCCCCTTCAGCAGCAGCTATTCGATCTGCAGGCCAATGTCCCGCAGGGTCAGTACCGAATAGAATGCGTCACACTCACAAATATGTCGCGTTAATTTCGCGATTCATCAAGCAATAAGAACACCGGTGCTCTGAATTAATTCTAGATGCGTTAAAACACTGACTCTACGTTCGCGTTAACATTACTAACACGCAGGACCACTGTCCACTATGAAATACTTTATCGGGAAATAAGCACTGACTCTACAATCGCATTGCACACGATGACAAAAGCACTTCACGTTTTTAAACATCTCTCAACAGTGGGAAGTAGTGTTCGGACTCGAGTAAAGTGTTTCCAAAATAGTCCTTCAGGTACTGAGTGTAATGTGGTAGAATCTTGTTAAAGGGCCTTCCACATAGTCCAATAATCGATGGAATTGATGCAGGAATCGTGAAATCACGAAATAATATCCACTGCACAGATATTCAGTGATCCGATCACTATCGCGGATAAAGTCGAGCTCACAACTTTCGTCAATGTTGTCACATTGGTAGAGGTTGCCGTCGACCTCAACTGTTTCCCATGCAAGTTGAAATTTCTCAATTTCTAATGACTCGAATGTAATTATTGATAAAAGAGAAGATTTGAAAGAACTCACACGAAAGGGTTCAACTTCAGAAATGTAATTCGTATTTAATACATTAAGCATTCCGAATGATTGTAAAATTAAAAAAAGGATAAGGTAAATGTCCCAATACCTGGACATTTAAATTTCATTTCACCACTGTGAAAGTCGAAAAAATTTCGATTTATTTTTCTTCACTTTCTTAATGTTTGATTCTTCAAAAATAATCTCTGAAAATTTCATGTCGATATTCGAAGAATTTACGAAGATACAGTGCATTTTGTGAAATGCGTCACGGTACAAATGCACTACAAGTGAAACTTTAAACCGCGATTTTCTCGAAACGACATTTTTCTAACTGATCGAATCAATAGCTCTGTCAATTTTTATCCGAGCGACTTGAAATTTTGACAGGATCTTTAAAACAAGAGTATTTTCAGTTGTACGTACCGATTTTTTGATCGAAAACATATTTTTTGAAATACGCTCGAAAAACTAACCATTTTGTTGCGGATTTTCGAAACTTTTTCTTCTCAAGCGCACCATTTTTACAAAAATAATTTTTTTTAAAAATCGGTACGTACAACGGAAACTACACTCATACAGATTATATTTTTTAAAAAAATTTGATTTCAGAGTTGCCGTTCCAAAGATATCGTTTCGATAAGCGACCTATGTTTTCTTGTGAGGAGTCTAGGAGATTAACGGTATATGGAAATCTATGCATGTTTTTCTATTACTTTTTTTTTTATAGTCTCTTAAGACATTGTACTAAAGATAGGTAATAACAATTTTATAATAAAACTGTAAGTTATTCCTTAAAAAAATTTTAAAAATGGGCTCATTTTTCCGGCCGTCACAGTGGTGTTCCCCCTTAAGGTATGGCGGACACACGTTTGAGAATTTTTCAGTTATACAAATCGATTTATTTTTAAACGATTTTGCAATTACATGGGGCATAGTGTGTACTTTATCATTAAAAAAAAAACAACATATTGTAGGATTGAATAATTTTGTAAAATATTGAAAATTCATAATCCTTACAATGGCCCAATTCCTGGACAGCTTAACTAGTATGTTCCGGTGTCCCGATTTTACTGTCCCATTACCTGGACACATGATGAAATTTGGATATTTTCTAGGGAAATTAAACAAAAAAAAACAATAGTTTTTTCTTTTGGCATATTTCTTCTGTATAAGTAATGAGATCCCCATAAAAAACTTCAGAAAAGTGAAAAAATCACGCCAAGTACATGAAATCAAATAAATCACACAAATTAGAAAATAATAATAATTACAATTAAAAAAAAAAATGTGAAATCAAAATGAGCTGCAAGTACATTATGGTGCTTTCTAACTACCCTTAAGATGACCCAACTACATATACACAGCTAAAATGCTGTGTTCATACATTCAATTACTCATATCGGGGACATTTGAATAATGTGCAGATAAAATGTAACATCTACACATTTGCCTAGATGTCCGGAATTTTACAAATGAATGAAATATTATCATTAAAAAAAAATACCAAGAATACAAAGTAATAATTGTCAAGGTGTTAAATAATTATTTTATTATTGTGTCAACAATAACACGTAGGTACTTATTTCACAGTTTGTACACATGGCTAGACACGCGAATAAAAATCTAATACGAACTTTAATTTTAATCTTCCAATCTTAAAATAATACTACAAGGTACCATTTTTCTAAAACTGTATTAGTTGTACCAATATACTAAACATTAATAATATTCGCTTAAGAAAAAGTGGAGACTGTTTAGCAAATCAGATAAGAGCAATACTAAAATGGTGTAAACTGGAGAGTTCAAGAAAATTTATTTTTATTACGAGTGTTACAAGTTTACTAAGAAAAATATGCATATGAATATATTTTATTAAATATTTGAGTAATTGAATAAAATACTTCTTTTATGGATAAAGTGAATATTAAATGTAATAATCAGTATTATTTGCACTAGTGTCCAAGTACTGGGACGTGTCCAGGTATTTGGACATTTACCATAGTTTAGAATCTTAAAGGCGCGATATGAAAAATTCTATTCCGATTTCAAAATTTCTTTATTCACGCATTAATGCCACTATTCACGACTACTAACAACAAGTATTCGTGGTCACTATGCTCGCTACAGCGATCAATTTACTCAATAGAATGATTGAAAGAATTAAAAGTATCACTCACCGTTCGTTGAGAACAGTCTCACTGCTATCCACGCAGATAAGTGCCCCTCTTTAGCAGTAGCCCCCGGATCCACACGCGCAAATGTCACTTTAATTTCGCGATCAAAAAGCAATTAGAGCACCGGTGCTCTGAATTAGTTCTAGATGCGTAAAAACACTGACTCTACACTCGCGTTCACATTACTAACACTCAGAGCCACGGTGCTCCATAAAACACATTATCACAAAAACAAGCACTGATTCTATGATCGCATCGCACGCGATTACAAAAGCACATTGTGTTTTCAAACGTCCCTCAGCTGTGAGTAAATGTTTCTCAAAAAGTCTTCTAGGTAACCGGTATATCACAGCGGAGTCTTGTTAAAGCGCTTCCCACATAGTCCAGTAATCCATGAAATTGATGCACGATTTGAGAAATCACGAAATAATATGTACTGCAGCACGTAAACACTTCACGGATCCGATCGCTGTCGCGGTTAAAGTCGAACTGACAGGTCACGCTATATTCCAATGTTACGACATTGGTAGGGGTTGTTGCCGAGCTCGATTGTTTCCCTGGGATGTTCAAATTTCCCAAGGCCCGAAAGAATTTTATTTCGCAATGCAGCTTGCACAGCTTGCTCTTGTCGCAGCTGCACCCCGTGCATTCTTCACGCGTTTAAGTAGTGGGAGGATGTGTCCAGACTCGTGGAAAGAGTTTTCCCAAAAGTCTTCTAGATGAAGGGTATATCAGAGTGAAATCCTGTTTAAAGGCCTCCCACATAGTCCAGTAACCAATGGAATTAATGCACGAAGCGAGACATCGCGAGTTAAGATGCACCATGGCACTTTAAATAGTTCACGTCCGATCACGATCGCGTTTGGGAACTGACTGCGAAGTCGCAAAGTGTTTCAATGTTTTGACTTTGACAGAGGTTGTCGTCGAGCTCGATCGTTCCCCAGACAAGCTAGAGTTTCTAAAGGCCTTAAATAATTTTATGTAGCAATTCAGATTGCTAAATTTACTCGATTCGCAACTGCAGCTATGTACTCCGTGCATTCTAAACATCTTTCAGTGATGAGGGGGTGTGATCGGACGAGGGCTAAGTGCTTCTGAAGAAGCCTTATAGATAATAGATATACTGCAGTGGAAGCTTGTTAAATATTCCAGATAGTCGAATCGAAGGGATTGAAGGAGTCGAGATATCGAGAAATTAGGATGCACCGTAGCACCCTAACCCGTTTATCCGACCGATTAGAGGAAGTGCAGTATATTTGGAATACCAGTTTGTTTAAGACGAATAAAAAATTACGACAGAGGATGGGAACAAATTAAACTACATAATATCATAGGGAAACTAATAAACTTTCATATTTCTTAGTGTCAGTAAAAATAAAAAACAAAAAGTAACTGAAATTTTGGTTTGAATGAAAAATGACAAGAAGTATCGATTTCGTTAAGGTGCAGGTAATTTGGAATACCGATATTCCAATTTACTTTCACTTTATAAACTTAAACAAAACATGTAGATAATAAAATTAGTTTATTTTATGACGTAATCTGGCTAAGAAATCACAATTAAGGAACAATTTTATGTAGATATCTATAAGACAATATTTACACAAATGCTAAAAATGGTTATATAGGTGACAGACGAAACTGACGCGGTGGTAGCCATTACGCGTGAAACAAAAGCATCGGTAGGCTTTGGAATATTCCAAATTACCTTCACCGTCGGTATTCCGAATTAGCAACATGGCATTGAAACCTAAAATTTCATGTCACACTTTGTATTCTCGAAATTATCGCAAAACTGGCACGGAACCATAGAAGGAACATGCAAATGAGTCGATTAAGTGTTTAACACTAAAGTTTTGACATATTTTAACCATGATTGGAACGATTGAATACGCGCTGAAAAAGTTTTGCAGATTGTCGTTTGCTTCCTCTGCAGATTAAGCCGAAAATGTAAAAATTTGCGGTTCATCCACAAATGTCATTAGTGAACAGGTCATTAGCCCCTATAATCTACGGTGTTACAAATTAAATAGCGTTAGTAGTTTATTAGATACTTCGGTATTCCAAATTACCAACAGTATTCCAAGTATGCTGCACTTCCTCTACTCTCGCGGTTAGGAACTCAATGCGAGAGTCCACCGTCCTTCAATGTTTTAACGTTGCTGGAGGTAATTTTCGAGCCCGATCGTTTCCCAGGCAAGATACAATTTTTTAAAGCTCGGATTAAATTTATGTAGCGATGCAACCATGCGCCCTGCATTTTTTACATGTATCTGTTTCACTGGGATATGTGATTGAAAAAGTGTTCTAGATAATGGGTACATTCTAGCGAAGTCCTGTTAAATGCTATAGGGTAAATCCGGGAGACGCGGTAGGGCCGGAGAGTTGGTCTAATCGCTATATTTCAGACTCTATACGTAAAAATGCGTTAAAGTGCAGACCAATTACTTCTCTAGAAGCCCATCAGTTGAATGAATAGCGTTATTTCGTTTCCTTCTGTGTTTTTCTGGATTTATAGGCTATAAAAGGCAAATTGAGGTTACATTTCACCTCTTTTGTCAAACAACGGTGTACAGAATCGTGTTTAAAATATACTCCTAAGTTTATTTTCGTTTAATGTTTGGGATAATAAGATAGTAGAGATATTGAGGGACAATGCAGCCAAAGTGTTTGGCTATATTAACTCTTCCTCTCAAAGCTAACGAGAAGAACATTCTCTTGCTTCAGAAAGGTGAGATGGTCGAGTTATGTTTTTTTTTATTATTTTTGTTTATTTTTGTTTATTATTTTATTACTATTTTTGTTTATTTAGTTTATTTATTCACTTTTGTATTCATTTGCCTTGCTAATCGCCAGTGGTTAGTTCACTTTTTCTTTGATGTGTTCTTTACATGTTTAGCGTAAACAAATTAAATATCAATGAATCTGTAGTTGTATTCACTCATAAATAATTTTGCTGTATCCTTTGTTAATTTTCCATGAATAATTATGTAGCCGTCTAAAATCGAGAGACTTTCGGATATGTATGCATAACTTCCGAAAAACAATAGCTTTTTAACTGAAACTTTTTTTTTAGTAGTTCATAATACTATGTAAAGGTAGTAAAAAAACAGGAAATCTTCATTAAGCCGTTGACTTGTAAAAAAATCCACAAAATCTGCACATTTCCCGAGGGTTCAAACGGGTATACCCCCTTAAAGCAAATATCGACCAGTTTTTCTGAATCAGTATAAAATTTTGAACATATAGGTTTGTTCTGATAAAATAAGTAATATCTACATTACTTTTAAGAGCCATTTTATATTAGGTCGACCGCGTCTCCCGGATTTACTCTTATAATAATATGCACTGTAACATGCACACAGATTCACTGACTTCATGGTTAAAGTCGAACTGACTGAAATTTTTAATTTGTCACTTTTCTATACATTACAGTTACAGTTTCTCATAATTAATAACTTGTAATTTATCTGTATTATACTTTCTGTGTCTCATACCATTCTCCCAACTCCAATTCACCTTCAGTGCCTCTGGTTCTCGCCTCTGGTTGGAATGACGCAAGAAATCCTGAAAACGCCCACTTTACTAACTTTACCATCTTCCATCATCGAGTCGAATGCACTCAGCATCGTTATTCCTGAACGTACAGTTTATTATATTCACTGAGTTTCCACGAAGTCAGATGTGAAATGATGTTAGGTCTGCCCCATGACAGAAGCAAGATCTCGTCTATAATTCTACTAATGATTTTTCTATTACGCGCTTTTCCAGACGGTCCCTCGGCGTTCGAACTGCGAGCCTATCTTGGAGGATATTAAAAGCAGGCTCACTATCGATATGCAATCGGTTATATCCGAGGACGTGGAGCCGAAAGCTCCGGTTAATTTGATTCTCGTCCCGCTGCTAATTTATCGGCCGCCGAAATCGGGTTACATTTCCATAAGTCATGAAGCAAATGTGACGCTTGCGTCATCGGATCCTATATATGGATCCTGCGCGATCGCGGACCACGGAATTATTTACACGGGATATTTCGAGATAATGCTTCGAACTGCAATCTCTGAGGATGGTGTTCCCAGTGCATCTTTTCTTGGCGATAGAAATTTGACCGAGGGATAAATTAATTGTAAGGCTGTAGGGATGGAGTCGAGACAGGTTTTATATTTAATTAACACTCAGTATTTTATTCGTGGTGTATATCTTCATCGTGTGGAGGTACAGGATTTATAATACATTTGGAAGGGGATGCTATGAATGTTTTATTTGCTCTGGTGGCTGTAGGAACAGACGAAGGCAGAAAGGTTAATTTATTAAGTGTAAACGTTCGTTTTGACGGGGCAGATCTATTTCAATGCTCAGTGTTATAATAAAAGATACAAAGTTATCTTTTGTACGATGCTTTCGGATTTACGGCTTCGCGTCGAAATATGTATGCTCATTCCCCTATCGCGTTAACAGCCATTATAAACACTCATGAAACACAGAATTCTGCGAGGCACTCGCAACAGCTGCCCGAGCCATTCTCATGCATAGTCCGAGAATCTTCGTCGAAGATCGCAATTCTTTCATATGAATTTATAATTCGATATACCCTAATCTAATCTAGCTTACCTTTTCGGTCGCCTGCCTTCGGAATTGCAATCTTCGAAGCACACCACTGTTCTCGCGTTGGAACTTATTTCGATCGGCTAACAATTCAACGCTCTACAAACATATTTGACGTTGGGATCGTTCCTTTCACGCGACCTCAACTAAAAGCTAAATATCCTCAGCCGCCTCAGGCAACGAAAATCGAAGTGACGTAATTGAACAGGTCGAGTGTAGATCGTGATATTGGTCGGGCCGGGTCGGAGTTCGCCTTTCAAAGCGATTTATTTATTGTCTACCGTTCGTGGAGGAAGAAGTGTATCGAATTTGCACGTTGCCCGCCGTCGGCCTAGTTTCAAATTTTCTTCCCTCTGCAATCTCCGCCCCCCCCCCATCTGGCTCTCTGCGCTGGTGCTCGCGGCTTTCGGTCATTGTTCTCGGGCGTCGCGTGGCGATCCGTCGAATCGCGCTCCTCCCCTCTACCTCCATCGGCTGCCGGCGACCAACGCAGTCCGCGACGAAAATACGCCGCTTGTATTTGCGCCCGGAATCACCGCCTCCCGTTAACGTACGATAAACATCTGAGCTAAAAACGACGCAAATAAATCTTTCAGACTTCAAAGACTCTAATTACTCGTGAGAACAACACGGCGATCAGTTAGGGGACGGTTCAGGTAACGCCAGAACTGAGCAGGAGTACATATCCGGTTTTTCTTTTTCGGGCGAGGATCTCTCCTCTCCCAGGCCCGGTCATATCCCGCTGAAACATACGCGAGGATGTGAAGAAAGTAAACGATATCGAGCTGGATTGGGCTCCCCTTTCAAGCCGGAGCCGTGGAATTGCAAAGTGACTTCGTCAGGGAACTCGATTCAGGGAACTCGATATCCGAGTCGAGGCCCGTCCCCCGAATGGTAACAGAAATTTATCCGTAATTAATTCGCCCGGGGACTCGGTCTCGGGGGACTCGCGAATGAAAATAACGACTTAAGTAATTGTGTGCCGTCGAGGTAGCACGAGGCCTCGCGCGACAACGCACCGTGCCTGTCCGCAGGTATCTATCACCCGCACGTTCCGCGGAACGTGAACATTTTCTCCGCTCGCCCCGTCAACGGTCCACGCGGGAGGAACGGACAATGGGAACGTCGATCACTCCAGCGGGCTAATTACATTCGCGCGAGCGAACCGTTCCCCGGCCAAATCGCGGCGCGTCTCGAATTCGAGCGCCGGGAGTAAACGCCTATCGGGCGTTATTAAATCCCGATCGGATTCAACTCCCGACGCGCGACTCTAATCTCTGCCAATTAATCGGTTCGTTAAGCCAATAAACGATAGAAACGTTGCAAAAATTCATTTGCCTCCAGACCGTCCTCCACTCCTCCGTCGCGCACCTCGGCGAATTAATCAGTAGCCGGGTACCGGAACGGCCCCTCGGGCTCGTGCCACCGCCAGTTCCCGTGTACAATACCAATATATATGTATATATAGATATACATGTGTATATATATATGCGTGAATATGCGTGTATATCATTCATATATAATTTACGAAGGTAACGTTAACAGTAACAATAACGACAACAATGAGATCGCGATACGAGTGGTCTCGATTATACCGGCGCGATGAGTGAACGCAGACGTCCAATGGAGATGTAATCGGCGTCGTCAATAGACAATAGGCAACGTAGGCATCCTCGTATTCATCGATACGACTCGTATAGTTCTCTTATTTCGTGCGCCCTAATCCCTCCCCCGACCGATCTCCATCGTTCACGCTTAGCGAAGCGCCCAAACGCGCTCACATTCCGGTCCACGCGCACCGCGGGCCCTCCTCGGGGGAGTTTAGCCATCCGTCGAGTCCACATAAATAGCGCGAGCTTGCCCACCGCCCCCGTCCGTCGGGGGGGGGGGGGGGGAGGGATTCAAAGTGGTCGCGTAGGAAACGCCACGTGAAAGACGGCGCTCCGTTTACCCGCCTGACACGGTTCGCCAGTAACCGCTCCCTTATCAGCGTCGTTCGCCCCCATTCACACACACACACCCCTCCCACATCCACCCCCCCCCCCCTCCCCAGATTATATGCACAACGTTTCTTTCGGGGGCCTAGCAAGGCCGCAGAATCCTTTGCTTTCCCGTTTTCTCTTTTTTATTAGCACACATTCGCACTATTCACTCGCGGCCCTTCCGGCCTGTCTTATCGGTTGGCCGGCCGCCAGGACACCAGCCCGCTCTGAAATCTGAATTATGAGCCGCGAAAGTAGCTCTATAGCTGGGCCACTTGCTCGTTATTAGTTTTGGCCGATGCGTTGGACGTCAGGGAGATCTCCGTCACGCCCACGGACGTCTGGACCGCGGCCGTCAGCGCGCTCTGGAGCGGCATGCTCTCGCTGGTCAGCTCGCCGCCGGTGTCTGAAACGTGCAAGCATTGGCCATACGGCGTTCGTCTCTCCGTCCCTAGAATCATACTCGCGGCGAGGTGAGATCGGCGAGAGAATCTGGGTACGCGACAAGCTGCGATAAAGTGTGATAGGGGAACGTCGGATCCGGGGGCGGGACAGTTGACGATTGATGCGACGTCAAATGGGAGAACGGTTGGGAAAGGCAGGCGAAAAAGAATGCCGCCAGAGTGAAGGACATCTTGACGCGCAATCATTTCACCGGGGCGTCGTCGGCGTATCGATTGTCCCCTGGTAAAAGGGTTAAGAAAGGCTCGAGGTGCGAGAAAAAAAAAATGTAGTTTATTCTGGTGGCTGATGGCAGTCGACGGCGCGAACAAGGACGTGTTCCCGGCCCTCCCTCGGGGGCGAAAAATGTCGATTGTAATTACCGTTAAGAGGTTCGATCGCGCCAATGGCGTATTTCCTCTCGTGCAATATTAACTGCGTGTTTCGGCTCCTCTGATAACGAACGGATAATTAGTACGCGGTTAATAATACATTCCGGCCGATCGATCGCCGCCAGGCAACCTTGATTTTCGGTTACCAGAGGCAGAGAAAACTTCGTGTATCCGTCGTTCTCCAAGGATTCGGATATCGCGAGGGCGAAACACCCCTTCGAGACTTAGCGGAGTGCCCTGCGAGATATATCTCCCTTGGAAAATCGATGTTTATGAATTTTTAACTCGCTCCACTCTAGAGTCCTCTGACAATTTCAACGTCAATTTCATGCAGATGGTAGATCAGTGATATTATTGCGCGAAGCAGAATGAGTTTCTTCGCTTGATTCCGGCAGATTAAAGGAGGCTCCTATTTAACTTTCGAAGATCGAACGATGGCTGTCCAGCTGCCAAGGCCGGTCCCTGCGAAACTTTCATATCTGCCCTGCCAAAATGCCCGCGGGGAACACGGGCTGGCTCCGCAGATGGCCCTAAAGCTCTCGTCGCCGGCGGGTGGAGAGATAAATGGACGCGACCCACCAGATCCAAGAATTAACTTAATAATTTAGCCCCGGCAAGAACAATTCTGGCCATTATCGTTCGCAGCGTAATCCCCGGTGATTGCACGGTACCCAGCCGTGTAACCGGCCCCGTAATTACAATAGACAGTGGTAAATGGGCGGGAATTCGATTTCCATACGGAAATTGGACGGGTGCCGATGCCTCTGGCAACAATCGAATCCACATTAAGTATTATTCCCGGGAAAATATAACCGCGTTACGCGCCCCGCGTAATTTCAAACAGCCCTGCAGCAGAGAGACTGTTCCTTCCAGGGAGAATCGACCGTGAAATTTTCCGAAAGTTCATTCACAGTGTAAACATTGCTCGTTAACTACCTAATTAGGAATTTTCACGGGCTCCGGGGCCAAAGAAATTAGTAAAGGGCGACTATGTACTCTGCGCGTTCCTCAAATTTGCACCCCTCCCGTCGACGGCTCGAGCATTTCAGGGGAGAGGGCGGTAGAACGAGAAGAATAACAAGAAATGAGGGCAATTAGTATCGAGTACCGATCGTTTGCGAGTCCCTTTGCCCGTGTTCAGCGAGCTTTTGTCTCGCACAGAAGAACTCCCAGTATTCCAAGGGTGCCTGGGGCGGGAGGGAGCGGGGTGGGCGAGGCTAAGGAGACCCGTAATGAGGATAAGAATAAGAAACGAGAGGGTACAACATAGGAATTCGAGATTATAAAGTTCCTAACTCGTTCCTCGCCGGCTTTTGTCTCGGTTAAAGGGGGTAGCGTGGCAGCCGCCCTCACTGGCAACCCTAGCGAATCAATTTGGAGGCGGATGGAAAGTTTGTCTCCCCGTGTTCCCCACGTTAATGACGTGCAAATTGGTTGGCTTCGTGTCGCGGTGAAGTGCGGCCACCGCGAAGAAAATACGGGAGCGCGGGAAGTGGAGTCGCCCGATACAAAGTGTTTGGCAGCGAGCCGAGTTCACCGGCGTGTTTCGGGTGTGGGGAGGGCTTCATAATTTGCGACCGAGTCAGCGTATTCCGGGGGCATTATTAGACACCGTTCCCCGCGCGTTCCTCATCCCCGCGGATTGCCGAGCGGAGACGTGGAAGCGTCTTCTTTTTAAAATGGAACGTCGCGCTGTGGCTCCTCGTCGGCGAGGGTCTTTAAACTTCTTCTCGCGTTCGGCTTGATGAGATGCGGGACGGGTGCCCGGTGGTGGTCGTTTAATAAAGGGATCAGGCCGCGGGGATGTTGCCGGCGCGGGCCGATTTCTGCGGGACGTGGGAGGAAAGTCAGATCGCCGAGCGACTGACAGGAGATTTGCAGACGGATGGGAGGAGCTTGGGGTTTTCTAGCCCGGAACAGATCGCTCGCACGGCGCCGGTTACTTACACTTGGTGATGGAAGAGGTGCCGGCGCTGCTGCCCTGCTTCTTGAACTTGTCCCCCATTGTCACCTTCCTGCGGATGTTCTTGTCCGGCTGGAAGACGATGATGTAGATCTTGGGCGAGTAGAGGCAGACCAGGGTGACCGAGGCGCTCAGGCTGATCGCCACGCAGAGCGTGGTAATTTGGGTCTCGTGGGCGTTCCCGGTACCGAAGTAGATCGGCACGAACGCCAGCCAAATGATGCAGGTCGTGTACATGGTGAAACCGATGAACTTGCTCTCGTTGAAGTTCTCCGGTATCTTGCGGGTCTTCACCGCGTAGAGAGTGGAGATGAGGATCAGCAGCGCGTTGTACAGCTGAGAGAACAGGAAGCTCATGTCCTGTATATTACATTTGAGTATCACCTGCTTGCGATCTGGATACGAGAAGCGAGTGCCGGGGGGCTCGATGATCATCCACACCAGAGTCAGGACCACCTGGCGGGTGAGAGATACAATCACCATTGCAAGATTATACCCAGGAAGCGGAAGATGAGACACCAAGCTGTACAGATCCATCGGCGACACTTACTTCTTAATTCTACCGAGCGTCTTACCTGCAGCGCGATCAGGGCGGCAGCGATGCAGACCTGAGAAGCGGGGCTGATGTACCTGGGCCTGACAGCTGATCTCGAGGCGGAGTCGAAGATCCTGGCGATCCTGTTGGTCTTGGTCAGCAGAGCGCCGTACACCGCGCTGAAGCTCACCCCCACGCCGAACCTTTGAAGGATGCAGGTGACAGTGGTGGGTGTGGCGAGCAGGAGGAAGGTGTTCAGGTAGCAAACGAGCACCCCGGCCAGCAGAATGATCGTGAGCTCGCGACCGGACGCCCTCACCACCGGCGTGTTCCGGTGATGGAAGAGCAGGCAGGCCACCGCGAGGGTGGCCGCGATGCCAAGGCACGAAATCACCGCTGGAACGATCGCGAACGCGCTGCTCCACCTGATGTGGTTGATCGGCAGCTGGTAGCAGCCCCTCTTGTCCTCGTGCGGCCAGTGACCCGGGCCGCAGTCCACGCAGGTGTACTCGTCGTAGACGAACTCGTACTCCTCGCACTGGTCGCACACCCAGCAACAAGTGTCACCCTGTTGCTTCTTTATCATACCTGGCTTGCAGGGCAGGGAGCACGCGGACATCGGTATGTCCTTCGTGCCCCTCGCCCAGACCATCTCCTCCGTCCGGATGTCCAGCGAGTTGAACCACTTGCCCACCACCTGCCGCGGGATTTCGCATCGTTAAGTTAACCCTCGTTCCTTTTCTTAGCATCCATTGCTTTCTCCCCAGGGGACTTCTGTTTTATTAATTCGCTTAGAGAGGAGAGAATATCGAGGGTCCGAAATTTTTATAGAAATAAAAGCTGAGTGGAAATGCAACGTTTCGGAGCTGCATTGATTGACGTTGAAATGTTCGAATACGATTGGTCAAATATTCGGACGAGAACCCGTCGGCGCGATACTCTGCTCCACTTTTAGGCGGCACTCGATATCCGCTACACGCACCCTCTCCTCTGAATTAGTTTTCGATAGGGATACTTGTAAAATTCAAGCGTCTGCTATCGAACAGGGGAGAATTGAATTATTCGCCCCGTTTCAACGCTGCACGCCCCTGCCCCCTCCCTACTCCCCCCCGCCGGGATGAATTATTTTCTCGAATATTCCACCTCTTGAAATTCATCGCTCCTTAGATAGACCATTTTGATAACGAGATGCATACGCTTCCCGCGTGGAAATTGAGATACGAGCGGCGCAGAGTCGGAAAGGATTTTATTCTATCCGATATCAGCGAATGTACGGCGGCAGCTTTTTTTTTTTTTATTAACGGCTCAGTCGGGGGCTATAAAACCCGCGCAATTTTGACGATTTAACGTTACCTGCTCCGGGATGCGAAAGTTATATTTCATCGTGTAAGTTGCACGTAACGTAGGCTGGTGGCCGCAACGAAGGTCACGTTGCAATTTATGTCCTCCCCTGGCTACTTTATCGTTCGAGATGTAGCACTTCACCCGACTCTCCCGTGATTTACGATTGTTATCGAAAAACAATCGTCAATTGGATACGCGAGCGTACAGTGTAAGGAAAGTAGGCTCGCTTCCTCCTCCCTGTTTTTCTATTTACCTACATTTCCACAGTTGAGAGAAGATTATCTCGCGCAAATATTCTCACGGAGGAATATATCTATATCTTCGACTCTTTAATTCGAGAAAGAAGGGACTCATTTGAGTTTGTCAGCAGGGGCGCGTTCAAAGGGTCACGCTTGCCCCGAGTTACCCGAAAGGATAATTATCTCACCCGACCGTTCAAACCCGCCGACTTCAATAGTAGATAACTTGAATTTCGATATTAAATCACTGGTGCGAGCGGTTAAGAGTGCCGAAAGCAGCGCCCCGTTAAAAGTTCGTCCGACCGAGGGGTGGTGGGAAAAAGAGAAGAAAGGCCGTATTTCAAAAAGTTCTAATTAATCGAGGAGGGTGGGGGATAAGTCGAAAGTACTTTCACTTGCCCGATAGTGGTATCCATTAGTCCCGTTCTGGTCCGATTTCCGGAAGTTGAGGATCTCGTACCGCGCCAGGCCGTCGCCGTGCTCGTCGAACTTCACCTCGCTGCCAGCAGCGTCTGAAAGATCGCTTGTATTCTTTAATCCTTACCACGCTCGATCGAGAAACTAACGAAGGCGACACTATCAAGCGAAACAACGCCATTTACGATCGACCGAACCCCGTTGATTGAATTGATTCCCTAAAGTCGAGGCGTCTGACCAATGACCGCCTATTCTACTGCCGACTGATTGTCACTGACGTCCGATAAATCCAATGACCCAGCTGCTATTAGATCACCCAGCGGCGCAGAATCTTCGAACGCGGTGCTTCCGCAGGCAATGCCACTTTGATCGTTAGAATTTTTACGCTGCATAATTTGAATTAAAGGCAGCTGGGCGTGCACTCAGGTTACGAAACGTAATTGCTGTCGCGCGCGAAATTCTCCGCGCAGAAGGTGTCTCTGCCCTTTCATCGCCGTGCAAATCAATTTTGCCTCGTTACGGTGATAATGCACCAGCAGCTTTGAGAGATCCGCGTCGCTTGCCGCCCCCTCCCCAATTTTTCGCCGTATTCAATTATAGGAGAGCCCATGTTTCGTTTTCGGGGAAGCGGGGGAAGCGATTCGTTTAATTTACACGGCGAATTTATGCCCGCCGGCTGGAGGCTCTCGCGTTTACTTATTACACGCGCGAGCTTCGGTTTTAATAGATATACGTCCGAGGGCGTCCGATCCCGGGCAATATAGCTTTTAATTATCGCTCTTCCGCCGGGCGTAATTGACACGCGATTGTGCCCCGGGGACGGCCGCGATTCCTGCTGCGGAATAACTCGATCGCCGGCGAAAATTATATTCCACTTTGTTTTTAATGCGATCGAGAACACGCGCCGCTCGCCACTAGCCAAGTGTCTGGGGAGATAGGCGAGAGGCGGATTCCCGAAACCGTTTCGATAACTCTCGATTTAGCTGCTCGACATCGAACGTGCGGATACACGCTGGCTCGATTTCTATTCCCCGCATTTCCTCCCGCGATATGACGCGTGCACGCGAGCAACGTTCAGCGTCGGGTCCGATTGAGCCCTCGGTGTCCAAACGCTTTATAATTGAGGGGTGTTATTTCAAACAGTATTTTGGTAGATCGTTGAGTGAGTTTCTCTGAAGTGAACAATCTTACATCGAGGAATGAGAAACTGTTACGTGGTCGCGTTCAAGCTCGAATACTCCCGAGTCACGAGTTAAAAGGGAACGGTCGCCGCGCTGCGCATTACCCACATACATCCGTGTCCTTCGTTCCGGTGCAGGCGCACTCGGCCGTTCCGCCGTTTGATCCACTCGGGTGGAAGTAATACACGGTAACCAGTTGCACAATGCTTAATACTTTCCTTCATTGCCAGTGGGAGCGGTAATATAAGCGCGTATCTGATTAGGTCAGAGCGCGGCGTAATGCCCGCCGCACGCATCCTTCTTCGTGGCATAAAAAATCAGCCCCGAGCGTGCCGCGTTCGTGCAACAATTCGTATTAGCCCCGCGGATCCAGCAGCGAACAATCGCCGTTAAAAACAATGCCGTGTCCGGCGCTGCACCGAGCCGATGAATCGGCGCGACGTTGGCGATTCCCGAGGGCCGGTCTGAATTCGACCGAGGGATCCGATTCGATCCGTTTTACGGTAGCGCGGAAGCTCGACCCCAGGCATCGATCTAAGCCCGCCGAGTCACCGAAACCAGCCCCATTATTTCCCGGTCATTTCGTGGAAATCACCCCGCCGACGCGCGTCAACCGAACGTAATCGATAACGGCGGACACGTCCGATTCGATCCGGTGATACAAGCTGGAAGGTCGTCGGGTCGCCGCGGAAGAAAGGCAGGTGGTGGGAAACGTAGGGGAGCGGGAAAAGGGGTGGCTCGCTTTCCGCTGATGATTCTCGCGTTATGTCTCACGTAAACCAGTCGCCCTAACGCATCAGCAGAGTGTAAAAAACAATGACATCGGACTGCACGCATTTTGGATCGATACAGCACGATCCCCCTGCGATACACCCTCGCCCCGGTGTCTCTTTTCTCGCAATTCCCATGTTCTCCGCGTTCTCCCAGCGATCCTACACCCTCCAGCGATCTCCGCCCTCCTCCGGAGGGGTGACGGAGTGCCTAGCCTGGCCTCGGACGAGTAGTTCTACCTCAACCCTTTTTAACGGGTCTGCCTTTATCGCGCTGGAGTACGCGGATAAAAACGCGCGCCGCGGTCTGTGTTTCGCTCGCGCGCTCGTTCGTTTCAGGCTCGACTGGCCAGAGGGATCGTTGCTTTTTCAACTGGAGAACCGGACTCTCTACATCTCTCGGCGCTTTTCAGCCGACAGACGAAAATTCGTTTTCCGCCCGGGCTCCGGGGGATCTCCGGTGAAGCGGCTAGGAACCCTCCTATCTGTTTCCGCGGGGGCTTTGCGCTGGTTTTCGGAAGCTTTCCATTTGCAGGCATTCGCTGGCACGTCATCTACGCGCTTCTAAATGATTAACCTGGTGATTAGGTTACTTGTTGGCCGGGAAGTCAAGTTTCTCTGAACTACTGGCGAGGGAACATCCCGAACCCGGAAATTCGAAAAATTCTGAAACTTTGTGAATATGTAGGGAATTTCCTCCTGATTTCAACGCAATTTTTGTTTGCTGTCCAAATTCATTCTAAGGGACTGTACATAATTGACAGCTGAGTATCCGGTTATTTTCCGATTTTGTGTTATAACTCGTGAATTGTAAAATCATTTTTTTTCATCAAATGATAGATCTAATTAAAAGAAGTAACTTTTGTCTTGAAACTTTTTTTCTATCTCTTACATTTCGCGAGTTATAACACAAAATCGGAAAATAGCCGAATTTTCAGGTGTTGATTTCACCCCCTTCGAGTGAATTTGGACAGCAAACAAAAATGGCCTTGTGATCAGGAGGAAATACCCTACATATTCACAAAGTTTCAGAATTTTTTGAATTTTCGGGTTCGGGATCATCCCTTGTGAGTATCTTGTTAAAGGGACTACATACTTGGGCGTCAGATTGCTTGAAAAATCAAGTATTTTTTGCGAATTAATTACAAGGTGATGAAAGCAAGCAGAAATTTCTACTTTTAAACAATGTTTATTACTATCACGTAGAGTAAAAAATACTTTCTTTGTCTACATATCTATTTTACAAATGGCGCCACAGGAGGTTGTTTATACAATGGTTTAGAAAAAGTGTCTTTGATTTTGCCCTGATAGGTATTGTCATGTTTCCTTGGAATATGTTTCTCCAGAACCAAAATTAATAAAATAGCGACTAGGAGAAGGCGATTTGTACGATAAATGTCGATTTGCGCGGTGCTCTGATGGCTCTTTTTTTTATCTCGGAAACTAAAGATTCTACACTTTATGCTGAGGTACAATCCAGAAAGGAATGTATTTTAAACATGCTGTAAAAATTTCAAGTCGATCGGAACTTGAATTTTTTTCGCAGTCAGGGCAAAAGCGCAGAGAAATACTCCTTGTAGGGGAGAGTCGTGCAGTACCGACCAGCGTACAGTACCGACCAAAGCTAGTTCCCGCTTCTTTCACCAGATATTAGCACTTTATTTGAATTAATCAATGAAAATCACAATTCTTTATAACCTATTTCGGGGTCATATTGTTTACTCCATTGCTCTCGATATTCTGAGGCATTAAACGTATACGTTTGTATTCAGTGGGTTAAAAGTTATTTTTTAAAGCTGATCATTTGTTTCTCGTGTAAGTAAATGATTTTGTTCTATTATGTATACTATCTCTAGTCTATTAAGTTTATTAAAACGTCCTAGTTTTGCAATATTCTTTTGTACATAATATACCATGATCTAAAATGTTTCCCCATGTTTGTCGTACAGTACCGACCATCCAACTGTCGTGCAGTGCCGACCAACAGATTCTGTCAACCAGAAGAGACCAAATTTTTCTTATCTGTAAGTTCAATCTGTTAAGTTCAATCGTAGATTAATTTATAAGATGTTCATTTAGCCTTCTTTCTACCTTTTCCCGTAAAAAAATAAAGTAAATAAGGATAGGTATGATAACAAACAGGAAGCTAGGAATTAATGAAGAAGTTATCCAGTGTGTTATTTGCAAGCAGAGTTGGACATGAACTAAATAAAAAATTATGTGAATAAGGATCAAATAAAAGTTACTCGCAAGTAAAATAATTAATATTCTCCTGATCTGTGCATTCGATGTGTGTCCAACCGTCACAGTCGGTACACTACACCCAATCTTTGTCAAATGATTCCTTGTAAACAGAGATGGGCAAAATTTTATTAAACCTCGGAAGACGAATAGTGGATATGGTTGCGTGAGACGAATGCAGGGTCAGTTTGACCCATAGCAACATTTCTATGGTACATCGGTTTCACGAAAGAATTTAATATAAAATGAATTAAATAATTAAAATTTCTCAAACTAACTGAAATTTATTAATAAAGAAATACATAAAAAAAATTATTTATGTACTTTTGGTACATAAAATAGGTGTCTCCTGTATGAGTTTTACGAATAATGTTACTACAATTTAGGCATCATATACTATATTTTGCCATTGCCAATACAAATATAACATCGTGATAGACTTTATCAGAGTTGGACCAAAATGACCCTGCATTCGTTGTACGAGGGTTAAATAAAAATTTTGCCCATCTCTGTCTCAAAGAATCATTTGACAAAAATTAGGTGCAGTGTACCGACTGTGACGGTTAGGCACACATCGTATGCACAGATCAGGAGAGTATTAATTAATTTACTTGCGAGTTTATAGGTACAAATAAAATTTTTAAAAATCTTGTATTGTACTAAATGTCTTTTTATTAACATTGTTAATCATTTAGACCTAAAAACCTACTAATTTAATAGTTGGTCGGTACTGGACGACAATTTTTCGTTTCCTAGTAATTACAACTTTTTTACTTTTGCGAATTATCAATTCTTATTATTAAATTTCACAAAAATAATGTCCCTCCTCTTACTAACAAGGAGAGTATTTTAGGTGTCCGCCTCCGATCATTTTGATTTTTGGATATGTTATAGAGGACCGAAAAATAAGAAATACGTGTTTTTTTATTTTTCCCCGTTTTCATATTTGGGGGGTGAAAACTGCGTTCAAAGTTAGGGTTGAAAAATCATTTTTGTGGAAAAAATGGACTTTTTGAAAATCTGGTGAGTCAGTCATATTTCGCATTCAAAGACACAAAATTCGTCCATTGACACTATTCCCCTATCTCTAATAGTTCTCGAGATATTCCACGAAAATGATTTTTCAACCCTAACTTTGAACGCAGTTTTCACCCCCCAAATATGAAAACGGGGAAAAATAAAGAAACACGTATTTCTTATTTTTCGGTCCTCTATAACATATCCAAAAATCTAAATGATCGGAGGCGGACACCTAAAATACTCTCCTTGTAAGTTCCATCTGTACTACAAACATGTTTTTGAATTTCTGATTTTTATCGACTCGACCCCAAGATATAACAAAAAAACTTAGAGCGGTCGGTACTGCACGACTCTCCCCTAATTAATTCCCAAAGAAATGCTTGATCTTCGAGCGAACTGGCTGCCCAGTCCCCTTAGGGGTGACAAAAATACACTGCCACCTCTATTACATAAAACACCCACCACGAACCTTAGTGGCAGAAACCCAACGCACACCAAAGTAGGTACCTATCACGTATCACCGTCGAGAATAACTTCGTGGCAGCGTTATCCGTGAATTATCCCCGCGTTTAAAGCGTCCCCGATACCTACATCCGACGGGCTTGTAAAATTTCATATCGCCCTACCAGGCCGTCGATCCTCGGCGAATGTCTCCGTTTCATAGCGTTTATCGTCACCCCCGACGATACTATCGTCCGCGTCATAACGCGCGTTTATTGCATGCCAGGCCACGGTTCTGGGGGAGGGTTTGGGGTTGGGGGAGAGGGGGGGGGGGGGTGGCTAAAAATTTCATAGGGGAGCCAGTCGATTCCCGAACATCCCCAGCGCCCATTGAATGCCCGCGGAATGGGCGACGAGCGAACGGGGAGTATTGAATTCCGCTTTTAGGGGCGCAGCCTTCCAATCTCCATACTCCGCGAGTAATTCGACTCACCTGTAAAGGACACGTTCAGCAGATAGTTCCTGTAGAAGGCCCCGCGGTCGTAGTTGGCCATCGAGGAGCACAGGCCCTCCGTTTTCGTGCACGCATCCCGCTGGAGATTGTGAAGGGCGAGCGCGAACGCGTACACAGCGTCCACCACGAACTGGACCTTCGATTCCTGCTCGTAACCGGTCGCGGTGGTCAATCTGAGCTTCGGGGAGCACACCGTCGCGTTCTGGATCACCGTACCGGGTGTGGTCTTCCTCAGGACGCAGCCGAACACCTCCTCCCAGTACTCGCTGAACCAGGGGTCCCGTCGATTGGTGTCCGGCGTGAGGGAGGCCATGTACTCGTCGAAGTCCGGGATGTTTTCGGATTGCAGCTCGACGGTGATGGCGCCCTCGGCCTCTTCCTCCAGGCCCTCGACCAGCTTGCCCTGGCGGCCCCAGCCGTCGCTGGCCAGCCACTGGAACGGCTGGCTCAGGTTGAACCTGCTGGCCGCCTCGAGGATACCCCTGGCATCCTCCGCCCTGGTGAACAGCACCACCGCCCTAGCGTTCGATTTCTTGCTCAGCCTCTGGATGATGTCGTCGAACACCCGGTCGTCCGCCGCGCCAGGCACCTTCACCGCCGCCGCGATGCACACGTTCCTCTCGGTCGCCTCTCGAGTGAACACCTCTATCCCGTACTCGCCGTAGCTGCCCTCCGAGTACACGGTAGAGACGTAGGACCAGTTGGCGCTCTTCACCACGTCCACAAGGGCGATCGATTGGAACGTGTCTGGGGGCACCGTTCTCGCGAAGTAGTCGAACCTGATCGGGGGAGGAGGATTCAGAATGTTGGCCTCGGAAAGGTAATTGGGTGGTATTCCAGGCTACAGTAGAATATTTGCGAAATGTTCTGGCTACTCGGGGCCAATCCTCTTACTACCTTCACTTTCGATCTATCTAGTCTCACCGGGATGGTAGTGAGAAATATTGACCCTTGGGAATAGCGCTGGGGTGTCCTAGAAACGGGTGGTGAAGATCTAGAAACCTCTGATAAATAATTTAACCACCCGTATCTAGAACACACAGCAAAAAAGAAAAAAAAAGAGACACGGAAGAATTCAAGGGAACCTGGTCTTGTCGCTAAGGGCCTTGGCGGTGGACGCTGGCGAGATCTGCGGTATGTGGAAGAGCCTCAACAGGTTGGCCACCTGGAGGGACACGGAGCTGTAGGAGCCACCGATCACACCGAAGATCGGGCCAGCGGTGGCGGTCTTCTTCACCCTGGGCACCGATTTGTCCCCGCATTCCAGCACGCTGATGTCCAAGTTGGACAGCGACGCTCTCACGAAGTGCAGGCTCTGATTGAGCGCGTAGGTGTCCCTGCCGCACGTGTCGAGTATGTGCACGCCGATGGTGATACCCGGGAGTATCCTCTTGTCCCTGTTGATCTGATCGACGGCGAACAGCATCGCCTCCAGCCGCTGCACGCCACGATTGTAGACGTTGGGCCCGCAGGAGGCGCCACCCTTCTCGTGCACAGGGAACAGACCGCCCAGAACGATGTCGCCGGGTATCAGGACTGCCTCGCGCTCAGTGTTCGCCTTCGACTGGCTCGCGATCGGCAGCTGACGGAGCGTTACCAGGAGGACCAGCATCCAGACAAGAGGGTGGCTCATTTTAGCCAGTTGGAGGGGGAGCTGGCCTAGCTTCGCGAGTTGGTCAGCCACGAAGATCGCATTTTATGCCTCTTCGCACCCAGCTGCGATCCTGCCTTCGATTTCACGGTCTTTTCGCTCAGACTGTCCTTCGATTAGGCGAGTATATAGCACAGCGGGGGTCCGTTTAAAGTCAACTATGCTGGCCCGAGCTAATCCGTGATTGTCCTTAAGGACGTCGCTGGAGATTTAGCGAGGGTAGATTGCAGGATCGTAGAAAAGCTCGCGCCACCTGCGTCAGGTCGCCGATGGTTAAGCCCTCTGTATTATTTTATTCGACTACATACTTCGGCCGCTTCGATTTCCATTCGTTTCAATGTCCCCGGGGAGGCCTGGCCATCGGTGGAGTCAGTAATAATTCACGGGAGCCAGGCTCTGCCATTTCCAACCGCAGTTCTCGAGTATCGAGCCAACCAGCACACTGGGGCAGACGAGTCGAAAGTTATCTCTCCGTCTCCACGTGTCCATCCAGTGGATTCCCGACGACCAAGGTCCTCCGTGTCTCAGCTGGGGCCCTCGTCCCCTCCGCTGCCCTCCGGTCATCGAGTCCTCGAGCTGCTCCCCGACGTATCTGGTAGAAAAGCGAGTTTATCGTTCTAGATCTCGCCGCAGCCGGTTCGTGCAAGCAATCTCGATATATTAATGCGTCAGGATGCAGGAGGAAGGCGGAGAGGATTACCGTACCGAGTGTTTTATCGATCGAAACGCGAAAGAAAGTCGCAACCGCGACCGGAAGCGCGTTATTTCCTCGCCAGTCGACCTGGAAAACTACCCCCCTCGTCGATCCCTTCGCGCCCGCTGCCAGCATTTCCACGACTTCCGCGATTTCCGTCTCCCAGCGCCGCTTCCGGTCTCGTGCGCGAAAGGGAACTCGCGTACCGCCCGTAAAAAGGAAACGGTTACTTCTGGTGAACTTGAGGGACGCGTGGGGCCCGCGAAAGGGACCTCGGGAATTCCGGGAAAGGTGATTTGTGGAGGCCGAGGCGGCAACGTCGTGCAAAGAATCCGAGAGCCCGTATCAAATCGAACAAACTTTGCTCGCGAGATTTTTTAAAGCGTCCGTTAAGAGTTACGACCGGTCCAAGTTTCATCCTTTATGGAGGGCTATCCGGGACGTTATCTCCAGCTATTTCGACGAGTCGTAACTTCCGGCGGACGCATTATCTCCAACAGTCGTTGCAGCAAAAGTTGTTGGGTTTGATCTGAAGTTTCAGATTATAAGGGGTGTTTCAGAATTGCAGCTTCAAACTTCTCTGTAGGACAGAAGTTTGAAAACGGAAACGAGGGAGTCTTGGCGAGCCTAGGTCTATAAGCTGATCGTAGTTTCAGATATCTCAAGTGAAACAATGGAAGATGTGGATTCGTCACTGCCTGCGAAACCTACGTGACTGAAATTGCAAACAGAAGGGTTATATTTTATTATAAAAACAAGCCTCGCTATTCGTTAAATAATCATTTTGCGACCACGCAATGCACAGCCTCTCTGCTAGCTTGCACCCTAAAAGCTACCCGCAATTACACTCGAATTTTTCGACCTTCGTCCCTCCAAACTACCCCCATCGTCGCAACGAGCACTAAACGCGTGGAAAGTTCGGGAAAGCAACTTTTCTGCACAGCCTGTACAAAGCGAGGAAAGTCGCCAGAGCAGACTAAGGAGTTGCGGGAAGATGGCAAGTTTCGAAGGAGCCCCGAGCTTCTTCCCACCAACTTCTCCCTTAATCTCCCTTAGAATTCGCGGAGCGGGGTAAAAGTATTAATAACTCGATGCGCGGCTGGAGGGTGGAGAAAAACGCGGAAACCTCGACGATAAACTCGACAATATCGTGCTCGACGTTCTGCTGGAGCCCCGGCATCGATCCCCGTCGGCTGTAATTCGAAATTCGATTACACGGCCACGCGAAACTGTCCCTGGGTAGCTGGAAAAAGAACGAGCCGACCGCCGACACGCTCAGCGTTTCTTTTCCGCTCAACGATTTTTTCACCACCTCCGGCTCCCCGCGCCCCGTTCCGTCCGATTTAACTCGGCGCGACCGACTCGGCCGCTATCTAGGACGATATCACTTTTGCTTCTTTTTTTTTTTTCTTTCCTGCAAACCAGAAGGGAAAAGAGAGCCGCGACCGCGGCGCCAGGTCGGGGCGCAGTCGTGAGCGTCTAAACGACGGAGAAATCCTCGAGGTTGCCCACTCGGTGGGCTCGTTAAATTTCCCGGCTCGTACTCGTTAAGCGGACTTAATTTCACGGAACTCTAACAACCGTCGCACCGCGGCTCCAGCTTCGAATTCGAGGGTACTCCGCCTTTTTTCTCCCCTCGTCTTCGCCCTCGAGGCCTTAGATCGCCGTCTGACGGCACGGTTTGGCGATTGTTTCAACCCGCTCGCCAAAATTGCCCGTCCGTTCTCGGGGCTCCTACGCGGGCGAAAATTGCCAGCCGAACGATCGTCGACGTCTCGTTCACGAATTACTATCATCCTCCACGCGTCGCTCTGGCCATTCCTATCGTTCAGATCTCTGTCACCGATCCCATCGCTATTCCAGTTTCACGTAACCCGCGGACAGAGATATCTGATAGGTAGCACTGTACAGCGTCCCCCGGTCGCAAAAAACGCGGGAAAATAGACTGCCAGCCCCGAGAGGGATGGACGTGGAAATGGAGGGCAGCGTATCGAAAATTTGTCACGTCGCGAGCGGGCGTTACGAAATCCCACAGAGCAAATGGGGGTTTTATGCAAACGTGCCACCAGCCCCCGGCCGTTTGCCACCCCCGGTTTCCTTCGAGGCACGCTCTTTTGTTAGCCGTCCACCCCCTCGGCCCACTTCTGTCACGCGTCCGCGACAAACGCGCGACGTTTAGAAGAATTTGTCCAGATATTTTCATTCGGGGACCGACCGCTACAACCGGGGCCATTTGTCTGACGGTGAAACGGGCCGCCTGCAGACGCAGCTCTCCCCGCCGGGCTGACTTCAATTCAATCAATTTTCAGAGTGATTTCCTTCGCTGGCCCGTTTCAATTTAGCCGAACAAAGAGGATCCGCCCTTTTTTTCCACCCGCGCTGCTGAATTCTGGCCGATTCCGGGCGCCGCGAGCCGAGCTTCAATCGAGATGGATCCAGGCGAGCTCTCGCAAATTTTCAACCCCCGTCGATCGAAATACGCCCTCTCGTTTTCCAGCACCGCCGCGGAATATTCCCCCCCCCCGGGGGGGGGGGCGAGCTGAATATTCACACGCGTGTTTTCGCAGCCGGCTCGCTCGATGTACTTTCCCTTCTCGCGGAACCTGTGCATTTCATCTCGCTTTCTCTCTGCGCCTCTCTTGCTTTAAATAGAAAGGGGTATCTTGCTGTTTTCCGCGCTCGTATCGACCGTGCCCAGGTGCAGCTCGCAACCACTCTGGATATTTACCCGGAGCTTTTCCAGCGATTCCGGCAGCCTCCGATAATCGGTCCTTTCAATTTGGATACATCCATTTCCCGTCCCGCTCGAGACCCGACGGACCTTCCTCCTCCACGAGATCGACCACGGTCACTCCACTCTCCATGCTTCTTTACGGCTACCTGTTCAAGCTACGCCAACGAAATTCAGGATTCTAATTCCACGTGGTAAACTCTGTTGAACCTGTGGAGTATGATTTTTTTCGTACAATGCTTCGTTCGCGAGAAGTTCGAGCCTGGAGCGTTCCCCCGCGGGCTGCGCGTACTTCGAGCACGATTTCCTCGCGAACGAGCACCCGCGCGAGGAAAATTTGTTGGATGTAGTTTGATCGTTTCTTCAGAGAGAACCCTTTACCGTTCGTTCCATTATGGAAGATGATCAGGGTACATGGGGAACGGCGGAGGTATTCAATTAACTACGAATGCCGTTCCGTGACCAGCTCCTTCCATCTCACTCTCCATTATTTTCCCTCGCGAATTTCTCAACGATCCCCGTTCCTATCGGAGAAGGCCCAGCTGTTCTTTTCCACGGTGGGAATGGCGTCCGGAGGAGGATCCGCCGCGGGAAGCAATCTCGATGGTGCCGCGCGTGTATCTTCTCCCGTCTCGACTTTGGAAACGTCCGATTCACCCTGCCGCCCTCGTCGTATGTAGGACGTGCGCGCATTAGCAGTTTCCCGGGCAATCACGGGCCGGAAGTTGCCCGCAAAATTATTAGCCCGAAAGACCGGATACACACGGAGCCGATACCGTATATGGAGCGCCCCTAAGTGGGTGTCGCGAACTTTACGAGTCACGCTCCGTGCGCCCAAAGGCGAGGAAAAACTACATAGCAATCCTGCCGCGCAAAGTCTACTTCCGGAGCAAATAGTTCGCAGTCCCTCAGTTTTCAAGCGTAGAATATAGCCTGGAACATCTCGTAGCGAACGATCGCCCAGCAGCTCTCAGACTGGCGTTCAACAAGTTCCAGGCACCACGAAGACCAGACCTCAGGCCGCGGAAATTCTGCGTTCAATTTTAGATCGACTCGAGTGTATTCTCGCCGACTTTTCAACCTGGACGCTCGAACGAGGGAAGTTTCGACGATGTTCCGCGAGAAGAATACCGGACGAAATAGTTTCCATTCCCATCGTTTCCAGCTCCGTCGCTTTCGGTGCTTCGAGGAGAACACCTGTTAACTCGCCCGAGAGGAGTTTGCCTGCGCTTTTATTCCCCGTCGATTCGTGGGGTCGCATCCCTTTCGGTAAATTGCCGTGCCGCGGCTTGTCGTTGCTGAGGGACGACAGAGCTGAAGATCGAAGCATCATCGCGTGAAAGGTGGTGCACCGGCTCTTTGTTCCTGCGAATTGAAAATACCCCCGTGCTCTCCATCGCGACGATCTCGCGGGGAGGGATATACATTCTTGAATAAATTTCCCTATCTGAATCTCTATGGCGGTTACGCAGCTCGTTGCCGCTCGAGCGTCGCTGCTTTCAGAAACTCCCTTTGCGCGGAAAAAAGCTTCCCTCCACCTCTGGACCGTATTTTTCCTGCGGATTCGTCGTACTTAAAACGCGTGCTTTCGATTTTGCGACGGGACGCTGCGCGATTCTCGATCGTGCCGCCGAGCTCCGCTTTCACCTGACATCGCTGGCAGGGAGCACGGATTCAGTCCGCGGGAATACAATTTATTTTTACGTAGGTAGGTACAAGCTGCGACAAATAGTTTCGCAGAAATATTGAAGCGAGCAGGGATCTTTAGAAAGGCGCCATCGTTGCCACGGGTGTCCATTCTTTAGGTCCGATGAAACTGGCGTCTCCAGCGTCTATAGGATCATCTGTCACTCGGAGAAGATTACGTGACTCAGAAATTCGATATCGGAGGGTAAATACACTCAAAAGTTCCTCTCGTTCGCCGCCACCCTCTCGGTTCCCCACTTTGCGATTCACGCCGCGTCACGATAGGGCGCGTGCGAACCGGAACCGCCGAGTCATTGCTCGATAATGATGAGACAGACACATCCAGTCAATGACGTAGTCGAGAACCACCCCGGCAGGATCGGCGCTCCCCTTTCAAAGACCTTTCCTCGCCCTCTCGACGAACGGCAACCGCCCCCGGGCGTCTTCCCCCGCGCGCTCCCCGCCGATTCGCGACCGTCAGCCGATCCTAAGCGTAAACTTTCCCGCGTTCCTTCTGCCCGTTGATTAAAGGGTGTTACTCACCCTGGCGGCGGTACAACGCCGACAGGTCGACCCGTTTTCTTTGAACGAAGCGAGAACCGGCAAAGTGGTATTCCTCCGTTCCCTCGACAACCCCTTCGCCCTTGCCTTCTCACCTCTTCCCTCGACCGCGTCACCCTCCCGCTCTTTCTTTCCTCTCCTCAAGTTGCCAGAGGATTCGAGTTCCCACGATACGGTCCATCGCCACACCCCCTTGCCCTCTCACCCCCTCGGGCGCCAGCCAGCAGCCTCCTCTTTTTCTCATATCTCGCTCGCCGTTCCTCGCCCATCCTCGTTTTCGCTTTTAGTTCCGCTGCACTCGGCCCTCCGCGCCCCCTCCCTCTTCTCTACCCCTCCGACTCGACGTCGAACCACCCCCGACGACCTCTTCAAAACTCGCTACACGCGCAACACTTTACCAAATGAGTTCTAATTCATGCCACGTTCCATGCCACCGCCCCCCTCCCCCCCCCCTCCCCCCTCGCCCAGCCCTTCGCCCCCAACCCTGCCCCGCGCCTCGCGTCGCCCTCCTTTGAAGTCGCTCCGCTACTCAACGTCGCCGTTTCTTCCACTTCTCGGTGAACGCGCCGCCGCTGTTGTTCATTTAGTGGCTCTGCAACGTTCACCAAGCCAGCACACCTTTCTTTCGCGCTTCCCTGTGCCTCTCGTCCTCGCTGCCGCGTCTATCGAATCATCCTCGCTTGGTACCTCTCCTCGCGTTCATCCAATTCGAGCGAGATGTGCCTCTCTCCCGTCTGCAATCGTTCCCCTCGATCTCCACCCCGTCGTTTGTCCGCGTCCACCGAATTCTCACAGCGCAACGACATTGCGCCCACCCCCCTTCGAATGAATCGGATCTCCTTTCAGCCCGAGGAGCTGCCTCTGAAAAGGAGAATTGCCTGGAAAAGCAGCGTACCGCCCCCCGTGTAATTGCACGGAGCGGCGTTTCCAGTGCTCGGGGATCGCCGACGGGGGACCTGGGGGACCGTCTCCGAGACTACTCGCTTCACTCGCTTCCTGCCGTTCGTACCGCGCTCACCCTGTCCCCTGGCGAGTCGCAGAAGCCATCATATACGCAACGACTGGGGGGGGGGGGGGGGGGGAGCGGCGATCGTGGAAACGACGACCAGGACGTTCCTTCTCCCCGATCGGTGTTTCGCCTACTTCCGATCGAGACGGCCGCCCTCGCAGTACCGGTCGATACCACGGCCACCGATTTCCGTGACGCGGTTAGACTCGTCGGCGGGTTATTTCAATCTCGGGACGTCGCCAGGCGGCGAAGTGGAGCAGGAAAGGGGACGAATCCCTGTTGGATGCGCGGGGCTCGTCGATATTAAAAGCCCGTCCAGGGGCCGGAAGCCGCGATCTCAGCCGCGGCGACGGGGATCCAGGCTGCGGCCCGCCACCCGGTAACATCGTTAGAATCGCGATTCGCTGGAACGCGGTTAATCCGGCCGACGAGATTCCGGGCGGTGTGCAGCTGGAAAGGTCGCGACGGTCCACAGACGGATCATCCCCCGTCCCGTCTGCTTGCTTTGCGATAGCGAATCAATAGCGACGATATCCCACCGCCCTCTCCCTCCGGTTCTCATTATATTCGGCCAGCCGTGTCTTCGACACGGACGACCCCGTTGCCGTTTCACCGCTGATAATTGTCCCAGGGACAGCGATGGCCCTTGCTCTTTTACCCCTGCTGTGTCTGCCTCCCCGTCTCCGTTGCTCCTGTTCGCGCTCTCAGGATCGCCCCGGGGAAATTTCGTGCGCTGGCTGGCTTCTGACACACATTCGGCTATCGCGTGTCCGCCAGTAAGAAAAACAAATCAATATACCCACCCCCTTTCTAGCCTCCTCCGCCACCGATGTTGTCCCGCTCTGGTTACTTATTTTTCCACCACCACCACCCCCCCCCCTCCCCCTCCTCTTTGGCCCCTGTGCGCCTCCCCCTTGTGTACGCACGCCCGAGATTATTTTTCCGCCGACGCTCGGAGTCCTCCTGTGCCCCTCGAAATTGCACTCCACTCCGTCGCGCCACTTGCTACCGCGGTCCTCTAACGCTCCGCGATCTCTGTTTGCCACCCCTGAAAACGATTCCGTGTCTTCGAGACCGACCCCCCCCCCCCCCCCCCCCTCTGTCGTCGACTATGGTCGCCGTTTTAATGGTTCGCCTCGATGTGCGTCATCCGGGCAGGCCTTCTATTTCCCTCTACTCTATGTTCGTCTTTGTGCCTCTATCCTTCTCCTTTCCTGGTCCCTCTGGCTTCCTATGATTTCTCGCATCGATGGGCCCCGGTGGACATCTCTTATTGTCCTCGGGAGGAGCTCATTAGGCTGGCCAGTGATCGATCAGATTCCTGAAGAAACAGGCTGTAGAGTAATAGGCGACGTTGGGTGCTATTTCTGCATCGAGCACGTGGCACGTGGGGGTGTCTATGGTCGGGAATGCTGAGGAATATTCCGTCGGGTGGTTCCCCTTGGTGTTTTGTCAGGAGTTATTCCCACTCGGGAGCAGTGGCTTCTTTTATTTTATTTGTCGTTAGATGCGTCCACCTGGTAGGTATCAATTATTTGCCACTGTTTTATTAATTTCCCGAGGGAATAGATATTCTGTGCTGTATTAAGGGGATCCTCCGTTGAAATTTTTCAGAAAACGATTTCTTATACATATATTTTTGTAGTATAACATCAAGAGAATACCTTGTGAAAGTTTGACACCAAAATTCGTAACGGTATAGATAGGTACTACAGTCATATAACTAATTCAAACTCTGAACGCAGCACAGTGGTTCGAGTATACTACATGCTAGGCTGGACAAAATTATTTTCTCGCGGGTTTGGGTTTATATGAGGTTCGCATTGTTGGAAAACAAACCTGATTCGTATTACAGTTTATTATTTCACTGAAAATATCAATAAAATAAAAATATGACTAATTCAAGAAAGGAAAAAGAACAAAACGACAGTGTTGTACTTTAACTATAATTATCAGTTATAACATTATGTCTATTCCTGTAATTTCTGAGTTTTGAAGTTTGAAACCTGGTTTTGAAATCAGTTTTCTCTGCATCGCTATTAAAATAGTGCTTTACTATATGTTCCACGTCGTTCCACGCGGCAAGGGTTGAATGTACAGAAAGTAGAGACTGTCTAGTTTTTTTTTAATCAAATGATCGATCTGCAAAAATTTGCAAAACTATGTTTTGTGAATTGTTTTCGAGTGCGACGCTTGGTAGCCACCACTCACAAGTAAACTTATAAGTCACTTATAAGGAATGGAGTTTCCCGATTTAGAATATATAATTTGAAAGTACTCATAGTAACTAAGAAATCCTGAAAATTATATCTGCAATGGACCTATTTTACTCATGTTATCAATAACATTCAACATAGTCTCAAGGCGTATGCGAAAAACGGCAAAATCCTCTTATCTAAGAATAATTGGCTAAAACATGGCATCTGTATGTTTTTTGTGGTTCTGAATTCGAATATGATGTTATTGTTTGTGTAAAAAAAACAAACTTGATTCATATCACGGTTTATTATGTCACTAAAAATCTCTACTACCGAGCGTCGCACTCGAAAACAATTCACAAAACATAGTTTTGCAAATTTTTGCAGATCGCTCATTTGATTTAAAAAAACTTGAAAGTCTCTACTTTCCGTACGTTCAACCCTTGTTACGTGGAACGGCGTGGAACATATAGTAAAATACTATTTTAATAGCGATGCAGAGAAAACTGATTTCAAAAACCAGGTTTTTAAACTTCAAAACTCAGAAATCACAGGAATAGACTTAATGTTATAACTGATAATTATAGTTAAAGTACAATACCGGCGTTTTCTTCCTTTTCCTTTATTGAATTAGTTGTATTGTTATTTTATTGATATTTTTAGTGAAATAATAAACTGTAATACGAATCAGGTTTGTTTTTTATTTATTTATTTATTTATTGTTAGACGGGTTTAGCCCCAATATTAAGCACAGTAAAATATAAGACAGTGTTGTACAGAACGCAGAACACAAAACAAAGACAAAATCGGATTTGCTTGATAGCACAACAACAAGAGTAGTTAGGCCTGGGATATGCGAAACCAGGAGATAACTGACCGTTTAAAGGTGTCGATAGAGGAACCAAAGAAGTTGATATGGTCAGCCACCTCATTACCTCGCGTACAAAGTCTAGAAATAGGGTCACTCATATGGATATTCGTTCTATGAACTTTGACATAAAATAGCGGAGTATGCCGCAACGGTCTAGGTGGAATATAAAAATCGATTAACCTCAGAAGTGGGGGGCAATTAACTTGACCGTTAAGGACCTTTTCTAACAATTTGAACCCCATATAAATCCAAACCCGCGAAAAAATGATTTTGTTCAGCTAGCATGTAGTATACTCGAACCACTGTGCGCAGGTATGAGCCGAGAACACTTTGAGCGCGTTTTTCTCGAAACACGACATTTCGAAACGGTAACCACGATTTCAGGGGAACTAATGAACCGATTCAAATAAACCTTGAGGCATTTGATTGGTCTTGCTATCTCAGCACCCTATAACATAATTTTTTGAAACACGTTTTTTTTAATCTGCATATTTGTGCGGAAAATTACCCACTTTTTTTACTGCACTGTTCGAATGTGCACCAACATCGTAGGTTTGCTCCTTTTTGCCCCAACAAGAGATGCTGCGATAGCCATTGTAATAAATTTTAAGAAATTGTTTGAATTTTTGATTTTGGACGATCCTGTGAGTAAATTTCGTGATTACCGTTTTGGCATCTATTTTTCGCAGGCGCCTGCACTAAGCGTCACCTAGAAAATTGATCAAGACCGAAAACATGAAACAAAAAAATTTGTTGCAACCTAACAATAAATGCCAAAAATATTTTTTAGGATATGTTATAACCTCTTCTTGTAAGAAATTCATAAAGATCACCTATTTTTTAATGGTCCCCTTAAACAGTGATATGGTTGAACAGGAACCGAATCCACAGTGGAACGTTGGATGTCTGAACGCAGCGTATCGATGACCCACGTCTGACCGCGTATCGGGCATTTCTACTTGCCTCTCTTATCTGTCGAGGGAACGGTTTGCACCGAAAGTGATACAGCTTCGCAGCTCTTTGTCTACCGTTTCCCTTTCTCTACTCCCTATTTTGTGTAACGATCGGTATACAGGATGTGCGACGCGAAACCGTGTATATTTTGTTAAGTAAAGCGTGAGATGAACACGAAGGAGCGCCCGATTCTCGCCAGCAGTTGCCCCTTCGGTTGCCAGAGGATCGTCCTTGCTCACAATCAGCCGAACGGGAAGCCAGCGAAAGCACGCGGAATGCAATTACTATTCACGCCCTAATTAATCCGAAAGCTCGAAAGTCAGCTAACTTTTAGGGATCGCCCGCGTTCGATGCACTTTCAGAGCACCCCTCCGCGTTAATTACGCCCGAAGAAAGTTGCCGTCGGGCCAGTTCCGCCGAGCAGCGCGAACCGTAGCCCCCTCGAGCACTTTTTCCCCATACCTCCTCGGTGGGCGACGGAACCCCTCTGAGAATCGACTTCTTCGGATCTCGGCTTGGAGGAGCAATCACCGCTTACACCTATCCTCCAAGGATCTCTCGAGGGCTCGACCTCGCCGACCTAACCAAGTGCTAAAATTCAAGCGACCCTCTATACTGCTCTGGCGCACCAGTTACTGCGACCAGACGCTTTTTAACTTCCAAGTCTACGACTCGGTTCAGCTTCCGACGTGGCTCGAGCTCCCACGCCAACCTGTACATTCTATCTGCTTTCTGCGGCCTGCGATTATCCTCGTGGGAAGACGGGAATCTCTGCTGCCCGTGGGATTCGCCGCAGAGGTGTCGACGAAAGCTAAACGAGTGAGGAATAATCGAGAAATTCGCGAGGTCAGTGGAGACCATCCGAAAAGTCGTTCTAGGGTTAAACTCGGGGGGAGGGGGGGTGGGTGGGGGGGTTAGCGTTATCGCGTCCGCTCTCCTCTCTTTCACCTCGGTCTGAAAACCCTTTAGAGGATGGACGCTTAAAAGCCCCGGGTACGAAAATTGCCGGCTGACCTAAATAACGATCTCCGTGCTTCATTCATCGCGGCCGTCGCGGGAAAAACGACTGCCAGCCCGACGACCACGACGCCCAGAGGGCTACCCACCTTTCCCTCACCGTGCAAGATAATTAGCCCCGGAGCGCTGGTCGCGTACGAATATGATGCGTATCGAATCGATAGCACCCGCTGGCGGGAACGGTCGACGCGTTCGCCACCCCTAAATCGCCGCCTCAATCCCCGATCATCCCCTAGGCCGAGCTTCCGCTCGATCAGCGTGTTGGAAGATCGTTTATCGCTGGATCGCCACCCCGCCCCGACATCTCTAACAGGTTACCACGGTAGGATCATTCAAACCGATCGATACCGAAGATTCATCGATCCCAGTCAGCTTGGCAACCGGTGGATCCGCGCTCGCGCAGCTATTCTCCCCTAAATCGCCGCGAAAGGGACGTCACGCGACGGGGATCAGAAGCGGCGGGAAGCGAGAAAGAGAGGGATAAACGCGGAGCGCAGGGAAGGTCCTCGTTAATTACGAGCTCGCGACAGTTCGCGTCTGACCTAGAGATTTAGATAAACCAAGGTTATCTCGAGCAAGGGGCAAGGATCAGCTGGGTGTAGAACGCCGACGATCGAACACGTCTTGTCCTTGATGGACGTTACGGAAGCTACCTCTTCCGCCACGGAGATCCCCTCGTACTTACCACCTTTGGATGATCCTAGGCCCCCGCGGGGGTGGGGGGGGGGGGGGGGGTGGGGAGGATCTCTGCGATCGCCGTGGTCGGCTGCGCCGCGATCTCCCGTTCTCAGGACACGAGCCGCACGGAAAAACCACTTGTGCCCGCGGGATCGATTCGCGAACCAGAGGCCACCCCCTTGCACGTGCTCCCGAAGCGTTTCGAAAGTCACCCTCCCCCCAGACCCTACCCTCCCCTGGCCAGCCCCTCTCTGTTGTGGATCCTCCTTTGTTTACCGTCGACGGTGGGTTGCCTCGAGGAGTCCTCGGGACCCGGACGCCCCGCGATCGCCGTGCTTCCAGCGACCGGCTAACCCACAGGACGATCCCACTGGCACGCGAACGGATCACAGCAACGGGCAGATATTAGGCGTGGACCGGAGGAACCGGGCCCAAGGACGTGGGGCTCGAGCTCGACAGGCCCGTGTGCATCGCGGCACGATCGACCCAGTCCAAGCCGATCTACGTACACCTCAGTTCGTCCCCTTCGCGGACCGGTCCCCGAACGGACGCTCGAGGGGGTTGTTTGACAACATCGCGGTGAACGTGAAACGACTACGCGTCGTGGTTGCCGCCACAGCACGACTGGCCGGCCGGCCGAATCCACCCTCTCTGCTGTTCGCCCTGTATCTCTCTCCTCTTTCACTCTTGCGCGCGTCTCCCTCCCCGTCGCTGCACCCCCCGCCACCCCCCCCCCCCCCGCCCCTGCTTCCAACCCTCCCCGACGCCGCGGCTCCCACCGCTGCCGTCCGACTCCCACCACCCCCGGCGACTCTACCCTTCGTCGCTGTCCTCCTCGCTCCTCGCGTCGCGCTCGTCGTCCTGCATCCCGATTTTCCCGCGAATTTTCGGATACCCGCGGGAGGAATTTTAATATCATTGGCCATGGGCACGCCTGTGATTAGCGGGAGGGGAGGGCTTTCTTGGCGGAGCTTTGCCCGGCTTCGATGCGTGAATTTAGTTAGGTGTGGGTCGCGCGGGAGGAAGGGCGAGTGCAGTGCCAGGGAGCTCGGTGCGAGCCGAGTGTGATTGATATGCGGTCGTGAAGGGGATTCTGGTCCGAGCGAGTTCCGAAATTGCAGGTATGATATCGAGGATACTTGTCGAGCCAACAGTTTCTCCTATTTCCTCGCTGTTTTTATAATCCCGAGCACTGGCCAGAGAGGATTCGAGGGAATTCAAAGGGATTGAAGGAGCTGGATGGCTGTTTCATAGAAATTCCTTCAACCGTTCTAACGATTCAACCTCTTTGCGGGGTGTGCTAAATGTTCTCTGTTCCGCGCGCAGCTCCGCGATGATCCTTCGTAGAATCGACTTTGCACAGCAGCGTTTCAAACGGAAAGAACGCCGCGTTTACCTTGAGAACACGTCCGCGCTGCGCACACGCCCACCGCGCCAGCGGTCATAATTAATTCTGCAAATTAAACACCTGTCGCCGGCGGTGCCGCGTGTTTGGAGACCGTGTTAACTCGCCGTTGTAACAATATTACAACAATCGCCGGTGACACGATGGCGTCACGTGCGCCCGCTACCTTGTAAATTGTGGCGGCACCGTAATTCACGGGGCCGCTTGGAATTTATGCCTCGATCACGAGCAAACAGCGGGATCGATTAATCGCCATGGCCTGGAAGGTTAATTGCTCCCCACCCCCACCTGCGAGGCTGAGTCCCCCTTTCCGCGCACCGTTTCGCTATTTAGCTCGCGCCAAAACGACCCATCGTGCGAACCTTATTAATTACAAGAAAATACGTTCAAATTGTTCTGCCTCTGGTGGCTCTTTTCGCAGTCGGAGATCCAGAACCTGGCCATCAGAAGTCTAGAGGACCGAAACCCGCAGATTCTACAGACCAAATAACCGGATTTCCCTATCCCTTCCGCTTGCCACAAGAAGTACTGTTCAAACACGGTCGAACAAATGGAGTTGCAGGCAGCAACTACCTCGAATATTAAATTCAGGGAGACAGAATTCGTGGGGCGACCCAGATAGCTCAATTAATTAGAACAACCTTCCAGCGGATGAAGGATTAGGCTTCGAAGCCTGGTCCAGACGGCTGGTGGAGCGATTCTTTCCCTCCGTAAAGGGTAGACTCGCGTGTGAACCGCATGGGTCGTCGTTGATGAAGAGGAACATCCCCCCGAGAGGGGCGTCGGTCTGATTGATAGCCCCGTCCCGTCTCAGAGACACGGGCTGACAAATGTTACCGGTATATTTGTAACACTCGGCGGCGCTCGTTCCGTTTTCAAGAGGGACACGGTGCACAAAAGAGGCCATCTAGGATTCTGTCCTCGCTCGTGCCTGCTGGCGGGTCTCGCGCGTTTGCACGTGCGATAAGCTAAACAACGTTACATAGTCGCACTGTGAGCGGCCCTGCCCTGCAGGATTTACTCTGCCCGGGAATATACCCAGCTAGGGAAATAATATCCTTAAACGCGGCACAGTTTCCACGGGCCATCAGAAAGTCCGGGCGACGGCGCGCATTAATTAAAACGAGATCCTCGGGACGGGACTCTAATTCCACGGATCTAACCGGCCCCCGTTGTCCAACGTCCGCCGAATGGCTGCCTCTGAATTATGTAAAAATCACCGAACGAGAATGGACTTTTCGAACTATCCAGAAATGACCAATTTATATACGACATCCACGAGCATCCAGTTCATCAAGCTCGGAGGAGCTGGCTCACGTTTTAGAGAAGCCTCCCCCCCACCGATTACCAGAGCACCCGCCCAGAATTGCCTCTCCATCTTCCAGATCTCCGCGTCACCTTGTCGCGAGGCATTTCAGAATCCAACGTCGAGTGGTCGAGAAACGGGGAGGGAAGAATCCAGCGTGCCAGTGGACCGGTGTTCGCGGAATAACGAAGCGTAGCTGCCGTCCCAGGGGAGGGCCGATACAGCAGCTGAAATTCAATCACCGGGTACGCGGGGATTGGCAAGAATTCGGCGCCAGTCGACCTACCTCGGCAACCAACAGTTCCGCGTGGATATTAAATTCTCATTCTCGCTGCCGCGCCGCGCAACTACGGCCGCAAGCCGCCTGAGAGTTTCCCTTTTCGAGATCTCATTTCACCACCGCGAACTTTGCCAATCTCTTCTCTGCTTCTTCCGCGGCCGCGCTTTTTCAGCGCGCGAACAGCTGCGGCCGGGCATTAATCAATCGTCCCGCCCCGTCCCCTTTCTCCCTACAAACTCCGCGAGCTTTCGCGAGTTTGTTTTAACTTAGCCGCACTTATCCGCACATACCGAAGCCCCCAGCCCGCCGCCCGAGATCCCCGGCCGCGAGTCTCGCCGTTCGATTCATTCCCTCCCCGTTCGCGACGGACAGTGGCCGATCACTGGGGCCGGGAATATCGCCGCTCGCTGGTGAGACCCGGCGATTTTGAATAATTAGTGGGATCGGGAAGAAGCAGCGAAACTGGGTCACGTTGGAGTAGACGCTTTATCCCCCTTCCGATTGGACTGATTGGATCGAGCCCCGAGAGATCGCGGGTGCGCGATAGAGTTTTAATTCGCGGTCCCGCGTGAACGCGCTCGCGGCCGGATGTCGGGTCGATTTATCGATCTCGCGGGCTAATATCGCGCAAAGCTGCCAGCGTTTCCGCGTTTGGCGAGCCGTGCATATTTGCACGGTTGCTCGAGCCGCGCTCTGGCTAATGAGTCTCCCCCTGATAGGAATTATCAGCGGCGCAATAACGATCCTCGCGCGAGCGCTGTGCCGGTGAACAGCGATCCGGGGATCGTTTGATTTCTCCCTGCTTTTCGTGCGACTTCCTTCGCGTTCACTGAATAGGCGCCGATGGTGTCTGAAGCATTAACCCCATTTACGCCCGAAAGACCCCGAGGTATCGAACGGCCTGAAACATTGCAATGCACCGTGACGCGTCCTCGAAAGGATACCGAGGGTTAATGGGCCAATTTCCGCTAATCTTTCGCATTATGCCAATCTCGTCGGTTTGAATATTACGTCAGAAGATGGCGCGTCGAATGCCCGAGCGATAGCAGCCCCTCCGGTTGCCAACGCGCCGGGGGCAGAAGAAGGATCTCGAGGAACAACCGTGACTCGTTAATATCCTTATTCGTGCACTGTGATTACGTCGGTCCGTCGATACTCTTGCATGACCTAATTTCCGTCCTACGCCACCTACCACCCGCTGCCTCCACCCATGGGCACAACAGCGAGTTATACTTATTGCACAAAAATAATTATCCCAGGCTAAGCGTGTCCCTTTGTTGACACTCCGGCTATCGTTGGCAAAGCCTTTTATTAACGGCGTGCACAGGTGTATGCACGCGTACCTGAAGCCAGCCAGCTTCAGGGAAATATCCTCGCCCCCTCAGCTCCCTGCCAGGCATCCTCTGCCCTTCTGCCGCCCCCCCCCCCTTCTGTCACTCCTCCCGTCCGTCCCTCTCGCCCCCTCAGAGATTTACCCCGAAGCTTTTCAATGCACCTGCCCGGGGGCTATTGTTAATGCAACACGGCCAGGAGAGAGATTATTGTCCTGACAGGCAGGCCGTTCCATTTCCTTTCCATCAATCTTCCTCCGCCGGGGCACGATGACGCCACGCCACCGCCGATTCATATTTCCCAGCGACGACCACCACGACGACAACGGGCACAATGCGAAATTTAGAACGGAGCGCGAACGTGGTAATCAATGAGGTAAGCCGGGATACGCGTACCTCATTGGTTATTTCGCGGCGAGACGCGCATGACAGTCCCTCTGTGCGCCCCTCTTTCTCGTGCCCGAGCTCCCCCCCGTTGCCCGTCTCCGTTCCATCTGGTCCCGAGCCTTTTCCCTTTCTGACCGTTTCCCGACTCCCCGCCCTTGCCGCGATAAAACTGCATTATTACGCCGCGACAAAAGGGGATAATGTAGCCCCCGGTCGCGGCCCCTTGGTCCCTCCGTTAATCCCGCTCCCTCCACCACCACCCCCCCCCCCCGCCGCCCCTCCACCCGGCGCACGCCGTGGCCCGTGAATTTTTATTCCGTCCCGGATAATAATCAATTAGGGCCGGACAGTCTAGGAGGGGGATCGCGGGGCCACCTCCGCGCAACGGTGTCCGGTAAATTTCTACTTCCGAGGATACGGTGCCGCCGCCGGGACGACTTCAAACGAGGCGAACTTTTTAATTAATAACTCTTCGAATAAGTTAAACGGCGGCTGACGCTCGCTCGCTTGCTCGCAGAGCGAACCGCTCTGCGGGAGTTTTAATTCCGGATGAAAGCGGCGCAGCGTTTGTCAGCCTCTCGACAGGTGGAGTGTTAATTAACGGAATGGCGTGCCGCTTTCGGAAGCGTTCGAGTGCCGCGAGTAATACCGTGACGCATTATATTCCTCGATCCGTCGATGATTGTATTAGTTTAATCTGAAAAATTCCTGAAAGCATTTCCTTCCCGCAGATAAAGAATATCGCGAAATGAACGTCTAGTATCTCTCTTATCGGGGCAGCAGCTCGCGGGAGGAACGTACGTGCATCGAGAAAGTATATCGAGAACGCGAACAAAAGGCGGAACGGAAAAATGCAACACAATTATCGCACGTCCACCGAGGAGACAAAAGAGAGGGAATTGATTATTCTTTTCCGCTGTTAATCCGTGCAATTAAAAGCTGCTCGAGCGCGTGTAAACATCGATAAGATAAGATCGTTTCGAAATCAGATCTGATCGGACGAAATCCGTGCATGCCAGTCCGGCGAGCTGGCGTGCACTCACGCGGTTCACCGCTTAGCCGCGGCGTGGCAGTGGCGGTGTCAAACGAGCGCTTTAAATTTCACGCGACGCCTCATTTGTAAACACGCGTCCTTTCGTGTCGGCGGCTCGAGCGTCTACGCGTCCACTCTTAAACCTATTTTCGATCGTTTGCTCTCCAGTTCGTCGCGTCGCCTGTCCCCCGTTCTCCGCTTACCGGGCCGTCTCTCGTCCTCGCGGCGACAAACCATATTTAGAGTGTCTTACGGAGCTGGTATTTCACTTGGGAGTGGATAAAATGAAACGCTGACTGTTGACAGCGGGGCTGCTGATGGTGGTGGCTTGTGCGGAGCCCGCGAGCGCGTGCATCGGCCCGATGCATAATCGTGTTGGATCGTTCTACGTGGATTAGGAAATCGGTCGCTGGGGCGGGATGCAATAGGACGCGACCAGCTGCGATGCCAGCGTAACCGTGCGCGTACGCGGGCGTGAAATGTGATTGCCGTCCCCGTTGGCGGTACTTAAATGTCTCGGAGTTCATGCTATCTAAAATTTACTTGTTGGGCATGAATGGGCAGGTGCAGCCCTCCAGGGAGAGGTTAGGTGAGTGTCGGAACTAACGCGAAGCCAAATCCGCCACACAAGGATTACCGAGAAACTGCTTCCCTTCTCTCCCATAATTCCGCCGCTTATGATCGGGTGAAATGACCAATGACTCGTTTCTGTTAGTCATACCGACCTCGATACTCAAGTTTAAGTCATCGCACCGCGATCGCATTCGGCTCTTTGTGCTCGGCTCAGTTACGCGAAAGAATATACGCCCTCGCGTGTTCGGCTGTAGGCTTATGGGTCTTCGGAAGCACCACTTAGGTCTGCGTATTAAGGATCGCTTTGATTCCCAGGGGGTTTTAGTAACAGCACGATAGGATTGTTCTCTGGAATGATTGCCACGGATCGTGTTCCCAACATACAGCTGAACAATGGATTACCCATGGATGATTCTAATGTTGCCACGGAAGTCGACAGTAAAGTGAAGACAAAGCTATTGTCTATGTGGAACAACGTCAAGTATGGTTAGTGTAATAGGAGTACATAGGCGTGCGACACAGCTGTTCGCAAACGCAGCGAGTTTTATCGACGTTTAATTTATTCCAAGGCTGGACCATTAAGATAGTGAAACCAAACTTCTCCAAGGAATCTCCGGTGTGCCTGCTCGGCAAGATGTATCGCAAGAAGCCCGAGGAGTTTCTAGAGAAGGCTTCCGAGGCGGATAAAACGTTGGACACCGGAAGCGAGATATCTTTAGCGATGGATGCTATTAGTTTCGAAGATAGTATAGAAGAATTTAAGAAAGACTTCGCGTCGCGTCTTTGGCTGACGTATAGAAGAGAGTTTCCTAGTTTAAACGGATCGACGTTCACCACTGACTGTGGCTGGGGCTGTATGCTGCGCAGTGGTCAGATGATGTTGGCACAGGCACTAGTCTGCCATTTTCTTGGGCGAGGCATATATTTTCTTTACAGACTTTAGCAGTAAATTCTAATATAATAACTGTAAATAAGTGCGCCGAGTGCATAGTTATTATATTTACCATGGCTCATCGGTACCTTAGTATCGATTATCGCTTACCCACAGTTGTATTCTCCTACAACAAGACATTTCCCCTGCAGAATGGCGGTGGCAGCCGGATCAGCCGATGAAAACGGAGCAGCAGAAACTGGACGAATATAATCACAGATTAATTATAAAGTCGTTCGGCGATCTACCCGAACGTATATCACCGTTCTCTATACACGCACTTGTATCTTTGGGGGCGCTATGGGGAAAGCGTGCAGGTGATTGGTACGGGCCTTCCTCCGTTGCTCATCTCTTATGCCAAGCGGTAGAGCGTGCGGCGGAGCATCATCCAGTATTCTGTAACTTGGCTGTTTATGTTGCTCAAGACTGCGCAGGTGATACGACAGCTAAGCTACTTATATCCCAGCTAAATAGAATTATATTTCTGGTTTTAACTTCTAACGCGTTCTTACAGTTTATCTGCAGGATGTAGAACATGTGTGTCAGACGCCAGATGGCAAATGGAAATCTCTTATACTTTTTGTACCTTTAAGACTCGGTGCTGACAAGTTAAATCCTGTCTATGCATCCTGCTTGACACATTTACTTACGTTAGACACTTGCATCGGAGTTATCGGTGGTCGACCTAGACATTCGCTTTATTTCATTGGCTTCCAGGAAGACAAATTGATCAATCTAGATCCGCATTATTGCCAAGAGACCGTCGATGTATTAAAAGACAATTTCCCGCTGACAAGTTTCCATTGTACCTCGCCGAGAAAGATGTTGATTTCGAAAATGGATCCCAGCTGTTGCGTGGGGTTCTATTTTCACAACAAAACGCAGTTCACGAACTTTATGGAGGTCGCTCCCTCTGTATGTATTGCTGTACCCCGAGACGGGAACGTGCAGTTTAAGGAGATCCAGACTTCTGACGAGCGTCTCTTTTGTGTTGCAGTACTTGGTGCCGGAGGATGAGAAGGTCGACTATCCGATGTTTTTATTCTGCGACGGGAGCGGAAAGGATCTCCATCAAAGGATTGAAATTGTGGAGAGCATAATTCCTTCTGCTACCTCTTTCGCAGGTAATGAATCTTACGATGATGATCTTGACGAGTGCGAAGAGTTCGAACTGGTTCAGTGAGACGTCTACCACGGACATTTAAATATAGCGTACTTAAAGACATTCATCGATAGTCTTTGGAGAATGATGACTAATATTACGTTCATCATAATTCTCCGCTCATTCGTCCACACACGTACAAGGAAGAAAAACAATTTATGACTATAGTAGATGCAACTTCGCATTACGTTAGACCAGTTGAATATTATTTTGTCAGACGATTTTCTGCCGCGAAACGAACTTTCGAGATCTCAAGCCTGCCCGCTAAACGGCATCGATTAGCATGTCAAATATTTTCCAATCGCGATAAAAACCGGCTATAGACTTTAAAAGCGTTATCGTCAATACGTAATTCTGTGATCATAATTTAATGCGGCTTTTATATTCGAGTACGTTGTTGCGCAACATCTCTTACCTAGTTTCTTGATCTCAAAAAATTCTTGCTTCTAGTAATCCCTAGGGTATTAATTTAGCGTACATCGTAGAGTTATAATTATCGTTTCGAGGATGCGTATCCTACATTCGATGCGTTCCCATCGATGATACGCGTCGGGACTTGCGTAGACCGTAAGCTGACGATTTTGCTACGAAGAGTGATTTTTATAAACATTTCTGAATTCCTTGTGGAAATGTTCCTGACGTGACTTATTTTGTAATGCAGCAACGTTAGATATTCCTCGCGAGGCGTAACATGACCAGATTTCATTTTGTCGTCTAATCGAACCATATCTACCTTATAACGTCTAAGCCTGAGTTACATTAAGCTTTTAGCAATGAGACCCTAAGTTATTTATTTATTTCACGAGCTAATTTCACGCCACAGACGAACTATACTGAACTTATGCTAAGTTTCCGCGCGTCAGTGCGCCACATCACTGCGTTCGACATAACGTTTTATGTTATGGAAATGAAACATGCTATTAACAGACGTATATATTATTAAGCTACTGTTATTACCGAAGAACGACTTAATTTTTCAAAAAGATGTGAGCATGGTATATACATATATATATATATAATGTATATTATACTCATATTGTTAAAAGTCTGTACACAGCTGAAAATTGTTAAAGCGTATATCGGTACAGTTAAAAATAAACATGGTGAGAGCTATAAAAATAATCGTTTCAAATACTCGCTTTATTTCCCGTTTATGGTTGCAAGTACATTTCATTCGATCAATAACAATTTAACGGAGTATATAACGTGTTTTCGTGTATCGAAGTTACATAAGCCTTACAAACATTTCCCACCACCTTGGAATCAGTATCAGCTTCTCTGACGCCTCTCTGTATAGTGCTATACAATACTCTGCTGTTATAAACGATTTCATATAAAACGATGATAAATCGAACTTGCCAACATATATAAATCAGTGTATCTACAATTAGAAACTTCTCGGTGGATTATTGTACAAGTATTTGCTTCTTCCTGATCAGGAAATAATCCTTTCCACCAAATCCGATATGACGATATTATCATACAGGGCACATCTAGATACAAAAGTTAAGATACAGTATCAAATTCAACGAAATCTTTACGAAACAAGCTGGAATTGTACATATTATTTACAGATTAAAAAGCTTTGTACTATACCAATGTAAAATTAGGTTGCAATCATCTCGCGTATAAAAATTACAGAAAAATATATTATAAACCTCTCTCAGATTTCATATACATTCGTTCAATTCATCAATTCGTGTAGGTACAGAAAGTAACAGTAAAACTATTTGAAGCATGCGATCACTATGGACCGTCCGAAGTTTCAACTAATTCACCTAGCAATTTACAAGTTACGATGACAAGAATTTTGCTATAGTGCCCTGCACACGAGGCCACAGCTCGTTGGTAGTGTCGCCCTGGAAGGATTCCAGTATCCCCAACTTCTGGTAGAACTCTAAAATCGGCTCATTTTCCTTGGAATAGCTATCCAGCCTCTTCTGCACGATCTCGACCTTGTCGTCGTCCCTTTTGCTCAGAGGTTCTCCAGTCACATCGTCTTTGCCCTGTTAAACAGGCACAGATCAATACTTCGTGTCAGCAAGTGGAAAGGAAGACCGAAATCTAATTCAGGGGTTCTACTTAGTTGGCAGAATGCCGACGGGATTACGCTTGAACGAGAATGGAGCTTTCGACTTACCGGTACTTTCGGACTGTTGAACCCGATGTTGTAAACTCTCCCGCTGGGCAGATGAACCCACCTGTTCTTCACGCGGTTCAAGATCACGGAAACGGGCACGTCGAGGTAGAGGACGAGGTTCACGGAGTGGGCTTTCTGCAGCTTTTCCGCCTGCTGCAACGTTCTCGGGAATCCTGTACCGATGCCAACTTTTTAGTCGTATTTAGTCGCGAGCGCGTCGTCGTCACACGTTCACGGCCAACGCGAGGAATATTGGTGTTTCTATTTTGTACCGTTACTCACCGTCCAACAGCCAATTTTTGTCCCCGACCGCCTCGATCTCTTTATTGATCATCGAGATCATCACGTCGTCGGGAACGAATTTGCCAGATAACACGTAACTCGCTACAGCTTTGCCCAGTTCTATATTTTTAAAACAACCTTTTAAGCTTCTGTCATGAACGTCCGTCGGTCCGTTTATGGCGTAATTGTTTCTCTGCCAATTAACGTTGCGACGGACTTTGAAACGGGCGATAACAATTTCGTCCATAAATCAAAAGTAGCACGGGGACGTATTTGTCTTTGAAAGTTATTAAATCCGTCGTGACAAGCACGCTTAAGATTTGTATGAAAATTCCAATAGAAATCGTGCCTCGTAATTGGACGAAGTTTGTTTACATATTTCCTGTAACGGCCGTTTTTACATTGTTTCTAAATAGGGTAGTCGGCCGAATGAATTGATAAGGATATCCTTCGCAATTATATCAGAATTGCCAGAGTAGGGGACAATCTAATCGCGTCCAGTTAGCCGTCTCCACAATGGCAAGGCTTCTCTAAAGGATATTTTAATTTATCAGCGATCTAAACGAAATTCGTCCACGCCTTCGTCGTTTAACTTTCAAGGTGATCTACGTAGGTCTTATTCTTACAAAGAACACGTGTCTGTGCGATACTTTTAAGTCAAGAAATCGTTAAGCCATCGTGGGAGGAACTGATGCAGATAACTGGGGCACGTGTATTAATCGAGGCGACTTCGATAGTAGTCACACGCATATTGCCTCAATTAAAGTGTCGAAGGGAAATTATTAAGTGCATGAAATTAATTCCTCATGCGTACATATATCGACAACGTATCGCGCATGTGTGCATACCTCGAAGCGACAACAATGACCGAGAGAGTGAGACAGAGAGGATCGAGAAACGAGCGTGGCTTCGTGGAATACAATTCTAAAACGTGCAAGAAAAGTCAGGAAGCAAGGATAGTCGTAACCTGGTTAAGGAACTTCGAAGAAACGAGAGTTCTTCATTTTGTGTGTTCGGGAAACAAAGCATCCCGAAGATGGCATTCGGGCTCGAAGCGCATTTTATATACCATCAATACACCTAAAACCCAAAAATGTGTTTGACAATGTTGGTTTCACGGAAGGGGAGGTGGTGGGGGACAATGGTGGTCTAAAGTCCAGTTCGAAGAGATAAGGGGCATTGGAGTACTGTCGATGACGGGCAAATAATGGTTTATGGTTGATGCACGTACCGGTGCCACTGGTCATATGAAGACGCAACTTGTCACCGCTAGATATGTGAGTCACTTTAAAATGTTCGACAACCCGAGATGACATGGTGCCCTTGCCGGATGCAGGGGCACCCAGCATCACGGCCCTGAAGGCCGCAGCCTTGGCACACCACGTGGACAGCGCTACCATTAAATCGTCACTTTGAAAACCCGAATGGAGAAACCACTATGCGAGAGACACGGTCAGGTCGAGCTCGGCAGACTCTTCTCTCCCGATACTTTTCCCTCCGACGACTAGCTTTAACGCGGGAATGCTGTGACGACTATGACCGGGGAGGGAAAATATATCGGCCGATCTATAGTGGGTGACCTGTGAACCGCGATTGCACGACCAGTTACCGAGTCGCCCGACCAGCGATCGACCAATGCATGAAAGAGTCTAGTTATTTTAGTCATTAATCTGTTGGCTGCCTTGAGTTAAGCTTCAAGAACCGGATGTACATACACCAATGAATGACGCAAGCCCGCCGTTGCATTTCGCAATTTGATGAACCGCCGCCAAACGCTTGTTCGCTCGAAATATTTCGCGTAAACAAGTTCGTTCCAAGAAAAGCGTAAGGAGGGGTATATAGTGGCAATAACGGTACTCTAATTTTATTGACAAAGTAGCACTTTATTTATATGAAAAAGTAATACAACGTTAGGGCCTGTGCTCGTTTTCTTGTATTTTCTTTCTTTCATTTTATCATCACTTGTCAAAAGCGTATGTAACGAGAGAACTAGAGAAGGCCTTTATCTTTCTCATTTGGACATCTTACGCGTTCTACGTAACAGTAGATCGGAATTACAAATTCGTGAAAATTCTCGTCGGCCTATCGAAAGGCTTATTCATCGCATTACTACGGGGTAGTAATTTTTCTGTTTACAAATTTTCATCTATAGAACTAGGACTCGTGTGACTTTTTCTTTAACAAATTCGCGTATTAATGTAATGTACATTATATAGTTTAAAACCTTTCGTGAAGTTATATCCCCCCCCCCCTTAAAATATATTTATAGATTCTTTGTGATCACGAGCTATCCATTTCTGTTCCTTAATTAACAATCTTCATTAACACTAAGCACCCGAAATGTCTCCCAACGTATTGCAAGTTTGATCAAATGCAGTTGAAAAGCTTAGCCCGAGCCTAGTGCTACCAGAGGGCTACACTTACACGTATTTTTTTTTTTAGTCTTATTCCTTAAAAAGACCATACCTAAACTCACATCTTCATTTCTCCCCCATACTTTTCCATCAAATAGTTCCGAATCAGAGTTCATAGCTGTCAGGAAGACTACTAAGAACATTTTACAGACGTGTCATCGTAACAGTCTCAATTTTTGCCACAGATAAGAATAAAAGAGATCTTTTTTTTTACCTTCCTAGGCTTAAACTCGAGATTAAACTTCAGTAAAGATAACATAATACGAGTTGTTATCGTTACACATCACGTCTTTAACCTATGGAACAAAAATATAATCGAAACTGCTGTGAATTGTATAATGGATGATTCATCTAGCGAGCCAGACTTAAAACTCCCTTAGCTCTTGGCATTATAGCGTGCACGTGTAGGTGCCCTGAATCTGCATGTGTAAATGCGTGTTGCCTGTGGTAGTTTCTAGATACATGAATGTAAATCAAAGAGCAAAAGAAAATCTTCCACGCCTTTTTACCAGAGCTCTCCATCTTTCTCTTTAGCTGGAACTTCTATAACTCGTGGCTTATCGATTATTCTTGCTGTGCGATTCCCTTTTTCTACGATACCGATAATCCACGCCTGATATCCTTCCTGCTTCTCGATGTCCTTACAATATGCTGCGGCCTGGAAGACAAGAGGATCTGATGAACGACGTGGAACTTCGCCAGCAAAGGATATTAGAAGCGGTATAAAGAAGTGTAAGAGATTTGACAGCACCGAAATGCTAAAAACCACAAATCGGCATGGAAGTCTCTGTTTCTCTCCCTGCCATTCTTTAGAGTATTCTATAATATGCAGTATACTCTACTGTATTAGCAGGGGCTTATGCGACAAGTTGATGCACAGTTCATTACACACCTGTTCCCTTGGTAGGCAAATAAGCAATCCTCCGCTGGTTTCTGCCGAGTGACCTTGGAGGAGTTGGAACATATTACCACACGCCTTCGCAACAGCTGCCATTTTAGCGATAACAGGTAAATTATGAATAACGAAGGAAACTTCATTCTTTTGGTGCTTGGCCAGATTTTGTGCGTGTCCCAGCAGCCCGAAACCAGTGACGTCTGTCGCTCCGTGCGCATTGTATTTATGCATTAATCTGGCCGCTATGAAACGAACGGAAAATCAATCGCTGACTTTACCTTACCCCGTTTACCTTTCGTTTACTTTACACGCGATTAAACACCTGCCTATTCTGTTAAGCCTGGCCATGCTGTCCATCGCTCTTTGATAGGCTTTTCTCACGTCGTCCTCGCTAACGACGAGCTTTATTCTGTTCCAGCGGTCTGGTTGGTCTAACCACTGATGGGCGTTAACGGCGACTTGGGTTCCAAGAGGCTTCGTCAGAACGAGAACGTCGCCGACCACTGCATTGTCTGGCCTGCATTAAATAACTATTGTTAACCCGGTGTATGTGGACGCACGTGTGATACAACTCGTACAAAGACGCATACACAATGTACTCGTTCGGCTGGCAGACAGTAGAAGCAACACCACCTATTGTGCACCAAGGATTAACAACTGTTTGACCTCCTGTCACTGTTGTGCCAGCTTCCAAGGCAGAATCTTTGAACCCTCTCATGATCAAAGGAACAACAACGTCCCGCTCCTTTTCGGTCATTTTTGTACTGACTCCCAGCAACATTAACATATTGTCACACTCTGTGACACCCATCGCGTACAAATCGCTGATAACATTCGCGCACGCAATTTTACCTGGAAAAGTACTCCAATAGCAGTGGTCAAACAGGATGCCGTACAAGAAAATTTATATCAAATGATATTGTAGCCATTACTTGGATGGCACAATTTTGTTGCGAACGTAAGAAGAATGCCGCAACTGATACAAGAAAATGCTTTTATTAACGTATGATACTATCTTGTATCTTACCCATCATGTAAGGGTCATCGACTAGCGGGTAGAAGAAGTCTGTAGTCTGCACCAAACTGAGCCCGCCATGCCTCAGCGGAGTCACGGAGGAATCCATGCCAATGCCTGAAACGTAAAAAGGAAATTTTCAATTAGTATTTAAAATTCAATATTTCACATTTCGCTACATGTTCACCGAAGTCTTATTCCCGAGAAATTGATTTTTATATTTTATATACATCGCGTGGTACGATAAACTTCAATTGGCTTTGGAGAAGTTGAGAACACTCGTATTTCCGGTGGCGTGGGAGAAATCAGGCGGGAGGCAATATGGCGGTTAGCACGGCAGGGCCGTCCACCGTGATGTTCGCGCCCGGGGCCTCGAGGCGCACAAAATTATTCATTTCAACGAAAAATGTTCAGAGTAAGCGATAGTTCTTCCCATTACGCGTACAGAAATGCTATAAATTATCATTGGCCACGAGAAATTATAAGAAGCAATATTTTACAATCGGGTAATATAATTTCGAACCGTAATTCTGGCGTTGCACGGATAAAAATTCTCGAAACGTCGAAAGAGCAGCAGCGGAAAAAATTTTGAATGTTCATATCTGCATCGTCGATAAAATCCGATGAACACGTGAAGAGCGGCGAGACGCGGTATAAAAATCAAACATGTCGGCGCATATTAAGGTGTACGCGCGCGATAAAGTCCAGCATACATACTCACCGATACGTGGTATGGCCATGTGCATGAAGTGGGCATGCTCATGATCTTGTGCGCTACCATCGTCTGCCTGTAGTCCCTCGAGGAGTTTCCCAAGAACCTCCTGAGGGACTTTACACCCTCATCCTTTTAAGTCGGCGAACCGCGTAAGACGGAAGGTCGCGTCTAGATCATGTGCCACGGGGTCGAATGGCCTACGCAACGCCAAGGCGTTCGGATTCCCACCGAGCTCTAGCTGGGCCACGGCCAGGGCGTCCTGGTTGACTGGGGTTCCCTGTAGCTCCGCCATGTCTCGCTAAAAGCTAAACTATTATTACGGGACCCGACACAAAAACCGACGACGCGGGTACGCAACGCGTCTCGCGGCCCTGGCGACAACGGCTCTCCTACGACGGCTTCCCGACGATTCCTGCGCGATATCCACGAGCGTAGCAGGTTCTCACACTGGCGGCTGTGATACCGTAACCGCGAACGCCGCCGACAGACAGCCACTGGGCACGGTACACGAACTCGTCGCGAACGGGAATTATACTTTGCACCGGCGTCGACTGCCCGGGATCGTATGTGCTGACAAAATGGCCGCGCCTCCAGCTTTTACAGAATCGGAAGAACGCGCAAGGCCACCAAGAGTCCCCCCGATGTCCCTACCGTGGCGCTGTTATCCTCTGATTGGCCCTTTCGAATCTACGCACGCGCACTTCGGGGCTACCTCTCAGGTACGTCGTTACGGCACCGTTTCGCCCGCGTTGTTTATTGGCGTCCATGTAGCCTTGTCGCCAGGAAGCCGACGCTACAAGTGTGCCTTTGTGCCGCACATACGCTTTGCTCCCGATAAGTTCTAGCGAGGAGCGGCAATACTTCTCCTTTTCGCGCTTCATTCGTGATGCTCTGTAATCGTTCGAGGGATTAGATATTATCGTGCTTGATTCACTTCAGATCGAATAGAATCAGTAATTGAATAATGTTTTGTAGTATAAATTAAAAATTTCATTCGTATGTCAGCAATTGTAATGGAGCGGCGAAGATGAATGGCGATGGTGGGGGCAATTTGGATAAATGATGCTTTTCTGTGATTAGTACTAATTTGGAGTTGGGGAAATGTTATTCTGGATTTAAAATTAGAGGAGACATTTTCGACAGTTTTCAGCTGGATTAGACAGTACAGAAATACGTGATTATTTTGGGATATACGTTTTTGGGGCGACCGTGAGCACCTCTGCTCGTTTCCCGCGCAAATCTTAATAACTCTGGGTGTGACAAGTATTAGTAATTCTTTGTAGAGCGTTCGAGGAAGCAATTTAATGTTTAGTTAGTTTGTCTCGAAAGTAAAACTATTTCAGATAGAGTATTGTGAAGTAGAGTTACGTGGAAATGTTTTTAATCTTCTGAAAACGCGTTGCCAGTTACCCATGTAACTATGTTACCGTGTGTGCTAGCTCATCAGATGATCGCCAGGTGGCAGGCGTCGTCAGCCGGATGTCGATAAAATCGCCACCCTGAATTATCCAAATGCAAAGATATTTTTGTGTTTCTGTAACAGTGGTAGATAATATAGATTCTTGGTGGATTCTCTACAACTTTTCACATTGTGCTCTCAATCAGCCTTTTCTGAATGAACAATCACCATCCAATAAACTCAGTACTCAGAAAGGTACAGAATTTACTCAGGCTCCGGAAAATTCGATTTCTGCAAGATATTCAACTAGAAATGACGCAACAATCCGGTCCTAGCTCCGAACTACAAAAACCCAGCTTTCGTTGCAACGAGAATGCAGAGCGCTATTCGCATGGTCTTGGAAAGGGAAAGGAGTCGACGACCTAGCACTTTGTTTCCACGCTCCGAGGAGCGCCTTACCTGGAAGCTCTTTCCACCGTGAAATTGGCATAGGCGTTTGAAATTATTTATATAACACGAAAGGGTCGGAGAACTGAAGACAAGAAAATACAAGAATTCAAAGTTTCGAAATTCGAAACCAAAAATCACAAGCGTCAACTGATCGAAATTTCAACTAGATCTGCATTTAATTAACTTCTTTAATAATCCTACAGGGTGCTTTACTCGTTCCAATAGCCTCCGGCAATTCGCATCACCAATTATTCATAATAATTATTGTCTGAATAACATCATTATCGATCTATTAAAAGTAAAAGAAATGCTGCAAATACAAATGGCTTAGGGCTTAGGAGAATCGACTGACGTTCGTCGCCCTCTGTCGGGATAGTTCGGAGGGAGTCGTATGGAGAGCCGAGCGGCCACGGTTTGACACGATTGCCTCGTGAGTCGATCGCGTACCGCAGTCGTGCGCGAGTCAGAGAGTGTGTAACGTTGTGGCGGGAGTGCGTTTAAGTTTCGCGATCATTGTTTCCCGATCCCTGTGACGATTTTCCCGCATATCGCCGATCGATCGGCACTGAGATGACGTGCCAGTGGCATCCGCATTGAAGGATTATCAACTACCGTTGGAAACCAGTGGACCGGCAGGATGATGCAGGAGATCACGGACCAATCCTCCAGGACGGTGCTCCTGAATACGTTCGTGGTGAAGAAGAAACGGTGCAGGGTCTACTTTCATCGCGGCACGCTAATATGGGAAACGGAGAAACCGCCGTACAGTAAGTACCATAGACATCGTTTTGCATTGTCGCTAGGTGAAGGGAAAGGGTTTGATTAGGGTGTGTTAGGACGCTCGCGACGAAGATCAATCCCGACTTCCGCGTTTCTCGTCGATTGCAAACAAAGGAGCATCTCGACACTCTAGTAAGGGTAGCGTCTGGTTTTTAGTTTGGCTTTGTTGTTCGCGGGGTGGGATGCACTGGGCATGGGTTGCTGGTCTGTTTGTGTTTCATTCACTCTTCTACAAACTGAAAGAAGAAGAAATTAGGAACTAGAGCGTAAACACGGTTAGCTTCATTTAGGTTATGTGTGATACCTTTATGCACCCTTTTCTTGGGTGAATTTTAAGATTAATTGTCGACGTGATCAGGGAGTTCGAGCATCTTATATGTTGCCTCGAAGCGGGGGTACTGTTATTGTTTACTATCTGCACTATTCCTCTGGAAAAGCTACTGTTCCTTAGATGATGGGCGTGGAAGTTGCATGCACCGCCTCTATATTCTTCTTCTATGAATATTAACAGCCTCGGAATTCACTTTGTTGACAGTAGATTAGCTGAAGTTCCTAAGTAGGATCTCGAGGCTTGACTTATCGATTCAATCCTAGAGAATAACAATAAAACGCGTAAGTCCAACGATCACCTCGGCGATGGCTCAGCTTCAGTGTCCCGCTAAGTCGCATTTATTACAAAGTTTGAGGCTCTTACCGCTAGAATCTTATGCAAAAGCTTTCCTCCGGCTCTGCCAAGAAATTCAATTTACGAAGTTACCCGGCTGCTCGCGTCCCGTGCCTCGATTACCAAACCGGACCGTTTCCCTAGCCTTTAAGTTCCAGCAGACAGGACTCGCCGCAAATATAATAAACAGCAGTCGTTCATCCTTCACCCTTCGACGTCCAGGACCAACAGACTGTCCGTCGCGACCCGACAATCATTTCCGCGTACACTAATGCGATTGTCGTCGATTCAACGGAACGCGTCGTTATATCGTCCGGCGATTCCTGCGGACGACGCAGGAAATTGCCAAGCTTCCGTCACCGCAGGCTCATGGGATCTTTGCGGAAGTTATCACGCGCTTATTGTATACTTCGTGATTCGTGCCGATTCACAAGCCGCGACCAATTACAAAGAAGGAAGCGACCACTTCGTTCCTTCGGGAAGGATCGCCGCGTCTTAAGCCGCGCTTCCACGTGCCCAACTCGTGGCTCCAGGAACTTATTCCAGGTGTATAAAAAAGTGACGCTTCGAAGGCAGAGCGTTTATGATGTTATTAAGCAATTAAATTCCGTGTCGCGCGTCGCACACGTGGAAACACGGAGTTAGGTAATCACTTACTTGGAAACTACCGGTCCGTTATTTTCCAAGGATTTTCCTGTTGGTGGAAGCGCCTCTTATCGAACGCGCTTCGGAATGTATAAATAGTCGGACTTTCCTGGCAGGTCGTTGAAAAGGCACAACTTTCACGACCGTTTTAGACCGAATTAGACTCTGTATAAAAAGTAGAAGCGTCGGTTTTGAACCAAGCAACGTTGGAGAGGTGCAGTGTCAAAGAACCAGGTGCTCCAAAATCGGGGCCATCGCACTTATTTTGGGAGAGGATGCATTCGACTGGGACCCCAGCGTGCAATGGGAGGATCATTAAATTATTCTCGACCTGGGGACAAGTGCATCCATCGTCGATAGAATATTTTATCAAGGGGCGTTTCAATGTTATCACTATCGGACCGAGACTCTTGTGTTTCTTTCTATCGGGACGAACGGCACGTATCGAGGACTTCTTTATTATTGTTTCTTGGTGTTTTTTTTTTATTTCGAATTGCCTGTGTGGAGACATCTCCTTTTCCCATTATTTAGGTACACCTTTTTAGATCGTGAAGCAGGCAAGCAAAATGGCGTTATTTGGGATACGAAGCTGGTTCCCTTTTGTGGTACTATTCTCGTTTCCTTTTCAATTGTAATTAAAAGCAAAGGATACACGAAGCCGAATGACTCTTACTGTCTCTTTGACAACCTTCTCCCCCCTGCCTTCGTTATTTGTTCTACGTTGCAAACGAAGTGCTCGTTAGTTCCTGTAGAATCTTCACACTCGAACCTCCTTATCGCCTCCGTCTATTTACTTTCGCTCGGGGGCATTGTCCTTGGTTTCCTTCGTCGAAAATTTTATCTTACTGAACTTCCTTTCTTTAACTTAATTCCCGTAGTGTCAGAAGCCCTGCTTTTCTTCCGATCGAAGAAAGCTATCTCCTCCAGATTACTGCACTTAAGCATTCCCACAGCGTTATCATTACCCAGTCCGCGTGGAATAATTATTTTTCAATAAACGTTGCTCGCGTGCTTCTCGTCGTTATCGCTATCGGGATAGAATATCGTGATTGCCATTGTTGTGTGGGATAAGCGGCTCAAAGCGTCCGCAAATCGAGCAGATACCGTCGTCCTAAGCTGTCGACCGTCCACCGATGTTTGCGGAGAGGAATCGATATCACGGTTAACGCGCCTATTTCCTGCTCCTTTCGACATCGTCTTCCGGGAGCCTTTGGTAGCTCGTCGCCCGAGGCGACTTCGTTCCAACTATTTCGAACGCGGGGACAACGTCGACGGCTCGGGGGAAGATTAGTCGCCCGTGAGTTTTAGTGAATTCCTGCAGGGCTAATTTCGGTTTCTAATTCTGGACCCTGGTCTCTAAATTCCACCACGGCGTGGACGACATGGCTCAAAGGCTCCCTGCACTTCTTCTCCCCCGAAATTCCCGCGGCGATATGCAGGAGATCGATAAGTGGAATTAAATCAGGCGCACTTGCTTCGTGAAAGCTTGATCTGCGATGAGTTCGTAATGCAAGGACAAAGAACGACGCGCGGAAGGAAACAGAGTCCGAGTAGAATCACCCCTGTTCAGGGCAGACAAAAGATCAGAGAAGCCTACGGTACCGTCCACTCTGTGTGCCGATGTTCGCTGTTCCTGTTTGGAATACCGATGTATCTTCGGCGATCGGTTGACGCGAAGGTGGGAACCCGTGTAGCCTAGCTCGTCCTTCAGCTTCGTTAGCATATCGTTCCGTTTTCTTCCTTCTTACGCTCGATCAACCGCGGCACACTTGAACTTAGCCAACCCGAGAGCCTTGGTCACTTTCGTGAGTATAATTATTGCGCTTTTTATCGTGCCGAACGATTAAACAGTGCCGGTTTTTTCCGTTACGTAATTACTTCTTGGACGGTCGAATATTTTTTATTCTAAAAACGCAGAATTGACGAGCGGATGTATTGATAATTTCGAGGAATGTATCTAATTGAAGGAAGATAAGTGACGGAGTTTGGTCGAGCCTGCGTGTGGTCGCGTTCGAGTTGAATTGAAGAGAACGGGACGAAGAAAGAATACATTTCCATTACATACTCTCCGCGGTGGTTTTTACATCTGTATGCTAGCTTCGTGGAGCGATGCTGCCGTGGAGTGCTTCTCATTTGCATACGATTACTATTATCTCATCCTCCGGTCCGTCTTCGCTGCGACGCTGTTCGCTCCCGTCTCGATTCAGCCGGGTGTCAGTTCAATTCCCTTTCGATCCAATCCCGTTTAATTCAGTCGCCCGCGGTTCGATTACTCCCAATTTAGTTCCCACCAGCTCCCTCGAGCCCCCACTGATCCAGCAATTAATCCTTTTCACCCAGCCGACTCACAATCCCGAATCGCACCGCTCCGAATCTCATCCAGCCTGTTCTAAATCCATCCGTCACCCGTCCTCGCCTGACCAAACACCGCCCTTATTCTACTCGCCTCCGAAGCGCGGCAGTCTCCTTCCACTGCTGCCTGTCGCGGTCATCTTTGCCTACTCGGCGGAGTGGAAAAAGGACCGATCGAACGACTTCACGGTGCCCCCTGTTTCCAGTCTAGCGATGGGATCAAGTACAGTGGCGGACGAAAGAAAGTTTACAACTTTTAAAATCGCATAACTTTTATAAAATTAATCCAAACGAGTTGAGTGTTTTTTAGAAGCTACAAGGATTAGTTTGCTACGTGACGTGTTTCGTCGTTTTGAATAAAAATGCACTTGGTCGGAATAGCAAACAAAAATAGTAAATGTCATTTTTTAAACTTTGTTTTGTGAGCCTGTAATGAAAATCCAAAAAACCCGTTTGTAGATTGAAGTAAGTTGTATACATGCCTAAAATTTCATAAAAAGTGGTTAATGTTGCTCTGAGCTATAAACGCTTAAAGGTCGTAGAATAAGGTCGAAAATTGCGAAATTCCCGGAAATCAGCGATTTTCGACCTTTAAGCTTTTATAGCTCAGAACAACGTTAACAGATTTTTATGAAATTTTAGGCATGTAAAGAACTTACTTCAATCTACAAACGTTTTTTTTTTAATTTTCATTACAGGCTCACAAAAGAAAGTTTAAGAAATGATATTTACTATTTTTGTTTGCTATTCCGATCAAGTGCATTTTTTTTTCAAAACGACGAAACACGTCACTTAGCAAACATCCTCGTAGCTTCTAAAAAAAAACTCAACTCGTTTGGATTAATTTTATAAAAGTTGTAAACTTTCGTCTGCCACTGTATATTGCAAGTAGGTTCGAATCTGACTGGATAGTTTCGAGCAGTTCATGCGCACTTCGAAAAAGAAGAACGATACTGTTAAGTAGAGCCTCGACGAGGTAGATTCGAACTCTCTATAAGTATAATCTTCAAGTATAATTAACCAGGAATTTTCTATCCCGTGCAATTGCGAGATTTGTCTTTCAGAGTTTTCGAACAACATTCTCGAACCCTGCAGGTACTTCAATGAGTACATACAACGAAACGTCACCTTTTACGAGTAGTATTCGAATCCCACGAAGAGAGATTTTTGTATTAGAATTGACTGGGATTCGTGATTACGTATTGAACTTGATGCCATCCCTACTTTCCACGTCCAGCTCGACCATCCAGCCGCGCATTAAAGCATGGCTTGATAGTGCGGGGTCGACCGTCGCCAATTGGATTTTAATCACCGCCGTCGCAAAGCACGCACCTCGATCCAGCCTCGCTACCAGGCCGCATTACGTAACGGAGAGCCAGAGAGCAATGTCTACCACGTCGTTCTTCCTCTTTTTTCCTCGTTCTTTCTCCTTCTTCGCCGACGCTCCTTCAATCGTCAGAATTCGTGGTCCCGCGCTCGCCGTTAATCGCGATTCCTTCGCGGCGCTCTCGGTTTGCCCGCATCGCAGGATCACGCACTAACGATTACGTAAAGCTAGCGCACGCAGAAGTGAAACTTGCAAGTTGCTGAATATTGTATATGCAGTTTATCGTAATTCATGCGCTGCCCCCTTCTTTACGTAATCCCCCCTGGCCGATCAGGGCAGTTTTCCAGGCGGGGAAGAAGCGATAGCGGCGAGGTCGACCTCGTCCATTGTGATTGCCTCGCGGGCCTGTTGTTTCAGTGTCCAATGAGCCTTATCGGAGAAGCAACGACACTTTGGCACGCGTCCCGATTATCTCGATGACGTGGCTGCGCATACCGTGTCGCGTACCTGCAACGCTCGCCTGATCGTTGCCCTGGAGCCCGGACGCTTCCTTCCGTGTGCCCGCTTCTCTTCATTCTTCCTCGGGCTATTGATCATTGAGAGGGCAAAGCGCGCGGCGCGAAGGAGCAGCTAGGCTGGGCCGATTGTAGGTCACGCTCATTTAGAAAATAAACGGTGCATGATATCTAACCTGGCCTCTATGGGAGCGTTTATCGAACGAGTAACGCGCTTATCGAGATACGTCCCGAGTCCGCGGAGCTTGCCTCCCGCCGCGACAAAAACAGCGTGGGACAAAAAAGCGCCCGTCACGTTTCCTGCATTGACATTAGTTTCGCGCTGTCGCTTGCGTAAAACCGCGGGGAGCACAAGTGCACCGTGCCGCCACAGGTAGCCCACGATGATTGCGAAACACGTTAATTAAAAGATCGTGCAGTGGACCGTGCTTTGGCGCAATTTTTTCTGCCGTTCCGCCGCGTTCAGATATAATTACGCGACAGCAATGTGTCGTACTAGTTCCTTTCGCACCAATCCCATTTTGCGCCGCCAATTCCGCTGGCATCAGGTATTATGCGCCTTGATTCTGGTTCGCCCATCTCAGTTCGACAAAATCCGCGCTCATTTATACCGAATTCAATCTACGAGTAGGCACACGCCGCTGTAGGGTAAGTTCGTGGTACAGGTTACTCCGTGATACTTTTTCATTTATCTGTAACCAGTGGCGGATCCAGAGTTGGGGCGCCCCCCCCCCCCTTCAAGGGAAAAATCGCTGATTTCAGGAATTTTGTGATTTTTTACCTTATTCTGCGATCTTTAAACGTTTGTAGCTCAGAGCAACGTGAACCGATTTTGATGAAATTTTCAGCATGTACCTATACAACTTAAATCTACAAATGGATTTTTTGAATTTTCATTATAGGCTCAGAAAAAAGTTGAAAAACGACCTTTACCATTTTTTTGCTATTCCGACCAGTTGCATTTTTTTTGAAAACGACGAAACAAATTGATACTAAAAAAACAATTTTTTCATTTAACAGGAAAATATCGGAAAGGTCCCTGGTTCATTACTCAGACCTACGCCCCCCCCCTTAAGAAAATTTTGGATTCGCCAATGCCCCCCCCCCCCCCCCCTCATGAAAATCCTAGATCCGCCTCTGTCTGTAACTCGAAATTGTCTGACTCAATTTAGATGGAACAAAAACTAACAGACAGTGTTGATCTCCTAGTTTATGTTGTGGTAAAATAATTAGTCAATTGAAGTTAGTGTGATAGAGTGGGAGAGCATTTTGTTCCAGCAGCGCATTATTCGTGAAATTTTTCGTGCTAGTTGTGGACGATCGCTTGATTATGTATTAGGGTAAAGGACCTAATTACTGACACATTAAGCGTTGACGCTGACATTATCTTATAGTTATGTACTTATAGACTAAAAGTATATGTTGTTCTTCTTATTTATTATTGTTTAATATGTTTATTTGAGGAAAAAATTTGGCGGATCTTAAAACTTCGATTTTTATGTATAAATTCATAAATTTCAAAAATATATTTGGGGATCCATTACTGACACCCTTCAAATGTATTTGACTGAATTACTGACACCCCAATTACTGTCAGCTAAACTAATACTGTTTATGTCATTTTAAGCTTACGTCGTGTCATGTACAGGAGCAACTACTGCTATGACAGTAATACCAAAATATTTGAAACGCTTGTACCAATCACTGTCACCGAATTAATAAGTAAAAAGACTTAATGAATCGTTGAATTCCGATCTTTTTACTTTCTATGTTGCTTATATTATTTAAAACATATTTTGTCATGTTAATAGCTTAAATATTACAATTACAGCATTTTCTTTAACGCCTTGTTTTCTCTTTCGCTAGTAAGGAAGTCATCGTTTCCATTCTCTTAATATTCGTTTAAATTTTTCTATCGTTTTATTCAAATTAGCAAAGAAAAAATTAAGTACTGTTTTTTGTATCGTATAAATAACAGTTTGAATTGTATACTAAATTTTTTTTATGCATCATTTTATAAGATTTATTCGTTATTTTACGTAAAACAGCTTAGGGTGACAGTAATTGGGTGCTTTATCCTATATGTGCTTTAGAAGATAAATGGAAAGTTCAAATTGCAGGTAAGTGATGGTAAAATGACACTTTAACAAGTCTTACTCTTGAAATTATCATACAATAAGGCATCAGTGTTATTTTTGCTTATGAAAAGTGACTAAATTCTTATTTTTCGTGCGCCCGAGCCTGCGTTTCTGATTGTGCTGTTCGAGAAATTCTAATGGCAAATACCAGATACCATGTTTCCTTACGTCTCAGACATGTAACGATCATGAAACGATTGATTATACACCAAATAACAATAATATAAAATAATATGAAATAATATAAAATAATGTAAAATAATTTAAAATAATTTAAACTAATTTAAACTAATGTAAAATAATATAAAAAAAGTAGCTGATGGCCATATCACGGGTTAGCGAGAATTATCACGGAGTTACCAGAGTACTATCACGGAGTAACCAGAGCTATCACGGAGTAACCAGAGTATGTCATGACAACTTAATTTTGTATATTTTCAATTAAATATACTTAGTCAATTTCTGTTAACCTATTATTTGTTTCCCGGATGTCTGACCTATCATTATATCCTAGACTCAATTTCAGAATATGTAAATATTAGCAGTTAATAGACAAATTCTAAAACTATCACGAACTTACCCGAGTTTACCCTACACGTAGTCTAAACGCACCTTAACCAACCATTCGGACGGCATTCTGCAACAGCAGCACTCGCGCTCTGCAGCTCGGAGCCTCGATACCAATTCGACCCTTACGAGACCTTCGAGTTCCCATCGCCGTTTAACTTCTATTCGTTAATGGGGCCCGCTGAGTCCCAGCGCGCAATCATTCAATGTAGCGACACGAGCGGCGGAAGCATCAAGGAGAGGAGACGCAGGAAAATCCAGTCACAAAAGAAAATTACACCGCATGGGCCAAGGCGAGGGTCAGCATTCGTATTACCGGCACGACACCAGTCCGAAGCCGCTTACTCACGCTCGAGCCTTGATTGCAGTCGCGCGTCCGTGATTCCTGCTCTCTGGCCCGTCCACTAACTGCAGCCTGAATCTCTTCAGGTAAACTTAGCGGACGTCGCCGTGCCGCGGCCAGGTCGTTCACACGAGCCGATCTTCGACGGGCCTTCTCGATAGACGGAGGCAGCTAGACGCTGAGCAAGGTCACTGGGATTTCACGAACGGGTTCACCTTCGGTCCTCCGTTCGCTCTTTATGCGTCGCGATTACGGTTCGCCTTGTCCTCCGTTTTCTCCATTTCTTTCGCCGCTCAATGCTAACGGGAGGATTCTTGGGCGCGACGGTAGTGTCTTAACGGACAGTCGTCCCTTTTACCCAGAGATCGGAGTGTTCTCTTTGGTGGAATTTTGTCCTGTCTCTGGGACTTTGCCTGTTTGGGACTGGTGGAAAAAGTGAATGCACGCGAGAAGCGAAATGCTAATGAAAAGGTGGCTTCGGCTATTAGCGCTCCGTCTCGAAACCTGGCCACTGGTCGGCCTTCGGGATTGGTCATATTTATTTACGTGAACGTCCACTGCCGTCCGCTTGACTTTGCGAGGCGATTCCGTGATCAAATTTATTCGGTGGTTAAACGTTCCGCTCAAACACAGTGGCAGGGCCATATTAGGATGATCAGCGAGCTGAGAAACGTCTCGCAGACGTGTTAATTGTCCCGCTGGCTCATTAATTGTCTTACTGCGTTGCTTCGAAGCGATTGGAGCTGTCGGAAGAGTCGTTCGCCGTGGTCAGAGAAAGTTGCGACACGAATACACGACCTGCTGCCCCCGCAGTGCCTTGAAATTTCCATTCCCGCCCACGTCTGGCGAGAGGATCAGCCGTTCAGGGGATTATTGGATTCGCGAGTGCAACTGTGTCCCAGAAACGTTGCGCCTGGCTCTCCTCTCTGGTTAAATTTTCCACGGCACGTGGACAATGATGGAGACACGAGTTGACGTCGAGAAACGTGACCCCAAAATCGCGAGGCACCAGACGTCGCACGCGAAAATCGAGACGGGGATCTCGCGTGCATGTGATGACGCATATGGAACGCGAGTTGATGTCTTTCGATCCGCGCTGCGTTACGAAATGCAGGCTTCGTGACAAATTGCGACGCCGATAGTTGCAGCGTCAGAGATCTCGTCTTTCGTAATCGTAATTTGCGATCGTGTTCGTTTAGTTCATTTCCCCGCTGCGAACCGACAATGAATCTTAGCGACGGCCTTCGTCCTTTCTCCTCGAACATGATTTTGCTCACTCGTGGAGCCTTGGTGAGCCAGCTGCATCTGTCTTTGGCAAAGCGGCGAATTGAACGCAGAAATTGCAGTTCGTTAAACAGGGGAAATCTAAAGGAGGGCAACGATTTCTGATAAGGTTAATCATCTACTTAAATACATGTATGTAGACAATTAATTATTAACTCTCAGACTCTGTAAGCTTTATATTGCTTTTCATTGTTTTATATAATTTTGTATGTTATTGGTATTCCCGTTTACCTATAATAATCTCCATAAAGAACTTCAAAAAAGTAAAAAAATGACGCCGAGTAAACGAAATCAAATAAATCATAAAAAATATAAGATAATAATAATTCCAAAATAATAAAAAGATGTGAAATCAAAATGAGCTGCAAGTACGCAAAGGTGCTTTCTAACTGCCGTTAAGATGACACAACTACATATACACAGCTAAAATGCTGTGTTCATACATTGCAATAGTCATATCGCGGACATTTTAATTAACCTACCAAGAAGAATCCCATTTAAAAACATTGTCGTAAATTAATAGGTTTACAAAATTAATGATATACAAAAATTGCGCCAATTATAACAATGGCTATTTATACAATGAAAAAAATGTATTAAAAAATATTAAGCAGATATATTTTTATACAAATAAATATTTAATACGAATAAATATTTTATTCAAAATACTTAGCGCTGCGAAACCGAAAAAATGTTAATTGTTTTAGTATTAATAATTTACAATAACTCCCTTACAATCTAAAATACATATAAACATATACGTATACATATTAGAAACGCAGTCAGATTTATTCTACATATATTTAAATCTAATATCATACGTAGCATATGTACACGCACACATTTTAATGCAATTTATACATATTTATTCAGTTTAGCAACACCAATTCGGGGCTGGTATAAATATATATGGCAATTTAAATGCAATGCAATTTGTTACAATATATTATTTTGTACATGCATGGTACAAATTTCCAGAAACTTATGCGAAAGAAGATGCTTCTCTGTAGAGCCTTCTCCGGACAACTTCCAAGTCTGCGACTCTACATGAGAAATCTATTAAAAAATTTTGGCGACTTACCTTTGTTAATTGAGACAATAATTCAATCTCCTATTTAGTGTAAAAACTCGTGACTTTTTAAATTTGGACAACTTACATTATTTGACACTTGGCAGATTAAAATTGATTGACACTTGGTAGGTTATAATTCAATAGTATATATATAGGTATGTACAATGACGGACGACGATTCCTGCCGAATAATCCTGAGAGTCGACGAACGAAGAACGAAGCATGTGTTAATTTTTCTTTTGGCTGAAGGTGTGCGTGTAACGCGTATACGTATTATATTGACGAAAATTTTCACTGGAGAAGAAGAAGCAGGAGAAAAATCTTACCGTTTCCGACTGATCCATGAGACGATATTACGATATGTCTGTCATGCGTGGACCGATTTTATTGAATTTGGTCTCATTCGAAAGCTTATATGTGGTTTACATGAGAAAAATGCCCTTAAATTTAGAAAATATTGCAGGCGTGATGAGATATTGATGAAATAAGTTTCAGGTCAGGTTGGATTAGCCGGGCGACGAGTAAATGATAGCGGTAGCGACAGTCGACATACAACGTAGTTGCCCCAGTTGTCGATCAAGTCCCAGTTCTCGATCATTTTCACAAATATTATGATTTTATGGCATTTTTAACAATATTTTTATAAGAAAAATTACGTTTTTTAAATGTAAAATTGTATATGAATTATTATCATAAGTTTTAAAAAGTGATAATAATTCCAACCATGAAAAAAGAAAGGAATTACGTAGCCTGCTTCTGTTCCGTGTGCAGACAAAAGACTTCCTTAATCATAGAGCTACCGGCACTGGTTGATGAAACACGTGTTTCTAACGAGTTTTATACATTTTTATGTGTTGGATGAAAATACATTGTTGTGACGGGGTTCTACTATGGCTAAAGAAAGAAAGGTATCCGTTTTCGTACTTCAAGTTTTCTTTATAACCTCTCTTTTCTTGATCGACTACCAGAGCAATTACTGATCGACAATTAGTTCCGACCGTAATTTAGTGATCGACATCTGGAGCATCGACATTTTTATTCTCAATTATAATTTGCATATTTAAATATATATGGATTCTATTTTTTTACTTTGCTATTATCTATATTAATGTTAAAATTAGTTACTAAAAGAAAAAAAAATAATTTTGGTCCATTTACATAAATTTTTTCATTAAAAACATTTCGACCTCCTACTAACTGATCGACAACTGGGGCAATTACCTTACAGGGTGTCGAAACATGTACTTGGCGTCGAGACGCTACCGCGTCTCTAGATAGTAATTACAATGTGGGATCAGGAACCCCATAAGAGGGAGCCCGGAATAAGAGATCTCGGAGGGTTGGCTTTGCCGACACTGGTAAGGTGGCTGGCCAGTACCGCAGAGGATCCGAAGATCGTGGGTTCGAGTCCTGCCGCCCGAAGTCCCCCTCTTTTTCCGTGGCTCCCGAATATATAAGACTTACGAAACCTTATTTCCTACAATAGGGATAATATTATTATTAATATATAATAAATAATAATAATATTATTTATATTAATATATATATATAATAATAATAATAATAAACTGCAAAAATCAGTTATCATAGACAACACCTGCTCACTGACGACAAAATTTCTCAGCGACACCACCCCCCAACGATGGATAATAGCTGAAGATCACAGCTTAATCGAATAAAAGTACGTTGTATATCTTCAAAACACCGAGTTGAAACTTCACAAAATAATGAATATAATAATAAGATACCACAAAGGTAGTCCAGTAGATTTCTCCGACTCTTCAAATAAGAGGAAATCCTAGAGCCTAGTCTACTTATAAAAGCATCACCGCGTTTTAATCAGAAATTAAATAGCTGTAATCGTAAGCCAGTGAAGCTACGCGACCAGCCGCGATCGTTCCGCGCCCAGGCCATGTGCGCGCAGTATAAATATTTAGCAGCGATTCGTGTTTGCAGGCGCGTGTGCAGGCTCGCGACAACGATTAACGATCGTCACGACTCGCATCACCGATAGAGGCGCGAAGGGGGCCAGCTGAAAAGCTGCTTCCAATTCCGTACCGTGACATCAAATGTTTCTCAATCTCGATCGTCGCCTGGGGGTTTAACGTCGCTGTTGACAATGCGATTTGCCTCCGCTAGAGCCTGCCGTTCGCCATAGAAGCACGCGATAGTCCATCCTGGCTGGCCCGAACCGAGAATGGGGCAATTAAGGAGACATCGGGAAGGAAAAGCATCGATTTGACCGCCGGCGTGCGGAATCGCCCGCCTCCGCGGACGAATTGGACACACACCTGGCTCGGGATGCTCGTTATTTCGGTCACGTGCCCCGTGGATGCGTGAAGTGTAGCTACACGATCGTGACACGCGATCCCGGAGACCTCTCGCAGCGACCAGAGATGGCCAGTTTCGGGCGATCGCACTGCGAACCGTGCGTGCGCAACAACGAGCTGTGTAAACACTTCCTCGCCTCTGTGAAAACTTACCTGGGGACAGCTGCACCCGCAATTCCTTCCTTATCTATTACGTAAACGCGTTATCTGTCTGCCTCGTGCTGATCCAAGGCTGCTGTCTCTCTCGTTCTCAATCGGCCTCTGTCTTAAACGTTCTGTGTAACGTGTAGGTACCTACCTGGTTTCCATACAGCGACAGCAAAATTTTTATCGCTCAGCATACGGAATAGGTATTCCTAGAACTCGCGCAGAAATTGTTTTCTTTTTTTTTTCATGGTTCAAAATGTCAACCGTCATTTAGAGATTTAAGAAGACTTATTCCAGTGTCTAAGAAATTTCTGAATACTTTTAGAAGCTTCCCAAAAAATGACTCTCACCGTAGGAACTCGAGTTTGTATTAATTTTCGTAAAGACTGTTCGTAAAATTTCGTAAAATGTCTGTCTTATCGTTCTTGACGCTTGCAGCCGCGATTTCTTATCGGTCTCGTGGATTATCGTACGATCTATTGGTCTCGTTTCTCAGTGATCGGGTCATCGATGTCTATTATCTTACCGTTATCGAAAAGAAAGACGCGGCGAAGCCTACGTTCAACGAGAAGAAAGGCTTTTGTAAGCTTCTGTAGGCTGTTCAACGATTAACGCAAGAAATATTCATTTCCAGCAAGATGGACGCTGCCCATGACGGACGTGCTCGCCGTGCGCTACGGGGACGATTGGATACCAGGGGTGAACGTTAAGGAGAAACAGCCGCCGACGTCGCCGACGTCGCCTACTGTCTGCCCGACGAATTTCATTCTGCACTACGCTGTTCGTGGACCAAAGAACAAATGGAGCCATCACAGCGTGACCATGAGCCACACGGACCCCAGGCAGGTGGCCTCCTGGGTCAAGACCATTCGCAATTACCTCATGGGTGAGTGTATTTGTCTCTTCTGATTGTCTGCTGGGCGTCCAGCAATCCATAACTCTAGTCACACGCCACAAGTCAACTGTGGAAATCCATTCTGTCGTTTAATGGACTCACAAGGGAACATCCCGAACCCGGAAATTAAAAAAATTCTGAAGCTTTGTGAATATGTAGGGAATAGGGTTGATCGGTTTTTAAAAACCGGTTTTGAAAACCGGGTTTTATTTATAAATTTTTGAAATTCGAAAACCGGGTTTTAAATTTAAAAAACCGGTTTTATATAGTAGAATTAATATGAAGAAATGATTTAATTATTTAACTAAAAACATTAACATCTTGACTTGAAATCGCTTCAGACACAAGCATATTGTAGTACGTAACTGTTTACTGTAAAATTAATCTTCATGAGTTCATATTTTCAGAAAAAAAAACGAAATGGAATAAAGATTTATAATTTGGTACGACATTTTTAAAAGATATATTTTGTACGGATTTTAGTTATTTTAGCTTTTTTCATTTGGTTTTGTATGCAGTCTATATTATTGTGTTATAGTTTTGTAGATCCATAAATATTAGATTAACTAAAAAATTGTACGTATTCGTACGGATTTTAGCTATTTTAATTTTGTGTTTGATAGGTTTTGTATAGATAGAGTATATTTTATTTTGTTATATTTTTGTAATTCCATAATATTAAGGAAACTGAAATTTTTTAAAATAGGTAAAAATATTTATTTACTATTTTAATTACATTTTTTTGTGAAAGCTTGAAAACCGGTTTAACCGGTTTTTTGGGAATAGTGAAATTCGAAAACCGGTTTTTTCAAAAGTCGGTTTTTGTATAAACCCTAGTAGGGAATTTCCTCCCGATTATAACGCAATTTTTTTTCGCTGCCCAAATTCACTCTAAGTGGGTGTAATTGCCACTTGAAAATTCGGTGATTTTCCGATTTCGTGTTACAACTCGTGAACTGCAAAATATTTTTTATACCAAATCAAATGATAGATCTAATTAAAAGAAGTAACTTTTGCCTTGAATCTTTTTTTCTACTTCTTATAGTTCGCGAGTTATAACACAAAATCGGAAAATATCCGAATTTTCAAGGGTTAATTTCACCACCTCCGAGTGATTTTGGGCAGCAAACAAAAATTCCGTTGTAGTCAGGAGGAAATCCCCTAAATATTCACAAAGTTTCAGAATTTTTCGAATTATCTGGTTCGGGATCTTCCCTTGTCAGGCAGAAGTTCCATTAAGTCAGCAATGAAAAGTTTTAGTCAAATATAATAAAATGGGGAAAGCTGAAATTTGTATTCTATTCCCTCGAAAGGAAGATTGAAATAATATTTTCTTCTGTACCTCTCATAGTCAGTACTCACGTAATCTGTTCTTCTACCGAACAGTTTCACTTTTACCGATTAAAAACAGTGTCCCTTTTTACTAGCACACAGTGCGCTATTTGCTTCTAAGCAACAGAGAGGTACATATGTATTTGCTTTCTTCTCGCAGATACACGATAGGTACATAGGTAGATTTTACCCATTTAGTTTCCGCACTCGGCGAAATGAAATTGCATTTACGAAAAGATCGTTGGTCTTTAATATCCTCCCCCATTTCCCTGCCATTTACACCGGAACGAAGCCAAATCAATGGCGAAGGTGTAAGGCAGAGTTGGCGTCTAAAAATAGCGCTGGTAAATGTGCGCGATAAGGGAGAAGTAGGTGAAAGTTGAATCTGTAGTACACACGCTACTATTTTCCCTTCTATTTCCGACGGAATAATAGCGGTTGCTTGAATAATTGACCGTGCATCGATCATTGAAGTCTCCCGTTACGAAGCCAACTTTATGCTCGGTACAATCGACCAAGTCTAACGATTCTCATTAGTCGCACGAGCAGCCGGCGAAACAGTACGAAGAGAGCTTACTACTTTTAGCCCCTGAAACACACTACTTTCTCGGTACTTGGCTTCCCATTCTGTTATTTAATACTTGCTTTATTAACTGTCTACTGTTTCACGGGAACGAGTGGAAAGGATTAATCATAGCGCACGGTGGAACTAGGTCGTTGGTTACGGATCAAGGCTGTTTAACTTGAGATACGCGTTTAATGCCTCGTAAAAAAGGAATAGAGAAACAAAGGAATTTCGTTACAGCGAAGGCGGAGTCGTTAAATTCTTCTATTGCTTTACAACCCCCCCGGTGTTGTTTTAGAATTTAGGGTAACGTGCGACTATCACTTGCGATCAGATAAAGCTGGCAACGGGCGCGACATGGTGTTTTCATTGTTGGAATTTCTGAAAATATAGTTTTAAATGAAACATTACAAGTTGTACTACAAATGTTTTAAGCTACGAATTAAAATTCAGAGCAAGATCATTAAAAATCTTAAATGAATGTATAAAGCTGGGCCTGCTTGTAATATTTAAAGAACCGATAAGGTAAATGTGTCCCCATTAGTGACCAACTGCATACAAAACTATTCATTTATTATTGTACTCACAATTGAGTACAAAAAGTTCTAACATAAATATATTTTCTTTGGAAAATAACAATGGTGAAAACAAAGAAAAAGGAGCAGAAGCGCGCGACATACACTTAAACCGAGTTAATTGAAGGAGTATGTAAAATAAAATCTGGAGTACCCATAACGGAAAGAGGCAGAGATTTCTTTACAGAAACAAGACGAGAAAGAGGAGAAAAATAGAATAAGAGTTTTAGCTGCAGAAGAGCGAAAGAAAAAGATTGAATAAGAAAAGCGACGGAAATTATTAGGAAATAGTAGAAAATATAAAAGATTATCTTAAACAGATTATAAATTGTTTAATTTTCATAAAATGTTAATAAAAACAAATAAACTCATGAACACAAATTTAATAAACAAAATGATGCATTTACAATGGGGGAAACTGCTGGTCAATAATAAGGTACAAGTTGGTCAATGAAGGGGACATCAGGTCCAATATAATTTCCACCATAATTTTTCTGTAAATAGTCAAATATATTTTTGTGTAAATAGTCACTCTAAAACTAATTTGATTAAGAAACTAGAGACTTAAAAAAATACAATGATCCATACTTTACTCAAACATTGTCGTATATTGGTAAAAAAATTACTATTTCGAACCAGTCACACTCTTAAACGGTCGCTAATGGGGACATTTACCTTAGAAAAATTGCAATGAAATTCGACTTTCCAGTTTCTATATGTTCTACTAAAAATGGGGACATTGTAGGACGTTTATAACAATGTTATCGAGGCACAGACAGCTCTTATCGCCCTCGCAGTCTCGACACCTCGGCGACTTGCAGCGAATTTATAATTCGAACTCTTCAGCAACTGTGACACGTGAAATATTCATAACTAATCGGCACGTTGAGCGAATAGGAAGCCGCGGCTGCGATTAGGAACACGAGACGCGAATTTACATACTGTATCGATCAGCGGCCCGTAAGTAGGGAGCACCGGTTTACCTTGCAGAACTTCTTTATCCGCGCGTAGGCTCTTTCTTTCGCTGTGCACCTGAGGCGAGCAGCTTTGCGTCATCGTCATTCACCACGGCGAGAAAAGGCCCTGGACAGCGCTCGTGTCTCTGCACACTTGCAGTTCCTGTTGCCGAAATAAGGTGTTTTTCCGTTCTAGCACCTTTCAGCGCTGCCTTTTTGCTATTCACACGATTCTGTAATAAAATACCTGCGAACCTGAAGATTATCCAATGCACAATCTTTATCCACTATTTGAATAGAAATAAAGTGTTCCAACGCAATACACTCCTCTTAAGTAAACGTGTGTTCCCTCGCAATACCGACGACGTAATGCCTGTAATTACTTCCGAAAGCAATTACACGAATACCAGAATCACTCCCTGGCGAATCGGTCCCGCCGTCGCGGCGCGTCGATGAATTCTTCACGATACAAGCGTTCCAAAGCCAAGGTCGCGGTCGATTCCTCAAAGTTTCCGCCTTTATTGTCAGGCCTCGACATTAAAGACCAGTCCGCAGCGCTGTCGATTCGCTCGAACACTGCGATCTTCAGGTTATACACGCTCCAAGTATCCAAAGGAATCGTGGAATCTTCCAGAGGAAACTTTCGCATCAAATTCCCCGTTCGTCGCAGAAATCTGCGGGCGTTAAAATTGACGTCACGTCTTCTTTGCCGGTGTTTCGGTACGGGTGCCGCAAGTATGTGCGCTATACCGAGCAGCTTGGGGTGCTGGAGGGTAAAAATAGGCTCCGTTGCAGTCCCGAAATGGATTACCAGCCGGCGGGGACACTTTCACCGCGGGTCAGCTGCACCGTGTCACGCGAAACGTTTGGAAAGACCGCGAAAAGTTCGGTGAACGCGGGGAGCGAGTAAAAACCACTGTGAAGCTTGCTCTGACTTGGAGCAAAGTTGGCAAACTGGTGGTACTAGAATTTCTAGAAACCGATGGAACTTTGGAATTCTCGGAGCTGCTAGAAGTCTAAGGACGTCCCACGTGTCTTCGGCCCGCAATATTCCCAAGTGTCACTAAAGGAACTTATCGATCTCGGGAGCGGGTCGAATCGCCGCCGTCGTCGTTCAATCATTTCCGCCTCGAGGGAAGCGTTGTCGAGCGGGAAAACAGCGGGGGCGGCTGTTCGGCGTGGATGTAACACGATCGCCTTCTAAACTACCACCCCGTTGGGCGAGCTACTGGTTAGAGTATTGATCTGGGTTCACGCTCGTCGCGTTGAATTTCTTCGAAAAACCGTACCATCCCGCGGAAGTGCTTCAATCCCCTGTGAAACATCCATCTCGACCTACTTTACCACTTTTCCCTCGACTTAACGGGCTAAGTAAAGCCACGTCTCGCCACTCCTTTGGAAAAAGTCCCTTCGCCGTTGCTATAAGGTTTCTTTTAATTACACAGGCCTATCCCATCGCCCCAGGAAAATACTGTTGTTCGTGAACCCGTTCGGAGGTAAGAAGAGGGGCTTGAAGATCTGGGAGAAGGACGTGCAGCCTCTGATGACCATCGCTGGCATCGAGACGAAGATGTTGGTCACGGAAAGGGTGGGCCATGCTCGCGACACGCTTTTCACCGCCGATCTAAGCGATTTCCATGTAAGAGCTCTCTACGCAAACTATTAGTACAATCGTAGGAGGCGTAATTGAATCTTAATAATTCAGAGGGGGGCAAGGTGTCCTGGCACCGCCAAAGAAGGGACTATGTAAGAAGAAATGAAAACTTAAATTTATTCTTTACACAAATTTTTCTAATCACCCAAAGAATTTTATTGAATTTGCATTACAAATATTTTTATCCCTTCAAGTCCGCTCCTCCCAAGATTTTAATCTCAATTGCGCCTCTGATTTGAATAAAACACCTTCTTTGCGTTATCGGTTTTATTATTGTTCATTGTTACATTGGAAGATTTCGAGCGTTATCCTATTTTCGTGATGTTTCGAGGGTTTCAAGACACCACCCCGCAGGTTTTTCACTGTCTTCTATGAATATATTTTATTCAGGCAATCGTGTGCATCGGCGGAGACGGGACCCTGGCGGAAGTGATCAACGGCCTCGTCTTGAGGACCTCGAAGGACAGACAGATCGATCCGAACGACCCCGATGTCAGTCTGCCAACCCCCTCGTTGCCGATTGGCGTGATACCCAGCGGGAGCACCGACACTGTCGCGTACAGTCTTCATGGGACGACCGACGTACAGACAGCCGCGATACATATCATCTTCGGGGACAGCACCGGCCTCGATATCTCGTCCGTGCACACCGAGCGCAGGCTGCTCAGGCTGTACGCCAGCGCTCTCAGCTACGGATACCTGGGGGACGTGATCAGGGACAGCGAGAGGTTCAGGTGGATGGGGCCACAGAGATACGAGTACTCTGGTGAGTCGACTAAGTAGATTGTTGGGTAGATTGCGGCGTATTAAGGGGGTATAGGACTATTGAACGACTGAAATCGACGGTTTCTTGTCGGTTGGATTGTTTAGATTCCAAATAATCTAATCTTTTACAAGTAATGTAAAATAAAAGAATTGTCAGAATGTTGAAAATTATTCAAGTTATTTGACGGTAAAGACGGTCCCGCGTAGCCCGCAGCTGTAATTGGTGTATATAGTCCCAGGTGAACCAATCATCTAAAAGCAAAATGCTTTGGGATGATTAGTTTCTACACTAATAATTATCGTGCGGAACTTTGCTGGCGAATTTAAACAATAATTGTACGAGTTACACACGAATCGACTTTTTCCCACATTTTTATGGAAAAAAATCGTCTTTAATCGAATCTCCTCACGATACATTGTTGTAAATGTTTACAAAGCATAGCACTTTCAGAATTAATAATAATTAAAAAATCGATTTTTCGAGATTACTCGCGCGAGCAGAGTAGTGAATGAGCTATATTTTGCTGAGTATACTCAATCGATCGGGTGTCAGATTATTTATTATCGCGAGTAGATTGACTAGTTTGCTCGCTGAAGTAGTTTTATGAGTGCATATTTTGATAGACTATTTTCGCGAGCGGATTAATCGAGCGTTTTGAATTGAAGTGATGGTGTTCTATCTTTCCTTAGGGTGTTTTAAATCGTGGATTTGTGGTCCATGGATCGTGAATGTTCGTGATTTTTTTAAGTAGATCAAAGTGGCGAGGGGAGTCGGGTTTGGAGAAAGTGATCGTGGAGGAATTTGGGAGAGGTTTGAAGTGTTTTCTTGCGCGAGGATTATTGAGTTTATGGAGTTTTAAGAGACTCGAGGGAATTGGATGGCCTGGGCAGGTAAGTGTGGTAAATTATGTTTCTGGCTGTGTCCCAATCTTTTTTAAGTTTTGGGAAATGCATTTTCTCAGGTATGCGATGAAAATTCTTCTGATTGCATTAGCAACGATAGTGGTGCAGTTAGAAATGAGTGTAGACTTGAAATGATGGAATATGTAAGTAGGTCAGTCGTGGTCAGGTTTATGTTTATTTCATGAGTTTTTAATGAATTCTTGTATTTCTCTTAGCAGGACGAATTGTGCAAGTGGAATGCAGTACAGTGACAAGTTCAACGATGACATGTCAGTGTCTATTTCCATATCATAGATGTGTATTTATTATAATTGTATACAGGATCTTAATAAAATTATTGGAGTTTATTAAAATAATTTTCTGTACATCATTTCTATGCCTTAAAATAATTCGACATTCCTGTATTGTTGCTAAATCCTACACCTCTCCAACACCACTTGAGCAGCATTTCAACACCCCTCCCACAAACACTTCTACATCTCTTCCGCAACACTACTATACTGCCCTCCTTAGTTAAACTGTCTTATCTAGCATTTTTTCATTTTTTGAGATATTTTGAATTATTTGAAGTTCCACACGTGTTTTACCTTTTAAGTACATTTAGAAAACTCTACGTGCTTCGTAAAGATTTATAAACAGTCTAATGTATTTAACTTAATTTCTTTCAAAATGGTTACAATATCTTATGTAAAACAATTAATTAATTGCTACGTTAATAATACATTCCCTACATGTACACCTATTACAAAAAATAATATTAGGCTGTTGAATGAAGGAAAATAAGGATGGTACAAAGTAAATGATAAAACTTCAATTTTCTCGGTTGTTTCAAAATGCTAGATAGGACATTTTAACCAAAGAGGGCAGTATACCTATCCACACTACTTACGTACCATGAACAATGGTTCGAATCGATTATAGTCGCCAAATGAAGTCGCAAAACACTGCAAATACATATTTTGCCTTCTCTAGCCCATACAACAAAGTTGAAACTGACAAATTCGCTTCTCGTGCAGCTGATAGAAGTGGCAAGCCTTAAAAACCATCTCTTGCAGGTGCAGCTCCGAAATTCCGCCTCTCTTGCAGGTGCAAGAGTCGTGCAAAGTAATTCGGAACAAGCCATTTTTTTAATGGCTGCACCTGCAAGAGGAGATTTTCGCGCTGCATCTGTAATTGCAAGAGAAGCAAATGGAGGATAAGAAATAAACAGATGCAATAAGGCAAATGTACCAGTGCCCGGCCATGTCCCAGTACCTGAACAGTAATGCGAATTTTATTTATTTTTAAGCTTAATTTTTAATGTACTTAAAAACAAAAAACAGTACCATAATGCATAAGTATTTAGCAATATTAATTAAAATCATTATTATAGAAAATTAAAAATCGTTGGATAGAAATAATTATTTTGTAACACACTTCGTACGCATAGCAGATTTCGAGAAATTTCTTAAGCTTCTGTCAAGACACTTCTTTCGTTTACTAAGAAAATATTGACAGCATTTCTTATTTATATATTATAATACATTATTATAATAGTAAATAGATTTAAATTTAGTTTAAAATGGTTAAATTTGCAAGAAAATTAATACTTTCTAAACAAGTCTAAGTTTATTTACTGGTACAAGAATTTCGTGAATGTAAGTAATTCAGATATCTGGACATGCATTTTAGGTTGTCCGCTTACTGGGACGATATAATTCATTCAGGTATTGGGACATGCAGTTTTAGGTTGTCCGCTTACTGGGACATCTGCATGTTTTCGTATTTTCAATAATAAATACGTCTATTATAATACATAAACTTTTTTTGCAGTTTCCGATAGTATAATATTGTGTTGTCTTCCACATTTCAACAACATTTTTTTATTTCATGATGGTTTTACAAATTAAATTAGAACACAAATTTTGCCGCTATTCCTTAAGCCCCTTAAGCGTGCGGGTATTGGTACATTTACCTTATTCGTGGCAAAATTGTTTTTATTTTCAATTCGAAGTGCTTTACATCGTAATTTATATACCTTACAGTGTAATTACAAAGAAACGAAAATAAAAACGAAGGTATTGAACCAAACGACTGTATTTCATTTCACTTGTATCTCTCCCTTTCCGTCCTCGCGTCAGAATATCACGAATCCTTTCAAATGACCTTCTTACAAACGACGCGAAGTGAACATTTCGCAAAAGTACCACCAAGTACCTTGGGCAAATATATACTCATCGAGTTACAGCTTAAACAGTACTTATCCCCACTGTAGAAAAATGTGAATTGAAAATACTCAAAAGCTCAAACACACGGTTAATCTTATCGCATTTATTTGTACACACTTCGCATTCTCTTCTCCATCGATGTCCTTCGTTCCACCGACAGTTCCCATTAATCTGCACAGAAGAAGCCCACATCATCAATCCACTTAAACCACACCAAACTAATTGAAACAATTACCTATGCAAAACGATACGGAATACCCCAGAAAACGGGTGCAGTGAGACACTTAATCTGCCGTAGGTTTCAAGAAGATCATCGCGAACAAAGGCTACGAAGGGGAGATACAACTTCTGTCCGATCCCTGCAATCCAGCGACGAGCACGAGGTGCACGAAAAACTGCACCAGGTGCTTGCAGCACATGCACAACAGCGTCCCTGACAAGGAGATCTCCAGTGAGTCTTCCTCTCCGTTTCCAGCTGATTACGCTGGGCCTGTAGCTTCAATTTTCCACGCGATGCGCTCTTTCCAGGATGGGTGACCGTCAGGGGGAAATTCTTCATGGTGAACGGCGCGAATTTGGCCTGTGCGTGCTCCAGGAGTCCCATGGGCTTCAGCCCCCACTGTCACGTCGGGGATGGTTGCGTCGACGTGATTCTGGTTCGGCACACGTCGCTACTCAACAACATCAGGATGCTGCTCAGGTTGTCCAGCAAAGAGAAGAACGTGGTACGTAAGAGCCTTTGCACACTTTTAATATGTGGAGGGCAATTGGAACTATGTTACTGCTAATGGCAGAGAATGAAGATTATAGAAGTGGAAGCTCCTGTGGCTCGAGTTCAGGAACCTGCTGGGCATTGGGAAATCCCCAAACTTAAAAGATTGGGGATATCTCTGCTGGGCGGGCAAACGAGTATAAGTCAGAATTATTAGTTTTGCAAGAAGACACTTACGTAGAATATTTAAAGTGCTATGTAAGATCAGGTGTTAAATTTTGGATGTGAAAGTTGTTAACATATCGATTATTGGCTTAGTGTACAAATATCGTATATGTAGGATCACGGAAAAAAGGAAAACCTCGGAGCGGGACTCGAACCCGCGATCCTCTGCGCGCTGGCCAGCCGCCTTAGCCAACTCGGCTACCGCCGACTTCCCTTTGGTAGTCATTCCCGTGTCCTCTCTTATGATGGGGGTTCCTGATCCCACATATATCCACTTTTAGAGTTTTCCAGGAAAACAGGTTTGAACGTTTAATGGTACATAGGGTAAAGTAGCCGAATATGACGACCTCTCCTAATATGAGACCCCAGCTTATCTCCGCTACAGAACTCTTGAATGTCATAGCGATGCTATTTCTTTACTAACCAACCGTGTGTTAGTTGTTTTGTCCGCACAGTGGCATTGTAATCAATTGAGCGTCTCGAGCAAGCACATATTTCTGAAATACGTTGCAGAAAGTTTTTGAAGTGGTTCGATTAACTTACAAATACCTCTAAAGTGGTAAGTGTATAATGATTTTCACAAATACTGTTGTATAGTGCTTTCAATGGAGTTTAAGGCTTACTAGTTGTAGGTGTATCATTAAATGATGAAGATTTAACTTCGAAGCTACTTGGTAGTTATCGTGTTATTGTTTCCAAATATGAGACCCGTGAAAGTTCTACTGATGAGAGTGAAGAAGAAATTGTTCTGAATGATGAAAGTGCTTAAGAAAGAAAATTATGATACAGAATACTTGTTTTGCACAGGTCGTTATTCTTCAGATGTGCTAGGTGAACAATGGGTTAAGTGTACTTATAAAGTGTTACGATAGGCGTGGTAGGCCCACGAAGACTGCGGTGGTGAAGAAATAGATTTCACATGCCGACTTTATAAAAAAAGAAAGAAAAAATAAGTTTCAGGAAGAAACAAACTGGGTCTCATATTAGGAACCCATTTTTTTTATCTGCGTATTTGAATGACTTTCGTTTTTATTTTATTATCAAGAAACCTAATTTTTGTTATAGTACTTCCCAGTAGGTTGCTAAAGAATACATACTCTACTTTTAAAACGTGTATCGAATTTTAATAAAAGTGTTAGTCAAGTCAATAGTTATGATGTTTTTAAGAAATGGGTCTCATATTCGGATACTTTACCCTAAGTACATTATTTTTGACAAATTTATGAAATACATAGATATAAATGTGATTTTTATACAGCATAAAGAAACAGTGAAGAACTATTTGTTGCATATAAAAACTCAAATTTCACAAAAAAGGGACGTACAATATTTATGCACTAAGCCATCGATGCGTTAAAAGAATCTTTTATTTTCAACTTCTTTTCAGAAAAATTAACAAAAAAGAAACTGTTCAATTTTTAGGTAAAATTCGACTTATAGTGGCGTGCAAAAGTATTCGGCCACCTTTTAAAATCGCATAACTTTTTTAAAATTAATCCAAACGATTTGAGTTTTTTTGAGAAGCTCGAGGGATTAGTTTGGTAAATGATGTGATCCGTCGGGTTGAAAAAAATGCACTTTGATCTGCACTTAAATGAAATTTCAGAAAACCCGTTTGTAGATTTAACTAAGTTATATACGTGCCTAAAATTTCATGAAAATCGGTTAACGTTGCTCTGAGCTATGAACGCTTAAAGATCGCAGAATAAGGTCGAAAATCGCCGATTTTCGACCTTATTTTGCGATCTTTAAGCGTTCATAGCTCAGAGCAACGTTAATCGATTTTGACGAAATTTTAGACACGTATATAACTTACTTAAATCTTCAAACCGGTTTTTTGAATTTCCATTACGGGCTCACAAAAAAAGTTTTAAAAACGACCTTTACTATATTTTTCGCGATTCCGACCAAGTGCATTTTTCTCAAACCGACGGATCACATCATTTAGCAAACTAATCCCTCTAGCTTCTCAAAAAAACTCAAGTCGTTTGGGTTAATTTGAAAAAAGTTATGCGATTTTAAAGGGTGGCCGAAAACTATTGCAAGCCACTGTATGCTCGTTTGCCCGCCCACTAGAGATAGGTATAGCAGAGTGTCTGAAATTGTGAATTTCGTAGAGTTCCGGAGTGATACACTTGCAGCAGCCCTCTAGGAAATCGCAGGGCTGCTGAACAGCACTCCCTTCGCGATTACCTCTGTAACGAAGACGGTTCATACCCTCTGTTTGTCTTCTAAAGTACGACCTACCGTTCGTCGAGGTGTACAGAGCGAGGGAGTTCACATTCCGGGCGATGCCCACGTTGCACATGCACTCCGAGAACGAGATCAACAGCAGGCGCTATAACTCCAGTCTGAGCGTGTGGAACTGCGACGGCGAAGTGATCGATACCTCCAACGTGAAAATCAGGTAAACAATCTCTCCCTGATAGCCACTCCTTCATTTCTCTTTCCCGTTAAAACGCGTCTACGTGTGCTCTGATTCTTGACCAACGTAAATGACTAAAAAGGTACACTCTCACTGCGCCACGCCTCGTCTCGGCTCACTTTATTCTTCCTAAGCTTCTCTTACGCAGTTTGACAATTTCACAATTTGCGAGAAAGTGAGAAAAAAGAGTTGTGGTCGTGGCGAGGCGAGGCGAGGAGTAGTCAGAGCCTACCTTAATCCTGAGCAAATTCTGGACTGCTATTGGAAGGCTGTCCCTAAAACTTGGGAGGGGCTGTTTGAGATAATATCGCCTCCTATGTAGTCTTTGGAATCTGCCTCATTAATCTTGTTATTCTGGAATGAATTGTGTAAGTCAGGCAATGCAATTGATTCACAGGGTGCACTGCCAGCTACTGAACGTGTTCACGAGACGGTGTCAAGAGCCGGTTCACGAGCGGACCTGTCTGTGCTAGTTGCGAGGCGATCGACGCACCCATGTCGAACAACAGAGAACGACTACCGCGCGTTTCCACAGGGATACGATGGCATCGATAATCCCATAGTTCCTTCGACTTGCCCCACTTTATTCATTATCGTGATATCACCGCGTGCCACGCGGCAAATCGCGAACAATGCTATTGTTCGCGCGGCAATTGTACCTTGGGATTCGTGCACGAAGGTGTCTCCTAAAGATGCTGATTCACTTGTTAGAGGCCCGAGAGCTCGCGAGCTTTCGCAGCTGGGAATTCAGTGACTCGGGATTCTGAAAAGCGGGAAGTTGAAAAATTTCCAGTTCGGAGCGCCACGAATCCCGAAAGCCCGTTGCCCCTCGAACGCCACTTTCAGTGTATCTCGGAGCGTCTCGCTGATTCCAGTGGATTACACTTTTTCGTTCGCTCATACCTTTGCATCGCAGATTGTGGCCAACAATCGTCCGACATTCCGCCGCGAATGCTTGAAAACTCGCGGCTCGGCTGCTAGAGGGTACGTACTTACGTAATTTTGTACAAATGCGAGCGGCTTTTTCCGCGCTCCCGTTTCCAGCGTTTGCCGCACTGATTGCGCCTTTTTCGTACTTAATATTAAACACTCGATTGCTGTAGGTTCGGTGCACAGACGGACCCTTTCTTGTACGACGTTACTTGAGGATAGTACCATTAGGGCACTTTAGTTACATTCGATAGAACGTGCAGTTTGATCCGACGGACAAACGATGAAAATTTATGAAACATGATCGGGGCGATCGTAGCTTATTATGTAAACGAAGAACGAGGTTGTGAGGAGAGTAAGTAGGTAAGTGTTGCTTTAAGGATGTATCGGACGTACAATACTAGGCAAAAGTATGTGAAATTTGAAATACTTGAATATCTACGTCTTACGCATAGTAAATCCAGATGTAAGGACCTCGAACGACAGTTGGAGTCTTATTTTTACTCCTAGGAAGGTATTTTTCACTTCGCAAATGCTTTCTAAAGCATTATTAAATGGCCAAACTTTTATAATTTATTTATTTAAAACGGTGTAGTGAAAACAATTGAAACTCTGCAGATATTTTCATCTACCCATATACATGTAAAAAAAAAAATGAAAACATTGGTACCATTTCTTTAACATTTTTTCAGCTGTTTTATTTATCAAGATCGTCTCTTTCCACAAGAGTACGTGCAAAATCAGTGAAAATTAAAATCGTTATAACTCAGCTACCGTTCAGTGAATTCGTTTAAAATTTTTGGAGCACATCGGGAAGATTCGAAAGAACAATCTTACAATTTTTCATTAACTTGGTACCATTTTGAAGATAGGTCCGATACATCCTTAAGTTCCCCGATGCATCAGAGTGGCCAATGAGCTTACAGACGAGTTTGAGCTTGAAAAAATATTGAGACGCGAAGCAAGGATTCTTAATCACCCACTTCCCAGTTGATTTGAATGGCTAAATTAGGAACGGTTTGGGAAATATACTGACCACCCTGGTGGCATGGAGGGCAAGCAAACGTTTCGTCTTCGCTAGCACTAGACTAGAGATATTTTCCTTAGGGCGCCTAAGACGGCCCAGCTGCGCGTAAAAAAAACAAGTATTTTCGCGAAACGAGCTGATTTTTAAACGCACCAGAGAAGTGGCAGCAAGAGCTTAAACTTAGATTAAACAGAGTATCGCTAGGAGGGGCGGGGGATGAACCAAGCGGCATTTACTTTACCACGAGTATTTCCAGCTTATTTATTCATCTTCCTTGGAGCTTTCGGTCCGCGAGAAGCGACCGTTCCGTGCGCGGCGCCTCTAGATCCCTCGCTTCCTAAAGGGAGGCTCGATAGTTGTCGCAAAGTTTCCTTCCCGCTGAATGATTCATTTGGGACAGAAGACGCGGACGATGAATGGAGATTCTCAGAGCAGCCAACGCTCGCGAGCAAGTCTCCGTTTCTAGTCTGTTGCGTTCGCGTCGAGAAGAGCTTCGAGCAGTTTCCGTCCTTGGTTTCCGCTTTCTTGCGCCCCTGTGGCCCTTCGAAGGGCGAACACGCCCCTTGATCGACAGGCACGAAGTGGACGCGTCAAAGAAAATAACCGAGAGCAAGCGTGCATTTGCAATGGAGAAGAAGTTCTCGTCAGAATTCGAGATTTTCCTTTGTTTCCACGCGATTGATTATCTCTTTGATGGATCGTGCCGGGCTGTTTTGCCGCGACCCACTTTGCGCTTCCGGTATTCAACGGCTGACATATCACAGGGGAAGAATAATAATCAGACGAGCCGCTGTGTCCCCAGAATTTCGTCCAATAGCATTTCTTGTACGTCCGTTTCTTTCGTTTTTTTTTTTACATCCGGCTAGCTCGTCGGAGGTCCGACGACCGATACCCCTCTGTTTGTTTAACCGACCGACAGACTCGACGAAGTTAGCGTTTAGGTAGAAATTATTTTGTAGCGACGCGTATGTCCAGGTTGTACAGATTACACACCACGTGCATATAAATATGTATATATATATGTATATATATATACATCTATATTTTAATTACGACGTATTTATAGAGGAAAAGAGAGAATGGGAGGGACGTTACTTCCGGCGTGGTCGTAGCGTATCGATTGTATTCCGAATTTATTTTCGCAATGGTGCACCGAATGTCAACGTGGCTGCGCATGAATAATAAATTGTACTTCACTTTTTCACCGAGTGTCTGGTTGAAAGCCCCCGAATCTCCCTCCCCCGACCGTCCCCAAACCGAGTCACAATCGCTTAAATCGAACAGGAGCCCTGGAATAGTGTCGGATCGACGCCGAGCCTAAACATAAACAACGCGGCAAATGAAACATCTGAAAGAAGGGTAACTTTCATATTTACCTATTACCTTTACCTATAAAATGGACATCGGTGTGATGAGGGTGGGTAAACACAGTCGTGGCCAAGATCGTTTTCGCTTTTCTTTCCTTTTATATATTAAGAATTTTTAATAATCAATATTGTCGGATATATATATATATATATAATATATATATTATATATATAATATAATACATTATATTAATTGAGACAGTATGGACACAACGTATAATTGGCGCGGTAAGGTGACAAAGAAGCCTCTCCCTTGTCAGCGTCCCTTCGTCGGAGGGTTGCCAGCTCCATACGCGGATATCAACGTCGTCGATTTACACCCTCGGATCTCCTTTCCTTTCTCCCCTTTTTCTCTCCCCCTTCTTCCTCGCGCGGATTTCTCCTCTCCTCTTCGTTATTTGGTTTTCTACAGCCCCGAACAGCGGGTGGAGCCCCTTTCCACGCTTATCACAAGAAGTTTCCCTTAAGCATTAAGTCTCGCCGATCGGCAATCACGCGCCCCCGTAGAAAGAGTGCCCCGATTCAGCAGATAATCATCAAGAATTACCGCAACTGTGACTGGTAAGTGTCCACTGGTTCGGTTTCAGCAACGATCTCTCATTTTTTACGAGAGGGGCAAATTCTATTTTCGTCCGGCTGCCTTCTTCTCGCCGCTCTTTCTACGGGGACACCGTTGCGCGCCTCACCCCCCCCCCTCCGGTTACCACTATCACCACCTTTGTCACAGCTCTCTACCCCCTCGACCCCGCCTCACCCTCCCCCAAAAAGGCCAACCACCCCTCGACGCTCCTTTCCTCCTCCTTATCTCTCGTTTTTTTTATTTTTTCTTGCCACCTCCCCTCGCAGCGTTAATATATTTTATATATATTATACTATTTAGTCTAATCCCTGATATATAACATGAACCTCGTTCACAATCGTAAAAAAAGGATCGTGAGACGAAAATACACCTCAGCTTCTCTACTTCGCCGTGTCTTTCGTGCTCTCTGATCGCCTTTTTCGTCCACGCGATCGCTCGTCGGTCTCGTTCGTATTGGGGGCGCGCCACCGAGGACGCTGGGGGTTGCGTCAGAGTGTCTCGTCAACTCGGGGGTTCGTTTTACTTTGTCTATTCATTTTTCTTTTTCTGCGCGCGAAAGCAAGAGGGGGAGCAAAGTTCCACGCCGACGAGAACAGTGCTTCCTAGAGTCTAGAGGGGCATTGTGCGTTTCTTTTTTAGGAAGAAATTTTGTAGACCGCGATGCAAAAGGCACTAGAAAATGGTAACAGCGAATGCAAGGGGGAGATTCGATAATTCTAGTGAAAAAGAACGTCGACAGTAGCAACGAAGGAGAATGCGAGGAGAGTGATGAAAGTTTGGAGCGAATTGTTACTGTAAAGCCGCAACCCCCAACGGCACCCCATGGCGCCCTCAAACTTCACGTTGAGAAACGAAGACAAAAAAGAATGAACAATCGCTCGCGCCGTTTCGCCTCGTCGCCTACTTTGTACAACCATAACTACACAGAGTGTGCTATTTCGTTTGCTCAATAAATATTCGATAAATATATTCATTGTATTTCATTATAATAATATATATATATATATGTATATCATCGTATTGCCGTAGTAATAGTAATAATAATCGCACTATATTATCATCGCCGTAGTCGCTCTCGTTTTAACCATTACAATTATCAGTATCATTAAATAACATTATATTTATATAATTATTATTATCGTTATTCTCGTAGCTGAACTTGCGCCACGCATGCTCGTGCACACTATATCCCTATTTAACCCTCGCGCGAACGCCCCCCGAAACAAAAAGACGGGAACGCTTAATCGTCCCCTTCCCCCCTTATATATTTTCAAACTCCCTGCTTTATTAACTAATCGCTCGTTGGCTACGTGTGTGTATGAGTGATTTACAATTGTAAATCGTTCAGTCCCTGGCAAGCTTAATCCCCTAGCAAGTTTCTCTCGCCTCTTCCTCCTATCTACTATTTCCTTTCTACTTAATTGCACGCTCACCGACGTCTCGATTTCCAACCCACCCCCCCCCCCCCCCCCGGTTCGGGTTAGCTGGGGGTCTACAGCTCGCCACGCGGAATTTCTCACGAAGGGAGAACCGGCTGTTTGTTCTCAGTGATTCGATCACCTGCCCCGTTTTAGCGCGGGTGGCCCGGGATATCGAGTGTTTCACCCTCGAACCCGATCGAGACGCGCGACCATCGCGTAATTAAGTCGCCCCCCTTCCCACCCACCCCCCCCCCCTGTAATTGCCCCACGCCCTTTGCCACTCCACGAGTCTACTACAGAAGAATCTATCTTACGTAGAAAAAGTCCTCGCGCGCACTGCCGCGACCGCGGGAACTTCCGCGAGCGGCTCGGGACCGCTTTCCTCGCGCTACCCCTTTGAAACCCACCCCCCTAACGCACCACCTAAGAATTCATTTAATCGGAAAGAAATGAGAGCTGGTGATTTCAAGAACTCGACTGTGCTGTTTTAAATGTTGAAGCCGTATTTAGTTGCTGCCGATGCCTAGTGGATAATTCAGATTGAGACCGGATAATTCGGAAAGTGATCCCCAGCCGCGCGGCTCCCAGCGGCTCAGCCCTTGTGCGGACGATTTTTTTAATGCACTTTCGGTTCAAGGCAGCTCGAGACGCTGTATACAAAACGTTTGCTCCGTGGATGCCCCGAGGAGAAGACACCGTGACGCGAAATTCGAACGTGACAAATCGCGAATGGAATTTCGCCTTGAGCAGAAACCTGGTGGCAGGGTGGGCCCAAGCGGCCTCGCCGCCCAAATAAATCGGAGATACGATCGCGAAGCGGTCGAAGGAACGATTTCCATCTACGAGTCCCCTTCCTAAAAGCACCTTGTCGAATTCCCCCGCGAGGAAGACCTAAAGCTAGTTTAGCCTAACCGTCGTCTACCGTAATTGGCACTCTACCCTATGTCCCTACCCTTATTAGAATCGTACGCCGATGTAATCGTAAGTTTGATTTTCATTCTGCGCCGTGCGACGAGCCAACGGGCAATCGGTGATAAAAGAACGTTCGCAGTAAGTGCGTATCCCGAACCACCCTGGTTTCGTTTCGTCATGGTTAGCCCGTGAATTCTGCCGGCGCCTTTAACAAAATAACAGCACGAGGTGCCTCGCGGCAATCCCTATTGGCATCGAGGAAAGTATATTAAAATTCCTTACGCATCTATCACGATAGCTTCTCCACCCCATCGACCTCCACTTTCATCCCTCACTCACGGAATCCAACGTTCCCCACCGTCACTCCATACCTAATCCATGAACTCAGGGTAGAAGAAAGAGAATCACTTAGGCATTCGGGAGATCGATCCTTTCCTCCAGGAAACGATAGTTCGACGATTGTGCACGGCGATGGGGTGGAAATGCTGAATCTATGGGTATCTAGGCCCCTTTCCTAGATCGCCGGATCTAGGATCTAGGCTCGTTCGCGTGTCTCTCTGCCCCTGTGCGTAATAATAACTATAAATGGGGGTGAGCCACTTTAGTCACTCTGTATGGCAGATCTATTAAACTATCGGTAAAGTTCAAATAAAAAGAATCACCGGTATCCTATAGATGATGGATTTGAGCTAGGTCTCACTGTAGAGATAGAAATACTTGTTATTGGAGCGCCAAGGGTGGCTCGCCCCCGTACACGAGTCAATGTACCCTAACGCCTCGCATAAGAATATTTACAGATAATAATCATTCTCTCCCGTAGTAACCGTAGTGTCGCAAAGCGATTAGTAGTTAATTAGTAGTAGTATTAGTAGTAGTAGTCAGCGATAATAGCGTCCCTCCTCCTCCTTCTCCTCCGTAGTAATCGGTGTACTCGTTTTAATAGTGAATAGGCGGTGTAATAGTAACAACTGTATGCTGCAGTGTCTCCCTTTTACAATTAATAGTAGAATAGCGGTAATAATAGTAGTAGTAGTAGTAGTAGTAGTAGTAGTTTATAATAGCGCTGGTAGTTAATTAGTAGTAGTAGTAGTAGTGGTAGTTAGTGGTAGTAGAGTGGTGGTGAGTGGTTTCTTTTTTTCAGTGGCGGTGCTGATGGTGATGGTGGTGATGGTGGTGGTGGTACAGTAGTAAATAATAGTAGTAGTCACCTCGTAGTATTAACAATAGTCGCAGCGTTACGTCGCCTCGCGTGGCGTTTAATAGCGGTACAAGCATTTTCGTCTCTTCATTTATAGGAATAGCGGCGTCGTATCGCCATATCAACCCTTATCCGACATTGTTATTGCTATTACCGATATTGCTAGTCTCGATCTTTGTACTATCACTACGAACCGATTGACGGGGTGCCACCCGCCCTCCCATTATGGCGTGCTACCTCCACCCTGGACCATGCTCCCCTTTCCACACTCTTCTCTGCTGTTTCTTTAAGAATCTTCTCGATTCTGCGATTCTAAATTAAAATTCAGACGAAAGGTAGAAGCTCCTAGGATCAGAGGACTCGACGAATTTGCTGAAACCGATGCGGGCTGAACTAAAGCTACAGAAAATGTTGATGTTGAGAGTGTCGAGTGACGAAAGAGGCGAGAGTCCAGAGAGGGGAGCGAGTCATCTAATACTTCTACCATATATGTTCGGCGATAATGGGCGAGAGGGGTGATCGCACCCTTTCAACATCACTCGAAGAGAGAAATAACAGGGAAGTGACTTTACAAACCCAGTAAGAACCACCTCGAAAACTACCTGGTCGTCTAGCGAGTACATTAAGCGCATTTTAATCGGGGGTTCCTCGAGAGCTTGGGTATCTTAGGAGTTACAAACTGGACAGGTCGCCCCTCGTGCTTGCTCTCACCCCTTCGGCTGCCAGCCATTCGACGCGACAACCCCTTGCCTCCATTAATTCCGCGAAATCCTGGATCTTCGATCTCTGGAGCCTCGTAGGTACTTCCTTTGGTATATACCAGCTCGAAGGCTATCTTGGCGTTCCAAGGGAACTGCGTTAAGGGATTGATTAGTAGTCTTTCGTAATATTCTCCCGGGCTGTATTGGAGCCTGGCAGCGGAAGCGTTCGATCCGAAATTGCAGCTCGTCCCTCATCGTCGGACACCTCTCTTCAATGTACACAGTCGACGGAAAGCACTTTGGACAATAGTTTGGAACACGCTCGTTCGTTGTCGTCGAGTTCGATGCGTTAACGTATGTAATCCTCCTCCGCGCGACGTACACTAGTGTTTCCCTAATTAATTAATAACTATATAGATCTCTCACTATCTCGAATTCTTCTTCGCGTCCCTCCATCGCTCGCCAAGTATCCCCTTTCGCTTCCTCCTCCTCTTCCTCATCCGTCTCCCCTTCGCCCAGCGTCCTCTTCATCCCCGGCTCAACGCGCATTACCGAGTAACGGGCTCGCGATCAGTTAACCGCTTAATTTACCAAGTAATCAATATTTAAATATTCACTTTGTTTCTAACTAGCAGCCTCTGGTGGACTAGCCCGCACTAGTCTTTTCTTCTCTGTGTTTCTCTCTGTGTTTCACTAGCGTCAGCACTAGCCAGAGCATTTAGGTGATTATTAACGATACAATTTATAAACTTATTAATCACTAATTATCATTATTATTATCCGTGGTTCGTGGACTGGCTTCTATCCGACTCGTCGTCGATCCGATCCCCTCGACCTTTCACACACCCCTCCCGTCCCCGTGCTTTCTATTCTCGCCTCCTTTTTACGGTTTTTGTAGAAACGCTTCGCCGTCCAAGGGAAGCACCCTTCCGCCACTGTGTCGCGTCTAAACAAGCGTGTATGTGTGTGTTCCTTCATAAATATTATAAAAAAATATAATAGAAAATTATAATTTCGTTATAATATTTATAAGCTACTCGATTGGCACTAGAAATTTTCCCTCTTCCTTTTTGTCCTTGAGCTCCGCTCCCGTCGCTAACACTTTCCACGAAGAGTACAGAATCCGCGTGTACGCCCCCCTCCTACTCTAGAGTCCTCTAAAATTTTACAAAATACCGCGGCGACGCCCGCCGTCTCGATGCAACGGACCCGCTTTCGCCGGAGTCGCCTGGTGTATGTACAAAAACGCTCCCGGAAGTGCTCCCGAAGCAGGAAGAGCCGGAAGTCCCGTTGCGAAAACTACGAAAGAACGATCGACGATCCCCTAAAGTTTGTCCCTCAGCTTTCGTTGCGCTCCCGGGCGGACGGGAGCCGATCGACGACGATCGACGGACGTTTATGCGTAGGAGACGAAACGAGGGGCCCTTAGTAGCGTCCTACGAGGACGCTTAAGAGGCAGGGAGAGAGAAAGTAGAGAATGAGAATTACGAATTGTACTGCGCCGAAAGAGGAGAAGAAAGCTTCCGGTGTGGCTGGGAGGCCCTCGCGCCGACCCAAACGCGAGCAGAGTAATAATTGACCGAAACGTTGACCCTCTGAGGACGGAGGCAGATCCTTCGCGGGGGTCGCGCCTCGCTTCCGTTCGCCCGATGCAGGGCCCCTTGTAATCTTAACTGAAACCAACCGCCGAACACTCTCTAACGTGTCGCGGGCCTGATCTGCGGGAAGCGAAGCTCGACGGCCCCGTGTTTTCCGAGCGGTGAGTATCGAGAGCCAGGAACGTCCCTAGGTGATCCTCAGAGGGTAAAGAATTGCCCCGCGGCACCACGGGACTTCGCCTGCGATCGACCGACCTTCAGTTTCGTCCGTGAAACGGCCCGGAGGCTTCCCCGGGCCCCCTGTCCGCCGGAAGTCCCACGTTTCCTCGGCGCGTCCGCTTAAACTACGATCAGACTCTCAGGCACTCGATTCTCCGCGGGCTGTGGTCGCGAAGCTGAACACGGCACGAGCAATCCTGGCGATTCCCATCTGTTTCGGGGCAATTATCGTACGCGGTGGTGATCAACGACCCCGTGGAACATGCGAGCTTCTCGAGACTTTCCGGTCGTTGGCTCCAGTGTCACGGGGGAGACTTCGGTCGGCCGCTCTTGTCCTGCATTACTTGCTGCTGCTGCGAGGCTTGCTGCTGTTGGTTCGTTTGCTGGGGAGGTTGGGGTGCTTGCTGGGATTGTTGGTGATGGTGCGACGTTGGGTCCGTCCCTACGCCCAGGTCGCCGCCCATCAGGCTCCCGGGGCCGCTCTTGTCCACCACGCTGCTCGTGTGCACCGGGTGAAAGTATCGATCTGGAGATATTTAACAGGGTTTCCAGTTAGCTGTGCGGTGCTCCCGGTACGAACCAAGCGGCGACGAAGAATTTCTCACGTTGATCTTTGTTTTCTTTTCGGTCTAATACTATTACAAACCTTCGTCCATGGCAGAAGGTGGCTCACTGGCGGTCCCCGTGATGATCGGCGCGATCATGTTGTAATCGTCTTCCAAATTGATGAAGGGTGCTGTGTTCCAGCGGGGAGGCACGTTGGAGACTGATCTCTGAGTGGCCACTGGCCTTGTCACCGAAACCGGGGATGAAAACAGGGATAGGTTCGTCGGGGAGATGACTCCTGACATCGAGCTGATGGTGGGATACGTGAATATTTGCTGTATGGAACAGAAAATAGATTTCAAACCGTTATTAATAGTGTCATTTCGCAAAACAGGATACTTTGAAAATTTCTAAGTATCCTGTTTTTTTTTCGAAAGTGTTCTGCAACTTTTCGATAGGTTCTATTTGAAATATGAACCGTGGTACTTTTTTAAAAATGTTCTCACATTATGAGTTCTCACGAGAACTGCTAAAATAAAGATTCTTGAAAATAAAAGTTCTAGTTGGAATGGAACTTATAAAATACTAGCTTCACTACTCGGCTCCGCCCGTTTAGATTCTGATTTTATGAAAAAAAAATTTTTTTGTGATAATAGGCACATTCATCTGAATTAGTCAGGCATAATGAGCTGGGGCACATTTCGATATCCCAAAGTTTATCGTTCGAAAGTTTTTAGGCGACAGACAAACACACAAACATGTGGAAGCTTTCTGATTTATATATTAAGATAAAAATAAAAATTTCTGTATGACAGGAACAGATATTTCGTTCATCGATATTAAAAAAGTTCTAGAAAAAAATCGATATTAAAAGTTGTAACAAATACTCACTACTATTCAACGAATAGTACTACAACAATAATAAATAATTGTTACAGTTAAATTGATATTCTGAATGTGTTATTTATTTATAATATTTACCTACGTAGATAATTTCTACGCAGATATTATAGAATTTTTGTGTATTTTGGTTCGTGTAAGTTACAAAAAAATGTTATTCAGGTATTATTCTTGACAAGTTCTCTTTTCTGTTCAATTCTTCTTATAAAACTATTAATTACTTATGTTACGATTTTCATACCTTTTATTAAATAAACACGAAGAATATGATATTATATTGTTAAATAAAACTACTTAGTACCTAATAGTTTTGTACTTCCTCATCTTATGAATCCTTTTTTAATAAATGTTCTAATACAGTGGACGAAATTTCTATAAGAACACTACTATTTTTAATAATAAATGTCAAGTAATGTGATAAAACAATTAATGGAAGGCTAGGAAATAGTGACGGAAGGACTTAAATCCAATAGAAAACTTATGTGGAATCCTATCAAGAGCCGTATATAAAAATGGGAAGCAGTATAATAACATTAAGGAGCTCGAAAAGGAAATTAGAGTTGAGTGGAGTAAAATCCATATTACAACGTTACAAAAATTAATTTGCATTACCTATGCACAACAGAATATTTCAAGTAATTCAGCATAGTGGTGGAAATACATCTTATTAATATTATACTATTTATGTTTTTTGTACTAATGCTTTGTTTTTAATACACCGTTCCTATGCAAATTTCGTTAGTTTTTCTGTACGTTTTCTTATTTTGTATCCTTCCGTCACTATTTCCTAACCTTCCAGTAATTGTATTAGCACATTACTTGACATTTTTTTATTAAAAATAGTAGTGTTCTTATAGAAATTTCGTCCACTGTATATCTGTTTCCATGGAACTTTTATCACATATGTAGGTTCTAAAATATCTGTTCCACGAGAACATTTTCTAAAGAAGTTCCTTTCAATAAAAATTCCACAGGCGCAGATATTTTCTTAAACGAAACATACAAGTTCTAACAGAATTTTTTTAAAAATAAAACCTCCAAAACTTTTTCGATCCCTGTTAGAAATTGCAGCAGTAAATAAATACATAAATGCATAACATTCTCTAGCAAAGTTCTTTAATAGCTGTCATGTGGTACCTCAAGGCTGAAACCCTTCAGAAAAAGACCCCTCGTACCGCAAATAACATTATCTAACAATCCATCTAATGCCCAATCTGGCATTAGCTGTCGAACCTACCTGTCCAGGTTGGGAGTGGAAATGGGCGAAGGTGTACTCCCGGCTGGTGTGAGGCGCGGTGACGAGGATCCTGGCAGGGCTTTTCCTTCCAGCAGGATCAACGGAGCTCTGGCATCCAGAGCCGACCAGGCCCACGGCAGCCGCGGCTGCCATTTGGTCCTGATTCGACGCCATCTCCGCTGGGTCCGTCGGCGAGGTGGACGATGTTGGGGGCGAGTTCGCGCTCGCTGCCGTCAGCTCGCCCGTTGACCTGATGATGGCGACGGGCCTGGCCATAGGGGCCGGCGGCGGCGGTGGAAGCATCGAACTCGGATAATACTGTGAGAACTTTTGTATGCCAGTGCGGGGTCCGGCTAGCTGCGCCTGGAAATACCACACACCCACCGATCAACGTCGTCGACCCGTGCGTGATCCATTCACCCTGTTTTCTAAATACTTTCACTGATTCCAAGTTCGTTAATTCTATTTTCTTCCCTCTGTGCCGGGATTGGTTTAATTTAATTTTTGCCTGCAACCCTTCGCTTGCAAGAATGGATACGTAGGGCAGGCTAAGTGGAATGGCTGTTAATAGTATTTCTACAGATGATTTACATCGCAAACGGGGGGTTGCTGTCTGAATTTCTACGTCAATTCTCATCCTCAAATGGAGGGAAAAGTCCAGGGCGATTGGAACACGGATGACCACAGGCCGGTTTGAACCGCCTCCGTTGTTTCCGCTCGTACTACTGAAAGCTTCGCCTCGGCTCCTTCGCGACAGTTACATCTAGCGAGTGTTTAGGAGAACGTTACAAAACGAAACGTCAACGAAGGTAGAACGGAGCGAGGGTTTCTTTAACGAAGGACAGCAACGTGGCGGCTTTAAAGGATCCGGGAGCTACCTGAGGCAGCTGCTGGGTATTCTCGGCCTCCTGGCAGACGAACGTCACGAAATCCGAGAGGGTGTCGTGACCGTTCTCGGGGTATTTCACCACCCCCGCGGACACAGGGTGCTCCGGTTGGTAGTAAGCTAGGCCGGACATACTCTGGCCAGAACCGCCGGCCAGTCCTTCGTGAGGCGAGTGCAATCCTGAAACACAATTCACCACTGTCATCGACTGGCCGCCGTTCGCCCGGGGTGCCACGTATAACCACCCCCTAAGACCCTAGGACCCTCCTGGAAATCGGCTCCGTATCGCACCCCCTTCAGCAGACCAATCCCTCTCGCCTCTACAACGTCATCATTGCTCGTCCCCTAAACCAGCCCGACAACTCTGTCGGCCTCTCTTTAATTGCGCACGTCAAACAAATTTCATCAAAACGATCCTCCTCCTACACACCTCGACTACCAAATGTTTGCAAGGCACACACGCCGCCGGAGATGATATCTACGTACATTTCTCCTGGATTACGTGGGCCGCCGGATCGATCGAGAGTTGGCAACTTCACCGAGAGCACCGCCCGCGGATAATGTTAATAATTGTTAAGACGAGGAACGTTAACGAAGCTGGAAAGTTAGCCGCTCGAATCTCGTCGCGAGAGAGTTTTAGTAGAAGAGGGAGCAAACAGAGGTAACGATTGCCGCTGTAAGTCTGTTAGGGGGTGGTTTTAGTGGTGTTTCAGGGGTTTGGGGCAACGGGGGGGGGGGGGAGGGTGGGTGGGGGGGCGACCAACTATAACGATCGTGTTAAGTATATATATATAAGGCACTCCAAGCGTGAGGCTGGCTGGCTGAAATGTACATGTATTTATATACGCGTGTGTGCGCGAGCGCGCGCGCGCAGATGCGCCAGAGATGCGTTGTTAAATCTTTAAGGTTATTAAACTTGTGTGAGCTACGCGGACGAGCGAACAATTTGCACCGTCAGACGGGGAGCATTGCTGATTGCTACTGCAAGGCACGCGCGCGCGCGCGCGCGTGGTCACGTATATCACGCGCATGTGGATATATACATGTATGTATATATACATATAGATTATGTATATATATGGTATGTAGACAGATAGAGATATATATAGATATATATAGTGCAACAACAAACATCAAACAGCAAGATAACAACGATTAAACAACACATCAAGAAACATCAAGGATAACAACAACATCAACATCAATAATACAATGATATACATATATACGTGATATATATATGTACGCATGTATGCATGTATATATATATATGTATATGGTATAAACAACAACACCAACATCGCAACAACAATAGAGTAATAATATAGTAAGGTAGTATCGTACGGAGAGAGACAGAGAGAAAGAGAGATAGAGTAGATAGATAGACAGACAGACAGACAGACTGTGTGTATTAGCATTAAACAATAGTTCAATCAAGGTATCCAAATTAATCGAATCAATCAATCAATCAAGGTATCAATTAAGTCAATGTAATTAATATATATTCATCCAGCATACGACATACCCAGAGCATTGGCCGTGTGACAGTGAGTGAGAGACAGAGATAGTTATTGGTGTGCACGGTTCAGACGAGGGTACGGTCTCGATCCTCCGATCCCGTGGGTCCAGGGTGTTCGTGGAAATTAGGGTTCATTCGAAATTTACACGTCCACGGCATTATCGAGTTCCCGGAACTCTTCACAGACATTTCTATAGTTTACCGCTGGCACTCTATTCCTCCACGATCTCACAACCTACGAATCTCCCGATAATAAAAAAAAGGGGGCACCGAGTTCTTTGGACCGCGAAGCGGCTGCTAATCACTGGAATTTCTCGAGTTTTCCACTGCAAACCCCGTGGAACCGTCGGGGCCACCCTTCGACGCGAGGCCGTACCCTTAAAAATAGTAATACGTGAACAGGTGGGTGTAACAGGGTGGGCAGACAGACAGACAGACAAACAGACAGACGAACAGACAGACAGATAGACAGCGACAGCTAGCTTACCAGGTAGACCGGTACTACGCAGTTAGCAAGAAATGCCGTCCGTCTGTCTGTCTGTCCGTTCCCAAGCCCCGAACGAATATATTCGTTACCGTTACCGGGGGTGCTTGTTCTCCACTGATCTCTCGACAATCCCCGTTCGAATCGCTTCGACTGTCGGGGGACAGGGCTCTGGCCGACTAACTTTCGAACGTTGTCAGTCTCCTTCCCTTCTTTTCTTTTTCCGTTTCTCTTTTCTTTTTTTTCTTTTTTTTTGTTTCGTTCTTTTCGTTGGGCAACAGACAGGTCAGTCAGACGGACAGGCAAACGGGGGCGTTAGAAAAATATATATATAGATATACACATATAGTACTATACATACACAGGTGAACAGGAATGATTCGCAGAGTATACTTATTTCCATAGAGAGGCGTACAAAGACACGAGATTTCGATGAGAGTAGTGGTTCGTTCGGCTGGTTTCGTCGCGGGGCGGCGTTTGAGCTTCGCGCCCGACACTTATCGGCCCTTGAAAAAAATGCTACAAGCGTCCTGTTTGGCGTTTAACTCTCTGGTGTCTACGGGTACGCGATCCGAGGTGGGGAAGAATTAGCGCGAGGTGTCGGCGATCGTTTCATCCTCGAGGCAATTATCGGTTCAGAGTGAAAGCCTCGGGAGGAAGCTTCCCCAGCTCTTCTCGTTGTAGAATTCTTTGTAAAAAGAGGTGAAACGTAGCGTAAGTTGGGGCAGAGGTTAATTGGTTCAGCGGACGTCACCGTAGGACAGGTGGAGAATTCGATTATTGGGGGCAACGCGGAGTAAGTAGAACAAACGAGTCGATAGTCAGACACGGGACGCATTGTACTCCCGCGTCGGTCTGACTCTGGTCGTCCGCCTCTACTTCCGTGATTCTAATGCGCAAATGTATTTATTGATCTCTATATCCCACGAGTGGCACGATATTCAATCCGTCGGATGCATCTTTAATGCATGGTTCCAGTTAACGAGCGAAGGAGAGAAAGCCTTCCAAGACGGCGCTGGAAGACTTTCCACAAGCTCTTCGTCAAGGTGTTCCCCCAAAAAAAAAAAAAACCCAGGGAATCTGTAAGCCTTTCATCGCCAAGGGAGCAGGGTAAACAAAATCGCGATCCTACGAGCAACTTCTCGCTCACTAAATCGATCTCGACTATGTGTATCGTATGCCTGAAAGCGCAAGCTTCGTCGATCGTCCAAAGTACATGGACGGCGATAACAAAAAGGGTAAAAGTGATGCGAGAGGGATGGAACACAAGTGTCTATGTCTTTCGAGCCCCTTGTTCGAAACTACGGTGAACAATCGGTTGATTCAATTCCTTGAACCGTTCGCGCGCGGTAAATCTGTCCCCGCAAATTAACGGTCGCGTCGCCTCTCCCGTTTCAATACTCCGCTTTCGGGGATCAGGAATTGAATCACCTGTGTCCATCAGGAGCGCAACGAAAAGGCGGCCCTTTCGCCTCGATCTCCGTGAGAAAAAACCAGGAACGAAAAAAAGAAGTAGACGGGGGAGGGAGCGGGACGGAAGGGTGGGACAGAAAAAGAAGAAGAAAATCTCGGCTCGCCTACCAACGACAGCATTGCGCCAACAATCGTGCACACAGCTGCAGGCGGCTACACAAAACCAGCAACGATTATCATAAACACCCATACGCGCGTCTATTTAATCGTTATAATTATCACCGACGTAATTACCGTCAAATATACGCGCGCCACGGCTATTTATAATGATCGTTACGCACGCGTGTATGTGTATATATAGAGATGCAACACCGAGCTAACACACAAACGTCTCATTAAGGGCTAACACATAGACGTGTATATGTATGTATAGAGCATCCTTGCTTTCTTCGAGTTGCTCGTGACTCGTAGCGGTTTACCGTATCGCAATCAGGCGTCAGGCGGATTTCTCGGTGATCCCCCTGTGGTGGACAAAACGACCGTCGGATTAATCCACTTCCTTCTGCCGCCCCTTTCGTCCCTCTCCTCCCTTTCTCTCGCGCCCCTCTCTGCCGCCTTCCAGATCCGCGGGATCTCTCAAGGGGCAGAGGATCAGATCCGCGAGAGGGCAAGGAGATTCTTTGGAACAGATTTCTATCGCCTCGAATCCGCGCGACGATTCCCACGCATCGCGCGAGATTATTAGCTTCACTTCGAAAGCGGAAGTTGAATTGCCCGAGTGACCCTGAGATTTAGGTCGCCCTGTTGCCGAGGGAAACCTAAGCGACATTCTTTTTTACTCGGACGAACAATAGCTCTCTGTTCCGAAGAATGCCCTCTATTAAATGCTACTGTAATTCATTGATGACTTTAGTCGCTCCAGAGATTTATCTTTGCTCTAGTTCCAAGCTCTGTCGGTTGATACGTCGCGGGCACTTTAGCTCCGAGTTCTGACTTTGAATCGACGTTACGAGACTTTTGTGGCCCGATTGCGTGGGCACGGGTGCGACAAGAGATTTTATATTCTGACGAGTGGCCGTTGGATGCAAGAAAGAATCTGAAAGCGCTCGACTTCTCGAGGCTCCGAGAACTTTGAGTGCAGGCGGTTTGAAAATTTTGGGGGCTCGATCGCGAAAGGCGGCTGTTCCCGCGAACCGTTAAGAAAGAAAAGGAGGACAAAGCGAAAGAAAGACGGCGAACGCGGGACGAGGGAATTGACGGGCACGCGATCCAGAGGCACTGACATCGAGGTACAATTCTCTATGTATGCAAGGTATGCAGCAACGTTTATCGCACGTGAACATCGCAAGCACTTCCAACGGACTGCCATCGAACCGATATATATATATGTGCCTATATATCAATGATGAAGTCAACACGGTGCAACAACTACCATAACAAGAGCGTCGAGACTAGAGAGCTCGTGAACAAAAAGGAAAACAGAAACAAGGAACAAATAGAGTGCCACTTTTGTTAATACATTGCATTCGATCGGCGTAAAGGACAGTGCTTAATTCGCGCTTTTTCCACCGGGAATTCCCCGCGGGTACTCGTCGATCATCGAATTTCCACGGGGCGGAATGCCCCATCGAGATCCAGCCGGCGATAAATCAGTCGCTCGCGATTGTTTTGAAGGTTCCGCGGGGCGGGCTCCCCGTAAATTAAGCACTGCACTTAGCGCGATTGGGAATAGATCTATTTGAATCGAGGGGGAACATAACAGATAAGGTCGGAGAAGAACCGAAACATCGTGGAGATCGATAGCGAAGGCATTCGAGAGGATTGCTCGACGGTGCATGCCGCGAAGAAACGAACAACCTCCTGCGTTTCTCTCAATTTTCTCACCGTTCCAAGCGTGTCCCTTTTCCTTTCGCCGAGATTCCCCTCGGCCTGCCAGGTATCTTCGAGTTTCCTCGCTGGCATAGCTTCCGCGCCCCTCTCCGAGGTCGATCCCGAGATCGATCTCTCCTCTCATAAATAAACGAACGATAAAGGGAAGATTTCATGGCAGTTCGAGAGAGGGGCATAGGAAAATTTGTTTCCCAGCTGCATCGAAGATACCCTTAAAATCGAACGTGTGCGGGCGTGTACGTGTGTTCGTGTGCAGAGGCTGGCCTCTCGCGCAGAAAAAGCCAGTGTGCTGTGACGCTTGCGGAGACACCAATACACACCCGGAGAAATATAAAGTGCTGCTACGAGGGGGTGAAGTAGAGCGGGGGCTGATTGTGCAATTTCGAGCCGCATTGACGATTCGCGTCCTCGTCGCTCGCGATTTCGCAAGACGATCTTTATTTTATCTTACCTCCCCTCCTGCGATCCCTCCCCGCGCTTTTCGTAAACTGAGTCGCAAGTTTGATTGCCTTTCGCCAAAGGAAATGCTCTTCCTCGAAGTTTGCGAACGAAGTCTTTCAATTCTCTATCAATCCCCTCGACTTCCAAGCGTACCAAATTTCGAAATTTCAAGTTACAGAGCTCCGCTTCCAAGAAACCCCAAACCCCGAATTTACAAACTCCGAAAATGGAAAAACACATCAATCCCGCAGCCGACCCACCCCTGAATCTCTGAAATCGAGCAGTCCCTAAATCGGAACGGTACTTGAAACTTCCAAGTCTCCGAGAAATCCTTTCTAAGACGTTTCCACCCTCTTCGCCCGCCTACTAAATCACCCCATCTAAAGCCTGCCCTTCTAAAACTCGCGCAATTTTCTCGCGAGACTCGCGAAATCGATCGCAATGGAGGTTCGAGACGCGAATCGTCGGCCTCGACTCCCAACGGCGACTGTTTGGGAATGCATTCATTCTCAAACAGTGACAATATACAATAAAAAGGAGAAAGAGAGAGAGAGAAATCGAGCATATTCTACGGGGCCGGTGTGTTTCGTGATATAAAAATTCAATACTTCTGCAAAGTGGCTTGCGCTTGTGCACGGTGTCTGTGTGTGAGCGCGCGCGCGTGTGATTGCACGTGTCTCCGCTGTAACAGAGAGAAAGAAGAGAGAAAGGAGAAGGAGAGACACGTATAAGAGTGAGAGAAAGTAACGAATTTGGAAAGGAGGAAAAAATATTGACAAACGTGACAGCAATAGAGGAAAATATTCGAGCGTATACGACATCGTGATGCATGGTGTATACGTACACGCGTGCACGGACACGTGGCAGGAGCTTCGGGGTGTTCTGCCTCGACAAGAGGGTGGTTCCCGTCGGAGGACCGAGCCACCGACACTCAATAGCGTTCGTCACGTCACCCAGGCAACGATCTTCGCGATCGTGTGCATACACCTGCGTACGTGTTCCAATTGATTATCAATAATCTACAGTACTTGATCGGTAACCCTGGTTGGTCAAGAATTGGACCCTCTTGGAATTTTTTACGAGCAACATGTATTTAGGAAGTCCTTGTTTCGCGTGGAAAGTGCCCAAGTTTTGAAATGTTCCATAGAATCTTTAAGTCAGAATTGAAGAGTCTTTATAGAAAACACTGTTAGCACCAAAAATCAAATTTTATGCTTTAAATTAGTATTACCATTGGCCCGTAGTACATTTTCCGACAATTTTTGTTTTTAATTTTAGCCCTTACTGTTTTCTACAAGGACTCTTTAATTCTTCTGATTCTGATTTATTCACTCTGATTTATTCGTTTTCAATCCCCCATGAATTCCCATAATATATTTTCTTCTAACTTGTACAAATGTGATAACGACATAGTAATTGCTTTTCTGTCGAGAAGGGTGAAGAGAGTGGAGTCGGGTAGGGGTAGTTACTAACTCTTTAACCTCGGATCTGCCGCGATCCATCAAATGATCCACGTACGCAGGTGCGAAGAACACGTTCGCGTAGAAACGGAATCCCGCGCGCACGGCACGCGTCCGCCGCGTGTACACGTATACACGTATGTACAATTCGTACGTACGTATATATACGTATAATAAATATATATATATATATAGAGGTAGATATATATAGATATGTATATATATATATAGAACAGTCAATAACCAGTCACAAAGTACCTTTTAAGTCGAGTTAGCGAGCTTCTCTCTACGCTCGGGCTCAGACTGAAACAGAGATCATCACGGCGTCATTTTCACGCGACATCAAGGGTTGATCGCGGTTGCAGCTGCACGCAGCCAACGATCATCGATCCCGTAGATCGCGTGAAGCCTACCCCGCACGTCGGTGATACGGATCTCCTGGTCCCGATCCCCGCACTATTATCGAGCTTCAAACACTGTTTCCTCTACGTGGAATCGCCTTGAATCGAGCCAGAGACGAACTTCGGAAAGTTACACCGCCGGAAAGAGCAGCGATCTCCGAACGAAACTTTGGGACAGTTGCTTGCAGCCTGAAGGATGCTCGTCCTTGGAGGGCAGTGGTTAATTTCTTGGACGTCCTTCGGTTTCGTTTCGCCAGTCGAAAAATCGCGGCAAGCCCCACTGACCTACTTCCAGCCGCACCATCGTTAATTTAGCGCGTTTGCATTGAACTGGCTAGTCAGCTCCGTCCGCGATCGTACTGCCTAAGCGCCGCAGTCCAGTAGCTTGCATTACATATCGCCGGCTTCTGAATTTCACTTCAACTTTCTATTTTTGAGATATCTGTAAGTTGGTCCGCAGAAGTGGGTCAGCTAGCCACGGCGCGGGTTAAGACGCCAGACTTTAAACTATGCGTCTCTTCGCTCGATTCGCGGCTTTCTCTACCACCCTTGGTTATTCCGTTCGCTCGATCGTTCGCAGAGATCGAGATCCAGGGTCGATTTACTTACATGAATGCCTGGCTGAGCTCAGTTTGGGTCTATCGCACACTGGACACATTCGAGGCGCCGGCTCGCCGGCGACGCGCTCGAACTCGGTGCACGGTGCAACGGGGCTGCGCATTAAAAACGCATCAACCCTCCGCGACCGGGAAAAAGGAGGACAATTGCTGTTTAATGCTCCCACGTTACAGGGGCATCCAGTGGCTTTGCAACATCCAACTTCTCTGAGACGTGGATGAGAAATTGCACAGCATCCGTGAGAAGTCCAACAAGTCCTCCACGGATGGTGTGGATTTGAAATCGAGTGTCCGGCGTGGCCTCGTGCCCCCGTGCCGTCGAGTTCGATCGTCGAGGGGCAACGCTCGGCGTGGGTGATCGACGGAAGGTGATCGATCAGTCGTCGGTGACCGTCGATGCGGGCCAGCGAGAACGAGGGAGAAACGGTGGAAGGGAAGCAACGGCTCGTCCGCGGAGTCTATCGCCGTTTCGTCGATCTATCGGGCCTGGGTGGACGCCACTTCCGGGGGACCAGCAGCGTCGCGCGTTTTCTCGCTGGCGTCGAGAGGTTAGGCGGTTTGTTAGTGAAAATCGTCAGGCAAAAGCGGGTTACGGTGAAGCGCACGGCACTGTCGCGAGTTCAAGCTCGATCTCAACTTCGACACCTGCTGCTTTTTTATTCGGGGGATCTTTCTCGGGATTCACGAGCAAAGAGAGCAGAAAGAAGGGGTCGAAGGGGGATGATTAACTGGGAGATCGCTGGAATTATGGTACGCGATCCCTGTCGGCGGACACGTCGACTGTGATCACTGTGCTCGTGGTCGTCGAAGGTTTTCGTCTCTGGTCTGCTAGTGAGAGCGCATTCCGATATGCAGAGTACTTACAGTTCTCCGAATAATTAAATCGCTACGTCGAAAGAAAACACGCCTCCGTCACTTCCTTTTTTTTTTTTTAGGGGGATGGTAGGGTTCCTTTTAATTTGTTGGGTTTAATTCGAGGTGGCTATGGAGGGTGTATCGTGACGCGTGGGAGTCGCTTCGGGGGCGAAACCAGGGCAGAAGGACGATAAAGAGAGCTCGTATGAACGAGTGTCCCGTTTGGCCTTGTTTTCCAGTCACTGTGGTCGCCTTTGCGTCGAGTAATCCTACGTGTTCTTGAACTACTTCCAATAAATAATTAGTCCTCTTAACCAAAGCATGGCACCCTGCAACCTTCCACTCAAACTTTGGGTCCTTTTCTATCGAGAAAGTATCAAGGCTCGGCTCGACGCAAAGTGATTGTAAGTCGAGATTAGGATCAATTGGGACTGCAATTCTGATCGCTCCTCTATCCCTCGCACTCCCCAAGAGACGTCCAGGTGTCAAGATACTGCCAGTTAACGCTGGCTGCCAACTTTTGGCTGATGAAGGATCTCGTTGCTTTTCGCGGAGAGATTCGAAAATTCAAACTAACTATCTCCACTGACATTCCTAAGTTTCATTCGGCGAATATAGGGGAGAGTCGTGCAGTACCGACCGAAGCTAGTTCTCGCTGCTTCGACCAGATATATTAATCACTTTATTTGAATTAACCAATGAAAATCAGAATTCTCTATAACCTATTTCGGGGCCATACTGTTTACTCCATTGCTCTCGATGTTTTACGTATTTACTCGACATTAAACGTATACGTTGATATTCAGTGGGTTAAAAGTTATTTCTTTAAAGCTGATCTTTTGTTTCTCGTGTAAGTAAATGATTTTCTTCTATTATGTATACTATCTCTAGTCTATTAAGTTTAATAAAACGTCTTAGTTTTGCAATATTTTTTTGTACATAATACACCATGATCTAAAATGTTTCCCCGTGTTTGTCGTACAGTACCGACCATCCAACTGTCGTGCAGTATCGACCAACAGACTCTGTCAACCAGTAGAGACCAAATTTTTCTTATCTGCATGTTCAATCTGTTAGCAACTCAGATTAATTTATAAGATGTTCATTTAGCCTTCCCCTTCTACCTTTTCCCGCAGAAAAATAAAGTAAATAAGGATAGGTATGATAACCTAACCAACGGGAAGCTAGGATTTAATGAAGAAGTTACACAGTGTGTTATTTGCAAGCAGAGTTGGGCATTAACTAAATAAAAAATTATGTAAATAAGGATCAGATGAAAGTAACTTTAAATTTATGAGGATTTATTCGACGAACAAAATTAATTTTTTTTCCGACGAATAAAGTTCATTTTTTTTTATTCGTTGTTCGAAATTTGATTTAAATAAAAATTTTGCCCATCTCTGTGTGCAAGGAATCATTTGACAAAGATTGGGTGCAGTGTACCAAATGTGACGGTTTGGCACACGTCAAATGCACAGATCAGGAGAATATTAATTATTTTACTTGCGAGTTTGTACAAATAAGATTTGAAAAAAATCTTGTATTGTACTAATTAAATGTCTTATTATTAACATTGTTAATCATTTCGACCTAAAAATGTACTAATTTAATAGTTGGTCGGTACTGGACGACAATTTTTCGTTTCCTAGAAATTACAACTTTTTTACTTTTGCGAATTATCAATTCTTATCATTAAATTTCACAAAAATAATTTCCTCCCTCTTATTAAGTCCCATCTATACTACAAACACGTTTCTGAATTTCTGATTTTTATCGACTCTACACCAAGGTATAACAAAAAAACTTAGAGCGGTCGGTACTGCACGACTCTCCCCTACGATTATACCACCGCTACAATCACCCGCTCATAAATCTTGATTGAACTCAGATTACTCGAACTGCGACATTGAAAATTAGAAGAAAATTATCTTAAGCCTGCCAAAGAGCAACGAGATCCTCCATTGAAAGGCGTATCGCGGGGACCATTCACCGCGTGGTTCCCAAAACACGACGTTACGGTCTGAAACGTAATCGCGAGCTTATGTATGATAAAAATTCGATACGGTAACGCTTTCCATCGGCACATACCCGTCTGTGAATGTGGAGAGTCCATTCCACGATGACCATCCTCGGGCCTGAGGACCGGCGAGAAGGTTGGCGCGCTGGAAACGGAAACCGTCGGGGGCTTTTCAGTCTTGTCGTTCCTGATGAGCTGGTGCACCGGCGGTGGGCCTGCGAGGAACAACGGGCAAAGTTATTACAATCCTGCGGCTGAGGAGGCGCCCGGACAGCCACCGCGTTTCGGGCGAGTTCATCGCAGAGATAGGGGCGCGCAAGAAACCGCCTAGGGTCCTGGACAACGGATTTACATGCGCGCAAAGCTGCTGGAGAAGCTGGAAATCGCCGTTTCGCGGCAATAAAATTAGGTTCAGTTGAGCGGCGAGGGATATTTACGCGCGGCCCGTTAATTTAACGACAATACAGTCAATCAAGTGTCCCGGCGTCGCCGCCGTAAAGGCAACGTATGTATGATAAAAAGGGAGCAGAGCCGTAGAATGCGGTTGGCCACGGTCCAGGTATGCTTATTGCCGGAATTTTTCTCCGCTGTGTGTATATTTTGCCTGAGAAAGTGGTCATTTTATCCCGTCCGTAAATTCCCTCTATCCCGGCGACCCCTCCCCCTCGTTGCATAAAAGTCCAAACTTTCGACTTACTTCAACCCCTTCGACCAACCCCCTCCGCCGTCTGTTTATCTTCTTACGCGGCGCTGTTTGCCTCGCGAATATTTGCCCGCCGGAATCGCGCGATCGTTCTCGACGTTTGACAAGTGGACGGGCGCCCCTTTGTGAAACACCCAGTTTAACGTCCAACAATCTTCGGGGAAGGGATTATCGAACATTCGCGACTCTGTATTCGCAATCGATAGGCGCGCGAAAAAAGAGAACGTTTGGGCGAAGAGTTCTGTCAGCGGAGCTGGACAAAGGGAATTTTCCCGGAAGGGGGCTGACTTTTTTACCATCGCGAAATTAGCGCGAGAAACACTTTGTGAGATATTCGTGGCTCCCTATTCTTCGGCCGGTCTCTATTTTTTCCTCTGAAAAAAAAATCCTCCGCCCGGAAGTTATTCCTCTTTTTCATCTCCATCCACGGACTTCCGTTCCGGAGGGGGGGGGGGGGGGGTTATCGTTTGATCGATGAAAGAGTTAAGAGGGGGCGAGCGTGGCGGAGGGAAAGAGCAGCGGGGGGAGGCGCGCGCTGGGGTGGGAGTGATAAAGGGAGGCCGACGGAGAATAGAAAGAAAATAGAGAACGGAAAGGGAGAAATATAGGGAAAATGATCTATAGAACGCTGAGCAAAGTAGATCCCGATAACAAAAGGACGCCCCGATAAGCCGCCGGATGAGATTGAACTGGGGGTAGCAAAAAAACGCCCGACCCCTGACCGCCGCAAATTTGTTACTTAAACTCCAACCGCTGCACAGTGTAACGAGTATATAGGAAAAAAAAATCAAATTTCCATTAAGATACAGTTATTTACATGTAATTGATATGTTAATCATATTTATAAACAAAAAAAAGAATTTTTAATGTAAAATAATTCATTAAAATATATTTTTGAACATAATAAAAGTAAAACAAATAAAAAATATATTTTTAAAATATATTCAAACAAACATATGAAACAATTATAAAAAAAAATAAAATTACTTTTTTAAATAATTCGTATTGATAATAAAATTTAAATTATTCATTCGTATTATACATCTTCATCACTATCAGTTGAATCTGAAGGAATTCAAAGCTCAGTGTCTTTTAAAAGTAAATATTCGAGCACAGATTTGTCAAGTTTTTTCGTTTTATTATGTGTATTTTTTCTTATGTGTGAGCACTTGGGAGCAGATAAAATTTATACCAAATTAAAGTGCATAAAAATAACTAATTGTAGTAAAAAAAATGAAAGAAAAGATGTTTCGTTTTTTTTTAATTCTCTCCAGAATTTAGAAGATGCGACAAAAAAAAGGTAATAATTTGAGCCACTGGTACGTATCCATATCTTTAAATGCAAGAATTTTTAGTTAATAAAACGAAAAAAGGACATATTTTACTTATTTTCAAGACAAAAGAAAGAAAAGAACTTATAAATGCAACAAAAATGCAGTGAGTAAATTTTTCCTACGCGCAGTCTGTGGCAGCTTGCGTTTGGTTATTCGACTTTGAATGTAATTACTAGCCTTAAATCCGTTATTTATGTTAATAAGTTATAATGTTCTTATATCGGAGGCCTGTTTACTAACAATTCCATGAAATCAAATGCAATATTTAAAAACTCAAATTTTTGCTCTTTGAACACGCGCCGCGACACTGTGCGACGGCGGATTTGAAGATTTGCTGCCCTCTTCGCAAAATATCATCAAATGTTTTAATCCAAAAGAGTCGAGACAATTCCAAAAGGGAAAAAAGTTTTCAAAGTTGTTTTTAAAATTGTCTCAAGTATCCGTGTTTAAACCTTTTCCATTTTCTTCCGCTCAAAATTTGTCGCCCTCCAGAATTTGTTATACCCAAATCCGCCCCTGCATCCATCGTTGACTTTTTTCTCCGTGAAATATATTAACCACAAAGATCTAAGAGACCCGTGTTTATTTATCTTCGCCGAATCTCAATTTTAACCAGTGAAATAATCCTAAAAATTGATACATCTGTATTTCCCTTCCTATTTCCCTTCAAGTTTTTGCTTTTCGAACACGTGCCGCGACACTGTGCACTGCGCCCAATTCGATCCCTGGCAGCACTCCGCCTATCTGCTTGACAAATTATTCCAAGCTGCGCGTGTTGCACCAATCCAATTGTCGCGGTTTCTATCGAGCGAAATCAATGAGTCGTCCGCTGAATCGCGAAGGATGAAGTTGGTAACAAAGCGTGGATTCCAGGAAACACGGAGCATGAAAGGAAGGCTGAAAGGCGAACGTCGGAGAAAGTACGAAGGCAAGCTATCGTCGGCTAATAAAGTCGACTGCGGGAGAGCCTTCCGTGCTCTTCCGCTGCACGCAGAACGACGCGCCACTGTCGTAGACCGAGATTCCGCATAGTAGCGAGCGTCCTCGAACGGTTTAATTTTAGTGGGCGCGCGGAAAAACGATAAAAATATCGTAAAATCACGGTTTCGCAAACGGCGGCCGGTAAACAAGGTCTGCGCGCAACGACAGTGGGCGAGTATCGCGTCGAGGCGCATCGCGCCGTGACGCCTCGCTCCGCAACGGTCTGCAGTGCATTTCGCGTGGCTATATATTGAACGAATAAACGCGTTAGCTCGCGGCGCTTCGAGTCGCGTTGCACGAATTCACGGCGCTTAGCATCGCCGCGCGCGTCTGCATTTATTATGATAAAAAGTACCAATAACTGGACGCTTAAGGATCTGAAAGTTGTATATCTTAAAAATGGACTAAAAATAAATGTCCTTTTTAACAAAAGTGTCAATATTCAGATAAATGTTACTTCTTTCTATCAAATGAGCTACTAAAAACTTGTTTTCAGTGCGTTATTTTAATTAAATTGAGTAAACACACAAGTAAGTATGTGTACCAGTACGTGGACAATAGAATTCTGATTTGCCCCAGCGCCCCATTTTTGGTGTCCCAATACCTGGCCAATGGGGAGGATAACGCAATTCTCGGCGCAGAGGGCGCCACTAGTGTTTGTGTGAAAGGTTTACGCGCCAATTTTTCATTTTTCAATTTTAGGTTATGTTGTAAATGTAGCATGCAATTGACTAAAAATATGACTTAAAAATAAAAAACTGTTAATTTATGTACAGTACACTTGTACTTACACTGTTGATATACAAAAATTTGAGAAAACACAGACAGTTTACCGGTTCGACAATGCGGTCAGGCATTGAGACTTCACCAAAGCGTTCAAAATGCTGACAGGCCGACCAACTAGGCGGCTGGTCAGTTATTGGGACAGCGTGCAGAGGACAAGATTATTATGTACCGGTACATGAACACGTATATTTTTAATTAAAATTAACATTAACCGATCAATGTCTTGTTTTGTATGTAACAAGAAACTTCTTAAGATTCTGTACATACGTTATTTTCTCAGAAAAACGTTATATAACGATTATCATCACCTTAACAACTAACTGTATTTTTCTTAAGAATTACTTAAGAAATCTACGCAGAATTCAAGTGCATGCACCTACGATATTTAAAGACTGTTTTATATATTAAACTTTACACCTAGGGCTTTCTTAATTTTTTATATAAGAGATCGAGTTGCAAAATAACATATATTCCCAACAATTCTTGTTCTAAACTTTCTATGAAGCTTAGTAAAAATATAAATGTCATCGGTGTCCAGGTATTGGGACGTGTCCAGTTACTGGTACGTTTACCTTATAGGCGCGCGGTTTCTCAACGCGCTGCGTCACGGATGGATCGCGATGCGCCACCTCGATCCTCGGATCGGCGACTGGTCGCGACGCCTCGCGTCGGGCCGCAGCTGCACGGGGATTCGCGCGGAACCGCGTGACAGCGCGCGTCCACTAAAAATAAGGGCGAAACGTAGAGGTTTTGAAACTCACTGAAGCTAGCCGCTGGCTGAGCATGATCCGCGGCCGTGGCTGCGGACGGAGGGGTGTAGCTGCTGCAGTAGTACGGCGGGTGCTCTATTTTGATCGCGTTTATTTGAGGCTGCATGTCGCTGAGGTCATGCAGTATGGACGCTGAAACCAGACACACATTAGCGGTTACGGATCCTCGCGCGTTCGTACGTCATCCGCTCTCCTCCTCGCCGTCCCCTTCGCGGTCGTCGTCGTAGTCGTCGCCGTCGTCGTCGTCTTCGTCGTCTTCTCGCGCTCCCGATTCCCGCGAGGAAACCGCACTTCCGCGCGTTTTCCTTCGAGAAGCTTCCCCGCCTCCCCGCCGCCGCGTCTTTCAGCACCGCTCAAGCCGCGGGGGAGGAATGTGGGTCTCTCGGGAGCGCAGTTCGTGGAATTCCGTTTCGATGCATCGACAATGATCTTGGAAAATTCAGGCGGCCCGGCATTCCGCGAATTGTTTGCTCAGAGAATAAAATTCTGTTTCATCGTTGTATCGGTGCATCGAAGCGGCCAGGAAAATCGCTCCTCCATGGTGCATAACACATACGTTACTGACTACGGTTAAGTAGAATGTTGCACGCGACGCGACTGATCCACTCGTTGGTTCATTACACATCTGAACGCGCAGTGCTCAAACGAAACAAGTAAACCATTCGAGGGTTCTTCGTCTATGGCAGCCCCTCGTCGGGAATGGAATTTCTTCGACTTGAAACCGATCGATCAGTCGCATCGCGTCCCAAGAAATCGAAAGCAGACTCCAGTCTCGGGGAAAACGGCGGCGCGAACAGGCTGGTTTCGAACGGGGGATGGGGCTTGGTTAATTAATCGTCGCCCGGCCATTAGAATACGCTCCAGTTACACGTTGCGCTGAATCAGCGGGACCGTAAAATAATAGGATTCCGGTTTGTCGCAGTTGGCGACGCGTAAATATAGGGATCCCCGTGCACGACGGTCAACGACCAATTAGGTTGAGCTAGTGCCGCTGGAATTTGCATCCCGTGTAAGCAACTCGCTCGTAAAGCTGCGCCCCTCTCTGCTAGAGACACTCCGGATCGCGACTTCAACGGGGGTGTCCGCCACCCATCCGCCCGTGCCCAACGCCACTGCCACCGCCGCCATCGGGCCGCGAGGGAATATCTTCCGGACTTCTTTGGCCCGCGTAATTTACGCGAACACCGGCGATTGTATCTCTTCTGGGTCTAGTAATTTTATTGCCAGGAATGGGGCAGGCCATTGCGCCCCCGTGACGCGCGATTTAAATTCTACGAGGCGCACGGCGCTGTGAATAAAGGGTTGCCAGCGGCTACCGAAGGGAAAAACTTGGAAATTCTCGGGCAGTAGTTCTTGCTTTCGAGGACTCGGGGAAGTCTGAGAACTGTGGACTGAGAGCAAGACTGAGAGCTTCTGAGAATGTTGGTAATTTGTAAGTAAAATTAACTAAGAGGAACTAAGACAACGAGTACCTTCAGAGAATAAAGTATCTATCGAGATCCCTTGTCCTCGAATGTTCGAAAGCTTCCATGTAGAATAAACGAGGCGATGGGTATCGTTAAAAGATTGCTAGAGGAATTCTGTTCTCGAGACGAGGTCCCAACGACTCCCAATGACCTGGCGCTTCTAAAGAGTATACTAATTACAGAATTAGTTCAAAAGCAGAGCCTCGAAGAGCGGATATTTATTCGGCTCGGCGAATTTCTAACTGGTTCATGTGTGCTGACGTGGATCCATCGCGGTACAGGTGCGCCCCGAACCATTCACGTTTTGTTTTCCTTTTTCTCTCCCGCCCCTGTAACGCGTCCTCCACTTTTTCGCTTCCGCTCCAACGGATCCACCCTCCATGCATTGAAAACGGCCCTGACAGGATTCCCCGATTGCTATTCCTTCCGACGAGGCTGGCGTTTCGAAATGGTTGATCAATTGGCTTCTTCAAGGGCACAGAAGAATATTAAGCTCTCCCGCTTGTCCTCTATACAAATGGAATTACGTCCCTGAATAAAAAGGGCTGCCCGCGAATGCACTGCTCCGCGTTTCCTCTCTCGTTATTCTGATACACAGAGAACAGCCCCGAATATTCAGACACCAATTACAAACACCCTCTGTACGGTTTCAGGTGCACGTGCAGGGGTGGCATATCGTCAGCAAGTTTTATTACCCTGTTAGCCCCAGAAACGGGCGAAACGAGTTAATTTGTCTTTCAAGTGAGACAGTCCTAGAATTTCATTCCTCTGCTAAAATAACGCTTCGTCGAGGAAACGTCCCAGCGACACATTATCGCTGGCTTTTAAGGGGTCAGGCCACCTTGGACGGAGCAAAATTCCACTCATTTTCGGCATTTTTTTTTAGGAAGATAATGAAATAAACAGAAAATTTAATGTGAAGCCTGTTATTACACAACTCTCGCCAGACAAAATCGTATTTTTTATTCTTACAAAATGGCGGCGGTATAGCCGTGATACGCAAGATCTTGAAGAGCGACGTTTTCCACGGTGTTCAATCTCACGGCTATACCGTTTGACTTAGAACAAAAAACCAAAAAGATTTATTTTCTACTTGCTTGAAACTAGAAAAGTACTTACGGAAATCCATAAACATTCATTTGTATCGAAATGGTGAACATGCGGAGAAAAAATGAATTTCATTTTTTTATAAAAGTGTCAATTGCAAGGAATATGTTCAAGACATCGCAAAATCGATACGTACTTCTCTAGTTTTAGGCATGTAGAAAATAAAACTTTTTGGTTTTTTGTTTGAAATCAAACGGTATAGCCGTGAGATTGAACACCGTGGAAAACGTCGCTCCTCAAGATCTTGGGTATCACGGCTCTACCGTCGCCATTTTGTAGAAAAAAAAACTACGTTTCTTTCCGCCTAGAGTTGTACAATAACAGGCTTCATATTGAATTTTCTGTTTAATTCATTATCTTCCTAAAAAAACATGCCGAACGTGACTGGAATTTTGCTCCGACCAAGGTGGCCTAACCCCTTAAACCAGCGACGAGTAGACCAACGTCAAATTTCAACCCCACCCTCCCCCGGATACTCATATCCCCTGCATTCCAATATTCCACCGTGTTTAGCCGTTTTTCAAGCCCCTCGAATTCCGTAACTAAAATCCGCCGCGACAATCGCCACTCTCCCCCCGGAGGTAGCGTGTTTCTATTATACCCCCGATCTTACACGTCCCGTCACACACCACCGGCAGGATATTCTTCTCTATTTCACATCATCCACCCGACCGTCTCACCCCCCGCCGCGGAAATTGCGCCCCTTTCTATCCCTCCGACATCGGCGGAAAAAAAGCCCCTGGAAAATACCGTCACCACCCTGCGGGCCTACCCTTTTCCGTCGATTCCACCGGCACACATGCGCCCGCGTACGTGCAGGGCCGCATTGTTGACGAAAAAGGAGCGACGTATCCGGGCGAGGTGGTGCGGGGAGAGGGGGGGGGGGGGGGGGGCGCGCGCGGGGGTTGGAAAAAATTCGTCGAAAATCGCGCACGGCGCCGGGGCCGTGATTCACTGGCGTTTTTTTCCGCCAGCAGCGGGCGAACTTTGAAAAAATCTCCCGGAGACACGGCTGCCGGTTGGGTCGGTGGTTAGGGGGGAGGGAGGGAGGTTCGGGGCGAGCGCCGGTCGGATGGTTAACCCTCTATAGGGCGCGTTCTCGTTGCTCGCAGGTGAGGATCGTGATATCGGAGACGGTGAATGGCGAACGGGGCCGAAGGACTTTGGAAACGTGTCGGTCGCGAGAGCGATGGACAATCATCGTTATTACAAATAATTACGGGGGATGCTGTCCGGAGCTCCCTCGTTTCGGCGAGGGGAGATTTCGGGGGGAGGGGGAAAGACGGTCGATCGAGTAGGGAGGATCGACAGAAGCCACCGGGAGGATTCAGTCACCCCGCGAGCGAGGGGAGGGCAGAGGTGGGGGAGAGGGGGAGAGACAGCAAGAGGGCCGAGAGAAAGAGAGGCAACGGAGGCACTCTCAGCAGAGCCTCTGAGGCCGTGAGCATTGTTCCCCGTCTATTAATACACCGGGTTGCATACTAATCTCCTGCCACGGTGACGCGCGGAGGAGAAAGGCGGGAGGGGAACTGCAAAAGGAGCCGGAGGGGCGGGGGAGGGGGGGGGGGTGGTGGTTGGCGGGGGAAAGGGGAAGAGCGTGCAGATGCATACGCCGAGGCGTTCCGAGGCTTGCGCCGCTTCTCGATACGCGCTCCCCTGCCCTATTATTCCATTTAGTGGCGATGCACGCGTGCCACGATGCTCCTTTCGTCGCAGAACAAGCTTTCAAATCTCATTCTTCTTTACCTATACACGGGCACCCCGCGAGGAACCTTCGATACACGAAAATTCAGACCTCGGGGTCAGGTACCTAACCCAGGCCGCTGTTCCTTATTAGGGAGTGATCGGAAAGAAGCGGTTCACCCCTTTGGTGCTGAAGAGCGGGCGTTGGGAGAATTTTCATTGAAGAACCTGCGAAAGCTAATGACAAAGTTTCGGCTGCTCGTCGAGTTCGTATGTCTTGGCTATCGGTGGCGAGTGGTCTAGAAGAGCAGAGGGGCCGAATAGCTGAACCGCGGCTGGGAAATGCCGGCAGAGTGCTGAATTAATCATACCCATTTGAAAAATGGTATCCTTTTGGAAACGTGGATCGTAGGAACGAGAGAGTTCTCTATGAGATTGCGAGGGCAGAGCGCGTCGAAGCGTTCGTCGGGTCCTTGATACTGAAAGAGGTAGTGAAGTGGTCTCAGGCACGTCGAAAGGATAACCGTCAAGTGGGAAGCCGCGAATCGCATTCCGCCCACTAAAAATACACTTGGTTCGTTTACCGCAGACATTCCTGGCGATAAAATACTATCGATAACTGGAGCAACAACGCCCTCGATAACGGAAACGATTCTCCCACTTCCGTGGCGGCGAGCCCCGTCGTTCGTGCACCCCTCTGTTCGCAAGTATCGCCGTCGTGGAACGTTATTAGTGAAAGGATGCTTTCAAAAGGTTTTCTAGATGTCGATTTACTGATTACCTTTCGAAAGCATCCGTGAAAGAATTTCCAAAATGCGAACAATTCTCTGTTCTTTAGTGGATGATAGATAGACAGATAGATAGAGAGATAGAGATAGAGATATAGAGATAGAGAGAGAGAGAGAGAGAGAGAGAGAGAGAGAGAGAGAGAGAGAGAGAGAGAGAGAGACTGGAGACTTTCGATAACCTGGAATCATCCGCGAGTCGCGTCCATGCAAGAAGCAACGATCGCCCGAACGTGATTGAGATAAATAGATCGTCGTACCTTTTGAAAGCATCCAGAGCTCCTTGGAGCTGAAGACACCTGTCGCAAGGATCGTGTCATTGCAGACAACACCGTTATATAGTTCGTGGTAGCCTGTGCCTGGGAACAGAACCCAGTCGACCATGTTTAATCGTGCATATTCGTGGTGAACTCGAGAGAGTGTCGCTCCTCGAATTCCAACGGGAGAGTAAGTACGTTCATGAAATGGCGCGCAAGGGCTCGTTTAGGTCTGTCTAAAGTTACTGGCGTCGATATTCTCTCGATTACTATTCGGCTTCGTTCGAACGAGAGCTTGAGAAGAGTTAAGGAAACTTTGTTACCTTTTCGCCGCCTTTCTTCCTCCTTGCTCGCGTTGCAGATGCCGTTTAGGACCTCTGTAACAATAAAGGGTGATACACGAATCAGACGGTGGGATAGCCAACGGATACAGTATAATTTATAGGAGAGCCCTGTACCCTCTCGATCAAAACCTTCCTCTCCACCGCCCGCGCACAAGCTTCCCCCAGTATGAAATGATTACCTAATGGCCCCTGTACAAAGGTTCAACCATCCACCACCTCGCCCCGTAGACAAGCCCGGGCGAAAGCTTCCCCCGGGGAACACAGCCCGATTCTACGAAGACCAGAGTGTTCCCAGCTCGAGATTCTGGGAGCTCCTAGACCAGCCGAGAGGCTCGAATTTGGGAAACGGCATCCTCGACGCATCCCATCTCACCTTCGCTGTCACACGGTGTTTTATATCGCGGGCACCTTACGCAAATCTCATTACGCAACATATCACCGAAATACACGGGAGCCCGGAACGGTGTGCTCGAGTTCCTCTCGAGGGTTGCGCGCGCGGTCCACCAGGCAGAGGGGCGGAGAAGCGGAGGGATGACGGGATTTATTCGACGCGGATGGAAATTCGTAGGAGATTCATTTTCGCAATCGCTCTCGACCCTCCCCTGCCCCGTCTGTTAAACAGCAACCTGCGAGTGCCCGTCGCAAACACCAACCGTCCCTCTATAAATAGGCGTTAACAAACATGCACGTTCACTCGCGGCAGTTATTTTTAATTGCGAGTCAGGCTTATGTCGCCGTTTACGCGTTCTCCTCTACGGCGGGAGACGGTTCGTCCTCGCCTTGATCCAGCGACAGAAGGGGAGCCTCGCGAGATCGACGGGTCGCCGAGATCGCCGCTCGCGGGAATTAATTGCGACACCGGGAGCCGAAGGATCGCTCGTCGGGCAGCAAAATTAGTCCGGCCGGTGGTCGACAGGTGTGCGTGCGACGCAGAAATTCTCGGAGGCCGATAGATACCGCAGGCAGCGATCTTGGAACAATAATAGAGCGCGGATCTGTTGACGCTTTGTGATCCATGAGCGGCGGGCGAGTTCCGCGACGCCACGGGGAGGATCGTCAAGGACGGTGATCTGCAGTTTTACCGCGTGCATTTTACAGCCATTTCGGAAATGCTTCTCTGCTCTAACTGGCTGCCGTAAAACGGGAATCTTAAACAGATCTTTCTACCCCTTGTAAATAGAACATTTCGAGAGCGGGAGGAGGTGGGACCATCCGAGAAGATTGCTGATACCTGAAGGCAGAATCAACAACCGACGAAACTCTGCCGAATCCACTAACTCGTTCCGCGAGACTCCGCTGAAGTGGTCGGAGGAAGGAATGAAAAGTTCTGCTCAAGCTCCTCTGTTCGAAGGGAAGAGCTTTACGCTCGGGGGAGCTGGGTGCTCTTTTTAACGGGGCGAACGATCCTGGGGGTGAAAAAAGAAGGGCAGGAGGATTAATCGCAGGTACAAGAATATTCATTTCAGGTATTCGCGATGGCACGAATGAAAATCGAGCATGCAAGCGAGCGAGCGAGCACGGTGTCTGAACGAGAGAAGAGAGAGAGAAGGGAGAGAGAGAGAGAGAGAGAGAGAGAGAGAGAGAGAGAGAGAGAGAGAGAGAGAGAGAGGTTTCGGTACAAGATGTCCGTCGCCTATTTATTTATAGAGCGAGCACACATCGGCACGCATGGTCACATGCTCGCGTGCACGCCACACCGACGAGGACGCGCGTGTTTGCGCGCGGAACGCGCGCGTTTTCCTCGGCCGTCCACGAAAAGCCCGCTCGAATCGTTCTGCGCGAGCCTTCGGGCCGAGTTTATTTATTTATTTATACGGCGGCACTTCTATTGTTTGGTGAAATAATATAATAGTGGCGCGGCGGCTGGAATACGGCAAGGCGAGCGGAGGAGCGAAAAGAAGGTGAAGAAATCTGTGGAGCTTTCGGAGTTTCAGGCTCGGCAGTATCGTTGCTTTCAGATCTGAGAGACCTCCGCTTTCATTAACGAACAGGCAGTCAGAAAATATGACCGAACGGTTTCTCGAAAAAGCGAAGGAATAGAAGTGGAGAAGCCCACGTGGCCTGTCGACGCGTTGGAAACGTGGCCTAACGTCTCCCCATCAGTTCTATTCCGGCTAGGGCCGGATTATCCGAGGCGGCTTTTCACGACGAGTTTTCGAACCGGCCGACTAAAACGGAGCTCCGCCGGTTCGCAGGCGAGCGGTGGCATCGCGAAAATGCGACGTGGTCCGAGAACGACACGCGTGCAGGCACCTGTCCTCTCTCTAACACTTTCATAAGAGACGATGATACTTACGCAACCGGGCGATATTTAGCTCTTAGGGCGAATACGCAGAGCCCCGTTCCTCGCTGCTAAACACTAACGACTATTCCCACTTCTCTCTTCGATTCTCGTAAAGAAATAATCCTCTCTGTTTAACTATAAAGATAAGAGGGTCCATGTATTTTACTGAATATACCGAATGACATCTTCTTTTTTATTATCAAAATGATGGGGAAGAACGTCATCTAGGTTTCGAGAATAATAATTGGAGCAAGTCCATCTGTGCTTATTAGAACCCAGCACGGCTGCAGAGAGAAGCTAGAAATCCCAAAGGCGAAGTTAGGAGAATGGTGTCAAAGATGCAATATTGACCCAGAAAATGATCTCGACAAATGACGGAGGGATTTGTTCGACTGTTTTAGAGGGAGGTGGTTGAACAGATGTGGAAGACGTTGTTCGATTAGTTGTTAGACGCGATAGCGATGTTGGAAGGGAAGGAATAACCCGGTCGGAAGCTGGATTGAAATATTAGGCATCCCCGGTCCGTGTCTCGGTGGTACTTCCCTTCTATAATAATACCGTCTATTAGGTCAGTCGAAACGAACGGAGCAAGTGTCTACTTTTAGCATACGTCGACGCGGCGGATAATCCGAAAGGGTCCCAAGTAGCGAAGCCTTCGACTATCCGGCACGCCTTGGCAGCCACCGAGTTTATATTATTGTGGTGCCTGTGTATATTTACAGAGGGCCAGGAATTTTTATGATGTTGATCGTGCGTCTCCGCGCTTCCTCACTCGCAAGATGGACGGTCTTCCTTCTTCCAACTCGGCCTGCGAATTAACTGAAGGAGCTATCCCTAACTACTCTAGCCACCGAATTTCCGGGCTTACAATTTAAAAGGAAATCAACCACGACAAGTCGCTTCACAAAATTCGCCAAACTCTGAATAACACAATAATTAAGTGTGGGAAGGAGTGAATCCCCTTCTGAAAATTAGTTCGCTTCAGTAACAGGACCACCTCGACTTTTCTTGCGTCCAGAACTGCCTCAGCGACTCTCGCGTCGTTACTCCGTTCGGCATCCACATTTACCAACACCAGCTTCAATGAGAATTCAAGGAAAGTTGATACGGCACCCGATGGAGCGGATCGAGGGTGTCATCGAGCGGGATGAAGAACGAGAGGCACGGCGAGGCGACGCACGGTCTGGAGAGTTCCTAACCTACCCCATGTCTTGGCAGCCGCGCGTTTTTTTCTCTTTCTCGTAGGTGGCCGCGGTAGGCCTCGCCAATTTTTGCGTCAACCGGCTGTAAACATTAGAAAGCCGGCTGCCAAGGCGTGCTACGGGTTCGTAGCCTGCGAGCCAGCGGAACAACGCGCAGCGGGCACGGGTTGTGCCAGGACGCGCTGCACGGAAATTACGTGTTCCCCGACTGAGTCAGTGAGTTCGATGAAACCCCGAATGAAAGAACCAGCCAGGCTGCCAGTCGCGGGCTTTTCTGGCAGCTGATCGATCGGACCGTCGATGAACCGTCGCTGGGACACGTGCTCCGGCTCCTTCTTTCATTCTCAGCTGGCTTCCTCGCGGAACCACCTCTGCTTCGCTCGGTATACGACGCGGGGAGTCTCTGGAGTCTCCTCTGGGCTCTCTCGACGAGTAGGTGACTAGGTTTTTGGGTGACTCGGAAAACCCGAGGACTCTACTTGTAGCTACAGAAGGATCTCCAAACTTCCGAGTACTTCCGAGTATTTCCTCAAGGTTTTAAAGCTACCCACTTTTTTATCTTCAACCGAAAAGTCCTATGGCGGTGAAACGTGGCCCCCTTTACGGTCCAGTGCAGCTTGAATCGATCGCGGAATCCTGGATGGGGGTTTAAATTCGCCGCGGCTGATGGAACGCGAAGCGATCAAGTACCTTGGACGGTGGACAAGATCCACTATTGGCGATGCCGATCCTTGGAGCGGTCGCGAAGGTGTTGCCAATCGAGAGCCGCGATCGTTATAGATCGAGCCGCCCGCGAAACGGCTGGGCTCCTTGGTTCGGGGCCTTTGTCCCCTGTTGGCGGTGCCAGCGATGAATGGTTGACGCGCGCGGGAACCAGCGCCATGAGACACGGCACACCAGCCCCGTTGTATGGGGGCCGGCCGGGTGAAATTGGCAGAGCGTTCCAAGAAACTTTGAATCGAAGCCGAGCGGCGTGGACACTTTGAATGGACGGATGTGCGAGTGAATGAACGCGCGTCCGTCGCTTCTGTCGGACGAAACTGATGCGAGACGTCGACCTGCTTGGATAGTCTCTGCTTTGGTCGAGCCGAGCAGTCAGCTGGGGAACGGTCTCTGACCAAGTGGGGATCGCGATAACGTGATCCAAGTAGTCATTTGGGAGGTCGATTAAGTGTCTCTGCTAGCACTATACGATGTCAGATCCTCGATCGAAGCTACTCCGCTTATTTACAACAGCTTCCTCGATTATTTAACACCCTACAGGTCCCCCAATTCTTCAAAGATTGAACGGGAACATAGCTGCGGAGCTCAACAGCACAGGGATCACTCGAAGAAGAGAGCAAGAGAGAAATTTGGGGGGGGGGGGGGGGGCGAAAAAGTTGCCGGTTACGATGGATCGAATGGTTATCGTCGTTATCGCTTACCGTGGCTGGTGATAAAATTGGCGAGGTAGAGATCGAGTTCCCGGACGGAGACGTTGATGTGATAGGGGTTGACGCAGAGGCCCGGCTGAGCACATTCCGCAGTCTTCTCCAGCCGTTCCCCGTCCGTCGACTCCAACGGAATTGCCTTGAACAGGATCACCATTACCAGGTCCAGCCTCCATACCTGCCGACACAAACGATGGAACTGCCGTTTATTGGCCAGCCAGGTCGAACCTAGGGTAAAGGACCCAATTACTGCCACCCACCCAATTACTGTCACCCTAAGCTGCTTTGCGTAAAATAACGAATAAATCTTATAAAATGATGCGTAAAAAAAATTTAGTATACAATTCAAACTGTTTTTTATACGATACAAAAAACAGTGCTTCGTTTTTTCTTCGTTAATTTGAATAAAACGATAAAAAATTTTAAGCGAATATCGGGAGAATGAAAACGATGACTTCCTTACTAGCGAAAGAGAAAACAAGGCGTTAAAGAAAATGCTGTAATTGTAATATTTAAGCTATTAACGTAACAAAATATAATGTTTTAAATAATATAAGCATCATAGAAAGTAATAAAGATCCGAATTCAACGATTCATTAAAGGGTTAGGACACAGTAACGAACCAAGAAAGCAGACGATTTTTAGACGACGATTATAAGAAAAGTAAACAATCGATTAATATAAGGTTTTGTGTTTTAGTTCACTATATTATGAACTATAAGAAAAGCGTATAATATTTATAAAATAGCATTTGTACGCCGTGCAATGTTTCCATTTAAAATGTCCATTTTTTTTCAGATGGCCAACTGGTGGTCCGGATTCCGGCAAATTGGATGAACTGTAAAAAAAACCTAAAAATGTCATAAACTATAATATATTTCCTAGGCATTGACGATCCAACATTTAAAATTTTTTAATTATTGTACAAAATATAAACAAAAAGGTCACACACTTTTGTCGAAATTTGATCATTATTTTTCAAACATCGGCCATTTTGCCAATTTTCGCAAAAAATTGAAATGTTCGATCGTCAATGCCTAGGAAATATATTATAGTTTATGACATTTTTGGGGTTTTTGTTACAGGTCATCCGATTTCCCGGAACCCGGCCCACCAGTTGGCCATCCGGAAAAAAGAACATTTTAAATGGAGACATTGTACGGCGTACAATTGCTACTTTGTAAATATTATATGCTTTTCTTATAGTTCATAATATAGTGAACTAAAACACAAAACCATATATTAATCGATTGTTTACTTTTCTTATTAACGTCGTCTAAATATCGTCTGCTTTCTTGGCCCGTTACTGTGTCCTAACCCTTTAAGTATTTTTACTTATTAATTGAGTGACAGTGATTGGTGCAAGCGTTTCACGCATTTTGGTATTACTGTCATAGCAGTAGTTGCTCATGTACATGACACGACATAACCTTAAAATGACATAAACAGTATTAGGTTAGCTGACAGTAATTGAGGTGTCAGTAATTCAGTCAAATACATTTGAAGGGTGTCAGTAATAGATCCCGAAATATATTTTTGAAATTGATGAATTTATACATAAAAATCGAAGTTTTAAGATCCACGAAATTTTTTTCATCAAGTAAACATATTAAACAATAATAAAAAACAAGAACAACATATACTTTTAGTCTATAAGTACACAACTACAAGATAATGTCAGCGTCAACGCTTAATGTGTCAGTAATTGGGTCCTTTACCCTACGGAAGTCTAACTAATTTCACGGAGGATCGATGCCCGTGGAGTATGATTGCATAAGGGGTGTTTCTTTGGCAATGATTGCGTAGTGTTTTTCTATGGCTGGGAAGTACGAGCGAGTACCTAGTTTCTCTAAAGTAAGAAAGAAGTCGATCGGTCTGCGCCAGTAGATTAGGAATGCGATTGGTCAGACGTACCTTGTCAGCCTGACGCAGGCAATCGATCCGACGCATTTTGCCCTTCTGATCAGGGTTACTAAGGACGCACATGGCTGGCCTCTTCCCCGTGATACTCAGCACGAAGTCCTCCCGGTACTCCTGCGTGATATCCTTTCGTAATTTCCCTAGAAGCCGCGAGGCCCATTTCTGTTTCACCTCCAGCTTCTCGTTCTGTAACAGAGAAATCGTTCGCGTCTATGTGATAACTGTTCGACGGATTCCTGTGAAGAGCCTGCGGTGAAAAAGTCGCAGGAATTCCCTATCGGCGGCTCGGACAGTTCGCCGGAGGGCGCAGAGTCAACCGTCCAAGAGGCGAACCAGGGAACTTCGCGGGGGCGCAACTTCGTCTTGGGGGAAAGAAGAACCGAACGGGAATGGAAGCAAACTACACGATGCATCATAAATGGTACAGAAAGCATATTCCCAAGTTTCCCATATCGATGTCCCGCGGCAGCTGTTGATCCAGAAAGTTCCCGTCGAGTTTACAAACTCCCTAGTCGATGGCTCGGGACCAAAGCAACCGACGACCTCAAACTATTCGAAACGATATGCGGGATCACGTCCCCGACGATGCGCGACAACGTGTCCCACCACCCCTCCCCCCCCCCCCTCCTGCTCCCTCCCCGTCTTCTGCCTGATATCTTGACCTTCCCTCGCGCGTTCTACGTGTCCCCTCGCGCTTTTTAATCAGAACCGCGCGCGTCTGCATAACCGATACTCTGGCTCGGCGGAAGTGGAGCGACCCGCTTTCGAAATTTCCTATATCTGGTGCGGCGGTCTTGGGGAATTAGCGAGTGCAAGAGGGGGGAGTCTCGCCGGAGAAAGTGGGCAACTTTTGAACAACGAAACTTTAAAAACAACCACGGAACCTCCAGTTCAGCGAAATATGTCATTCGCAATGGAATAAAGATCCCACTTAGTAAATTAAGCTATTAATCGTCAATTCATTTGTTATTACGTTCTAAAGTATCCAAACGAAAATCAATGTATCCCGTATGCTCATCGCGAGGTCACAGAAACCGGCGAGCGCTCGTTCTTCCTGTCAGCGTGGAAATCTCGCAAAGCAGCTCGGGTGGAGCAGCGACGAAGACGAAGACGACGACCTCAGTGGAGCGCATCAGGAGGCGGGTTATGCAGCGCACGACCGCGGCCCTCGTCACCCGTGGAATAGCAAATGCACGGGTGCATAAGGTCCCTGAGAAATGCATCGAAAGCGCGCGGAATGCATCGGCCTGCGACGCGACGCGACACGACGCGACACCGGGCCGATCTATCCCGCCTAGCCCCTTTCTGACACGCACGTGCGACTGCTCCGCGAAACTCTGGCCGCGAGACCACGGAGCAGGAATCACGCGCGTGCACGCCAGCGAGCCGCGCGAATCGCCCGCGATTCTAGGAGCTCCAACCGAGGCGAATGCTCCACCCATTCCTGTCGATAAATCCGGCAGATCCGAGAGCAGATTCTTGTCGCTCTAATGAATCGGGATAAGCGATTCGGGCTTCATATTCTTAGCTCAAGGAGCTGCCTCCGCGTTGATTGATTTACTGACAATGAGTTCATAGCTGTTAGCGAGATCCCAGGCAGATCTCCCGGTTTCTTCCTATTGTTTCCCTGACAATGGTGCCCGCTAACGATACCCCAGCGCTCGGCTACTGTCTCGTGTAGTCCACGGTGCGCGGCGCGCGCGTCTTTCGCGTACGAGAGAATTTCAGGCACGTACGTACACTCTCTCACGCACGGAAATGTCACGCGACCCATACTGTGGGAGAGACCCCGAGGTTCTACAGTTACGGTGCATCCTGCATAAACCCGATCAAGTATGCCGAGTGTGAAGGAGGGCCCCCGCGAGCGCACCGGCCACCGTGTATCGTGACATGCGTATGTACAGTGTACACCTAGGCGCGGCAGTTTACCTCGTTCACGCCGACGATTTCTCGCGATGCTATTCGCGCCTCGGCGCGGCTACGTGCTCTCGTTGAACCTTTCCTAGGATCAGAATCATGCGCAGAGTTCCCCTGAGAACAACGTTGCTAGAAACGTGCCGGAGAACTGGCGCACGTCTTCAGGAACAGTATCCGTACGGTTATGAATTCGAGTGGCCGAGTTGGCATTTCGAAGATCCGAGGATCCAGACGCCCAAGTGTTCGAGCACGAGGCTGGACTAGATCCGATTGGAATATACATATATTTCTGCGCGAGGCAGCGACCTGCTTAAAGACAAATGGACGGGCGACGCCGTTTCCGTTCACCCTGGATCGCCGATTACCATCAGCGAAGAATTCCCCGAGCCCCGGCTCGCAGTCGGGCATTGAATAAAAGCCGTAAGTTTCTCCAGGTAAATAAATCTCGGAGGGCACTTCATTTTTATGCTTTTCTTTCTGTACGACATCCACGTACAGGCCGTTCGATCGTCTCCTCCCTCTCTCGCAGCTCTCCGGCAGGGCAGAGTAATCGAATTCGTCTCACTTCGAGCCAACGAGCTCTCGTTACACACGGTCGGTGAAATTGAACGTAAATACCGTGGAGGAAAGGCGCTGGCCCTGGACAATTTGTCGCGGCCCCGCGTGATTATGCGAAAATAGTCGACCCACTCTCCCGAATGCCCCTTAAAATAATCGTCCCGGAAGGGAATTCCTGGCACTTGTGGAATGATAAGACCTGAAGTATGAGTATATCTCTATTCTTCCTAAATCCTAAATCCTCTTCAACCTCCTCGATAGGACTCGGTCGGTAAATCCAGCCAGCAAATATTTCCCCGAACCGCTCGTCAATCCCTCGGAGTCCTCCCGGGTAATCCCCGAATCGATTCCTCGACGGAGCTCCGTCACCAGGAAAAGGAGCGCGCAAGGTAAATTTTCCAGAAACGCCGCCCGACAATATCAGAGCCTTGAAAGATCCGGGAAAGGGAGGCAGAGGGGAGGGGGAACGGGGGGTGGAGATCCAGGAGAAGCAGATTCACAAAAGCTGCAGCTATTTCGGGCGCAAACATTCCGAGAATGCGGGGACGACGTCGAAACGGAAGTGGCGCGCAGAGTGGCTTAAAAAGGGGGCCACCGGCCCGTGGGTAATCCCGAGGAAGTAAAGGGGGAGTCCTCAATCGCAATATCCGCGAGAAACAAAGGCCGCGCTCCCTCCATCGCGGTCCTCGGCGAGCGAGAGGAGAAAGAAAAGGGGAAGAAGTTGGTCCTCCCGCGGGGCGATTGTTGGAACGCGGAAGAGCATCGATGCCTCGGCCGTTTCTATTTCCGTTTTGCATCTAGCTGCCGAGCCCTTCCCATCCGCCCACGGGACGGCAGGAGCCAGTGGAGCTAGGAGGACCGGGGCCGAAACAATGCGAAACAGGTTGTCGCCTGCTCCCGAAGGAAACTTTTATTTCCAGAGCCCCTGCTCGGATCCCTCCTCAGGCCGCGGAACAATCGCTTTGAGATCGCTTCTGACGCTGGTACTGGGCTTTCGTAGTCAACGGTGTTACAGGGGAGCTGGAGAGTTTTAACCTCCAAATTTCCTCGAACACTTCGAAACTCGGCATCTCCAACTTTCACGTTCCAAACTGCTCGCGGAGCTGCACGGCGGCGCGCCTCGAGTTTTGCGTATTAAGCTATCAATAGAAGAAAGAATTGAGAGCCGGGAGTGCCTCACACTTCAAGCCGGGCCCTTTGATGTCCGATTCCCCGCTTATTTTCAACCCCCCCCCCTCCCCCTCCCCCGGGCCCCCGCAAACGTTTCGTATCCAGAGGAGTGACTGAGAGGAAGCACACCTCTGCACGACCGAAACACCGAGGCAACAGCTGCCGGCGATTTATTTCGGATTTGCTTGGGTGCCGCGAATATATGACACGCCGTGTGACACGACGCATACCTGACGCGGGATACGGAGGAGGGGCAGCGCAAGGAGAGCGTTAAGATACTTTTGGAAGAGCATAGATCTCGGTGAAATCGAACTCAGGGTTTCCCAATCCCTCTCCATCGCCAGCGAGTCCCGCGAAATGTTTATTCGCGGCCTCGCCTCAGCGTGCATCGGCTACATCCACGGACTCGCGGCAATCAGTCGCTTGGAATAGACGATCGACCTGGACGACTTAATTGCTGCCGCGTCAAAGACTCCTCTGTGCGCTCCAGCCCCGCGAAACGTATAAAGCATAACAATTTCTCTCGACCCAACCTGAATATTATTCCGCAATTCTTCTCCCCCTGTTTCCCTTTTCATACCCTTGCTTGCACGCCCTTTTAAAATTCCACCTGCACCGGGGCGCGTGTTCGTGCTCGTACGTGTGCCCGCTGCATTAAACGCATCCTCGAATTCGCGCACACAGAAATTACGTATTACGGTCGTTCTTCTCGCGAATGAATTTAGCGAACGCGTGCATGCGCCGTGTATAGGGTGGTCCAGTTTTCCTCGGTTTTTGGACGATGATTACGGGAGTTGAGGATGTTAATGGTACTTCTAAACACTTCCCTTAATGATTTAACAAAAGCCATCACTATTTAGATAAAAGAGGCCGCGAATTTATTCCCAAATTCCCGAGCATTCGAATAGTCTTTGAAACTTCTTGCGAGCCGGAGACATCTCTCTTTATCTAAATTCTTGGCCCTATCGCAATTCAGATTCACTGATAACTCAGACCCACCCTCCGAGCACTCCTCCAACTTCCACAACCTCCACTCATCTAATTACCACCCTCCACCCTTTATCTCGGAAAATCACTGTTCATTGAGGAAGTGGGCTAAAAAGCCAGACGGAGGTGAGTTCAAGAATTCGGGGGTAGAGTAGAAAGCTTTTGGGTAAAGAGAATTTCTTGAAAATACCTCTTCCAATTAAAAAAGTAGAAAGGAATTAACTGTTACCTAAACTACTTATATGCTAAAAGAAATAACAATATCACGTCTGAGACAAATAGAGAGGGCTCGACAGAGCCTACATCAAAGATCCCCAGCCTCGGCTTTGCGAAAGACTCGGTAATACCCCTTAACAAGCCAAAACACATTCGATACCAATCGCGAAACAATTCGCCCCTCTAACGATTCACTGTGAACCCTCTCGAAGCCTAAAAGCGTCCCCAATCAACGACCACGGTAAAACTCGATCACGCAGACATGGAATCGAGCCACCCTGTATAAAATCCCCGCGTGCATTCTCCCACACACGCGCGCACCTGTGTGTACGTGACTCTGTGCGCGACTGTGTCGACCGTAAATGCACTCCACCCTCGCCCACCCTCGCGCGGGGAAGGTGGGGGTCTGACCCCACTCCCAAAATGCTCGGCACCGTCTCTCCTGTCGCCCCACCATCGTCTGCTGCTCCCCCTACTCTGCCACCCCTCCTTCACCGCAGCAAGAGGCTCACGGGCTATTTTGAAGCGCGGGAAATAAAGCGCAGACCGCATTTTTAGCCTAACGGCCGACGGTCAGCTCGTTTTCGCCTTTCCACCAGCGGGGGGTGGGAAGGACGCAGGGGGCAGACTCCGTGTCTAAGCTCGGAGGGGGTTAATTGGGGTTGCGTAATTGAGAGCCCTGCGATCGACGCGGGGTGTGGACTTCTCCTTCGATTCTCTTTTCAGTGGCTGCTTTCAGTTTGGATCTAGATTAAACTGTACGCGTGAAGCTTCCTTTTTGTTTAATAAATTAATAACAACCATATAGTTCGGGAATATTGTCACTTCCAAAAGATTCTGATCTCGGCAAGATCGTCGAGGGAACAGGGAGCACAAGTGTCTAAGAGAGAAATCCTTTCTACCGAGGAGATCCATTCAAAAAATTTCGTAGAGGAAGTGCAGCATATGTGGAATACTGTTGGTAATTTGGAATACCGAAGTATCTAATAAACTACTAACGCTATTTAATTTGTAACACCGTAGATTATAGGGGCTAATGACCTGTTCACTAATGACATTTGTGGATGAACCGCAATTTTTACATTTTCGACTTAATCTGCAGAGGAAGCAAACGTCAATCTGCAAAACTTTTTCAGCGCGTATTCAATCGTTCCAATCATGGTTAAAATATGTCGAAACTTTAGTGTTAAACACTTAATCGACTCAGTTGCATGTTCCTTCTATGGTTCCGTGCCAGTTTTGTAATAATTTCGAGAATACAAAGTGTGACATGAAATTTTAGGTTTCGATGCCATGTTGCTAATTCGGAATACCGAAGGTGAAGGTAATTTGGAATATTCCAAAGCCTACCGATGCTTTTGTTTCACGCGTAATGGCTACCACCGCGTCAGTTTCGTCTGTCACCTATATAACCTTTTTAGCATTTGTGTAAATATTGTCTTATAGATATCTACATAAAATTGTTCCTTAATTGTGATTTCTTAGCCTGATTACGTCATAAAATAAACTAATTTTATTATCTATATGTTTTGTTTAAGTTTATAAAGTGAAGGTAAATTGGAATATCGGTATTCCAAATTACCTGCACCTTAACGAAATCGATACTTCTTGTCATTTTTCATTCAAACCAAAATTTCAGTTACTTTTTGTTTTTTATTTTTACTGACACTAAGAAATATGAAAGTTTATTAGCTTCCCTATGATATTATGTAGTTTAATTTGTTCCCATCCTCTGTAGTAATTTTTTATTCGTCTTAAACAAACTGGTATTCCAAATATACTGCACTTCCTCTACTAATTTGAACGCAAATGACTATTGGATATTGTAGCTTGATCTTATAGGCACTTACTATTACACACTTGTTAATCATTTTGTCACATACTGTAAAAGGTACGATTTAGGCAACCGATCCCCTAAATTGTACCTCCACTAAAAATGGTATCAATAACAAATAGAGTAGAAAATATTCAACATAAAGTAATGATCATTATACATATGTATATGGATCACACACAGGCCACAATAACCTATGAATATGATATATGTACATAAGCTATATAACGTACGAGTTGTCAAATCTTACTGGTACGATTGTAGTGGTACGATTTAGAAGACATGGTCCATTTACTTATAAATATCAATTTAAACTTTATAATGAATGTAATATGTACTTAAGGTGACCGTCCAGTCAAAATGCTCGAAAAATAGGTGATCTTTAGGATTTTTTTTCCAAAAGAGTATACAACTTGCAGTAAAAAACTTTATGGCCTTTCTTTATTCGTTCTTCAAGGATATAAAAACTTCTTTTTTTTTTCTTTTTTTTATAATGGTTCGAATTTTACGTGGCGCTCATTGCACTGATGCAACAAAAGATACGGAAACGGTAGACAGTAGAACTCGAGGTAGAATTGTTTGAAATCAAAAAACCAAATATATTCTTATAGGTTGTATCCATCACTATCGCATCAGCCTTTAAGAAGGCAAATAACGCAAAATGGCGATGTTTGGTACACGTTTGAACACAAACATGCGAAAAAGGGGGTAATTCTGCGCCTAAAAATGTTAATAACGAAGAACTATGACCTCTAAAATTGATGGTCAAAGGGTGATGCGATAGTGAATTCATTTACAAAGAAAATGCCACCAAGTTTTATGGAATCGGTTAATAATTTCTTTTGCTATGCTGTCTACCGTTCGGAAAAATCATGATTCGAGAAAAACGCGTTTAAAGTTTTACGTGAGTGCCAAGTGGCCGGGTTTTTCCTACACATTTCCCGCTATTCAAATGCCTGTAACTTCGAGAATTTTACGAATTTCAAAAAATCCTTTTAAACACGTATTCTTAAAAGGTTGAACATTCGAAAAATGAAATAAAAGAAAAATCGATTTTTAGACCGGACGGTCCCCTTAAAATGAATGCAAAATATTCTACATTAAACCCGCTTTTAGAAAAATACAAAAATACAGGACAAAATTGCATTGTTTGATTATTATCAGCTAAAATACACTGGTAAAAAGTTACATCAATCATACCTGATTTTTTAAAATGTTTACAGCAAGCACAAAATAGAGTGTAAGCTCAAAATGTTTTGTTTCTATTTCTTATTTCGCATTTACTCGATATTTTTATCATCAGATGTCGTTTATATTCATTAATTACTGAGATATTGATGAGGTACGATTTAGGTGACCAGTACGATATTGGCAACTCTCCCCTACTACCCTTGGAAATCACTTTACTATGCAAAAGTCCGCGAAGAATTTTTTATACCAACACACAGACCAGGGTGTGCCCAGCGGTCGTCCAACAATTCCAACAATTCCCCTTCTCCCGTAACGACGCAGAGGTCATAAAAACGAAGGGGGCGAGTCCGCGGGGAAGTTTTTGAACGAGCTCAGCCCTTTAACACGCGTTACGGTGTAATTTCGGCTCTAAACGATATTCCAGGGGCAACGAGGACGCTGGCCGTCGAGTCTCCAAACTTTTCCGCGGTGGTTTGGGGCAGACACTGCACCGGGAGGGGGTGGGGGGGGGTGAGGAAGATGGCGGAGGGGGTGCCGGGGGTGCGTTAAGGAACTAAAAATCAAGGATGCCGGCGCCAAAGCCGACCGGGGGAGTTTTAATATTTAGATTCAATTACGAAAAGAAAGAAAGGCATCGTTATGCGGCAAATTGTCGCAGCCTGCTGGACCGCGAAGGGAACGCGGGGGGGTGCGGGCGAGGATGGCGGAGGGTGAAAGAAAGGCCGCGAGGGTGAGACGCGTTATATCGCGACCTAATGGACGCCTCGAGAGCCGTTTTTCGGGGTGCTTACTTCGCGAAAGTTATTGTTATTGGAGACACGAGCAACGATTTGCGTGGGGGCGACTTTTCCCCGGGAGGGTGAGAGTGTCTGTTGCACCCTTGAAATTGACAATTAGAGGGGCGCCGTGCAACTAACTCTAACGGACTTTCCATGGAGGGGCTTAATGAATTTCTCGGTCGTGCCTTCGAATTCAATTGCTTCAGGTCCGTGGGAAGAATTTCTGATCGGCGCCACTACTTCTTTTGCGAAGGGAAAAGAATCGGGACGTGAGAATTGAAAAGCTTCGCGGTCTGTGCATTAATCGACAACCCGATACAGTGATACAGGAAATCCATTTATACATGACTTCTCCCTGAAATATCTTCATTCATGGTGGAGGACCGCCCAGCCCATGTAAAATATCATCGAGTCACGAGCTCTTAACGGAATTGCTCCACGGGCAAAGAAAGGGATCGCCAGAGCAGCGAATAATTTCGCGAATCGCTGGAAAACACGCGTACGTACTCGAGGCGTCCCGATAAATTGTTCTCCGCGTCGAAGATTCCTGGCGCATGGTACTCGGAGACGGCGCGCAAAAGCAGGCGCGTTCGTGTTAGGATACGGAGAGAAAGAGAGAGAGAGAGAGAGAGAGTGTGTGAGCACGTGGCCAGGCTTCTTGGCGTACGCCAAATCAACAAGGTTAGCCCCCTACGTACCGAATTACGGGTTTACGAATCTTTGGCAGCCGACGGACCAAGGTTGGGTCGGCCATGTGCACGCGACTTCCCGTGCCACGTGCTGTTTCGCGTAGAATCGCCAGCATTTCGCCCACCGAATCGGAGCGCACCCGAATATTATAAACAACCGGAGATCGCGTCCAGTATCCTGGAACCGGGTGCGTCGATCTAAAATCGCGGTAATTTCCGACACGGAGAGGGGATGAAATCGAGCGTCCGTCCGAGTGGAAAGTGTCGAAGCATTGAAAAAGTTTCAGTTTGCAGCCTGTAGCCTTATCGACCACGGGAAATTCAATGAGATTCAAGAGATTTCAAACGAAAACTCTACCCACCGGAAACCCTAGACACTCGACCCTGGACGCCCCGAAATCCCGCGAATCGAAAACTCGACCTCCCTAAATCCCCGTGAAAGGGCTACCGCCTCAAGCTCCAGACGCCACCAACAAAATCCAGCGCAAACCATACACACCTCAAGACACGCCTGTACAGCTCGCCGTCAGCCCCTCGCTGGATTACGATAAAATAACGGCAGAGCATCGGGGAGCACCGAGAGAACGATAAAGAGAATGAAACGCAATTCCGCGGGCGCGCTACATAATCGACAATTGGCCCCAGACTCTTCGTCGTCTGTTCCCTCCCCGTCGAAGACAGATTGCGCTCGGAAAAATGTCTTTGATAGAACGTTCCCTCGTCCCGGCTTCTAGCATTCAAAGGGGTTGGAGGCGGTCGGCGAAGGGAGGGGGGGGGGGGCGGCGGAGAGGTTAAATTCAGGCCAACCCCGTAAGTGTACAGAGCTGTATGTGTGATCTATAGCGATTTCCCTCGCAGACACGTACAACGGCCGTGCACGTGCACCAGAGGAGGATGGTCCCGTGCACACGTGTGTGCATCGGGGGCTATGCGCCTATCGATTCGGTTTTTCGGCTGCCAGGCCGCCTCGTTTCGCCGCTCTCCTCCTGTCGCGACTCTGTTTGGCCCCGTGTTTACGCGCGCTTATCCTATCAAAATCGTGCACACGCGGTGCAACGCGTGTCACGGGAATTAGCCGGGGAAATGAGGCCCCCGTGACGGGGAAATATTCCGCCACCGAGCGAGGGGATTGAGAGCCGCCGCCTGCGGGGCCAGCGATCGTTGTCGCTCTGGGAAAAGTTTCGGAGAACCCTCTTGAAGAATCTCACGTGTCCGTTGCAGGGAACACTCTCGCTGGCCACCGGCGAGCCATGAGAATCCTCAGCGTCGCTGGGAGCCTTCTTCCCAAACAATTCCACCACCCCCTGCCCTCGATGGCCTCCCTCCATGATTTATCCATGCATTTCTTGCTTCTCTCAGAGATTCCCTCAAAGACTTTTTGTGCATACGCATTGGCACGCATCAAGCATCGAGGGGATCTCCAACCGAAGAAGAACCCAGTCGGCGACTAGGTTGCATAAATTAGCCGCGGAAAGAAGCCTCGGAAGCTTCCCCCATAAATCCGGAGCCGCGTCCTCGAGAGCTCCGGAGGACCAGATTCCTCCTTTAAACATGTACGCCAAGCGAAAAAGGTGGATCGCCGGCGGGAGGGGGTGGGTTTTGCGTCTATGGAAAATTTATGGGGAGCCCATAGGTGGTGGCGGCGGGCTCTGGTTCCAAGGGGGTTGGCCAGCACACTCCCATCGCTGGACGACGATGGCTCGGGCACATCCTCGGTAGGAAGAGGCTCGTAGCTGGGATAGACTGGAATATATTTATTAATTTGGCATGCTTCCCGACTGTATAGCTGCTGGCCCCTTACGTTACTACGTTATGACGCGAACAAAGCGACTCCGCGATTTCTTTATAGGCAATTCCGGCCTCTGCATAGAGCGTTGTAAATATCGCCCGACCCCTCCCAAGCCTCGGCTATCACCAGCCACCCCCGTTTAACCTCACACACCCGCCGCCCTACCCCGCGGGGGTGCGTTACCCTCGCTGCTTCGTACGACCCCCCTTGGGCGCTTCGTTCCGCGCCCTTTGAGCCTCGTCTTCGGGGGCTGGGACCGCCTTTCCAGGCGAAATTATCGAGAAACGCCGCGGGTTTCGCGTTATACGGTTTCCTCGGGTCTCGACTCCTTGAACGCGACTCGGCTCTCTCGGCTCTTTCGCTTTGACAGGTCGGGTACACTCGAAGCTTCGCGGATTGTTGTGGCCCTCGGGGGAATCCCGGCTTTCGAATGACGCTTTTCGCGGCAACCCTTCACGTTGCCTCAAGCACGAGCGCAGGGAAACGAAGTTAAAAGCTCTTAGCTGAGTGTCCAGGTAGCAAGGATCCAGCGAGGATATATGAAAAAGAGCAGGTTCCATTTTTCAGAAAAAAAAGTAATCTCTTTAACGAGATCACCGAGAGAGATTCTCCTCGGAAAGGAAGATCGAGTGGAAGCCGCGAGACCAGGACGATCCCAGGGTCTGATACGCGTCAGGATGAGGGGCTCGCGAGTTTTCTAATCTGAGAGCTCGTGCTGCGAGATGATAGGCCAGAGTGGTAGGGGAAGCATAATTCATTCGTGTCTCCTTGGGGGTTGCTTCAATCCAACCGCGCCCCTCCAACCCTTTTTATTTGCGCCAGTCTCTTTCTTTCGCTATGGAATGGAATTCCGTGGACAGATTTATTTACCGAGGAACGATCGTTCCGCGGCGATATTTCCACCGTTTTCCACCGTTATACCGTGACAATGGTGATTCAGAGCTGGTACTTTAATTATATGGCGAGCCATGTTTGCGGTAAACGAGACGCATAGCTTCCGATTATATTCCAGCTTTATGGTGCTCACGGAGGATGGAAGAAACGAATGTGTAAATGTTAATCGTGCGAGGGAGCACTGCGAACTGGTACGCTCGAGAATTCAGCAGGTTCGATTGCAAAATAGTCTACTTACTTATTCCGCTGGAAACAACGCGGTGGCACCGGAGATATCGATTAAACCCCCGTTTAAAAGTTAAACTGCCGGAATTGGGCCAAAGTGGGGGACCTAACGAATCCAATCGACTTATCGAGCCGCGACGAATTTCGCAGTTCCTCGCCACCCTCGCCTTCGGTCCTTAATCCAGCCGTTCCTCGTGTACCCAACAATCAATTCGCTAAATCAAATTCGCGCACTCGGGGCCGCGGCCAATCGAGGGCGACCTCGAAATTCCTTCGACTCCGGGGGAACAGTAGAAAAGGATCGATCGCGGGGAAAAGAATTGTGCACGGAATCTTTTGAAACATTAATCACTATACAGCGTGGCCTGGCGACGTAACTGGGACAAAATTTCTAAGTCAACTTTCTTTCCCAACTCAGAAGACAGTATAGAAAAACTTCCAGTCAGGTTTATGAAACTTCAAACAGTTTTTAGCCCCGTCCCACTGATTCCACGACCCAAAAAAAAAAAGTACAATTGCATAGAAAAATCTGCAGCTGCGCCCCGAGGAAGGGCGAAGGGAAGAGTTCCCAACGAACCGTGCAACATCCTCCAATTTTTCCCCGTCGATTCAATGAAACGAGCTCGATCGCGCGTAAGACTTTTTACGCCATCTCCTCCCCCCACCCCCCCCCCCACCCCCTCCCCTTACAGCGGCCCCCGGTCCCGGAAGTGAGAAGCTCCGAAAATAAACGATTCTGGAAAGACGAATCCTCGACGGAACCTCCCTCCCTCCCAAGAAGCAGAGACCCGTGAGACGACGGCCGTATCGTTCAGACGCGAAATAATCTGCTTCCGCGTCTCGCCCTCGCTCTCGCCCCCTCTCGCCCTCCATTCGCGTTTTATTGCCAAGGAGAGGCATATCGCATATGTCTCGAGGAGAAACCCTTTCGCGCGTGTTCCTCTTCCTCCACCCCCCCCCCCCCCCATCCCTCCCGTCGGCGTTTCGGTATCGCGCGAATATTCCTGCGGAAGAAACGAGCGCGGCCCGCTCCTCCACGGAAACGCCGGAAACAATGGCAATAAAATTTTCGGAACGGCCTGCTTTCTCGCTCCGGGCCATCGCCCACATATCCCTACCGTCGCGGCATCGCCATCGCCGATGTTCCTCTCTCCTAGTTTTATGGGCCAGGAATCTGCACGAGCATCCCGACTTCCGGTCCCCCGGCGATCCAATAGAACATCGGCCCCCACTGTGCCCGACCGTTTTCTTTTCTTCGCGCAGCGTTAGCTAGCATGATGGAACGTATGTATATACCCACGTTCCGTGGCTCTGTCGTCGCTGTTATCTGCCGTTAGCATGCGACTGCTACCAGGGGCGGGACGAGAAAGTCTGATTCGATACGGAGGGGTTGAATCTGTCGCGTAACGTGCACGGTGCCCCGATTCCTCGTCGAGCAGAGCTATGAAAACCACCCCCGCAGCTCCTCGAAACTCGCCCGGCCTGTTTACCCACTCATCGATTCGCATCGCGGCGCGCGATAAATCGGCCTCGTTAAACCCCTGCTACCCGAGCCCGCTCCGCTCCCCCCCCCCCCCCGTTCGCCGCGGCGCGACAGGAAAAAAGGCCGCCCCGGCCGAAGAACCGCGTAATCCAGGGTGGCCGGCTGCATCGATAATTAATAACCCCCACGAAAGCCGAAACATAATCCAACATTAACAGCCTGCCCCCTACGGCACGCACCGGTCCTCCCGCCCTCCAATCCCCTCACTCACCCTTCTGGCTCGAGCCCGGCGTAAACCGGAATACACCACCTCCTCGGTGACGAGGAGGTGCGAGGTGCACCGTGATGCGATAGCCCGCTTGAGCTCGTTAGATGAATGGGGCCGGCACACATACCGGGCACAACACTGGAACCGACCGACACGGGGGTGGAGGATGGAGAGAGAAAGAGGAGACAACGGCCGAGCGCAAGGGGGACAGAGAGGGAAACAACGACACAGGAACAAAGGGGGAGGGTTTATAGGTGGATGGGCGGGTGTAGGACAGAACACGAGGGTTGTGGTGGTCGGGCCGAAGGGCAGACCGAGGGGGGGGGGGGGGCGGTTTGGTGGGCCGCGGAGCGGCGGAGGACGGGGCTGCTAGTTTGCATAAATTTAGGAAATACAGGGTGGAAAATCGATATCCGCATAGAGATTATAGATGGTGGTTGGTAGGCGCCGCGTAGCCGCAGCCTCCGTCGCGACGGCGTATGCGCTACATGTCTACGCTCTCTGCCACCCCCGTTCCACCAGCCCCCGCTCCCCCTCGCGGCAACCCTCTCGCCGACCGGCCATGCCCCGATCCCCCCCGTCCACCGCCGACCCTTTCGACGTGCCCGAAAACCTCGTGTGTATACCCGTGTACTCGGATACTTCTTGCCGGTGTTGGTGGGTGCACTCTCTGCACACACACACCCCGCCTGCCCGCCCGCGCACTTTGCACCCCCACGTCCGCCCTTCGTCGTCTGCCGCCCTCTTCTCGCGTGATAGCGCTCGTACACGTTCCTCCGCGTCCTACAATGTCCCTGTCTCCGTCTGGCCCCATCTTCCGCCTTTCCACCCCCCCCCCTCTTCGAAAATCCCTCCACCCCTTCGCCCTCTTCTCACCCCTCGCCGGTCACTGTCTCTGTTTCTCGAATTCCGCGCGTCTGGTTTTGTCTCCTCGTCCCGGTCCTCCGTCTCCCTCTCGCCGGGCACGGACACGTTCCCTCTTCCTTCTGATCCTCTCTCGCCACCCATCCTCCCCCAGCTGCTCACCCCTTTCGCTCTTCCTCGCCCCCTCCCGTGGCCCGTCCAACGGAATTGAAGTAGTCGATATCGTCCTGCGGCCTGTCTCGAAATTAAGAGAAAACGACCGACTCGGACACCCCCACCGAAACCGGCCGAGGCAAGAATTTTTCTTGCTCCCTTTCTGTCTCTCTTTACCCATCCACCCTCCCCGCCGCCTCTCCGCCGTTGCTCCGGCAATTTCTACCCCACCCCCCACCCCCTCCCCCGCGCCCCTCCCCAGCCTGCCGCGCTCCTTTTTTTCACCCGGTTCCATACTGCCGTGGAGCGCCGCGCTCCACGGGCTTTCTCGCTTTCCCTTCTCCCACCGGACGTCGAATCCTCCCCCGCCGGGGGGGGGGGGGGGAGGGGGAGGCCGGTGGTGGACTTTTTCGAGGGTGCTTTTCCGCGCAACGAGACCCTTTCGCGGAAGGGGTTAATCGGGTTCCAACGGGGGACCGATTATTGGCCGTTTTGGGAACGTAAACACAGCGGGGGTGGGTTTTGACCGAGGGGCTGATTTGGACGGTAATTCGCCAGTGACCGATGGAACTCGTACGGCTTGTAGTAACGATAAATGGGAATTGGTGAATCGTTGTTTTTTTTTTTTTTTTTTTTAGAACGGGAAACTGTGGACTTGCAAGCAATTACTGGAGGGTGGCAAAGTAGGTATCGAACAAAATTCGATTCGAGGAATGGCAGGCCTTAATTCTGGTGGGATGCGAAATTGTTTCGCGCCACGCGAGTTGCAGCGATATATGACGCGTGCTCTTCGCGATCCGCTTGGAGATCCGCACTATTATACAGCCCCTCTTTAATTGCCAGGGGGTCGAGGAAACTTTTATCAAATTTCCCTATTTCTCTTTCCCCCTACCCCGCCCCCTCCCCACCCCCCCCGCGAGTTCCTACGCTGTCCTACTTAGAAATAGGAGTTTCTGGATACCGAACCATTATTTCGCGCGATAAATCTCGTTAGATCGTAAGATAAATTAAGCATGGGGGGAAAGGGATTGTGGCGGACAGATAACTGACTCCCGAGTCTAGGGCGTTAGAAATAGACTTCCAGGAATCAGAATAGCGGAAAACAGACTTTAAGGCGCATGAAGGAATCCTCGTTCGAATGAAGTATGAGTCTTGACGCCATTGTTCGGGCGGCGGACTGCGAATCGCCTTTTTCCTTATGCGACAGACTTCGGACTACAAAGTGGCCTTTTCGTTTTATGCGAGTTTGTCCTAATTGTCTGACAGACTTCGGACTACGAATTGCCGTTTCCCTAGTGGTATGACAGACTCTCGACTACGAATCACCTGCTTCCACTTATTTAATAGTCACTGGACTACAAACTGCCTCGTTCTTTGTTATGTGATAGGCTTTGGGTAACAAACTGCCGTTCTTCTAGTTATGTGATAGACTTTACGGCACATTCCCCTGATTGTATGCGAGAGTCTGAACCATACAGTACTTCTTTCCTAACTGTGCGAGGGACTCTGGACTACAGAGTACCTTCTTCCCTTAACGTGACAGACCTTAGACTGCAAATTGCCATTTTGCTAGCTGTATGAAGGATTCCAGAGTACAAATCGCATTCCCCTCCTAACCATACTGTTCCTATACTACAAACTGCCCCTTTTTACTTCCCCTGTTGCGTGATACACTGCCTTACGAAACCTCTCTTTCCCACGAAGACACTACTGATACCATGCCCATCTTTACCAGAAACACTCACTTGATGTACTTAATGGTTAACGAAACATTTAAAGAGACAACAAATATCCTAAAATAAATTCGACGAATTTTCCCGGATCATTTGAAAACGGTTCACGTGAAACGAGGAATAGTTGAAATCCGCAAAAGTCGAGCAAACAGCTCGAGAAAGTGGCTCGAGTTCGAAGCGTACCCATTCAAGCGATCGCGTTGCACGGCTTTCAAAGATCGCGATTAGAAAGAAGGCCTGTCGACGTCCAGTTCGAGAACCGTCCATTCCAATTTTCCAGGACGAGCGTCGCATGTCAACGAGCCTGTTTTCGCTCCGCCTTTTTTTTCCCCTCCCCCGGCCCGCGGTTCGCCCGTTTCGTGTAAACGCGGCATAAAGTGTATCGTTTTTCTGGCTCTTTCTGGAAAGCATCCGCGTATATGCAGGTACGTGGACGGCGTGTCGAACGACGAGAAAGTGGACAAACGTTGGTTCGGGTCGACGCACCTCGCGGACGACAACGGAAGATCGATTCGTTTGCGTGGAAAAAGAAGAAAAGAACGACAGGTCGGGGCCGGTGAAAATTCAACGAGCTTTCCACCGCCCACCGCCGACATATCTCCCATCGAGCGGCCTCGAAAGGCTTATCGGACAAGAGCGTTTGCTTCGCGCTGTTATTCCGCTGGCGCTGATCTTGTGTCCGGTGGCAATCGTTCTCTCGATTAAAAAAATTGGAAAACGTTTTACATATGGAGATCGGAATGGGATCGATATCGGGCGTCGACGGTGGAGCTGCCACCCATTCCGCGATTTTAATTCCAATATTAATTCCGTCGGAATTGTTGTTAACAAACTGTAGCTTCGATCAAGTTTGCAAATGGAATTGTCGATGATGGTAAGCGGCCTGTCCTCTGCGCTCGCAATTTCATAAAGCCCGTCTATAAATGGCGGAGGGCTCGACCGACCCTGCAGGGCTTCGTGCGACGCAGATTAAATGCGCTTCATGTAAAATTCAACGTGACCCGCGCCGCTGCCCCGAGGATACTTGCGTTTTTAGAAAAAGTTCCATCAGCCCCACGCCCCCCACCCCCCCCCCCCCCCCGCGACCGATTCTTATTTCCTCCGAGCGTCCATAATGGACTCGGGGGTATGGGAGCAAAGATGCTCGCGGAGAGTTACGGGATTAGAGGGCCGTTTCAATTTACATGCGAGGTTTCAATAAGAGACTTTTAACAGCGGGCTGTTACTATAAAATCTAATCGAGGAGAACAGAGCCAAGAAGCATAGGGAGTGCGGGGCCCCTCGGCACGGTCCAGGCAACGTTCTCCCTCGATTTGCAGCCCTTTCACTGGCCGCTGGATAAACGAGGAGCCGGGGGACGACCGAGGCAGGCGGAGAAAAAAAATATACCCAGTGGCCGACGATTTTCTCTAAACTCCGCGATACATCGATCCTGGAAGGAACCCTTTCACGGCCGCATCGGCTCCATCCGCGTACGTCCGTCCGTTCTTTCGTCCGCTAAATACCGCAGCATCGCGAAATTAAAATATTGATCGAACGGCGTCGCGAGGGAGAATACGAATTGCGGCGGAGAGCAGAGAAACCACCCCCTGCATGTTTCCTGCGGACGAGCCTGAACCGACAGGGGGTGAGGGCGAGGGGGGGGGGGGGGGGGAATGGGTGGACGGGGGCCACCGATGGGAAAGAAAAAAGAAAGAGAAGGAAAAAGATTGCGGTCCAGTCGAAAATTCGAATGTCAATGACTGGTCGAACCGAGCCGACGCCAACTTAGTTCGATATCGAGAGTTCGTCGACTTTTGTTAGCCTTTCCCTCCCTTTATTTCTCATCCAGCCTCTGCGAATGGTGGAAGAGTCAAGAGGGATGGAACTTAATCGCAACGAGTATCAAGCTTGCCACTCACGTCCCTGAATTCTATTTCCCTTTCCGAGCCTCTTGGCAAGTACACATGAAATTATTTTATTTAATTTCAATTCCTCCGTAGCGTTCAATTAATAAAGACTGGCTCAACTTTCGCTAGCGATCGTCGGGGGTTAATCTCGAGGAGCGGGCAAACTGGTCGCGAGGCGACGTAACGTTTGAACGTTTCGCTTAATTGAAACTTAAACCGATTAGCGTGCAACGCCGAGACCGGGAAGCTGTGGGCTCGAAGACACCAGGGAAAGTTTCCGCGGGGACTTTAATCGCGAGCATAAGTCTCCGCCGAGCTTTCAGGAAAAGTTACCCCCAAGTTTCGATTACACTAGACCGACTGTTTTCTTACTTCCACCGCCGACTTCCGGTTACCCTTCGAGGAGCACAGTTTCCTCTTACCGGCGACACTTTATTAGAAGAGCAAGCTCTCTGAGAATTGCTGGGAGACTTGAAATCCTTCCACTTTCCTCGATTGCAGCTCCCTTTCGCGAGAAATTTTTTGAAAAGCTCCACCCAACGATGCAAGCTAACGACTATTGGGACTTCTTGATACTCTTCCTTCTTGCTAAAGGCACGTTTCATTACTTCTGATTCTATGCTCAGAAATAATAGTAGAAATATGGATCCTCTAGATCCATGTCATTAACGACTCTGTCACGAATCCCATTAGTCGCGTGTTTCGCAAGAAATTCCGCAGCCCCAAAATTAAGCAGCACGGGCGACTCGGTCCGGCTCGACGATTTTTCAAATTCCACGCAGCTTCGCTGATATCCTCCGTTTCGCGCGGATTGTTCTATTAATAAAAACGAGCCGATGTGCGATCGTTATAGGACGATTGAGAACTGCTGGCTTTGAGGCTGAGCGATAGCGCACGTCACCGGGGACGCTTTGCGCCCGAAATAGTCTCAAACCTCATTATTTTTATTCCCAACCATGAAATTAGCGAGCGAGCCTCGGCTTGGACTTTCGTGCAATCGTCTGGCATTTACTCCGCCGCCACAGTGTTACGCGTAATGGACAAAAGTCAAGAATCCGAGGTGTTTGATTCACAAATTCTTGTATCTTAAAATGTTAATAAAGGAACGTGGGTTTCAATGTTACCCATAACGTCTGCTCAATTTACTAATTTGTTGCCAAAAGTGATACTAGAAATTCATTACAAATTTCGGTGCATTTTTTTCAAACACGTGCCATTGGCAGAATGTTTATTTGGTTTTTCATTTGGTTTTAATAAGTTGTGTTTAATACTGTCATACTTTCAAAACTGCCGAGTCAGTTTTTTAAAATACTAACAATTTTTACTAATTCTTTATGTTAAATTTTTATCAACTTCGATGGGACTTTTAAAAAAAATACCAAAAAATACCTCCGTGATTTTTTGTATATTAATTTAGGGATCATTAAACTTTATATTAACGTAAATTTCAAATGCTCGAATTTGCACGAAACAGAAAAAATAACCAAAATCATTAGCGTAGTCGCTGGGGCTCCTCTCGTGCGTCCCGCGAAGCCATAAGACACTTATGTTAGTCTAAACATCCGATATGCTTTTCCCAATTATTTATACGATATCCACCATGACTTTTCCATCCTGGATGCTGTCTTCAGTTTTAAAATAGCCGTCAAACGCGATACACGTGATAACAATAATTTGATAAAAAACTGTTTCCAACAAAAGTTACTCAGTATTCAGTTGACAACAAATTGCAAAAGTAAATATTAATAAAAAACTTTTTATTCACTGAAAAATCAAGATCGCCTTAATTTTTTTAATGGAACTGTATATATTTTTTTATACACCAATCGATGCATTTTTATATTCTCTTTAAAAAAGTATTAGGGTACTTAGGACGAAAACTGATTAGTTCAGAAGTTATGAGTTTTGTCCCGAACGCCCATATACGCGTAACACTGTGCGCCGTGGCTACCGAAACGCGGCTGCCTCGAGCTGCGAAACCTCGCCATTAAAGTATTGATCTTGATTAAAAGTATCGAACCCTACCACGCGCGACTGAGTATAAATTTCAAACCCTTTAGGGTGGCTGATAATTATAAAAAAAAGTAGTGTCATCACAATTATAAACTGTTAAGTTTGTAAAGCTTCATTTGCTTCGTATACTCAGATAAATATTAAATTAAATATTACTCGTACCCAGAAACATGTAATTAAGCTCAGTGATGAGGTTCACTTTCTTTGCTTTACAGTTCTTTTAAACTCAAACTGTATGTTGAAGAATATTCCTCCGCGTCTGTGAGACTCGCAGGGGTGATTGAAAATAATAAAATAGTGAATGATCACTCACCTGGAGCTCCTCCTTGCACTGACGTTCCTCTTCGAGACTCATCCGCTTCTCGTGCTTCTTGTAGTAACGCCTCTTGGCGGCTTGTAGGTTGAACCACGTGTACGAAAAAGACTTCACGAATGGTAGGAGGGCCTCAATGAATGGGTGGAACTCATCCTGCGAGCACACGATAACGCAAGCTGATTAAAGGTCGCGGTCAACGGCCGATTCGCACCCGTCGAGAACGAGACGCAACCCGCCCCACTATCAGCCATCCCCGTCGAAACCCCCGGCCAATGTTTCCGCCGTCCGCTGTCGGGACGAAGGAATGTTATTTCGATAGAGGGAAATTACCCTGCCCCGTGAATTTAGGTGAGGGGGCGTTTAACGATTTCTTCACAACTCGCAGACTCGACCGAGGGCTTTTTTCCCCGTATTTTATGATCTCTTTTTAATATAGGATAGGGGTCTAGAATTCTAGCAATAAGAATGTTAAAGACAGGGTTGGATATACGATCTTCTCGTCCTCGAAGGGATGAAATTTTCTATCTTATTTCTCCAATATTAGCATGCGTTAATTGTGCAAGTCTACCGGTTAGCTTCATGCAGTTCGATTAGGTTCTCCGTGCGAGTGTGGATATTTATTCGATTATTTGGAGATGGATCGGAGGAAGCGTCCTAGATTTAAAAGTACCTAAAACCCTCGCGAAAAAAACCCTAAAGAAACCTTCGCAGAAATGACAGTACACACTATTGAATAACATCTACTAATATACACAAACGATTCATCCCTTGAGCCATCATTATGCAAGATCCCCATCCCCCGACTCGAAGCACAGCGAGCGCCGCGATCTAACCCCAGAAGCTCGGCCGATGCTTTGTCTTAATTGATTTAATTCCGGCGAAATGAGCGGCTCGAACTGAAAGCAAACCACTGGCGCACAATGCAGGAAGTCAATCTCCGTTTACGAGGGTTGAACCGGCACGATATCGAGTCTCTCTCAGCGTGGAGGGTGAAACGAGTCGAAATCTCGTTTCCAACGAGAGAGTCGATTTCCCCCGAGTGGACCAGGGGGGAGAAAAAAGGTCGCAGACGTCGGGGAAAAGGAAACTTCATCCTTATCGCAGCGTCGAACTCTTCCGGCGGATCGAAACGTCGATGAATCTCTCTTTCCGGTCGCAGCGCGAGCGAAGGGGCAGAGGGGAGGTGAGGAGAGAGAGAGAGAAATGGTACGCGGAGGATCGAGCTTCTGCAGCGATCGTCCCTTTGTGAGGCAAATACCGGCCGTCACGGAAGACGGAACGGGGGATGTAAACACCATTTCACGGAGGATCAATTTTAGGGGTACTTTCTCTATGGGAGCGCTCTCTCTCCCATCAAAATCAGCCCTCACCCCCCTGCTCGAGGAATATTCATCGGTGGAACAATAACAAACGCGCAGTATCATCCCCCTTTCACTCGGCCCGTTCGGCCCGCGAGAGAAACCATCGAATCGCGACGCGATGCGCTTTTCATCGGAAGAGCTTCGAGTGGACGAGTGCATGGTAATGACCCGTGATCGGGACAGGTTCGGGGGGGGCGAGAAATAAGCATTACCGGCAACCTTCTCCCCGTTTCCACGGGTAAATTCAGACTGCAAAGATAGCAAGAGCATTTGATTGCAGAGCATCGAACGGAGCTCCTTTAAAATCTACGACGTTCCCGGGAACCTCCTCGAGCCCCGCACAATTACCCCAATCACCAATTACGATCTCATGGACGGAGCGGCGAGAACAAGGAGCAGGATGAAGCGAAGGTGAGCGAGGGTGTACGGTGGAAGAACACGAGGGTGGCCTGTGAACAAGCGTCAAACGACACGAACCATCGAGTATTCGCAAGCACTGCGGCTGCTGTGGCACACTACCGTCTGTCTGTCCCTCCTGCCGTCCGGCTGTCAGAAGCACCGATTCTCGCAGTAACAACCGTCAGGGTCGCAATACTCCTCCGCCACCCTGTCGCAGATTGATCGTGGCCTCATCTGCACCACCTCTGTCTGTCCTCCTCCCCTTCCTTCGCCCTTTTATTCCACTAAGAACCAACCAGCCGACCGCGGTCGGTCCGGGAGCCTCTGCTCTCCGTATAAAGTCTCCTCGATTCTCCCTGTCTGAGCTCGCTCGATCCGCGTTTCTTCTCAGCCCGCTTCGGCCAACAAAGCGTGGGAGGACAGAGAGCAGTGGCAGGGTTTCCCCGATCTCCTCTCGAGCTCTCTGTAAAACACTGCGACGGTCCGTACGGTCTCAGACGCGACGACTGGTCAGATCTTCCGATGCTGTGGCTTCTGTTGCGAGAAAAACGGACGTTGTCTATTTGCCGATCGACTGGACTACGCGCGCGACACTTCCGAGGTGGTCCGCCGCGAACAATGGGGAAATTTGATCGTGGACTCCTCCGCCTGACTGGTTCGGGAGTTCTTTATCCAGAATGTGATGCGAGCTTTTTCACCACTGACACACCCCTCCGCTGAACCGGACCGGCATCCTTCGAGGCAGGGCACGACGGGATTTCGCCAGGCAACTACACACCGGGTCCACGCGAGAGGAAGCCGCCCTGGGATTATCCGGAATTGCTGACCGGACGAGCAGAGGAGGATTTTCAAGCCGCGAGTCGAGCCGTTCGCTCGCTTTGTCACCGCGATCCGCTCCGCTTTGCGCGTACACGCGAGCTGTGCGCTGGTGTGCGCGCGTGTCTATACGGCACGCCGTTATTTTCGGACGGCCAACGAAAATCAAAGGCGTTAAGAAGGAGCACGGTGACGCCGCGACCGTCGTCATCGCGGAAAGGCAAGGACGCGGGGGATGGAGGAGGGGGGAGGGGGGGGGGGGAGGCGTGCTCCAGGGACGATTCCGCCAGGTTCCTCTCGATATTCCCGGGGTGGATGAACCGGCACATGGCTGGCCGCGGAAATAAATTTTCGGGAAGCATTTCGATCCAGAACATTCGTCTTGGTCCTTGAAAGAAGACCGGAACTTTGGGGCGAAGACCGTCAAAGGACGATCTATCCTAGCGGTGAATATTGATTAACGAAAATGCGCTTGGGGCGGATGAGGATTTTGTATTTAAACACAGTGTTTCACTGTTGGCGCGGGAGGTGCTGAAAGATCGTGCAGTGTGGAGCTTTTCAGAGCAGAGAAGCTTCTAGAAGTAAATTATAATCTGGGAGCAGATAAACCATCAGAAGTCTATGTTGGGAAAAAGAATTATTGCGCTTGCACCACTTAGTCAACTTAGTGCAACGAGGATTTCTATCGTTAAAAGAGGCTGGGGAGGAGGCCTCAAGGGTGAAGAGGGCCACCGCCGAGCGCACGTGTCGTTTCTATTTGCAAAGCGGATTTTTGGTGCGTAGTTGTCGGCGATAAATCGGCGCGGATTCTGCGCGATGGAGCTTGTTTATCGTTTCGCCTCGTCAGAGAACACCTCGAGCTCCCTTGGATCCGATGAAACACCGAGACCACCAACCTCTCCTTCCCCCAGGTGACACCCTTTCGCGATCCTTCGACCAATTACATAATTACTCTCCACTCGCCAGCCACGATCAAACTTCCCCTCGGACAAGTAATCGCGAGAACCAGCGAGAAACTCGGAGAAATCGCGAAATTACTCGTACCGCCGATCTCTATCCAACCCTTCAACTACTTACTGTCAGTTTTCAATCGCGATTAACGTATATCCCGACGACAAAATTATCAAAAGGCTTGCAAACTCCCCAGAAAGAAGCCACGACGAACGAGCACTCCAACCCGCGCGATCAGCTGATGCTCCAGGCCCAGGAGGGCCTGCACCCCCGCGAGTCCTTCCAAGGGTCGGACTGAGCTTGCTCCCCTTAGTCTCGTATATCCGACGTAGCGTCCTCGGTCACTGATCCGACGATTCACAGAGGGCGAGCCTCGACACTGATCCACTGGATCCCGCGAGCCTGACGGCAATCGGATTCTCGATCGATCGAGCGCGCTGGATGCCGTTGGACAGCCCGAGTTCCCGTTTCGATCTCTCTGTTCGTTGCTTCCACGAAGAATCAAGGCTACGGAGCAGAGGCTGAAGGGTAGCGCGAATGGCGAAACCGAGGAACGCGGTGCGAGGCAGAGAAAGCCCGGCAGAATGACCGTCGACGTCGGAGCGACGGGTACGACGTCGGTCGTCGCGACGACACTGAGACGCCGGCCGACGAGACGCGCGTAGCTAGACGCGCGGCGAAGGCACCGCGCTGCGGCCAGGTACGGCACCCCAAACAGTTATTAATAGCCCCTGTCCTAGCTTACTAGATTTGCCCTCGAACCGACGCAACTTGTCTCTCTCTCTCTCTCTCTCTCTCTCTTTCTCTCTACACCCTGCTTCTTCGGCTCCTTCGACTTCTTCCACTTCGACTCCTCCGCCTCGCGACCCTCCCCTACGCGCTCTGCCCTCCCTCCGACGCTCCTCCCCCGACGAGATAAGTCCCCAGCTTCGCGGTCCTTCCTCGTGGATCCCCGAGCAGCGATGGGTCTTCAAGAAGCTTCAAATCGGCTTCAAAGATGCGGGAGGGATTTAAATCCCTTTGTATGGAAGAGTTTTGAAAATTGGTCTTACGGAGTGTTTTGATATTCAACGGGCGGGTGGATGAGTTCGTTGAATTCGTTTTGAATCGAGTTTGTACCTCAGTGTTTCTGAAGTGCGCTCTAAAAGTCGCTGGACGGCGACTGCGTGTGAACCTCACACGCTGCGACATTTCACGCCCGCCCCAGGGGGCGATCAGCAAATTGCGCGAACCTCGGCGAAGGAGGACCGCGGGGGTACAATTGATTCTTCCCACGTTTTAATTCCCCGCGGAGGCTGCTGTCCTGCACGCCCCGTTGCCCGTCAATAAACCCGCGGAAAAAAGCAATGGAGCCGACTTTTCGAAACGCTAAAAATAGGCTTGCACCGTGAATCAACGGTTGATTCTATAGAGGCTGAAAAACACGGCCGTTGTGTCTGCGTTCGAGCGTGCGAATACCGGGAAACCAGTCGGATCGCCGGAGGACCGACGAACGGGAAAAACATCCCCTTTATACGTTCAAAGGTTGGACGGACACCTCGCCATGAATGCTTCGGCTTGGCGGCGACACTCGTCACTAATCCAAACGAAATAGAAGAGCGATCTTACATCGACGAATCACACCTCACTCCGTCGCAAGCTTGCCACCAGCCTGGGCCATCGTTCGCGTAACAAAAGAAACACCCCTGCCCGCCAACAAGCGCGAGAAGGCCAACCCCCCGAACGTCCGAGCGCAGCGAAATCCACGAGCCCAAAACTTAACCGCCCCCATAAATTCTCGGGGATGTTCGCGAGCCTGTGTCGCGGGGTTAAGCGTTCCAAAGACCCGGCTCTGCCCCCGGGAAACAAAGTGGACAGCGACGAGGAAACGGGGGTAGGGGAGAGGAGGGGATGAGGGTAGGAGGGAGGGGGGGGGGGGGAGCGGAGGAGGACGGGCGAGCAACGACGGAGTCGGCAGTAAGAAGCGGACGGGCGAATGTCGGACGGCCGTGGAAGCGTGTTTTGCGGGACGGTCCGCGTGTTCCGTCGCTGGACCGACGACGGCGAGGAGGAAGAGGAAGAAGAGGGCGAGAAGAAGCAGCGGCGGCGATGGAACACGAAGAAAAAGACGAGGGGGCGAGGGTGGCGAGCACGCGGCCGCCGCTGGCGAAGACGATCGATAGCCAAACTCCTCTACGTCTGCCCTAAGATAGACACTGACATAGACTTCTGGATAGAGGCGCGTTATGCATGGGGGCCCTGGCGTGCAGATACGCTCGCAATTTTTGATACGAGCCCCCCCCCCCCCCCCATCCCCCACCGTCCCGCCTCGTTCTCGCCCACCCTCGGACCGGCACCCGATATTTTATACAGGGGAGATAAGACAGATTGGCTGTGGCAGTTTCGCGAACGGAGGGGGAACGCTGCGATATGAGAAAGAGGCTGCTCGTGGATGAGGGCAGAGGTCGGAGCATTGAGGAACTTGGAAGGAAGACGGTGACGGGTTCAAGTGGATTATTGGTCGTTCGTTTAAGGGTTTTTGGTGACAGCAAGCAAGGGAGAGCTTCTGACACGTTGGCTGAGTCTCTGTTAGGGAGGGCCGAGGGAACTCTCTGCGCATTAGAGCCGGAGTTTGCGCGAGTTAGTGTGGTGGACTGGGACTACTTGGAGCCGGGGTCGTTACAAGTTTCATCGACATTAATATTGTTGATGCACCGAAATCCTGAGGAGCTGAGGAGCCGAAGGGTCTCGCTTGGTGGAGCCGGTTCTTTCAGTGTTCCGTGCTCGATGTTAATTTTCGGACGGATCGCGGAGGAGGGAAAGTGAACGTTCGTCACGTGACGAGCAATTCCACCCCCGTCGGTGATCGAGGGACCCGGGGACACACGGGAATCACGGTGGTAGTGCACGCGCCCGACGTATCGGGGAACACCACCCAGAGTAAATACCGTATTCGCCGCGCTAATGACTGTTCTAAGTTTGCTGGAGGCGAGGACGCCGTTTCCCCGGGGACAACGAACCTTCCCCGGCTATATCCACGCGACATTTCGCCGTCTAAGTGGGCTACGAAATTCCGATTGTCGCGGCGAAATGTCCCCGGTACTCCTTCCCCGTGTTGTTCCACAAGCTGCTCCCAACAGCGGCGGGAGGAGAGCAGGAAAAATGCTTCCCACGAATGAGCCAGTACATAGACTCTACAGTGTTGTATAAAGCTCGAGTCTTCGAATCTTTAAACCTTAACCTTAAAGACTCAGCCTTTAAGGCTAATATCATATGAAGCTCGAGCTCTCGAAGCTCGAGGTTCAAGCTTCGAGGCCCAAGCCTCGAAGCTGGAGGCTCATGTGTTTAATAGTAATGAAGTTAACTCCAAGTCCTTGATATTATATCTTATTTTGCGCAACTACTATTGTAAAACGTTAAACTTAAACACATAGAATGATGCTTTTTAATGGTTCCACCAATTGGTTGGATCCGTGTTTTAATAATACAATAAAAGTACAAAACTATACAATAGTATTCTTTTGTAATTGTAGTCATTTGTAACAAAACTCTTTGATAAAATTATGATAAAACACAAAAACAACAACACAATCACTATAATATAAATTTCAGTATATTATCTGGTCTTCTTATAACTTTTATAGTGTTCCTGCTCACTACATTCTTGGTTTGAACGTTTCTCAACATAAAATTAATTGATCATTGTCCTACAACACCAGTATACCGACTGAGCTAACCGAGCAGATCATAAAAGCGATTTAACCGATTTTATTTTAATCGTCAAGGGAACCGAAGTACATAACGCTGGCGATATCGATCAGTTTCATTTAGTTTCGTGTTGAGGAACGTTTAAAGAAAGAATATAGCGAGCAGAAACATTATAAAAGTTATAAAAAGACTTCCAAAACTCGAGCTTTGTGCATCACTTCACTATATACAATTTATACGACTCGAGCCTTCGAGCTTGAAGCCTCGAGCTTTAAAGGCTCGAGCTCTCAAGGCTACAAGGTTCGAGCCTTAAGGGTCCGAGCCTTTAGGGTTTGAACCGCGACTGGAGCTCTCGAAGCTCACGGCTCGAAGCTCATTTTAACAACGCTACTACACTGCGCGCAAATTTAGTATAAACCCTTGAAAAATTAAGGTATCTTCCTTACTGAAATTCGAACCGGAGACGGTGACCAGAGACTGTGACCAGGGACGAGTAAAGGAACTCGCGTGAAACCAAGTAACCCATTTAACAAATATCAAACCGAATGAAATCTGTCGAATCCCCGTCAAACTCCTGCCCAATTCATCGGGCAACTATAGAAAAGCAAACAGCGCGGTCTGAACAAGCAAACCTGACGTCACGTCGCCGCTGTGGACCACCGATCGAAGGACAGCCGAGTGAGCCGTCGACTAACTCCAAGCCGATATCGAAGGGCGCCGATTGTGGAGCACGCGAACGCGGGAACAAGTGCGATCTAAATATAAAAAATTAGATTGAGGCATGTGACGCGACCCAGCGACGCTGCTTACGTAACATTCATGATTATCGATATAAATAGTCGTGTTTCCTTACATAATTACGTGCATGCACGCGTGCACACACGCGCGAGAGGCCTGCGAACGGTCGGGGCCGCGCGGGCGCGCGTAAACGAGAGCTGCATCGCTGGAAATCAGCTGACGAGCGGGGGGGATCGGAGAATGGAACTCGGACGATCGGGATATGACAAGCACGCCGAACAATCCCGGACAGGTTAGCGTGCAGCCCGCCAATATACAACGGGGCACAGTGTTTATATGTGCATCGGTATTTACACGCGGCGCGCCGCTGCACCGCCTCCAAGTGCAACGTTACTGATCGCGTTGCATTCGCGCCAGCCTGCCCTCCGACAGCCGGCACCCTCCCGTCGCGTAATAATCACACCCCGCGTTCGCTGAGCCTCTTTCGACTGGTGTCTAATTCTTTCTTCCTTATCTCTTTTACAAGGGAATAACTCTCAAACTACAACGGGCAGAATAAAATGTTTCAAACTAAAGTTTAATGGTGCAATAAGCGCTGACAAACTTGCGTTAACAAAATTTTGAAAAAAGTTTTTTTTCCGTTCAGGTATTTCTTTTTTAAACTCTTTTAAAAAATTTGTTAACGCAAGTTTGTAGTACTTATTGCACCGTTAAACTTGTGTTTGAAACATTTTTTTCTGTCCGTTGTACTTTGAGAGTTATACGCGAAGAAGTGGAAGTGCCAATTTGACTTTGAGGTTAGTTTTCACCCCCTTAAAGGGCGATAGGGCCCAAATGAAACACACCGTTGTTCTTGTTTCGAGTCACTCTATAAACCCACAAAGTTGCGTTCCAATCGGTGAGTCCGGGTTCGCGGCGTTCCCTTGTTAGTATTTTCTTTCCGTTGCTTGTGATCGGTAGCCTATCGAGTAGCGAGCCCCCAAATGCATTTGCAAGGTGGAGGAATAGTTCTTTGAATGTAGGGTTGCAATTTTAAGCGAAGGTAGCACGGGTTGCCCTGCAGCTAGCAATTCGCTCCCAGCGGTTTCGGAGGATTACGTAATTTTCAGATCAGCCGCGTCGGACAAGCGATTCTCCGCGTTTTGGAAATTCGACGGGGACGAGGGGTATTCTTCCTGCTTCGCGGAGAATTCTTGAAACACCGCGCAATCAAAGGGAAACTCGATCCCCAGCTACGTAAAAGAAAGAACACAGTGCACGGTGAATCACTGGACGGTTTTCCACGAAAATCATCGCTGGAAACGTTTCCATTCCCATCCGCGAACACTCGGCTTCAAAACAACGGTGTTTACCGGATGCGTCGCGATAATCGCCGGCTGGGGAACGTCGAAGACGCTCGGTGCACGCGAGTCGCACGTGCTCCCGCGACGTCTTCGTCCTCCCTGATTCATAATCCACCCGAATTTGCGAGAGACGCGGGGAAAGTGAGCTGAGAAGTTTCTAAAAATTAAAGGGAGGAAGTGACGGACGAGATTGCAACCCCCCGATGCCTAGCTCATCCTCTTGCCGGCGAAACGCTCGGTGAAGTCGACACCAAAGTGTTTTAGGGGAGAAGCTAGAGGACGGCGAAGCACATAATCTTCGAGGAAAGGGAAAGACGAAGTTCAAGAGAAGTTCGAGGGTGGTAGATTTGCGGGGAAAGAGTCTGAAAATTCCTCGTGAATGTTTCACCAAAGATCGGCACCTGACGCGATTCAATTTCCTACAGAAATACTCGCGAAGTCGACGCAACAGTTTCCCAACGCGACAGATCCCCAAAGAAACAACCCCTACGTCTACCCCGAGCCGTGACAATCGTCCCTCAGAAGCGGCAATCGTGGCGCGTGGAAGCGCTCCGGAATGCGACGGCGTGGCGCGGCGCACAGAAACAACAACACCACTCTGATCGGTTAGCGTGCTAAAAAGCGTCTAGCGAAGCTGCTGGTTAAACTACGAAGCACTGCTTTGCGAGATGCGTAAAGGAAGGAAGAAGAAAAGAAAAGGCGTTGGTCGGTACAAGAAGAAGAGAAAAGAAAATATGAAAAGGGAATTGTGATCGAGCGGCACCTGTCCTACGGAAGGGGCCTGCAGGTAAGTCGAGACATCCGGTTCCACCATACAGCTCCTCAGGGTGTCCGGGATGAACATGAGTAGCTGGGACGTCGGCCGTGGTACAGGCTGAAGCCGGCTTGCACCGCGCTGACGGTCCTCCAGCGAGCGTGTGCCCGCCGACAGCGTCGTCTTGACGCCCTTGGACGCCCGCGTTCACGACGGGATTGGAGAACGCCGCTCCAGCTGGTGGCGGACCAGCGATCGGCAGGCCTCCTGGCACGACTACGCGCTGCACCGAGCGGACCAGCAGCTGGACCAGCGGGTCAGGGACGATCTCGAGGCGGGCACGGAACCGGCGTTCAGGGGGCCGGTCCAGGCTACGGTGTCCTCGTGCGGCCTGCTGTCCCTTCGTTGCTCGCGCACCAAACGCCTGTTCGACGTCGCCCTGGTTTCGATAGGACGGGGCTCCTCCGGGCGGCTGGTAGAGGCCGGTCGCCCAACTGTCCAGCAACCACCACGAGGTGTTCTCCTCCCCTGATCGCGCGCGATCACGCACCCTACCGCGTAGCCGTTCCTCGGGGTTGCCGTGCAAGGTCGCTCGCTGCTTTCCGCGTAACGGCCGTCGCTGACGATGCTGCTGGCGCTGGTCTGGCTGGTGAACCGTCGGCTGTCGGGTGGTGGCGGAACACCGCACCCAGGCACACGCATCCTATCTAACAACCACGAGCCACAACTCCTAACTCTCGACTTTAGGCCCTCTCTGGTGCTCTCTCGTGGCACGCAAGACGGCTTTTGCTCGCTGTCTATCTCTCTCCCCCTCTCGCTCGCACTCTCTCTCTATCTCTTCCCCTTCGGGCCTCTCTGCCCCTCTTTCCACCTCCCCCGCCCAGCCCCTTCTCCCTCTGCTCGCAGCCTCGCTCCCTCTCTCTCTCTCTCTCTCTCCGCTCTCCCTTCCCTCGCGACCGGCTAACCCTTGCACACGAGTTCCCAGTGTCTCTCTTACTCTCTCCCTTTCGTCCCTCTGCGCGCTTTAAATCTCTCTGTCCCGCTCTGCTCCTCGTACCTCCTGCTTCTATTCTCCCTCGAGTTCCCCGTCTCACTAGCCCCCTTTTGTGTTTTTACCCCCACGAAAGCGTGCCCCGTCGACGATTTCTCGCCGCGGCAGGGAGAACAGCGGCTCCGATTCTCAGGCGGAAAACGGGTTGCCTCCCGATTGATAACGGCGACGACGGAAACGGCGACGACGACCAGCACGGCGTCGGGAGCGCGAGAACACGCACCGGGTGCTTTTGCTGCCTCTCGGTTCCCCCGTAGCTGCTTTCCCGTTCCCGATCGGGAGACGCCAGGCCCCAGACTACGCCGACTCCGAGCGACGGCCGCTGCGTCGGCGTCGGCGTCGGCGTAAAAAGCACGCGGCGTCGCGCAAGCCCGCCGCGGGAGCGCGCCGCGAGGACGCCACGACCCGCGGACGGCGACGGTGGGAGGCACAGAGAGGGAGGGAGCGACGGCTGAAAAAGATCGACGAGGACCGAGCAACGCGGGGGATCGAAGGGGGTGAAGTGTGAAGCTCTCCTCCCGGGAGGGACAAGGGCAGAGATCCAGAGAAGCGGGATGCTTTCTCCGGGAGGGACGAGGACGGCGGCGCGGAGGGGAGTAGCGAAAAAATAAAACAAGAGCAATTAGAGCGCGCTGAGATAAATAGAAGGAGAAACGGAAGAGGGGGGCGAGAAAGTAGAGAGAGAAGTAGGGGAGGGAAGAGGATCAAGAGATCGAGGAGAACGCGATGGGAGCGATCGAATTGCAACCCCTCGTGATTCTTTATAATGAAGAAACGATCGCCGAAGTTGATTTTTAAATTCGCAATAAATTCAGAGGCAGAGTAATATGATACAAAGACTAAGGGTGAATGCATAGCGGAGAGGGGTGTGGTAAAGAAGAAAGAGCAGTCGAAGCGAGGAAAACTCGCGCGCTAATCGTAAGCTTCCATTTATCCGGCTCGTTGCCGTCTACCTGCCTCTTCCTCGTCGGCTATCTGCAGCCAGCCCCTCTGCCCGTGTATTTTTGGTCGCTCGTTAGGAATTAGCTCTATGGGCCTCCAAAGGTCTGCGCTAACAACCGAGTTTCTCCCTTTCCACCGGCGGGGATGACGTTTCTCGGCGGATCAGCGACGCTAAAATCCCCCTGTTACGAGCAGCCTCCGAGGGGGGGGGGGGTGGAGAAACGGCGCCCCCTCGCCGCCGAAGTTTGTCAACAATCTTCCTCGCGAGCTTTTCCCTCGAAAATGGCGCGCGCCGGGTCGCGGTAATCTCGAAATCGCGGGCGCCCCAAACGAGATTACGCGGACCCCTTAAAACTACCCCCCCCCCCCCTATCCCCAGCCCCTGTGGAGGGGCTCACTCGGGAAAAGTTGGTAACTGGCCGCGAGACGACGAGCTTAAAACTTTCTCTGCGAGGATTCCGCTCGCTGTTTCTGCCTCCTGCCCCCCTCGTTCTTCGCGGCTAACCCTTTTGCCGGGCTATTCCTCGCGAGCTTTTGGCGAACCCAGACGCGGAATCCTTAGGATTCAATGATCTACCGGAGTTACAGGTTACTTGGACTATTTCTACGAGAGGGATCCATCGATCACTGATGATCGGTCCGATGTGTATATGTATTGTTAACTTCTAGAATATTTAGATCCACTTTGCGCGACGGGGAGTCTTCTCACTGCTGTTGGTGATAACTGCGCCGGGACACGAGCGAACCGATCGCAGCACGCGAGAGCCGTCGCGATGCCTCGTGGCTGGAAAACTCGCGAACTGCCACTGGTGAATGGCACCGCGAATCGCCGAGCGACTGGCCTCTGTCAGGCTACCCTTCTCCGATGGAAAGAGGAATCACGAACGTGACGGATACCCGTGATTCGAGGCGGCCTTTGCGCTTTGCGTGTTGCAGGTGTAAAGGCGCTCCAGAGAGTGGGTTGTAAGGAAATGGGGGAATCTTGGACACCAGAGATCTGAAATCGGATTTGTAGCTGGCTGAGAAGTATCTCCATACTTGGCTAACGCATTCGTGATATAATAACAGGTTTCTTTGAGACAGCGAAACTAAAACTTGGGAACACCTTCGAAAAAAATATTAATTCTTCTGTACTCTGATGATGTAGTGCCTATTTAAGAACCTTAAAACTATCGCACACAACTAAAAGCATTCTTCGATGAAACACTCCATAGGACACCACCTCGAGGATTCCAAAGGTACAGCTGTGCCCTGTCGATGATTCTTCTCGTTTATTTATATTTACATTAGTATTAAATCATATGGTTACAATGATTCGTAAGATAAATAGAACTTTAATAAATGCAAAAGAAATTGCACGCTTCGCGCATACACACCGCCGTCTCTCACTGCCCGCGACTGGTCTAAGCGCGCGACGCCACAGAGTATCGAGTTAAGGCGTCTGCCAAAACGACCGTGTTAAAAGGAGAACACGCGAACGCAACGTTACCTGTCGAAACTGTAAACCAGAGAAATCGCGGTGTAAAAACATCCCGTCGTGTTCTAAAAACCTGAGCCTCGATGGGAATCATTTGAAAAATTCGAACAGAGTGTCCACGCCTGACGCGCTGTCCACCATAAATATACGATGCCGCAATAAAGATACAATTTCCCTCGTAACTACAATAAAGAGTACCTCAGAACTTCTTACCGCTATCCGTAGTGATTAAGACAATCGTAATTACAGTCCCTCGATCGCTCCGCTACGCTAAATAGTGTTTGGCAGTTGTTCAACACATTAGAATATATACCAGTGTCGGTGGACGTCAATTGCGGTTTAGTTACTAGTGTTGATAACAATGCACAATGTAACCGATGGCTTCGCGATTAGGAATATCCCTCAAAAATCCCCAGTACCCGACAAAATCATCTTTCCTATTACCCCGCCAACGTACAGCATCCACGCTCAACTCTTCTGCCGAGCTTAGTCGCGACGGCGCGCGCTGTTATCGTTAAATTATAAGTATCGTTCAACGAATCAGCGAAGTAACTTCGCTTAGAAAAATCTGTATCGTTAGTGGTGTGATCGTAAAAAAGGTACACTATGGGCAGATTATGTAAAATTCGTACGATTGCATGATCGAAAAAGTCTGTTCAGACTCGAAAAGGTCTACCTCGATAACGATATCCCTACCAGAGAACTAACTTCGTCGCGGTGTAAAGTTTATAAAGTGGTTTCCACAGTTTCGTCATATCCGATATTTATACCCCAGACTTCGGAACATTAAAATTAGTTTTAGAACGACGCTTTTTGAATAGATGCCAGTTCGCGACTGGTTTCCTCCTTCGCGAGAAAGGGACGAACCTTCCGACCCTAGCATCCGCAATGGTTCTGCGGCGATGAGTTAAATGAATACCATATGGTACTTACTTGTACGTCAGACTTGTTATTCATTAGACAGCTGGAGGTAACACCGATTAATGGAGAACTTTATTTAATGGATTTCGTAGCCGGAGAACAGCAGGGATTGGCGTTCGGATAGAGGGCCGGTTTCGGTTAAGGTAGGAAGTTATCCGTAAAATAATTCTAACTCCGTTGACCAGCTTAGTTTACGGGCACTGTTACTTTTAGCGACCTGGCGTCTGCAATTATTGCTATGTTGGTAACACGCTGTGCCCCAGGAATTAAAACTGAAAGGAGAATTCTTGTTCAACTATCTGTTACAACGTTAGCGTTAGGGCGATATATATTTCATATACTAACCCTTTTCAAAAACTCTTCCGCGCATATGCGAGCCCTGGCGTTCACCGACAGTTTCATCTCGCTGATCTCTCTGTCGATCTCCTCCATGAAATGGATGATAAAGTCTACGATTTTGTGTTTGTACATTTGTTCTACATGGATGTTTGTGATTAGGAAACTAATATCGTAACCCTGTGGAACAATTCCGATATTAATAATCCCGTTCGCTTTCTTAATCTCGTTCGATACTCCTAATAAACTCAAACGACGTTATACCTCCACCGGCTTCCTCCTGAGAATGATGAAGTGTTCCGCTCTGACGGTCATGAATCTGGTGAAATTGTGACACAGAATTTTCTCCAGATCGTCCGCCTGTTTGACGGCGATGCTTATTCTTATACTGTTTATACTGGACTCGATCAGCACCTTCTCCTTGTCGTTCCTACTTATCAATATTGGCGTCAGAAGGAGCTCCTTACTGGCTGTCACTTCCACCTCGGGCTTGTTGTGCTTCTCAACGATCTGGGACCAGAAGTTCTCCAGGCACAACGCAGCGGTAAGCGTTCGTCTTACCGCTGTCAGGTAAGGCTTCAACGTGGCCGACTGAAACAAAAACAGTTTCGAACTCACAATTCGTTCTAAGCCGTACCATTATCTCGCCACCGCTAAATTTGTAGAAGCACGGGAGAAACGAAATACGAAATGGTAGACAGAGACTGGTTACACGGGCATCCTGTCTGACTGATAAGCGATTGGTTCGTCTCGGAGGAAACGGCTCACCATAACCTATATCTCGCGGAGGGATAAGAGGTGCTTACCATTTTGCGCGAATGCTACGAAAAATCTCTCGTCCCTGTCGAAACCTAGCAGCGTCGTGCTCCTTCCGACGGTTCGATCTCTCTACGAAATGTTCACGGGGACACGTGAGGAATGACACATTACGTTCTGTGCATATCAAAGGAGGGTTGGGTTCGGCCGGTTTAATTTCAACGGCGTGGGGCGTGTTCCGGAGTTCACTGATAACGAGGACCGTTCGCTCCTCTCTCTTCTCGATGCACAGCGACTGATAGGAACGGGCAACGATCGTCAACGGATTTGAACGAAGTCGGAACGCATCCTGCGAGAAAATGATCGCGATCTATCCGTTTACGTCTGCATTCCAACAGCGTGCGTAACGAAATGAATGATACCGCCGCGATTGGCAAATTCCGTTCTACGCGAGCGAGGAGAAATCTTCGCTAACTAACCACGAGAAACGGTATCGCCGTTCAATTCCCACGGAAATTTACGCTCTTTATTAATCACCGCCTATCGTCCCTTTCTACCGCGGATATAAATTTGCAAATTGAAATGTTCTGAACTATCACGTGACGCTTGCCCGAGGCACTAGACCGAAAAGGAATGTTCCTTTTAAATATAATTATGTGCCATTTATCGCGAGGATTCATGAATTGCATTATAAAAGGAGGACTCATACTGTTTGCCAAGGAAAAATGCGAAATACTTTATAAAAGATGTTGGAGAAGAAGTAGAATCGATATTCGGGGCCAATATTCCAGGACGTAGACTAAAGTGTTTTAAACGTCTTTCAGTTATAACTGGTATTGTTGGTAATAAGAACTTGCAGCGAAATTCGTGAAGTCTTGGCCCTGCTAAATACAAATTGGCTGTATTCGCGCAGCTTTTAAGTCGATTCTTTGGGAACTTTTATAAGGAACTTTACTTTCACACTCTCTCACTCTACTCACTCTGCCGAAAGGAACCGTCTTCTTTCGAGTTATAGCGCGTAATTTGAAAATGTTCTGCATTGCCGCGCACTCTGGCGCGACTCACGGGAAGCGACACGTGAGTATTTCTTCGCACGGTTATTTACCATTACCACGAAATGCATTTTGGTGCAGTTTCGCAACACGCGCGAACGTGATTGATTGCATGTGCGATGGTTATTTGTAAATATTATCGACAAGGCAATTGCCGCTTTGGACAATATTGCCAATTCGAGCACATAAATACATTCGGTTAGATAAAAATCTATGGTGTCAAACAATTTTCAATGATACGTTTATTCTCTATGTTAAAACTGTTCAATTTGTAGGACCCAGTGCTAAGGTTGAGTCTTACAATGAGGAGGAATACACGGCGTAAGTATTGCGACACTACGAAACTGTTTTCCCTTGGATTTTAGAGTAGTTAATTTTTATCTATGGAAACAAGGGTTGCTGTGGCGAAGGAAGTACTCAGCGCTGAAAGAGGTGGACAGTGGTTGTTGTCGTGTTTCGCCCCGCTCAAGCAGAGGCCATGCATTCCTGGCATGGACGATCTATCTCCGGAGGAAGTACGATGGGAGATGTATCAAGCTCAAAAGAACGGGATGGTCGAGCAAGCAGTGCGTACTTTACTGTTATTTTATACTAAATTATAAACGCGCGTAAACTAATTTATCCTTCTCCTTTCTGTTCAGAAAGTGCATTTTCAACAGCTGTGTCAAGATATGAAGGCGAAACGCGATGCCTTGAAGAATCCTACTCATGAAACGATAGCGATGCTCGTGAGTGGAACATACCGATGATTGTTCGTTCGGCTTTTTAAGAACCTGGTTGGAAATTGATTATCTTTTTCTTTTCAGAAAGAACTTCAGGGAGCAAGTCAGAAAGGTAAAATAACTACGGGTGGAGATACAACTCGGAAAACATCCAATTTTTCATTTGCAACTCCCCAACTAGGGCACCCTGTCAGTACCTCGGCCTCCAATGTGTTCGGGAATAAAACGTTCGGAAACCAAAGCCACCCATTCAGCGGAGGTTTCGCATCTCAGAGTAATGCTTCGATATTTGGAAGGCCCGCTACCGGTTCCAATCCTGTATTTGGTGGGACCCCCAATTTTGCCAGCAATTTAGGGAGCTTTGGCAGCGCGACGAGCACTAGCTCTATATTTGGCGCCACTAATTCTAATACTTCTACGTTCAATACAGGGCAAAGTGCACAGACTTTCGGGACGGGTAGCTCGATTTTCGGAGGAGGATCGCCGCAATCCGTGTTCGGCCAGCCCAGCGTGTTTGCGACGAACGCCCAAGTGAATAATGTGTTCGCCAGGCCACAAACATCGCAATCCACGACATCAGTATTTAATAGCGGGGCAACGCCCGCCCCCTCGTTATTTAGCGGCGGTTCTACTGCTCAATCTAATACATCATTATTCGGGGGAGCTAAAACGTCTACCGCTAATCCGTTCGGCGGTTCCACGACTTTACAGACCACGAACCCCATCTTTGGAGCAACGCCGGCACCGGGAACATTCAATTCTGGGATATTCTCTCAGTCGAAGACAGTACCTGCTTTTGGAGGAGCGCCCGTTTTCGGCGGCGGAGCGAACTTTGGTAACGCGCAGGGATCGATATTCGGCGAACAACCGACGTTCGGGGGCCCCGGCAACATCTTTGGCGGACCCAACACCACGGCACCCACGTTTAGTTCCGCTGCTGTCCAACCCGCAAATGCATTCGGCGTTAACGTACCCGCGCCGAATGTGAACATATTTGGAACTGCCCAGGGCACCGCACCCACTATATCAACGTCCAACGCACCTCTATTTGGCACAGCCACACCTACGACCAGCGGTCCGTTCGCCACTGCAACGTCACAGTTCGAAGCCACCCCGTCGACTGCCGGTCCGTTCTCGAGACCCACCTTCGGAATAACGACGGGGACCAGCGGCGAAACGTTTGGTACTACTGTCACATCTTCTAGTATGCCATTCGGCACCACGAGCGCGGGAATGACTTTTGGGACACCTACCGCTACGACAACACCGTTCGCCACGTCTACGTTCAGCGACGCGAAAGGACCACCGTTCGCTACCACGAACACCACGGCCACGACCACAACTGCGAACCCGTTCGCGCCCAGGGCTCAGCAGACTACCTCGCCGTTCGGCAATTTCGCGCAAACCCAGGTGGCCAATACAGTCACAGTGTCCTCGGGCGGACCGTTCGGAAAATCGCCGTTCAGTTCTATTATGACAGTGGCTGTCATCGATGACAGTGTTTACTCGATAGAGGGTCAACTAACAGACGATGAAAAGAGCATGTATTTGTCCGAGAGGTTCATCTTTGGCAAGATTCCGTTGAAACCGCCTATCAAAGAATTGAGGTAACTCGGTCTCCAGAGATGTTCAATACAAAATATATGCTGTGATATACGTGCTCCTCGCGCATAAGCGAATTAAGATAAATCTCGCCAGATCTAATGACGATAAACAATAATATATTTGTCTATGTGTCTGTTTTTTTATAGAACTTAATGAAGTTGTCTCAAATTAATAACGAAAGTACATATAATAAAGACTAGGATAGATATTGCCATGCGTCACCGTTAATTCACTTCCAACGTCTCCTTTAATTTAATCAATTACACAGGCTATTTACATATATACAAATTCTCGATTGGCCAATGAGGCGTTCCCTCATTTGTACTTACTTTATCATACATTCTTGTAATGTATTACGCCAGGAGGAGGCGGAGGGGGAGGAGGAACGCTATTGCCAAATTGACTTCCTTCCGACACCTGAAGATGGTATTTGTTCTTTAATATCAACTTAAGGTCGACATTAATTTCTTTCTCCGTGAAACAAACCTGTGGCAAATGGCAGAGAGGGTTCGTCGGATAATTGGCTCTCTGTGCATAAGCCGTGGTCTGGTTCGTTGGCTGTGATAAGCCGGGGGGTATACCATTCGGCGGTTTGTATCCCGTAACCTAATGAACAGGTCCAATGATTACCTAACGATCTACATTACAGACGATACGAGTACAGAAGGGGTAGAGTAATCGGATGATCTACGTACTTTATCGTTCATCTCGGGGAATATAGTACTCAAGTTGAAGTTGGTGAGACTAGTGCCCGAGGGATGATGACTCATGGTCATGGGGTTGCTCGAAACTATTCCCCCTCTTGGCATGTTAGGATTCATGGGGAAACCAGCCGTTGCTACCGTGGGTATACTTTGAGGGCCAGCCACTGGCGGTGGCGGCGGTGGTAAGCCATTCACAGCTTTCGTGTACACGTTTGCCTGAGGATGATTCTGATAAAGGGGGCTGGCGTGCGGCGGCGGGGGCGGTGGCAGAAATGTAGAATGGTGGTAATCCTCCAGGGGTGAATTAATACCCGAAAGAGGGAACTCTAGATTCTGCATTGCTCCATCCAGACCCTTCCTCTTCCCTTTCTTTGCGTTCGTGGAGTAAGTCCTCTTGTCGCAATTCTGGTGCTTCCCATAGTGCTGATGATTCTTCGTGTTAGTATTTACATTGGAAGTTGACGTTGTCACTGTGGACGTGGTGGACGAAGCGGCAGCTGAGGAGGCTGCCACGTTTGATAAGAGGAAGGCGTTTGCTTCCATGTAATCGGTATTATCATGTAACGGCATCATATAGCTGGTTGGAGTGTTTGATATGCTGGTTATAAAGTTAGAAGTAGGATAGATGTTTGTGTTGGAAGAATACGTATACGAGTTGAAGTTCTGATTGACCATTTGCCCATAGCCGCTTCCATCGTCCGTGTTCGAGAAGTAATTGATGGGCATGACCGGGTCTGCGGTGGGCAAGCTAGTCTGAAATTTGTTCTGAGGATAGTTAGTGGTAAACTTTATAGAGGCGTGCTTGTCCTGATTCGTATCATGGACACTGTTATTGCTTCCTATCAATGCTTCCGCGGTGTAATTGCTTTTGCAATTCCTGCTCCTCCAATGGACATTATTCTGTTGATACTTCTGTTGCTGCTGCTGCTGCTGCTGTTGTTGCTGCTGATAACCCTGTTCTGGGAAAGTGTGTGCAGACGATTTCTGTTCTTCGTGCCTCTGGTGCAACTGATCATTGCCTGACGCTTGCTTTCGAATATCCATCTGCCGTTTGCTATTTCCTCTGGGGCTGGTGTTACTCTTCCTTTGGTGTTTCCTAGCCTGCTGCTGTTGTTGTTGCTGCTGCTGCTGTTGATGCTGATGAGCATGATGGTGGTGATGGTGATGGTGATGATGTTGCTGGTGGTGCTGTTGATGCGACTTCTCAGCCTTCTCGTGCTCTACCAGCTGGCTCACAGAGAGGAACGAGGGCCCTGCCCCCGGATGCTGAACAGTCTGGTTATTTAGCACAGTGTGGAAATCACGCCCCGTAACAGTTCCTTCTTTATCCTTGATAGGATCTTTGCTCGGATCGGATGGAACTCTGGCCGGTATCTGACCGAACAAGAAATTCTGTTTCTCAGGTATATTAGTGCCTAGGTCCAGATCACCGACCAGAGTTGGAAGACTGGAAGGAACGATGTGCTGATCTATACCCTTAACCGCCTGGGTTTGCTCGACATGAACGCTGGTTTTCGTGGGGGACCACGGGAACGGCTGTTCCTCGGAGTAAAACACCTCTGAACTCCTCTTCGGGTCACTTTGCAGAACTGGTAAATTCGGGAAAGTGTGAGCCGCGACGTCGTAGTTGTTGTAAAATTGATTCGGCGTTCCTTGGTTGTACGAAGGGGTCTGAGTGAATAAGTTGTTCTGGCAAAATTCATGCTCCTTACCAATAGGCGGCAGAATGATGTCGGCAATGTTTGCGTTATGCTTGATCTCTGGCGTCATCATCCAGTTCACGGGTGCCCTGATAGCATGCTGTTGCTGATTAACTTTCGACTTTGCTGTATTATGCTGTTGCCCGTGCTTCCCGTCGTTGTTATACGTAACACTGTCGTGTTGGAGGGGAGGAACCTGCCCCTGAACCAACGGCTGATACTTGTTCTGATTCTGCTGCTGCGATTTGTCTGGGTACTTGAAGTTCGAGCTGGCATAGGTCTCTACAGAGTACTTCATTTGGCTACTAACTTCGGGCAGATCGAAGTTCACCTGGGAATCGTACGTGGACATTGGGTACACAGCCTTGTCCTGTTTCGCGGGCATAGGCTGATGGCTCTTTGGCGCATGCTGCTGCTGCGGGTCCATTGCAGGATACTCGTTCTGAATGTACTCTGACTCCATTCCGTACTTGGATTTGTTTTTATTCTCCGTGCTAAACTTGTTGTAGTCATTAGTGCCGGACGAAGCTTGACTCTGACTTTGCATTCGACTCTGCTTACCAGACGGAGGCACATTTGCCTGAATGGTTCTTGCTTTGGAGGGATCAACGAAGGCTTGCTTCTGCTCCATTCCAGATTTCATCCTCGATTTATCTATATTAGCCACTGACGAATTCGCCGAATAGACGTCGTTCGTTAACACGTTAGAGAAGTTTGCATTCTCCTTGTGCAGAGGAACGTAGCTGTAATTCTCGCAGATGGTTTTTGTCTCCGTATTGTCCGTCTGACTGGGGCCTTGCTCAAACTGTACCACATTGTTGTTCCCACTGCCGCCGACGGGTGAGAACGTGGTCCAGGATAAAATACTGAAGTTGGAAGAGTTGTGAGCAACGGTGGTCGTTGACTTCGCGTGATTGTCAGTGACGGTGCTCTGCTCATAATTAGATGTGGCGACGAAAGACGTTGGCTGCTGGGAGTAACGCGAAACCGGGGCACTTTGAATCAAAGGTTTACTGTTCATGCTAGTCGAGGAGCTCGCGTTAAGCTTCTTCATGTCCTTGTTAGAATATGAACTATAACTCTGAGTATCATCTCGCTTCCCTTGAAACATATTATCAGCGCTCTGGCTCAGTACATTCTGCTCAACTTGCGTGCTCATGGACTCTTTCACTTCGTACGAGAATGTCTGCGCGAAGGGATCCACATCGATCTTCTTCGTTGTCGCGTAACTGGTGTCTCGCCTGTGATCCTGCGATTCCTGAGGCTTCGCTCTCAAACCATCGCTCAATTTCCCATCAGGATCTACAATGTTACTGGTAGTAGAATCGGCATCCTTGTTCATCTTTGGGTAGCTGCGTTGGAAGTGATTCTCAGACGAGTTCGCTATTGGCTCCTTCGAAGGATAGCTTTGATTTCTGTTGGAAGCGTTCCCAGCTCCCGTCGGATATGACACAGCATCTTTTCGAGGCAAGCTCTTACTCTGATCAACAGAGTAGTCATTGTGGGAGTTTTGAGCAATGTGTTCTTTCTCGTGGACCGTGTAAGTCTGGTGACTGTTCTGTTGCGTAGTCAGAACATGGGCGTCTTTGGGCTGCGAATCGTAAACGGTCTGCATACCCTGGGAAGAAAGAATAGGAAGAGATACATCCTTCGACTGCATGGAGTAATCCTGCTGTATGCTTTGAGACGATGTAGGAAGAACCCTGTCTACGTGGGCAGTATAATTGAGTCGATTATTAGCTACAATATTGGAATCAACTAGAGGATCTTTGCTGTGAACCCCGTAAGCAGCACGAGAGTTATGAGAGTCTTTATCCTTCATCTGCGGCGTGTAATCCATCTGCATGGACTGCAGAGGCAACGACGAAGTGTTCGTAGTCGTCGTAGTGTTACCTAAGTGAGAAGCCAAAGATGCCTGAGACGCATTCGGTGCTACATTCTGCGCTAATACGGGCGCACTCGTCTCCTGGATCGTTCCACTATTACAAACCGCCGAGCTCTGTTGCAAAGTGGTGAGACTGTTGTCGACAACGGTCGAGTAATTGGAGAGAAAGTCCTGAGATGTGGAGTAGCGGACGCTGGTATCACAGCTTGAAGACTGAATTGGACAGCTGTTCTGGCTTGTCTTATTCGAGATAGAAACAGTCCCAATCTGCGAGGCGATCACGTTTTCACTGGTGGTATTGGTGATCGCGTTTCGCAAACTCGCGAGGCCTTGGCGATTTTCTGCTGCTTCTGCATTAGTACTGATGGAAGCGGTATCCGACACACTTGCCACAGAGTATAAAGCTGCATGAGAGAAGGAGTTCGAAGGAGTGGACTTTTCCAAAGAGGACGTCAACACACTTTGCACTATCTTGTAAGGCTCCCTTAGAGGTTCCTCGTTCACCACCTTAGGCAGAGCTTTGGCAGTCGAGCTGCATTCCACGGGAACTATGATCTCCGAGCTCGCTGGCTCGCTTACGGGCGGATTTATACTCTTCTTCTCCTCGCAGGCCACTTTCAAACGTTTCTCTGCAATTATATGCGAAGGGGACGATGTCTTTATCTTGAAACTGTTGGGCTCCATTGCTCCAATCTGCAAAAGCATGGGCGGTGTCTGACTATGATACTTGAAGTCCTCCTTCATCTCCTCGTCAAGGACTTCGGTTTTGCCGTTCAGCGAAGACACCAGCGGAAACGCCATCAGGAAAGCCGCGGTAGGGGATATCGACTCGGGGTTGTGCGAGCTGGAGGGAACTTGAAGGGAAGCGAATATGTCGTTCGAGAGGTCCGAGTGAAGGCCGTCGGCTCGGTTGCCAATGGGTACAAAGGAGTTCTCCGTGTTGTACGACAACGGTGCTTTGGAAATCTCGTCCTTCGGCGTCTTCGTTAACTTCGACTCGTCCTCGACTATGCTGACTGGAAGCAACGATGACGACGATTGTGCTGTACTATCTGATGCCTGAACTACCCTGGCAGAATCTGGTTTCAACGTAGTCGTGGTGTTGGTGTCGAGATTCAGAATGATCTTATTGCTTTCTAAGTTCGCAGTGCTTTCGATGGCTTCTGGCTCTTTGGAAGTCACTTGTAACAGATTGTCGAATTCCGTGCCTAAGTTCATTACTTCTTTTATCTTCTTAGACCCCACAGACTCTTGAACAGCTTCTTCGACTTCCGTCAGAGGTGATTTTGAAGCAGGACGATCTACATCGTCACCCGGCTTCTCTAGCGCAGTGTCTACTGGAATATCGAACTCGACTTCGGGAGAAACTGTCACCACTTCGTCAACAGGTTTTAAATGCTCCTCCGAAAAGGTGACTGGCGATACCGTATCTGAAATCGGGGGGTCCTGATCTTTTTTCGTTTCGCATTGCGCGCTGTCCGATTTCAAGACTGAAGGTTCGATTAACTTCGAAGAATCGGAGACATCCTCGTGATTAACATTAGTCGTATATAACGGGGCTGAAGTTTCTACATTTGATTCAGCGCAGGGTTCCTTGTCGTTTGATCGAGCAAGAGTGTCACCCCCCTCTTGATCTTCGTCCGCACCCTCCCCTATCTTCTCAATCACGTGCTTCAAATTTTCAATGGACTTGTAAGTCGCAGCAAAGTCCGCGCTCGAGGCAGGCACCGAAGTTACCTTAACGGTATTTTCGCTACTTTCGTTTATCTTCCGTTTCTTATCAGCAGGTTTGTCGGCAGATCTAGCTTCTGTACTTAAAGAACGCTTGAGCGATCCTTTCTGAGGCGAACTCGCATCTTCGACACTTTCCACGCTTCTCTCTTTCTCATTTTTCTCTTCTACTGCTTCCACGGGTTGTTGATTTTTGCTACTCTTTGCCTGACTTTTGCTAACTTTGGACTTAACTTCCGCGTCTTTTTTACACGCCTGTTCTTTAGTCTTTTCTAGCTTCTCCTTGTGAACCGCCGGGATAGGAACTTTGTACGTCATCGTAGTTTTCGTGACCTCTTTACCTTTGGGCAAAATACTTTTGTGACCACCGATTTTCGTCGCGTTAATTATATTCTTCACGTTCGACGCCCAATTTTGCGAATCCATGACAACGTTCGCGCGGATACTCGGGACCGTGTTCAGCGTAACTTTTTGTACCGTGTTAATTAAAGCCTGATTGCAGATGGAGACGACAGAGTTTTGTACACGGTTCGTTAAGGGTTGCATGACGATCATTTGATTCTGCTGGGAGTTGCTAAGAATTATGGGATTCGCTGGTTGCTGTTGGGCATTTACAATTATATTCGATGTCATAGGAGTTACCAGAGGCATTAATTTACCACCAGACAGTATCAGAGTGCTCGGAGTCAGATTAGGCACAGAATTATTTATACATGGTGCCGCCGACTTTTTCCCATCCCTCTTCTTTACTTTTTTCTTTACCTTTTTCTGAGAATCCAATTTCTGTAATGCTAAAAGTAAGATATTAAACGCAAAGACTGGGCCTACGCCAGTCAGCAATCTTATTTAAGGCTTACAAATACCTACCATTATTCGTTTTGCTATTTAATGGGCACGTGACTGCCACCTCAGGACCTAATTAACAGAATTGCAAGTCACATACCGAATCCTTGTTATACGTACGAAGCAGGACAATAACTCGGAAGGAATATTTACTCGTATCCATTTGGTGACTTTCTGCTTCCTTCGACCCAGTTTCCGACGTATTGCTTATCGCATCTGAATTGTCATCCTTGCTATTCGCACAGTTCGCTTGATTCTCCTGATTCTCGATCAAGCTATCCACATCTTTAGTAGTCTCATTATTCTCTACCAACTTTTTAGTGGACGACTGAGGAGAAGCTACGGATTTCCTCTTAGAAGGCACTTTACGTTCCACAGACTTTTCCCTCTTGTTCTCAGAACTTTTTACTGAAACCAAACACCCTTTAAATACAGAAGAATCTCCTCCCTCTATCACACCACTCCCCGGCATCCTTACTTTCTTCCGACGAGCTGAAATATGGCTCCGTATCGTCCCCGTTGATCTTATTCGACCACTTTAAAGGAGATATCTTTTCGAGAGCCGGCTCCGCTGGCACAGTGATTCCGGCCTCTCGCAGTAGCGTGGATAGCAACTGCGTGCGCGAGAAGAGCTGAGTTACAAGTTTTTTCAGACGAGTTAATTCTTCCTCTGCATGCAAGCAAAAATGGAAAGGTGAAGAGGCGGAATGGCTTGCGTCCTTAAAGACAGTGTTGTACAGGCTTTCTTACTGTGCGCTTCCGAAGCATGCGTGGAGAACAACTCCTCCATGCGGCTATGGAGGTCTTTGACGTACTTCGAGGCGTGGACCAGAATGTCGACCTTGTTGCGTTTGCGGCCCTCTTGCGTGGGCGGCAACAGATCCGCCAGGGTTTTGAAGTATGTGTTCATACGTTTTCTTCTGTCTCGCTCCCATGTTTTCGCTTTGCTGGGAATACGTTCACGTTAGCCATGGCTGTGCTCCTAGTCGAGGGGGACTCGACGCGACAGCGAGCACGCTAGTTCTCATCCGCGAGAAGGTAAATCCTTCCCCTTGACGGGGAGGTTAGAATGGTAACTGGTGGACACTTACGTGTTCTCCTTTCGAGGCATAATTTATCCCCTTGGCATCGTTCGGCGTGTAGAACGCGCTGCGAGAAGCGCAGATTGGTCACTTGTGGCTAACATTACACACGATCGGAAATCCTCGTCCAAGACCTGACATTTCAATCCCTCTGCTCGTTCGATCGCAGAGCACACGAGATAAAAACTCTTTCAATGGATCCCAAGTGCCGCGAGAATCATTTGAACCTGCCCGCCATCTATCGATTTCCCCCCATCAATTTCACACCTCTTTACGCAGCATCGGTATTGCAGGAATCGCGGGGCGACTTTATCCGCGCATGGTAACCGAGGTGCTGGCATCTTACGTTATCATTAGACGGTCAGAAACGAAATCGAAGGTTCGAGAAAGGAATGCTTTTGCACAATCAGCTCGGACAGTGAATGCAATTGCAGGGCTTGCACTCTCATCGTCCCGGTATTCTGTTGACGGTAGGCGCCAGTAGATTGCACAATGTCAACCGAGCTCGATGGATCCGATGCGTCGAAATAGCAGCGAAGATGCGTCGCACGCGATACGAAGTGCATTGGAATGTCAACACGGGACACCTTGAAAGCGTCATCCATGCAAACTGACGAGAGAAAATTCTAAAATTGTGCTGAATAAAAGGAGGAATCCGTTGCTACCTAACGCGGCGCAGGCTAAGAACGTTGCACTATCTACATAGCCATGATTCATGGGAACGGCTAAAGCACTCATCGCGCCGTTGGCAACAAAGTAGCAGCGTAGTTTCGCCACCGCCGCGAATATTCCGAAACTTTGGAGAGCGGCGTTCCCCGAGGCTATATCGAAAATACCCAGAAGCTGGGCCCCGGCGTCGCGACGTGTCGTTTCTTCCACTTCTGACCGAACGGTTTGGCGCAGATTTCGAGCGTTTTCGTGGGCGCTGTCGTTTATTTGCCAACGCTGCGGGCTGCATATTTCACTGTCAGCCTGTTTACAAGAAAATTAACTCCTACTCGCAAGGAATAAATGGAATACGTGTTCAGCGGCAGAAAAAAAAAGAAGTCTGTCGAGTGCAGATAGGGCTGCCATCCGTCCGGGATTCCCCGATTTATCCTGTTTTTTTACGGCGTCCGGGGACGTCCGGGGGGATTTTCTGTAGTCCGGGTTTTTCGACACTGCTCGCTCAAAATGTCATAAATATTTTATCTTTATTTCTTGATTGCGGTTACAGTCTATAATTTACAGAAATTTTTATCTTGAGATATCGTACCTAATTTACGAAATAGTTCACAAAAGTGTCCGGGTTTCAAGTGCAAATGTCCGAGGTTTTAATGCTCTCTGTCCTAGATTAGTGATTTTACGGATGGCAGCCCTAAGTGCAGACCAACTTACACATGTTAGGTTAGGTTAGGTTTATTCTTTTTCTTGGTATAAATATACATTTTCCTTTACACCAAAAATGGCATTTCAAGAGTTTTCTTACATAGCCCAACGAACTCTAGTCCTATCATCTCTCCCCACTCTGTCCAGTCCTCATCTCTCTCCCCCTCATTCACTCATCCAGACATCCAAACCTCCTTATCATTATCTTGTACCATGCGACATTTGTACTTTTGAATAACTTACACATGTTATTCACTTCAATTGAAATATCCCTTCAAGTTTCTTTCAAGTTTCAAGCGAAGTAGAGAATCTTTCAACTTTTACTTGCCTTGAAATACAGCTTGAATAGTGTGAACTTAGGTACAAGTGTGAAGTTGAAGTCACCTGAGTCAAGCTTACTATTCTTTTTGGAAAGTGAGGTTATGATCATAAAACAGTGACTAAGAATCGATGGAGTAATGACAAGATTACTAAATTCTTACGAATGTATGAGAAATATGATATTTTATGCAATAACGCAGGAGACCACCTCCTTTGACACCATTTTAGATATCTACTAAAATCTACTTGCTTCCAGTAACCTCAAAAGTAAACTTGAAGGCAGCTGACACTACTGAACACAAACTTGACTAATGAGAACAAGGCTTTAGACCTGCCGTGGATCGCCAGAAATGTTCACCTCACTTAAAAGACCCGCAATAAATCGTTCCACGCGTTCAAGGGACCAGTCGCCTCGGCTCGAGACTGTTCCCGTGGAATCGACGAAAGGTTCGCGTGCAGACCAGAAACTAGAGATGCAACGATGACTACGGTCTCCATAAAAGCGCACGGTTTCCAAGCGGACCCCGCAACGGGCCGCGGAATCGCGCGATTATTCAGCTGTTAATCACCGCGGATATATTTATACGGCGCCCGTGCGAAACCCTAGTTTCCAGCGGCGCGGCGTAGCGCGTGCGGCACTAATTAATGATTTAAGCAACACGCGGCCGAGTTTCGCGTGTACGCGACTCTCACGCATCTACGTTTACGCCGGCCGCCCCGAGCCGTGGCCAAGGAATGCGTGGCGCGTAATTACAATCATCCCGTGAGAATCATTTATGCAATTACCGGGGCCGGGCTTTCAGGAAGCGTGTCTTCGAGGAACAACGATGCACCGTTGCGGCTGTCTGTCTCGCAGCGTGCCTAACAGTATGGACGGTCGAACAATCCGACTTGATCGGAGATAGGCCGTCTGCCCATGGCTGTGGAAGCCTCGACGAAAATGAAACAATCGCGGCGGAGGCTTGCCCTCCACCTTCCGCCTCTTTCGTGGCAACGACCACGTCGCGGAGGGGGTGGTGGGACGTCTGACGGAGCGCGGGGTTAACGAAACGAGGCGGCTTATCCAGGGGTTCGTAGACGGCCCGTTCACGGGCGACGATTCGAAATTTGCGAGGGGGCGGGGGGGGGGGGGGCGAGGCGGTCACGCCAGCGACGCGACGACGAAAGCCGATAAGGGTGACGACAAGAGGAAAAATTCGCGGCGACGGTGGCACCCGTGTCTGCAGGATTTCGCGTGGAGGAGGCGAGCCAGCCGGCGCAGGTATTGATTACAAGCAGGAAGGCCGCACCCTCGGCCACCCTCGACCACCCCCCGACTGGGGGTTGGCCGACGCCAACCACCGCGACACACCGCAGCGAGAGAGGAATCCTGCGCAGTCGTCGCTGGATCTCTATGCGTCTACTGACTCGAGCCCCAGTCAGGCTCCGACGATCAATTCCTACCCTCCCGATTTACCCTGTCTCCGGGCATTCCTTACGTGGGAGGGGTTGCTTGCGGGCACTTCTTTCGCCACTGCTGTTGCGCAGACGGATTCAGCCGGTTCTATTGTTCTAACGGAGAAAACTTTTGCGATGAGAAGGAACTCTATTCAGGTTTCCTTCAAGGGGGATTGGAATCCTTCAGAATAATGAGAGATTGATAGAGTTAGCTGTAAACATTCGACATTGCCCTGCAGCTTTGGAAAATGGAGGATTAGCCATACTCCCGCGGTAAGATGTGAGAATGGACGTCGCCAGCCCTCTTCGTAGGGGATGCTGCTCCAATCGGGGCGCCGTTCTCCCTCTGTACAGATTGCATGTATCCCGGCGCAGCATCCCCCATGGACCAACCCCCTGCCGCGGAAAATGGCGGCATTTCTCTGCTTCGTTCAACCCTATATTTGCTCGAGTACCGAACTACGGCGCAGAGGATTCAGCTACCAAGAGCGCACTGAATTGAGGATCTCGACCACGTTATCGGCAGGTCCCCGTTCGCAGGAAGATTTCGCAGCCGGAGGTAGGTGATCGCGCCGGAGCGTTCCAGAAGCCTCGGGGCCCTCGTTCTGCAGCGGCTTCTTCGACTCGTTGAACCGGTAGTTTGGCCAGCGAACGCCTTCGTTTTCCTTCCTTTTTTCGATCCACTTTCATTGACATGAGATATGAACGTTTCTAAGGAATTAATAACAGCGATACGCGGAGTTACGACTGGCCCGGCCGCCACTCTTTTAAGGGACCTGGGCTCCGTTTCGGGGAAGCGTGCGGCTGATGAGCTTTATCGAATTCAGCTCGGTCTAGTAGATCAAGAACCTGGAATTACTGGGTATGGTGAACCCTCTAGAGGTGAATGGTACCTAAGTAGAAACCACGACACATTAGAATCCAGCTGGAAAATAAGTGTCCCCCAAAAGCAAAAGCTTCTCCGAGACAACAGCAAAATCAATACCCCTGCAGGTAACTGACACGCCCGGTAGAATATCGCGGAGGCTCGCCTGTCCACCGAGTAACGTTTAGCCCGTCTTTCACGGGGAACGGTACGCTCCGAGAGCTAACGAATCGATTCGTTAGACACGTCCGAGAGTAAACAAGTCCATACAGCTCGTATACATAATTTGATTGGCGCGTACGGTCTGCCCATTAATATTAATGATATCGTTCTCCCTCGGCGTTGCTCACTTTTATTTCCACCGGTTCGTTCCTGCTACACCTTCCTCCCCCCGCCCCGTCGCCTCTATCCTCTTCCCTTCTTAAAAGACAATGCACAACGGAGCGGCGGTTGCCAGGCAGCGCGGGTGCGAGGAAAATTTAAATTGGAAGAAAAAAAAATGACGGAACGCGTGACAAAGGAAATGGAAATTCCTCTGGACGACCGTATTCCGCTGGAATATAATAAAGGCCGCGTCTGTTTTTGCAGCGTAATGCAAGCCTCGTTGCGCCGGCCGACCGAATGGAAATTAGATTCGTACCGGTGCGTTTCAATGCGCGGCGAGGTTACGCGACACCTTCCCAAAGGTCAAGAGGTTCTCTATGAACCAACACCGGTGCCCACCGTTGCTCGCTGCCCCTCGCCTGCTCCCCGTCGCTCCCTGCACCAGGCGGTTCAAGGGAACGCCAGGCTTTACGACACCTCCGCGCGACACGCTTCTTTAAACAATTAATCCGTACACGACTCCCCGTGGCATTTCATCCAGGGCCAGCTGCACGTGCGCGCCGCTGCGGCAGCCTTGCAGACAGGCGCGCGCAAAAGTGGCTGTTCGGTATTGCTGAAGGCTGACATCTAATCCGCCAGGCATCCCGAGTGGGGAGACGAGATTGAGACTGCTGCTGCATATCTGTTTAGCTCTGCTTGGATTAGAAGAAGTTAGCTGCTATTTAGTCGAGGACTACTTAGTTGGCATGCAACTCTGGTGGCACGAACGTCTAACCGGGGGAAGCTGAATGACACGACTGAAAGATTGCTACAGATTTTGCGCAGTGCCCTTCGATTTCTCCGTACCTGAAGAGGCGCACGCGTGAAGCGAGGATTCGATAGTGCGCAACAATGTGGCTCGTTAGAGGGAAGACGCGTAGAACCCTTCACCGTAGGAAGTCCGAGGGTTCGGTGTAGATTTAATCGGCTGGTCACGTCTGCGTAACTTTGTTGCAAGCAGCCGGAAGTCGGCGAGGAATTCCTCGCGCCGAGGCTCATTCCCTTGCTACACCGTTTCGGTCTTCTGTTCGATTTTTCTGTCATCGACCTTGCTAAGTACCTACTCCCCTTATCAACTATGCCACGGCAAGAGCTATTAGAACGTCACGATGAATGCGCAACCTTGCTGGAGTCGCCTCGAGAGCCCTCCGCCTCGGGAGGATCCTCGAAGTGTCGGCAAGCAATTTTAGCGATTAATGGAAGGCGACACGTTTCCCATAGCCGCTAAACCGAGCCGATACTCGAGGGATACGCCAGCGTGACGGCGTTCCATAGACGAGGAACCTGTCTAGGACGTTCAGTCGCCGCGGCAGGAGAACGCAACCCTTGCTGACGTCAGCCTCCTCGTGGCCTCCGTGGACTAATATGGCCAGACCGGTCGGTCCCTCGGGGCCTGCGAGTGTAGGTAGCTCCACGAATGCTTCTACGGGCTGATACAGCCTGCTTCAGAACTCTCGACAAGCCTCTCGATCGCCTCCAAGTTCTAGTTGTCACTACGATCGAGACTTCCACCTGGCGGATCGAAAATGTGGAGCGTCAACTCGGGGGATTAAGAGCTAGGCGAGTAGAACGAAGCTTCTAAATAGAATCTAGAGAATCGCTGCCGAAGTGACCGAACTCGAATGCCGGACCAGCTTGGCCGTGGAATCTGTCGGTCGCGGCGATTCCCAGAAAATTCGCAAAGTGATCTCTGGCGCAGAGCGATCGGACGACACTGTTCATTATACGCTCGAGCGGAGCTGCTCGTATATAAATTGATCGTAATCGCGGTGCCTCTGGAACCTGTTGCACTTCCCTAGCGATGATTAACGCGAACCGGGACCGTTCATCATTCGCGTGGACTCGTTTTCTCTGTCGCGTCTCCAAGGAAGCTCATGCAAATTCCCGCTCCCCGGTTGTAAGAGGGCGTAATTTCGGATGGGGCGGAAATTTCTGCCAGGAAACTGGCTGCAAAAACCTGCCTGCACCGGTTTCATCAAAACCTCGCCAAGATTCGATGCAAAAGTTCGTTCGCTCACTGTTGGGTGATGATAGGATCACGGAAATGTCTTTTGCACTTTTACTAGAAAACTGGCAAGAGGTTATATATACTTTCATCATATTTGTACTTTTAATGAAGACTTTGCTTGAATAAAGCGGACGAACACTTGCACCGAGCTGATACTTCCAGATACCATCTCACCATTCCACATCTCACCATTTGTCACATCTAGGGGCTGCCATCCGTCCGGGTTTCCCCGGATTTGTCCTCTTTTTTTCTGTAGTGATCCGGGTTTTTCGACGCTGCTCGCTCAAAAAGTCATAAAAATTTTATCTTTATTTCTTGATTGCGGTTATAGTCTATAATTTACAACAATTTTTGTCTTGATATATCGTACCTAATATAAAAAATATAAAAAAAAAAATTTTATGTTAAACGATTTTATTAAAAATGCACTAAAAACTGAAAAATAATTCTTTTCTTGTACTGCAATTTCGATGGTGTTTTTTCACTTGAAATAAAATCGTGGTGCAGGGTATCTCACAACAAATTTCGACGCTTGTTGCTGTATAAATTGATTCATATTCTGTTATGAAAAATCCTGCTCCACAATTTTATTTAAAGTGAAAAAACACCATCGAAAATGCAGTACAAGAAAAGAATTCTCTTTTAGTTTTCAGTGCAATTTTAATAAAATCGTTTAACATAAAAATTCTTTTTTATATATTTTTTATTTTCTAGTTTTTAGTGTTTATGGATTTACATTTCGCAGCTCAGACTTCTTTAGAAATATCTTTTATTTAATTTCAAATCGCGATGCGACTAGCGACCCGAACGCAGCGGCTTTTTGTCGTTTTCGTAAAGAACGCGAGTGGCTGTGATCTCAAGACGTTTGGATTTGTGGTTACGGGTTATATTTATTGATGACTAGGTAATTTTTTCACCCGCTCAGGATTAATTTTTTTTTTTAAATATTGTATTGTCATCCAAACTACGCACGCCTGCAAAGTTTCAAGACAATTGGATAGTTGAAAGTGGGTTAAATTTGAGTTGCCAGATTTGAACCATACATACAAACAAACAGAGGATAGAAGCTGAATAAAATCGTTTAAAAATAGTTAAAAGTGTCCGGGTTTCAAGTGAAAATGTCGAGGGTTTTAATACTCTCTGTCCTAGATTAGTGATTTTACGGATGGCAGCCCTAAATAGTCACATCACCCAGGCCTATATATGAGTGGTAAGAGAAAAATCGTGGGAATGTCACAAACCAGCTTTATCGAGAATAATTAAGTTTTAATATGTACTTTAGTCCACCGATAGAGAAACAAGGTTCAATGAATTTAATTTTCTTATATAATTATCTTCTTAAATAATTTCTTGTTTTGACAAAGAGTGGGGACATTCTGTATTTCCTTCTATTGCGGACATTTCCTGTTTTTAACCAGCATACCAGATCTTTAACGTTATCTTACGAGGATAATTGAACTGTATAACCCTTTGCGATACGACGGTTCTGTAGTCCCAGTTGCCACCGACCAAAACATGCTATAAATCTGAAAATCACGAAATATGGACATTTCCAGTTTTTCTCCTTATCCTTCATATCGGGCAAATCGCCACGTGCTGATCGTTGCCCGGCGGCACTTCGATCTTCTCATTGCACCTGACTTTAAGGCCTCGCCGTGCCCTTCGCGACGACCCAGATGCGCCGTTTTTGAGCTTGGCAGGCCGAACCGCGTGAATCACGAAGACAACGGGGAGCAGGAAATGAACACACGCCATGGAGCGTTGATTTACGGTCCTCGGGGCTCGAGAAGCGCTCGAAGAGCGCGCGAGGGTAGTAAGGTTTCATTGAAATTACTTCGAGACTTTGGAATATGCTTCGTCGAAGATGGATATCTATGGTGCAGCTCTCTATCAACAGCAATTTCACTCCGCTGAGGCGCGAGGAGTCGTTGCTGGCGTGAAAAGAAAGTGCACGAAAAATATTCCCGTACTGTGGAACACAATCTCGGTCATTATTTACCATCTCGGGATTGCGGGATTTTTTAAAGTCTATCTCCCGATTCCGGGACTAATCTCGGGATTGGGTAATAGAAAATTTAAATAATTCAAATGATTTATTGTGTTAACATTTTAAATCTTTCATTCTCTATTTAAAATAAACAATCTTACTTTCTATCATTAGTCTCAAATATAAGCTAAAGTCATTTTCAACAATAAACACAGTAGAACAATGAAGAATAATAAAGTCTGAATAAGTATCCGACTCCTTCTTTTATTTCCAATACCTAATATTATTATTAAAATACACCATTATTATAAAATGACTATGTTCACTTATTCCGTTTATTTTTATATTTTTCAGTTGTTCATAAAGTAATCCACATTTTTAAAGAATTCGGAAATTCTCGGGATTATTTATATCAAACCTTGGGATTTTTGGACTGGAAAAAACAACTGGGATTGTATTCCCTATCCCGTAGCCACTGTCTACGGCGTCGGCTGGCCGCCACGGTCGAGCAGCAGCAGTTGGGTAAAGCTTTCCACGTGTTATCGAGCCGTTAATGCCAGGGAGATAGGGTGTTTACGCGGTGTTTCGCGGTGAACCGTGACACCCTGGCTCCGCTTCGATCGCCGGAGAGCCAGTGATAACCCCTGCGAATCGTCTCCCCGATCCTACGGAATTTCTGCTGGTGCCCGTGTATTTATAAGCCTGATTCATTTATCCACATCTCCGCTCGGCCACTTCCTTTGAATGTGTCGAGCTCTGGTTGCTATGCCAGAAAGACGATTGCACACTCGGGGAGTCCAGTTGTTGACGCATGTACGTGCATATCTCGCGATTAGCAGCGAGCGGCTCAGTGAGATCCACTACTTGAAATCCGAGCTTTGTTGCTTCCAGACAGTCGTGGGCTTCTATTCACCCCATGCGGCTCGCTCTGGCACCGCTAAGCTCTGTTAATCTCGAGCTCCGTGTAGCCTTAAGATAAAGAAAAGCACGATTCCCACCAGGCCCCATCGCTCTACGTCTCCACCTCCGTTTAACCCACCAGAAAATGTTGCGCAAAGGTTGCCCAGGAACAGTGCGCTCCCAGCCATCGAGCGCTCGATTGCGTCTAACCGGAAGCGGTAACGGCAGTCGATGGGATCCGTAAAGGTCCCGGAGGAAATCACCTCTGGTCACCTCCGCGACGAAGTCGGCGGCTCGGTAATTGAATACGAGCCAAGGAAAACGTCGCTGCGCGGCCACGATGGCCAGCCATTAAATGTGATTTGAAAGTAAGAAGCGTACGGCGACGGCGGAAGCAAGTGGCTCGCTGTCAATGAATATGTAGGTTGGCCCTCGACCTCGTGTCTCCATACGCGTATCCTCCGGCAGCGGCGCGCGCGTGCACATCGCCGTTCAATGAGCGTGCACACAGATGAATCGATAACGCGGATCCCGATTAACCTTTTATCTAGCGCGGCATCGCGTGCGCTCCTTCGATCCTTCCTTCGCGCTCCCCCGCGGGTAGGCAAGATAATGAAATCCCATAGGGAGATTAATTAACGCCGTAATGAACTTTAAGCTAGGCATCGCTCGGAGCGAGCCGTGGCGGGGGCAAACGTTGCGCCAGCTGATTTAACGGTGGTCTCCGGGCTCGAGGTTGTAGAATGCGATAAAGCGGTCACTGAGCGTTTTTAAGCGGCGGACATTTAAATGCGAATTTCTTCCCTGAATAATGCATTAGACGGGGCAACTTATCGCGTCGATATATCCCTCCGGAGAAGATAGTTATGAAGCGGACTCGCTGGATGCCTCGTACGTGGCCAACGAGCGAAAATAGCGGCCCAGCACAATGCGAGTCTCGTCCTCGGCCTCCGGGGACCATCGCGTTCCTGGTCAAGCAGAGGAGCGCGTGCAGGTTGGATTTAGTCGCTTCCTTGGGAAGTACGCGCGCGGGATGAGAGGGTAAACGGCGGCTGACAAGGGAACACCGCGAATTCGGACTCACCGATTGGAACGCAACTTTGTGGGTTTTTAGAGTAACTAAAAACAAGAACAGCGGTGTGTTTCAATTGGGCCCTATCGCCCTTCAAGGGGACCTTCCGGTCTAAAAGTCGACTTTTTTTTTTATTTCATTCTTCGAATGTTCAACTTTTTGGGAATATGTGTTTGAAAGGATTTGTTGAATTTCGTAAAATTCTCGAAGTTATAGGCATTTGAGTAGCGGCAAATGCATGGGCAACAACCGGCCACTCGGCGCTCACGTAAAACTTTAAACGCGTTTTTCTCGAAACAGTGTTCTCAAAACGGTGGGACCTCTATCTCCAAAAGTTATTATCCAATTCGACTGAAACTTTTTTATTTTGAAGAATATACTTCTGGTTAAGGGGGGGGGGGGTTAAGTAGAAAAATTTACAAAAAATTGAAAATTTATCATTTTTAAAGGCGTTGCAAGAACGAAAAATACAGGGAAAACTGATTTCAAACTTGAAGTTTCGTTATTTTCTAAAAAAAATGTCATTTTTGTAATTTTTTCTAGCCCCCCCCCCCCTAGCCAGAAGAATAATCTTCAAAATAAAAAAGGTTTCAGTCGAATCGGATAATAACTTTTGGAGATACAGGTCCCACCGATTTGGATCAATTTTTTGACGCCTTGACTTTAACGATTCCCCAAGTCCGTCTGCAATGATTAATTATAAAACAAAAAATATATTTCTATAATTTAAGATATCCTTAATACAATGCAACAAGTCCCATTAAATTATATATAGTAGTTTTCCTTTAATTAATTCCTAAATATCACTTATTTTTTGGGGCTCTAGACCGGAAGGTCCCCTTAAGGGGTTAGCTACCGTCAGGAGGTAGAAAAAGAATGCATATATTTATGCAATGGTTTCTGTATTCAGATGAGGGACACTTTAACAGGTTATTGTATTATGTTTTGGTATAAAAATATTTAGTTATTGCAAAATTGCAACTGATTTCCCGGAAGCTGTTTTCACACCGGTGACCACGATTTCTCCAAAACCGCTCAACCAATCTTTCTGAAATTTTGTAGGTTTCTTCTAGACATTCGAAACTAGTCTTTAATCGAAGCATTTGTTTTTCCAATGCATAGTTTTTATTTTATGAATGAAAAATGAGTATTTTTAGCTAAAAATAAGTGTTTTCATCCATAAAATAAAAATTATGCATTGGAAAAACAAATGCTTCGATTAAAGACTAGGTTTGAATGTCTAGAACAAACCTACAAAATTTCAGAAAGATTGGTGAAGCGGTTTTGGAGAAATCGTGGTCACCGGTGTAAAAACAGCTTCCGGGAAATCACTTGTAATTTTGCAATAACTAAATATTTTTATACCAAAACATAATACAATAACCTGTTACAGTGTCCCTCTTCTGAATACAAAAACCATTGCATAAATATATGCATGTACTTTCTGAAATATATTCCCAAAGAATCGATTCTTTTTCTACCACCTGATGGTAGCTAACCCCTTAAGGGGGTGAAAACTAACCTCAAAGTCCAATTGGCACTTCCACTTTTTCGCGTGTAACTCTCAAAGTACGAGAGACAGAAAAAAATGTTTCAAACAAAAGTTTAATGGTGCAATAAGCGCTGCAAACTTGCCTTAACAAAATTTAAAAAACATAGTTTTTTTCGACAGGTTCTTTTCTTTAAAACTATTTTCAAAAATTTCTTAACGCAAGTTTCTGGCGCTCATTGCACCATTAAACTTTTGTTTGAAACACTTTTTTCTGTCTGTTGTACTTTGAGAGTTATACGCGAAAAAGTGGAAGTGCCAATTTGACTTTGAGGTTAGTTTTCACCCCCGTAAAAGGCGATAGGGCCAAAATGAAAAACCCACAAAGTTGCGTTTCAATCGGTGAGTCCGGGTTCGCGGTGTTCCCTTGTGAGTGGTGTTTTGCTTGAAAGTGTTTAGCAGGGAATGCAGAGAAATGCGGTGGTATCGGTTCTGATAGTTCCTAGGTCCTCTGGAACGTACATCTACCGAGGAGCAAAGTCACTCGCAACCTGGTGCAAGCACGGGACGCGTGAGAAGAGTAGCACGCGTCGGGCAGAGCTGCGGGATGGTCCAACGGAAGCGTGCGCAGGAAAAGAAGATTTTACCGTAATTTTATGCGCATTCCTTCGGCCCGCTTACGCCCACGAGGAGGAAGAGCCGCGTCGTTCGCGGATACGGCGATGCTGGGCAAAAGTCGTCGAGTTATTTTCAACGCGGAGGAGTTTAAAGATAGACCGGCAGGAGGACGTGGCTCGTAGCGTTTGCTGTTAGGCGACAAAGTACACGGCCGACCGGCTATCAGCTAAGCCCAGCAACGTCGCTCTTGCACCGTGTAATCCCAAACAGTTCGCAACGGCTGACAAAACAGTCGCGACTGTCAAGGTAATTGCTCCGAGCTCGCTTGCGACAGAATCTGAGGAGAGGCTAAGATCGCTAGAGTCCGAGACTTTGATCGCCGAGGGGTAACAGCTCCGCTCTCTGTTGAGGAAACGTCCGGGATGGTTGATCGGGTAGGTAAGTACTGCGAGGTGCAAAGGCACAAAGGACGGCCAGCTGTCGATATGAGATTACTCGCGAATGCACGCAGCAATGGGGGCTAATAATAGACGTGAGATCCGACGTGGTGCGCGTGAACGCGAGATGCCGGCGACGACATAACACGCGTCGTTACGTGTTTACGATCACGAAGCAAAGTGCGAACCTATCAGAACCTTCGACCCGCTGTTTCAGATTTCTTGCTGGCGCGGCCGCGTGCCGCAGGAGCCGCTGCCTCCGTTGCGCAATATCCTCGACGTCGCTGGCGCGACGGTAGATTCTGTTTCGTAGATCACCCAATACATGTCGGGAGTAGGAAACTGTTCAGTATCAACGGCGGGTACTGAGTGAACATTGACTATGCCAAGTGTCTTCCTTTCATTGAACAGCGTAAAGAAATAACGTCTTCCCGCCTGGCGACATCGATCAGACACCGCGAGCCCTGCAAGCCACACCCAGCGACTCCTTCGGCCAGCCACTGCAAAAGCTGACAGCAGCGCAAGGTAGAGATCAGCCCAGCTGTCCAGGTGCCCGTATTCTGGCTGGAGGATCGGCAAGGCGTCTCGATCCTCGGCTGGATCACTAGAAGTGAACCGTTTAATCGCCGGTCCTGCGCTACCCCAGTCCGTAATTGCAGAGTGTGTCGCGTTATTAATCGCCCGGCGAGAAAAACGCCGGGTAATTGCGTGTCCCTGCCTGAATGCCTGAGCGGCAGGTGCGGGGAAAAGGAGACGGAGTAGCGTTAAAATTCCTCGTTCTGCTCGGCGAGCGGGCGTCAGGCGCGAAACAACGCGCTCTGCCCGCTTAGAATGTTGCTCGGCCAGTCGGGGTGTATTAATAGCGGTCCGTATTTTTCAGCATTTGCCCGCCAGTTGCGCGCGATTTCGTTAGATCCTGCTACCTGCCGCGGTTGCTACACGTCCCGGGAGCCGCCCCGCCACGCAAGATCGCCGATCCGGCGTCGCGAATGCGCTTCGTGTCGAATATCGCGGCGGTGCCTTGACCTGGCCGGGGATAGCTGGCGGCTCGACGCCTGAGATACCAATAGCGCCGCGAGATTCCTGCACTCAGAATGCGCCAATGCGCCAATGCTGCGCAGGGAGAGCGCCTTTCGATGCAACACGTGTTGCCGCGTGATGCCAGGATTGGACCGCGTGCCAAGTTCCGTCTCCTTCGACTTTCCACGCCGCTCCGCAGCCCGGAGTGTTACCTTACAAGCTATTCCTCACTTTCATTGCGAACTAGAAACAGCATCGCTCTGCTGCCTAAGCGCCCGCGAGGCTCTATCCGTCACAGCGTCGTTTATGGGACCACGGAGCCACCCCGACGCTGCGCGCACCTAATTCCATCTGGAACTGAGATCCACTGAACCGCTCGGCGAGAAGCTGCTCTATCGGAACCCTGGAAACGCTCCCGACATCTCGACATCCTCCGTTTCCCCACACCACTATCGATGCAGGTATTCCCGTCGCCCTGAACACGGACCGGAGGTGGCTTCGATGAATTACGAAGCTGGGGGAGAAGGGGGAGATTCCTGGATCGAGGCTGTAGTCGTCGACGGAGACAGGACGGGGACAGGCTTAGAAAGGAATGCAGAGACGGCGGGGCAAAGTCGTTCCAACGAGTCAGCGACGCCTCGGCCCTCATTTGCAGCGATACTCGCGCCTATGACCGTGGAGCTCGGTTATGTGCAGGCCCATCGGGGCCACCATGAGCAACGAGATCACCTAAAGAGAGGTTAGCCCTCTTTCTACCTCTAACTGGGTCTTTATCCAATCGACTTAATCGAGCGCGGGGCCATAGGTGCGACTGCCACCGATGGCCATTCAATTCTCTCTTCCTCTCCCGGTGTCTTCGTCAGCCTTCCACCGATCCACTTGCTACGGGCCCCGATTCCTCCAATCTCCTCGACAAATGCTGGCCAAAATTGCGCGAGTATTCCCGTAGAAATAACAGTTTAGCTAGTTCCTTCGGGCGAAAAAGCTCGCGGGACTTAAAGGCCATCCGGAAGGATGGAGTGCACGATATGTTGTTTTATTGTACAGGGAACGCGTCCGCAGTGCCGAGAGTCCAATTTGTAGCGCACGGTGCTCGAGACGCGGTGGTTTCTTTTAATTTGCCCGGCGTCCAATTAAGTCCCACTAAATAGGAGCCGTTTATCCTCGGTAGCCGGGAGAGGATTGAATCAACCGACCGCCATTGAACGAAGTAGCCCGAGGTCGTCTTCCTCCCATGATCGCGACTAAAAGCTTGCCATTAACCGCGTCGAATTAGACGTTAGACGGTTTTCTCTGTACACCGACGTTCCTCGCAGCCACGGCGGGTAACTCGATCGTTTATCGTCGCAAATTACTCCGCACGCCCTGCTGAATTCACTGCGGGCGAAGCGCAGCTGGAGCTTCACCAATCCCCAGCCCCTGGATAATGAAATCGCACCGAAGAGAAGGCGGCGAAGAGTGGCGAATCAGGTACCAATGGCGAAAAAGAATTGAATTGGACGCTGCGGAAATTAAAGGTACGGGGAATTCCTCCGTTATGAGGAATCGTCGATTACCAGCCGGTTCCTGCAGCTTTCTGCCTCGTCGCAACGGTTTTTGCGCCGCTGCTCGCACGACAGATCGACGAATTAATGAATCAGCGACGGGCAACCTTGCTCCCCGCGATCACGGCCCTCCTACGCTTGAATCTTCCTCGTCGGGGATATCTGTGCGCGACGATTCGCCGCGGCTACCTATCCGGTCAGATGCAAATTGGTCGCTGTGATTTCCTCGTTACGCTTCCTGTGATGGCGATCGCTTTTATGAGGCTGCGGTTAAGAGAGCGCTCTGTGAATTAGGATGGAGGTAGGCTCGAGATCAGCTTAGAGGTCAGGGAACATGAGATTTATATTAGATTCCTAATTGCTGTTTGGTCGGGTTTCAATTGCAAAGCTATTCTAATTTCAAAAGTACACCTACCCGAGAGACTCGCTCGAAGAATTTTATTCTTTCTGACAACTGACTATTCCCACTGCCTCCCCTTTGCAACCATTATCCCGTTTATTGCCGTCCCCCCCCGGTTCTGCGCCGTTTATCAGCGTCGTACGAGGAAGTAGGTACCTACGCCAGCGACGATGCTAACCCAGCCATGTTCTCTGGATGAGTGTATAAACGATAAGCGGTGAGTCCGTTGGTTCCTGGTTTCCACGTGGACGGCTATCCTCGCGTCAGCCGAGTCCACTTTATTTTCTACCTTCATTTTTCGCCGTTTAAACTGCCCACAGCCTCAACCAGTTCTCCCCCTTGCGGTCCCAGCCGTTTTACCAATTTCACGAAATGAATAAACATTTCATCCTTTCGAAGCGACAGGGCCTACGGAAAACCCCTCGGTGCACGCTCTAAGGAATCCTACATTCCTGTACACCCACGCGAGCCCTGGGAACAGTAGGGAGATAAATACGATTCGCGAGGAATTAACTCTCCATCCCGAAGAACGAGAATCAGCCTCGAGATCAGCCAAGAGAATGCCTCGAGGCTACCGGTCGCGCTGAGGACCATCAGCTTGCCTCCAGATGCAGAGTTAAGTGGCCGGTTATCAGTCGATATCCCTCCAACTACGAATCGTTTCCACTAGAATGACGGCCTTGATCGGGAGGGGCCGCGACGTCTCGGTACCCGTCGGCTCGCACACTTTTCCATTTATTTCCAGCCAGCGATCGTCGCGTTTACATTGATAAACCGAGCGGCCAGGGACGTTTACCCTGGAGGGGTCAGTGTCACGCCGTGGGCCCGCAGAGTTCGTTGACTGAATAAGCCGAGGCAACCTCGGACCAAGGACCGGTTGGTCCACCCTTCGTCCCACCCTGCCCACTGACAGTGCCGGAGCTTTATCCCTTGTAGCCCTAAGTGCACGGTATCCCATCGACCGCTTAATCCGCCGACGCGCTGCTCTTTTTCGGCGCACCGCGCACTTCCATGGCCTGCTGCGACCTCGGCCTGGCCCACACCATTCTTCCCTACCCCTCGGTACACTTCACAGTCGCCCCCGAGTCTGCAGCGGACTTCGCTGCTGTTCAATAGCCCCGAATAGCTCGTAACAGCCTTCAATAGTCTTCATTGCCTCTCAGCAGTCTTCAATCGCCTAAATTAGCCTTCAGTGGAATTCGATCTCGGGTACTCGGGGAAAGCATTGCGCTTGGTACACTATTGCTAGTCACTCGCTATCACCAAGCATACCAGTCATTGTCCGCGGTTATAAATAGGCGAGAAGATAGCGCGACCTGCGCCACCGTTTCCGCGACTTTTCACCTATGGCGAGATCTACACTGGAGACGCACACTTCGGTTCTTCCAGGTCGACCACACACTTTCCATTGCCCTCGCACGTATCCTCTATAAATAGACGAGTCGCGTGGTGGACGCGCGATATCGTCCACGTATCAATATCCCACGATAGTCATTCATTCAAGCATTCGAACAGGGGATTAACAATTGAAATAAGAACATTTGGAATAAGATGACTACGAAGTTAGAGGGGCTCCCTTGGACCATTCCTCTTGGTCCCATACGGGTGCCATTTCCCGAGGTCGAGTTTCAGCCGTTCCCTGGAAGAACCCATGGAAAAGCCTTGATTTATTCCAATGGGTTCCATCTCGGTTTTACCCAGCTACTGGGCGCACTTTGTCTCGAGTTTCCCTCACCTTTTGGACCCGTTGCTTCTCTGCCCTCTCTGTTTTGGTTCTCCAGAGAAAGCCTGGGGACATAAATAATTAATTCTACCGAAATTTACGAGCCAGTTCGGACGGCTCAGGGACGATAGACCGGATCAGGATTTCTCCGAAGGACTCTCCTCCATATTCGTCACGCTCTCTAGGATCGAATTTCCATGGCTTTTCCCCTGCCGCCCCTGCGACTCTCTTCCCGAACCCGGGGCTATCTGCGAGATCTCTCCTGCGGTTGCGAGGCTTCCCGAGGGACCGTTTTCGCGGAGCTGGCTCCTGGATCGATAAAAATCACTTCGTGGAGAGATAGATGTATACCCCAGACTCCACTGTTAACTCTTCTGGAATAGATAAGCAAGTATTCTGGAGGAGATAGCCAGGAATCGTCGCCACGTCGAGGTGGCGACTTATCGATCCTCGTGGCCCGTGCACACCGCACTCGAGGCCCTACGAAAGGTCATACTGATTTGCACAGCCCCTACTCAAGCTTGTAATGCAACCTTCCAACCTACAATAATTCTAAAAAAGAAAAGAAAAACCTCTAGACTATGTCACCTTCGATGAACCAAAGAAAACCTACAGAATGATCAAAATGATTTTTATAGCATTATAAAAATAGCCTCCTCCTTCCCACAGCAGCGTATCGCGCATCATCGCAGAATTTCGAGAGGTTCCGCGCTATCGTGGCACGCGGAAGCCGATTGCCAGGGTCCACAGTCCGTAGCTCCACATCACTGGCGTTTATTCTAAAAACTGGACCTCGCAGCGAGGGACCCGGAGCCTAAGAAACGAGCACGTCAAGTGCAACTGGCAGCTAATTAGCATCGCATCTGTATTTATGGAAAATCAATGTCCCGAAGACGGGCAGCGTGAGATACGATCGTCAGCGGGGCTCTGGTAGGTACCCGAAGATCCGCGATAAGGAGCCCTCCGAAGAAGTGGCACGCCGGTGGAACCTTCTACGCCGTGCCCATGACCACTTCGAGCCTCTTCACGCTATCCCCAGTTATTTATCGTCCACGATCTAGCTGTTCGTTTGCTGCGAGCCCAGCCGAAATCTAGTGGAAACGGCCGCGGCAGGCGAATCCGGCAACCTTGTGGTTAGATAAAGCTGTCTAAACAGAGCGCGATAGAGGATCTACCGAACGGTAGATATACAGAGAGCTTAGCTTCTACAACACTTTCGCGACAGCAAAATTGATCGTCGACCTCGATCAATTTTCCACGAGGTACGCTCGAGATCGGCGTCGATAAGTCAGCGGCGTTATCTCGATGGCCACCGATCGAGGCTTCGATCGCTACGAGTCGATGGACGATAAGGGCGTCGCTAATTGCCCGTCCCTCCGTTTAATTGCTCGCGGACACGTTATATTAACGGGCAATAGTAACGGTAACGATTGCGGTAGCCAGACTAAGAGCTTCCAATTATTCTCATCGCTTACCATTCGCCACGGACGACGGTAGGAATTGCCGAGGCTCCTGGAACGATAAATCGCTGATGTTCCTGCGTAACAGTTACAAGATAGGCTTCTGGATCATTCAAACGACGCATACATAGTTGCGCCGCGAGGGCCCTGCTGTGGGACACTCCGTGTATAAGTATCGACGGCACAGTATTCATCGAATTGGTATCACAGATTTATTCCGAGGAACCCCTGATTCCATTCGACTTAAACAGAGGTGCAGTTCACTCTTCCTCCCTTTCAAGCTGTCTTTTATTGACATTGCGTAAGTCTACGAGGACATTGTTCTAAGGAGTACAATTTGCCAGTGTGCCGACGAAGTTTAATGCGTAGACCACGGGCGGTCGAGGCAGGGGGGCAAGTGGCCTAGAATTTCAGGCCGATCCTCGGCGTAATTACCCTGAAAAGACGTATCGGGAGGGCCCAGGGCCGTGGCTCGTTACCCCGGGGCCCCCTCGCGCCCTTTCTCCCGCGGACAGCTGGTTATAAATGGTGGGTCGTAAAAGTTGTGCGTGTCGCGCGAGAGCGACAGAGGGAACGCGAGGGAACAAGCCGATTCGATGAGAGACGAGGGTCCCGAACAGTCCGTGCACTTCATTACGGTAGGCAAAAAAGCACCGGGACACGCTGCAACAGGCACTTGTGCATCTCCGAAGGGAGGGAACGGTGCCTGCGCTTTCGGTAGCAATGGCCGTTCGGCTCTAATCGCGTGAAACGTCGGTAGGAATTTCGAGGGGGTCCAAACAAACAAGTTATAGTCAAGCTTCGTATCTTTTTCCCGTTTTTCATGGAAAGTTCGGGCAATCGAGGAAACCTAACGAGCCTAAACGATTCTGCAATAAAAAATACATCGAAAAGGTGGAAGGAATATTTCCCATACGACCCTTCGTTTCTATGATAAATCGACTTCCAAAGCGCGGCAAGTGCGAGGGCTAGGTTGCGATGGTCGTTTCTTTAGAGTCGATTATCTCGGCGACGGATGATCGTAGGAAGAAAATTCTTTCTACATTTCCCACGTATTTTTTCGCGTGGAATCGATTGCCACGGTTTGTAGCTACGTTCGCAGCTCGCCCGCGACCTCTCGAGGCCATCGCTACGCGCTTCTTCGGCTTACGGTTCCCCGATTCGCTGGCCGCGCTCCTCCGTCTCGTATCGTAGCCCATAAATCATTCCGGTGCCTGCCGGTGTCGCATTTCCATATCCATACGGCGGACGCGACTATCGAGCGCTTTCCTACCGGCCGCACTTTCGACGGGTGGCGTATAAGGAGCGCGATCTTCTCGATTTTTTAGCGCCGACTCGAAATCGATAAAAAAAAAGGGGGAGTCGTATTTCGTCGGCTTCGCGTGGCAGGAAACGGTTTCGAAATTACGCTCGGCGACCATCGCGGGCTACGTGCATCTCGACAGGATCCAGACGATCTATAATCGATCAACTGGTCCCGCGTGATACATAAGCGATCGGTTAGACGGTTCCGTTGCCTCTGATACATTATGTAACTTGTCTTCGTGGCCATCGGGGGCTGCAGCAGCCTCCCGTTTTCATGAATACCGGAGCCAGCATCTGCGATCGAGATATATCGGGGAGACGCGCGCGCCTTTCGACCGCCGATCCTTCGACCCGATCGCCGATAACTTTGGTCGTCCAAAAATAAAGAAGGGTAAGGGAGGAGGAGGCGGGACTGTTGCGACAGATTCATCCAGTTACGAAATTATGCGTGACTGATGCCCTCTGGGACGGTTATGCGTGGAATATTAGAAGAGAGGATTCGTACAAGGGGACAGCTAAAAATAGGGGGATGATGGATTTAACGGACGACTTTGGAACGAACGATCCACCGAGTGTATAATTAATTCTTCTGCTTGGTATTCAGTAATCTAAAGAAGCTTATCGGCCGTCCGACGAGCCAAGCGTTAGGCCAAGTGTCCAGTTCAAACATGTGCTCCCCGTTTGTTCAGACGAATTTCAGTGAAACCGAGCAACAAATGACGCATGGCTTCGTTGGCTGACGGCCTCCGTGGATTGAGGATCCTACGGTCTACTTCAAGGGCGAGTATCGAACGGCAAACAAGATAAAGGAACGAGAAGACGGAGGAAACGCGCCGATGCTTTCCCACGTCCCGAGTTTCTGCGGTGTTATCTGCAGACGAAAACTGCGTAGTTCAGCGTCGATCGCCTGTTGACTCTCGAGGACGTGGATCATCGATCAGGGCCCTAAACTCACGGTCGACCTTCCTGGTATCTTGTCCGTGCGGCTATCACAGTCCCATCCACTGGTATTTGCGAAACAGCTCTGGGAAGATAAGCACTTGGAAGGAAAGCAGCTCTGGGGACTCTGCCCTCTTCTTACCTCTCCTTGCGCCCCTTTGTCTATTCCTTGGAAATTCCTTTCCACGAAGTCTGTCCAATATTCTTAACCAACGGTGGACACAAATATCTCAGGGCTAACCAGTCGCCAGGCAAACAGCAAACATGCCTGTTTGTGGAACATGGAAGATCTCAGGGTTCAGCGGACAGTATGAATTGCCTTTAGAATGGGATTCTTCGGTTTGCTTTAACAGCGAAGGAAGGATGCCCCTTGGTGACTACTTAGATAGCAAGTGTTTGTTTCGCGCGCCACGATAATAACGATGGAGATAGTTGCAGCTTGCTGGTATCGGTATTTGCAAAGGAAGAACGTAGGCTCCAAGCTCGGCTAGGGAAGCAGCTTGCAAGATGCGAGCTGGACAGCAGAAAGCAGCGATAATTTGCCATTAGCCCACCCTGGGGTCGCACAAAGGTGTCCCTGCAAAGGGTGCACGTAGCGAGGTGAAGTCTCAGCGAGGCTCGGAGACAGGAGAGATATATAGGTGAGTGTCCCCGTGGCGAAGTGATTCACGCGACAAATATAATTTATCGGGGAGTTCCACGCCTCTTCGCGGGCTTCTTACGTCCGTTCTCTTATTTTCCCTTCCACCTTGTCTTCGGTCTGCAAAAATCCAGCCAGTGTTCAGGTGTAATCTCCCCGACACAACGCGACTTCGCGAAATCACTCGCAGAGTACACTTTTTAACTCGTCAGCAATCTTCACTCTGGAATACCAGGAAGGGAGCATTCGCTTCCTTTCCATTTTCTTACCGTTAAAACCCATCGTGTAAATGTCTTCTCTAAAGATACCTACAAAGAAATACAAAAGAATCTTTTGGAAATGTTAAGTAAATTTTCAGATACTAAAGTTTCAATTTGGGATCGTCATTCTAAGGTTAAGCAGAACAACATAGTGAAAAGATTCCACGGATAATGTTGCAGGAAATGCAAGAATTGCAGGAAGTGTCAAGAAATGCCCCTCGGGAAAAGAGAATCAGCAGAATTCAAAGAAATTTGGGCACAACGAGTTAGAAGTGGCGAGGCGATGGTAAAGCGACGTTAAAAAGGGAACCGAGATCGTTTAAACGTTCCAGAAGCCGATCAGCTTGGTTCTCGGAGCTGGCCCGCCGGTTTCTTCCAGCGTCGCCCGCGATTCCCCGCTTTTTCGTCGTCCGCGGGCTTGATTTACACGAAACAAGTGTCACGGCTGGGTATATTTAGACGTGGCGTCGTCAGGGTCCGATTCGGTTGTCCCTTGCCAGTGTATCATGCGAGAGAGCATCCAAAAGGAACCACCTTTTTCGGGCCCCCTTCTTTTCTTTTAGCCGTTAAGGGCTGCATTCGACGAACAAGCCGAATTGGCCCGATTCACACCGAAACATAAACGCCAAGAAGTAGCATCTGCCCTTTCAATTATCACCCTCGCTCTTACTCGAGAAGCGGGGGTGATCTTTACGCCCATTTTTCACTCTCCGTGTGGAATCGGAAGGAGTCGTGTTTCGAAAGAACCGTTTGTTCGCGCGACGACTGTCAAAGGGTGAAAAAAAAAGGGCACACGCGAAGAACGGTGCTTTCTGCGGGGCAGCCGAGGGTTGTTGCCGCGAGGGGGTGGTACTGGCGCAGCAACGACCGCGCCCTGGTCGTAGTAATTGATTGAGCCGCGCCCTGCGAGAGTGTTAGCGCGCGGTAGCGATGTACTCGAGGTTTAAATCCACTCTTGGACTATTATTTTGAACAAGATCAAGATTCATATTGCCTGGCTACGTTCGCTACTCCGTTTTCTCATTCATTTATGCAAATCGAGTATGATTGAACTATTTAATTCGTCAAACCCTTCCCTACACTCAGAATTAAAAGCAACCTTTCCTATCGCGAAATAGGGGAAACTGTGAATTATATAGTTCGATCTCGCTCCTGGCGCGTACCCTTTCGTAGAAACCGCCAGACCAAGGCAAAACTGGCGACCTACAGGAGAGAGCGTCGTTAGACTCCTACGTACACTCCGCCAGCCAGAGGCCAGAAGGGTGGAAGGAGGGATGGCAGCGATAGCCAGACCAGCTTGAACGAAAGGGGTGGTGGTGGTGGTGGCGATGGCGACGTTATAGGTGGATGCGAGGGTGGTGGTGGACCGTCACGCCACATAGTGTGATAGCGGCGCATTAAACGACCAACCCCCGCCTGGCACCCTTGGCCCGGCCTACGAGCCTCGGCCAACGAGGGAGAGCCAGCCGAGAAGTGGCGAAACTGGCTGATCCAAGATCGAGATTGAGGGCCGGGGAACGCGAACTTCTTGTAAAATCGTGAATTAATAAAGCAACTGTCGGGGGCTAGCTATCCGGGCGATGATCTCGGTCCCTTCAGACTTATCCAAGCTGATTCCAGTCCCCTGTTTCCCCCATCAACCGCGATTTCAAATCCAGATCACGAAGTCTAACTTTGACGGAGGATCGAAGTTCATTTTCAGCGCACACCTTCCGTGGAGGACATAAATGGGGATCCAAGATGGTGGGGTTGAGAAGATCGTGCTCAGTCTCCACGGTTCACGAGTCCTTCCTCGTCGCGCAAACCCCGGAGGCGTCCAGGTGATTCACTGGATCACCTAGATCGACCGTGAGCCAGATGCTTGCGCGAGACGATCGTGGGCGTGTTTAATTTGTGAACGGCCATGGGGGCTCGTTAGCACCTCGGCTGTTGACTCATCTTTAACGCTGCCTTGCCCCCTCGCGTAACGCTTTCCTGGCTTTCCCGCTGTAAAAGCTGTGTAATTGCGGGGCAAAGCGTTCTCGTAGGTGAGTGAGTCGCGTCGGGTGGATAATGGGAGGTCCAGGTCGCAGGTAGATCCCTTCGAGTGCAGGAATTCCGAAGGGTCCTGGAGGTAGCAACACAACTGACTTCTGATCCTAATTCGGAGGGTTAGAGGATCCTCTTGCAATGAGTGGAAAGGTGAAGGATGGTACAGGTCTTACTAGAAAATGTGCAAAAGTTGTGTAAAGTTAGATTCGTAGGGGGAGAATTCAAAGTCTAAGTATGTAGTAGACTAACAGCTAATGAATTCAGAATCTAGTAGACTGATAGTACTGATACCCTTCGATATGCTTTTCTACAGAGCGAGAGACCTTTTTCAAGATCCTCTTGCCGGTTTCTTGCACCGAATCGGTACGATGACCCCAGGAGCTCGTCGAGCAGGGGGATGATACCCCGTGGAGTAATTAAAACTTCGAGATCGGCGGCGAGAAGGGGCTGAGGCGATTCCAGGGGCCTCGTACGTGCCAACCAGCCTTTAGATCTGTAGAGGATCCGGCCCCAAATACCGAACAGGCTTGGGAGTTGTTTGACCAGCTGCTACGAAGGAAGAAACCCTCTCCACGCGTCCTCCTTTCCTTGCCTCCTTAGCAACGCTTTCCCAATTCGGTTTCCTTGGGCACACAGGCCCACAGTCCTCAACTTTTCCAACCACCGACTCCCAACTATACCATCCCAAAAACCTGCACCACCATTCAAACGCTTAGGCTACTATTCAAACACTTGGGCGAACATTCGACTCGACAACCACTGATAACCAAACAGGGGCAACGCTCTCGATACTGTCTCAGAAACGCGGTGCCGCGCGATGAAAGCAATACCAGTGACCAGTTCAAACACTCGGTACGATCGATGCCCGACACGTGATGAATTATACACGCTCGGCTGGCTCGACAATCGCTCCACTTAATTAAGATATTCAAATGCCCAGGTGAGCCAGCCTCTCTATTTACAAGTTCTGCTTCGCCTAGATCGAGGAGTAAGTAGGTATCCATGGCACGGCACGTGTGAAATCGACCGTCGCGATCGACGGTTGCGTCACAGAGCCTGTCTCCGGGCAGGCTATTCACGGGACCCTGAAAAATACCGTCTGCATACGGCACTGCTCGCGAGCCGGCCGATCGTGGGCCCATGGATGGTCGTCGGGTCGGCTCGACGGACCGTTGTAACAGTACCTCACATGCCATGGGGATCCCATAACCGGCTAAGCGTGAAAAATCCACTTGGTTGCAATCAGTCACTCGCGATGGTAGCCACTAGTGATGCAACTAGGCCGATGCGCGTGCACCTGACTAGGAGAAGTGATCCGGCCGGATCTTATACGGGGACCGATCTTTGTGGAAATCGATCTGGCCCAATTTCAACGGTCGCACACTGTAACGAGTATATAGGGAAAAAATCAAAAATCAAATTTCGATTAAGATACAGTTATTTACACGTAATTGATATGTTAATCATATTTATACCCCAAAAAATAATTTTTAACATAAAATAATTGTTTAAAATATATTGTTGAACATAATAGAAGTAAAACAAATAAAATATATATTCTTTTTAAATACATTTCAACACAAATTAATAACAAACATATGAAACAATTATAAAAAATTAATTTTTTAAATAATTTGTATTGATAATAAATTTTAAATTATTCATTCTTATTATACATCTTCATCACTATCAGTTGAATATGAAGGAATTCAAAGCTCAGTGTCTTTTAAAAATAAATATTTGAGCACAGATTTGCCTTAGTTTTTTCGTTTTCTTATGTGTATTTTTTCTTATGTGGGAGCACTGGGAGCAGATAAAGTTTATACAAAATTAAAGGGCGTAAAAAGAACTAATTATAGTCAAAAAATTAAAGAACCGATATGTTTCGTTTTTTTTTAATTCTCTGCAGATTTTAGAAGATGCGACAAAAAAAAGTCATAATTTGAGCCACTGGTACGTATCCATATCTTTGAATGCAAGAATTTTTAATTATTAAAACAAAAAAAGGATATATTTTGCTTATTCTTAAAAAAAAAAGAAAAGAACTTATAACTACACCAAAAATACAGTGGGTAAATATTTCCTATTTGTAGTCTGTGGCAGCTTGCGTTTGGTTATTCGACTTTGAATGTAATTACTAACCTTAAATCCGTTATTTATCCTACTAAGTTATAATGTTCTTATATCGGAGGACTATTTACTATCAATTCCAGGAAATGAAATACAAAATTTAAAAACTCAAATTTTTGCTTTTTGAACACGTGCCGCGACACTGGGTCGCCGGTATCCGTGTTACCTTTAATACTTCGTTACCCCTAGCGTCGATGAATTTGTAATAAAAAAGGAGATTGATTTTGGGTAGAGCGCGTTAGTGGATTTGAAGATCTAGGAGGGGGTACGTTTCTAGAGTTAATGATTCTGGGAAGTTATCACTCGTCCAGGCTCTTCATTATTCGATTACCAAACGCTCAATTACCCCGCGGAGATCGGGAAGATTACTTTCGCGTTTTCCAGCAGAGGCCCCGGTTGCTCGGCGATGCGACGCACGCGACGACAATTATAGAGCGTTTAATGCGTATTTATCGGAGTATCAGGGGTCCAAGAGTCTCAGCCACGTCTACGTCTCTATAATGCCGCGGCTGGTGAACACTTGTATTTGATTAGCGGATGTCGCCACGTACGCGCGGCTAATACGTGTCCCGACAACTGATTCCTCCGTGGCGCAAATAATGAGACATCTTGTCGCGCTCGCGCTTACAGCCACCGGCACCCTCCCCCTCGATCAACATCCTACTCTTCAACATTCAATAATCTCTCCCAACGACGGAAAAAGAATATGAAGGGTAAGGGTGGGGAAACGAGGAATGTCCAGTTTTCGTGATTTTGCGATTTATAAGTAATATATTTTGTTGGTGGCTATTGGGCGTACAGAACTGTAGCTATCCGCTATCAATAATTGAAGGGGGCAGCTCCAAACGAATAAATTAATAACCTATCTATTCAGACGATTGACCTTTAGGGAACAGGCAAAGCCCCTTTTGGGGCTTTGAGTAAGCACACTACTTAAAAATGATTAAAAGTATAAATACGTATGTGTGTGTTAGTACTTTCGACGGTGTTTGTGTGCATGTAGGACTATAAATTCGTTCTGTTCAAAAGAACACAAAAACTACGGCAGAATAAAATAGTTCCTGAAATAACACAAAAATACCAAAAGTAGTAAATAAAAAACACGGGAAAAAAGAAAAAAGAAAAGATGATACAAAAACTTTCTATGTCTACGTCGTTAGCTTGGTAACGCTGAAAGAAAGATCTCCGAATTGTGGTATATGTTCATTCGTTTAGGTCAGTAAAACTGCCATGTAGATTAAATATTTTTTACAATCCGACTACAGATTCGTAATCAGCAGTATCAAAAACCCCAGACATACTGTATTCTTGAAATTAAAAAATGTTAAAAAATTTAAGCCCCTTTTGGGGCTCTGTGCAAGTCCTCTAATTCTGCACAAAATATATCGTTATATATATATATATATATACAGTGGCGTGCAAAAGTATTCGGCCACCCTTTAAAATCGCATAACTTTTCCAAATTAATCCAAACGACTCGAGTTTTTTTGAGAAGCTAGAGGGATTAGTTTGCTAAAAAATGTGATTCGTCAGTTTGAAAAAATGCACTCGGTCGGAATAGTAAAAAAAAAACAGTAAAGGTCGTTTTTTAAACTTTTTTTGTGAGCCTGTAATGGAAATTCAAAAAACCCGTTTGTAGATTTAAGTAAGTTATATACGTGTCTGAAATTTCGTCAAAATCGGCTAATGTTGCTCTGAGCTATGAACGTTTAAAGATCGCAGAATAAGGTCGAAAATCGCAAAATTCCCGAAATCAGCGATTTTCGACCTTATTCTGCGATCTTTAAGCGTTCACAGCTCAGAGAAACGTTAACCGATTTTGATGAAATTTTAGGCACGCATATAACTTACTTAAATCTACAAACGGGTTTTTTGAATTTTCATTAAGGGCTCACAAACAAAAGGTTTAAAAAACAATCTTTACTATTTTTTTTGTTATTCCAACCAAGTGCATTTTTTTCAAACCGACAGATCACACCATTCAGCAAACTAATCCCTCTAGCTTCTCAAAAAAACTCAAGTCGTTTGGATTGATTTTAAAAAAGTTATGCGATTTTAAAGGGTGGCCGAATACTTTTGCACGCCACTGTATATAAAATTTTGGAAACTGGAAACCACTATTTTTTTTTAAAAATAAACCGGTCTTCTAAAGGTTAATAACCAATCTGTAACTCGGTTCCAGGAAATTATGGAGCTGCCCCCTTTGTGCAGCAAAGTCTTCGATTCTCAGCCGTTGCCTAGTAGCCTGACATCCCCAGTCTCGCTTCGTCATCGCGCGCAAAGAAACTTGATCTCGGGGGCGTAGAAATCGAGAACGCATCCTCGAGATGAGCCGACGCAGATTGGCGAAACGGCCCGTGACGTTATCGATACATCTCGCGATCCCCGTAGCTCGCGGCGATCCGCCACGATTCGCCGCTTTTTTATCGCGCTGCCGCGACGCGAGCGTCCTGGTGACGTTAATTAACAGCCTACCCGTATAAATTTCGCGAGGCGCGCGAGTCCCGCGGCCGCGCGGGCGAAAACCGCCAGCCCCTGGGATACGAAACGTTGGATCGAATATTAAGACGGATCGGTGGAACAGCGGGAGAAAGAAGAACAGGGGCAACAAGAAACAAGTGCACACGCGAGCCTCGGGGCAGCGATGGATATCCCCCTGGGCGAGTTCCCGAGCAACTTCGCCCTGCGCAGCTTCACTGAATATTACATGGCTTTTAAATCAGCTATAAATCTGTGAGAAGTTAAACAGTCTAGGTAATTTTAAAATAGAATCAAATTACATAAGTTTGTAATGTCTATACTGGAAACTTGTACGCGACCAAGTCGATTCGAACCCATCGCTACTTGGGAGTTAACGCGCGAGGTCAATGCCGTATAAAGTCTCGTTCATGGGGAAGCATTTTGCGCTGGCAGGGAAATAAATGAGCCGAGGGGGTCGTGTTCGCACTGCACGATTTCAATTAGGAATATTATTTATGAAATTATTAGAAGAATTTTTAGTTTCACTAATTTTCAGGGTTCTAAGCGCTGGAGTGGCCTATTGCTTCCTAATGAGCGGGAGTAAGTGGATTTTGATAGAGCCAGATGACTGATCACTTAACTATTTGTAGGGACTTAATCGCTAGCTTTTCAGTAATGAATAAGCTCTCCAAGTGTATCACTCCGAAGGCTACGTTTGTTCAACGCAGCAGAGACCTCGTGTGAAAGCAAGCACCACGGAGGAGGATGATTCATCGGACTTCGCTTCTGATGCAGACTGATCGACCTCTTTCCCGCTCTCGTCACCCGTATCACACGCGACTCGCCTGCACACGCCTCCCCGAATGTGCACGCGTGCACAGGTATCGCGGGCCTGTACAACGACCTTTTTCACCGCTACCGCAAACCGCAAGCGCAACCCAATTTCCGCGGCAAAAAGAAACAGAGGGAACCCGTCCCAGGCACCGGCGGTGGCCTGGCCTCGTCCTCGTATCCATTATCTTCCCTCTGAGACGACAGGCACCACCCATCGAGCTACTTCCACCGTTGCTTACGCTTCTCGATCGACGGAAGCTCTGAGAATCACTTGAGGAGATAAACAGATGGGACATTAGAATGAATATCAAGTACGCTTGGGCTACGAGCTGCGAGTTCCTAGGACACCAGAACGTTCGAAGTACTCTTCAGAATAATGATTTCTAAATAAGCCTCCTTCATCCAGAAGAGCTACGGCCTTCAGTACCCTCTTTCTACCAAAGTACGAACCACCCACGCATGTTTCATAGGAGAAGTCTTATCAGTTAGTCGGCTAGGTCGCTCGAGAAAAAAATCGGAGAAACGAGGCGCAGAGAATTATTGAAATATAAAAAAAAAACCCCGGTTTGCGGTCGGAGCTGGTAGCGCTGGAGAGGAGGGCTCGATCCAGAAGGCGTGTCTGGCTCCCGAAAAGGAAGAGGAAGTGGCCGGTCGACCGGCTGGAAAGGGACGGCCGCTCGCAGGAGACGGAACAACGTTTTTGCGGGGACCGTGGGGCTTGTGCCAGCCACACGAAAAATCCCTGGCTGGATGGTACGGTGTCTCGGAACGTGCAATTAGAGAACATTGTCTGGTGCCCCGTGGTCGTTGCATATGGCGCTGCGTCCAGGGTGTGCGCGCCACGATGCACCGGGGAGGAGGCACGTTTCGCGTTTTTTGCCCTTGCACGCCAGAGGGTGAGGGGAGAGGATGCGCGGCCGAGGAACACGTGCGAACCACATGTGTACTCGCTCCGGGGGTCTCTACCCTCTGCCGCCTCCTTTCCCTTCGCTTCTACTCCAAGTCCTCTAGGTATGCAGCCACCTACTCCCGAGTGTCTACTGAGCAGACTCTTCTCGGTGGCCTCTACCGGATCTTCGGCTGGACCATTACGGCGTTCCTTTCTGTGGAGGTTGAGAAGGGATCGATTTGGAAGAATTTTGATCGTGGATTAGACTCCCGCTTGATCTGAAAGCCGCGCTCCATCGGGCGGCAGTGTTGGTACTCCTTTAAGATGCAGCTTGCGAGACCAGAGGATTGTTACGCAAGAGAGGAAAGGAAGACGGATGAGATAGCGTAGAACCAGTCGCAGGCGTGTCGGCTGCCTCGTCGGATTACAACCCTCCACAATTTCCCCCATTCGGCGTGACCACGCTGTTAACCGTGACCGAAAGAGTGGCGAAACGAGAAGCGGCGGGGAAAAAATCCGAGCAGCTCCCTGCACGGCTCGGGAGGAAAACTGGACACGGAGCTGGCCACGGAGGAAGTGCAGCATGCGCCGGGCAAGATGGCCGCCGAAGCGCAATCGAACCGTGATATTGACTAGCACGGAGAAGAGGAGGCCGAAGGATCTCTATTAGTTATTGCCAAGCGGAGCGAGATATAAATAACGAAGTCGCAATAAACGCGCGGGGCTGCACCGTGCCCAGCCGGCATCGATAATGATGTTGGCTGACAAGTTGCACCGCAGGTTGCACGCTGGTACCTACGTAACGTACGAGCGGCAATATTCCAGCCCTGGGGACCGCCGTGAGTCTCTTAAGCAGAGTCCACACCACCCGATAGCTACACCTCGAACCTCCAAACAACAATCACATTCTAACGAGTCACCATTGCACCTTTAGGTCCACGTGCTCGAGTAACCGAACTGGGATCCGTGTATTCCCAGTCTTGCTAGCTTTTTAATCTCGAACTGAAGCGAGCAACTCACCAGCACGATAGTGAATCTCTCGAGCGAGTACAGAGGAGCGATTCAAAGCCTGCGACGATCAATTTTAGTGCCGGTGTATGTATAACTGGGCAGACTCCTGGCGCGAGTGACATCGGAAGACGAAGGCGAGTGATTTACGAGTGAGTTCGTCGGGTATTCGTTGCTCGGCTCGATTTTTCCACGCGCTCTCGTACTTGGGGACGATTAATATTATTGCTGTCCAAATGTATATCAGCTGGATCTGGAGCGGGAGTGGAGTTGCCGGTCGCTTACGTGCGCGGTATCGCGATCTGTCCTGTGGAACGACCTTTAGGCACACCAGCTCTCGCGACTCTGGCCCGTTGTATATAAATTGCTTGGTCGCGCGCGATTCGCCTGATACCGGAGATGACCGCGTAAGAGCTTCAACCTCGCCCTTTTTCCTCCTCCTCCCCGGCCGTCCGCCCTTACGGAGAAGACGCTTGTTAAAGTGCCAGCGCGTCCCAACACCTTTACGACTCCTCGGGAACACCGTAATTTTTGTCTAGCGCCATTAAGTCCGCCGTTTCGCGGTACTTGGGGCGAGCGAGCCATTAGCGAGCGACGAGCGCGAAAGCCTGTAATTATATTCGACTGCGCGTAACAGAGAAGTCGTAATTCCTCATCCCGCGCCGGTTCCTCCGTCGTTTTCAACTTCCAGCTCGCGCTACCCACCTTGGCGTACTTATACGCGCCCCTTGGCCACTGATTTAAGGGGTTACGTCACCCTGAGGCGGCTGAAATGACGTCAGAGTTTACGAATTTTTTTCTACGAAAACTATGAATGTGACAATTACTTCATTATTATTTATGGTTAGGGCGTACATTAAAGGACATATTGTGTAAATTTGACAGAAAAATATTGAAAAATGGCCCAGCTATCCGTTATCCTGCAAAACTCCTCCGACAGGACGCGCGCAGACGGTGTAACGGATTGTGATGCCCAGGATTATCTGAAACTGAAAAACCCATAGTTTTATTGTTCATTGATGAAATATCTATCTTGTAGCATAGGGATTTAGAGAAAAAAGCATTTTTGTACAAATGCGAGTAAAGTGAAAATGAACATTAAATTTTTACCAAAAAAGGCAAAATTCAAACAATTACTACAAACAATTGGGATATGGCATCAAAAAAATTCTATGCTACACGATAGATATTTTATCAATGAACAATAAAACTATGGATTTTTTAGTTTCAGATAATCCTGGGCATCACAATCCGTTACACCGTCTGCGCGCGTCCTGACGGAGGAGTTTTGCAGGATAACGAATCACTCGGCCATTCTTTAATATTTTTCTGTAAAATTTACACAATATGTCCTTTAATGTATGCCCTAACCATAAACAATAATGAAGTAATTGTCACATTCATAGTTTCGTAGAAAAAAAATCGTAAACCTCGATGCCATTTCAGCCGCTTCAGGGTGGCGTAACCCCTTAATTAACGCTCGGGCGGCTTCGACGGGCGGTGGTCAATAGTACGTGTTCGTTTAGAAATGATTTGAGAAATCCTTTGTACCAGCCCATGCACGTGGCTTTCTGCGGCCGCGAAGAGGGTCCCTGGTAACGCCAGAGGAAAGACAAGGTGCTAGGAGAAGGACAAGCCGCGAGTGAACAACGGCAGGTGCTAATTAAACCGAGGCGAGGCAAGGTTTGCACGTGCGCGAGCGCCACGAACCGGTGTAAATCGAGGCGAGATCATTACGCTTTTTCTTTAATTAGCAATAATTTATCGGGCGATCTCGCGATAACGGAGCAGGGGCCCCCTTCTGCGCCCCACCATATTCCCTCGTCAAACCAACCCACTCGAGAGCTCGAGACCGCCCCGATCGTTCGCCAGCGATTCCGCCTCGAGTGCTCGATTATCAGGCGAAATCGTTCGGTTTCGACGTTCCATCCTCTGGAATTCGCGATAGGGAACGCTGCATGTGCTCGATCAGAGCGTGCGATACGCGGGATACGCTTTGCTTCGCTGCGGACGCATCTCCTCGATTCAGGTACCCACGAGACCGCGAAGAAATCTTCTATAAAATACTCTGGAAACGATCGGACGGGTGGCTTTGTTCGAGTAGGCCAGCGAGTATGTGCCGTGACATGTTTTTTCTTCAAGGATCGAAAGAGACTCGGGACCTGAGAAACGGCCGGTTGCGGCAACCGAGAGTGTTCTCATCTGGATCGCAACCTAACTCGACCGACTAAATTTACTCGAAACGGAGCGTGACCACGTGGGAAATCCTAGCGACCGCCGATGGGGCCCGTTAGTCACACACGAGCCACAAATATAGGTGTACCTTTCGCGCATCAGAGTCCAATTACGATACGCCGGTTACCGAGGATTTCCCAACCGTCATTGGATCACCGGTCGGGCCTGGTTTCCCGGCTGACCTCGCGTTCTCTGTATTCAAAAAGGAACAGCAAATAAAATTCCATTTTCTACAAAGTATCTATTCCCTTTGACTTCGCGCTTCCGTGGTGCCCGCTTAAGTCTTAAATCGATCCGGTGCCCGCGCAAGTCGCAGAGGTGATCCGAGATTAACGAGGCGATCGTAAAGATCGCAGTGTCCCAACGTGCCCCGTCGGCTCCGCTTTTCGTTTCACTTCTTATAACCGCCGTCCACTCGCTCTTGTACTATTTCTCTCGTAAAAGTCCGGGAAGCGCGTAAAGTAGCGAAGAAAGAGAGGCGGTTGCAACACCGACCGCATAAATTCCCTCATAAATCTGTCGTCCTCTTACGAAAAATCCTCTTTGATTCGGAATAAACGCGCCGTCCCTGTCTCCCCACCATTTTTCCACGGAGATAAATTTCGACGCCGAAGCAAGCCGCGGCCACGCTTTTCGAAAGTGCCCCGCGCGCGTTGCGCAATCTTCGAAAGCGTATCTGCGAGCAACCTGCTCGTTTTCGGAGCCACCGTGCACAGGAAGAGCAAGAAGGGTATGCAAGGGGCGGGGTGGGGGGGGGAGGGGGGAGGGGGACAAGCCCCCGGATCGTCGATTCCGATCGAGACGTCCGATTACACCGGGGCCGGTAATATAATTTTAATAAACTCGTTAGCATAATTGCTCGCCTCGAAAGTTGCTCGGACAGTCCGGGGAGAAAATCGAGGGGGGAGGGAGCACGATCAGGTGGGTTCGGCAAGGAAACTGGCAAGAAGGGAAAAGGGTACGCGTTGTCGAGGGAAGCGAAGCGAGGGGGCCCCTCGAAGGGCACAGGATGCGAAGAGGAAGAAAAGCAAGCCCAAGCGGAAGATGGAAAAATCGGTACCCAGCCATCGACCCCCTTTAGCGCGTCAGTAATTCTACGGGCCATCGCTGTGTGTCCACGAGAGATTAAGCAAAATGTTCTATCTCGGCGAAATTAGATGCAGAACGTCCGAGAGGCACGGATGAAAAGAGCAGGGACCGGCAGGAAGAGGAAGGCCGAAGGGAAAGAGCGATCCAAGAAAGATCGCAGAGAAAAAGGAAGAGGGCAGGGAGAGGAGAAGGAAGGGCGAAGAAGCGACAGGGGAAGCTGCAAGAAGTTTCGAGGCGGGGGGAGAAAAAAAGAGGACAAAGAGAGTGGCCGAGGAGGAACAGGCAGAGGGACAGAGGGAACAAGAAGGGCAAGAAAAAGAAAAGACCTGTTATAAAGGGGTGGGGGGAGGAAGGGAGGAGGGAAAGAGCAGAAACATGTGATATAGCCCGCAGGACGAGGCTCGGCAGGATACGAGAGCAGCTGCCTCGTTATTTTCAGGACTTTACGCTGGACGAGCCCGGGATTCGATGAGAAACGCGACGGCGCTGGATCCTCGGCCGAATTAACCCTCGAAATTAATGAGAATACCTAGGCGGATTTATCGCGTGGCGCTCTTTTCAGCCGCCCGGACGCTGGCAACTCGATACAGGAATAGAGCCTGGATGGCATGCCTCCGTTTATTCCATGAATTCTGAGCCCTGAACATTGTCGTCCACAGACTCATCTATAAGCCCAATTGTCGCTGATTCAAAAGTTTCTTGGAGTATTTCGCGAACTTTGTCCCCTGCTCGTACCTCCTTTCAGATACTGGGAATTCTCAACCACGGTGGATGAATCGAAGACAAAACTGAAAACATAATTGATTACCCTCATCGTTAATAGCCCACATCAGACCCATCGAGAAGTACCTACTAATATTGCACGGCCTCTAATTCCCTCAATTCCGATACTCAAACTTCAGGTAAGGCTCACCCCAAGGCCCCAACGAATCCGCCAAGATTTACGACCGCTAATCCCGGCAAACAATTTTCAAGGAACTTGGGCAAAGCGAAACTCAAACTTACAGTAGGAAATACCCCGGGAAATATTCATATCACCCGGTATATTCTTCAATCTACCGAGCCATTGTTGTCTACGCATTTCTTAGAAGAAATAAAGCATACTTTTTTATTTCTACAGCACCAAAATCGAATGGTTTTATATATTTTTTTACTGAATCCTCCGTTTTGAAGGAGGAAATGTGTTGAGTGGTATTCGTCACCCGGTATACGGTGGAATATTCGACACGGAGAGATCGTGGTGCGGATCTACGACGGGAAAGGGGGATGGAGGAGACACGATGAGGGGGGATTAACATTCGTGGCGTGTAACTTAACGTCTACGTCGTCGTGGCATGATGCGTCTGCCTCGCTCAGGGACGTGAAACAAGCCGAAGGAACGAACTTCAGGGCCGCAGTTCCCCTTCGAAATACACTACATATTCCCATCGCCGCGAGAAAATTAATACGTACACCTTTATCGCCCACTATCTCCGGTATGATCGCTTTATTGGGTGTAATTTCGTAGATTCTAACAAACATCGTTGACTCCGGGTTCCCAATTGTTCCTTGGCGGGGGGCGACGTCTTTTTCAACAGATTCGTCGAGCTGGGCGAGATAACGGCTGATAAGGGGCAAGACGACCCGAGCGCGTGTATCCCTCATCGACGCGATAATAAAATTCGGAGCGGAGGGGCACACCATTTCACTAGGAATAGCTGAAACGTTCAAGCTTACTCAGAAGAAATTCAGTATGCATACTCGAAATATCCAACTAAACAAAATGATTAAATGATTAAAAACAGATCAGCTTGAATTTCTATTCTAATATCGAAGCCACTCAAAATATGTATTTAATTCTCCAAAAGTATAACTACCATATAAACCCCCGTTAATGGAATCATGCTCAATCTTGACCGGCGAAAACGCTGATTATCACGGCGCTACGTGAAGGATCCTAAAGAGGAATAAGCCTGGAGGGAATCACTTCCCTGTTTGCTCGAAAATTTTCACGTCCGTGTGATGAGCAGTGATAAGCGGTAGGTGGGCTGGCGTTATGGTGGCCGACGGTAGTTCGTAGATAAAGCGAGATTGCTTACTGTCCGCGCGTGTACGTACACGGCTCGGCGACCGTTTCGGCCGCGTCGCGCGGTCCCTTATCTTATCAGAGGCGTGATTGGACCTGCGGCTCGGCGTGCCGATGGATCCTGGTGATAAACGAATGGCGGGGCCACGACTCGACGCTGTGGCGCCGAAAACTGTCAAAACAGCTGCCCCTGCCACCATAACTCCTTCCTTCACCTCGGTAAGTATAATATCACTTGTTACCAATATCACAATGTCCACTCCGTTACACCGTGTGCAACGATGGACGATTGACGTTCACCTTTGATTCTCACAACGAAATTCCAGATGAGAAATTCCACTTAGTGGGTTTAGAAGCTCTTCTGATAATCAACTACAAAGGGGCACGGAAGGATCGTGCATTTGTGCGCATGCAGAGTCCATTACTACCTAGCTCGCAAAACAAAGGCACGCGCAGGAAAAGTTACCGCGCGTATTTTATTTATTTTGTCGAAACGAATCGTGCCACGTGTTCTTCGAGGTGAAAAAAACCAAGGTGAATAATAAATAATCGCGATTTCTCTCGCAACGAACACATGGTGGACATAAATTCGCCCCTCTTGATTGATAATATTTCTCTCCGAAATACCTCGCGATGTTCATTGTGAAATAAAAGAAACACCCCCGGGTAAGAATTATGTCTCCCCCAAATATTTCCCAGCTCCCGATCTTCTATTTTTACACATCTTTTTTCTGCAACTCGCACCGTCTACCAGAAGCCCGTCTCCCGCGCGAAAATATTAGTGTTTTCCAGACTTTCATGTCTGGTTCCCCGCATACCGCTGCACGCCGGCCGTGAATTTATTTTTCTTACGGATGCACCCGGCTTTCTTGCCTCGAAAGTGGCCCGAGCCTCGTGAAAGCCTCGCGACAAGTGTTTCTTATAGAAAGTCCTCCCTGCGGAGATGAAATTTAATCGAATTCCTGCGAGCTTCCCGTTTCAGCGCGCCCGGCCAGAGGATCGCAAAATAGACGTCATAACGACACGAGGATCGAGGCTTGTTCCTCGAACGATCGTTATATCATCCTCGATTGAGGATGAAACCGTCCCTCTCGCCTTTGATTATTACACAATCGGGCAATTATTAATGCGTCGGGCTAACCAGATGATGGCGCGACGACGTGGGAAGCGTTTACGACAGGAAGAGCCTCGACGTCCATAAAACCTGATCCTCCAACGCTTTCTTTTTTTACAAAGTTTTAAAATTCCAACTCGAGATATTGCGAATTTTCACAAAGGGAGGATTAGCAGAGAACCGGTAAAGTGTGTCGAAGGAAATGAAAGAAAATACACGATTATTAATTGCAGGTAGTCTGTTGTATTCTTCTTTTATCGTGTACGAGCTGGCTTAATAAAACGATGAGAGATAAAATTTGTAAGATGATACCCCTTGTCCCAGATTAGTACACAATTGCCCTACTTCTGAGACAAATCGATATGAGAGGCGCAATTACAACATGAACAAAAAAGACGCAAGAAACTGCTCGGTCACCAATCCCCCACTGAATCCCTCGATCATTCGACGTAAATTCCATACGTTATCGATTCGCAGCCGTGCCGAGCGACCACGTGAGACCAGGCTTCCATGAAATGGAAGCAACCTTATCAAGTTGAGATTTGAATTGTGAAAATTTACTCGCGACGCTGTACGCCATGAAGTTTAATAGGAATTTAAGGGATCGTTGCTTTGCGACACATATTCCCGACGAATTTCGTGTGCAATCTTTACTACGGATTCGTCACTTGTTCTTAGAATTATTATGACTACTGCACCCACAGCAAGTTCCATTCGACAGACGCCGATTCTACAAGCGATTTATGCGCGCAATTACGTAAGGATCTCGAATTAATATCGATCGACAGGCATTTACATATTTATGGAGCCATGCCTACTCTCTGCAGTACGATCGTATTAATTACTGCACCTCGGTGCCTGTAATTTTATCGCGACCCTCACGCAACACAATACACGCTATTGACTGATATTGTTGCTTCCCAGAATGATCCGAGGCGAGACAGCCAGCCGTTGTTTCGAGAGGCATCGGTGGCAACGCTTCTTCGGCCGTGCGCGGCGATCTCGTCGGATATCTTTCTAAAACGGATCTGGCCCGGGGCCAAAATGCTTCGAGCGCGTCAAACGGTATCCGAGGGGCGCGTGGAGCACGATTCCGGCGAATGGTCACTGGTCTTCCCTGTCCCTATTTCACTTTCAATTTATTAAATCGAAGCCATCAAACACAAAGAACTAACTCGATGAAGAAGAATTAAAATCTTTCGTGTTCCTCGAAATTGGAAGTGGGGACGAGACAGGGAAAGTCTGCGCGATAAAATGAACCGAAAAGTCCTTTACCGTTTTCCGATACGAGGCTCCGTTTCCAAGTTACAAGCCTGCAAAGTTTTGGCGCCCAGATTTCCGTCGCGCATGCGCTGTGGCGGACCAAAATTCTGAACGCCTGTATCTTTGGAACGAAGCAACGTATCGAAGAACGGTAAAGGACTTTTCGGCTCGTATTTTCGTAAAGAACGCGCACTCGTGCTTCGGGTCGTCTTGCTGCCTCGTCTTTTATGACTAATAGCCAATCATCGCGCACCGTACGTGTAAACAATGGATGATCCTCGACTGAGTGCGCATGTACATGAATAAAGAGACTCGCGCGACGGCTCGCGGTTATGGCAGGGCTCTTTGCGCGCCGGTATTGCGACAGCTACTTAAGATGCGCATTCGTTGCGCGATTATTTCAATTACTTATGCTTTTCCTATGCCTCGGCTCGCTCCACAAGGACAGGCTCCTTTTTTATCGTCGGCTCTATGTAAAACGCGTACGAATTGCCAGTCATGCGCGCTATTACGATCCCGTTCGACCATCAAGAACCGGATTTCTTGCTTTTCGCGCGAAATAACCCGCACGCCAGCCGGGGAATAATGAATATCGACTTGAAACCGAACAGGCTGGATAAAGTCCGGCTCTCGGCCGTCCAATCACCGGCGACTACACTTTGCGCGCCAGGTATACCAAGGTTCATGACTGGTCGCCTTCTTTCTAACGGTCTGTTAAAAAATTACGGCACGCAAAGCGGAGGACACCGCGACGCTAAAAAAAAAAAGGATAATACCGTCGAATGGGGTAACTTTGACCATAAAACTAGATTTTAAGAGAAACTCATCTGGCATCTATTGTAGAACAGGTGTTATATACCTATTCTCAGACAAAATGTCTTGGATAGCTTCAATTGTCCATTTTAAGATGCATTTTGCCTGAGAATAATATCTATTGTTTTAAAATCTACTTGAGGTAGTTCCTAACCAACTATGTTAGTCAAATTAGAGTTGGGTAATAAACGATAAATAAAGTAGTATGATATTATGGAAATAATAATAATAATTTTTCACATCATATATATATGTTTTAAACAGTTCAATGTTAATATAAATAATTGTAATACGAAAATAGAATATTAAATTGGTTAGCGTAGTGAATTGGAGCAGCAGATCTGACAACGTCGCATTCATTCGGAGCGTCTTTTATAATCAAAATGTCAGAAAAAATGTTCATATGAATCTGAATGTTCGTTCGCTATTTAAATGTCTAAACATATCGATTGTGCGACGTTGCCATGTTCGCTGCTCTACGTAGTTTCTAAAAATTTGCACTTAAATGTATTTTTTATGGACATTTACGAAGAAACCATGTGGTCAGTTTCGCTGAAGTAAATAAATTCATTTCGTGACATTTCGATGTACTCTGGTGCCAATTTTGGCACACTTCTTGAATATAGTTTTCCTGTTTCAGCAGAAAAACTATAATTCTCTTTTTCGGCTCTGCCATATGCCACTGTGTTAAAATGCATCAACTTTAATTAACAATTTCTCGATAACTATGTGGTAAATCGATTTTAAACTTTGTACAAGGGTTTCTTGTATTCCAAATTACTTTCGAACGAAATTTGAAAGAATTCTTAAATTTAGTAGATTATTCAGGAACTCTACCTTAAGTAGTTCTGTGGTCAAAGTTACCCCATTTGACGGTACTACCAATTCGCACCCTAGATCCATTGTTAAACAGCGTTAATGTTTCTCATCTATATAGCAGTTTAAAAAGAAGCAGATATTAGAATTGCTCAGAGACTCCAAAGGCCAAGAAACGATCACCCACTCGTCACACTCATTGTCAGCCGCCTACAGTGACTCACAGATCACAGGCTTGCGAGGCTCTGCGGACGTGTTGCTCGAGGATCGGCGGGGGTAAGGAGCGTTTCCAAGCGAACGGATTTATTTCCTCCCAGAGCCTCGCAACCCCTCGCGGCCGCACGGTCCACGAAAAGACCCACGCGATGCTTTACGATCACGGCACCGTTTTCGAGGCATTACATTCCTGACGCGCCTACACACTCTCTCGCTCCGGGGCACCGTGGCCCGCGACTTTTAGAAGCTTCGTTTTCTACCTCCTACCGACACCACGCAATGACTGCTCTCTCTCTCTCGGTACACGCGTTGGTCCGAATCGATGCTCTCTCCCACACACACACACGCACGCGACATGCATATACCTCGCGTCACGTGTGCACGTGCATTCGATTTATGTATGTGCCGCACGCACCGCATAATTTCACCAATGGAAAATTATTAAGCCCCCTCGGCTCGCCTCACGTGACTCCGAAGCGATATTCTTGCCGACCACGCGGAGCAAGCCGGTAATTTTTCGCCCCGGGAACGATGGCGATGCGCGTTTTGCTAGGAGAACACCATGGGACGCGATGCTGCATGGAACGTCGAAGCGGAAATGGGTAATGGAGCTTCTTTTTTTATAGCCACAGTTTTCGGGATAAGCGACTTTGGAGGAGGCGGTTGGTCGTAGTGGAATTTTGGATAGTCTACCTTTATTGCGTAGTTGCAAATACGAAATACGTGGAGACGCCTGTTGTTTATCGTTTCTCTTCGAATCGCCGCGAAGTCGAAATCCTCCCACTACTCGCCTACGAATCACGCAAGCCACGAAAATACACGTCGACTGGACGGATCTCGGAATTCCAGCGCTCTGGACGAGGCACAGCCAGAAAGTATTTCGGCACGCTACCCATTCACTCGGCCATTCGAATCTATTCATATTTTTACTCATCTCTGACGAGTTTCAGCCACTCACGCGTCACAATAATTACATGATTAACTTACAATTATATAAATATACATCTAACCACTGATTACTAAATCATGGAATCCTTATTCACAGTGGCGGATTTAACGGACGGACGATGAACAGTTGCCGTCTGGGCCCCTGTCCAGAACGCCCTTCCCAAGTCCCCATCTTCCAAAAAATATATAATTTCATCCAAACCCATTATTGAGTCTCCTATAATTTTCATACGACAAGCGCGTAAATTTATTTGCAATTCTGTCATGTACACAGGGCGTCCCAGAATGTTTGCCACCTGGGCTATTTTCCTTAAATCCGCCACTGCTTACTCATTAATTTAATTAACTCCACACAAGCTTCATAACTCATACTTTCACACTCGACGAAACACGAGAACTGTTCAAATTCGCTGGAAAGTTTTTACGAGTTCTTGAAATAGAATCACGATCTTAAAATAGTATCGGCCATCACCTAGAAGCTTCCAGGGGATCGAGAATAAATTTGAACGGTCCTCCCGTTTCGCGAATACACTCACGCGCATACACGACATAAGTATCCTTGATCCTGTATCGTATTCTAGAGGTTCCACTCGACGAAGGGGACCGTCTGCACCGATATCGAACGTAGTCACTGGGAGCCTATAATCGCTCGAGCCACTGCACATTCGTATGGCACAGGTCTCTGGGCCCCCCTCAGTCGGGGCACCGCACCGGAGCACTTCTCCCAGGCCATGTAATGTCGTTGATTTCGGAATCCTGACGACATCTTTACCTGACAGTATTAGAAGGTCCAACTTCAATCCAATGCTGCCCGGTAAGATGTGAACAGATACTCCGTCCGATGATTGTCACCTTTAATCCAACAGCCTCGCTCGTCCCGTGCCCTTTTTCCATATCCCGGTTGTCCACTCGCTTCGGCCTCCGCGCGCGCCCTCCTTCTTTCTCAGACTTCGCTCTCTCACTCTCCCTCTCTCTGCGTCCACGCGCCTCGTTTCTCTTTCTCGGGAAACGGTTCCGTTTCCCGTTACCAAGTGGGCCGTACCCCTTCCGAAGCCCCCCAACGATCGTTCGGGTCGTTCGATAAAAAGGCGACCGTAGCGAATGTGGTTCCCGGAACGTGACCATCGAGCTTGGAAAGAATGCACGCCCGATGCGCGATGGTTGGTAGACAGCGGAGGACAAGATGCAGGTGGTGGACTGCGGGATAGAAAGAGGAGAAGCACGGGCGACAGAAAAAGGCGCAAGCGCGTTTGTTCGCGTGCAGTCGATTAGTCACGCGGGATGGGAGAGCGGAGGTATCGCCGAGTTGCAGGTGGAAAAAGGACGGGGTACACAATGAGGGTGGTACAGCGAGCCTGCGCAATTTGCTGGACACGTCGCGTTCGACGTGGAGTAATTTGCTGGCATCCTCCGAGTGGCTTATCTTTCAGCGACTCGAGGGGACTCGGTGACGCACAAAGGCAACTTTCAGGGGGCGTCGAGGATACAGCACTCGCGGATTCGTCGGGATTCTCGGGCGAGGATGAATTAGCGAAATGCAGACGGGACAAACGGGAGATCGAAGAGCGAGGGGGGACGATGCTAGGGTTTGAAGGAAGCATGCGCACAAAGGGAATCCGAGAGAAGCGACAGGAACCGCGGCAGCTGCGCAACATCCGCGAAGTGTACCTGCGCGATTAACCCGTGCAACCTTCTAATTGCGTTTCAACGACGGGTCAAGCCCGGCCGCGCGCAGGCCGCTGATTAAAAGAATTCCAACTACGCGATCCCGGTCGCGCCTTTTTTTCTACGAGCGAGAAGAAACGGCCGGAGATACGCCGTCGAGGAAACGGGTTCCTCCTTTCCTTTTTTTTGTTCCGAATAGATTCGTTCGCCGGGCCCCATTACCACGGCAGATAGCATCGTTCGTATAGAAGGCGAGCAGGGTGGAGACGAGGGGGTTGCCCCCGATGGTGGGAGGGGCAAAGCAAGTTTTATGTAATCACCAACCGACTCTGCGGGGCTCGGTATTAATACTGGCAATAAATAAACGCCGTCAGGGAGAGACTCGATCCTGAGGCATCTCGCTGTGTGCCTTCGTCTGCCTCTTACCCTCCCTCTCTGGCTCTCCACCCTCTCGCCGCGCGCATTGGCGTCGCGCGCGCTCCTTGCCCACCACGCTAACCGAAATTTCCAAGCTTCGAAATGTGATTTTTTGTAAAAAGAACTTGCAGACGCTCGTGGCGTTGCTTCTTGGAATACGAGTAGGAAGATTTAAGCTAACATAGTTGAAAGTTAAACTGCGACGACAAGTGTGGCTTATTTGCAACCGGCGACGCCGATGCGCGCGCTTCTATTTTTCTTCTATTCTTCGCTGCGGCTCTTTACCTTCCTCTTACTCTGTTCATCCATCCTGCCCTCTCTCGATTAAATACTATGTCGATTCTTATAAATACTACAGCGTGGAGGTCCGCCAAGCCGAGGTCAAATGTTCGCACGCCCAGTGTCGCTGGCTCTTCATGCCCTCGGTGCGCCATTGGCGAAACGAAGCGAAACAGACGTGTTTCCCTTGCAGCACAGAAACTAGTCTCGACAATTATCGCCCGGGTTCGCGCGCGCGCGCAGGGGCTGCGGCACTCCGACGTAGGCAAGGAGTTTCTTTTTTCACGGTATAAGGAGCCTTCTCCGCTGAATTTACATTTCCGTGTATCGACTAACCGGTTTTATGAAGCGACTCGCGGCTTGCAATTTAAGTAGGAGCTCTTTTTCTTCTACGAGATACCGTCCCCTCCCCGTCCGGTACGGGAAGATGCGAACCGACCTGACGATAGTTTCGGTGCACGACTAACGGCGCACGACTCCTGAATAAAGACCACGCGTGACATAGAAAATTATGGAATTACTAAAAATGAAAGCAGGAGTGATTTTCTTCGTCGGAAAATTGAAGGAAAAATATGTGGACTCTTGGAAAGGAAAAGTTTCAAGTTGTAGCGAAACATAGAAGAATTCGTGACGATTCTGTTCGCCAAGCGTGCGCGCGCGAACGAATGGGCATGGAAAAAAAGGAACGTACGAAAGAAAGGTTCTCGCAACCAGTCATGCCATCCGTCGCTCGTTATCGCACCGACCAGTTGTATCAACGTCTCCGCCTTTATGCAAATGGCCGAAGGCTAATATCCATAATGAGCATTAATCTGCTTTTTTTTTGCCTTCAAAGATGGCCGACATCTCCGGTCCCGACGTCCACTAGGAAACACGACGCGTCTCGTATCCCGACGCGCAGAAAAGGACGGAGAAGATTCTCGATACACGTTACTCCAACCAGGTACCGCGGAGTAATATCGCGGAGCGGCATAAAATTTAATTGGTGCTCCCGGGAATGTAAATTCTCCCCCATAAATTCTACTTGATTCCATTGGATTCGTACTCGAGACGTCGTTAAATAAATAAATATAAAGCACACCGGCTAAAAGTCTTTGAAATCGCCGAGAAATGAACGAAGAAGAACGCGGTCGTTGCGTGGCGAGTTACTCGAAGAGGTTTAAAGAAATGAAGCCCCCATCTCGGCTCCGTAGACATGAACGCACGCGCGCGCGCAGAGAGAGCACACATGACTGTTGGATTCTCCTGGTTTCCCTCTCGAGAAACTTCGATTCCGCTAGTCGCGGGAAACGCAAAAAAAAAAACAGAGTGATGCCGGCGACTTATTATGAAGGCCCGTGTAACGCGGTATCTCTACGCGGACAGGTGTAAACAAGACGGTCGCATTAATCTGCTGCGCACGCGGCTGACATATTTGTCTAGAAGCGTCGCGGAATTCCATCGCGGGGGAAAAATATATTTTTTTTCCCCGCCCTCTGTATTTGTTTACGCGGTGTTTTCGAGAAAGAGGGGCGGAGGACGGGTCGGTAGGTGGGTGGGAGGTAAGAGAAAGAAGGAGAGCGAGAGAGAGAAAGAGAGAGAAAGAGAGAGAGCGAGAGAGAAAGGAGGAGGATACCCGTTGCATAAGCTATATTTAACTGCACCTGCTGGCGCCAGACTATTCGCACACGCGTTCGCATGCACCGTTGCATATTACACGCGTTGCTATACAAGACGCAACGCGCTCTGGCGTCGAACGTCCGCTTCATTCGACAAGCGCGCGAGAGAGCAACTAGCAACGGCCCCTCCATCTCTCTCTCTCTTCCTGTCTCCCCTCAACCTCTCTCCCACCTTCTTTTCTCTATCTTGCTAATTTTCGAGCAACCTACTCTCACGAGGATATATTTCAATGTTTTTTGAAACGTTCCCAAATGTTAATATGTTTGAGATATCGAAAATTATGGAATCTCCTTTGTTAACTTTATTAAATTCTTTCTTGAAACGCGAAAATTTGTCGTGGTTGAATATTTCTCGCGAGTTGACCACTGCGCACCACGCATGCGATTAAATTTGAACCACTGTGTCCTCTCGATAATGCCGCCCCCCTCTTCCGGAAGCGAATCTAATAATAGCCGGACCAGATAATCCTCGAGTAATTGAGAGGGAAAGAAGGAAACAGCGGGAAGAATATGGAGGACCCGAGGATCCGAACAGCCGGAGGTCGAAACGTGCTCGTTGGACGGCCAAATATGGCGCGACACCGGGCACGACCTTAGAAAACCACTACACAAAGCGGTTAATTTAATTAGCCCTCGCAGAAACGCACCGGCGACGATCAGGCTCGACCAATGGGCGTGTCCAACGACACCCGCCTACCCGTTTCCAGCGTTCCCTCGTGTACGTGGCTAAAGTCGACGCCCGGGACAACTATGTTTTCGAGAAATTCTCGGAAAAGATAGGCTACGATGCGTCACCGCGAGATCTCGCTCGATACTTTGACCTCAACTCAACACGTGGACGGTATTATACTACACGCGACTTGCTTGGGAAAAAGGAAACATGAAATACAAAAATAGCAAGGCTAGAACACGTGGCGTCCATGTTCAAATTACGCGCGGTTACGTAACGGACCGAACGTTTCGATCGCATGGCGTCGCCATCGATAAATCGAACTCGCGAGTGATCCGTAATCGCCCCTCTCAATACCAGATTACTTCGAGAAATCAATCTAACAGAGCATATATCTAGCCCCTTGGAATCTCGCACAGAGATACGCGTGAAGCACGAGGAGCAAGGCAAGAAGCAAAAAGGGAAACTGAAAATTCTCACTCACCGATCGGAAGATGGGTCTGGACGGGGTCTCGTAGCATCGTCGGACGTGTCGGCATTGCGGCTACCCCAGCAAGTCCTGCGGGCCCCTCCGGTCGATCGATTCCTCGGCAAGGAGGCAGCCAAGAGGGCGGCGAGGAAGAACCAGTGCACCACTCCAGATACCAGACGTGACGCACTCTCTCGAGCAAAGTGCACGATGACTTGGCGCCGCCTTTTGCCTTCCGCGTGCCTCGAAAAACCGCAGACGGGGAGAAGCAGCAGGTTCGCGGATCACTCCGAATCGCACAGGGAGAGACGGAAGGACGAAAACCCCCGAAAAAGAGTCGCGTTGCCCCGAGAACCGCACTGTCAGCCGGTAGCGTGGCACACGATTCGGACGGATCGCGAAACAGCGCGGTGTGGCGGCGAGGAGGACTCTGGAGAGAATAGCCTCCGGGGGCAAGCAAAGAAAAAGCGATGAAAACCGAGGGGGCGGGGGCACGATGGGACGACTTCCTTCCTCTTTTGCTTAACGGCTTAACGTGTACCGCGAGCCGGCGTTCCATCGTCGCGGAGCGTGATTGCTCTTGCTTCCCGGCGAAGCATCGATCGCGTAACAGAAACTCTCGCTTCCCACGAGAATTCGGCTGGCTGCGGAGCGCGCGGCGAGCCACGTTCAGTGGTAAGAGCGTAATGATCGCCGGTGCCCGCTCGGAACCACATTAGGCACGATCGAAGGAACTCCGAACCGAAGGAACTAACGACGCGAACTGAGCTGCGCGGAGGCTGGCGAGAAGCTCCGCCAGTCATGAGTGCGCGTTTCCAACGCGCCGGCCGATGGTGGGGGGTGCGGAGCGACGCGACGCGCGTGAGAGTGCGTTCGTTCCACCGGGTCGACGGAAACGCGGCGCGGTGGGGTTATGGTTAGGGTTCGCGTGATACCAGGAGCGGGGATGTGGCCGAACGCACCCCGTGAATGACGCAGGTGGCGGCGGTGGTGGCCACGGACCAGATCACTGCGCCAGCGCATCGCTACCGTCCTCTTAATTAACTCTTTAGCCGCTGCTACACCTCCATTACCGGTTTAAATATTCCATCGTAATTGAAACTTGAACAATATTTTAATATTTTAATTCCGTATAATAAATAAATAAATAAATAAATAAATAAATATCCCTATAACAACGGCTACGACGCTCATTAGTATCTTCACCTCGTTAACAGAGTCCTTATCATTTCACGCAGACATCTGCCTCTCGAGAAATATAATACGCCCGCTAACTGGCACGAATCTATCGAATTTATTATACATTCAAAGGCTGCGTAACAGTTGCAAATGTAGTTATAGGTATAGCGATGCGGAATGCTTCGTCACCGAGTTCAAGGCGCGCGCGTTGATAACGTTTCGTTACACAGTGTGTGTCCGCGGTTATTTATCTATGTACCTTCTGAACTCCCCGTCGCTTTTGGTATTCTGGAACGGAAAATGAGGAGCGAGTCGCGGGAGGCTTAATTATCGGTCGTATCGCCGGGATTGCGACACCGAGCTTTATCTGTATCGATTGCCCATTGAATGTGTGCCTGGAAACGAGACGCTCGGGCTCTGCAACGATGATTTACGATCGCCCTGTAACGTGTCCTCGTCGCCTCGATGAAATCTCACCCCGTTCGCCGTTTACGTAACCAGTGCACCAGTACGCCTCGTCGGTAGTATCTTATCGGTCTGGAACGACCCGACGACCCCGTGTTTTCTCGTGTCCCGAATTCAAAAAATTTTATCGCCCTGAATAGCCGTCGCCTCCCGATCACCGCTTACGAAATAGGCCGAGCGTCGCTATGCCGATAAATAAGTCGAGCAGATAATGCCGCGATCCGCCGTAGAAACTGGACGGATACGTTGGATATTATTGCATCACCGTCCCGTTTCGTCTACGCTCTCGTTAACCGCGGGCGACGCGACGCGTCCCGCGCGGACGAAAAACTTACTTTCGTTGTCGGATGGGAAACGAAGCCTCCTTATCCGCCCCGCTCGCCCAGGGTAGATAACTTTATCCCGGGCGGAAAAAACTCCGATTAATTACTCGGCCTGCTGTTTTAGAAGCAGGACATTTCAATTCTACGTGTGGCATATTCGATGTGTAGTATATGCTAATTCATTTTCCTTTTCTTCTTCTTCTAAGACGTACGTCATGAATATATGGAAGCCCGAGCTCCTCGAATATATTTACCCGCGTCCATTGTCCTCTCCTTCTTCCTCTTTCCCGAGCATACGCTAAACGGGCATTAGTATGCCGGTTTCCTCGTTACGCGCCGTCGTAGAAAATTCGAGGTCCTTCGAGGAGAGAACAAATAAAGGACACTTTCACGTCTGCCTAGCCGAGCCGGCGAGCCTGCATCTTTTTAGCTAGGAATTTATTCCGCGCGGTTTCACCTCTGAATTTCTAAAAGATGTAACTATGCGTGTAAGAGAGAAAAAAAAAAAAGAGGAATTCTAAACGGGCAACCTAAATCGAGTAGAAACTTTGCCGATTCTCGTTTTCCCTTTTGCCAATCCTCCGTTCCGATCGGCGCGGGCTCGGCGTGCTCGGCTTGGCTCGCTCTCAACGGGCGACAGAAGAAAAAGGGGAAAAGGCCGAAGAAATTGGCCACCACGGCCAGTGGACAACAGGCCCCCGATCGGCATATTTCCCCGGCCACGTCATCGTCGAACGGTTGCCCGTGGTAGGGGCGAGAATTTGCGGAGTGTATTAGTAGGCCATGACGAAAATACCGGGCAGTCCGGATAGTAATAGCGAGTATCTAGACGGCATTGACCGCGCCCGAATCCGCGCCCGCTCGTTCCCCCGTTCTTCTCCTCGTTCCGCGCGACGCTCGTTAAACTCGCATTTAGAGGATGGTCTTAGCCGGCACGCATTTCAGAGAGACGCATTTAGGAAGCCCGGTGCGCGACAGCGCGCGGCTGCCTCGAATTCTTTCGCAACGGCCGCGAAAACGGCGACCCATCCTGGAGGAGTCACGCTCAACCGACCCACCTCTTCGCTTCGCTCTGCCTTTTAGGACTCGCCTGACTCACCCACTGATATTTCCAACAGATTCGGGCGCAGGCTACGCCGATTTATGAAACACAGAGGATCCACCAATTACCCAATGTCCCACCGCAGCGTGTTCCGAACTTCCTGGCTTTCGTCAGAGCCTCGCCAACAGGCTGCGTCGCATTCCTACCTGTCCCGAGCTCGTTAAGAGGCACGCAAAAGCTTTTACCGATCGCTATCGAGAGAAAGTCGAATATCTTCTAAATGACCACGGGCCGATCGGTCATTCAGAAAATACCGGGCGCCTGGGTGTTCGCAGAGTTCTTCCCTTGTTTCCACAGGAAATATTCCGCTTCGACCATGTTGGTTCCGAAGTTCCTCGAGTACACACGCTCCTTAGGATGTTCCATCATCCGAACGCAAGCTTGCCTCTCTGTTAGCTCGGGCGATGGAGATTGCACAGTATACGGCGAAGCGTTTCGTGTATTGTAATCCAATTAGTAATTCGTCCCCGCGCGATCGTTTCCTGGATGGATTATACCGGAAGCGCGATATAGTTCGGAGGCGAAGGAACACATAGGCCACGCCTAGGTACAAACACGGAGAGCGAGGTACACATGCAATAACTGCTATGGGTAGGAAAGGTCGAGTCAGGGTATGCTCTCTTCCATCCACGGTCTCCTGTCCTTTCCTTTTTTTCACCATCGACCCGATATACGCCGCTCCCATGTTTGTCAACCACATACGCCCCCATTGTTACACTGCTCCTCTGTAACCGTGCTCGCCACGGAAACGATCGAAACCGTTCAGACCCCCGAAGATACAGCCCCGGCATGCCTCTGCGACTAATAAATGTCCCGTTTTACAGGCATCACTACTACCTGTATGCCTATCCAGACGCGTTTTCTGTGAACTGTCACGGAAGTCGTCTCGATTATTATACCTTATTAACGGTAATTAAAATGGCCCTCCGTTGCGCTATCGTGTCCCGAGCATCTCTGGGGGCATTGATTCGCGATTAACAAATTGAATTCATCGTTCGTGAAGTGTGGGTAGTAGGGAGTATGAGTAATAATCGCTTAGCCCTACAGCGCATACGGCGGCCCTGGCATTAGGCCCTAGTAAACAGTTCTCATGATATTGAAAAAAATATATATAAAAAAATTGTATGTTAAACGATTTTACTGAAAATGGACTAAAAACTAAAATATAATTATTTTCTTGTACTGCAATTTCGATGGTGTTTTCTCACTTCAAATAACATCGTGGCGCGGCATAACAGAATAACAGAATATGAATCAATTTAATACAGCACCACAATGTTATTTAAAGTGAGAAAACACCATCGAAATAGTAGCACAAGAAAAAAATTATTTTTTAGTCTTTAGAGCATTTTAATAAAATCGTTTAACATAATTTTTTTATATATTTTTTTATTTTCTAGGTTTTAGTGTTTGTGGATTTCTTATACATTTCTTTTAATATTTCATTATTTTTTACTTTTTTGTTTTCATTGTATTGTCATCCAACCTACGCACGCATGCAAAGTTTCGAAACAATTGGATTGGTGGGGGTGGGTGAAAATTGAGTTGCCAGATTTAAACCATACATCAAACATACAGGGAATCGAAGCTAAATAAAGTCATTCAAAAAGATTTACATAGCGATGACTCGCAGCGTTAAACAGATATTTGTTCAGTATTTTAATTTGTTATTAAATATTTTTCTTAATAAAGATTGAGTGCAATAAATTACGTGCAGTCTAGAAATACATTTTTTCTCCAAATTTCCATGCATTTCTAGATTCGGAGATATGGGCCTGTGAGGTTGAACACGTGCAATAGGGTATTTTTTATTTACGTTACTGTAGGGTTAAGGGGAGTTTTTGCAAATGGACGAGACGGAGCTTGAGGGTGTCATTAAGTAGCGAATGGAATAGAATTTCCACGTGGCGGGTTCAACGTGTTGCCAGTTATTTCTCGTTGGCAGTGGCGCAGACACGATGGGCGCATTAAAAATATATACGAACTCCCGTTTCAACGGATACACGCGGCTCAAGGTGTACCGAAATAGTTTTTTGTATGTATGATCTTCGTTATTCACCTCGCGTGGGGCTTCGTCTGCACCCTAATTAAGAGACTCTTTCCCGCAAACATACTCCGAGCAAAGTCTGGCGTGAAACGGTTAAACTTCACGAAGAAGTTTACGAGAATCCAAGGTGTGTTTGAATCTGTGTTTAATAAACAGATGCATAGTGTCGCGGTACAGCTGAGTCAGTCTCTTCATTTCGTTTATCCACCGGGGAATGAGTAAGGTTACTGCAATCGTCGTTGAATTATAGTTGTAACCGGTGGAATTAATAACCGATCCTGGCGTCGGGGAACGCGAACGAGGAAAAACGCGAAGGAACGTTACAAAATTATACGAAGCAGGGACTGGCCAGATAACCCGAGTACTCGGTTAGCAACACGATCGTTCGACTATTACGAGAATGATAACGGGCACGCATGTATGTACGTATGTGTCCGCCGCGGTATCTGGGGTTATCGTTTCTTTTTTCTTTCGTTCCCGAGTCAACCGAGGGGAGTGCTAACTGAACAGGATCAGAGTGGACCACGGGTCATCGAAAGAACCGGCAGACATCCACATTTATGTCGCTCCACCTTCACTCCCTCTATCCACTCGACTAACCGAAACACAAAACTCTGAACGCCACTCTACATACACACAAACTTCCAGAGAACACCTAAGCCCTGAGAGAATCATAAATTAAACTCCTGTTACGTCTCCTAATCCGTATATGCGCCACCAACATTTAACAGGAAGCTAAAAAGGTTGCAAGAACGACTAATCGCTTCTTATTCGTGTAAGCTCGTTCCTAGAACGGTCCCAGTAGCAAACGAGGAGAAAGTCCCGTCGAGCTGATACGCCGACCGCGAATATATCGTTCTGTACATGTAAATATTGTCACAGTTCAACACGTCGAGGGTCCCCGTATCCGCTGACGTCGCGACGACCCGATGACCCCGCCGAACTTTACGCCACATTCGCATGCCGATTTGCAAGCGTTTATGTGCGCTCGATTTCCGTTCGAGGTAACGCTTCGAGTCGAATGGCAACATCGGCAGACAAACGCTGCCTGGTAACCAGCCCCATCGACCACGCTGCCCGAAGCGAACTCCATCTGGACGTATCCATTTTAATTGCGACACACAGGTGTCTGGCGATCATCTTTGTCTCTAGCAAGATTGTTCCGCGAGGGGACGGGGTCGGTAATCGAACCTGACAAGCGGTTTCAGTTCACGAATTGCGATACCATCCGTGGTAGACGTGCGTTGTTTTAAAAGAGTATGTGGAATTTTATAGTGGTAAAAAACAAATATGAGGAGGGTATAATATTAAGGATAGACTCCCTATTACATTATATATGGACATTAACCATGTATCTAGATTTGGTGTCCTATAAAATGGATAATCCATGGACTAACGCTGTAGACCCTTATCGCTTGACCCGTGCTAACCGTATCGATAGCCTTGCTACTTAAGATAGACAAACGATAGGCACTAGGATATATAAAAAAATGTTTCGTAAAATCTACGACATTGCTATGGCTAGAAAGGGTCACAATTTATGGCGTATCTGTTGCCTTCTTTTTTAGGTAATTATTGCCTCGAATTAAAGATTATTGTAGCAACAAACTCGTCAATTTGAACGTATGAATTATGTTTCCATTTGTCAGTTTTATATATAAATATTTGACGCAGAAAGACTTTATTGTATAGAGTTAATTATAAAGTACCTCTTTCTGTAGTAATAATACAGTCAAGGACCTGGTGAGGAATTTGCTTGTTCTGTTTTCCAGAAGTTGCAGTGGTGCCCCTCTGTGTACACTGCAGGTTACTAAAAAATCGATATAGCAGTTGGTTAATAAGTGCGCAGAATAAAAATGTTCTATATGATCGGCTTTCGATACGCGAATTACAATACTAAAAATGATAAGTCAAGTAATCGGGAATGAAGATATTACCACAGACCAGGAATAGGATAGACTTATCATCCAATATAATTTTATGTCACACGCTTGGGGGGCTCGCGAGCCCCCTTACCATTTTCATGTCACACCCAACGTTATCGATCAGTCTAAAATAAGATTGTAACGCTACGCGTGCTAGGAATTAGAATTCAACACGGGTAAAACTTAAATCATTTGAAACCCGCGATTTACAAATGATTCTGTTAGAGCAGAACTGCACAGGGAGCCTTTTTCAGCGCCTAGCAGCGAGGAACCAGCCGTACGTCGAGCTGTCCCGTTGCTAAAGGTAGAATCAGTGAGGAGAACTGCAGTAGTGTAGGTGCGGACTCGTAGGCGCGTAACGTAAGTATATACATCTCCATAAAAAACTTCAAACAAGTAAAAAAATACGCCAAGTACATGATAAAATCGAGGACGGAAAAGAGTAAATCACAAAAAAAAATAGAAGAAAATATACATTGTAAAAAAAGATGTGAAATCAAAATGAGCTACAAGTACATAAAGGTGCTTTCCCGCAGCGTTCAAAGACGACACTGTGTAACACAATAAAAGACAAAAAAAGATGTTCGAATCCCATCACTACCTACGGGACTGTCAGTAACTGTGAATTTTTAATACTTTTCGGCGTACGATACGTGAAACGGTTCTGCTCCACGCAAAGTACTAATAACCAATGTCATCTTGCAATTTATAGCTTACACGGGTTTTGAAGAAATAATCGTTGACAAGCCGAGCCAAAGCATAGCGTAGCAAAAGCCTGCCCTCTATGTAAACTCTCCCTCTGAACAAGTAAACCTACTTATACAAGCATGCACAACCTATAACTCACACACCTTTCAGCATTTCAACACATTTCAGAGTAGTTGCTGAGTTGGACGCTGTTCATGAGCAGATACCACTACATTCAGTCCTCAAATTATGGGTCGGTAACACAGTTTGGGTGGCGATACGACATCCATAAGGTGATAGGTCTATCCTATACCTTGTCTGTGGTAGAAGCTCCGAACGAAAGACGATAGAGTTTGAGGTTATTAGTTTCGAGTTTGTTCTCAGAACGTGTGAACAAAAATTTATATTTTCCAATTCTGCTTTTGTAATGAAAAGGTCATATTATAATTACATAAAAACACCATTCGTAGAGAAAAAAATGTTTCGAACAGTTCAAAGTTCAAAGATATAACCTAACTGCGGGAACGCTATTAAAAAAAGAACACCGTAATACGGATAACGCACTTTTCTGGGCACCATAATTGGGACAAAAACATGTATTTTTATTTGAATTAGAAAGATTTGAAAAATTAACTTTTTAGTAAAGAGAAAAGTTCAAAAAGCTAATATAATTTTGCACACAGTAAAATTAAAGTAAGGGAAGTCAGTAATTAATTCATTCGTGAGCAAGTCCGCGGCAAAGTACAGTAATAGGGACATCTATCCTATGCCGACCAGTAACCGGACATTTCACGTAAGTAGTTTTGGATCCGGAATTCGCCTGAGTTAATAGGAACATACGATGTAGGTGGAGGTTGCACGACGCAGCTGTGCGCGAGAGAAAGAGGGAGCGTGCCAGTGTGTGCGACAAGGACAGAGATAGTTGGCGTGTCTCTAACTTTATGTGACCCTGATACAGGAGCAGGATCACATAATCAAAGTTAGTGGCACGCCAACTGCCTCTATCCTTCGTCGCACACATCAGCTCTCTCTCGCTCTCTCTCTCTCTCTCTCTCTCTCTCTCTGTGTCTCACAGACTCCATCTGCCGTGTACCTCTTATATCTTCCCGAATCAAAACCGACTCGAAGCGCCTAGTTACCAATGCGGTCGGTAAGTGCAAAAACTGTTTGAAGTGTTTCTAAACAATAAATCAAGAATGTTTTTATTGTATCATGGTTGTCTAATGATATCTCTCTGGAATCTAGAATCTATATAAAAACAACATAAACATAAACATGTTTTGATATCTTTGCATATAATAAATAAACAAATCACATCGGATCGAATTTGTTTGTACTATCCATGAATTGTTGCATAATGGATGAATTATGAATGAAATGCACACAGAAGTTTAGTAAAAGTTGCTACTGTATTTTCAGACAAAGTTGTGAAAGTACATTTTCACAAAATTTATAATCCATTGTAGGTACGTATGCTAGTGATTCGAATCGTAGCGATATTACAACTCAATTTGCAAATTACATTCCTTTGTCTATAATTGATAGAAGAAGTGTTTGGAAGACATGAATTAGTGAAAATACTTCCTGAAATTAATAAAAAAAAAGATTGGCCCATGAGGGGATCGAACCCGCGACCTTCGCGTTATTAGCACGACGCTCTAAACCAACTGAGCTAATGGGCCGATTTGGTAATTGCCTTTTTCCACACATTTTTGTCTGGAATTTACTTGTACATGAAATTTTTATTTCGCTATAGGGTAACGCATACAGATGTTGACCCCTATAAAACGATTGACCCTCTTCCCCAAGAAGTAGGAAATATAATATAATGTTTTTCTTATATAATAAATTATAATTGTATTCGAAACAAAAATATCTGGGCCACCGAAATATAGGTATATATTTTATTATATAAAAAAAGCATTATATTATATTTCCTACTTTTTGGGGCTAGGGTCTCAATCATTGTATAAGGGGCAACATCTGTATGCGTTACCCTATGCAAAAAGCAAGATTTGGCCCATGAGGGGATCGAACCCGCGACCTTCGCGTTATTAGCACGACGCTCTAAACCAACTGAGCTAATGGGCCACGCTGAATCCTGCTTCTTTATACACATTCTTCAAATAATTCTGTAAACCTTAACGAAGTTTATTTCCTAAAAAAGAATTAATCGCCATCAATCAAAACTTTTAACGTCATCATATTGGAAACTGTTATCCTCAATATTCACTGACGTAAGTCCTTCCACCTAATCTATATCTTGAAGTGGTAGATCCTATCGTGCACCACCGACCAGGGTGCTTTTAAATAAAAGTGACATTCCCGTAAAAGCCTCTCCACTTATGCGGCCGTCCTCTTTCCCCGCGGTTGCATTCTTCGTTATTCCGAGCGTTCTTTTCTTCGCAGAGGCAAGTTCGTGAACCCTCTATCGATCTCACTATTCCTAGAGGCAATGAGGAACGGTCAATGGACTGCCGTCTTTTACGCGTATACATCGGGCGATCTAACAATAGTGGTATATATCGCGGTGGAAAGGTTCGCTGGCGAAACGGGCAGAGATCTGAAGAGCCACGAGCGAATTTCACGCTCGACAGGGGACTTGCAAGTTCTCTTCCCTCCTGAGGGCCACTTGAATTAATCGTTCCGTATGTTCCCCGCGTTTGCCGCTTGCGTAAAGCCATGAACTTTGCGAAGTCCTCAGCGAGCGAACATGCCTGGAATGTGAAGAGGTCTTGAAAATTTCGAGCAATTCGTCGGCGGACCCCCGACGGAGCACTCCGTGCCTTCTGACCAACAAAAACGCAAAATAAAGACTCCTCGATTTTACTTAAATCCTGGTTTATCGTATAAAATTAACTCGGTGTAAATAATATCCGGGAAATGTTTTCGCTTACCAGTCGGATTGAGAGGTGACCCTCTCTCTACGGTTGAGGAAAGTCCTAACTGCCGGGGTGTGGAAAAAACCGAGGTCCTTGAGGACCATGACTAAATTGGTCGTTCCTCCGGACCTCACGTAGGTACCTACGAAAATAAAGATGTAAAGTTACAGCCTACCCTAGGCTTGCGCTCTTGAGGTATTTATATTAGATGACGAAAAATATATGATGTGTTATCTAACACTACGCATACGTTCCCAGTGTTATCAAGGGAGATTATTCGCTTCCATTATGTACCGCGGCTGTTGTAAATACAACGTGTACAGGTTCCTGAACTATTTCATCACATCTGTGTTTACCTGCCTCCGACTCCCAACCTACCGCCGTACTCATTGTCAGCGGCGAGGCTGAGTTTCACTCGTCCGCTCTAAGAACTAGAATTAACAACGCAAATTACCTGGATCATTATCATCCCGGAGGAAAATCTTGTGCTTTGTGAATCGAGTGTAATTACTGATGTAAAGAGGCCATTCTTCGAGACGAGGCAACAACAGGCCGATCAGTGAACCGAACCGCTGTAGGTATGGTCGATCAGGCTGCCCGCGACCGTCAAAATAAATCTCAGGGGTTCTCCGCCGCGAGGAGTCGCGAATTGTGGCACGCCGCCCGTATGAAACGTTACGGAAAATTGAATCTTCACCTGTCCGCCGGACAGATGTCCCGTGTACAGATGGACAATCGATAAATTGGTGCATTGACCCACGGCCGTCTATAGTCTCTCGAACGGCAGGCTCTCGATTGCAAGATCGAAGCCTCAGAGCGAAAAGCCGTGCTCGAAGCAGAGAATTATTCTATATTTATTAAAAACGCCCGGGGCAATGTATAACTTCTTATATCTAAATCTGTTTTCCCTGTTGTCGTGCAACAAAGCACAGTTCAGTTCACGTGGCAGTGTTGTGCACAAAAAATTTAGACCTCGTCAAACTGACACGATAACTTCATTAAAAAATGAATAACTCTTAATTCCGGGGCATGGAGTCTTACAGCGAAAGTATACGAGCTTTACAACTGTTTAGACGCTGTATTTCTGACTCCAGCTAAAATCCAACTGATTCCAAGGGCCCTACAGGCAGGCAGCCCTTGCCGAAAACGAGAAGCAACGCTTCGCGCCCCCATCGGCTCACTTCGGGTGAGTGTAACGAAGGTCAAGGTCAGTCCCACACTTTCGACTAGCTATCTAAAGAGACAAGGTGAAGTGCTCGAAAGCGAGCTGTTGATCTGCAAGAGCAGACGCTAAATTCTGCGGCAATATCTTGTTCCCCCCCCCCCCCCCCTTTCTGTTTATCATCCACATCCTCTTATCGCTCAAGAGCCACGTCTCCATTATCGCTGCTCGCAAAGCTGGATTCGTTTATATAACTTGCCAAAGCACGCGATACCGCTGTCAATCATCAACAGCAGTTCGCCGCGATGGACGGATCAATTACATGGTATGTATGACCTTTAATACACGGTACATAGGTACAATGTGCTGATAAATACTAGGTACACCGATGCTAGCGCGACTTACGAAAGGTAAATCCGGGAGACCCGGTTGGGCCGGTGAGTTGGTCGAGTCGCAATATTTCAGACTCTATACGTAAAAATGCGTTAAAGTGCAGACCAATTACTTCTCTAGAAGCCAAACAGTTGAATGAATAGCGTCACTTCGCTTCCTTCTGTGTTTTCCTAGATTTGTAGGGTATAAAATGTAAATTCAGGTTACATTTAACCTCTTTTGTCAAACAACGGTGTACAGAATCGTGTTTAAAATATACTCCTAAGTTTATTTTCGTTTAATGCTTGGGATAATAAGATAGTAGAGATATTGAGGGTCAAGGCAGCCAAAGTATTTAGCCATATTAACTGTTCCTCTCAAAACTAACGAGAAGACCATCTCTCGCTGCAGAAAGGAGAGATGGTCGAGTTATGATTTTTTTATTATTGTTGTTTATATTTTTTTTGATCATTTTATTATTATTATTGTTTATTTATTTTATTTATTCACTTGTGTATTCATTTGTCTTGCTAATCGCCGGTAGGTAAACAGTTGACTTTTTCTATGATGTGTTCTTTACTTGTTTAGCGTAAAACAATTAAATATCATTGAATCTGTAGTTGTATTCTCTCATAAATGGTGTTCCTGATTTCTCAATATTTTTCGCATCTCGAGAAATGAGAAATCAGATTTTATTTCTCCAGAATTCTCGAGAATTATCATGAAATTAAAAAAATATAGTAAAATTTATATTTTTGGAATAATGTTGACAATATTTATTTAAATTTTTATTCGTGTCCAACTTCGACAAAACTTGTGTAAATGAAAAAGAAAACAGACATTAAATATAATTGATAAATTTATTTATTTAATATAAAATGTAAGCAAGACGAAACATTACTTTTTTGTTTTAAAATAGTTTTTTCAAAAGCACAATGCGTCTAATGTCGCGTCAGCCAATCTACTTCCTTTTTTTTTGTGACAAAATCTGCGGCTTGTAGAAAAATTTATTTTTGAGTGGATGTTGGTTTAATTGTATAATCGGCGATACGAGAGGAAAAGTTTAAAAAGTTTATAAACAATCGCGCAATTCTTCGTATATATTGCTAACATTTATTACTGATTGTAAATGTGTTTATATATTCACGATTAACACACAATTTGAAGTAACCGAAAATTCATTTCTGAAAACAAATGGGAATTATAATAATTTTCCTACACTGAAGATTCTCGAGAAACACTGTAATTTCTCGAGAAATGAGAAATAAGATATTATAAAATTTCTCGAGAGACTCTCGAGAAAGAATTCTCGAGAAGGAACACTACTCATAAATAATTTCGCTTTCTTCTTTGTTATTTTTCCATGAATAATTATGTGAGTGGTCTCTGCCAACGCCGAAATCCATTTCTCCCGGCACCTCGGGAGAGGTGGTCAGATGCCTTGACTTCAGTTTTCAACCCGATTTACAGTAAATATTGTCTTGAAGCAAATATCGATCAGTTTTTCTGAATCAGCATAAAATTCTGAACACATTAGGCTTGTTCTGATAAAATAAGTAATATCTGTATTAGTTTTAATAGCCATTTTATATTAGGTCGACCGCGTCTCCCGGATTTACCCTATACCGTTACTGCTACACTTGTATCGCGCACGCAAGCTGTATCGAGATTCTGGATTCATCGCATAATGCACACGAACGGGGAAGAGCTTCAATTACATTCGTTCCGGATTCTGCCTTCAAAACAAACACGATTCGCTGGCTGACGCACAACATCGTCGGAAGAATGCTGACAACACAGAAACTGTATATCAGGGAAGCAGTAGTACTAGGAGCTGACAATGGGTACAGAAGAGGCTCGCCGTCCTGAACAGCAGATACATATTCGTCGTGCCGCTCGGTAGAACGTTTTATGGAGAAGCGAAGTCGTCTATCGATGCCGGCTGGGCTGGCAGAATATATAGCGAAACGAAAGTGATTACATAAGACGACCCATGAAAGCCGGTATCGCGAGCGAGTTGCAGCTTACAAAGGAGAGAGAACTGCGCGCAGTTTCACGCGAGAGATGCTGCTGTCACCAGGGCGAAAGTGACGCACGTGTCGTCGTTATATTTTCGTACGCCGGTCCCCCTTTCCTCGCTCGCTGCACTGTGGTCGGCTCGCGTCGTGGATTCTTATCTGGTGTCTAGGACTGAGGTCACCGTGAACGCTCGCGCGACTAACCGATGAATCGACCGAAGGACGACGATAACCCAGGCACCACCGAAATCGACTGGCGCCCGGTGAAAAGAGGAGCTGCTATGTGGAAACAACGATCCGCGAGTAATGGGTCTTCGTAATCTTAGCGGGGACTTGTTTCTACGAAGCGTCGGGTTTCGTTGCGCGCCTCGTCCCCTCTGACGTTCTTCCGCGGTCATTGAAAGGCGACACGCCGCGGGATCAAAGCAATTGGAGAAGGTGCTTCGCGGTACTTCTTCCAGGCAGGCCTGCTTGTTTATTCCGATAGAATCGCCAACTTAATGCCCATTGGTTTCCGCAACGATTTCCTCTGGAAATTGGTGCGCGACTCTGGAAGCGGCTGCGGCACCTCCACTCACGCTACCGGCCGCTATTTCAGCCGATACTCGGGATCCTCCTATGGTCGAACAGTCAGTGGACGGCGGTGCGAAGATACTCCCTGGTAGCGGCTGGAGAAGCGTTATAGCCAGACGGTTTAGTCGCGAGCCGAACACGAATAGAAACGGTTCGCACCGCCGCAACGCTTTTCCGCCTGATCGATCGGGGGGAGCTCGGTGGTCTTCTTCGGATGAATCCCGTGGATCCGTGATCTTGCTCCAGTGGATTTCGCTTTTGTCTTCGTTTCGGAAAATCGAGAAGCTGAGCGGTAAGATGGCCCCAATTCCTCTGAACCCGACGGAATACTCCGTGCGCGCAGATAAGTGAGAAATTTCTTATCGTCGCTTTGAGAATGCGGCTCGTCTGTTTGCCGAACGCGGGAGCACATTATCTACGGTACTAATTGGCAGGAGCATCGTTCAATTATCTCAACTCGGACTGCTTTTTCGTTTAATACGCTGTTAGGGTGACGTTTCGCCGTTTTCTTTCGCTCTTGCACGCTCCTGTACTCCCCACCGCTGTTATTCTTAACGAGCACCTCTTGAGAAACGATTAATTGCGTCACATTCCGACGACAATGGAAATTAACTGTAGATATTTATAATAGCGGCGGTTAAGCTTTCCTTGAATTGGCTCCGCTGGTTAACAAATACTATCCTACGTCCAACCGTATTTTTTCTATATTTACGTTCAAGGATAACTGACCATTCTTTTCCTGCTGGGGCGCAGCAATTAGTTCGCAAATTAACGTCACGTGTGAGTGGTCATATTTCCGACATCACGTCAAGATTAGCTATAATTGACGACGATTGATCATAAATTGAATCTGACCCCCTTGGGTCAATCGTCCCAGCCACAGCAGTTAATTACGGGTCGCAACTGCGTGTCAGGCTAACACCTTTCGGAATTGACATCTTGGTGCTGTAAAACGCTGAAAAAAAGATTGTTTTTTTAAACGTTTTTGGAGTATTTACCACGTAAATGCCAACACTTGATATGTGAATTATAATAACCGGAATTACTGGAAATCGCGTTAGGAAAACTGTAGCAAAATACTGCTTATCTGACACTATTTTTTGCGTCGCCACATTTCACACACTTTGTCAGAGATAATAAACATGTCGGAGATGATCTTAAAACGTTAATAACCTTTTTGCTACAAGTTCCACACAGTCCCGACTGTTCGCCAGGGTAACCTGAGACTCCGAGACGCTCTCGGTTTCCTTCGACGCGAAAAACCGTCGATACAAGTTTAAAATCGGGAATTGGGTCGCTGCGATTTATCGGCTGTTGACGAACGCGCACCATTTCGCAAACGGTGAAATTGAAAGGCTGCCGACTTGTTGGCCGCAGCTCCCATCGAAAATTTTACACAATCGCCTTTCTTCGCGCGCCTGGTCTCGTGCGCCAATTCGGATGCACCCCACGTCAGTGTAGTAGGAAAACAATCAATCCGCCTGTCGCGTTTGCACGTTACTTCCAGGTTCTCCGGAAATGCCTCGCGTTATCGCCGTCGCTATGTTCGATCCTCCAATTACCAAGCAAAAGCTACCTTACTTTCCTTCGAAATTCCGACAACTATAATCGAAACATAACTCGAAGTAGCATATCTTTAGACTTAGTATGCAAGTTTAAATATTATTAATTATAAATACATAGTCGCCCGCAATTTTATACATTCATTTTTATATTATACACAGGATGCCACGTCCGAGCATTTCAGTGAGCAAGAATTCCAGATAACTAGAATGTGCTCGAGCGAAACAGTATTAGAGGAATTGAAACGGAAACTTTCACCTTTCAGGGCAGTAGTGAAAGAAATCATGGTTAAGGCGTACGGGGGTGTGCTGATCCTAGCTGATTTCCTGCTGCTCCTCGTCAAGGTCCTTTATTACATCGGCGAGGGAATATACAGGCTGTTCGTCCCGGTGGAGGAAAAGAGCGTCGCCGGGGAGATTGTCCTGGTACGAAGAGTAACTTTCCCAGCACACGTACATCTTACGGCACCAGTTCATGAATACAAAGTCCATACTTTGTCAGAAAAATGAGCGTGAATAATTGCGAATTTCCTGTTTGTACAAATTACTTCTCACGGGACCTTGGTATAATTACTATTCACGACCATCGATTCGGCTCGTTCGCGATTACTCCTACACAAAAGGCTCGCGGAACAATCACGACGCGTCGTGGCGATGAAATTTTACGACACCGTTTTCCGCTCAGGTCACAGGCGCGGGTCACGGTATCGGCAAAGAATTGGCGTTGAAGTATGCATCGCTGGGTGCCACCGTTGTCTGCTGGGACTTGAATCAGCAGGGCAACGATGAGACCGTGGAGGAGATTAAGCAAATGGGCACCGCGAAAGCGCACGGTTACAAGTACGTTGAAGGCCTTGCGATGCCCCGCTCTTTGGGGCTGTGCGTTACAATCTGTGGCGTTTCGCAGGTGCGACGTGTCCAACAGGGAGGAGGTGTTCAAGGTGGCTGATAAGGTCAGGGAGGAAGTGGGCCACGTGACGATCTTGATCAACAATGCCGGGATAATGCCCTGCCGTACTATCATGGACCATACACCTGAGGAAATTAAACGAATATTCGACATCAACGTGCTGGCGCACTTTTGGGTGAGCTTCTTCGAAAAGCCAGCCGTTCTATCCAGATAATCCTTTCGTTTTACTTCTACTGTTCGACTGCTTAAGATTCATTTCCCCCGCAGACTACGCAAGCTTTCCTGCCCAGCATGATCCAGAGAAATCACGGCCACATCGTCGCCCTTTCGTCGATGGCCGGATTCGTCGGTCTCGCTAACTTGGTCCCCTACTGTGCCTCGAAGTTCGCAGTGAGAGGTAACCGTCGCGTTTCTTTCACTCGACTACCTCTGCCACGAAGGCTTCTTCTATGTACCTATATGCATAAAGGTTTCGTTTTATAATTGCAGGATTGATGGAGGCTCTGAACGAGGAGGTCCGGGTAATGACCAAAGACAAGGCATCGAACATCCACTTCACCACGATCTACCCGTACATGGTGGATACGGGTCTCTGCAAGAAGCCGAAGATGAGGTAAAAACAATTCAGAACGGCTTACGTTGGTAGATGATTGTGCCACATGTATAGCTGTTAAATGACCCTAGTAGCATTTATTGTTGGCATTTTGATGGCCAAATAATTCCCAACTTGGGGACACCGTCGGCCAACCAGAAATGCTACTAGGGGAGTATTCTCTTGTCGTTGCCTTGGCAAAATACGCGGGATTAATCGCTAAATATCATTCGCTTGTGCTTGCATGCAGACTTGACTATAGGACCAAAGGTGAGGACACTGTTGGAAGAGATTTAATAAAGTAGAATACAGAAAGAAATAGTAAATAATGAAAGATCGAGCTGAAAGGGAAGAAGAGATTGCTACGCGAATCATTGATACATCCTTTGTCCATTTTATTCAGATTCCCAAATCTCATGGGGCTGGTTCCACCGCAAGCAGCGGTTGTCGAAATAATCAAGGCGCAGCGACGGAACATCAAGGATATGTCCATTCCCGTGTGCTGGTCTTACATCAACGCCTTTCTGAGGTATGCGTAACGTGGAACCGACCAGTTCAGAATATCTCGAGTATGCGGTGCGAATTTTTCTTGCCCGTTTGCAGATGTATCCCCGAAACAGCTACACGTGCCACAGCAGACTTCCTAGACTCTGGCGTTGAGGCGGACAGTTAACGAACAACGCCTGATGTTTCATACGATCCATCCACGGGAATGCCGAAGGGGATGCTTTTGCTCATTCGTCATGTGTTTATAATTGGTGCAAGTACAGTAGATAATTTTGTCATTCACAGTTTTCTATTATTTGTCGCTGATACCTCGTGAGAAGTTACGCAATAATGAAAACAACAACTGTAAATTAAAAATGTATCCGTTGATGTGTAAGTGAAGAATTTTTATGTACCAGCGTGCTATCTTTTGATCATCGATAATAAACGGATGTTTAATTGTAATTTACAAGGTGTTTCAAACTTTATTTTACCTCACTCGGATCCATAAACATACAAATAGCGTTTATATAAAAATTCTATCTCTATAAATATCGGAAACGGTAGAATATTTACAAATCGTGAAAGATAACTTTCCAACACTAACTTCCCAAAGTATTTTTAAATATTTCATCCAATTTATCATAGCCCTTCAAACCAACCTTGGCGCCAGCCACCTGGCAGCCAAAAGTCACAGCCTTCTGTAAAATGCTCTGAGTAATAAATTCCGTGTGGCTACATTCCACACTTTCGATATTATAATTCTTCTTTATATTGCGTTTGTGTTCCTCGTCTTTCAGGAAAACGTTCCCTTCCGCCGACTCCGACTTTCTCAGTTCGATACGATCTAACTTAGCTTTATTCAAAATGTACAACACCGCTGCGTTAAAAGTATCTCCAGCACCCAGTGTGTCGACGACCCTCTGTGGTGGGAAGGCAGGCGACTGTACCGTCACGTTGTCCGGGGTTCGTGCCATCGCACCTCGATCTCCCCAAGCGCAGATGAGAGTTGCTCTGAACAGAAAGAAATTTCATAACACGATTACACAACGCATGTAATTCAGAAGCACCTTGTCATTCGCGTTCCATACCCAGATTTAGCATCGTCGCTAATATTCTTCAATGTCTCGCTCATATTGTCGTATCCTCTGCTTTGAGCGAAGTCCTTCGATATAAACGCCACGTCGACGTAAGGGAGCAAATCCAGCAGTTCTTGCCTCGGACGCTCCAGCTCGACGCTGATCGTGATTGGCGTCTGATGTATGTTGACTTCTTTGTTGCTGGAATCCTGGCTGTAGTTCAGCATGTTATTGTAGTTCTCCACGCACTGCATCATGGACAATACTTCGTTGAAATTCCTGCCCTCGAAGTGGATCCAACTGTAATCCCCCAGACGCAGCTGTTCGAAGTCCTTCAACGTCAATTCAGGCAGGCGTGGATTGTGATGTAGGATCGTACGAGAGCCGGAGCTCAGGCTCAAAATGACAGTAGATATTGGGCAGCCGATGCCATCCACCATTGGGCAGTGAGAGAAATTGATATTGTATCTTCTCATGTCGCTCTGCAAAAAGTTCAGGTGTTCCTCTGCGCTTAAGGTGCCAAGGAACTCGCAAGGGCTGCCCAGGAGGGACAGGACGGTGCAGGTGTTTGACGCGTTGCCTCCTCTTTGCCATCTCTGCTCCACGGATCTGTATGCCGATCAAATAAAAGTGATGTAGAAGGTTAAAGGTGCACGAAGATCTACAAATTACTATCTACATTTATCAAAACAGTCAAAGGGCGATCTACAGATGATCTTGTTAATATTGAGCATTCTGTTTACGTTCGCTTCGCTCCACCTTATCAGCTGATCAACGTAAACAGAGCAGGAACGATGACATTGCGCAATCGCAGACAATGGGTTCACCTTTGGTCAGAATCCTCCGCGGGATATTTCTTGCAGGTTTGCACGATGTCCAGGCAAGTCAGCCCCACGCAAAGGATCGTTCGCTGGTTCGGCTCGGTTGTGGAAGAAGCACCGACGATCTTTTCGTAGAAACTTGAAATCATATCACTTGTTGACTCGGCCGCGCAAGTCACATTACGTTTCTCCGACGCGACGGGCAGCGGGCTTCTAATCGATCAATGTTTAAACGCACCGTGGACATTTCGAGTTGCGATAACGCATCGCGTAATTCCGTTTCGTTTATAAATCTTCTCTCTTTTTATCGGCTAGATTACATTAACGTACATATATTTTTTCAGCTATCTACTCGACCTTTAACCCTTAGGATAGAATCACATTGATAACTTTTAAACCCACTGTGTACCTTTTGTCCCAAAAATAGTCGATAATCCAACTTATCAGCAGCGGGATAACGAGTTAAAGCTTAAATCGAGGCACGCTGCACGCGTTGCGCTATTACTTCATCGTTCCACTATAAACAGTGAAAGTTACGTCGACTTACAAAACGAAATGAATAAAAAAAGGATTAATCAGTTTGAAGATGTTACTGTCGCGTAGAACGCGTTCCCGAACGCAGAGTCTAGTAACTTGCTCTACTATTCGAGTCCAAGAATTAATTAACGATTATATGATAATACTTTTAGTGAGAATGCTAATGGAGGAGATTAAACGGTGTCAAAGTTGCCGCTACTTAAAAATGAAACGATCGCAGCGCTTAGTGGATAGCGAAGAACGCTGTAGAATGCCAAGATGGCAACGCAAACGATTTCGTCGAATGTTGAGATATATTTTATTGTTGGTTGACTAGAATTTCTAAACACGATACCGAGAGAATTATCGTATGGGAGACATACAGATTTTTAGAGACTTATAGGGAGAATTCTTAATTATTTACGCACGCCAAGACTATGCGATATATATGCGTGATCTAGCATATCGGAGCCTCCGACACACGATTGTCCGGCCGCCTTTTTTTCAATAATTATTCAATTGCGCTTAGCGGTGGCTCCTTTACTATAAAGTATAACAATGGATCCTCGAATACATAGGAGGGCAGAACCGGAAAAGGGACCGGGCGATTTGGTCAGTGTTGTAACCTTCGTGATTTCGGATTATCATATTTCCGACGTATTTTCTGATTAAAAATAGAGATCACTAACTTGGCAAACATAACTTGATTTCGCGAAGCTATGATTTGTTACTCGATTACTTACAATCGACTTGCAAATGTTAACTAAAATTCCATAGAAATCAGAGGAATTGAGAATAATTAAGCATTTTCCCTTGTATCGAATCTTACAGGTAGTTGAATGGTTGAACGAGGCTTCCTTGAGCCAAGCGGAAGACGTGAAAGTTACGAATTTATGTAAAGTACAAGAGATCTTGGTAAACAAAGAGCCGCAATTGCTTCCACTGTATTTAGACGAGGCATTGCAGTTCTCTTTAGATAGAAATGCCGAAGTTAAGAAAACTGTTACCGGTTTTATAGAAGAAGCAGGGTAACGACATTCGTAAAACGTAGAGCGCCACGCGTTGTACTAGTTCTTTTGTTATAAACTCATCAGTCGCCCTTTATTTGCAGAGTAAAACAGCCAGAAATAATTCCACGCGTAGTTCAAGTACTGTTAAGATTAGTTTCTGATGAATCATCAGCTGTGGCCAAAAGAGCACTGAGAGCTAGCGGCAGGATACTGAGATCCGCGTTAAAATGGATAGCCAGTGCCACCACCGTCACCCCAGAGATGGAAGTGGCATGGAGCCAACTCAGTACTCTGAAAATTCAAATCATTAATATGATCGACAGCGATAATGACGGGTAACGAAGTTATCCTAATTGCTCTTTGCTGTGTGCATAAGTTAGCTCCGAGTTACCAAATGTTGCCTTCTGTGTTTCAGCATTCGGACGCAAGCTGTGAAATTTCTAGAGGGTGTAGTTTTAATACAAACCTACCCCGACCCAGATTCTGCGAAAAAGCCGGACGACTTTTCATTGGAAGATATTCCCTTGACGTTGAAAATAGCTCGCAGACGGAAATTGGAAGAAGAAGCTAACGACGTGATGGATTTGTTAATTAAATTCCATGGCTCCCCACATGTTAGCAGCGTGAATTTAATGACTTGCATGGGGTCACTGGCATTGATTGCTAAAACAAGGCCTCAGTTTATGGCGGGTGTAATACAAGGCGAGTAAAATTTACGGAAGCTTACTTCCGCTGAAATTGTAACTGAAAGATTTCAATTTACAGCTTTGCAAAGGCTACAGCACGATTTGCCGCCGACATTGTCAGATTCCCAAGTAACTAGCGTGCAAAAGCAACTGAAACTGACTCTACTAGGACTCATGAAACATCCAGCTAGCATAGAATTCGCGTCCACCATAGCTAAGCAGCTGACGCAGCTTGGAGCGAAAGAGCAAGAAATAATTAAGGCTTATCCAAAGCCGGAAGATATTCGGCGTATGAAGAAGCGCCAACAAGTAAATGTGTAATTATTATGAATTATAAATGTCGGCGATAACATTATTTATTAGCAATTCGAATAATTTTTAGGAAGCAGCCGCTGCTTCTGCTGCGAAACGCCTTAAAATCGATACTCCTTTGATACCGGACGAACCAGAGATTGTACCTAGTCCAGTACCTCCTCCAAAATTACCGGAGCTACTTGAACTCTCGGAAAGCTTCATCTCTGATAGATTGAGCGTGGAGATCGCGACTGATTTAGTAATGGATAGCATGGTACACGATAGTGCAGTAGCATTCTATTACTATCACTCCAGATTCTCCAATTAAATGTATTCCGTTGATAGGCATGGGTCCCGGACACAATGACGACGATCTTCCAGAGGGAATATCAGCCGAGCTCGACGACAGACATCAACGTTCAACGGCAAACAATTTCCAAACTGCTGGCGACGCAAATAAAGCAAGCTAAAGCGAAGAAGAAAAAAGATGCTAAAGATGAGGACGCTGTGATGGAGGATTTGGTGAAGAATCCGACCATCAGCGTGGCCGAGGCGAAGCGCGAACGGAAACGTGAGAAGGACAGAGAGAAAGAGAAAGAAGCGAAGGCGTCGTTGGAGGCTCATGAGAAATCACTTGCAAAAGCAAGGAATCGTTTGAAGGCTCTGAAACTGTCCGAAGTTACGAAACCGCTAGCGAAAGAAGCGAAGGAGAAAATGTTACTGATGGCGGTTAATAGAATCTTGCTTGCTGAGAAAACCGCTGTGTTTGGTGGCGTGGCAGCCATCAGGTGATTAAACTCTGAAAATCCTTAATTCGATCGAGCGTATCATTAACCGAGACTTACTTTCCCGTCGTTCTCTATTAGGTCAAAAATTTTAACGACATTAGCCGCGACGTTCAACCCGTACATCAAAGAGGCAGTATTACGTTACATTACTGATGATATGAGGAATCGTTTGGACTTGGCTTTGGGCTGGTTGTACGAAGAGTACGCGTTGCTTCAGGGTTTCCAGAGACGAACCACGTTGTGCACGAAGCCTCACGAAGCTCCGCATCAAGCTTACAATTTCTTACTATGTACTTTAGTGTCGGCAATAGATCTGGTCCAAGGCAAAGATCGCGACACTCTACTGTCTAGGTAACAATTAGATTCAATAATGTTCTCAATGTTGAGAGAAAAACAGTATTAACCGTGCACGTACTTTGGAGTAGGCTATACTTGGAAGCCCCTTTAATCACGGAAGATGCCGTCGAGGCATTAAAAATGGTGTCTTCTGACGAGACAAGAGGGTTAGCACCGCTACAATTATTAAAAGAGATGGTCATTCGCAGGCCGACGAAGCAGCTGGTGTTCCTAAATGTATTATTGTGTCACACTGGTCACGAGAACAACACGGTAAGCAACAACGTCATATTAATATCCGCAACACATCGAAAGACAAGTCTTTCGTTCGCCTACATGCTAATTGCCTGTTTAAATATAGATCAGGGAAGCTGCGATACAGTTGGTTTGCCAGCTATACAGTCGTCCGGAGTTAAGTAAGCTCATAGAGGAGTACGCGGTTCTTTATTTAGGCTTTTTACGGCTCCATACTCCGCCCGAGATCGTCTTTGGACAAGACCGAGGCAGACCACATGCAGAAACTCTGTGGAATGAGTCTACGACGAGAGCTTGTCTCGGATTGTACCTCGCTCTCTTGAGCGAGCACCAAGATCTAATCCATGAGTGAGTTGTTCTTTTTAGTAGATGCATTGGAAACGGAGGGCGAGCTGCTATTCACGATCTTTTCCCAGATTGGCGAGAGTGTACACATCGATGGGGGCGGACGTGAAACGCATGGTTCTTAGATTAGTAGAAGGGCCTGTAAGGTCTCTAGGAATGGGTAGCCCGCAGCTACTAGCCCTGGTTGAAAATTGCCCAAAAGGAGCGGAGACACTGGTTACGAGAATCATTCATATTCTTACAGAAAAATGTACGCAACCCTGCCATTTTCTATTCGACAGACTCGCTATTTTCGCCACATCTAACAGAATTGTTTCATACTTAGCTGCACCGAGCGCAGAATTGGTAGCACGAGTACGAGAACTTTATCAGACCAGAGTCTCCGATGTTCGATTCTTAATACCGGTTCTAAACGGTTTAACGAAGAAGGAAGTCATAGCCGCCCTTCCAAAACTTATAAAGTTAAATCCTATCGTTGTTAAAGAGGTAAGTGCACCCTAAGGACTGGTCAGTGTTATGACAAGTTCAGTACTCATTTCAATGATTCCCTCACAGGTATTCAATAGGCTACTAGGTACTCATAATAACGAAACTGGTGTACCTCACACGTCTCCTATTACACCTGCTGAATTGTTAATAGCCCTACATAATATAGATCCAAGTAAAGCAGAACTGAAGACAATAATAAAAGGTATGGTACACGAGCTTATGGAACAATTCTATAGAGTTTCTTTATACGGTGGTTGGTTAATTATATCGATTCGTAGCCACGTCTCTGTGTTTCGCGGAGAAGCAAGTGTACACCCAGGAAACCGTGGCCGTGGTGATGCAGCATCTCATGGAGATGACGCCGCTTCCCACATTGCTAATGCGTACAGTAATACAAAGTCTGGCTCTGTACCCGAGGTTAAGCGGATTCGTCATGAATATACTGCAACGGTTGATCCTCAAGCAAGTGTGGAAACAGCCGAAAGTCTGGGAGGGCTTTGTAAAATGCTGCGAACGCACGCAGCCACAGAGTTTCGCAGTTATTCTACAACTTCCCTCAGCGCAACTGGCCGAAGCGTTAAAGATGGCCAGCAATCTACGGGGACCTTTGCTGGCGCACGTCGAAGCCTTCGCCGAGAATCAGGTAACTTTATTCACATAAAATATAACATCAGCAATCGCTTTACTAACGACGAAGGGATACTATTCATCCGAAACATCGTGGTGCTGCATTTCAGAAAGCGCACATTCCGCAATCGATAATGGATGTTATTCAGGGTAAATCACCTTGCGACATGCATGATGAATTTGATATTGTGAGTAAAAATACTTGTATATAAAGAGTCGATTTTTTATATTATCGTAAAAATTAAATAAATATATGAACTGATCCAAACAGCTTTTCCTTGAATTTCTTGCAGGCACCGCCCGGTGATTATCCGATTGAACAAAAACCAGATACAATGGAAATTGATGTTTCAGAGCCAGCTCCGCCTGGTTTAGATTAGCATAAACTTATTCCGGTGTTGGGATCTGAATCATCATCTACAAATTGCCCCAACTTTAACGAATTCACATTGTAAATCACAAATCTATCCTGAAATCTGAAACGTTAGATTCATGTATTCGTCGAGTTCCCCGCAGACTGTAGATATCCTTTATTTACAATCTCGCCGGGAGACTCGGTCGATTTCACACTTTTCACAAATCCATCTATCTCTGGTTTTGTAAATAGAAGTTTACTCAGGGCTGAATGTACATACACGCGTATGTCAATTACGTGTCACGGTATAGATAATCCTTAATACACAACGACGCTGATCGAGAGACGCTGTTCGATACAGTGGACGCTGATCTGCGTACGCTTGCTTTACTTCAAGACAGATCGAACAACATTATCATTCACAACAAAGGTCTATGTTTATAAAAAATATATTTATTAATACTTCGCACCTTTCGCGACGTGCACACAAGAATTGTTTGATGAGAACACCGGAATACGACACGCAATCACAGTTTTGTACATACATGATTGTACACAATATTGAAGATCGAGTCCAAAGTATAGTTTATCGAACTCGCGACATAGGTATTTTGCCACGTTAGACTATCACGATATCCTGTACATAGTCCATTCTTCAATGTGAAATGTGATAATATTTTCTATTTGTTTCACAAAATACATATGAGATATATTGCATACAGAAATGTTCAGTTCCATCCTTACAGAAGTAAATGAACTTTGAACAGTAAGTATTGAAAATACCTTCTACCTAAATGTTAAGTGACGGAAATGCATTTGCCATGTTTTACGCAGATGTGCATGAATTGCTTATTGCATCAAGTCACAAATCATTCAGTAGATTGCTTGTAATTATACTAAACAGAAGTTACAAAAAGTTAATCATTGTTGGAAGACAATTTGGAAGGCACTTGAAGGATCGAGCGACCCAGAAATATCATTCCTTTGTGCTCGATTAGAGAAGCTACAAATATCATCCAAAATCAACGCCTGTGTCTAACAGATCCCGCAGCATGAACGACGCCTTCTTCGGAAGTATCCTGAAAGTGTAAAGTATTATTTAGTTACAGCCGACTTCTTCCTTTGCGCACCTAGTGAAGTTGGAGCTACCTGAGAACGTGTCCTAGATAAAGTAAGTATCCAGGCACACTGAACTCCGTGTAATTTCGACGAACACCATTCAAAATTTGCTTAGCCGCTTCCGCGGCGGGCATCGTGCCGAAATAACTCGGTATTCTGCACGAAACGTAAATGAATAAGTCTACGTAGGAATGAGGTGGATTTTCATTACTCACCGCAAACGGATATCTCTCTCGACCTCTGCGCCTACAATGAATGGATAAACGTGGACCAAGGTGATCATAACATTACTATTAGTATGCCTTAATTCGGTGTGCAACGATTCAGCTAATCCTTGAACCGCAAACTGTGCTGTAGACAATGGAACCCTGCTCGCTCCGGTAGCACCTCCGGATAAGCCGGCTACAGAGGACAGAACCACTATGTGCCCTCTACCAGCGCGCTCCATCGACGGTAAAACTGTCTCCAATAACTGAAAGCAGATCTTGTTATATAAATTTATAAATACTTAAGAAATAAACACCTACCCAGAAATGACTAATAACTGTTAAGTCAATCGTATGCCTTATCTTGGGGGTATCGTCGATCAGTGCCCTAGGACTAGGTATACTGCAACAGTGGAGAAGCATCGTCACCTCTCCCAGCTCCGATCGAATAACGTTCACTGTACGAGCTACCTGTTTCGTACGATTCGCAATTAAACCTCTCAGGCATTCTAAATGCAACGTTAACGAGCGATATTATACTTACTTCTTCTTTATCTGTTACATTGCAGATGAACATTTTAGCTATTCCTACCGACTGCGAAGCCCTTCGCACAGTAGCATCGCAATCTCTAATGTTAATGTCGACGCAAGCAACGCTGACGCCTAACTGACACAAGTGAATAGCTAGCTCTCTACCTATCCCCCGTCCTGCACCGACAACCTAGGCCCGGGTAGAAATGTCTTGTAAACTGGAGAAATTATTCCCAAATCGCGTTAAATAACTCTGTTACCATCGCGACTTCTCCACGAAGGCTCTTCAAAGGCGGGGGCCTAAATGTTCTGTACAAAGCGATCAGTATAGCGAAGAAAATTCCGATTAGAAGTGTCGCCACGTCCAGCATCAGAATGAAAATGGAATACAATTTTATTAGCATCTTTGGTGGCCGGAAGCTCCTTTTCAGGCTCTCCTAAAATTCAAATTCGCGTTTAGTTTTTAAAATGCCGAACTGATTTTCGGTGTCCACAAAGGAACGTGTCACGGACTCGGAGATTGATGGTAATCTAATCTCTAATTTCGCGACGGAGGATCCGATTCAATGCCGACATAGAATACTTTTCGACTTGCTGAAGGCCCGTGTTTCGGTGAAACGTAAACATTTGCTACACAACACTCACCATTTTTCTGAATAAAGGGTAACTACTTAGATCTAAATGCAAACCCGATCGTGGTACGAGGCAATTTGAATCAATTAAGCGCGTGAGAGGGACTGTTATTTAATCGACGTATATATACCTTGTATCAAGTAACGTCGTGAACTTTATGATAACGTATCACACCACAGCGGGGGAAGTTATTCAAAATTTCTATCCCGTCGGACCGATGTCTTGCATCGAAATCAACGAGCGCAAATGTATTGTACAAATATAAAAGATATCGTTAAATTGTTCAACGCGTACCACGCGATCATGCAACGACTTTCAAAACCACCTGTCTTTGTTGTTCTTTCTGCACATGTGTGACATTGCGAAAATATTTGAACGAAGGACGTCGCCCTTCGTCCAGTATCACTATTTAAGTTCATTCACTTTGCCTCTGACAGACACGTTTAAAAATCGGACGAAATTTTTCTGTTATAGACGAAATAGGTGTTTTATAAATATTAATTAAAAATTGTTAACATTTCCTGATATTCCACTCTATCGTACCGACAACTGTCAACAGACAGCGCGTCGCAAAAAGCTACAGTATTAATCGTTTTACTTATTGTAAAAAGATGCTGAAAATTAAACGATTGTTGTCGACGAAAGAGGCTTACTCCCATGTTCTTTTGCATTCCGTAGCTTTATTGTTATTAAATATTCCGACGCGTTAAGGTATAAGCGAGAAATAATGCGTTTCAAAACGAGATGCTCTAGGAAGAAACTTGTAAACGCGCGATCGAAACTTCGTATATATAGTAAATCGGTCGCGTCGACATCTTTAAGAAGAGGACGGTATTCGGGAATTTGAAAGAGAAAAGAAGTTCATTCGAAATGTGGTACGAAATAATTCCCTGCGTGGCTATAATGGGAACATGTTTAATGTTACCACAGCATATTGCGTACTACGTAAATAAGTTGTACCTCGGAAACGTAAGTAGATTTCATATCCTAACCTATACGCTCGTGTGTTTGCGTAATAAGTTATCAAGTTTATATTACACAGTGTACGCGATCTGCTACTTCAGTAGATTTTCCTTGCCGTATGAAACTATATATCCAGTTCGAACAAATTTCTGAGATCACGCAGTGCAGCGTTACTGCAATTTCGTTGCACGTTTTGAAGTTTCCTCGATGCAAAACCTCTCACTCCCAAAGCTAGTTCCCTCATGCTTTTATCGTTGCAGCCAATGCGTAGAAATCTGAACGAGAATTGGGATTGCGTAATGCTGGAGAGGGACCACAGACTAACTGGCGCAGTTTGGAAGACAGCGGTAAGTAATTGAACAGTTTCGCAGCATGCTGTACCGTGCTGTTTAAAACTCCAGTCGCTCCTCAAAGACATGCATTCGACAAGGTTTTTGCATTTTTGCAGGGTTTGGAGAACATTCCTGACAGCTAAACTATAGTTCTCATAAAATACATTGTAGCGAATTTGGTATATACATGTAAATAATATATAAAATACACAGTTCCGTAATTGTTTCAATGCTGTGTCTTTAATGCACCGTGGCCTGCAACGAGCACCTTTCCAATCGCCCATCCCTTACAGAATTGTAGAGATGTTGGAAAGGCGGATACTGAGCTCCTAAACTGAATATATATTCATCTGCGTATGCTATACTCCTTCTATCCGTTATACTTATAATTTATCTATTACGATGCTGACGCGGACAAATTAAAGCGAGCGAGCGTGAATATATTTTTACCATCCTTTAGTATCTAACAACATATGGAGATCTCGTGCTCTCGTTGAAGGAAATAAACGGCTCGCGAGCGTTGCGCGGACCGTTTCAAAGGGTACCTCGTGTCTCATATATCTCATAATCCGTTATTGCGACGAGGATCGTCCTTTGCGAGCGCCCGGCTACGCCAGGATGGTCCGTGCACTTCCGGTAGGCGGATATTCGGAACAAAACGGCTCGCAGAATGAAAAATTAATAACTGCGAAGTAGTTCTGTCGGGAAGAATATTATTTCACGTCCGTAGACGGCCAAAGCGAAACGGGCCGAGGTTCTTTGGCTGTCAGTGTTCATCCGTAGAAAAAGAAATATCCGGGCGCTACGCGGGAATTCTTATTTTCCTCCTCGCGAGAAACGTATTTCCGCTATTCATTTTCCTCGGCACTTCCAATATTCCCGGCATGCGCCTCCGCGTACCGAAATTCTCACTGTGTCAGGTAAATTCCGCGCGTAACGCCCGCGCAATGGAGAGGGATGGAGAGAGAAAGAGAGCCATTTAAAAGGAAAAGGAGCTCCAGGTGTTCCGGACGGGCGCGATGCTCTTTGTTTTCACGCCATTATACCTCTGAACCCCTCGAAAATATATAAGATCGTCCCCTATGCGTAGACGGAGATAACGAACAATAGGCTGCCGAGGGGGACAGCAGGCCTTTGAACCGTGGAGCATAAAGGGCGGCACAGGTATACACATACGTACTTATTTTTCATCAGAAATGCTGATAAAAAAAAGAGGCGGAGTTAAGCGATTATCACGGGATTAATTAAAACGTCGCGCGAAAATCGTGCGGGTGTTTACCCGTTTCTAGAGGAAAGGATGAAACGGGACAGGGGTAGGATTCTAAGTCGGTATCAGCGTACGCATAGGCGCGAGAGAAACAAAGAGAGAGAGAGAGGGGGGATTTCGTGTCGATGCACTGACGAATGGTTTTTCTAAATCCCGTGGAAATTTTGAAACCGCATCGGTTCAGCTAGATTGGGAGCAATCCCTCCGAATATAAATTTCGAGCGAGCGTCACAGCCCGAAATGCGAAGCTGGGATTAATCTCGGCGTTTCTAGATAGCCGTTTAAAACTTTCATAGAAGACGAGATAGTGTATCGAAATGACCGTTCTCGTCCGATAAAATTGTCGGCCGACGTTTCTTTGTAAAACCGAGACGGTTACGTGGCTCGAAGGTCGGACCGTGGATGTAAAAGAAAGCAAGATATCGCTGGAAATAATTGCCGTTGCGAGACCGATGAGTTATCGATCACTAACCACGGAAGGACATAGGTATAATCTCTGTTCTCTACAGATAGGAGCACTTAGGAGGGCAGGCACTCGAACCGCTAACAGATCTTAAAACGTTTCCCGTACCGCCGCGCCGGTACGGCAGATCCGGTCGAACGAAAGCAGAATTTATCGATTCTGCTATTCATCTCCGCTCCCCATGCTTATACCTGAGGGTCCTTCCGACCAATCCCGGCGCCGATCCTTCGCTTTCAAAAGTTATCCGCCGGCCGGGGGATCCTAACGATGATCCCTGACGGGGACAACGGCCACCTTTTGTCTCGGACTGTACAGCAGACCAGGGCACTTCAAAATGACGTTGCTCGAAGCGTTACTTCAAATAGAACGGCAACTTCGTTTCACGGTAACCACGGTTTTGGAAATACGATCCTGTTATTCCCTTAGAATCAACAATTTACTCTGCCAATGACGTTGACAGTCCTCTGCCGCGACCTAAATGTGGACGCTTTTCTAAATTATCCTCATTTAGCTTTTGTTTAAATGTAGAGTGTCGTTACAAGGTAAGCTTGCGGCTGTACCTCGCATACTGTGACAAGTGCGTGTTCGCGTATTCGTCTGTTAATAAATACGTTTAAAGGCTCGAAGTGGCGTTCGAAATCGTCATCTCCGATTTTAATTTCGACCGCAATTCGACCAGCTCCGGCGCACCGTCGCCCGGCAGGTTAATTACCTGTCAGCTCTTATCCGTAGTCTAGGACGTGTCCCTTCAATTTCAGCCCCAATCACGGGGGAAACTGGCAGGAAAATCGGCCCAGGCCGAGATACCGTCTCGACACTCCATGGTGGAGCTTTAAATCGGTCTTCGGTCCGGACGAAGCGGCCTCGCAGTCGAGCGCGAGACGTCGCCGCAGTAGCATCGCGTTTCCGCGTCGCGATCCTTTCGTTTCTAATTTCTCGTCGATTCTTTCCCTTTCTACGCCTTTCCCTCCGGATCCCCAATAACGGCTCCACTCGAAACTATCCCCAGACGTGTGAAACGGTCGAGATCCACGGGAAAATCGAGGTACGCGTATTTACGCGGGAGTTCGTCGCGCGGAAAGGCCCTAGGGGCCGCTTCACGAGCGCGTCTGTGTCTCGGCATCGTTCCTTCGGCTGCAAAAAGGACACGCAGTGAGCATCTTGGCGAGCCAGAGGACGGTCAACGAGGCAACAGGATTCCCTCGAATTCCTTCGCTCCCAAGTTATTGAAAAAAAAAGACGCGTGGCGGCTGCACCGCAACAAGTCCTTGGAGTCTACGTAGCCACGCTGTTTTCCCTCCGTTACCCTTTCCCAGTACGGAGAAAGAGAGTAGTTACGCAGCGTCGTCTAGTGCACACAGTACGCGTGTTATACATATAGTGTATCGACGAAAGCATCGGTTAGCGTTCACGGTCAACCTGTTAGTCATGTGGGAACGGTAAAAAGCGCCCGGACAGGAACTCTGGAACAGCAGTTTCTCGGAAATGGTAATAACGATGTAGCGAGACTTGCTCCTGGCCGCGAGTAAGGGCACGAGTGACGCACTGACGATCGTCCTTTCGTTTACGATACGATGTGCATTTGCCGATTTTACGAACGGCGCAGCATGCCAGAGTGCTCGAAGATTCGACAGTTTCGTGATTCCGCCAGCGAGGCGTGTCTGTAAGGCGATTATAAGAGACTGACAAGAGAGAGAAGGAAAGTAGCTCGATCGTGGCCGAAGCAGAGCGCTCCACGGACCATGCGGCGCTTTTGGGCCGTCTCCGAAGTATGCCACCGTAACAGGATGGGTAAGTGAGACGCAAAAATGATTTCCTGTCTTTTCGACCGTGCTCGAAGCCTGGCACGATTAAGATCTCGCCATTTCGTATTCAGCCGCTTCATGGAAAGATCCACGGCTGCGTTCCCGCTCGGCTCGGGGCGAAGCGTTTCGACGCAAAAGGAATTGCGACTCGTTTCGAGTAAAATCGATCGCGTCCTCCGTCGCCTGTCTTCCCGCGAAGATGCGGCGTGTTTCGCAATCGTTAGCAACCGCCTGTCTCCCAAGTATCTCCTGCTTCCACACACGATATTTTTTTTCATTTTCGATCGAGTCCTCCTCCGACTTCGATAAAAACTCGTTTAAGCGCGTGGATGTGCAAATGTCGGTCGATATTTTCGGCCCAAGGACGCCGAGTTCTTGAGCGTTTCAGCCAGGAGCGCGCAATTAACCGTTTGCCTATTTCGCTCGATGAAAAGTTACTCGTGCTTTCCATCAGTCGGCGGAGGTGCGGTTGCTTCGGAACCAAACGTTCCAGGCCCATCGCAGAAGGGGCAGCCATCGCCCGCCCGTTGCAGCGGAACCGTTTCGCGGAATGGATTTTTGCACGGGCAGCGTCGCGATATCGAATTAAGCGCGGCTTTGAATTACCTTTCCTTGGGAACGGGGACAGCGGAGCGAGCGTTCCCGTGTTATCGCCGCCTGATGAGAGCTAATCTTTGCTCGGTCGTGACTGTTGATAAATCGCGCTCTCGCCGACGCTTTTTTTTCTAAGCGTCGCGAGCGGGCGACAACCGTTGTCTTACAGCCGTTTGTTATATAAACACACGGTTGTTTCGTGGACAGGCTTCAGAGGCGAATATAAACCGGCGGCGATAAAAGTCGTGGCCAGCCGTCGAGGAAGCTCTGGCATTCGTCTTCCCAAATCTCCCAGCGACTCCCGTTCGCTCCTACGGCGGCAGAGAACACCGGGTGAACGTTTAATTAAAATAATATTCCCCCGTTAATCTCGTTGGCGAGCGATGCGCCCGCGTCCCCATACCAATCCATTTATTCATTTGCGCAAATTAAAATCTCCATCGCTTTGAATTCGGCCGAACCATGAGCATCCCTTTTCCGCGTATTAAATATTAAAGTCGCGGGGCTGGGCAGGGGTATTCGTTGAGTTTTATCCAGCCTGGGCCCACTCCCGCCTCGTTCCATCCACACCGGGACGCGAACCTGGCAGCGCTAGAATTTTAAAAGCAACGCTAGGCTGCGCGTTTCGAAAATGACACGATTTATAATAATACTAATAATAATAATAATGTTTTTGATTTATGTTTCGGTTTCGCGACGAAAACGGGGAACGGTTTTTCACGCTGTTTACGCGGTATAACGAGGCAAAAGTTTCCCTCGTTTCTCTTAGTTGCTGGCCTCTTTCGGACGTTCCAGTTGAGGAACAGCAGCGCGTTGGTATGCTAATCTTCTTTCCAGACAGAAGATGGTTCCTCGGCTTGTTTGGCTTTCTTCTTTGTAGGTACTGCAGACCATTCCGAATATATAGATCACAATGGATCAAATTCAACAGCATCTGCTGCAATATTTGTGAAGCCTGGCAAGAACGTGTTTCCGAGTAACCACTCGATTGGTTCGGTTACTTTGGACCGCGAATCATCAGGCGATCGCAACGCGCGGCACGCACCGCAGCCAGTCCTTGTTCACGTATTCAAATGCATAATTAAACAACGTTGCATCACGGATAAATGCAACGATCCTTGGGCATCGGTCGCTCTCCCATTCGCGGATAGCGCCGGGGAATAATTACATACTTTTGTTTCATTGTGCAACGCGATCGGCGCGGCGCGCTCTCGAACCGGAGGGCCTCCCTTTGTCTCCTCGCGCCCAACTACCGGAAGGCACACTTTTCTACTTGGAACACCGTTTCTGGCTTAAACCGAGCGCCGCGATCCGAGCCGCTGGTTGGTCATTCGGAGAAGCCTTCGGAGTCCATTCTCCGCGGTCGAAGTCGATGCCTTCACGGTGTCCCCTTGCGAAATGTGATGAATCTGTCTGCATTAGGGTCAGGTTTAACCAGGTGTTCTTAGAGCCTCTCCGTTCACCGACGCAGCAGTCTTTTAACCAGACCAGGGTTTATATAACGCCACGCTTTTTTTTTTTCGTGGATGTCGTTGGAATCCGTTGAGGCGGTTACTAACGAGGCTTCAGTGGGCATCTTGGCAGTTTCGACGAGCGCAAGTTTGAATCGTTAGAGACGGTCTTTTAGGGAGGAAAGGGAGTGGGAACGTCGCGAGGAAAGGGCACCCTCCTCTCCGCGACCGTGAGGTCCGTGAGCAAATAAATAACTGAATGTCAACGGGTTCTATCTACCAAGAGGAGTCGCGGAACTCAGTTGGCCAGTTCGGGCGAGTTGTCTCTCGCGTCAGACGTCGTCGTTAAATTGTATCGTATCTGGAGAAAAACAGGAACAATCAGCGAGTTTGTTCGGAGCGAGCTGACGGAAATTCACCTGCCCCGCGTTCTCTGCTCGCCCGGCTTGTCGTCTGTTGAAGATTATTTTTGATAATTGCGTATCGCTAGCAGGTCGTTGCGTTCGTCGACGAGCAATCGATACGACGGGGCACCGTACAATTTGCCGCAGACCGTGCCATTGTTGCCGTTAAATCCAGTCTTTGATCGCTGTTTTATCGTCGATATTTAACGTTCAAATATTGAACGCGGGGGGATCATCGAATCGGGAGCGTAGATTATTTAAATATTGACGGATCCGTTTTAACGTTCAAATTCCCTTCTCTCGGATTAAGGTCGCCAAACACCTACTGGGTGTCGCATTTTTAATCTAATCTTTGGATCATGTTCGCTTCTTCCAAGATGCTTGTTAACGTCATCGGAACTCGAAGGCTGCCGTTTTTCTCACTAAATTGCCTACCTTTCTTTGTCTAAATCTATAACTAGACCGATGCACGAGGTTTGTTTACCAACGTGAATCTTCGAGGAATGACTGCAACAGACAAGGGCAAATCTACAAAACAAGGGCGATCTGTGCGTTTAAAAGAAACTCGCGTGGAAACAAAGTGAATCGAATAAGCGATACGGCAAAGTGAAATTAAAACGAGACACCCCGTATGTACCATTACTCCAGAGCAACACAATAGCGTCAGGTAGAAATATTAAGATTAACTGCCAACAATATGTTCGGTCCATTAAAATTCGATTAAAGAACCGGTGAGAGCTATGGTTTCAGCGCGGAAATGCATTCGGTTCGTCAAACAGAAATGACTTTTATCCAGGAGCATTGAACAGTACCTACCTATGCAAATATATTATCGCGGGCATATCGCCATGAAATTTATAGAATTCATTGGACGATCGTTATTTCGGAAATCCCCGGATACCTAATTCCTCTCCTTTCATCCCCGTTTTACACTCGCTGCCGAGTCTCGTCCCTTCGTATAAACGGAGAAATATTTGTTTACGGGGGCGCTTGGTTATAGCATCCAGAGGATGGACCGTTTCGATAATTACTGGCCATTAATTTCGTAACTGCGGCCCGCCCTTTCGATTTGATTAATTATCGCGATTAACCGGTCGGAATTGAAATCGAGCAGCGTTATTATTTCACAATCACGGCCGGCTCCTCGGTGGACGGCAAAGTGTGTTCCACTTATCACAGGGACGTTAGCTCGCAGCCGTTAATTCCGTCAGCCAAGGTAGGTACAGGGCGTATATTTAGGCGATAAACGAGTTTGCCGCCATTATAACCGGCCCGTGTCGTTAAACCGGGCAACCTGTAATGAGGGCTGGCCTCGCGAGGCGGGCGCGCGAGGATTTCGGAAAAGCCGTAAATTCGACGGTCCCGAATACTCGAACGGGCGAGAATTAAGCTGTTGCTGGCGCGGTGCGCGCTACGCCGCGCCGCCATTGTTTATCGTTAGGAAACCCCTTCAGGGGGGGGGGGGGAGGGAGCTTAACGGTCTTAACAACGGTCAGAAATCTGCCAGCCCGAGTGTATCTTTACGGCCCGATGTTGCCGGCATTGATGGGTACGTAACCGTATTTCTCAAACGAGAGCTGCCTTTGTCTCTACCACCAAGGGATTGCGACCAGGCGAGTGTCTGTTCCCTCCTAGATTTTTAAGGCATTCGCAGAGTCTACCGTAGCTAGCGCCCAGAGGAATTTAATGATCCAAAGTCTTGGAACGATTTGGAGTTGGTTGGAACGAGAATGTATCTCTGTCCGAATTTGCTACACTATCGGGGCAAAGGTCTATCTCTCTACGGGCTTCGCTGCAAAAAGCCCCGCGAAAATGTCCACCGATAAGACTCGCAGGGGATGAATCCCAGGGATTAAGCCCGATGTGGCGACCATTCCTGGGGTCGTTCCCCGTTTAGGAGCATCGAGATAGGAAGGCGTCGTAGCTGGCGCGGCGCGGAATCGATGTTCCAGTTAAAACTGCACACGGCATGTTAATGAGCGTTAATGGGCGGCCGGGTGGGGGGGGGGGGGGTGGGCGGGGCGAGGGGGCAAACAAGGGCGAAAAGAGCGGAAAAATAGAGGAGAGCCGTGGCTGGAAGTCGGACACGGCCGAAGGAATAATTACGGAGTCCCCCTCGGCGGGAGCGCGGGACCGGTGCTGTGCTCATCCTGAAATTAGTAGGGAATATCGTCGTGGAAGTTGTGTACGGGCGCTGCAGGTAACAAGCCCTGTATCGAGTTAGCCGAGGCGGAACGGGGACGCGGGTCGTTACAGATTTCCTTCGATCGGATCGGGCGCCGGTTCGCGCTGTCCCCCGTGGAGCGGGGATTTTTATTCGCGTCGCGATCGAACGTGACGCTGATTGGCCGTGATACGCCGCGAACAAAACGGCTCCGACGATGTTTCCAGCGACGCTCGAGCACTCGAAACCACCCAACTGCTCGAAATTTGAAACGAGGGAAAGCGGCTTTATCGGACCGAGCTGTATACCGCGGGCCTCGGCGATCGAGTGTCGGGGGATATATTCAAGCTCTCCGGAAGAATTGGAAATTTTATTCAACTTTTCATTGATAAAGGTGTCCTGCCTACGTCCTTGCAAGGGCCCATAATGAACCTCGGCCCGAGGACTATAGGTACCGATTTGTATATCATTGTAGTTGGTTGCAGCAGTACGTGACGCGATTCTCCGTCGTTTCGGAGGTTCGACCAGTTTGGATAAGGTAATTGCCCCAGTTGTCGATCAAGTCCCAGTTCTCGATCATTTTCACAAATATTATGATTTCATAGCATTTTTAACAATATTTTTATAATAAAAATGACGTTTTTTAAATGTAAAATTGTATATGAATTATTATCATAAGTTTTAAAAAGTGATGATAATTCCAACCATGAAAAAAGAAAGGAAGTACGTAGCCTGATTCTGTTCCGTGTGCAAACAAGAGACTTCCTTAAGGGGTAATGCCACTGTAGAGCCCGGAGAAGCAGCCCGATTTTGAGAATTTTTTAAGCGAGTATAGTGAATGGAATACAAAATTTGTTTGAAGGCCTTTATTCTACATAGCTTGAAGTATGATTCCAAATTTTTGTTTAATTTTTAATACAGAATGGCGGCGCTACAGCTCAACAAAAGAGTTTTTTTTCTTCTGAAAAACAGTGTTCCGCGGCCGGAAAGATTTCTCCTTCAATTCGTGACTTAGAACAAAAAACAAAAAATTTTCGGGTTCTATATAAGATTATCTCGGAAAGTACACAAGGAAATTAAAAAATAATGTTTTTTTGTAAAAATGGTACGCGATTGAACAAAACATTTCAACAATTTCGAGGTTGTGGCAGTTCCGTGTTTTGTTCGATCACTCACCATTCCTACAAAAATCAGTATTTTTTCATTTCCTCGTGTACTTCCCGAGATAATCTTATATAGGACTAAAAAATATTTGGTTTTTTATTCTAGTTCAAAAATTGAAGGAGAAATCTTTCCGGCCGCGGAACACTGTTTTTCAGAAAAAACTTCTTTTGTTGAGCCGTGACGTCGTCATTTCGTATTAAATTTTTTTTTTTAAAATTGTGATCATACTTCAAGGTATGTAGAATAAAGGCCTTAAAAAAATTGTATTCCATTCACTATACTCGCATAAAAAAATTCTCAAAATCAGGCATTACCCCTTAATCATAAAGCTACCGGCACTGGTTGATGAAACACGTGTATCTAACGAGTTTTATACATTTTTATGTGTCGGACGAAAATACATTGTTGCGAGGGGATCTACTATGGCTAAATAAAGAAAGGTACCCGTTTTGGTACTTTAAGTTTTCTTTATAACCTCTCTTTTCTTGATCGACTATTAGAGCAATTACTGATCGACAACTAGTTCCGACCGTAATTTAGTGATCGACATCTGGGGCATCGACATTTTCATTCTCAATTATAATTTCCACATTTAAATATATATGGATTCTAATTTTTTACTTTGCTATTATCTATATGAATGTTAAAATTAACTGCTAAAAGGAAAACAATTAATTTTGGTCCATTTGCATGAATTTTTTCATTAAAAACATTTCGACCTCCTACTAACTGATCGACAACTGGGGCAATCACCTTACCCGGAAGCAACGCGAGTCGCGTAACCGCTTTTCCACGTTCCGAGCGATACAATTTCTTCTGATCCGTGCCTCTGATATCTCGGATGGGGCTCGAGTCGCCTGTTTCGACAAGGAATCCCAGAGTGTCTCGCGAACGCGAGACACGACTGCAGCGCGCGATATTATTTTATCGGCATAAATATCAAGCCCCGTGGCGGAAATGGATTTTCCGCCGGTTCCCTGGCTGGAAACCCGATCCCGGGGCGAACCTCGGGGATCGGGGAAAGATGAACACGCGACTGCCAATCAGAGCCCGATCGGACGAACGAGCCCGGCGACTTCCGTCAGGGAAATGATCGTTTCTTTCGATTCGCCTAACTGCGTCTCCAGTAGACTAAATCCTCGCCCGATGAATACCTGATTGCGCGTTTCAAGGCTATCGGTGCACCGATGCAAGCGCGCTGGATGATTCGCGGACGTGAAACGTGGCAGTAAGTCGATCCGTCCACGGCGAAAGAGGAACCGGCGCACCTGCCAGTAGAAGTCATTTTCGCCAGCTGTCTAATTATCGGCTACAAGGTAGACAGTTGCCGAGCGGAGAGTTCGCCGAGTGGCTTCGCTGGGGAATCGCGAAATATTCGTTCGCGATAATCTCCATCGATTTATTAAGATGGGGACTTAATCCGGAGTTCGCGGAGAAGGGAACTCCTCCTCGGCTCTCGAAATGTTCTCCGCTTCCTTTTTCCCAGGCCGACGACTCGAGGGCTCCTCTCTCCACTTACTTTTTCAGGATTATCGCCCCTTTTACGAAAGTAATGAAGTTTCGCCGTGAATTGTTATCAGATTGGATCGGCGATCGTCTCGGTCGGCCCGCGGGCGCTGGCTTCCGCGGGGTAATTCTGGGACTGTGATTTCAGATTCCGCGCAGCTCGAGGGTAATTCCACCACCGGTGATGTCGGATTTTAATTCCAACCGCGAGCTCTGTTACCGGGGTTTATCATCGGAAAAGCTGAGAGGCAGTGTCAGAAATCCTCCGCGTTTCTAAAGTTCCGCGGATACAACTCTGCCGAGGTCTGCCCACGGTTACGGCCAGGGAAACGCCGGGATACACTCGTATCGCGGTGTTTGCTAAACTCTTGTAATCGATGCCGATAATCCGCGCGACGCGCACTTCTTTTTTGCACCGCGGCAGTCGTAACTCGGATAACCTTGCCACCTCCGGCGTCCCTGATCGCTGGACCGCCTCGCGGCACGCCTCGCTGGCAAGCTTTTCGATTTAAATCGTCTACCCGATCGAAAATAGAGGCGAGACGGCTGGACGACCCAGGGTTATAAATCAAATCGAAAGAAATCCGTGTTTCACGAAGTGGCGGGGGCTGGGCGAGCAATGTTAGCGGAAGAACAAGCACCCCGATTTCTTCCCGCTTGCCTAAATTTAGCCTATGAGCGTCCTTCAATTTAATTCCTTCTTCTTGACCCAAAAGCGCCTCCATCCTCGCGCAACCGCCGCGGCGAGGGGCAATTATTAATGGCCCGTGGAAAAAGACGAGGCAATCTCGTTACCTCCTTCCGAGACTTTGTCCTCTTACCGAAACCAACGCTCGAAAAGGCTGGCCTATTGTCGTCGATCGAGTTCACGCCACTTTCTCCCGACTCGCCGCCTCGTTTCACATAAGAATACGGGATCCAAGAATTTTCCTACGCCTCTGGCCGCTCTCGCCGTAATTCCGCGGCAGAGTTACCGGCGGCGTAGAGACAGGGGTTGGCGGAATATTTAATACGGTCCATGAATTCGCAAGTTTTCGACGGAGCAGGGGGGGGGGGGATGGGGTGGACCGGTGCGCCGGCCAGGCCGGCGGTAGGAAATGTTTGAGTACTTAACCAATATTGCGCGCTTTGGGCTATGTGTTTTAGGGCCTGTATCGGGAGCCCCGCTTCCTCGGGGAGCGTATTCAATGGCTCCTGGTGAATGTTGTTGGAAAATATCTTTATGCCCGCGCGTATATCTCCGAGTATCGTCTGTTCGGCCAAGCGAACCAATTCCGTGCGCTCCCAGGACGATAGAGATCCGCCTATTAATCGTTAACGGTGTATCTGATAGCGAAAAACGGTATCGCTACGGACCGCTCGGTCCGTTCCATGCAATTTCGAAGAAATATCGATCGCACCGCCTGACTTAGTGGCGACGCGACGCGTAGAGCCTCGCCTTCCATCTTCGTCCACCCGATCCGATTGATTCTACTCCGACGCGGAATACATTACATTATTAATATCGAATGTCGGGGCATCACGGTGTCGCGTGTCTCCGCGCCGCTCGTCGAGCTTCCCATCCGCGACTTTTCCAGCGGCGGTGCGTACTGTATTTGTCACATGGAATATCGCGTGCAACGATTCCCGAAGAAAGGAGGGAAGGCGAGGCATCAAAGGGATTTTGATGAGATCCCTCCGGGGCGAAGAGCGACTTTTCGCGGCCTCTGGAGGAGACTGCTCTCGCCCGGCGTTTCACCAGCCACGAAATATATTACGCTTTGATGCGGCCCCTTTCCTTTTTTTCTACTCGAGCATCCCGGGTCTCGGGGTTTAAATGAGATCTCTCGCGGAAATTAGGGGAGTCCTCTGTTAATGCCGGCGTTATTATTAGCGCCGGGGAGGGAAGACCTTCGATCACAGCCCCATTTTCCTTCCAGCCGAACTGGGTTATCCGGATAGTTGGAGGGAACGATCTTCTTTTACATCTTCGATTACAATCCAGCTGATTATCCCGGGGAACTCTCTACTTCCTCGGGCCGTTACATTAGCTACGAATCCTCGGTGGTCGGGGATATGGGTGAAAGCCGAGGAAGCGGTAACAACTCGTCTATAATTCAGCGTAATTAGAAGTGGCCGCGCCTAGTCTCCTCTGCCCCCATAAATCCCGCCGCCCCGTGTCGCGCGGATCAATTTTCCACGCGTTTTCCCCGAACGAACCGCGAGTAGCAAACTATCCACTCCGCAGACCCCCTTCCGTAATTTAGAGCCAACCAAACTGGAGTTTTGCCGCTGCACTGGAAACTATTTAAATTTACATAGTACTCCGGGACACTTGAGATTCCTCTTACGGCAAGCCGCGGCTTTCACCAGCAACCGGGAAGCGAATTCGAATCCCGAAGGCATATCGATATGCGTCCCCAATGTCCCACGAATCGTCGACGGTGACGCGCGTCGGATGAATTTGGAAAGGCGGGGGAAGCGAACGGCGGCGAGCCTCGGGGGGGTGGTTTTTCCCATCGGCTGATGCGTGCAAGGAGGGCAAAGGAGAATGGGGTGCTAGAAGAGGGGTGGGCTGTCGCGGCGGAAATTCAGCGGGTTCATTTGTCCAAGTCGGTGGAGCCACGGTAATGGATACACCGCGCACAATATCCACGGGGAGCTCGCGAATATTTATGAAGGCTTCGCCGAGGATGAACGAGAAACCGCTCGCGGAGAGCTTTGTGATCCTCTGTGAGGCAGAGCCGCGGTTCATCGGGAACACGTCAAACGCTCTTCAGGGACGTTGTTTCGTCATGCCGTAATGATGTACCTCGCCCCGGGCTACGTATCCGCTGGATGCTGCGCGATTCTGACGTGCAGGGTCAAGAAGAGTCTGACGCAGAAACGGGAAACGGGCCGGGGGAGCCCTGTAACCCGTTTCGCGGCACAGATCTCCCCTCTTTGAAGCATCGGCGACGCGTCCTTACCGCCAGGCAAGCCCCAAAATTACTGTCCCGATCGAAGCTTTTGCTCCGGCCATTTCCTTCGCCCGCCGAAAGAAACGCTTCCGCGCAAGAGGTTGTATGTATATACACTTCCGGACGGGAACGATCCCGACTACGAGCCGACGGCTCTATTTATGTACCTACTCTCGCCAGCCGAACCTGCTCGAGTAAGTGCCAGGGGCTCGGCGCCTCCGCCAGGATCGACAATCTATCCGCCCTGTCTTGACGCGTATAAACCGATTCGAGCTGTCCGCGGGCGGGAAAAGCGAATGCACCGTGGTTTCATGGAACTGGACACCTATGACTCAACAAAACCGCTCCGATTTCCTTCTCGCCATAGCGATGCTCGCCCGCGGCCGTGGCAAGCCTAGGAATTCAATCTTGTCTCGCATTCGTACACGTAATCGCGAGCCAGCTCCGAAACGTGTTACACGGGATGGATAAAAAGCGCGGACAGCTCGATGGGCGCACAATTGCTCGGTAGTGCGGCGAAGAACCGCGCGGAAAAGGGGGCCATCGAGCAGGAGAAACGTTTCTTACCATCGTTTATCTTTGTCCCCCGGCTCTCGAGCCCCGCCGCGCCGTAATATCGCAATTATTACGGCCGGCACACAGGCGACCGTGTCGCAAGTTTTTCCCCGGGGAATGGAAACGCTCGTAAGAAAAATTAAATCGCTACTCGGACAGCGTCGCAGCCGCCGTCAGAAGCAATTTTCCAGGTGGAATGAGAGCAGTAAAGAAGAGGCGCTTATTAGATCGTTCGGCGGCCGGCAGTTTCGAAACGTAAAAGAGAAATAGGTACCACGCAGGGGCACGTTCGAATCGCGTGAAGATTTTTATTCCCTCCACCCATCGCTGGGTGGAAAACCGTTTCGATAATCCGCCAATTAAATGACCAGTTTCTTGGATAATTGCTGACCCTTCGTGGTTTCGTACTTTTCAAATTATCCTCAGACGAGCTCCCTGTTTGCGATCGGCGAGGGGATTCATAGATCGTCGGGAGACCGACTTAGGGGCTGCGCTTAAGGGGTAACACCACTCTAGAGGCAGAAAAAGAAGACCTAAATTTGACAATTTATTTTGTGAGTATGACAAACGGAATAGAATTTCTTTTCAGAGGGTTTATTTAACACGTATTGAAGTACGAAGAACAATTTTTTTTATTGCCATTTTCATGCAAAATGGCGGCAACAGAACCCGTCTTCGGAAAAAGCTTTTTTGAAAACGCCGCCACGGGAGGACGGATTTCTCGGCATGTATGAGTCCTGGAACCAAAAATAAAAAAAATTTTTAATCTATATACAATTGGCTTTGGAAGTACGTAGGGTTATTTTTTTTAATCAATTTTTGTGGAAGTGGTGCACTTTTTAAGAAATGAATCGATTTTTTGCCCTAAAAATGAGCATTAAATTGTTTATAAAAAAAAAAGTTTACATTCAATCAAAAAACGGCTACGTACTTCCAAAGCCAATTGTATATAGATTATAAATTTTTTTTATTTTTGGTTCCAGGACTCATACATGCCGAGAAATCCGTCCTCCCGTGGCGGCGTTTTCAAAAAAGCTTTTTTCGACGACGGGCTCTGTTGCCGCCATTTTGCATGAAAATGGCAATGAAAAAAAATTGTTTTTCGTACTTCAATATGTGTTAAATAAACCCTCTGAAAAGAAATTCTATTCCGTTTGTCATACTCACAAAATAAATTGTCAAATTTAGGTCTTCTTTTTCTGCCTCTAGAGTGGTGTTACCCCTTAAGGGAATCTTCCGGTCTGGAGCCCAAAAAAATAGCTTATCTTTAGGAATTAATTAAAGGAAAACTACTATATATAATTTAATTTGACTTTTGCATTGTATTAAGGATGTCTCAAATTATAGAAATATATTTTTTGTTTTATAATTAATCATTGCAGACGGCCCTGGGGAGTCGTTAAAGTCGAGGCGTCAAAAAATTGATCTAAATCGGTGGGAGCTGTATCCCCAAAAGTTGTTGTCCGATTCGACTGAAACTTTTTTATTTTTAAGAATACACTTCTGACTAGGGGGGAAACCAGAAAAATTACAAAAATTACATTTTTTTAGAAAATAACGACACTTGAAGTTTGAAATCACTTTTTTCCTATATTTTTTATCCTTTCAACGCAGAGAGGGGCAAACAATTATTTGAAATAAAAATTTCGTTGCCCAAATTTTGATTTTAAATCATTTTTTGCCTATCTCTGTTTCAACGCCTTTGAAAATTATAAATGTTCAATTTTTGTAATTTTTTCTGGTATCCCCCCTAGCCAGAAGTATATTCTTCAAAATAAAAAAGTTTCAGTCGAATCGGATAATAACTTTTGGAGATACAGTTCCCACCGTTTTGAGAACACTGTTTCGAGAAAAACGCGTTTAAAGTTTTACGTGGGCGCCAAGTGGCCGGTTGTTACCCATGCATTTGCCGCTACTCAAATGCCTATAACTTCGGGAATTTTACGAATTTCAACAAATCCTTTAAAAAACGTATTCCTAAAAGGTTGAACATTCGAAAACTGAAATAAAAAAAATCAACTTTTAGACCGGAAGGTCCCCTTAAGGGGTCATTCCACTGTGACGGTTTGAAAAAAGTCGATTTTTTTCTTTTTTCACTTTTCGAAAGTACATATATCTAAGAATGTGCTGGTAAAGTTTCGTGGTCTGAGTCGCTTTCATCGAAAGTTGCAGAGAAGGCGTAGCGCGAAGCGGAGCGCGCTGACGACTTTAAACGCGATTATCTCAAAACGACATTTTTTCAACTGGTGCAGCTGATTGCGAAAAAACTATTTGACCAATCAGTCTGAAATTTTCACACGTTATTCAGCACATCAGTGGGTATCGCAGGGGCCTCGGAGACCTTTTTTGATTAACAATTTCATACTTTTTATAAAGCAAAATGAGTGACAAATTCACCGTATTTCGACACTTGAACTTCAAACCTCCGCCATCTTGTTATTTTTTATCAGTCAGAATAATTCTACTCCCAACGATAACTACACTCATAATGACTTCAACACACTTTGAATTTCTGGTTTTACACGCGTCGTTTTCTCGGAATCACCTGCACCAGCGCTACATCGTTTTTTTTTCAAGTCGCTCACATCAGGGCGATATACATTTAAAAAAAACTGTTAAATATTTAAAATAGATTTTTTTATACTGTCAATGAGTGTATTAATAAGTAGACAAAATATTATTTACGTTGGACATTGCGTTTACTAAAAAATAAATCCCCAAAAAAATGACAACTTTTCAACATTTCGCAGTTGGAATTGACCCCTTAAATTACGTGTTGGTAATTTTGGCGATTTCTTACCCCTCCTTCCCCACGTATAAGAATTCGTAAGATTATATATTCCACCCCCTTTCTTACGTAATTTTTTCAATTATTACAATTCTTTTAAAGATTTATATAATCTATTTGACTCGGTCTCGTGTGCACAATTAAAAAGATATTACACAAGACGCTACCTTACGTGACTCACTCTCCCCCCCTGTAAGAAAACATAAGAAATTCGTGCCCCCTCCCCCCAAGCCTTACGTAATTTAAGGACGACCCCTTAGGATAATTTTATTGTTCCATGCGTAGGAGCAATTACGGTGTTCGCGATCCCACGAACCGTAGGTATTGTTTCCCTTGCTAACCGGTAAGTATAGGTAGGGGAGACCGGGGCAGGTTGTACCACGGGGTAAATTGTAACATACGTAAAATCTTTTGAACGACAAATTTGGTAACCCACAGCATGCGAGAGCTGCTTGACGATATTAGCACCGTCGGTTTTAATCACACAAACGAGCGTTATGTATTCATTTTGTGGTTTTAGCCTAGAATTTTAGTATTTAGAGCACGTAATTAAATTTTGTCTGAGCACTTTTCTTTCAATTAACCGTCATTAGAAACCGTTTGAATTTTTGCTTCTTTGCCACAAACGAATCAGTACACATTGGTTTATTATAATGTGTACGCATTTTAGGAATTTGATGTTTGGTTTCTCGTTTGCTCAGATAAAACGCAAAAATTCAATTCGCTGTGGACGAACAACAGAACAATCGAGATTCCAAAAAGTAGAAAAAAAGTATAAAGGGAGCAGTAAAGAAAGCGAAGAAGAAGATTTTGATTGAATCAGATGAATAAGCAATGATTGTTTAACTCATGTATATCATATGTTTAATAATGATCTGTGTTTTCATTTATATTTTTTAGAAATATTTATTTGTGTTCATATTTGTATTTAAATAAGTAAAACAGATGTGTTACAATTTACCTCGGACTGGGGCACATTGTAACAAAGGTTCAGATTTGTTTAAGATGATTAAGTGTTCAAAGAGCTAGACGTCTAAGTGTTCAAGATTTTGTCACGTACTTTCACGCAATCAGTTCACCACATATGTAGGAAGTAAATCACGCAAATTATTTTCTGACTGAGGAGAACACTTTCTGAGAAAAAAACTATGAAAGCTTTTTTGTTACAATCTGCCCCGGTTTCTCTTACTCTGATAATTTTGGATTTTCCACCGGTCCGCTACCCTCCTTCAAAAAATTCCCAACATAAATTTATTGTGCAATAGGATACGATTAAAAGCGGTATAAATAAAAATGCAGGAATATCTCGTAACAACTGCACTCTGCACCGTCATTGTTCCACCTACTAATAATGTTTACTCTCATTTATGCACCTACATACTGACCTCTGGCCCGTTAAATAAATCTAATAATAATAATAATAATTGCTCGTTATTCCGTTCCGGTTGGACGGTTAATTAATCCGTGAGAATGCCTGCTGGCCGGGAGGGTGGCCATCCACTCCATCGCGGTGGATGCGCACGATCCTCGATCACTCTTGGGATCTACGTAGGACCGAGACACTCCCGCAGCGGCAGCGAGGACCACGCCACCGGGAAGGAAACTTCCTCCAGCTCCTCGGAACTCCTCCGCGCGCTCTTTTTCTTCCGTGTGGCTTTCAAACTTTCGAGGATCGAAGTTTGTAGCGTTATTCAGCTCCCCTCGGTGATTCTTATTAATTCCCCGCGCGACTACGGCGGCCACTTCTTGCCCTCCCGCGGACCGGCGATCGGAAAGCCCGCGATCCCGTTGGAACTTTTATTTAATTGAAGCATCGAGGAGCCGGATAAAATCCTCTGTCCACCGGCACCGAGCCGAGGAATATCGCTGAATGGAAATCGGGGAAACGACACCGCGGAATTTACGAGATAGAATGAATTATTATTCGTCTTCCGTGTACACCGATGAATTACAACCGTTACAAAGCGCGCGTGCTTTATGCAGATTTTATGCGACCCATTTCGTTAAAGGATTCGATCGCTACCCCCTTTCCCCAGCCTCTGCTCGCGGCGTTATTTTCACGCGAGGTGAAACTCCCTTTTCGGAAAAAAATAACCGTGTTTCCCGCGCGAAGTGTACGTGCTTCGAAATTGGAACGGTCATCCGCCGAAAAGGGGATCGATTCGAAGGGGATCGGCGACGGTGGACGGGCAGATTTCGCGGGAGTGCCGTGGTGGCGATGGTGTTTTTAACAGGGGTTGAAACGGTTCCGAAAATAACTGTTCCAAACTGTTATACATCGGTTCTGACTGGAACAGTTATGGAGAACCGATATTCGGAATAATTGTTATAAGGAACCGAAATCTCTGACTATATCGATTTCGGTTACATCGATATTACATCGGTCCCGTAACAGTTTTAGGTATATCAGTTTTATAACAGTAATGTATCTATGTATCTGTTCCTAGAGTTTACTGTATAATCGATAAATAATTGTTATGGAACCGAAACTGTCATAGGCCAGGAGGTTTTTCACTCGTAACTGTTTCAGGATTATCTCGCTCCTTAGGGTAAATTATTAGGTCCACCGGGAGACGCGGTGGACCTAATATAAAATGGGTATTAAAACTAATATAGAAATTACTTATTTTATCAGAACAAACCTATATGTTCCGAATTTTATTTACAATATTTACTGTAAATCGGGTTGAAAACTGAAGTCATGACATCTGACCACCTCCCCCGAGGTGTCGGGAGAAATGGTTTTCGTCGTTGGCAGAGACCACTCACATAATTATTCATGGAAAATTAACAAAGGATAAAGCAAAATTATTTATGAGTGAATACAACTACAGATTCCCAGTTATGATTTTTGTATTATTTTTGTTTATTTTTTATTTTTTATTATTTTATTATTATTTTTGTTTATTTTGTTTACTTATTCACATTTATATTCATTTGCCTTGCTAATCACCAGTAGGTAGTTTACTTTTCCTTTGACGTTTTCTTTATTTGTTTAACGTAAACAAATTAAATACCAATATTTAATTTGTTTACGCTAAACAAGTAAAGAAAACATCAAAGAAAAAGTGAACTACCTACTGGCAATTAGCCAAGCAAATGAATATAGAGTAATGTGGGGTAAGAGTGCGCACTTAAAGTTTAGACTTCTCTAAAATCCTTGGTATTACACCGATAGTCATATCGTTCTGTGAGAAATAACTACTATCCCTTATTATTCGATAGGCAGTGACTTCATGTAAATTTACATGTCACAACTTACATAAAATAAATATTTCCAAAAAGTGTCAAATCCGAACTTTTACCCGCTACGTGGGGCAAAAGTTCGCATGTTATGGGGCAAAAGAACGCAACGAGAAATATCCAAAGAAGTGTTTTATTTTCCTGTAATACAGTAAAACGCCTAATAGTTTATAATTAATTTTTTTAGGTGAAGCTAACAATAGTCGCAAATAAAATTACCCCGACCTTCGTAATTTGAACAGGCATCGTGCCACCATTCTTTGCATGAATCACACTGGATCCAGTCTTCTTCTGGAGGATCAATGTACTCTTTATTTAGCGAACTCTAGAATTAAAATAAGTTTAATGAAGATATAACACGCGTCAAATTATTTTGGGGCAAAAGTTCGCATGCGAACTCTTGTCCCACTGCATTGTGCGAACTTTTGCCCCCACAGCTACTTTTACATTGTTTAATCAATCCTGTTATCTGTGAGGAGAATTGAAAACTTCTATTAGCACTTTTTAATAGAAGAATTTCAGCTCTTTCAGACGGCATATTAATTAAAATATTTACTGATCAATTTATAGGAATAATATTGATTCCCAAACATGAGAATATTACATCAGAACTAACGAATTCAGTACTTACCGCATTGTAAGATAACAAACCGAAGCACAGCCACGAAATTCGACATTAATGACTCTACCTTGATTGACAATTGACTGCCAATCACCATTGGCAACTACCACGACTCAAACCATGAAATTCGCATGGTGCGAACTCTTACCCGCTGCGAACTTTTACCTACCTTTACTCTAAAAGTGAATACATAAACTAAATAAACAAAAATAATAAAATAATAATAAAAAATAAAAAAATAAACAAAAATCATATCTCGACCATCTCTCCTTTTTGCAGCGAGAGATGGTCTTCTCGTTAGCTTTGAGAGGAAGAGTTAATATGGCCAAATACTTTGGCTGCCTTGTCCCTCAACATCTCTACCATTTTATTATCCCAAAAGTTAAACGAAAATAAACTTAGAAGTATATTTTAAACACGATTCTGTACACCGCTGTTTGACAAAAGAGGTTAAATGTAACCTCAATTTACCTTTTAAAGCCTATAAATCCAGAAAAACACAGAAGGAGGCGAAATGACGCTATTCATTCAACTGTTTTCCTTCTAGAGAAGTAATTGGTCTGCACTTTAACGCATTTTTAACGAGAGAGTCTGAAATACAGCGACTCGACCAACTCTCCGGCCCGACCGCTTCTCCCGGATTTACCCTATAACTGTTTCGAGGCCCGAAACCGGTATCATAACCGTTTTCAACCCCTGAGTTTATAATTAGCGGGTTTGGGAAGAGGAAATGGCGGGCGCGAGTGAGTAGTCGCGGCGGGCGTGGAATAGCGGAGAGTAACAATGCTTGGTTCTCGTCAGAGTGACGGGCCCACTCTATAAATCGACGCTTGAAATAATATTTGCCGTTTCCACATTATTTCCGTCCAAGTAGCTCGCCTCTGGATGGCGCGTCGACTCGCTTCCTCCTCCCGCAGCTGCTGGCAAGCAGCCCTTTCTGATAATGGGATTTTCTGTACCGCGATAAGGGGAGTCTCGCGGGATAGAGTCGCTGTCGACGGCGTTCCCGCGCGAGAACCCGCTGGAAAATCGTCGAGGAAATGAAGCCTGATCCGGGGTGGAGGGGGTGGATGGGTGAGGGGCGCAGCGGCCAACTGGAAACTCGGAGAAACCGTGGGAGACTTCACGCTGGACTTTAGAAGCTCGGCTGCCTTGGAAGAGCAGCTATTACGAGAGATTATAGAGCGATAAGATATCCCCTGGACAAGCACACTTGAATCTACTCGTTCCCGAGACGGGAACTCCGGTGACTAATTAAATAGAGGCCACCTTATATCGAATCGGACAGTAAAGAATCAAAGTCTATCGGGTCTCAGAATAACCAGTGCTCGAGAGCCAGCGACGAGTGACCCTGAACAAACTGATGCATTATGGTCGAGACAAGATCGAATCTGTGATTCATTCTATCCGCATAGCAGCTCAGCCTGCAGGCCGCAAACCGCAAAAATTCGCAGCCTTCCGAGGGAACGCGACACGTAGCGCGATAGGCTCGCTTAAGTAGAAATAATAGGAGCGTAATACGACGCGGACGCGTACAGGGCATTGTGAGAGCGGCGTAGATAGAGCTCCAGTAGTTAGATAAGATAGAATGATCGATCAACTTTCGAAGCTCGCGAGGCGGAGGGAAGGCGGCTCCGAAGCGAGATCGTATCGCGCGTCTTGGATTTCTCTGCTCGAGGACAGCCTGTTCTCGTTAGCCGCGCCAGGAAGCTCGTTCGGCCGCAGAATCGCCGGCTAATTGTTACGTAATCGATATGAAAGTCAGTGTCACAGAGACCGATAAGTACACGTGTGGCCTCCGCCTCGAGGAAATCGCCGGCCGATCTCGTTACAGGCCACCCACTTCCTCGTACATGGATTTCGTTGCCGGCTGAGCCATCGAGGATACCGATCGCGCGATAACTCACCAGCGCGGAGTAAATAGCGCGTTCAATCCTCCAGCCAAGACGCGATCTACCGGAGCATCGACTCGCCCGGTTCCGTGGAAACGGGGACGCGGGGCCCCGGTGGCCTCGTAAAAGAACCTGCTCTGTACATCGCTGTACCGTGAAGGGACTCGCGGAGGGAATTTAGGTGTTCGATTTTCCTCCAGTAAACCCTAAGCTATTCAGTGACACTGGTTCCTATCGGGGACGGTGCAGAGATCCCCCGGCCGATCCTTTGTCCTACCCTGCGCGCAACTAACGACGCCTAGACGACGCCAGACGAGCACAATACAAATGTCCGACCCGAAGACAACTCCGGCTGCACCGGCCTCGAATCATTAATTTATCGCGGCCCGATAGAATTCTTCCAGGCACCGTAGCAACCCCGACGATCCCCGTCGACGATTATACCGATACCTTCTCCCGCCGTCTCCCTGTAACGATGCCCGTTATCGCTCCCGATTACGCCGACCTCTCGCCGGGCGGAACAATGCTGCAGGAAAAGGGCGGAGGGTCGACGAATCCGCGATTCGTTCCCCGCCGACGGTATAAATCCCGCGAGGATCAACGTCGTCCCGACGCGACCTTTATTCACTCCGGAGGGCTGCGCGAGTCCCGGGGAAACGCATCGCGACGCCTTCCTCTGATTTATCGCCGTTCGTTGCCATATCTCGCGCGGCAGGATTCGCATTTTGTCATTGTTTGCGGGACGGCTGGTTTTTGCCACGACGGTACCAAAGTTCGCGAGATGACCAGGATGGATTAGTTATCCCATTGACCCCGCGCGCCGGAGAATGCATCACGTCCCGTGGTCCGGTTCCAAAACCCGCAACTCGCCGGGTAGATTCAATTACCCCGAATTAGTTAAAATTGTAGGAGCAACGGCGCGCTGTGCAGAGTTTCGAGGAGGCTACGCCGTAACTTTCTCCGCGAGGACGATGCCGTTTCGGGTGGGGTGTATCGGTACGCGAGAAGGAGGCCGCGGGTATCGCGCGGCCGCCGGTTCCAGGTCATGAGAGCCGGCCGATGAAACGGCTCGTCTTCTCGATAACTGGGGCGAAGAGAGGAGAGCACTCTCCCCGCCGGCCGGAGAACCGTTCCCTCGCGCGTCGACTAAAAAGCTCGGGACGATTCGCTGGGAGCAGCAGCTAACTCATCCGGGGACCGCGAGCAGCGGATGCCTGGGCGATGGTGTCGGCGCGTCCCGCATTCCGCGCGAAATCGCGAATGTACCAGGGAATTCTGCGAGGGTTACGCTGGCTGCAACTAAATATCCAGCAAGCTGCTCCGCAAATTCCAGCCCCTATGGCGGGAGATCCAGACGCTGCGGCTCTCGCCATTGTGCGCCAACGTTTCGCCGGTGGAAATTCGATCCGCGGGCGAATATTGCTCGGCTTGCGATATTACGCGCGATATACGACGTGTATATTCGCAGGGCGCACCGCGCGACCTTTGTACACGGTGTATCGAGACGATAGGACGATGCTTTGAGCCGAGGGGATTGGTGCCGGCAGAGGGAACGATCGATCGTCCAGTTCTTCGAATTTCCGTGAAATCGTGTGGGTACGTACCTAATCCTTTGGAAAGGTACGACCGGAAAGCTGCCCTCGGAGCGTCTCGGTGGTCGAGGAAGGCCGGCAATCTCTTCGATGCTTCCACTCGATAAGTTAAATGTTGATAAACAGGCGGGTCCCAAATCTCGATTTCTGGTAAGAACGGTATATGGACCGAGGGACAATTGAACGCCGTTTATCGGAGGCGGTCGCGGGCGATCTGGGTCACAGGTTGATTCGAAACAATAGGAGTTTGTCTGACCCTCCACCCCCAAGCGGAAACTTGCTGAAAACGTCTTCCATCTTCTTGCACGCGACCTGATGCCTCGCTGTTACATAGCCTGGCTTCTTTCAAACTTCCGGGCCGGAGTTATCTGTTCTTTCAGCAAACTTCCCTTACAAGCGAGTACATTTTTCATCGCGCGTTAACGCTGCATCGACCTGGGACACCTCGTGCACGCAGCTACCTATATTGTCTAGTTTAAGGAAGCGAGCAATATGGAGCCGATGCCGTCGGCTTCCCCGCTCGGCTTTGAGCAACGATGAATCCCAGGCGCGCGGCAGCATTCTGCGAGCGCGTTCGGCACGCGGAAGATTTCGTTCCTCGAGGAATCACCTCGTTCGGCAACACTTTGACGGAATTAAATCCCTTCTTGACGAGCCCCTCGCGCAGCGTTTGCTCTCCCGTCTGCTCCCAGGGGGCACGCCTTTGAGTAAATCAGCGCCCGCCAACTTTTAGGAAACGGAGATGTCTTTAGAGGTGGAGACGGTACACAGACATGAATTTCGCGGACGGATACCCCAGCGGCAATTAAATTGCTTCCCGTTCCAGGGCTACGGAGCTTGCTTGCGAGGGACGATATCGAAGTGACGATCATCGATTTTATTTAGAAAGATAGTTGACACGTATATTTTTTTTTATTGACTGACATTCATGTCGAAGGGATGAAAGCAGCCCTCAAAGTTGAGGGTGAGAAACATGTTTGGTCGGATATCTTGGGAACTATATAGTAGAGCTACTTAGGAGAACGGTGGAAATCGCAATATTGTGTAAAAAAATTTCGTTTGTTTAAGGGGCTACGCCACCCTGAGGCGGCCGAAATGATATCAAAGTTTACGAATTCTTTTCTGCGAAACTATGAATGTGACAATTACTTCATTATTATTTATGGTTGGTGCATACATTAAAGGACATATTGTGTAAATTTGACAGAAAAATATTAAAAAATGGCCGAGCTATCCGTTATCCTGCAAAACTCCTCTGTCAGGACGCACGCAGACGGTGTACCGTCAAATGGGGTAACTTTGACCACTGGGGTAACTTTGACCACAAAACTAAATTTTGCAACCAATTCCTCTAGCGTCTATTGTATAACAGATATTATTCTCGGACAAAGTGCCTTGGGTAGCTTTAATTACCTACTTCAAGAAGTAGTTGTTTAGGAGGGAGAATAACCTTTACTGAAAATTAGATAAATGTTAAAGTGTGATACTGCGAGTTGAGGAAGAATTGGTACGTGAAAAACTTCTACCGGACAGACATCTAAGAATAGAGTTATAAGTCTGGACCTATTTTATAAGTATGTATAGTACATTTAAACAGCATTTTAACAGAAAAAGAAAAATCTTCTTGTTAAACTAAAGTTCTAGGACCTCCTGATGCCGAGGGAGTTCATTTTGCCCTACTTTTGGGGTAACTTTGACCGCCGGGGTAACTTTGACCACTATTATATCTTGGCATGAACTGTCCGTTTCCTGTTTGTAAGCATCGGTCCATTCTGATGCAATTCGATATGTTTAGCCGTTCTCGACAAACGTGTTTTTGGTTACTTTGTTGCCAAATTTGACGGTAATGGCGGCTACATACTCGTTGAGATGCATCTCCGTGGAGACGACTGTTAGGAATGATTGTGTGAACACTGTGAACCAAGTGAATGAAAACCTAAATGTACGAATTACGAATATTCATATTCGAATTGCGTCCCTGAACATCGGCCTACCGGTAGACTTACAGCCTCAGGAAAGGTTTAAAATGGAAGGTCAAAGATTAAAAATACAAAGTGGAGTATGGGTTGTTGCCAAATACAGCTATATAAAAAATACAAGTCAACATTTTGTTGGGCAAGTTCTAGAAACAGGTGATGAAGAGGTAACAATAAAATTCGTAAGAACTGCTGGAAAAAGTTCGTTTTTCTGGCCACTAAAGGATGACATTGACACACTGGCACATGAAGATATAATTACGTTACTTCCGGAACCTAACATTGATCGAAGAGAAAGGTTACATTTTGCGGTGGATTTCTCAGGATTAAATCTACATTAATGTTTTGCGTCTTTACGTTTCATTTTTCGTGCTTTCACTTGTAAATCCGAAATGAATATTAAATTTTTGTGTAATTGGTTATATTATTCTTTTACCTCTTCTTTAGCATTAATTAGGTTTGTAAAAGTTACAACAGTGTCAATAATACTCGTAAAGACAAGCATTTAAACAATGTGGTCAAAATTACCCCGGCGGGGGTAACTTTGACCACCTGTATTTGTCATTTTTTTAAGGGGGTCTGACTTGTTTCTTTTTGTTCTTTAAAAATGTCATCCTCATCGACTTGAAATGACCTGCCTCAGTGTTTTTCCCCCATTATAAAATATGGATCAATTTGGAAGTTACAAGGAAGAAAAGGAGAAATATTTACCAAAGGTGGTCAAAGTTACCCCATTTGACGGTAACGGATTGTGATGCCCAGGATTATCTGAAACAAAAACCCATAGTTTTATTGTGCATTGATAAAATATCTATCGTGTAGCATAGGGATTTAGAGAAAAAAAACATTTTTGTACGAATGCGAGCAAAGTGAAAATGAATATTAAATTTTTACCAAAAAAGGCAAAATTCAACAATTACTATAAACAATTGGGATATGACATCAAAAAATCCTATGCTACACGATAGATATTTTATCAATGAACAATAAAACTATGGGTTTTTTAGTTTCAGATAATCCTGAGCATCGCAATCCGTTACACCGTCTGCGCGCGTCCTGACGGAGGAGTTTTGCAGGATAACGGATAGCTGGGCCATTTTTCAATATTTTTCTGTCAAATTTACACAATATGTCCTTCAATGTATGCCCTAACCATAAATAATAATGAAATAATTGTCACATTCATAGTTTCGTAGAAAAAAATTCGTAAACTTCGATGTCAATTTAGCCACCTCAAGGTGGCGTAACGCCTTATGGGGTCCTTCTACTTTGATCGGCTGAAAAAAGATGCTATTTTTAAAGATTTTTTTCTGATTAAATACGACATATAATGAAATAAATCTTTTTGGAAGTTATTAAGCTACTTTTATATTATACGAAAAAATTTTAAAAAGATTTTTTAATTTGTTTCAAATATTTTTTTATAGCGCCAATGTGACGCCTACAAAAAAGAAGTGTTTTCGTGGCGCAAGCGATTTCCCGGCTCAGGTCTAGCTGAAACAAAAACTTCGAAAAGATTCTTAATCTGTATAAGTGTTGCTATCGCTGGTAGCTCAATTAACAATTTTCATTGGGAAATAACAAAATGGCGCCGTTTTGAAAGAAAAAGTTTGACAAAACACTCGAAAGGGTGTATTCTCCAATGTTCCCCGAGAAAAATCTCAATTATTTTACGACAAAAATTGTTAATTGACCTACGGACGATAGCGACACTCGTACAAATTAAGAATCTTTTCGATTTTTTTTATTTCAGAGCCGGGACATCACCTGCCCCATGAACATACCTCTTTTTTTAGGTGGCATATGGACACTGTAAAGTGTAAATAAACAATTAAAACAAATTTAAAAAATTATTTAAAATTTTTTTGTGTAATATAAAAGTAGCTTAATAAATTACAAAAAGATTTATTTCATTATATGTCGTATTTATTGCGAAAAGAATCTTTAAAAATAGCTTCGTTTTTCGGCAGAACAAAGTAGAATGATCCCTTAAATAATACATTAAAAGAAAATATAATCTTTTCTAAACCTTGCTCCTATTCGACGACCTCCAAGCCCTGCTGGGAAACCTTGCGCAAGGTGATACTTTATTCCACGAAGGTCCGCGATCTTCGGACACCCACTTGTATCCCAAAGCCCGTCGCGGCCCCTCCAATAATACGATAGAATAAAACGAGGGAAGGGAGTCGAGGACAGATTCACGAATTTACGGAGTCACGCGGTCGTGGGTGCGTGAACCGGTAAACTTGACCCACTCTTGAAATACCAGCCCGTTCCCCTGGTTCTCTAATAACCTACCTACCCGAAGTAAGGAAGGAAGGGAGGCGAGGCGGAGGTGGCCCCTATCGCGCGGCTGTCTTACGAAATTACACGACAGTGGAGAAAAGAGGTAAAAGAGAGGTGGGAGCCTCCTCTATTTTCGCGGGTCGGCGTTGTTTTCTGGGCCAGCAGCTAGGTGGTCCATAAATTCCGCCTAACGATTCCGGGACAGGTCGAGGCTGCGCTCCTCCGCTGGAATCACCGAGGACGCGGCGACGCTCCTCTTTTTATCCCCCGCCTCTCGTCCATCTGTTTCTCGACACTCGCGGTGATTAATCGCGCGTAATCCTTGCCAGCCCTCCGACCACCCTCCCCCTTCAACCATCGCGATCCGACCGGCCTCAAAAGCGCGAGCCATTATTCCCGCCATTTCTCCCGTGACACGAGGCTTTTCTTCGGGCGCGAGCAGCCTCTCGCAACGGGGAATTGTTGCAATTTACAAAACAGGAACCGTTGGTTCGGTACCTATCGATGCCGCGAAGAAAGGGCACGTAGCTGACTGCGGAGCGACGGGGGAACGAGAGCTCGGCGAACAATCGACGCAGTCGAGCTAAACATCGAAAGGAGAGGCGGAGGTAAAGGCGAGCCACTCTTTCGGGTGGAATAGTGGATGATGGGGGGGAATCGAGTTGCGAGTGGAGTTCTCAGTAATTTCGAGGGTGAAGCCCATCGACGTCTTGACGCTCGGATGTCTCGCATCGGATAAATAAAATCGAAATCCCGCGGCGAGCCAGTACAGCAGAAGTGGTTGTTATTTTTAGTGAGAGATACGCGGAGCAGGCACGCTCCTCGGGCGTGTGTTTCGTTTCCGGGGAGCTGTCTCGCGTGGGTGGCTTCGATCGGCGGGAAAAAAGACGCGGGACTTTGAAGCGGGACAAACAAGAGTGACTTGCCGCCGGATTTCTTGACGAGGGAAATGTAGTAAGTGTGTAATTGAACGGTTACAACAGGGCCCCGTATTCAAAAAAAGGAAATTATGATTTTATCTAAAAAATTATATTTTTTTTCTGCACCACTACACAAGGGATAGTAGTTGTTTCTTGCACAATGATAGGACTATCGGTGTTATACCAAAGATTTTTAGAGAAGTTTAAACTTTAAGTGCGCACTCTTGCTCCACTCTAATCTAGGGTAGGGTGGGGCTAAAATTCCGGCGGGTAAAAAGTCCCAAATTCAAGATCTCTATTCCTAAACAATGTATTGAGTTGCGCAGTATACTAACAAGGGTACACCGCGAACCCGGACTCACCGATTGGAACGCAACATTGTGGGTTTGTAGAGTGACTCAAAACAAGAACAATGGTGTGTTTCATTTGGTCCCTATCGCCTTTTAAGGAAGTGAAAACTAACCTCAAAGTCAAATTGGCACTTCCACTTTTTCGCGTATAACTCTCAAAATACAACAAATAAAAGTTTAATGGTGCAATAAGCGCTGCAAACTTGCGTTAACAAAATTGTGAAAAAAGTTTTTTTTCGTTCTGGTATCTTTTTTGAAACTATTTTCAAAATTTTGTCAACGCAAGTTTGTAGCCCTTATTGTACCATTAAACTTTTGTTTGAAATATTTTTGTCTGTCTGTTGTACTTTGAGAGTTATACGCGGAAAAGTGGAAGTGCCAGTTTGACTTTGAGGTTAGTTTTCACCCCCTTAAAGGGCGATAGGGCCCAAATCAAACACACCGTTGTTCTTGTTTTGAGTCACTCTAAAAACCCACAAAGTTGCGTTCCAATCGGTGAGTCCGGGTTCGCGGTGTTCCCTTGTAAGTAAAAGGCGAGAAGAGACGGAGGTGACCACAGAGTCGCCAGTCGCTCCTCGACATTCGTGCGAATTACACGACGCCTTCGATATTTTATGTATCGAAAACTAAAAGAAATACGTCGCCTTTGTTGTTTTATACGAAGTAAACCATAGTTTTCATCAGCCAAGTACGTTAAGATTATATGTTCCTTTAGTAATGTGTGTATGATATTAATTATTGCTGAATGATAATATTTTCTAACGTATACCTATATCGTTGAAACTATAGAGGTACCATTGGGGCAAAAAGTCCCTCAAACTGAAAATATAAGATTTTATTATTTGTTTTCATAATAAGATGACCAAACTATAAAGAAATGATGCCAAAGTTTTTAAATAGTGTTTTTGTTGTAGTTGAGCGATTTTTTTTTAGTTTTTAGTTCAAAGTGAGCCTCTGACTTATATTTTTATTTTTTGGTAAAGAAGTCAGGCTTTCCTTTTGGTATAATAAATAATTGTTGATTTGATAAGAGATACACGAAAAGACATTAGGAACTTTCTACCCTATGCAAGAAGTCCATTTTGCATTGACAAACATTTTGTGGTATAACTCAACAGAAAATAACAGTATCAACAAACGAAATTCGCGAACGTAAAGCATAATAGTTATAGTTTATACAAAATGACACCAGATGTCTCTAGATTGTTAATACTACATTTTACATAGGTTTATACGCAGGGTTGCCACCTTATCACCATATAACTCCCGGAGTGCCACACATTTCAACTCGGAGATTCAAATATAAACCCGGAGATGGAAAAAGCAAAAAAAAAAGTTTTGTTCTCGAATATCCGGAAAACAGATGTGCAATTCTTTTAACTTCAAACAATTAAAATATTTAAAAGTATCTGTATTTTTAATTAATAACTTTTATTATATATAAAATTGATACCATTATATAATACCACAATTTCTTATTATCTCATTTTTTTCTACAACCCGGCGATTTTTCCAGTAAAACCGGAGCCCGGAGATTTGATTCAAAACCTGGAGTCTCCGGGCCCAAACCGGAGAGGTGGCAACCCTGTTAAAAACGGGACTTTTAGCCCCACCCTACTCTGCTACTTCGCAGTTCGAACGAACCAGGGGGTTAAAGAATTCCTGAATTTCCTGCGGATCCTTCGTTTTCGAGTTAAACTCTAAAACATAAAATCAGCCCTGGAGGCATCATTGACTTGCAGATTCTGTAGTCCGAGAGTCTCTATCTTTCTCACGAATCCGACGATCGAGTAGGACGAGTTGTAAAAGCAGGCAGAAGCGCGTGGTCGCGTCAAATTTCCGCCTTCCGCCGGCGAAATTCGCGCGTTACGGGGCCCGGAGATTGCGCGGCTCGCGAAACTTCGCCGAAGGAAGGCGGCAAGAGACGCTCGTTAAGGGGCCCGGAATGCCCGATAAAAATTTCAATTTATACGCAAAAAACTTCTCGAAACTTAGATGAAGAAAGTTTATAACTGCCCATTAACTCGTTTGCTTCGGCTGCAGAAGGAGCGGCTGCGTTTCCCTCCGTTCCCGCACTCCAGCGCTCCCCACCAGCTTCACGCTGCCGTTCGCAACTCCGAGAAAAAGGGGCTTGCCCCCTTTGTCCCTACGCCCTATTATGCACCGCCTCGAAATTCCACCGCGCGCGTTCTTCCCGACAAACGCTTCCCCCGATCCACCCGCGCTTCCGCGGCGTTCCTGCCCGATTCTCCCAGAAAATCGACCCTGACTCATCGTCCGCGGCGGCGATATTAAATCGAAGAGCTTCAGTTGATCAGCCCGAGGCGTTGAATTGGAATTCGCGGGCGACTCTGTGTCAATAGCGAGAGGGAGATTATTAAGCGTGGCTCGAAAGTTGTGAAACGCGACCTGTCGCGTGGGCATCGGCGCCGACGCTCCATCGATCCGCTTCATAAATATTCAACGGAACGCGCGACGGATTAGGAGCAAACAGACCGATCGGCCTGTTTTCGAGGTTACAGTCGCGTTAATCTGCTCACGATTTATCGTCCGCGCGTCCTCGAGCGTCTCGCGAGGCGGAACGGATCCGGAACGCGTGGATGAGCCGCGGAATTCGAGGGACCGCCTGTGTTTCCCTCCCCTGTTCGAGAGGCACCGCGAATTTAACCTGTTGAACGGGCACGAGTTGGCTTCGTCGTCGCCTCCGAGCGTCTTCTCCGTGGACGCAGCCGATTGACGCGAGACAATTTCCTCGAGATTATCTGTGGGTCGGGAGGACTTCAACCCGTGGATGATGAACAGTCGGTTTCGATCGGTCCAACAACGATCGCGGTGTAATAAAGTACTCGGATATTAAATCTGCGCCGGACAGCTGGCGCATACGTCTTATTGGAGGACGTTTTCGGGCTGTTTATCCCGACCGTTCGGGAACGTACGGCCGGAACGTGCGTCGCGGCGGCGAAGCGACGGGTATCGATGTCTCGTGATGAACTACGACCACGCAGGAACCGAGCAAGTCGCTTCCCCTTCCAGTCCCCTCGTTCCTCCTTCTGCCGGACATTCAGATCGTCCGCAAAAATGATATTCCTTCCACGGTTTCAGAATTCAAAAATCGTCATTGTTCCCTCGATGCAAGAGTCTTCTCTTTTCGCCTGAAAAGCCTAGTGAATTCCAGGCCACGCGACGAACGCCTCTCTTTCCTCTCTCCACTAGATAGGTACTCCCGCCATCAACCGGCACTGCCATTGTTCCGTTTTCAGCCATTCTACTCTCGCAAATTAAATTATCCGTAAGTCATCGCCCGGAGTTGTGCCGCTCTCGCTACATCCTGGATGGCGGGGACGAGGATACGGAACAAAGCTGGTCGGGGAAGGTTGCTAACGTCGTTGCCCCGGGTGTTAATCACGTCTCCGTCCATATAATTAGTTTGCAGCTGACGGTTCCGGTGTTTTTAGGGCGGTGATCCCCGTCGAACAGCGAACTCTTCCTTCCAACCTTCGACTATCTTCGCAGCGTTCCGCGGACGGTTACAGCTCCGCTCCCAATCACGCCGCGGAGGCAATTGGATCTGGTTTACTCGCCCACGGCGGGAGTGCGATTCGCTTTGGTATCGGCGGGCAGGAGAAGTTTGGCCGCGCGCTGGCTTGTTTGCTCGGGGGAAGTGCGATTTAATCGACGCCCCGGCTCGTGGTAACTGGCGCTCGCAGATATCCGGAGGAACGCGCCGGCAAGTTTGACTGTTTATCAGGCCGGCTGCTTTCTCGCCGGAGTTTTTCCTCGTTCGCGGGATAACGAGGCAGGGAAGCGAGCCGGGACGGAACAATCTCTAGCGAGGTGAAAGTTCAGCCGCCGTTGCTTCGGCGACGAGGAAACTTGGCGGCCGGGGTTTGATCCGCGCAACCGATTCGCAGATATTTCGATGAAGGCGGGTGGAATCCCACCTCTTAATTATCGCTGTACGCGGCAAGTTCCCGCGGCTGGTATTTTCCCTCCGACGGCGATGGCGGGACTCGTTATTTTCCGCTCCTCGATCGCCCTTTAATTCCGAGCGTCTCTCGTCGCGTCTCATAATTATTCTCTCGTTTCGAACTCTATTAGCGCCCCTCCGTCGCCCATCCCTCGTTCAAGGGTGCGGAGGCGGGTGTAGAGCCACGGCGGCGGTCGTCTTGGAGGCGGCGTCCCCGGGGGACGATCCACCGGCTGACCGTTCGTTAACGGAAATCGATGCTCGGCCACGGGGAAAGCAGGAAACGAGCGTCACGCCAGCATTCCAGGTGTCCGAGCCGGGGAACACGGGTAACACCTGACAGAGGGCCACGAATTGCGACCTTACCCGACCGGTCCCTGTCCCTCAGCACGCAATAAACGACGGGACCTGACGGCCGTGAACCAGCGAAAATATTCGAGTTACGTGGGACTCGAGGATCGCGGAAATTCAAGGGGTGCACGCTCCTCGGCCGGTGCAGGGGGCGCGCGATCGTCGGCCAGGCTCCCGTCTCCACGGCGAGCATCAACGTCACGCGACAGCCTGCTCGCCCTCGTTTAATTTATTTTCCCCGGGAACTGGTAGCTAGGGGCCGCCGTTAATGGGAGTCGCGAGAGCTACGGCTGTTTGCTCGGGAAATATCAGCTCCCGATGTTTGCGATCCAACGGCGACGAGTCAGAGGGCTGAATTTTTTACGAAACACGCGATTCAAGCGTCCCGCGGACGTTTACTCTCCGCGACTCTTCCGCTTGGATTCTGGATTTTTTCGGCGGAAGAGACATCCAGCCAAGCGACCTTTTAATTCCTGTCCCAGTCTCTCCGTTGCCTTTGTGATTCCTCCCCATTGTATATCCCTTGCCCCGTCGCTGACCCAGGAGCCCAGTTTCATTCCCAGCCCCGTCGCTGGCCAGTGCATAGCCAACAAGATGTCGATCCTATTCGCGAGACGGCCGTTCAATACATACCCCGAGTTATGTATAATTCAACTGAATCGAATGGAGCACGCGGGCGGAGGGTGCACCATCCGGGACAGTCGCGAAAAATTCAGGCAACCAGGTGGCCGCTTGGAAAGTCGTTAAACAAAAACAGCGCGGTGTTCCGCGAGCGGAACGAATCAACGCTGGCCGAAATGAATTTCACGGTAAATTGAACGGTCGATCGACTGGGAAATGAGGTATTACCGAAATACTAAATCAATAGGGCGTCGCGTTAATAAACAAACTCCAGAGCTTTTTTCCCCCCCACCAGCTCGATTCTTTCGGATCGCAACGGGCGGAACAACAGCGCGTTGTTTGCTAATGGAAATTGCACGGCTGTTTGGCAGCGGTATCCAGCACGATTATTAAACAAATATCATGGAAACTGATCCTCACGGCGTTATATTTCAATGGGCTCGCAAATCTCCGGCCGCGCGCGTGAAAGCCAGCGGCGGTTTCCGCGACACGCCTCGCCCCCGGAATTCCCTCGCGGCGACAAAGGGCTCGTTCAAGGGGCGTCCTCTTTCGCCCGGCTGTTTTCGTTTCCGTCGCGGGACGCCTCGTTGCACCGTTATTTTCGGCGGTTTTCTCCTCGGGACGGGCCGCTTTATTTCCAGATGCAGCCACGGGAGCGTGCACTCGGACGCGCGCTAAAATTGCACGCCGGTCGCGCGAGTGCCTCGATTTTTCGCCGGGATCTATTCAGATTAGTTCGCCGCGAGTACCACGGGGAATTCCGCCGTCAGCAATCTTGTTTACATTGCCAATAGCCGTTGTAGTTCGCTCTATTATTAGTAGTCGCGAAATAATATCGCGGTGTTTCCCGTCGCGAATCGATACTCCCCTGCCCTCGAGTTCATCTAGTTCTAACGAGAGCTCGCGTTCGTTACGTTCGTAGGCAAATCCCTTGGAGTTTTACTCTCGCGCGGCAAGCTCCTTGGTAATTGAATCATTAGTGTTATTACTATCGCCGTGCTTTCGCGGATGGGAGGGATCCTCTCCGAGAGGATTTAATACGCGGGGGGGATCGGGTATTCTATGGCCGACGAGAGAGTCGATGAAGCTGATTTCGTTCGCCTGCTGGCGCACCGGGTTCAATACTCCTTTCGATTATGTTTCCTAATCCTTAATAACCGGGAAGCCTGTTCTTTTGAAGCGAAGCAACGACAGGTATTGGCTGCCCGATAAGCTGGAAATTAATATTGACTCGGGGCTCGCAGGTTCACTGGGATCCCTGAATACTTATTTAAACGTTTCAGTCAGCTGATTCCCGATGCCTCGCCGAGCGCGACCAATTTTAAATGCCTCCTTATCAGGCATTAGCGGCAATTGCGGGTTCCCTGACGCACAGAGACAGCGCAAACATTCATTCCAAACACGATTCCGTGTCGCCGGGGCCTTATGAATAACCAGATTGCCGGGAGAAGTATATCAACAGCTTTGAATGGTGATTTACGAGCGACGTCGCGACGGATGATTGTATCCCGCGAAACCCCCGAGACGTTTCATTCCACACTCGGGATTATGTTGAAACTGGAGGCAAACAAGCTGCAGATAGCGCGTTATCAAAAGAGGAACCGAGTGTATAGTCCCGATAATAGACTTGTAATCTGTGGGAGGGGAGTTTCTTCCACGAAGATGACTAGAACTTTCCTCATTTCGCCTCCCTTTGATTCCATTGTATCGGCTGCGATTCGACGACATCTGCTGTCAAGGAGCGGCCGTCCGAGTCGTTGCGCCGCTGGATCATACTTTTCAACTTGGGCCAGCCGTCCGGATGCACTTTCCACGGCTGGCCGAGACAAAGGACTTGTAATGCCCGACTCGCGATCATCCAATCAGGCTCGCGATAGGCATTCGCGTGTAAGGTAAATGGCCCAGTGGTGAAACAGTTAAGGAAGCAGTTGAGATAATTGCAATTTCTTTCATATTTAAATAGTATAAAATTATAACTAAATATAATTATTCGAAAGCGTCAAATTTCTACTTCCAAATAACGTAACAAGAATCTACATTTGTTAAAGGAAAAGTTTTAAACTAATTAAAGCATGAAACTGTTCATATGGCCCAGTAAATAAATGAAATTCATAGCGTGTCCCAGTCATTAATAATCAGTGGCCCAATTATTGAATACATATTTAATTTAACTATTTCTATCAGTTGATGAAAAGAAATCAATATGTTAATATTTTGAGGTAATAAAAACATTTTATTTTTAATAAATTTGTGTTACCTTTTCGGCATGAAAAAATGATTAAAAGTATATTATACAATTTTAGGTTGTGCTAATATTATGACGAGTTTGAGATTAATTATCCCAATAATTCTTAAACAGTATTATATTTTTTTGTCTAGTTATTATTAACGTAAATATATGGGATACAAAAAATACTTACTTTGGTACAATAAATATTAATAATTTTAAAACTTCACTGAATACCGGCGTCTGTACCAGTGTTTACATAGTCATCAAACACGCGTTTAATAACTGGTCCGTGTCATGATATCGTGTACTAGTGGATAAACGCAACAATTTCAATATTAAAAACAAAAAATTATTAAGAGATCCAATTAATTTTCAATTCTTCAATATATAATAAATCCAAAACAACTGCACTATTTCAAAAATTATAAAATAATAATTAATTACAACCTTAACAAAAATATTCTCCCGCTTGCTTGAGCCCATTAGATAAGAAGCGAGATTGAAACAGTTGAAGCTTTACTGTACAATAATATTTTTACATGATATAACTATTCAATTATGTAAGCTTATAATTGTATCTATATAAAGCTAATACATTTTGCAATTATATTTCGAACAGTTTAAACGTTGCAAATTAGTAAATCTGTTATTATTAATAAAATTTCTTCTCAATTTTTAATTATTAGGCCTTGTTTAAGGACTGGGCCATTTACCTTAGTTTCCACGGGAAAACGGAGACGAAATGCCAGCGACAAACGCGCTTCCAACGGACGTGCCCCATCGAATGGCTCGCCGTTGATTCGCGGTGTTCGAGGCGTGCATAGTAGCCGAGAAACGAACACTCGCCCTGTGCCCCTCGATATTCCGTTTTCACAGAGACCCGGCTGGACTCCTCGTAAAGGGGCTTGGTAAAAAACCCGAATTTCCGCGAAATCGTACGATGGGAGAAACGGGGTGCGAAAAAAGTGAGAGGGAAAAGGTGCTACATGCAATCGATGCGCTCCTATAGTGCGTTTAGGGGAGAGTCGCCAATATCGTACTGGTCACCTAAATCGTACCTCATCAATTTCTCCGTAATTAATGAATGTAAACGACATCCGATAATAAAAATATGAAGTAAATGCGAAATAAGAAATAGAAACAATACCTTTTGGGATTACACCCTATTTCGTGCGTGCTATAAACATTTAAAGAAATCAGGTATGATTGATGTAACTTTTTACCAGCTTATTTTAGCTGATAATAATCAAACAATGCAAGTTTATCCTGTATTTTTTTAAAAGCGGATTTAATGCAGAATATTTTACATGCATTTTAAGTTCATATTACATTCGTTATAGAGTTTAAATTGATAGGTATTTATAAATAAATTGACCATGTTTCCTAAATCGTACCACTACAATCGCACCAGTAGGATTTGACAACTCGATGCATAGGTTATTGCGGTCTGTGTGTGATCCATATACATATGTATATGTAACTATATAATAATCATTACTTTATGCTGAATATTTTCTTCTCTATTTGTTATTGATACTATTTTTAGTGGAGGTACGATTTAGGAGACCGGTTGCCTAAATCGAACCTTTTTTCGATTAATAACAAATTAATTTGTTCTGAACAAAAGGTTAAGCATATAATAGTAGGTGCCTAAAAGATCAAGCTACAATATACAATAGTTATTTGTGTTCAAATTAGTACCAAATATGAAATATCACGTAAAATGTCTTAAGTGGTACGATATAGGTAGAGTTGCCATACGTCCCGTATATACGGGACTGTCCCGTATTTCACTGTTCCCGTGAAATATTTTACAGAGTAAAATAAACCATTACCTACCCACTTTTTTCATGTGTTGTTTATTTATCATTTAAACGTTCCGAAGCAACGCTTGGCAATTATGGCAACCCTAAAAATAAACCACTACGTACCCACTTTTTTCATGTTTTATTTATTTAGCACTTAAACGTTCCGTATCAATGCTTGGCAATTATGGCAACCCTAGATATATGCAACTATGCCTAACCTCCCCTACTGTTCCCCCATACCGAACGGAAGAGAAGCAAGCACGAAAATCTGGGTGAAAAGGCTCGCGATCGGTCGTAGAACCTGAAGTCGCTCTGACCGCCTTTGCTCAAGATATAATTGCTTGCTCGTCGAGAACCCGTGCGGGGGAATATTTACCCAACTTGTAAACGGTCCGACTGAGATGTGCTTTGAGAGGCGTCCGATTGTAACGATACGTCTTCGAGCCGTGAACATTAAGGGGTTTGGGAACATTTTTATCGACTCCCTTTCGTGGAAAAAAATTGCTACCTCCGGAACGCTCGTCCTGCCTCGCCGTGTATATTTTCTCGCTGCACTGGATCTGTACCGTTACGTGTGATTGCGCCTGGCTGTTCTCGTAAAACGCACGCGCCGCAAATTGAAGCTGAAAAACGTGACGGGGGTGAAAACAAGTGAATCGCGAGGCTTCCCGAGCAGTCGGCGAAGGAGCGCGGCTGCGTGGACTCGGTGGGTTTAATTGACGAGTTGTTTGAACCCTTGCTGCTGGAATATCCAGGCGTGGTAGTTACGAGGAAGGAAAGTCGCGTCGGTGGATGGGAAAATTGTGATGATCCCCGAAGGAGGGGATGAATCTGGACGGGGGATCGATAGGAAGACACGGGGGATGCTCGCTTTGGCACACGTGGCCGCGCACAATAAACAGCAATCGCGGTGCCAAGCTCCTCTGTTACATTTCGCAGACCTGTTGCTGCGTAACGCATGCACCTTCGTGATAACACAGTCTATTTCGGTTCGCCTGTTCAGCCAGCAGGGCCTCTGAAACGGCTATCGACGTATCCTCTGCCGAGAGATTCGGATGGTTTCGCCGGTGCAGGCCCGATCCAGGCCAAATCCGATCTAGGAGCCACCCCCGATTGCGACTCCAGCGTATCGGGCTAAAGATTTGCCCGCACATCAACAGCCCCAGCCGTTATTCAGCGGAATCATCCGCTCCATTCGATTCGATCCGAATCAACGGCGGGCGAGTGAGTTTCGCGACGGAGGGGTGGAGGGCAGCGCGGCTGGGAGATTAGAATTTTTAGTGGCCACGCGGAAAGTGTGCAGGGTAAATCCGGGAGACGCGGTCGACCTAATATAAAATGGCTATTAAAACTAATATAGAAATTACTTATTTTATCAGAACAAACCTGTATGTTCAGAATTTTATGCTGATTCAGAAAAACTTGTTGATATTTGGTTTAAGACAATATTTACTGTAAATCGAGTTGAAAACTGAAGTCATGACATCTGACCACCTCTCCCGAGGTGCCGGGAGAAATGGTTTTCGGCGTTGGCAGAGACCACTCACATAATTATTCATGGAAAATTAACAAAGGATAAAGCAAAATTATTTATGAGTGAATACAACTACAGATTCATTGATATTTAATTTGTTTAGGCTAATCAAATAAAGAACACATCAAAGTAAAAGTGTACTACTACTGGCGATTAGCAAGGCAAATGAATACAAAAGTGAATAAATAAACTAAATAAACAAAAATAATAATAAAATAATAATAAATAAATAAATAAATAAATAAAAATAATAAAAAAATCGTAATTCGACCATCTCTCCTTTCTGCAGAGAGAGATGGTCTTCTCGGTAGCTTTGAGAGGAAGAGTTAATATGGCCAAATACTTTGGCTGCATTGTCCCTCAATATCTCTACTATCTTATTATCCCAAACATTAAACGAAAATAAACTTAGAAATATATTTTAAATATATATTCAAAAGAGGTTAAATGTAACCTCAATTTACCTTTTAACGCCTGTAAATCCAAAAAGACATAGAAGGAAGCGAAATGACGGTATTCATTCAACTGTTTGGCTTCTAGAGAAGTAATTGGTCTGCACTTCAACGCATTTCTACGTAGAGTGTCTGAAATATAGCGACTCGACCAACTCTCCGGCCCGACCGCGTCTCCCGGATTTACCCTAAAGCCCTCTGGCTTGGGCGAGAGCGAAGTTGGCTCGCGCTATAGGCTGCCGCTGCCTCTGCAGTTCATCAGAGCCTGGGATAATAAACACCGAAGCTCGGGTCTTCGTTCAGAACTCCGGCTATGTAGTCCGAATGGGTAAACCGATTTCTGCCACGCGTGTATCCGCCAATTCCTAGCTGCCCTCGCGGTAACCCTCTTCCGTTGCTCCATCCACTCGCGCGGATTGTTGGTTCAGTGGCCTGGGGCGCGCGATGATCGACGAGCATCGACAGTAAAACAACCCGTCACGGTTTTTCTTTGAAGGGAACTGCGCGTTGCGAACTCTGGGGAACTTTGCGCTTCCTAAGCGATGGGGAATATTAAAGGACGAAAGTTGTCCCCCGCGCGAGTTAACGAGGTTGGCTTTAGCCGGCAGAAACAAAGTAAACGCGGCAGCCAGCTTCTCGCGATCGAACAATCGTTCTGACGTTGCTCCCCGGATAGACGAGAACTCGACGATCCTCGAGACATGGTCATCTCTTGAGATACCATTCAGCCTCCAGTCTCCGCGTGAACAATTCCCTCTCTTTGTTGCAGACATGGGCGTGTTGTTCGTGAACGGGCTGCTGATGCTGGGCCTGGTCGTGGCCACCGTGCCCGACGGGATGGTGCTCGGCTCTTCTGGCCCGACGCTGGTCATGGAGCAGGACATCCCTTCGCGGACCTGCCGCTACAGCAGGCCGTACTCGATGCTTCAAGTTCGCTGCTCGAATCTGGAGTTGAGAGAGATCCCCACCACTTTGAAGACCGACATTCAGGTGGGCTCGCTGGCAATGCTGGAGACGTGAGGGGATCCACGGTTAACTCGATTAACGATCGTCCCCTTCCCGTAGATCCTGGACGTGTCGGTGAACAGACTGCGGGAGCTGAGGAACGACAGCTTGTCCCTATACAAGAACCTCGCGTTCCTCTACCTAGGCGACAATTTCATCCAGTACATCGAGGAGGCAGCGTTCACGGGCCTGGGCTACCTGGAGGTGCTGGACCTCTCGACAAACGGCTGCGACGACCTGCCCAGAAGCCTCTTCCAGCTCCCCTACTTGCGCAAGCTGTACCTCTGCGGCAACAAGCTCGCCGACGACCTCTTCGGCCGCCTAGACGTCAAGTCCCCTTTGAACTTCCTTCAGCTGGCCAATAACCGGCTGTTAAAGATCCCCCGGCTGGACCCAGTGCCCAATCTGGCGCACCTGAACCTCTCCGACAACTTCATCGCCGCGGTCTCGCCGGAGGAGCTGGCCCCGTTCTGCTCTCTCAAGACCCTGGACCTCTCCAGGAACCCCGTCAAGTTCAACTCGGACGCCTGCGAGTGCCACGCGTTGAACGCCTGGTTAGACGCTCGCGGGATCCGCGCTCTGCCCTCGTTCAACTGCACCGAAGAGCTCGAGAAGGGCTGCTCCCCGAAGCTCGAGATGAGCAACCGAACCACCGAACTCTACGAACGCTGCACGAACATCCTTCAACTGCGGATCGAGACTGAGAAGGCGAGGACCACGTGGATACTAGTCGCCAGCTGCATCTCCGTATTCCTCTTCTGCCTGTTCGTCGGCCTGTTCTGCGTGCACAAGCGGAACAAGCGGCGGAAGAAGAAGCTGAAGGAGGAGCAGCGGCTGAACGCCAACAACGCGAACACCGAGCTGCTCAACAGCAACCTCAGCCGGCCGGAGAACACCTGAGCGATCGAGCGTCGCTGCCTGGTCCAAGTGGATCGTCAGGTACAGTATCAGGTACGATTTGCTCGGATCTGCCGTGGTCGATAGCGCCCTGCTAGGTAGATTAGGCTTCTTCGTCCACTACGGTGCTATTGGTAAAGTGTCTTTAGTCCAGTGACATTAGCGACAAATTTTATAACAACTACTTTTGTCGTCTAACAAAATACCTATTCGCGAAAAATATTTTTTATACCTTTGACCCTTGTACAATTTTTGGCGGCTGTCACATCGACGGGGACTTTTGACGTATTGATTAACCTTTAGAGGGCCGGGATTTTTTTCATTGAAGATGTAAATTTTATTTACTTAAAATTTATGCATATATACCCCCAAAATGGCCGGCAAAGTATGCAAATTCTTAGGTGGCCACTATAGTGTCCAGCCCGGCCCTCTAAAGGTTAAAACGACGAAATAAAGGCCCCTACTAAAATGTAGCTTTGCTGGGAATTATTCCGGAGATTGGCCATATTTCCGTCTAATTTCACTGGACTACTTATGCAGAGGCTTCGCGAGCTCGCCAAGAGTTAGTTGCCTGATGGTGGTGTTATATTTCCAGGCGCAAAGCAGGCTTGTTTCGGGCAAATTTCTAGAAGACTTCGCGGAACCTCGAGGATCCGCAGGATGTGACGCGGGAGCAGGAGGAAGATGGGCCAGGAGAGCATCGATATCAAATAAAATTGCGGCCAAATATCTGTGTCCACTGAGAATAATCCCCGCGATTTCCGGCTACGATCGTGGCGCTGGGTTCATCGGTGATCAGCGAACTCTATCTCGATCTAGGCTCGCGATCGATGAAACCGAGGGCCCCCGATATCCGTTTTACTTCGTCACCCACACCCGTAATCTAGCCAATTTCAAGCTCGCGCCCATTCTTGTCGTATTATAATCGCGCGAGCGCCGTCGATTGAACGCGCACGAATGTTCGCGGTATGTTGGCCAAACGATCCTCGCGTTCCGATTAAATCCGATGGAATTTCAGTCGACGCGAGGGCTCGCTATTCCTCTCTCTCTTTTTACGTTAAGCGAAACTATGTTGTAGATATATATGCTAACATATATATACATATACACGTGTATACATACATATATGTATTAATTATTATCGTATTTATTTGTATTTAATGAGAGACAAGTCTACGTTACTTCTCCGTTCGTGGCAACAGATCTTGCCGTTTTCTTTTTTGTTTCTCCCGTTCCGTTTCTCTTTTTAAACAGGGGAGTGCGTACTTGTTTCGATTAAGAATCTAACGAAACACCGTGTATTCTTGCGAAAGCTGTCGAACGCGATCGGCTCGTTTCGAGGCTTGAACGCGAGGCTCCCAGTTCCCGTTGCGCGTGCGCTATACGCAGAAACGGAAACTGGACGAAGACGGGACGAACGGTGTAAAGGGAAATGAAAGAACGAAGCGGTTTATGGGCCAGAGAAACGAGGCACTATTTAGTTCCTAATATTTGTACGATCTTTTCGCCAACATTTTTCTTAAGTCGTTTTTGCGGGAAGCAGTAATCATCTGCGGTACTTAAACAGGCGCTGGGCAGGTTTTAGTTGAAATTTGTCGGTACGAAACTGAGCCGTTTGGTGTAACGTTTCGCGGTACCGATGGGAGTAATGATATTTAAAAAATGCTCAGGACTGTTCTTTTGTAAGTTTTAAGAGAAACGGAGGATAAAAGACGCTTGAAGGTGCTTGTCCACTGAAACAGGCCCTCAACGCACACATATATATATATATACACTTATACAAAACCAATCTTTGAAAAGCGAAACGATCCCTCTGCCAACCAATGAAAGTTCTTTGTATGTGTGCGCGATGTGTACTTAAAACTGTGTTCTAACGCTGTTCTACTTGATTTCCCATTCTTACCGTTTTTAACGCGTCGAGATGTACTTATATATATATATATATATATACACACACGTTGTACAAAAAGATGTTACCGAGAGTTCCGATGGATTCCATGAAATAAAATCTTAAACCTACTTCCAATAGTTCCAATTCGTCTCATTCGGAAACCCCTCCACTGTTTTACCTACAATGAATCGAAGACAGAACATCACAAATCCACGGATGATAAACGATTGCTTATATGATAAAGATAAATCGCATATCAACGCTTCCTACGCGTTGGTTACTTGGCAGCGTGGTCCCTAGGTGGCGGTCGAATCACTGTAGAATGGAAATTCCACGGTAAAAGTATCGAAAACTGTAAGCATTCTTTTTTTTCCGTGTCATCATCCGTTACCTGACACGTATTTGATCTCTCGTAATTCGTAGCACCGTATTTACCGATTACGCTATCTGGATGACGATGTTGTTTGCTCGTATATTACCTGTGATGTACCGTCCGATAAGTTCCCCGTTTCCGTCGCCGTAGCGAGAGATGCCGTGTTGATAACGGCGACGGCATGGGGATAAAGAGTCGGAAAGCGCGAAGCAGAAATGCCCTGGCCCACCAGAGATATCCACCCACGGCCGCCGCTTCTGATCACGTGTCAGTTTAAGGTTAACGAATGACACATGCGAGCGTCGGCCACTCGATCGTCAGTCGAGTAACGGCCTTCTACTTAAGTGGATGTCGGTGGATGTAGTCGGTTGTCATCCGACAAATCGTTTAGTCAATCGAAAAGTAATGGGACATTCACGTACTGGCAACTAGACAGGATTAATTCTCGTTGATCGTAAGTGCACCATGAAACACCGAATAGCGGATCGTCTCTCCCATCCTTTCGCCGCCTTTCGCTGCATTTTCATTTTCAGTCGCGTCGCGCGGATCGCTGGATTCGGTCGAAACCACCGTTCGAGGGAAACACATAAAGTACATATATATATAAGTAGAATAGAGCAGGTTTCGATCTAGGCGCGCTTCCACCACTGGTTAACGGTTTAGGGACAGGCGTCATGAGGTCGCGGCTGCAAAATTTCGATGCTTCACACTGGCTTTTATCATTATGTAATCCGAGCACGGTCAAACTTCACTTTCTTCGTGGAAGATTTCCTTCACGGGCTCTTGCGAGAATCCCGCGTGCACGGCCCGACACATTTTTGCGAGATGATGACTATCGTCGAAACAATGGCTAGATTAGATTGAGCGCGTGTTAGCTAAGAGGGGAGGGGTTCGATCGATTTCGATGGTAGGCAATGATTATGAATGTAATTTACTAATTAGATAAAGGGGGAATAAATAGGTTCCTGATAGTACCGGCAATTATAAGTAAGGCAGTTCGAAAGCAAGTCATCATTTTTTAAGATAATTCGATAACAGGAAATGGATTCTCACGAAAAGTTCTACGATTAAACGCTGACCGCGTAATTTTATTTTTAACACTTCTAAAACGCCCGAGCGCGAATTATTTATTATACTTCGCAAACAGCCCCTGTAATCACGGAAGGATATAATAGAATGTACAGTTCATATGAATCACTAGTATCATTACAGTCCGTAATTGTAAAACCTGCTTCAATTAAATTGCGTTTAGTTCTCGCGAAACTCGACTTTGTACTTGGAAGTCAATGTTATCACTCTGTGGCACGTGTAGTTGTACATACAAACTGCTCTTTATTAATGATTCGTGACATTGAGCACATTGAAATAGGACTATACTACGAGTTTATGTTTACTTAAACCTTAAACCATTCTGTTCGTTTCCGCGAATTCTATTTTGGGCATATACCTGAGTTCTGAAACACCCTGTACATTTTGATGGAATGCTAGGAGATGCTTTCTCTGGAAAAGGTCGAAGCAAGGGTGTATACCTGCAATATTCTGCTTTTCTTTTGTCTGTAAGAAAGGAACCTGTTTTGAGGGGAAGTCTGTATAAAGAAAAGTTTCAACAAATCACAGAAAGTTTTATTTAGTATTAATGATTTATCTGTGTAGTGTTTGATATCAAGAAGTTTGTAGTCCCTTTGTATTAGCTCTTTGCCTTACCACAGTGTGATTACATATCATTTGTGTCAACACGCTTTGAGGACGGTAAGTAATGAATAAAGCTCAGCATGACAATGTGCGTTATTAGTCACGTGCGATTAACATGTGTAAAACTATCAGAAAGCAATGTAATACGTATAATTTACTATTAAACTACCCTGTATTATAATTACGCAATGTTGCAATATGTAGACATCACACGTAGATATGAGAAGCTGGAATAAAAAATATGCAAGGTCATGTTCCTCCACGCGCGAGTAGAAAACGAGATTGATACTACATTTAAATTCATTAGCAAACATCATTCTATTGATGATTCTAGAATATATTCTATGTTTACCTAGACAACTTATCTGCTTCCACATTATTTTTCGTGATAAGAACCTCCATTCAAGTTAACACCCATCTGTTTACTTGATGCTTTACAAAACAATGATAATTGTATTTTTGCAGGTGTCAATGACACCATGCTCCTCATGAAATTTTTATAATTGCTAATTTTTATATTTTCTTCACGAATATTTGAACCTTTGCGAACGAATGTCCATACAAAGGCTATCAAAGAAAGATAACTAAATCTGTCTTGATCCCGAATAATGCAAGATATATCGCACATTCATTATTATCAGTCGAACAAAGGATACATATCATTCATCATTTTGTTTTCAGTATTATTCCCTTCAATGTTATGTCTAAATAAAATTTTACAGGAAAGATAAGTGTATAAATGCAAAATTATCATGGATGGGAAAGTAAAGGCCGAAAGAAAGAAGAATCCACGGGAAGGGGTAAATCCTCTTAGTGCTTTAACATTTACGTAAGTTTTACAAAATACAATGACTCTCACATGTTTTTCTCCTTGTCATGGTCTACTAATAAAAACACAGAACCAAGGTAAAATCAGGGTAAATGAGCATTGGCATGAAAGTATACCCTTATCATGTACAAATAAGCCTTGTACAAACAAGGTAGGAACTATCTTGAATTCCTTCGCTCCGCAAATAAGTGGACTTTTTGATCTGTTTATTGTTATCGATTAGTAGTCCTGGGTAGAAGTTTTCAGTTACCTTCGATCAATTACCATTGATATTAAATGCTTAACAACAGAGATAATCGCTCACGCCTTGGAATACTTGTTGCAATCAGTGATTCAAAGATAATAGTACATGGAATTGGTGACTAAAATAACTTGTGGCTGGTACTAAAAATAAATGTTACTGAATTATACGTTGTAATCGCCATTGTTGGCTTCCTTTAACAGATGGGTTCTGCCTACGTTCTGGCTTGGTCATAAGAAAGACTTAGAAGTGAGCGATTTATACAAGCCCCTTGATGAGCACACAAGCAGTATTTTGGGCACACAGCTAGCGAGTGCGTGGGAGAAGGAATGCCAAGCGTACGAAAGGCGCAAATTACTTAGCGAAGAAAAAAATAGCGGTAGCAAGAAATATGATGTGAAGAAGAAAGTGAAGGGGCCCAGTTTAAAGAAAGCTCTTCTAAGATGTTTCGGCTTAAAGCTAGGGTTGTATGGAATATTTCTAGCTATCGGGGAGATTGTACTCAGGTATGTAACAGGAGTATGATGCGTTTCTCTATGTCATGAATGATTACTATTGCAGTGGAAGATCTTAAGGCGCCGTGTATAAGTTCTTAAAGTTTCTCTATTACTTGTTCAGATCACTGCAGCCCCAGTTTCTTGGTCTTCTGATTCGTTACTACGATCATACGAAATATCCACGTGTACCTGTACATAACGTATCACTGCCCAGATCACACAATTCTTCCGACTCGCAAGTTCATGAAAATGAAGACGCGACGAGATCGTTAAGTCCCTAAGCCCCTAGTATATCTACTAATACTCTTATCAACTTGATTTCCCAAGAGCTTGACTCTTACAACGTTTACGTTTTAGAAATCTAACAATGCTAGGCACATATTTTACGTTATATTCAGTATTAATGTAGGATTCTCTAGTTAGATTGCAGTGTGTGCTACGTTAGTTTAGATGGCAGTGCTAATGAACTTAGTTGAATTTTGGGCATGCTGTTCTCATGGCTTGCAGTTAAATACCCACGGTAACTTTTCATTTTTCCGCATACAGGGTACTGCAACCAATATTCCTTGGTCGACTATTAAAATACTTCAACACTGATGAAGTATCGAAAGGAGATGCCTACTTATACGCAACCGGTGTAGTGTTATGCTCAGCTCTGATAATTTTCTTTTTCCATCCATACATGATGGCTATACTCCACATGGGGATGAAGATGCGCGTGGCGTGTTGTTCCTTAATATACAGGAAATCATTGAGGCTCTCGAGAACAGCTCTGGGCGAAACAACGGTAGGGCAGGCGGTCAATCTCTTGTCCAACGACGTCAATAGATTCGACATGGCAATTATATTTTTACATTACTTGTGGATTGGCCCGCTCGAGACCATCATCATCATATATTTCATGTACCGAGAGGTGGAAATATCTGCTATCATTGGAGTGGCAACGCTTCTAATGTTCATTCCATTGCAAGGTACTGAAAACTGTATATTACAGTAGAGGAGCCACGTTACAAGGAACTGTCTCTGTCACAACTATTTTGAAACTGTGCAGGGTACTTGGGGAAGAAGTCCTCTACATTCAGAATGAAAACTGCCCTGAGAACGGACGAGAGGGTTCGATTGACGAACGAAATCATTAGCGGCATTCAAGCAATTAAAATGTACACATGGGAGAAACCGTTTAGCGCTCTAGTCGAAAGAGCGAGAAGGTAATGTTCTCCTTCGCGTGATTAGAATTCCATCAAGTGTACGTTATTAAATACGTAATGTATATTCTTTTTACGCAGGAGGGAAATCAATGTTCTCCGAGCCACTTCTCTAATCAGAGGTGTCACCATGTCCTTCATTATATTCAGCACGAGGATGTCCCTGTTCATCACCATATTAGCATATATTTTGTACGGTCACAAGATAACTGCCGAGAAAGTATTTATGTTAACGGCATACTATAATATATTACGCCAGACTATGACTGTCTACTTCCCACAAGGCAAGTGCAAAACGATCCGGTGTATATTCATGAGAATTGATTAAAGAGTTAACGGGAGGATATACCTTACAGGGATAACGCAAGTGGCCGAGGCACTTGTTTCTATAAATCGTTTGCAACGATTCATGTTGTACGAGGAAATTGACGAGATCGTACAGAACGAAAAAGGCGAGAAAGTGAAACCAAAGGATTTCGAGCACAACAAGGGCGATATCAACAGCATATCGAAGGAGACGAACGACGCCAAGTATGATAAAATCGAGATGAACGACAGTAAAAACGGCAGCCCACTTAGCTTGAAAAGTGCTTGCGCTAAGTGGCTGCCTTACGATAAAGAAGAGACTTTAAAGAACATTAACATTAAAGTGAAGCCAGGCGAGCTTATCGCCATCGTTGGCCAAGTCGGGGCGGGTAAAAGTAGTTTACTTAACGTGATACTGAAAGAATTGCCCCTGCAGACTGGTTCCATACAGGTTTGCATTGTATTTCCCGCAACTACGTTATCCTGTTATGAATATTCTACGGTCCTAATGTGATCGTATTCTTTTACAGGTAAACGCGAGCTTGGCGTACGCCAGCCAAGAACCGTGGCTGTTCGCCGGCTCTGTCAGGCAAAATATTCTATTCGGCAGGAAGATGGATCAATTACGTTACGATCGCGTGACGAAAGTGTGCCAATTGAAGAGGGACTTCACCCTGTTGCCGTATGGCGATAAAACGATCGTGGGTGAAAGGGGTATCAGTTTGTCGGGTGGCCAACGCGCTAGGTTGGTGATTATAATCGCCAGTGTTTGCCCTTTACGTCTCGTAAGAATCAGGAACGATTAACCTAACGATTCCTTACTGTACAGGATCAACCTGGCCAGAGCGGTGTACTCCGAGACGGATATGTACTTACTGGATGACCCTCTGAGCGCCGTCGACGCTCATGTCGGCAAGCACATGTTCGAGGAATGTATAGAGAAATACTTAAGAGGGAAGACCAGGATCCTCGTCACTCATCAATTGCAGTACTTAAGAAACGTCGACAGGATAATCGTGTTGAAAGATGGGGAAATCCAGGCCGAGGGGTACGCTCGAACGATCCTTCATTCGCAGACTATTTACTTAGCCAGAGGACTTATCGTCTATTAACAACCTTGTATCGCAGCGCATACGACGATCTGGCTACGATGGGAATAGATTTTGGAAGGCTGTTGGAGAGCCAACCGCCCGCGGAGGAGACGAAATCGACCTCTGCTCCTCCGAGCAGGAGCAACTCTAGGACCGCCAGTATTACGTCCTTAAGTTCATTCATGAGCACTGTTACCGAGACGCAAGAGCCCGTGGAGGTAGGTATACCATAAGATACAGACTTCAACGTAACCTGCACGAATCTATACGACGATGAAACCTTTAGGTGGCTGAGACGCGCACCAAAGGTAAGATTTCCGGTGCTGTGTATTCTGGTTACTTCCACGCGGCTGGACCTGTATGTGTCGCGATCACAGTTTTTCTGCTGTGCGTTTTAGCGCAAGCATTGGCTAGTGGTGGTGATTTCTTCATATCCCAGTGGGTGAACATGGAAGAGAAATACGTAAGTACAGTTCTCACGGACTTGTTCCTCCTGAAACTGTTGGGAGTCCACTGTAACCCTTCGATCTGTTCTTTTAAAGGTAAATGAAACATCAAATGGTTTGGTGGAGGACTGGCAGGGTCCAATAAGTCGGAATGCCTGCATGTACATTTACAGTGTGATTACCGTTCTCACGATAGTGATCACTCTGACGCGTTCGTTCGCGTTCTTCACGACCTGCATGAAAGCTTCCGTCCGACTGCACGATCGCATGTTCCAGAGTATCAGTCGCGCGACGATGCTTTTCTTCAACACGAACATGTCGGGACGTATCCTCAATAGGTTCTCGAAGGACATGGGCGCCACAGACGAACTATTGCCCGCTGCGATGATAGACTGCATACAAATCGGTCTAACCCTTCTTGGTATCATAGTGGTAGTCGCAATAGCCAACCAGTGGCTGCTCATACCCACAGTGGTTATCGGGGTACTTTTCTTTTTCATTCGCGTCTACTACCTGGAAACTAGTCGCAGTGTCAAACGCCTCGAAGGAATCAGTGAGTACTTCCCTTCAATAGCATAGTATATTTTGTCGTTTCTGATACGCGAGAGGTGGAACTTTCTAACGTTCAATTTTAATGGGAAACGATCCATAGCCCGATCCCCTGTGTTTGGCCATCTGAGCGCGACTTTGCAAGGGTTGCCTACTATACGAGCGTTCGCAGCCGGGGAAATCCTGACGAAGGAGTTCGATCAGCACCAAGACCTGCACTCGTCGGCGTGGTTCCTATTCATAGGAACCTCGAGGGCATTTGGCTTCTGGCTGGACATCTTCTGCGTCGTGTATATCATCCTGGTCACGTACAGCTTCTTGCTACTGTTCGACAATACTGCTGGTTCTATGCTTGGTGGCAGCGTTGGCCTGGCCATCACGCAAAGTATCGGTTTAACGGGGATGTTCCAGTGGGGAATGCGGCAGAGTGCCGAGCTCGAGAATCAAATGACTTCTGTCGAGCGTGTACTGGAATACAGGTGAGCATTGGCATCGAACCTAAGCGAGTATAACTGCGGAGTATTCGTCTCTGTCATCTGTTTAAACGAATCTCTTTGCTGCAGCCGTGTGGAGAGCGAACCAGCGCTGGAAAGTACGCCGGACAAGAAGCCCAAGGAAAGCTGGCCAGAGGAGGGGAGGGTCGAATTCAAAAACGTGATGATGAGATACGACCCTGCGGAACCACCAGTACTCAAGAATCTGAACTTCGTAATTTACCCTCGCGAGAAGGTTGGAATCGTGGGAAGAACAGGCGCTGGAAAATCGTCCCTGATCTCTGCTCTCTTCCGTTTGGCGAACCTCGAGGGCGCTATCGAGATAGATGGCGTGAATACCAACGAGATTGGCCTCCACGACTTACGATCCAAGATCAGCATAATCCCCCAGGAACCGTTCCTGTTCTCGGGTTCGTTGAGAAAGAACCTGGACCCATTCGACAGTTACGATGACAACGTGCTGTGGCAGGCGCTGGAGGAAGTTGAGCTCAAGGAGATGGGTTTGGAGGCTCACATCAACGAAGGAGGCTCGAACCTGAGCGTAGGGCAACGGCAGCTGGTCTGTCTGGCGCGCGCGATCGTCAGGAACAACCCTATTCTGGTGCTCGACGAGGCCACGGCGAACGTCGACCCACGAACAGACGAACTCATTCAGATGACGATTCGCAGGAAATTTGAGAAGTGCACGGTGCTGACGATAGCGCATCGTCTCAACACCGTCATGGACAGTGATCGTATTTTGCTGATGGATGCGGGCAGCGCCGTGGTAAGTTACTATCCATCTTTCTATCTCATTGCGTCATTGCGATGAATCAGGGTATCATGGAAATTAATCGACATTTTCCCGATCACAGGAGTTCGACACTCCTTACGTGCTGCTGCAGAACATCACAGGAGCGTTGAGTAGCATGGTGAACGAAACGGGGCCAGCAATGGCCGATGCCTTGAAGGAAGTAGCAAGGGAAAGTTACCAGAATCGTACGACGACTGCCCTTTGATAATATCTGGGCCGTTATTATATTAATTGATGCTGTATTTGATGTTTCTACTGGATAGACTTTTTGTACGAATATGCCCCTCTGTGAATCCTTTAGTTACCGATGCAACTTTCCACACGGTGCTGTGACCGACTACTAGGATCGTTGGCGCGAAACGATACCATGATCCACCGTTTTTGGAATTCCTCTGCGGCCGAAACAGTCGCGTTCCTGGATACAGTATTATTGCATAGAACTTTTTTGTAAACAGCTTGCTGTCCTTTTACAGCGGAAAACAAAGCCGTTACACGAGACCAATGATGTATGTACTTAAACACTCGCGGTGTACCGTCGTTGCTGTACATGTTACAAAGCATAGCACCCCCCTCTTTCTCCCTACCTCTGTCTTTGAAGAAGTTTACATGGAACATTCGATTTCTTTCACCCTTACGATGGTGCTAGCCAAGTACAAATGATGTGCGTGTCGAGAAGATGGCGTGTGTATTTACTTTCGAAGATAGTATATGCGCGATAGAAGATAGAATATACGTTCACCGATGCATGTATTATGAAACAGTTCGTACATTTTTTTTACCGAAACCCTGAAGATATGCGTAACTGGATTATATCGTCTGTAATTGTCGAAAGAAGAATTGTAGAGTCAGCGTTCATCGAGGTCATCGCCACGATGCCTTTACTATCGTATCGCAAGTTCAAAACGCGAATAATTAGTGGCGACAATTATGTTGTTATCAGTGCAATTAAACTAAACTCTGCCACGTACTGAAGTAACGTGCAGGTCCTTCCTATCGCGAACATCAGAAGATAATTGCTCCGTGCATACCTATTATTTTATAACGCGCTACTATTCTTATTCGTCGTACGGCTAAACGTATATTGTATTATTCGGCGAAGATAGTGGCTTTACGTACAAGTGCCTATGTAATTTAAGTACAAGTGCAAAATATAGGTGGAGAGAATTATTTATGTTAACCATACGTCTATTTTTCAATAATGTCCCAACGTCAGGCCTGTATGTGCCTACAGTCCCACAACGATATTCCTATATCGTTGGAAAATAAAAACAGCAGTGGTTTCAACGAAGAAATAGAGTAACAACCCGAAGGTTTCTGGAACTATAAATATTCTTGTTTAATTATTGGCATTCACGAACAACAAATTTCTGGTTCGAAGAGAAACAGACCCTTGCGTTTTTTGTTACGTAGGATATCCTATCGTTACTACATTATTGACGCTACTTGTACGCGATGCAACGGAAAAGCAGGGTCCGGGCGACCAAAACTAATGAGGAACGAGCGGTGAGGAGTTTTCTCTCGACCGAATCTCGAGAGAGAATTTCTCAGACGTACGGCCAATCCAAAGTCGGGAAAGATAGAAATACGGGTAACCAGAATTCATCACTTCAGGAGAAATAGATAAAATAATTTGTTACTATCCCGGTCGCGATTCGGAAGTCGTGACTAAAATTATATAGGTAGATTATTTTAATTATTTTTTTATCACGTTAGTATCCTGACATTGAATCTTTTGCAATCCATAGCAATACACATAGTGTAAATGAAATAAATTTATAATAAAAAATCAAATGAATTAATTTAATTTATATATAAATTTTTAAAAATACATTTACTTCTTTTACTAAATTTATAAAATTTATAGATAATTTTATAAATACCTACTTTCAATATTTTTATAAATAAAATATTTTTATAGTCATAATTAAATATTTTTATGAATAAAATATATACACTTATGCGAAACCAGATTTTTGAAAAACGAAACGATCCCTCTGCCAAACCGATGAAAGTTCTTTGTATGCGTGCGCGATGTGTACTTAAAACTGTATTCTAACGCTGGTCTACTTGATTCCCCATTGTTATCGCATTTTAATGCGTCGATGTGTACTTATATACACACACGTTGTACAAACAGATGTTACCCAGAGTTCCGATGGATTCCATGAAATAAAATCTTAAACCTAATTCCAATTCGTTTCATAGGCCGGTATTCATAGTCGCTACTTATTCTTAAGCAAATGCTTAAGCATGCGGCATCCTCTAGTAGCTAGTAAAGGATGCCGAATGCTTAAGCATTTGCTTAAGAATAAGTAGCGACTGAGAATACCGGCCATAGGATAGACCTATCGGATAACCTTATGGGACTTCGTGTCACCACCCAAACTGTATTACCGACCCATAATTCGAGGACTGAATTTAACGGCCAGTGTATGCGAAATGTGGTGAATGATGGAAGCATATGTAATATTTCAAGTATTTTCTGCGTAAGAAACCTTTTAGTATTATTTTCAAGATCATACAAGTTGCTATAATTCGTTCTTTGTCTGTTCTATAATTTGTGGATCATTCTTCCGTTGACAACAACCTCAACTGCATAAAATAAGGGAAAACTAGTATCAACCCAAGAACTTGAAACAGTGAACTCTATATTTTATGCATGTTTAATATTTGTTTGTATATACATGTATCGCTCCATTGCAATGCACTGAATGTATTTTAAAGACAATAGTGGAAAAGTAAGTGGAAAAAATAAGTGGAAAAACTCTACAAAACCGTATTATTATTGTAAAGATCCTCTAGAACATTCCAAATTCCAAACCTACCATCGTCAAAGATTATTTATATTCACCCAAAAACCTTTGTGGCACCTTTTGAATCTTTGTATTCTCTACTTAAAGAAGATGACAATATCGAATATATTACAAATGCCAAAATTAACAAAATACACTGGTAAAAGTTGTGACAAAAAGTAACACCTTTCAAAGGTGATTCTGCGACTGAGGTTCGAAATGCGCTACTTTTACGCGGTGTCTTTCAAAGACGTCTTTTAATGGAGAAGTATTGAACAGAGAGTCATGGAGGCTTGATAGGTGCACTGTTGGTTCGCAACGTTAAGCTGAAGCTGAAATATAGGATACCTCCTTCCGCATCACGTTCTCCTGATACATTTGCTAGAATCTGGCCAAAATTTTCAAAATGCTCTAAAATTGAGCTTCGTAACAGGAGAACATGACATAAAAAAAAGTGGCACCAAGTATCGTCTTCGGAGAGTGAATCGAAGATGGAGAACTAATCAACGCAGAGGCAGACTTTACTTGTGATTGTCAAATTTGGGATTTAATTAGGAAATGGAAGTTATAGGGTGCAGTTCTAAATTAAAAGATGCGATTTTTCTCTACATGTGGTTTATTAAAATACTCTGAATAATGTGCAGTGATACTTAGTACAGAAGTGCTTATAATAATTCCATTGTCTAATTACTTAAGTTTAACTTCCACTTAAAAACCACATAGGTATTGTAAATGCTGCACTCGTCCAGTGCGTTTTCGTTACACCAGTTGACACGAACCGACGCTTTCAAAGGAAAAAATTGCTTACCTATAACAGACGAAAGCTCCAAATTAATTAACCAGTCCTCAATATAATTGCTAATTGAACACTTAATACACTCGATAGTTCTTACTATTTTAAAGCAAACTTATTCAATATTATATTTATTTGCAAAATACATAGCATTTTATTCTTATCCCGGGTGCTGTTTCGTTTCACGCATAAGAGATAAATAAATATCGGTACGAAATATTGATACAATTGGCATGTATCACCATCCCTATTCTCGTGCGAATGGAAATTTTGATTTCCTAACCACGCATAATTACATTTCTCGATTTCATAAAAATACCGTTACGGCGTAACAATAATATTTTGAAAGGATGTTAAGTTATAAAATGTTCACAAATGTAGCGTAAAAGAACGAAATAGCTAATAAACATTTATTGTCATGTAGCATATAGGTTATATTTTCTGTCACTTCGAAGACAGAAAATCCGCTCCTCGAAGTGACAGAAAATATAACCTAACTAAGAGACTGTACAATATTTGTTACGCGGTTGTATTTATATAATATTTGTGATCGAAATTTATGAAAATAAGTGCAAATTATGCTTCTATCAAAATGTATTAGTAAACGGAATTATGCAACATGTTTCTTGAAATTAGTCGTAACGTTCAGGCCATTTTAGATTTTAAATGTTTCCGATAAGATTTCATTTCAATTCCTACCACTCGTAGCATTGTAATGTTATTTTAGACTGAATCGATAACGTTGGGTGTAGTGATGCGCGATATTTATCGATAACTGCATATATCGATATTTTCCTGTCAGAATATCGATATTTTTTATCGATACTTCAAACATCGATAATTACACGTATCGATACTTTTGGTCCACATATCGATAATTTTTTTGCACCCTTTTATTTAACCAAATTTCTGGGTGAGTGCTGCACATAGTGTCCAAAGGAAACTTCCAGCGTACGAAACGAAACGTCGGTGGGTGGCTTGGGTGTTTGAACGCAGGGTGAGGAGCGATTAACTGCAGTAAATGGAGGGGGGAAACACCTACAGGAAGAGTGGTTATGTGTGCTTGAACTGCGCCTGCGTCAGTCACGCACACGTTATCACCACTCCTGTAGGTGTTTCCCCCTCCATTCACTGTAGTTAATCGCTCCTCACCCTGTTTGAACGCGATGATTATGTAAAAAAATTATTGATATTACCAATATCGATACTTTTTGAGTAATATATTTTATGTATCGATATTGAACGACAAAATATATATCGATATGCATTATCGATAGATGGGACCAATATCGCCCATCACTAGTTGGGTGTGACACGAAAATGGTAAGGGGGCTCGCGAGCAGTGATGCCAGATCGGGGACGGGTTCCCTCGAGAATTTCCCCCACCTCGCATGCACGCTATGCACCAATCACGTGCGTGTAGATTACATGCACGACTCCTGCATAGTGTGCATGCGCGGTGGGGGAAATTCTCAAGGGAACCCGTCCCCGATCTGGTATCACTGCTCGCGAGCCCCCCGAGCAAGTGACCCAAAATTACATTGCGTGATAGGTCTAATCTATACCTGGTCTGTGATATAACCGCAGCCATTTGTCAAGATTTGGAGCAATACCGGAAATAAATATAACCTAACCGTTCACTCTATCTCTTTCTATTAGTATTTCTGTCTCTTTCTATCAGTATTTCTGTCTCTTTCTTTTTTTACAGTTTCTTTCTCTGTCTACTTCCGCTTTTGCTGCAAATCGCAGCAATCAATCAGCGACGATATACGTTGTTCCGATCACTCTCTAGAGGATCACTACGTTAGATGGAAATTCCACACCAAAAGTATCGAAAACTGTAAAGTCGTCTGTCCACGCAGCGTCGCGTCATAGGCGCGTATGCGTCAGCGTATTGACGAGACCAATCGGACATCTTGACAAATGCAGGTCAATGATCGATAGATGCGTCATACGATTGGTCTCGTCAATGCGCTACGCATACGCGTCTATGATGCGACGCTGCGTGGATAGACGGCCTAAGCCTTCTTTTTTTCATATCAACATCCGTTACCTGTCATGTATTTGATCTGTCGTAACTCGTAACACTGTATTTGCCAATTAAGTATATTATCAGTGATGTACCCTACGATAAGTCCCCCGTTTCCGTCGCCTTAGCGAGAGATGCCGTGTTCATCACGGCGACGACATGGGAATAAAGAATCGACTGGGGAAGCGCGAAACAGAAATGCCCTCGCCCACCAGATAATCCAGAGATATCCACCCACGGTCGCTGCTTCTGATCACGTGTCAGTTTAAGCAGTTTTAAGGTTACCGAGTCACGGAATGACACATGCCAACATCGGCCACTCGAACGTCAGTCGAGTAACGGCCTTCTACTTAAGTGGATGTCTGTGGATGTCGTCGGTTGTCATCTGACAAATCGTTAGTCAATCGAAAAGTAATGGAATATTCACGTGCTGGCAACTAGGCAGGATTAATTCTCGTTGATCGTAAGTGCACCACGAAACGCCGAATAGCGAATCGTCTCCCCCATCGTTTCGCTGCCTTTCGCTGCAATTTCTGATCGAGCACGTATCGGCGAAGGGGGAAGGGCTTCGATCGATTTCGATGGTAGACAATGATTATAAATGCAACTTACTAATTCAATAAAGGGGGATTAAACAGGCTCCTGATATTACCGACAATTATAAATAAGGCAGCTCGAATGCAAGTTCCAATTTTTTAAAATAATTCAATAACAGGAAATGAAATCTTGTTACGAAAAATTCTAGGATTAAATGCCAATCGCGTGATTTTATTTTTAACACTTCTAAAACGCCCGCGCGCGAATATTTATTATACTTCGCAACAGCCCGTGTAATTGCGGAAGAATGTAATAGAATGTGCAGCTTTTAGAAATCATTAGTATCACTACAGCCCGTAATTGTAAAATCTGCTTCAATTAAATTGCATTTAGGTAGTCCTCGCAAAACTCGACTTTGTAGTTGGAAGTCAATGTTATCACTCTGTAGCATGTATAGTTGTACGTGCTCTTTATTCATGATTCGAGACACTGAGTACATTGAACAGAATTATATTACGGGTTTATGTCTATTTAAACCTTAAACCAGCGCTGTACAAGGACGAGTCCAGGGATACCGCGCGACCCTAAAGAAGCTTCTATGCGCTACACATGACGTGTGCATTAATGACACACGCCGCCACAGCGAGCCAATGCTCACCAATGCTACTACACATATTTCTCGCGAATATTGTGTGCTGACGGAGCGGTTGGAAGGGGAAGCGGGCGCGCGAGGGGCCCCACCGCTGAACAGCGCTACCTTAAACCATTCTGTTTCTTTCCACGAATTCTATCTTGAGCCTATACCCGTAGTTCTGAAACACCCTGTACATTTTGCCGGAATACTAGAAGCTGCTTTCTCTTGAAAAGGTCGAAGCAAAAATGTGTACCATTTTTTTTGTAAGAAAGATCCTGCTTTGAGAGCGAGGCTGTATAAAAGAAAAGTTCTAAAAAATCACAGAAAGTTTTATTGGTTATTAAAGATTTACCTGTGTAATGTTTGATATCAAAGAATTTGTAGTGCATTTGTATTAGCTTTTGGCCTTATCACAGTGTTATTACATACATATCATTTGTGTCAACACGCTTTGAGGAAGTTCAGCAAATTGGTGTCTTCCATTGTATCACAACTATCCTGTATTACTACGCAATGTTGCCATTTGTAGACATCACATGTAGATATGAGAAACCCGAAAAAAATAGGCAAGGTCTATGTCCCTCCACGCGCGAATAGAAAATGAAATCGATTGAGGAAATGAAATTCATTAGCAAATATCATTCTATTGATGATTCTAGAATATATTCTGTTTACCTAGACAACTTATCTGTTTCCACATTATTTTTCATGATAAGTGCCTTCATTCAAGTTAACACTCATCTGTTTACTTCATGCTTTACAAAACAATGATAATTGTATTTTTGCAGGTGTCAATGACACCTTGCTCCTTGCGAAATTCTTATAATTGCTAATTTTTTTTGTACTTTCTTCCCTAATATTTGTACCTTGCAAACGAATGTCCACATGAAGGTTATCAAAGACAGATATCTAAATTTGTCTTGATCATGACTAATCCTAATATATAAATATTTGTGTGTTTGCCTGTCGCCTAAAAACTTTTGAACAGTAAACTCTGGGGTCACCAAATGTGCCCCAGCTCATTATGCCTAGCTAATACAGATGAATGTGACTACTTTTCAACAAAAAAAAGTCAAATAAATTTTTTTTTTATAAAATCAGAATCGAAATTTTCGGTGAAGCCGAGTAGTAAAGCTACTGCAAAATACATCGCAGTGTCCTTATTATATTGTCAGCTTAACAAAGAATGATATATGTTTCATCATTTTGTTTTCAATATTATTCGTTTGAATTTTATGTGCATTTACATATTTGTTGACTACACTGTCTGGAGTTTAATAATCATGACTACATCATCGCTGCGAGGCATCGCGTTATGTTTAAATAAAATTTTACAGCAAAGATAAGTACATAAATGCAAAATTATCATGGACGGGGAAGTAAAGGCCGAAAGAAAGAAGAATCCACAGGAGGGTGTAAATCCTCTAAGTGCTTTAACATTTACGTAAGTTTTACAAAATACAATGACTCTCACCTTTTTTTCTCCTTCTCATGGTCTATTAATAAAAGCCCCGAACCAAGGTACAATCAAGGTAAATGAGCATTGGCATAAAAGTATACCATTATCATCCTATATAATCCTATATAATAAGGCGTTCAAGGTGGATGTTCATTTGTTAGCAAAATCTGTCCAGAGGCTTTTTTCATACTTCCCGATGACTTACGAGGTTCAGATTCAGTATAGGGATGTTGATATTTTAGGAAGTTTCGATGCATATATGGTATCGATATTTTTCAAATATGTCAATATCGCATCTCGATATATCGAAAAAAAATATCGATATATGGGTTCTTTCCTAAATTATTGGGGTAGAATTAAAATAAATTATGTTATTTTAATTACGTTTATTAAGTAATATAAAAAATATAAAAGTACAAAAATTAAGTACGTACTGGAAAAATACCAAAATTAAGTAGGTACAGAAAAAAAAATAAAAAAATACAACATTTAATCAAACCAGTATTTTTCAGGAATATTTTTTATTACTCTTTGTTTTATGTGCTCTCCTGTCAAGTTACTACGATTAGTGAGAACTACAACAATATTAATTGTCAATGCAACCCTTTCAGATGCAACAGATGATGCAGGTGAAATTAAACATTTTTGGCTAATTTTCAAAAGTACGGGTATAAAATGTCGACTGTGTATCCAAAACTTTAATGGATTGGATGTCCATGAAATATTTGGTTGATCTAAGTATTCTTTCAAGTCTGTTGGCATTGTGCCAAAATTACGAACGTCTTGATTGGGCATAGTTTGCATTATCAATCTTTCGTGTCTAGTCTAAAGTGACGGCGCTGAACTGCTAGAATTTTCCGCATTGTTGAATTAAAGTGTATTTTTTTAAAGCGAGGATCCAGAATTGCCGTTTGTGCGAAAAAAATATTCTGTTTTGTTTAGGTGACTCCAATCTGTCTTTAATTCCTTTTAATAATTCTTTTTGGACAGGCAATCACACATCAGTTGACAGTCCCGCATTTTCAATTTCTTGCCGTAATAAAATAATTAGCGGCATCACCAAACTAGCCAGTGAAAGCCAAACTTGTCAGTGGAGGGGCAATACGCCACGCATGCGCGTGATAACGCCGTGACGCCAAACCAATCGGCCAACCCGCCGACCTTGGCGTCGATTGATTTGTAGGGATGTTCGATTTACAATAAAGAATCGATTCTGGATTTATAAGAATCGATCCTTTTAAAAAATCGAAACCAGAGAATCCACACCAAACAGAAATATTTATGCAGCAATTAATTATAATTCAATATGTACCAACTTTTATATTAATTTGTTGTATTCAGTAAAACTTTAATGCTTGCTCACTTACAACTCGCTCAATGTACAGTGCACTATATATCCAGGGTTGCCACCTCTCCGGTTTCGGCCCGGAGACTCCAGGTTTTGAAGCAAATCTCCGGGCTCCGGTTTTACTGGGCAAATCTCCAGGTTGTAGAAAAAAATGAGATAATAAGAAATTGTGGTATTATACAATGGTATCATTTTATACATAATAAAAGTTAATAATTAAAAAACAGAATTGTTTGAGCTTAAAAGAATTGCACATCTGTTTTCCGGATATTCGAGAACAAAACTTTTTTTGCTTTTTCCATCTCCGGGTTTATATTTGAATTTCCGGGTTGGATTGTGTGCCACTCCGGGATTTATATGGTGATAAGGTGACAACCCTGTATGTGTCACGCCACAAGAAAGAATGGTAAAAAAAGATTCATTGGCCGGTATTCATAGTCGCTACTTATTCTTAAGCAAATGCTTAAGCATTTGCTTAAGAATAAGTAGCGACTGAGAATACCGGCCATTAAATTTGACGGGAATTGTGTATAAATCGCGACCTTGGGGTTATATTTGATCCGACACTGCGCTTCGTCGATCACTAGAAACATGTCTTTCTTACCGGAAACAAAACTCTAGGTTCCTACAAAGCATTTCGGCTGACTTCAAAAATATCCATACGTTTAAAATCCTCTATTTTTCCCTTGTTTTCCCTCATTTGGAATTCGTTTCCTTAATCTGGTCACCTCACTTCAACAAGTATATACCTAACCCTACTTGAAAAAGTACAACACAAATTCCTCCGGTATGATGCATACAAGATTGGTCAACCGATGGCTTTTGACGCCAATAACTATAAGTTAATTATGATGTTATTAGGGATGTACAGCGTAAAAGACAGGAGGGCGGTTTCGGTCTTGGTCTTTCTTTTCAAAATGTTGAGTGGGCAAAAAGAATGCCCACAACTTCTCCAGCAGACTAATTTAAATGCACCTGAAAGTCAGGACCTTTCTTCTGTTTAAGCCCAATCCGTATTCTTCCTCTTTTTGTCACGCTGATCGGGTTACTGGGGTGTGCAAGTTAGCTAATACCTATGCCTGCAGACTGACAGAGATTTTTGGATTTCCACTTACTTCCTTCAAAGTACAAGCGCGACGAGTCATGGCCACCATACAGCGTCTGAAGAACGTTCCATTAATTTATTTCCTGATAATACTTTGTAAATAAACCTTTGTATATAAAAGGAGTCATCCGTATAATAAAGTAAAATACCTAAATGGGGGAAAACGTATAAGACCAGGAAAACCTACGCATCAAGCAATTTGATTGGTCCCTTCACTAGTGACAATTAATTCCCCTAGAGGGCAAAAATCGAGTACCAAAGAATCGATTCAAAGGATCGATCGTTTAACCAAAAGAGTCGATTTTCTAAAGAATCGAAGCGGAATCGAACATCCCTATTGGTTTGGAGCTTAAAGCATATAAACATGGAGGAAGCATGTAATGGGCAAAATTGTAGACGGCGGTAAAAAGAGAAAAATATACATGGTGGACACCCTCTCTCTTTCTAACGCCAGGGGCGACGTTTTTTTTTTTTGATGTTAGAAAGAGAGAGGATGTCCCTCACGTATATTTTTCTCTTTCTACCGCCGTATACATTTTCGTCCATTGCATGCTTTCTCCATGTTTATATGCTCTAAGGTTTGCAGTCATAGCAAAAATATATCGATGACGATATTGAGATATTAATATCGAACTATCAATATATCGGATTGAAAAATATCGACCAAAAATATTGATATTTCGTGAAAAAAATATCGAATATTCGATACATCGATATTTTACCAACGTCTTCAATACAAACCCGCGCTCAGCACAGAGTCGAAATGCGGCATTTATGGCCTTTTATTTGGGCTCTCATGGAGGCAAACGAAAAAGCGCTGTTGTATAAGGGAATATGCTCCACAAATTTCTTTGATTCGGGGTCTTTAGCCGGTATTCATAGTCGCTACTTATTCTTAAGCAAATGCTTAAGCATTCGGCATCCTTTACTAGCTACTAGGTTAGTAGAGGATGCCGCATGCTTAAGCATTTGCTTAAGAATAAGTAGCGACTATGAATACCGGCCATAGTCACTACTTATTCTTAAGCAAATGCTTAAGCATGCGGCATCCTCTACTAACCTAGTAGCTAGTAAAGGACGCCGAATGCTTAAGTATTTGCTTAAGAATAAGTAGCGACTATGAATACCGGCCTTAGTCACACATTAGTTGTAATATCATCGGGAATTATTTCGTTTCTGAAAGAAGGTAGAGGTCTCAAATGTCGCCGAGCAGTGAGTCTGGGCATGTATGGGACTTAGGCCCCTTGAAATGCCCTACAGGTATCCTTCTGGTACCCAAAAGTTGTAAAATTTCGTATTTCGCAGCGAAAATTGTTTCTAGGAGGTTTCCAACAAAAATTGTGGTTACCTTAGGCGTCTTATTAAATAGATTAGTAATGCCTGGCGAAGACAGGCTAAAAAGCAATTGTACAAATAAGCCTTGTGCAAACAAGGTAGGAACTATCTTGAATTCCTTCGCTCCGTAAATAAGTGGACTTTTTGATTTGTTAATTATTATCGATTAGTAGTCCTGGGTAGAAGTTTTCACTTACCTTCGATCAATTACTATTGGTATTAAATGCTTAAAAACCAAGATAATCGCTCTGCCTTGGAATACGTGTTGCAATCAGTGATTCAAAGATAATAGTACATGGAATTGATGACTACAATAACTTATGTCTGGTACTAAAAATAAATGTCAATGAATTATATGTGGTAATCGCAATTGTTGACTTCCATTAACAGATGGGTTCTGCCTACGTTCTGGCTTGGTTACAAGAAAGACTTAGAAGTGAGCGATTTATGCAGGCCCCTCACAGAGCACACAAGCAGTATTTTGGGCGCAAAGCTAGCGAATGCGTGGGAGAAGGAATGCCAAGCGTACAAAAAGCGCATATTACTTAGCGACGAACAGGAAAGCAGTAGAAAGGACTATGATGTGAAGAAAAAAGTAAAGGGGCCTAGTTTAACGAAAGCTCTCCTAAGATGTTTCGGATTAAAGTTAGGGTTGTATGGAATATTTCTAGCTATCGGGGAGATTGTACTCAGGTATGTAACAGGAGTATGACGCATTTTTCTATGTTGTGAATGATTACTATTGCCATGGAAGATCTTAAGGCGCCGTGTATAAGTTCTTAAAGTTTCTATATTACTTGTTCAGATCTCTACAGCCCCAGTTTCATAGTCTTCTGATTCGTTACTACGATCACAAGAAATTTCCACGTGTACCAGTACATAACATATCACTGTCCATATCATACAAGTCTTCCGACTCGCAAGATCAGGAAAATTAAGACTTGACAAGATTGTTAAGTCCCTAAGCCTCTTGTTATACTTTTAACTACTTGATTTCTGAAGAGCTCGACTCTTATAACGTTTACGTTTTTAAAATCTAACAATGCTAGGTGTATATTTTACATTTTATTTAGTAAAAATGTAGGATTTTCTAGTTAGATTGCAGTATATGCTACGTTAGTTTAGATGGAAGTGCTAATGAACGTAGTTGAATTTTGGGCATACTGTTCTCATGGCTTGCAGTTAAATACCCACGCTAACTTTTCATTTTTCCCCATACAGGATAATGCAACCAATATTCCTTGGCCGACTATTACAATACTTTAGCACTGACAAAGTACCGAAGGGAGATGCCTATTTATACGCAAGCGGTGTAGTATTATGCTCAGCCCTGGTAGTTTTCTTTTTCAATCCAAACATGATGGCTATACTCCACATGGGGATGAAGATGCGCGTGGCGTGTTGTTCCCTAATATACAGAAAATCACTGAGACTCTCGAGAACAGCTCTGGGCGAAACAACAGTAGGGCAGGCGGTCAATCTCTTGTCCAACGACGTCAATAGATTCGACATGGCAATTATGTTTTTACATTACATGTGGATTGGCCCGCTCGAGACCCTCATCATCACATATTTCATGTACCAAGAGGTGCAAATATCTGCCATCATTGGAGTCGCGACGCTTCTAATGTTCATTCCATTGCAAGGTACTGAAAACTGTATATTACAGTAGAGGAGCCACGTTACAAGGAACTGTCTGTGTTACAACTATTTTGAAACTGTGCAGGGTACTTGGGGAAGAAGTCCTCGACATTCAGAATGAAAACTGCCCTGAGAACGGACGAGAGAGTCCGATTGACGAACGAAATCATTAGCGGCATTGAGGCAATTAAAATGTACACATGGGAGAAACCGTTTAGCGCTCTAGCCGAAAGAGCGAGAAGGTAATGTTCTCCTTCGCGCGGTTAGAATTCCTTCAAATGTACGTTATTAAATACGTAATGTATATTCTTTTGACGCAGGAAGGAAATCAGTGTTATCCGATCCTCCTCTCTAATTAGAGGTGTCACACTGTCTTTCATTTTATTCAGCACAAGGATGTCCCTGTTCGTCACCATATTAGCATATATTTTGTACGGTCACAAGATAACTGCCGAAAAAGTATATATGTTAACGGCGTACTATATTATACTACGCCAGAATATGACTGTCTACTTCGCTCTTGGCAAGTACAATTCAATCCGGTGTATATTCATGAGAATCGATTAAAGAGTTAACGGGAGGATATACCTTACAGGTGTAACGCAAGTTGCCGAGGCACTGGTTTCTATAAAACGTTTGCAACGATTCATGTTGTACGAGGAAATGGACGAGACCAAAGAGAAGGACACTGATGAGAAAATGGAACCAAACCATTTAGAGAACAACAAGGGCGATATGAACAGCATAACGAAGGAGACGATCGACGCCACGTATGATAAAATCGATACGAACAACTGTAACGACGACAGCCCACTTAGCTTGAAAAATGCTTACGCTAAGTGGCTGCCTTACGATAAAGAAGAGACTTTAAAGAGCATTAATATTAAAGTGAAATCAGGCGAGCTGATCGCCGTCGTTGGCCAAGTCGGGGCGGGTAAAAGTAGTTTACTTAACGTGATACTGAAAGAATTGCCCCTGCAGACTGGTTCCATACAGGTTTGCATTGTATTTCCCGCAACTACGTTATCCTGTTATAAATATTCTACGGTCCTAATGTGATCGTATTCTTCTACAGGTAAACGCGAGCTTGGCGTACGCCAGCCAAGAACCGTGGCTGTTCGCCGGCTCTGTCAGGCAAAATATTTTATTCGGCAGGAAGATGGATCAGTTCCGTTACAATCGCGTGATAAAAGTGTGTCAGTTGAAGAGGGACTTCACCCTGTTGCCGTATGGCGATAAAACGATCGTGGGTGAAAGGGGTATCAGTTTGTCGGGTGGCCAACGCGCTAGGTTCGTGATTATAATCGCCAGTGCTTGCCCTTTACGTCTCGTAAGAATCAGGAACGATTAACCTAACGATTCCTTACTGTACAGGATCAACCTGGCCAGAGCGGTGTACTCCGAGTCGGACATGTACTTATTGGATGACCCTCTGAGCGCTGTGGACGCTCATGTTGGCAAGCACATGTTCGAGGAATGTATCACGAAGTACTTAAACGGGAAGACTAGGATCCTTGTCACTCATCAATTACAGTACTTACGACACGTCGACAGGATAATCGTGTTAAAAGATGGAGAAATCCAGGCCGAGGGGTACGCTCGAACGATCCTTCATTCGCAGACTATTTACTTAGCCCGGGGACTTATCGTCTATTAACAACCTTGCATTACAGCGCTTACGACGAGCTGGCTAGGATGGGAGTAGATTTTGGAAGGCTGTTGGAGAGCCAACCGCCCGCGGAGGACATGAAATCGATCTCCGCTCCTCCGAGCAGGAGGAACTCAAGGACCGCCAGTATTACGTCCTTAAGTTCATTAATGAGCACTGTTACTGAGACGCAAGTACCCGTGGAGGTACGTATAACAGAGACCAGAAGATACAGACTTCAACGTAAACTGCATGAATCTATATGACGATGGAACGTTTAGGTGGCTGAGGCGCGCGCTAAAGACAAGATTTCCGGAGCAGTGTACTCAGGGTATTTCTGCGCGGCTGGACCTTTGTATGTCGCGATTACAGTTTTTTTGCTGTGCGTTTTAGCGCAAGCATTGGCTAGTGGTGGTGATTTCCTCATATCCCTGTGGGTGAACATGGAAGAGAAATACGTAAGTACAGGTTCCACGGTCTTGTTCCTTCTGAAAGTGTTGGGAGTCCACTGTAACCCTTCGATCTGTTCCTTTAAAGGTGACTGAAACACCAGGAGGTTTGGTGGAGAACTGGCAGGGACCAATAAGTCGGGATAACTGTGTGTACATTTGCAGTGTGATTATCCTTCTCACGATAGTGGTCACTCTGATACGTTCGTTCGCCTTCCTCACAACCTGCATGAAAGCTTCCGTCCGATTGCACGATCGCATGTTCCAGAGCATCAGTCGAGCGACGATGCTTTTTTTCAACACGAACATGTCGGGACGTATCCTCAATAGGTTCTCGAAAGACGTGGGTGCCACAGACGAGCTGTTGCCCGCTGCGCTAATGGACTGCATGCAAATCGGTCTATCCCTTCTTGGAATCATAGTGGTAATCGCAATAGCCAACCCGTGGCTGCTCATACCCACAGCGATTATCGGGATAATTTTCTTCTACATTCGCGTCTACTACCTGAAAACGAGTCGCAGCGTCAAACGCCTGGAAGGAGTCAGTGAGTACTTCTCTTCAATGCTATTAGTTTCGTCATATTCTTCTCTGAAAGGCGGAAGTATATTCTGTCGTTTCGGATGCGCGAGAGGTTAAACATTTTCACGTTCGATTTTGATGGAAAATGACCCACAGCCCGATCCCCTGTGTTTGGCCATCTGAGCGCGACTTTGCAAGGGTTGCCTACCATACGAACGTTCAAAGCCGGGGAAATCCTGACGAAGGAGTTCGATCAGCACCAAGATCTGCACTCGTCGGCGTGGTTCCTATTTTTAGGAACCTCGAGAGCATTTGGCTTCTGGGTGGACATCTTCTGTGTCGTATATATCCTCCTGGTCACGTACAGCTTCTTGCTGCTGTTCGACAATACTGCTGGCTCTACGCATGGCGGCAGCGTTGGCCTGGCTATCACGCAGAGTCTCACTTTAACGGGGACGGTCCAGTGGGGAATGCGGCAGAGCGCTGAGCTCGAGAATCAAATGACTTCTGTCGAGCGTATACTGGAATACAGGTGGGTGTTGGCATCGGACCCAATCGAGTATGACTGCGGAGGAGTATTCGTCTCTGTCGTCTTTTTAAACGAATCTCTTTGCTTCAGCCGTGTGGAGAGCGAACCACCGCTGGAAAGTACGCCGCATAAGAAACCCAGGGAAAGTTGGCCAGAAGAGGGGAGGGTCGAATTCAAAAACGTGATGATGAGATACGACCCTGCGGAACCACCAGTACTCAAGAATCTGAACTTCGTAATTTACCCTCGCGAGAAGGTTGGAATCGTGGGAAGAACAGGCGCTGGAAAATCGTCCCTGATCTCTGCTCTCTTCCGTTTGGCGAACCTCGAGGGCGCTATCGAGATAGACGGCGTGAATGCCAACGAGATTGGCCTCCACGATTTACGATCCAAGATCAGCATAATCCCCCAGGAACCGTTCCTGTTCTCGGGTTCGTTGAGAAAGAACCTGGACCCATTCGACAGTTACGATGACAACGTGCTGTGGCAGGCGCTGGAGGAAGTTGAGCTCAAGGAGATGGGTCTGGAGGCTCACATCAACGAAGGAGGATCGAACCTGAGCGTAGGGCAACGGCAGCTGGTCTGTCTGGCGCGCGCGATCGTCAGGAACAACCCTATTCTGGTGCTCGACGAGGCCACGGCGAACGTCGACCCACGAACAGACGAACTCATTCAGATGACGATTCGCAGGAAATTCGAGAAGTGCACGGTGCTGACGATCGCGCATCGTCTCAACACCGTCATGGACAGTGATCGTATTTTGCTGATGGATGCGGGCAGCGCCGTGGTAAATTACTATCCATCTTTCTATCTCATTGCGTCACGATGAATCAGGGTATCATGGAAATTAATCGACATTTTCCCGATCACAGGAGTTCGACGCTCCTTACGTGTTGCTGCAGAACACCACGGGGGCGTTGAGTAGCATGGTGAACGAAACTGGGTCAGCAATGGCCGATGCCTTGAAGGAAGTAGCAAGGAAGATCCACCAGAATCGTACAGAGACTGCCCTTTGAAAATATCTGGGCCGTTATTGTATTAATTGATGCTGTATTTGATGTTTCTACTGGATAGACTTTTTGTACGAATATGTCTCTCTGAGAATCGTTTAGTTAGCGAAGCAACGTTCCACACGGTGCTGTGATCGACTGCTAGGATCGTTGGCGCGAAGCGATATCATGATCCACCGTTTTTGGAATTCCTCTGCGGCCGATACAGTCGCGTTCCTGGATACAGTATTATTGCATAGAACTTTTTTGTAAACATCTTGCTGTCCTTTTACAGCGGAAAACAAAAACGTTACACGAGACCAATGATGTATGTACTTAAACACTCGCGGTGTACCGTCGTTGCTGTACATGTTACAAAGCATAGCACCCCCCTCCGCCCCCTCTTTCTCCCTACCTCTGTCTCTGAAGAAGTTTAACATTCGATTTCTTTCGCCCTTACGATGGTGCTAGCCAAGTACAAATGCTGTGCGTGTCGAGAAGATGGCGTGTGTATTTACTTTCGAAGATAGAATATACGTTCAGCGATGCATGTATTATGAAACAGTTCGTACATTTTTTTTATCGAAACCCTGAAAATATGCGTAACTGGATTATATTATATGTAATTGTCGAAAGAAGAATCGTAGAGTCATCGTTCATCGAGGTCATCGCCACGATGCCTTTGCTATCGTACCGCAAGTTCAAAACGCGAATAGTAATTAGTGGCGATAATCGTGTTGTTATCAGTGCAACTAAACTAAACTCTGCCACTTTGCGATGTGCTGAAGTAAGGTGCAGGTCCTTCCTATCGCAAAAATCACAAGATAATTGCTCCGTGCATACCTATTACTTTATAATGCGCTACTATTTTTGTTCGTCGTACGACTAGATAGTGGCTTTACGTGCTAGTGCCTATGTAACTTAAGTACAAGTGCAAAATATAAGTGGAGAGAATTATTTCAGGCCTGCACGTGCCTACAGTCTCATAACGATATTCCTATTCCTATATCGTTGGAAAATAAAAGCAGCAGTGGTTTCAGCGAAGAAATAGAGTAACAACCCGAAGGTTTCTGGAAATATAAATATTCTTGTTTATTTATCGGCATTCACGAACAACAAATCTCTGGTTCGAAGAGAAACAGACCCTTGCGTTTTTTGGTACGTATATCCTATCGTTACTACATCGACGACGCTACTCGTACGCGATGCAACGGAAAAGTAAAGCGAACGTGTAGATACAGAGCAGTTTCCCCTCTCGTTCTAATCCCTAAAGCTGCGTATCGACTTGGCGAGGCTTGCTAGCGAGGCACGCCTCACGGAGTGGAGAGTCTGAAGACTACCTCGACCATGATCACTTTGTGCAAATGTGAAGAGAAACGTGAAATTCATTCCGCGCGGCGTGCCTCGCGAGGAACCCGCGCAAAGTCGATACGCACCTTAAGAAATGTTAAGAGAGCGGGGTGGGGGACTGTCACGGTTGCGTGACCAGGTATTGGTATAGTATAAAAACAAAGAAAGAAAAGAGATTAGAAAGGACGAGAGAAGCGCGCGTCATCCCTTATAGGAGAGACGTGCACGCGCTCGTCTTCGTGTCTGTTCTCCTATCGCTAAACGAACAAACGAGTGTAATAACTGCTACGTCTATACTCTGCTCGTACTCGGCTCGCAATGATCGCCCGCGTCGCGGAATCCGCTCGAGCGTCTCCCCGCGAGACAAGTACACTAGTGTATCGTAATACTGACAGTAAAGAGATTACAGTGCGATGTTTAAAATTAAGCTCACACACACCTCCCGCGGATCGGTCTCTGCGACGCCTAAAATACACAATTACGCGAACGACAGCTACACGCTATGATATATGGGGCTGAGCCGTTTCGCTCTGCAAACGAGTTCGTTTTATCTTGGACGTCAAACAAAAAACTGACGGCGCGGATCTTAAAGAATTTCGACGGAACGCGTCACGGAATGGTATAGTAATAATGGGCACCATCAACTTGTATATAATAATAAACCGAGAAATAAACAAATTAAGAATTCTTGATACTTTCATGTTTAATACGCTTTCCAAGATAAATGAACTCGTGGATTAAAACGGACCACTCTGTATAGTTTTATAGGTAATGATTACCCTAGGATTAGAATTACGGGATTATCGTTAACAGATTTCTAAGTCTTCCGTAGTCGCACGACGACAGTATAATAATTCATCAGAGAACAGTATAAAAACTGACCTATATATATATATATATATATATATGTATGTGTATATATATATGTATATTCATACATATATATATATCTATATATATATATATATTATATATATATATACATATATGTATGTGTATGTATAATATGTATATATCCTCTTCCCCTTGTACATGTATATACAAAACAGTATAAAATACTCGATGCGTTCTCGTTACTCTATCGCGTGAAATCCGTTTAGAAAAGTGTGCCCAGATATATACGCGGGCGCGTGCTGTCCGGCGTATTTCGAAAACCGAGACGCCCACTAAAGTCTAAACGGATATAAATAAAATGCGGCTAGCTAAATAAATAAAGGAGCACCGACGTATCCAATATATACAAACAGAAAAGAAGTATGAGGTGTACACGACGTGAGCGATTACGCAATGCGAGCAACGAGATTCGCTCTGTCTTCTTGTCTTATCTTTTCCCTTTGGTTCGCCGCGCTTTGAAACAGTCCCGCAGAGCTTCCCCTCGCTCCTGCACTCACTTTTCCATAACGCGCGCGAACGCTCGCGCAGGATCATTCTAGGAATTGTGAATTCCCCACCATCTTTCGGCATCAAGAATTTTCCCACACCCCGTAGATGGGCTTAGTACAAAATATGGCGATCAGAGGGAGCTACAGCAGAGCGGGTGGCGCCACCTGTGGACTCGTGTTTTAAAACGTTGTGCCCGCGGGAAGGAAGACTGCGCATTTCATCGTTTCGCCTTCGAATCTCGCGCGTTTAACGAGTAAATGAGAGGGAATATTACCTGCATACGCGCGACAGAGGTAATGCACGTTGAACAATATTAGACGTATGCATCTGGCGGGCTATCGCGATAAAAATGTAACCTGATACGGTAACCGACCGTTTCCATGGTTACCGACAGAGAGTACAGGCTGTCCCAAAAAGTAGATCTCTTCGCGAATAAAACTCATTTCGTAATTTGTGTAACGTATAATACCTTTCCCCCGTGTAGGAGCACCGAGGAGCGTCAAAAGTATCCCCCAATACCTATCTAGTTAAGAAAATATACGTATTAAAATATGGTACTGATTTCTCCAGCACCAAACGATTATCGGGCGAAAGCTTCTAGACAGACTGTACCTGAAATTTGAGAAGACCGGTCGTCGCTCGCCAGAAATCGCGCCTAAGAGAAAGATCCTGCGAGATTCGAAGAGGAAACGACTATAGTGTCGCGCCTGTTTATTATGCTACAACGGACGAGTGTTAACGTGTTCGTCGCGCAAAGGCGGTTCGTCAATGTTCAAATGAAACGCGATGCGTGGGCACCTGAGCCGGTACGTTTGCGATTCGACACGATACCGTGAATTTCGACGGCGATTGATAGGAAACCTCGAGGACTTTCCACGGACCTTAAAGCCCCAACCAACTGTCTGATTCGAATAACGTCCATTTTCCTACTGTAAGTTCCCAAAAAGCTGGGCTCGCCACGAACGATTCAGTTTCGGGGAGTGAGGGACTCCAGGGCATTCGTGTCGAATATATCCTTTCTGTCGTTATCGAGAGAGGGCGTCTCTCGAACGTAATTAGGAAAAGGAATCTCGCTTGGTTTGAACACTTACATTGATGCTCAGGCTGTCGACTTTCGCGCGGGATTCCCTTCTTAAACAAGTGGGCCTCGAGTCGCAATACCCATTGACCGTTTCGTCGCGAATATATCCATTTCGATGTAGGAAAGTTTCATACACGGTCGCTAAGCCGTTACACAACACAAACAGAACACACGCTTCCACTTTCCGCGATTAATGTCGACTTATTTAAGTGTACTTCGCGACACGACTCGGGAAAGGGAGTAACGCGACGGTTGGCCATCACTTTGTCACTGTTGCTTGCGATTCTCGAAGTGTCCAATCAACTATGCTTTCGATTCTCGAACGAGAACCCAGCGATCGCGAAGTCCATGACTGTGACGTCATCAGTCTGTCAAAACGGTGGCGCGTGAGTGAACCAGCTCGCGTTTCACGCAAACATTGCGAAAAGTTAAGAAAACTGCGAGCGCTGGTTTTCAGTGGGGACTCTGCTCCCCCCTCTCTCGATCGACCACTATGTTAGCGCGGTGCACGCCGATTTAACCGTTAAAATTTCACGTAACGGTGCGACGACATCGAAGGACGGTATACATCGCGCCGCCATCGCTCTGTAACTGTTGCTTGCGATTCTCGAAATTCTCGATCAGCTATGCTTGCGATTCTCGAGATTCTCGATCAACTACGTTTCGGATTCCTGAACGATAGCTCAGTCCCCGGTTTCCCACTAACGACGCCGACCACTTGGCAAAGCGGAGTCGCGGTTTCGGCACAAGTCTCGCAAGAAACGTTGAGAAATTCGTTAAAATCGCGAGCTTAGTTGTGTCGGTGGCGAGTTTCTCAGTCTCGCGAGCGTTCGATCGCCGTGTTCTCGCGTGGTTTCTCGGCGCACAAGCGTGGCAAAGGAGAACGGGGGGCCGTGGCAGTGGCGGAGGCAAAGAAGTCGGCTCGTTCTTTCGCTAGCTTAAACGAGAACCTCGAGACTTTCGCGCGACCGTGCCTTCTGCTGTCCGCATTTCCCGTTCGCCTGGACTATCATAGCGACCGACTGGCAGCCAGTGTCGTTGCCAATCGGTCGGACAGGAGGCATGGCCAGGCGAAGCTGATACCAAAACTTCTTGTTAGCGGATTTGCCAGTGTTGCCACCGGCCCCCTCCCAGGTTAAGATTTTCAGACGGTCGAGAGAAAGATCGCCGGCGTCGTTGCAGCCTCGACTAGACCGTTTTGCGATCGTCATCACGCTCGGCATATCCTTCGTGGCGATCACTATAATCCGTGTGGCCAGCGAGGACAACTGCTTCAGCACAGCCCCCACGCTGGTCTCGTTCCAGATGTTCCCTAGAGCCTCAGGACTCAGCACCACGACCACCCTTCGGCTGGAAACTGCGTGTGGACCTATCTCCAGGCTCCCTGCAATGGTAAGTGATCACTTTGTTTTATTAAAATTCGATTCATTCAGTCCTAGGTAGTCGTTGGTATTGTCTCTATTTACATCGCGGTAGTTCGGGTATCGGCCACCAGATGGCCGTTCGCTTCAACCTATTCTCGCAGCTTTTAGCAACCGATCTATTGTTTGCTACTTTTTAAATGATTTTATTCAGCTTCGATCCTCTGTTTGTTTGTATGTTTGTTTGTTTGTTTATTTGTTTGTTTGTTTGTTTGTTTGTATTTATGGTTCAAATCTGGCAACTCAAATTGAACCCACTTCCAAGTATCCAATTGTCTTGAAACTTTGCAGGCGTGCGTAGTTTGGATGAAAATACAATATTTTAAAAAAAAATTAACCCCGAGCGGGTGAAAAAATTACCCAGTCATCCATAAATATATGGTTCTTTACGAAAACGACAAAAAGCCGCTGCGTTCGGATCGCTAGTCGCATCGCAACTTAAGGCCGGTTCAGACACGTCCAGTAGTTTAGTCGAGTAGCAAATAATTTTGTCATTTTTCGTATGTGGACACTAAAATTTAGTCGAGTAGCTTAGTAAAACAATGGTAAATTACTAAATTACTCGCTACTCGACTAAATTACTGGACGTGTCTGTTCCAGCCTTTAGAGTATATAAACATGGAGGAAGCATGCAATGGGGAAAAATGTAGACGGCGGTAAAAAGAGAAAAATATACATGGGGGATACCCTCTCTCTTTCTAACGCCAGGGGCGACAATTTTTTTTTTGATGTTAGAAAGAGAGAGGGTGTCCCTCATGTATATTTTTCTCTTTCTACCACCGTCTACATTTTCGCCCATTGCACGCTTCCTCCATGTTTATATGCTCTAAGCATCGCGATTTGAAATTAAATAAAAGATATTTCTAAAGAAGTCTGAGCTGCGAAATGTAAATCCATAAACACCAAAAACCAGAAAATAAACAATATATAAAAAAAAAATGTTATGTTAAACGATTTTATTAAAAATTCATTAAAAACTAAAAAATAATTCTTTTTTGTACTGCTATTTCGATGGTGTTTTTTCACTTTAAATAAAATCGTGGAGCAAGATTTTTCATAACAAAATATGAATCAATTTAATACAGCATCAAGCGTCGAAATGAATTTGTTGTGAGATACCCTGCTCCACGATTTTATTTAAAGTGAAAAAACACCATCCAAAATTGCAGTACAAGAAAATAATTATTTTTTAGTTTTTAGTGTATTTTTAATAAAATCGTTTAACATAAATTTTGTTTTATATTTTTTTTATTTTTACTAAATGTCATGCGGGTGATGCTAAACAAAAACTGATCTGAAACTCTTGGTAAGACGGTTCTCTTTGATCTAGTGATGCGCGTGATATTGGTCCCAACTATCGATAATGCTTGTCGATATATATTTTTTCGTTCAATCGATACATGAAATATATTATTCAAAAAGTATCGATATTGCTAATATCGATACGAAGGTCGTTATGAATTTACCAATTAAAAAAAAAAGCCACATATATTCAAGAGAATATCATTTTGGATGAAAAAGAATTTTCTAAGATAAAATTTTTTATATAGTACCATTAAGAAATTATTTTATTTACGTTAAGATTTAAAAGTATTGAAATGAATACAAGTAATTCACTTTCCAAATCATATTTATAAAGGAAACTAGAATTTATATTTTAATAAGAAACATCATGGGCATCATTCAATATGAAAAAGAATTACTGAATTTTACTTAGACGCAGTAATTTGAAAGTTAGCTTGAATTGACTTGAACGAAAGAAGGTGCAGTAACAATTATCGATAATTTGAACGAAGTTCTCGATACCTATAATTATTAGTATTTGAAATATCGATAAAAAATATCAAAATATCGACAGGCAAATATCGATATGTACAGTTACCGATAAATATCGCGCGTCACTAGTTTACAGCTGTCTTTTACCGTGGGTAATTACGTAAGACGTGCGTATTTCACCTGTTGCCGATATTAGAAAATTTATCCACCGAGCGGTAAGAATTCGCGTACCGGTTATCTACCATAGCCGTCGTTCCTTGTACCGCTGTTTCTTTTAACAAACCTCCCGAATTCCTCGATGCCAGAAAAGCAAGCGGGAAATCCGCCGGCAGTTGGCAACTTCGCCGAATTAGAGAATTAGGGAGGAACTACATACGCCCGCGACGCAGGAAATATCGCCGGGGTAGTTGGGACGTGGAACAGTTTCTCGGTTTCGGGGCGTTATCAGGAGTTGTCGGAGTGAAAACGCGGCGTCGGCAGGCCGGAGAATCAGCCTCGCGCACGGCTAATTCGAAACCGCGGGTCTGTCTCCGCGAAACAAACGAGACACACTCGACGTCCGAGAAAGCGGCCAACTTTCTAATTCAATTTGCCAAGTTCAACGCCGTGATTCCGTGATCCTCAAGGATCCCCAGTTATCTTCCAGTTATCTCCCGCGCGCATGCGAAACGAGATTTCCGTGGCTGGCTTTGAATACGGCCACGGTCCCGCGAGCCCCCGCTCCGTCGGGCAAACTAAACGCTCCCGCGATAATTCGAATAGACGACTGGTAGAGAATGCATCGCGAAGAGGGTACCGCGGCGATACAGAGTAACGCGAGAGCAAAGTAGGATTTGGATCCTGGCAATATATATGCCTATGGGGGCCGGATAAAAATTCGCGGCCAGCCAGGTGCGAAGGAGGGTGTAAAAGGGCGAAAAAGGGAGACGCAGCGGAATGGAATTTATGTATAGATTACTTTGCATCAGTGGTTCCGAGGCCGGGCAGCGTGCAACAATTTGCATGAATAAAATCGCGGTTATAGGGCGCAGGCGCGGGTTCACGGCCCAATTCTGCCCTGCCAATTAGAAGGAAATTAGTGTCTGAATATTTTTCGCCCAGCGGCCGTTATCACGCTGCGCCCTGCTCGCCTAGCCACGTTGATATTCATGAGATGCAGGTGCGGCAGGGGGGCGAAACTAGACCCACCCCGTTTGTAAACACCCCGCCAACTTTTCGCCGACTTTGTTTGCGGCGATCGCGACTGCTCCGCTGCTCTTTGTACGCTCGATCCCGTCGACGTAATGATTTACGTTCCGTCCAATTCTCTATCGGAGATTACACCCCTCAGGGCTTCTATCTCTTCTTTCGGCCCGACCGAAGTATTATTACGCGCTTGGACTCTAATTTCGTGGAATGTTCGCGTGAGACGGTCTACTCCGAAACCGCTTATCAAGGCGAGCTTAGTTACGCTATTAACGAGGGCCCTGCCGCAGAGGAAGTGGCTCTCGAGTTTAATTAAAGGCCGATACTTACAATTCTGATTGAGGTGGGTGAGCTCGAGCGGCGTGCACTTGTATCGATGCCTCGACTCGAGGGTGGGCATCACGATACCGATGACCAGGCTCGAGTCCTTCTCGTGGTAGCAGACCAGAGCGTCGCATTCCTTGCCGTCTGCAATTCGTGTTCGTGACCGTGGTGAGTACGTGGGCAGCTCGCCTCGTACACGGTAACGTCGCTTTGCAATCAGAAGGTGTACCGGTGTCTAAGAAAATTTCCCTTCCGGCTAGAGCGCCGTCCCCGTGCACCTTCTGATCGCGATAGACGACCAGCACCGTCGATCCTCTGCGCTCTCGGAATCGCTTCTCGCACGGGCGAAGCCATACGCCCGAGGGAGAAGTTTTCCGCGCAGGAAAATCGCAGGATTCCAGGGGAATGTAAATGAAGGTGGCAAATCTCTGCCTCCTCGTGAATAGGATTAGTCACATGGATCCAGAGCGAGAATTATTTTTGGAAATTGGAAGGCAGGTTGCGTGGGCGGTTGAACGGAATAGGGTTTCATAGAAAAACGATAACCGCGTTTGTGGAAACGGGGAAGAGGCAAACACGCGATAAGGTAGGGCGAGTCATCGTTGCAGCAAACAACTGATAAACAGCACGCTTCCTATTTACGAAATGTAGAAGAATACTTATAGGGGAGGGTGGCCTATATCGTACCACTTAAGACTTTTTACGTTATATTTCATATTTGGTACTAATTTCAACGCAAATGACTATTGGATATTGTAGCTTGATCTTTTAGGCACCTACTATTATACGCTTCACCTTTTGTTCAGAACAAATTAATTTGTTATTAATCGTTTTGTTACTTACTGTAAAAGGTACGATTTAGGCAACCGGTCTTCTAAATCGTACCTCCACTAAAAATAGTATCAATAACAAATAGAGTAGAAAATATTCAACATAAAGTAGTGATTATTATGTAGTTACATATACATACGTATATTAGGGTGTTTCAATTTTCCAAAGGTGCTATTTTCATATAACTTTGCCTGCCCCCCTGATTCTATTCATCTAAGTGATCTGTATGCCAAATTTTAGACAAATTTAATAATATTTAGGGGTTGCACAGTTTTATCACTAAGGTAGGCCTAAGGCGGTAGTAACACTTTGGCTTGGGAATACGATTACGCAGAAACTATTACATTTACAACAAAAACCCTTATACGGAAATGTTACTTGTCTGACATTATTGAGTCACAACAGTTTCACTGTATGTCAAGTAATATCAAAGTTATTAATAAAAAATGAGAAGCGGAGTGTTATAGCCCTAACGATACAGTGTAAAGTGTTGCAATCGTATCTGATCTCGGGTCGGTTGTAACACTACATGGATTCTATGCAAACAAGACAATATTATTCGCTTTCTTTGACAATATTCGCCCCCGCCCATGCTTTTGAAGTTCAATTATAAATTGTGACTAACAAGACACTTAAAAGTGCTAGGTAACGATCGGTATTACTTTAAGAAATGTCAAATTACAGATTAAAAAAAACGCACATACTTGCAAAGGGAGTGTTTACATTAGATTCATAAGTCAGTAAGAAAGTTACTTTAGGGTATCGAAAAATTATTTTGTCCACTATCCATGTCTATTGCGTATCTATACTGCTAGGACATTGGTGTGTGTATTCCAAATGTCATTGTTTATCATATGTATATCTAAAATTGGTGTTAATATTCATTATGTGTTTTGAGATTCAACACAATTTGTATATGTTACATTTGCCCCCAGTTACTACCGCCCCCGGTCTACCCTACACATTTTCGCTTTTTCAGGTTATAAAAATGTGGGTAAAATAATAAGGTACAGAATTTTTATAGGCGTGAACAATAATAGTAGTAATAAAATGTAAATTTATCTAAGTCTTCTTTGAAGTTTAGTTTCTGTTTTATGGACTTGAGAATAAAAATAATTATCATTGGAAATTGTGTTGCCTTAGGCTACTACATATTATTTAGTGTGCAAAGTGTGCAACTTCTAAATATTACTCAATCTTCCTAAAATTTGTCAGATATTTTTTTTATATTAATAGGAATCAGGACATGCGCAAAGTAAAATAAAAATATAATATTTTAATTTTAACCCTATAATATGAAACACCCTAACGTATATGGATCACACACAGGCCACAATAACCTATGAATATGATATATGTACATAACCTATATAAAATGCGAGTTGTCAAAGCCTACTGGTACGATTGTAGTGGTACGATTTCGGAATAATGGTCAATTTATTTATAAATATCAATTTAAACTTTATAATGAATGTAATATGTACTTAATATGAATGTAAAATATTCTACATTAAACCCGCTTTTAGAAAAATACAAAAATACAGGACAGAATTGCATTGTTTGATTATTATCAGCTAAAATAAGCTGGTAAAAAGTTATATCAATCATACCTGATTTTTTAAAATGTTTATAACACGCACAAAATAGGGTGTAAGCTCAAAAGTTTTTGTTTCTATTTCTTATTTCGCATTTACTTGATATTTTTATCATCAGATGTCGATTATATTCATTAATTACTAGAGACACTATAATAAGAGTCTGGACACGAGCCACTGTCCGCCACGTTTGATCGAAATCTCACGAGAGAGAAAGAGATATACACCGTTTCACTCTTAACCGGTTAACTGGCAATGTATCATATATGATCAAAAAAAAATCTGGCCAATTCTGCTTATGTATCATATATGATCAAATGGAATAACTTTTTTGATTTTCAAACGATTTGAATGAAACTTGGTACGTAATGGTTTTTGGGGTCGCTGAATCTGAATTTGGCATTGGAATTGTAAAATTCAATATGGCATACTCAAAATGGCCGACCCAAACTGGCTGCCAAATATTAAAATATTATCGGGATTTAGAAAAATTGTATATAGCGGTTTTTGGAATTTTAAATTTCAATATGGCAGACTCAATATGGTAATTTAGTAAAGACTCAATTTAGTAAAGAATTGAAAAAACTCACCTCTAAATCCTATTTTTTAGGGGTTGGGGGTGTCAGATGAAAAAAAATAACCCCCGGAATCGATTCAGCGACTCAAAAAACCCCTGTATACCAAATTTTGTGTGATTCAATTAATTTTTCGATGTTGCCAGTTTGGGCACGAATAGTAAAAAAAGCCGTGCCAGTTAACCGGTTAACCACTCTTAACAACTCTTACGTTTATGGTGGTATTTTAAAATTTATTTTAAAATGTATTTTAAAGTATAATAAAATAACATATATCAAATAGAACACAAGATTTGGTTTTTTTACTTTATATCTTCATTATCTTGGTATAATTGACAGATTTAAAAATCAGCGGGAATAGATGAAAAATGACGGGCCAATCAAAAACCCAAATGCACATTTTCAGATTAGTAGATAGTAAAATACCGGCATAAACGTAAGAGTTGTTAAGAGGTGGTTAAGAGTGAAATGGTGTATATCTCTTTCTCTCTCGCAGGATTTCGATAAAAAATGGCGGACCAATCAAAAAGTGGCCTTCTCGCGTTCAGACTCTTATTATAGTGTCTCTATTAATTACTGAGAAATTGATGAGGTACGATTTAGGTGACCAGTCCGATATTGGCAACTCTCCCCTGCTATCTACGCCGGAGTATTAAAAATCCTCCGTGGCCTCGATCGCGAATTTTATCCCCCCTTCTCGGCCGCCCGGCGGTTTCCCCTTGCAGCCCTGTTTACGACAGCGCTTAAACGATATCTATCGCGAATTCTGTGGCGAACAGGAGCGCGAGTGAAAGTGGTGGATTGTTTATGGAACGATCCGCCCGCAGCGGGAATAAGGAGAGTCAGTCACGAGCAAAACGATGTCGCGCGGGCTTCCAGCCACCCACGAGCCTTTAAAGTTTAAAGAATTCTACGAGCCGCGACTGCATCGTTATTTCGCGATCTTTGCGAGCCTAAGCGCCTACCGATCTTCCCGGCGATTCCCCTCGCAGGAGCTAAGAGCGCATTTTGTATTCCCCGGGCGGGGAGACGCGGAACGATGTCTCAGAACGCGACAGGTTCGAACAATGGGCAATAAGCGACGATAAAATTGCAGCGCGGCGGACTGCGCTCGGATACAATGATAGTATGCAAGTATCGGTGAGGCGTGCGTGCACGTGTTCGCATATAAACGACGGCCCGAGAGGGGCTAAAAATCTCGATAAATCCCTTCCGCGATCGGTGCGAAACCTTTGACCACGCATCGCCCATCGAATTAGCCGCGATTTTCACCGGTTCCCTCCGCCTTGACGAAAAAAGAGAAGCATTGCTTCGCGCGTCAGTTCATCCTTTTCGGAGCGAAGCAATTTCCCCTGGCGAGCAGATTCGAAAATCAAACGCTGGGAGAATGGTACGTGGATCGATATTGCGCTTCAGGTAGCCTCGACGTTCGATCGCCGAGGAAAGTATTTCGCGGCGGGATAATGCCTGATTATTACACTCGGAGGAGGGCATTTCTCCACGTTACTCCAGCGGCCAAGTACGGTGGGGGAGCGTGGCTGCGCTAACAACCGTCTAATTCGCGGGCGACCGGGCAGCGACAGTTCCCAGCCGGGTTAACAAAGAGAAAACGATCTCCGTGAAACGTTAATGGGAGACGATGTCGCCGCGGTGGTTCCGAGAAGCACCGTAATCGCGGTAATTTTCTACTTTCCGTATACGGGGCCCACTCGCGGCGCGGCGGCACTCGGTGTCCTAACCCCCGTTCTCCACGGGAACGCGATCTCGTCCGCGAGACGGGTATCTCCTTCTGTAACAGGCTGCGGCTTACACGTGTAACTCGCCAGCGCTGGCCAGCCGCGGCCACACGGCAGCGATTTATCGTCACCGGTTCCAACGATTCCGCCATTCTTCGTGATCCTCCTCCGAGGCTCCGCGTCGGAGAATCTGTTGGCTGCTTCGGGCAGCTCGTTGGAATCAGATCACTCTCACAGGAGCCTTGTAATTTCAGTGTCGGCCCTCGGATCCTCAGCGATGGCCTCATTTCTGGCTTCGCTCGCAAAGAGCGATCCCCCAATTATTTCGTACGGATCGAGCACGTTAAAAGCTCGCCGGTCCCGCGGCTTCCTCGGCGAAAAAGCTTGAGCGGGCAGGTCGTTAACGCGCGGCGCGCAGCTCTTTTTCCCGGGCGGGATTAAACGAAGATTAAGTAAACTAGTGGCGTGGCCATCGACTCCAAGCACCCGATTTTCTCGCAGAGCCGGGGATATTAGCGGTGATTCAAAGGGGGAACGTGCCGGCGGGCTGCCTTCGAGCACCGGCCCGCCGTCCAAAGGATACGCGAGGACGCACGGAATGGGAATTCGATATGTCGAGGTCGCGCTGGCTAAAGGTGCAGGTTAAAGTGGCTTGGAATGAATGCCATGTTGCAACGGACAGCCAGGGATTCGGCGAGGGAAAAGCGGAGGCACGAGAATATTCACCGATGATCGGGGAACATGCTTCCTTCGCTAGCGCTAACTTAATTACCATTCTCCTCGAGGGGTGCGAACTTATCGCGGCAGAGGAGCACCATCGGTAACCAACAGCGGGCGTAGAAGGCGCCTGCGGAGATCAGCAGCACCAGGACCAGCATGCCCACCAGGAACGACTTCCTCCAAGATCCGTTCTGCAGTCCCAGCGCGAACTGCGGCTCTGCAACACCAGGAACACCGAATATTTCGCGATAAGTCGGTGGAAAGCTAGCGGGCGTACTTTTCGAGAGAGCACGCGGCAGCTTTACGCTGGGAAAGAAATGTCCGGGTCGTAAATCGCGAAACGAGACCGCGATCGAAGCGGTGCCGCCCCCCCCCCCCCCACCACCCCACACCCCCCCGCCGCGTCGCGTTCAACCAACGATCGACGGCGCGGCGAGCGTATGAATTTCGGTTAATTGGCTGGAATTAATTGGGCCACGCTGTCGGGGACAGTAACGAGCGGCGAATTAAATCGGATCCGATTGAAATCGGCACGGGACGCGTCGATTTAAAGCGCATCGGACTCGTTAATTAGCCCCCCCCTCCGCCCTCGCGGCACCTTCTCGCCGTTGGTACGCGAGTTTCCCTCCCATTTTTTCATCGTGCATCGAGCTGAAACGAAGGACTTCGGTATAGAAGCTTGCTCGGTTTCCGCGAACACGGGGCGGAGAAGAGAGGTAGTCCAGCGGGAGATAAACACTTGGCGCGGTACGATTCTGAACAGCCAGGCAGATTAGATGGCCTGGTTACTCACCTTGTCGATAAACGTGAGCGGGTAACGTGATCTCCTCGTCCACGCCGTTGCTAACTTCGCACTTGTACTCCCCGTAATCTTCCAGCGTGATGTCCTCGATCTCCAAATAAGATCCGACGATCTGATTGTTCTCCCTGAAACCAGTTTAATCGTTGGTCAAGTAAAAGTGGAGGTTCGATATCCCGTGCTCGATGTATCCGCGTCGCCGCGGAGGAGTGCTCTGATAAAAAGTGAAATGGGAAATGAGAGAGTGCCCAGGGGTGTAAATCTGCCAGCTGGACACTCCCATCGTGCAATTTCAAGCAAACGCGAGGTCTCGATGCAGTCATTTGGTGACGTGCTTAAGGGGGTGTACCCGTTTGAATCCGCGGAAAATGTGTACATTTTGTGGATTTTTTTACAAGTCAACGGCTTGATGAAGATTTCCTGTTTTTTTACTATCTTTACATAGTATTATGAACTAAGGTAAATGTAACAATGACTAGCCGTGTACCAATGCATGGCCACTGATGCAGATATTAATTATTATTCAGCTATGTACATCAATCAGGCACAATATATTGATTAATTTGTGTTATATAATCCTTAAACTTCATACCCTAAAAATGATTTTGATAAATATTATGTTTAAAAACACTTAAAAAATTGGTTGAAATCTCACAGTAAAGACGCGTGACGAATTTTGCTAGATTCTTCAGAATTTGCGAAGCAGAAAGCGATGTTTGTTAAGCAAATAATTATTGTAATATTGGGTTTCTTTATATGAACGAATAACTTATGGAATCCTAAGAGTATTTAAAGCAAGTAATTAACGCGATATTACGCATTTAGATTGTATTTTATGTAAAAAAATACGTGGCTATATATCGGTACATAATATACGTGGCTGACCCAATTACTAACCAAGCGTCCATGTATAGGGCAAGTCGCGATTTAGTATACTCAAAGACTTGTACTAGTGTATAATCAGGAGTATTTTTTGATAGTATAAAGTGTTTTCATTAGGTATAAGTTGAAACTAATAGATAATGTGTAAATAAAATTATTGGTGTAATATTTAAAAAAGTAAGTATACACATTCATTCAATATTTTACGTGTTTTCTATTGTCTAGAGTACATAACCTCAAATTTTGAATTACGCTTTAAGTAATATATAATAATATCGTTAATTACGTTGTAAAATAGAAAAATGAAGGAAGGACAAAGCAAAGTGAAAAGGAAAGTGTCCAAAAAATATTATAATGAAGACGACGTTAATAATGCACTTGAACAAGGGAGAAATGGTATCAGTACACATGAGGCAGCTATAAAATACAAAGTATTTTACTTATTTTAGAAAGTACTTAATTATATATATATTTTGATAAATATTAAAAAAAAAATTCTTATACAAACAGTTTTCAAGCCATTTATTCTCCCATCTAAACTATTAATCTGTTAACGTTTCATTAACCTCTACAACTTTTTTTTATATACCACGACCTTTTTCTTATTTTCTTAACCACCTTTAGAATAAATAACAATTCTTTTGGTATTACAATCATTTCTGACGGGTTAGAAAAGTTATGGCTATGTACTGGGACAGTGAAATCTAGACACTGGGCCAATCGCCTTTTTACTGGTCATGTATTGGTACAAACGTAGTCATTGAATTTTTTGTTTTTTTATATGCCAGAAATATAAAAATGAATGCATGACAATTTTTTTTAAATAAAGATAGATCCAATCTACCTATTAAATACAAAAAAGTTTAGGATAGCATTAGTTTTTTATGTGATATTGGCAATGATGGTCTTAGCTGGCCAGTCATTGGTACATTTATCTTACTTAAAAAAAAAAGTTTCAGTTAAAAAACTATTGTTTTTCGGAAGTTATGCATACATATCCGAAAGTATCTCGATTTTAGACGGCTAAACGATGGGCCTAAAAACTCGCGCGACGTTCAATCAATTCACTTCCAATTTTGCATGCCGGATCGTAATAAGATTCTACATCGTCCATCGAGGGCTTTTTTTATTCCGATCCCCCGTTTATTATTTATAAAGAAAAAAATTGGCCTTTTCTCTGAGAAAAATTTAACTTTACCTTTGATCTCTCATCATTTCTTTATTTTTCAAAATTTTCAAAATCGGTTCCGCTGGACGATAGCTATTGACATACTTTGTAAGAAGATTTTATTATTTTCGATTTCAGACACGACATACAGCTGTTTTCAGGCCCACCGTTTAGCCGTCTAAAATCGAGAGACTTCCGGATATGTATGCATAACTTCCGAAAAACAATAGTTTTTTAACTGAAACTTTTTTTTTAAGTAGTTCATAATACTATGTAAATATAGTAAAAAAACGGGAAATCTTCATCAAGCCGTTGACTTGCAAAAAAATCCACAAATTGTACACATTTTCCGAGGGTTCAAACGGGTATACCTCCTTAATCGCACGGTAATTTTGCAATTTTCCTGAACCTTGGAAACTTACTCGTGCATCCTGGAAACAATTACACACCCTGTCGTTGACGCTGAGTCCACCCCTCGGCGCCCTCCCTGATACTAACTTCCGTCCAGGCTGGACAACCGCGGCCGGGGAGTCGCAAAACATCGGGGGACATAGCCGAGCGGAGTTTCGCGTTCCCTCGATCGAAGATTTCTCGTGGAGAGCGAAAGGATCGGCGATCGAGGGACGTGAACGGTCATAAATCAGTCGGAGCCGAGCGGCCGCGTTCCCGCGTGCTTCTTTCATCGGGGTCTCGCGATCTCGGGGCAGAGTATCGCGGCTTATTAAGCTTATAGAGCCGTCAGCTGTCCACGGACGTCTGCTGCGCCTGCCGCGTCTGCTACTTCTGCCCGGGTATCGCTTCTCGACGCGTCCCCCTCGCGGTAAACTAATCGCTCGGCCCGATCGAGGCCAGCCGCCCCTTTTTTCTCAGAACCTCCTATCCGCGACGCGACGCCGCTTATCGCTTCTTATCGTCACCCGCGATTTTCAGCGCACCTAGCGTGCGTCCCCGTTCCATCCAAAATTTACAGTCCCCTTAAACTGGGTCGCTTGCCTACGAGTTCGTCCTCTCGGAGCTGGCGAGTTCGCCCGCTCGGACTTGCGAGGCAGGAGGAATATACCGGAGATTACGATTGAAAGTGGAGACTCAGCGGAAAGGAACATTATAAATAAGATCTCGGTGCGTCTTCAAGTAATAATGACGACCGCGTTTCGAGTGCAGCGAACTTGGAAACTGTAAACCGCTCTCCACTCGAGACCACACTCGTCCAACGCGCCACTGGTTGAAATTGGATCCTATCATTGATGTTTTTTCGACCGGCTGGATTACTCCTCCACCGCTAAACGAGTTCCAGGGAAATTCGGCGAGTTTCCGTTTCGAAAACGCACGCGTTCGATTCAATTATTCGTTACCCAGGGGGGCTGTATTTAATGTAATCGTCGAGCACTGTAATTCCACGCGATCCAAACTGCTGAAACTACAATACAGGCCTGTTCGTTATAGAAAAGTTGCCGCGAGCAACAACCAGGGAATTTTAAATCACTCCGCTCCTGCCGCGCGAATCGATAGCCGCTGCTTGGCCGTTTCTGGTCGGCAAGCTTTGATAGAGGCCCGTATCGATCAGTGAATTATAGAAGCGAGCTCGAGCATGGTTTGACGGCGTCGGCATAGAGTGCAGGCTGGTCCGCGTCGCCGAACGCTCGAATTTTCGCTGACAGAGGGGCCAATCGATTCCTGGGAACGATTTACCACCTGATTTTTTTCCATTAACCGCCCGACGGCCCGTGATCGCGCGCATCTTCGGGATCAATCGACAGGAATGAAGATTGATGGGTCGCCTCTAACGGGAGTTCATAGAACAGGCTGTAAAGCTTCGAAGTATCCCATCAATTGAAATAGTTTAAATGGACTTAACGGCTCGGAATTTATAGAGTGTTCGCAGAAACGCGTTACGATCGCGGCACCGGATAGACCTTATTCTCGTTAAAGCTGACGGAAAATCGATTGCTCCGATCATTTCTCTACACCCTCGCCCCCTCAGCCCCTATCTCCCGGGCGCATCAACATCTCGCCCGCCCGATCTTGCTTAATTAATAGAAACCAATAAACTCGCTACTCCCCGTCGTAACACTGGTCTGGATTCGAGCGCGGTTGTCCGTCGAAGCCTTAATTAAACCTTGACGATCCTCCTTTCCCCTTCGTTCGCCATCTTCGGCTGCGCGACTCAAATCGAGCCACTGAACGATCCATCGATCACGGCCTCGCCGTACCTCCTCGAATCTAACGTATATATGCATCTCGAGCTCGGCTCGATGCAAATCGCATTCGCCCCGCTGGGATGGAATCGGCGTTAACATCCGACAGCGATAAAACTCGACGCCGAATTCGCTTGGAAATCGACGGATTTTCCGAGGCCGCCGGTGGGAATCCGCCAACGTCAGGTTCGCGGCTCCCATTTAATCTTCCGTGCAACAGGGGGCGTGCAATCGCAAATATCAAGCGGCGATCCGTGGAAACGGTTTCCGCCGCGATTATGCGATTCTTCGCGACGGACCAGCGCTCGGCAAAGTTCAGCGCGGAGGTCTGCCGCGGAAGAGTTTCTGAGAATTTGATCAGCTGGGTTCTACGGTCGACGCGGGGAATTTGCGAGGGGGGGGGCACGAAACAGCGTAGCAGAATCGATACCTGACGCGATACAGACACGCCCCTGTGCATTGTTCAACAGCACGACCTACGAATTCACTCTGTCGCCGTTGAGGGTTCTGGATTTCTTGGAGCACGTCCAACGGCTTCCGGTTCCAGGGCGCGTTCTGCGCCCTTTCTCATTTGTTTGCACGGTGGCAGCGCGATGTGTACGGGCAGTGAAAGAAAGACGGGGTTTCTGTCTCGAGACAAGATCGGTATCTCCTCCACTGTTATTGCCGCCACGAATGAAACAGAGAATGAGTTTCCCGCAGTCTAAGCGGTGAGGTAATAAAGGCAAGCCGGGGAACAGGTAATATTCGGTCCCGAACTTTTTATCTTTAGTGAAGGAACTCGGAATCGGGGAACCAGAAGCATTTGGAAATGTGGGAATGGCCGGGGTGTCGACAGGGAAAAATGGTGGTTTTCTCCGTTTGGAAAGTGGGTCGAGCTTCTCTCGGATCAAGGACGTAGCTCGTACGCGATGGAGAGGACAATGCGCGTGACGTAATTTCCTGTCGGTCCTGGCCGTGGCGGGTCGGAATAATTAAACGGCACATTGTAATCCGCGATGACAGTCCCCGTTGTCCCGGCAGACGGGACTCGTCTGTCAAATTCCAGCCGGCTGAATCAGGCCAGATTAAGTTTCCACCGAGGAGAGACAGTTTCGCGTGCGTAGGCACGGGTCAGGCGGGATTAACTGTCCGCGGCTGCGATTTCTCTCTGTTCCACGTGCAACGAGGGGTGCCTGATTCCCAAATACCGATCCCACCCTTTCCCACAACTGGCAGAACGGTTTACTTAGAGAGAAAATTACTAGACTTTTGGTGTGTTCTATCGTCTAGGGTAAATCCGGGAGACACGGTCGACCTAATATAAAATGGCTATTAAAACTAATATAGATATTACATTTTTTTTTCTGAACAAACCTATATGTTCAACATTTCATGCTGAATCAGAAAAACTGATCGATATTTAAGACAATATTTACTGTAAATCGGGTTGAAAACTGAAGTCATGACATCTGACTACCTCTCCCGAGGTGCCGGGAGAAATGGTTTTCGTCGTTGGCATAGACAACTCACATAATTATTCGTGGAAAATTAACAAAGGATAAAGAAAAATTATTTATGAGTGTGTACAACTACAGATTCATTGATATTTAATTTGTTTAGGCTAAACAAATAAAGAACACATCAAAGAAAAAGTGTACTACTACTGGCGATTAGCAAGGCAAATCAATACAAAAGTGAATAAATAAACTAAATAAACAAAAATAATAATAATATAATAATAAAAAATAAACAAAAATAATACAAAAATCATAACTCGACCATCTCACCTTTCTGCAGCGAGAGATGGTCTTCTCGTTAGCTTTGAGAGGAAGAGTTAATATGGCCGAATACTTTGGCTGCATTGTCCCTCAATATCTCTACTATCTTATTATCCCAAACATTAAACGAAAATAAACTTAGAAGTATATTTTGTTTCACCGCTGTTTGAAATGCTCAATTTACCTTTTATAGCCTATAAATCCAGAAAAACACAGAAGGAGGCAAAATGACGCTATTCATTCAACTGTTGGGCTTCTAGAGAAGTAATTGAGTCTGAAATATAGCGACTCGACCAACTGTCCGGCCTGACCGCGTCTCCCGGATTTACCCTACACATGTAATTGGCCACGAAGAATGCGAAGGGTAGCGTTAACGGTTGATCGTTCTTTTTTTTCCAGGGTGGACTGCAAATTTCACGACAATGGCTCGAATCCCACAAGCTAGGAGGTCGAAATACGACTGCGTGCCGGAACCGATTGGAACGGCCGATAATACGCTAATTTAATCGAGCAAATTGGACGCGGCCCGCGGCACGCGCCCTCGCGCTGCTTCCATCGATCGCGAAATCGAATTAGCGATACGGTCAAATGTTAATTAATCAGTTTGCCGCGGGGCTATCGTAACGATTGGCGAATACCGCCCGTACCCTCTCGCGTTCGATACATTTCGCGCGGCACGTTCCTTGAATTCTTCGAACGAACCTGCCCCCATTTCCAGTTTCTCGGCCACTTCAAATCTACCAGCAATCAGTCGAATTCATTCGGTCAAGTAACTGGCCAGGATATTACCCCGGCGAAAGCACAGCAGAACGTTTCCAATGTCCAGCATTTATTACTCTCTATTGCGCATTCGTTCCGCCGTTCTCCGCTCCTCCCCCCCCCCCCCCCCCCCCATTAAGCCGCCGTCACTGTCCCATTTCCGTTCCCAAATTACAAGGTCCACCTTTCTCATATCTCGTCCGGTGTCCCTTCGTGCCTCACCCCTTCCCCACCGTTTCCACCCCATTTTCATTACCCTCACTCCCAGCGTCCAAACTTCGCCCCCCCCCCCCCCTCTGTCTCTTCTCTCGCGAAACGTTCGCGTTTCCGTTTCCAGCCGGGCTTCCTCGTTCCCGGGGCCGAAACTCGATTATAATCGGGGGAGGCGGGGGTGGGGCTGTGGAAACGACAGAGGAGGACAAGCTGGCGAACACCGCCCGATAAGGCTATCGATATCCAGCGCAGACTGTATTACACCGCGCGCGATGCTGGACAATGGAGCAGCGTTGAACAAAAGCCGATTGGCTGCCACGGTCGCGTTCGCGGGCTGGTCCTTTCAATGGACTTCAGCACCCGCGAACTTAGCTCCGTGAAAGGACGGGGGGGGGGGGGGGGGGGGGGGGTTGGCCGCGAAGGGGATTACGCGTGATGGAATTTCGCGGCAAGCTCGGTTAAAACGGCCCTCCACCCTCCGTCCACTCAGCAAGCTAAAGAATTTCCCATGCAAGGCTATGAAGAAATGATTGCTCCAGCCCATCGGGGTAGTTGGTATGTACGCGGGGCGTTAATCGATCGCGGTATTAGGTTTCCTCCACGTTTCATCCCCTGGGCAACGGGGTGGGTATTATTCGAGCGAAACGGGTCGGAATTAAGTTACCCGACCGGCCATTATATCGCGCGGCGATTAATATTAATTCGGTGCCGTGGGTGCCGATTAATTCGCCGGGCCGAGGGGAATTGCACGGACCGCGCGGTGGATTTAACTCGGGACCGTTTTTACTAGACACTCTCCTACGGTTTCGCGAGTCAGCGTTCCGAGTGCCCAGAGCTTTAGCGTCTCGCGAGGAGGAGTTGCGCGTCACATACTGTTTGGGATGCCTCAGAAATGCGGCAGGCCACCCCCGCGACGAAACGAATGTACTCTGTCGCAAAAAGAGGAGGGGCAGGATGGGGGGGGGGGGGGGGAAACGAGGTTGAGCTTGAGATCTCCTTAATGGGGGCGGGTTTCGTTTCCAAGGGAGTGCCCCGGCAAGCCGAGGTAATTCTGCAAGAAATTGTTACGAAAATGAAATTAAACTGGAGGGATGGAAACGTCGACGTCGTCCTCGTCGCTTGTTCATCCCCATGCTACGTTCCTACCACCGGCATTTTTCCCACCGCCGCCACCCCCCCCCCCCCCCCGCCCTCTCGCCATTCGCCGGAGGTCCGCGCTGCCTTTTTTTGCCCCGGAAAATTCCCCCTCCTCGCCAGGGCATTACAATTAATGCGTCGCAGGAAAGTGGGTCTCGACCTCCGGGGTAATTGCATCGCATTCATCGACGACACTGTCGACTCGGCTTCATCGAATATCGTTTTTGCCCCCAGCCCTTTTTGCCCGGCTACATCCTTGTCTCCGGCCGACGTCCACTTTTTTCCCAACTTTTTCCTACTTTCCACCGTGTCCCTCGTCCTCTTCATTTCCCACCCCTCGCCCGCCACCCAGCTCATTCCGCCCCGCACACCGATCCTTTTGCTTCTCTTTTCTCCGCGTCCGACTCTTTTCAATATTTCAGCGGTCTTTGTCTCTCCCCCTCCCCCTCCCCCCCCCCCTCCCACTCTCTGCCGGGCTTCCAACCCGTTTCCACCCCCGACTCGACTAGAATCCATTTATTCGACTCCTTTGCTTCTTGTTGCTGTCCCGGCTCGTCCCCTCGATACTTTCGGCGATTTCTTTTATTCGCCAGAGCTGCCCACGCATGCATTATGCCCCTGATACGAATCCGTGCTCTTTGCGAAAATTCTGAATGCGAGGAGACCGTCCATTAGAAGCTCGCGGCACGTCTGGGCGCCGATAACTCGTCCGGCGGATAGGAAGAGTGGTCTGGGCTCGAGGCGGGGAACGGGGAAACCCTTCGTTCCACTATTTAGAGAGCTTCATGCTCCGGCACGGCGATCGGCGCTATAATCCTGGGAGGAGCGCGGGCCAGTCGCTTTCTCTCCGTGTCCAGGGACAATTACCGGCGATCGAGCCGGGGAAAAGTGGACGGAGCGGAGTTTCGCGACGGGCTGGCGCGATTTGCATTCGGACGTAATGAACGTTAATAGATCCGCGTCGGTGGTGGCCGACGCGTGTAATTCGTCTCTATTAGTCCCTCGGTCGCTCAAGATTTACGAGGACGAGTCGCCCCTCGATCGGCCCGGATCCGTTCGTTACACCTGGTGATTCGGTGGATCGATCGCTGACCGCGTTCCAGGCCGACGCATCGCGAGGGCTTTCCGAGCTCTCCAGTGCTCGAAAATAGTGAGAGGCTCGTGTAACGGTCAATCTCGCGAATTAAGGGGACTAATTAAGCTGTCGGTTTCCGTGAAAGAAACACTTTCTTTTCAATAATGTATTTGTAAAGGAATGAAAGCAAATCCAGATGTACCGTTTTACCCAATGTTTTATATTATCGTAAAGATTGAAAAGACGTTGGTATGAAATATTCATGTGCTTTAAAAATTGCGGTGCTGACTGGTAAACATTTTAACGTTCTTTTTTAGTTTTCGGGTAATATTAGTTTTAAAAAGTGACGTAATCCAATTTCAATGTGTGATTTTTATTTGTTACATCCGTAGTTTCCCGCTGTACTAATAAAAAATCCAATTAAAATAGGATTATTAAATTGGTGGCCGAAAAACAGCGGTTATTTCAAGGAAAATTTGGTCGTGTTTGTGTGCTACTAAAAATCCGCGTCTTTTTAATTTTTTTTACTCAACTCTGTTTGTATGTTTGTTTGTTTGTATGGTTCAAATCTGGCAACTCAATTTTAACCAACTTCCAAATATCCAATTGTCTTTAAACTTTGCAGGCGTGCGTACTTTGGATGACAATACAATATTAAAAAAAAAAATTAACCCCGAGCGGGTGAAAAAATTACCCAGTGATCAAGAAATATAACCCATAACCACAAATCCAAACGACTTGAAATCAGCCACTCGCGTTCTTTACGAAAACGATAAAAAGCCGCTGGCGTTCGGATCGTTAGTCGCATCGCGATTTGAAATTAAATAAAAGATATTTCTAAAGAACTCTGAGCTGCGAAATATAAATCCATAAATACTAAAAACTAGAAAATAAAAAATTTATAAAACCAAATTTTATGTTAAACGATTTTATTAAAAATGCACTAAAATCTAAAAAATATATAAAAACAAATTTTATGTTAAACGATTTTATTAAAAATGCACTAAAAGCTAAAAAATAATTATGTTCTTGTACTGCAATTTCGATGGTGTTTTTCACTTTAAATAAAATAGTGGTGCAGGGTATTTCATAATAAATTTATTTCGACGCTTGATGCTATATTATATTGATTCATATTCTGTTATGAAAAATCCTGCTCCACGATTTTATTTAAAGTGAGAAACACCATCGAAATTGTAGTACAAGAAAAGAATTATTTTTCAGTTCTTAGTGCATTTTTAATAAAATCGTTTAACATAAAATTTTTTTATATATATTTTTTATTTACGGACCATACCAGAGGTTTCGCGGAAAATAGGACATGTTTTACACATCCTGTAATTTTTTCAAGTCAATCTGAACTTCCGTTCATTCGCAACCACCCGAAAACCAAGAGAAAAAAAGATTCGAGAAAAACGCGTTTAAAGTTTCTGGGCATAGGCGACGCTATAAGTTTCAGCTCGACCTTTTTAGCTGCGAAATCAACAATTTTGCGAATTTTAATATAAACCAAGCGGCATTTTATTCAGAAAAGATAGTACTTTTGGAAAACGCAATAAAAAAAAATCGGGTTTTCGACTGCCTAGTCCCTTTAACGCGCAATTCCTCCGTACCGTCTTTGATTCTTACCGTCTTGTCCTATCACACCTCCTCCACCGTAAACCTACGAGCGAGTAGAAGCGGAGAAACGAAGTAGAACTCCCTCCTTCTCACATATTTCATTACTCTTGGTTGAAACTTCCCGCCAGCGACTTCTGCCGCGCCGAGTGCCGAAGTTTCCCACCTCGTCCCCGAAGATGCCCCGTCTCGGTCTCCCGAAAAGTTTCCCGATGCCCCACCGACACGAAGGGGCCAAGATTTCACGGGCCATTCCCCCCGAAACAACAGTCCACGCGCGCCCCCCCCCCCCCGCCCCTTGCCCCGCTGTTCAAGTTTCCCCCTTCGCAATCAGTGTCGGGTTATTTTTCAAAACTGCCCCCTTGGCACGGCCCAGCTCGTACGGTTTCATTACGCCGGGCGAGCTTACAGTCGGGGTCGTTCCCAGCGAGAGCCTCGGAGACAGATGACCGACTCTTTCCAGGCCAGCTGGAGGCGCCGTTTCCTTTCCCAGGAATCGCGAGATCGCGAGAGCTTGCAATTCCGGGAGCGCGTCAGCGAATTTCCGCCCTATGAAAACGGGTCTGTCGAGGGGTAGTCTCGAGTCACCGCATTTGTCGCGACGAGAGGACGGTCACCGCGTCGGAGGAATCTCGGCCACGTGGAATGATGCTATCCGATTTCCGGAGTGGCGGGCCGATTCGGCTGACAGAAGTTGCCCGTGGACGGCCGGAGCCCGGCGAGGAGGAACAGAGGAGCGCGCAGAGGCGGCGAGTCACGCGACGGGGACGCGGAACGGAGATCGCCGGACGAGGAATGACCTATTTGAAAGCGGAGGAGATGCCGGAAGTGGAGGCGCCACGGCTGTTTGAACGTCACTTCTAATCGCGAGGCGGTGATCGCGAAGGGACACGGCTGGCCGTGCGTTCAACGAGCCGCGGATCGTATTAACTGGATCCCCGTGCGCGTAATGGTGGCTCGATTAAAAGCGAAGGGAATATAAATTGAAGGCTGACGGGGGTAGCTCGTGAGCGGCCGCTCCGTGTATCGACGATCTCGTTTAATCCTGACCGAGAGGCTGGCGACGCGACGCTTAGAATATGAGAAGCCCGACGGGGACCACCCATGGCCCGGCCCAGAGGAGCTCGCTATCTCGCCACGATGATCGAGAGCTCGGCGACAAAACGACAGGCAAAAGCCGGGGAGCCGGCCAGGGGCCTGTGACCCTGGCTCCGTTTCATTCCGGTCTCCTCGGCCCGGTTCTTCCTCTCTTCCGTCCCGACTTGACCTCACACTTTCGTCTCCCTGAGAAGCTCAAGCTCCACTTCTGCCTATCGAATGCCGGCGCGCCGTGCCCCGCTCCGTTTAATTGGACCCCTCGGGTCGTTGCGTGCACCTCGAGCACCGCGTTTCTGCATCCGCGTCTCCGTGTCTTCGATTCCCTTTGATCTCGATGCAGTTTGCTCCGAGGGGTTGCTCGGCGGATATTCGATGAGTGGGTAGTCGGCTGACACCGCTTTCACGGGCTCTGTCAATCATACCTCTGAAGCTGAGGCATCGGGCATTCAAGAGTGATAGGCAGATATCTACAAAGATACCGAATCGTGAATAGGATTCACGGATCCACGGATACACGTCGGAAGGGCATGATCGACTCCTCGGCCCATTGAAATCTGAAGGACAGACGGGCGAACCGATGCGGACAAGCCACGAATCGACAGGCAACTCGGTGCACGGGATCGTGAAAGATAATTCCACCGCGGGAACGGGACTCCAGCCGAAGGGATAGCAGGTCTTGTATAGGAATTAGACCGTGATTGACAGATGGAAAGGTCTCCGCTTCAACGTCTGCCTGCCCCACTCTCGATTTGGAAGCCACCCAGAGTTAATTCGCCTCGGAACCGTGCGATCTTTCGCTGGACGGTGCGCGGCGAGGTGAGCAAGCCAGCCCTGGGACGGCCGATTCGCTCGGGAAGGTCGCAAGAAATCGGGACCAGACGGCACGCATCGTGGCAGCGGATGCCCACGGACAGACGGACGATTACCAGCCGACATTTTTCTGCTTCCTCTCCGTCTGGTCGCCGAGTTTCGAGCGGGATCGGCCTGCCAGGAGGCGAGTGGAATCGGCAACCGGTGCAACGGAGGGGGACACACGCGAAAAAGGGGGCGATTCACCGAGGAAAGAGACCAGGGTATCATTAGTGTAATGACGGAGCTCGGAGCAGACGGAGGGGGACCCCGGTGCACGCTGAGAGAGGGAGAGAAGAAAGCCAGAGGATTCCTTGGAATTTCTTACCCCACCTCTCTCTCTCTCCCTCGCCCTCTCCCTCGGCACTGACTCCTTCCGTGGAAGAACGGATTTCGTGCCCGTTCCTCGTACTCCGTCGACGGTTTGTCCCGACGTTATTACGTCTATAATGCCCCGAGAGGCTCGCCGCAAAAACCCTAATCACTGGACCCGCGATCGCGCTCGTCGACCCTGACCAAAGCCTCGCTCCTCTCCTCGCTCCGCGTAACGTTCCGGCGCGGCGGAGAGCGGCGCGCGTTCGCGGAACCACGGCCGATTCCAGCGCGAAATTGCGCGCAGCTTTTGTCCAGGATCAGAATCGCCTCAGCGCGACTGCACGCGCGCCCTCCTCTCCTCCGAGACCGCGAGGAGAAAGCCCGTTTCGCAGAAATCCTTTACGTAACTCCGCTTTCCGCGGACGAGCCTCGCAATCGACAGCCCGCAACGATCGGGCGACTAGAATTGTTTTGAAGAAAACTCCACCGTTTTTGGTGTATAACTGGTGTTAGATTCTCGGAGATCGACGGTCGATTAGGCCACGATTAGTTTTCCCTCGTCACGGGCAGACAGAAACCGCGCAGGCATGCGTTCTGAGAATTAATGCGCGAGTTCGTCTCCGGGGCAGCGGCACCGAGCGTGGAAAACGGTGCGGCGCAGCTTCCCGCCTCGCCCCGCACAGTGTGCGGTCCCATTACCGTGGTGGCGGATGCGGTCACTAATTGGAGGACAGGTTTGCAGCACAATTTCGAAATTTACCCGCGAGACACACGGTTGAACGCGAAAGCATTTGCATTCGCGGAAACCACGGACAACAAGGGGGAGGTCTCCTCCGATTATGCAACGCCGCCCATCCTCCCCGCCGCTGCTCGTGCCGACCATAGTTTACGGAATTAATCCCATCGTTTGCGCGCTCCCAGCGTTTACGCGCGTACACGGAAACGTTCCTCTTAGATCCGATACCTCCGTCGATTGCATTAATTCCCAACTCTGTTTACCGGCGGGAAGCCAGCTTCCCCGAAATCGCTGTTCAACCGCGACGAACCTCGCCCAGCTTAAACATCGAGGGGGGTGAAATGAAAAAAGAAAAATTAAAAAAGATTAAAACCTACTTCAAAGAAATACAAATGCGGTGAAAAGTAACAAATAATTTTGTTCCTTATTTAATCTACGACTCTCAATCTTTTATCGTACCTCATAATTTGCACTGAGAGTCGTAGATTAAATAAGGAACAAAATTATTTTTTACTTTTCAGCGCATTTTTATTTCTTTGAAGTCGGTTTTATTCTTGTTTTTTAATTTTGTTATTTCTTACTTTTTAGTTATTTAAGTTATATAACACATAGGGGAATAGGTAATTACCTATTTTTGGGCCCAACAAGGCGTACTTCCTCGTTGAGTAGTTTTGAAGTTACACCAAACATAAGAAATCTGTTTCATTAACCGACTTCTAATATACCGTACCTAATATCGCCACTCGGTATATCTCGCAAGGTAAGCACTGAAATTTATCGATTATGCACTGAATTAGTACCTAAACACATGTAGGAAGACATACTGTAATTCCAGCGTCATGTGATCAACAATTATAGAAAGGGAAGGATTTTAAAGAATCTTAATAGTCTACAAATTTATTGGACTGCCACAATTTTACATCATATTCGGAGAAGGCAAGTCTAATAATTCCGTGAATGCAAGAATATCTACTAGAAATACTTAATTAATGATGTACTTAAGGAATGAAATCGATTCAAATATTTTTCGTAATGAAAATAGTGTTTTTCTTTTAGCAGTATGCGTGTTTTCAATACCGCCTACCGGAGAACAATGGTTTCGATGTAATGTTTGTTACAGGTGAGGTTACGAAATGTGCCGAGCAACCGAAATAAACTTTATATGTCCGATATCGTCGGTGATAGTGCAAAACCGCGTATGAGCAGTTTGTAAATACCGCGGATCTGCATTCTACCGATTTTACAGGAGGAAGAGAAAACTTAATATTTTTGCCATTTTAAGGGATTTCTTTGAGTGAACTTTTTTGGGACAGTTTTAGCACTCCTTGTAATAAATACAAACATCAATGGTGTGACTTTAAAATAAAAAAAACGAAACAGCGCTTGGCAGCCGTGGGCGCGAAATCTCAATTTTGTTAATTTTGCAGATCCGCGGTATTTACAAACTGCTCATACGCGGTTTTGCACTATCACCGACGATATGTATATCGGAACGTAAAAAATAAAATATTTTAAAAATCTACATTTTTAACTTTCTATATTTTTCCAATAAAAATAAAATCAAAGATGCATAAAAAAACATTGATAGACCAAGAAATAATAACAGCACATGTGAAAATGACTTTAAAAACTAATACATATATAAATTCATCAATATTTCTTGAGTAGGCAATATTAGGTAAATTTTTTTCAGGACCGGATGTTGCATGTCTTACGTTTTTTAATTCCTAATTCAAAATTTGTAGATTTCAGTGATTCTAACTTATGCTACATGAAAGATGAATAATTTCTCATTACATTGAAACGAAATGCATGCAAATATATCAATTATTCAATTGACAGCGATTTATCTTTTGCTAGGCGATATTAGGTACAGTCACCTTATATTTTAAATAAACAAACGTAGTTATATAACTTAAATATCTAAGAATAAAAAAATAAAAAATAAAAAAATAAAAAAAATTTAACCGATCTTGATAATTCTTTCTCCATGACCCAAGTTGATTAAAGCTAAACTAATTGCAATAAGTTTCACGAAAATCGGTCCAGTAGTTACGGAGAGTTTCGCGGGCAAACATAATACACACCAAAGTAAGTACCTACGTACACACACATCGAACGTAGAACCTCTTTTTGTTTGAAGTCGGTTAAAAAGCGAGAAATCCCAGGTTCCGGTGATAATGAGCGCGTGGGGATTTCATTACGCATCCCTCGTTAGCCGCGCGCCTATTAACCGATTCGGGGATGCACGCATTCTGCGCCTTCCGACCGCCCCGGAAGCAGGATGCGCGCGACTTCGGATCAAAGAGAAATTCCGATGCTATCGGGCCGAGCGTGTCCCTTAATTAACGGCTCGATACTACACGCCCTCGCCGTGCGGGGGTAGCTACCCATCCCTCTAATTTCCCCCGTGGACCGTTTGATTTCGATGGGTCTCGCATGTTTCGACCCAGTAGCTCGCTGGACAGAGCCAACTCCCCACAGAACGGAGCGGACCGTTGCAAAGAGGATCCCCAGTCAAAAGGCAAACGCTGCCCTTTCGTTAGTTTCGCCCGTGTTTAATAAAGAATCGCGGGTCTGGAATTGCGCTCGGTGAACTGGTAGCGCCGCCTGACCGCCCCCTTTTCTCCGGTAAAGCGACACGGAATTGGTTTCAAGCTCACCCCCCCCCCCCCCCCCTCCAAGGGGGTGGACGAAGGGAGGACTCACCTGGACACTCTGTGCTGGGCGATCCTGCCGTGATTCGGCAGCGTGACGTTGCTGTCGCTCTTCGACCACGTCACCGAGTTTTTCGCGTCCGGCAGCTCGACCTTTCCCAGATAAGCTTCGCAAAACAATCTGGCCGCTCCTCCCAGGGGGACCAATTGCGAGGCCGGCCTGTACGTCGGCAGAGGCTTGCCCGTGTATCCGCCGGATTTCTCCCCTGAAAGCGTAATGGCCGGGTTATAAAATATTTTTCAGATCGAATCCGGAGGGAATCGCGGACGGTGAATCGCGCTTCGTGGCTGGCAGCTTCCACCCGCGGCATCGGGGCAGAAACGCCGCCAATTGCCATAGCACGTACGGCTACCGTTCGTGGATCAACAATGGTAATAATAACAAAACCGCGGCCAGGAAAAACACCTACATGCCTGTGTACGTTTAATCGCGGCGGGGATACGGGAATCCCGCGTGTTTCTACGCGTTTCCGAGGGCTCCTCGCATAGTGATATTTACCCCGAACGGACCCCCTTCCCGCAAATCCGTTTACGTTGCATTATCCGTTTCCTGTTTCCCATCTGCGTTCCGCGTCGCCAGCTCCGCACGGCTCCATCGCCCGGCGCGGGCGCAACTTTCCGTGCGAGCCGTTTCCGCCGCGTCCACGTCCATCCGTGCCCGAGAAAAGCCGGCAGGAATGCGTCTGGGAAACGCGCGGACGTTCAAGGGGCGCCCGTAAAGGGCACGTAGGAATTCGGCGACGCAACTTTTCAAAGCGGCGCGCCTTGTTCGGCGCTTTATTGCCCGCCAAGGGCGGCAAGAATCTTTCGGGGATATTCGGCGAGTTCGCTCAACTCGGCGCGCAAAAGGCAGAGCGGGGTATTACCCGTGAAGAAACAGACGCGAAGATCGCGCGGCAGCGCGGGTCTTCATGGTCCACGGCACCCGTGCTGGCGGATTAGATCAGTTTCGGGATCCGCGTTAGCCGAGAACCAAAGGCTCCACGGCAGGAGGAAGTCGGGATAGTGGAAGCTCGACTCGGTGGTGCTGGATTTCCTCGAGGTGCCTAATTCAGTGCAGTGCTGTTATTTATTAAAAGCGTGTGCTACGGGCTCGCGTACTAAACAAAGAACTCCGTGGGAGCGGCGGCAGACTCAGCTTTGAAGTTGAAGGAGCTTTCGAAGCAGCGGATCCCCGAGGGGGGAACGGCTGCCGCGGAACTTTCGTTTCAACCGTTCCCTTCCATCCTTCCTCCTTAATCGACGCGGTACGCCTCGCCCCCGTTTCGCGACTCGTAATCGTCCGGCGAAGACACCGGAGAGCTTTTCATAACCCGCTGCTGGAAAGTATTTCATGGAAATGCCGACTATTCATAATGCCGGTGAATTACACTTACACGAAAGTGGCGTTATTAAAGTGATTTTCATTTCCCCGGCGATTCATTCTCGCTCACGGTCGTCGTCCCCCCTCCCCCCCCCTCCCCCCTCCCCCACCCATCCCCGCCTCCTCCCAATGGCCGCTAAAGCCCGTCATCGCGCGTTCGTGGGAATAATTACGAAATTTCATTTCCCTCGCGGGATCCCGCAAATTATCTGCGCGCACGGTCACCGCCGAACTTCTCCATTCCCTCGCCGACAGACAAAGAAACGACCTCGGGGCTCGCTGGGCTCACTGTTTCAACCCGGAGCACAGTCGACGCGCTGCGAGATGAATGGAGAAAGTTCAATTTGGGAATAAAACTCGGGGACCGCGGTGCACCGGGCACAGCTACACATTCCCTTTGGGATTGAGGGAGAAAGTGACGGGGGCCTTCGAATTTCCCACTACTTAAGAGACCATCAGAGAACCCGCAACCCTCTGAATACTCGCGTAGCAGCTCCAAAGTGCACTCACAATACCCCGTTTCACCGGCAGTTTCCGCGAATGATCACGGTGGGTCGAGCGCGAATCGTAAATGCAGAGGCGCGTAAGAACGGTTCATCGGAGCCCCGCCGAGGGATTTAATTTGGCTGGGTGCATCGAATCCGCGGCCTGCAGGAGCGCAACGGAGGATCGTTACTCCGTGGCTGCCGCAGCAACGCAGCTCGCCCGCGCGTTAATTTTCCCCCGTTGCGCCCGTCACGATCCAGCGAGTCTCTTAGATGATCAACGATCGATGCGAGCCACGGCAACGTAACGAGATTAATTGGAGTGCCCGCACCGAGTGCCAGACCGCTTTGTCTTTTTGCTGCCGGAGGAATTCATCTGGGGAGCTCGAAACGGCTGGTCGGGATCGCCGGTCCGAGTGTCCGTTTCCCTAAAGCAGCCTCGATTTCACCGACAAGGCTTCTAGCCTTCGATCGGGCGATCGTTTCCTCTGTGGAAACTATGCTTGCCAACTATTCCAAGGGAACGGAATGGAACAGGCTACCGGACAGCCAATACTCCAAGCATTCCCTTCAACTCTAAACAGCTACCGATGCTCCGTCGCAATTTTGGCTCGAGCCCAATTTCGGGAGATCAAAAACACAAGCTACTTGAGCCGGGATTCCGCATGAATATCCTATGCGGAGCAACAACGGCTCTCCCAATTAGAGATTACTGTTTCATTAGCCCACTCCATTCATCGGGACGTATCCCGTGTCAGCTCGGCGCCGTAAGCACCGAATCGATCGGGTATCACCGTGGAGATCCAGTGGCGATCGGCCTCCCAATTTGTCTTCGTTGCTGCAGGACCTGGCTGGGCTTCTCGGGAGGATTCTCGCCGCATATTACACGTCCACGTGCACGCGCAATATCCAGGATGCATCGCTGGACGGGGTCGCAAGACCAGGTGCGCATACAGCCGCGTACGTGTGCAGCGGCGCGTCACGTGTACCGCGGTGTATACGCCTTAGCTATGTGCACACGCTCGCCGAGCCATGGAATCGACGCTGGTACAAGGATGTGTGCACGTCATCCACAGATCCTGTGCGCCCAGCTCGTAACAGAGGAGCTGGCTAATGACAATCGCCAACCGAATTTGCGGTCCTGGCTCCAATCGATTCAATCGACTGAGATTAAACAAGCAAGCTCACCAGCGTCTATGGGATTCCTTCTTTGCAAGCTTACATATCGTCCACATTTGGGAATCGCGGGATGGTGGGAGGTGTGGTAGGAGCCTTCCCACTGTTCCATTCATCGATCCCTAAGCGCGTATTCATGACGCAACTCACGGCTCGCGGCGAGCAAAACTGCTCGTCCCATGCTCCAACAGCTCCGAAAGAAATACCAGCCTGTTCCTTGACACAGCGGAGGCACGCGTGGCTCACGTGTCGCGACGCGCGTGCACCGACTCGCATCCTGCATACGTATCGAAATTTTGCGGTTGGTCGGGGAGGTTGGCGTAGTTCACCGTGACACACGCGTACCACTCGTAAAAATCATCTTGCCGCTGCCCTCGGAAACGGATCGCTAAGGGCGCATTCACACGTAGGGTAAACGACCCAATTACTGCCACGTACCACCCGATTACTGTCACCCTAACTTGCTTTACGTAGAACAACGAATAAATCTTGTGGAATGATGCATAAAAGAAATTTGGCATACAATTGAAACTGTTATTTATACGATACAAAGGACAATACTTAATTTTTTCTTCGTTAATTTGGATAAAACGATGAAAAATTTTCAACGGATATTCGGAGAGCGAAAACGATCACTTCCTTACTAGCGAAAGAGAAAATAAGGAGTTAAAGAAAATGCTGTAATTGTAATATTTAAGCTATTAACATAACAAAATATAATGTTGTAAATAATATACGCATCATAGAACGTAATAAAGATCCGAATTCAACGATTCGTTAAATCTTTTTACTTATTAATTGGGTGGCAGTGATTGGTACAAACGTTTCAAGCATTTTGGTATTAATGTCATAGCAATAGCTGCTCATAAACATGAGACGACATAACTTTAAAATGAGATAAACAGTATTAGGTGAGCTGGCAGTAATTGGGGTGTCAGTAATTCAGTCAAATACATTTGAAAGGTGTCAGTCAGGGCTGGAAACCGTTATTATAATGATTTCGGTTCTTGAAAGAGTTATGAAGAACCTTTATTCTGAATAACCGTTATAAAGAACCTAAAAATCAGACTATATAAGTTACGATTCCTATATAGCTCTATCACTTTTATTTTTCAGGTTCTATATAAGTTCCAAAACGGTTATAGAACCGATTTAATAACTCTTATTTTTAGGTTCTATATAAGTTCCAAAACGATTATAGAACGAAATAATTAGTGCCGAAACTGTTTGAACTGTCCGAAATAATTTTAGCAATTCCGCCAGTACAAGTAAGTGTGGAACGCTTATTTTCGGCGTTAAAGTTTATCTTGTCCCTCCACCGTTCGTCAATGAAGCCGGACATTACAGAAGATATTTTATTAATCCGCCTAAATATGCCAAAGCTACCACAAGCAGGCACTTGACAAATTATAATTAATAATATCTGTTCTGTGTGTTATTATTGCAAAAAGTGCAATAAATATTTAATACCATAGATCGAAACTTTTATTTGTCAAGTTCATTTTTTCAATTAGGGACCACCCCAACATCAGGACCATGATTCTGACAATATATTAAAACATCATTGAAATCGGTGAGCTAGACCCTCATCGGTATAACAACCAAACATTTATATCAACGAACACTTCATATTACAAAATAATTGTATATGTATGAACAAATGTGTACATAATATATATTTACTTACTTATTTGTAATAATTTTTAAACAATTTAGTTATACACAGTAGTCTATAGTTGTAATACGTTGTGTTTCCATTTTCTATAAAATTCTGTACAATCGTTACAAGAATCGATTCTATAACCGCTTTGGAACTTATATAAAACCTAAAAAATAAAAGTTATACATAGAGCTATATAGGAACCGTAACTTAAACTTATATAATCTGATATTTAGGTTCTTTATAACGGTTATTCAGAATAAAGGTTCTTCATAACTCTTTCAGTCAAAACCTTTATATAACAGTTTGAAACAGTTATTTTCGAAACCTATTCAAGCCCTCGTGTCAGTAATAGATCCCGAAATATATTTTTGAAATTGATGAATTTATCATAAAAATCGAAGTTTTAAGATCCACCAAATTTTTTTCATCAAGTAAACATATTAAACAATAATACATAACAAGAACAACATATACTTTTAGTCTGTAAGTACAAAACTATAAGATAATGTCAGCGGCAACGCTTAAGGATGTCTCGGACGTACAATATCAGACCAAAGTATATGAAATTTGAAATACTTGAGTATCTACGTCTTACGTATAGTAAATCTAGATGTAAGGAACTCGAACGACAGTTGGAGTCTTATTTTTAATTCTAGGAAGGTATTTTTCACTTTACAAATGCTTTCTCAAGCATTATTTGCTAAACTTTTGGCAGTGAAAATGCCCAGAATTCACAATTTTCTCAAGTTATAATTTATTTCTTTAAAACGGTGTAGTGAAAGCAATTGAAACTCGGCAGATATTTTCATCTACCCATATACTGCATGTACAAAAAAATTGAAAACATTGGCACTATTTCTTCAACATTTTTTCAGATGGTTTATCCGTCAAGATCGTCTCTTTCCATAAGAGTACGAGTAAAATCAACGAAAATTAAAATCGTTATAACTCAGTAACCGTTTAGTGAATTCGTGTAAAATTTTTGAAGCACATCAGTAAGATTAAAAAGAACAATCTCACAAATTTTCATCAACTTAGCACTATTTTGAAATTAGGTCCAATACATCCTTAAAGTGTCAGTAATTGGGTCCTTTACCCTATCAGCTCCGTGACGGTTCAGTGCTGGTCTCTTTCTTTCAGCGTCAATAACTGTTTGGCGGGCGTTGAAGTATGGTTGTAGATAGAACAGTAGAGAAAGGGAAGGTGCGTTTCGTCCTGAGCCTGTTAGTGGATTCTCATCAGTAGGACTTAACCAGAAATGATAGCAATGATATTTTTCACCCCCTTTATCTTTCCGCTCCTGATAAACCATTCGAAAATCCATTCGAGCAGCTTGAGGCAAACATTGAGGAACAAGACTCTAAAGAAAAGACAAACGGAAAGAGAGCGCGGAGGGGAAGAAAGCAGAGTCTCCAGCCACTGAATCTTTTGGGGGTAGTAGAGCAAGTTTCCCGGCCCTGTAATGAGACGTGGTTACGGCTGTGGACGCTGCTTCACGGTTTTACTCCTGGAAACTCCAGATTGTTCGTCGTTTTGTTGGACAGTTTACGTGGTCCCACGTCGAACGTGGGTTGGCCAGAGCCGGGGCTGCGAAGCCGTTAAGCGGAACGGCCGGGGGAAAAGTTTTCGATCGAGCCCTGGAAGAGACCTCGGTGCCGCGCGGGGAAAAGCCACTTCGTTTCGCGGCGTCTGCTCGACGTGACGGATCCTCGTCGTGCTTCACGCTCTCTGCCCCCGCCCTCTGTTGACACTGCCGGCGTCCCCCATCTCCTCCTGTCGCGCTTAACGTCTCCCAGGATCTTTTCTTTTCGCGATGGAACTGCTCCGTCGACCCCGCGGAGGATTTCTCCTGCATGAAACAGGCGGAACAAGCAAGAGGAACGTGGAACCCTACGAGACCGCGCACCTATACCCAGCCAGCTGGCCCGGCGCTTATTTTCCAGGGGATCTGAGCCGTGATTCGAATCGGGAGACATCCAATCGGAGCTTCACACCTCGGCAAGCTGAATTCGAAACGGCCAAGTGTTCGGTATTCGAGTCGACTGATAAGTTAAGCCATTTATGGGTACAAGTCTCGAAGGCAGCGTTCGAAGGCGAAGCTTACTGTACCGTTTGCGAGGCTACGAGCCAGAGCTTAGCCAACCACGAGATACCAGCGCGCGAAGAGGTTGGAGAAACACTTCCAAGAATCCCGGTTAACGCGGCGAAGAAAGGGCGCGCACGATTCCACTCGCGGTTTTAAGAGGGCTTCTCGGAAGCGAGCGTGGGCAGCTTTATTCAAATACTCCCTCCATCTCCCTCTGTTTGCCGTGGCGTTACGAGAGGAATCGATGGATACGGGGCTCGATATCTCGAGGCAGGATCCTCGAGGAGCCGGGGCGGGGACAGCGGCCTTCGGGATGTAATAACTTCGGGTGCCGCGCTCATTTTCTCAATCTCCGCTGAAAAGGTGCAGGTCCGCGCTCTAGCCGCCCCGACGTTTCAAGATTTCCATTAATCCCGGTGGAAAATCATTTCTTCTGCTTCCGAGCGGCCCCATCGGCTAGCTAATGGCCGTCCTCGCCTCGGTATTACGAACGCCGACGGAAGTTCGCCCCTCGCCCTCGATTTCACCGTTCTCCGCCGAGGCATTCCATCCCCGTAGCACCTGCATTCCCAAATGGGGGAAAAAAAAACGTCCCCCGGTGGTTGAAAATTACGTTCCAACGCCCGCTGAACGCGCGCACCGTTCTTACCTTCCGGCACGTGTATAAAGCGGAGGAGAACGCGGCCCCCTTATCATGGGCGTATGAGGAAGTGCCGAAATCGTCGAGGCTTCCACCGAGTTCCCCGGCGTGTTCGGTGGCAGCGCAGCTGCGCGGATAATCCTCGGGAGTTCATGAGCATGCATATGCATTCCAGGATGCGCGGGGCCGCCCGATAAGGCGTTATGCGCCTCCCCTGTGAGCTACCTCGCTGTAAATACAGATAAGCGTCGCCAGCCGAAGACCGTGGGTGCCGGAGGAGGAAGCTCGACGTAGCGTCGTTCGTCTCCAGTTTTCAGCGGCTCGCAACCCCGCGCTCGATCGAGCGGAAGGGAGCTGACAAGCACGCGCAAATTCCGCTCCCACGACGGGGGTCTCTGAGGCAGAGTGCCAGCTCCGAGCTCAGGATCCGCTGGCTCTGCCAGCGGTAGGTACGCGTTATTGGAGGACGTCTCGTTTTTTCACCGTTTCGATTTCCCGTAAAACGCGAGACGAGGCCGCGAGAGAAAGGGGGAGAAAGTGGGGGGGAGAGAGAGAGAGATAGAGAGTGGGCCAGAGAGGCTGGTTCGACGAGCAGAAATAGCCGGGAGAGATAGCGCACGGTGCAGCAGCTAATTGCATTACCGGCAGCAGCATCATCGGCGAGGCCCTCCCCCCCCCCTCCCCCCTCCTTCTCTCTCGTTCTCTGCCGCTCTCGCGTTGCGAGATCATACGCATTTACTTAATGTACGTGGCACACAACCACTCGGTGCACTTAGCCCTGAGGTATTGGCTCATAATTCTCTCTCCTCCTGCGCCGCCGCCCCGTTCCCGCTAAATGTGTATGCATATTTATACGGGCCGAGTTTCAAGGGGTTACTCGCTCGGAAATTAATTTCGTTCCGCCAGGGCCGACCTCCCCTTTCCCCTGCCGCCTCTGTTTTTCCTTCCGCGTTCACTTTGCCCGTTGATTGTCGACCGGCGAGGAAGAAACGCGTCGCGGGTGCTATTGAATACGATCGGTGGTTCTGTACCCTCTCCCCTGTTAATTGAAATCGTTACGCTTCCGTGGCGGGATATGTCTACTTCGCCCCTCGACGAGTCGAATCGCGGAGGGATTTACAGCCGAAAACCTTTGGCTCACCTGTTCACGTGGACGACGGAGGCTGGGAAGCTGAGACCTCCCCCTAGGCCTGCACAGTTGTCGACGCGATTTCACGCTCGATCTATGCCCCCTTTGTCGCTCGATTTACGAGCCGCTCGTGCTCCAGAGGGTCCTCCCTGTACCCCTTCAAGCTCTACACCCGCGGAAACCCCTTCGCGGCCCCTCGTAAACTCCGAAATCGGTTCCACTAGCGAGTCCAAGGGAGAGCCCCGTATGCACCCGATGCGATTTATTTATCCATTTACCCCACAGCTACGCTCCCGTTTTTACGACGTAATATGGGCTCGGGGTAAAGCGCCCGGCTTACAGCGCCGTGGCCTCAACCCCTTCGGTGTAAACGGTTTAAGCAGTGACTGCCAGTCGCGCGACAGGCAAGCCTGCCCCCTTCGCCGATTTCGAGGGGAAATTACGGTGGAATTATTCCCGGGGCTGTGAATGCGACGACTGATAACATCGCCGCCTTTGACTCGATGTAGGGTAGGGTGGGGCTAAAAGTACCGAATTCAAAATCTCTATTCTTTAACAATGTATTAAATTTCGCAATATACTAACAAGGAGACCTTCAGGTTTGGCAGTTTCAGATAATTTTGATACTTAGTGTACGTGAAGGTCATCACTCTGACATTAATTTCCCAAAGCAGTAAGACGCGCTTTTCAGCCAAATTCGAGAAAATCGTCTTTGACAAATTCTGAGTTCCCTTATGTGCAAGGTGTTCCTCTACCTGTGGTGAATACTCTAGGAGGGTGATTGTACAGACAAAAATAAGACGAAAATCAAGAGTGACGAAATTGCGGTAAAGGCTTCGTTTTCGAGAAAATTGACTTTGAATTTCACCTAAATACGCGGGCATCGTAAGCGCCCGCCCCTCAAGCGCGTGCCCCTCCAGCGTCTACAATGTACGCGTATTTAGATGAGATTCAAAGTCAATTTTCTCGAAAACGAAGCCTCTATCGCAATTTCATCACTCTTAATTTTCGTCTTATTTTTGCCTGTACAATCATCCCCTAGAGTATTTACCATAGGCAGAGGAACACCCTGCATATAAAGGAAACTCAGAATTTTACAAAGTCGATTTTCTCGAATTTAGTTGAAAAGTGTATCATACTGCTTTGAGAAATTAATGTCCGAGTGAAGGTCTTCACGTACACTACGTATCAAAATTTTCTGAAATTGTCAAACCTGAAGGCCCTCTTGTAAGTAAAAGGCAAGAAGAAACGGAGGTGACTACAGAGTCGCCAGTCGCTCATGGACGTTCGTGCGAATTACACGGCGGCTTCGTTATTTTATGTATCGAAAACTAAAAGAAAACGTAAGTATATATCGCAGAAACTAAAGAGGTAGGGGAGAGCGGGGACAAACGTAACGGCGTCATGAAAGTAACACGCCTTCTCCCGCCTTCCACAAAAGTTTCCAAAACGTTTGCTTTACATAGTTACGCGTGTTTAATGTTTCTTTTATTCCACGGAGTGACGCTGAGCAATAGGACAATTCCTATACTGTGGCCGAGCTGATTTCGTTATTTCGATCATTCAGATAAGTGTCTCCTCTGTTGGTTTTTTGTTAATATTCGTAGTTAAACTACAGACATTGATCCAATTATTTGTTAGAGCGTTCTTAGGTAATGTCTTTATTAGTTCTACGCTGAAAAACATGGCTGGGGACAAAAGTAACAGAAGTTGAATCCAATATTAACGATAGTTTTTTTTTAAAAAAAATCATAAATATTAGTCATTTTTCGGGCCATTACACGAGATTCCATATTAAATCAAATACACAGTATCAAAGAAATGTTTGAAGCTGGTTATGCTTTTTAATCGTTATCTACTTAAAATATGTTTATTTAAATGTTTGTTTCTATCGTTTCCGAAAATAAAAATCCTATTTTGTTTTGGAAGAAGTGTTTTTACTTAATTGTATTCAAAATAATTAGTATTACTTTCGTCCCCATGGTATGTTACTTTCGTCCTACCCGTGCAGGACAAAAGTAACAGTGACAGTCACTGCGGAAAATTGCCATAACTCTTTGACTACTTATCGTGGAAGGCTGAATTTGTGGTCAAATGATAGACCAAGAAACACACTATCTCAAGGCATAATTTTCGTTTTTATATCTGTAAGAGGTAATTGGCAGCTTAGCCAAATGTAAAAAGTGTTACGTTTGTCCCCGCTCTCCCCTACCATTGGGGCAAAAAGTCCCTCAAACTAAAAATGTAGGATTTTATTATTTGTTTCCATAATAAGATGGCCAAACTATAAAGAAATGATGCCAAAGTCTTTCAATAGTGCTTCTGTTGTAGTTAAGCGATTTTTTTAAATTTTTAGTTCAAAGTGAGCCTCCGACTTATATTTTTATTTTTTGGTAAATAAGTCATGCTTTCCTTTCAATATTGTATACCGAAAAGAATTGGTATAATAAATAATTGTTGATTTGAAAAGAGTTTTTTACTTATTTAGTTTAATATTACACGAAAAGACATTAGAGACTTTCTACCCTATGCAATGGACTTTTCGCCCCGTGCGTGGGGCAACAAGTCCATTTTGCATTGCCAAACATTTTGCGGTATAACTCAACAGAAAATAACCGTATCAACAAACGAACTTCGTGAACGTAAAGCATAATAGTTATAG